>OZ037768.1:19900699-21358199 GCA_964035545.1 Bugula neritina | reverse complement strand
AAACATGAATAAAACCGGGACGTACATGATTATTCAGTCATACTAACATATAGATGACATTTAACGTTAATTATATACTTGATGAATTATACGGATTTGATATAACCTGGTGTTTTACTTCACTTATAAAATCTAATATCAACAAAGTCAACACCTGAACAACTAATACATATTATTATATTTTCTTGTTATAAAACATATATTCCAGGCTATGAGTTATGGTAGAATTAATGCTGGTATAACTTATGAGTCTTAGAGATCCTGATATGGTCAATACCGGAATGGTGTCACCAACAATTCCTCACGTAGCACATTGCTTGACTTGAACCTGCGGACCAACCAGCAACTTACCAGGTTAGACTCATCGCCCATACCTCAGAAATCCAAAACAACCCGACTATAAAAGGCAGCACAGAGGCAGCAACAGTATTCAACGATAAGAGGAGCAATCAACAATCAGAAAAGCCGTTAATGATCAAAAGAGTTACAGTGTATTTAGTTTTGTGTGAAATAATTTAGAACATATTTAACTGAATTAAATCTAATTAATTTCAGACTGAAAAGTTCCATTGTAAGTAACTTGATTTATTTTTCTTGTGATGTACTAATTTTTATTATTGTTTGTTTTATTATTGTACAATTTGTACTTGGAGAAGCTATCATTGAATTTAAAAATTTACTTTGAAGTCATACATAAATTACATTTGAAGGAATATTGTTGAAATTGGGAATTTATCTGAGTTACATTATAGGTTGTTTGAGGAAACTGTCTTGGAATTGTTTGATCTTTTAAGTTACACTAAATTTATGTTTAACAGGCTTATCAATTTTTGTTGCCAGTATATTATACGCAGCGGGACTTCAAAGGGTCGCCAGGATATATATATATATATATATATATATATATATATATATATATATATATATATATATATATGTATATATATATATGCACTGAGTATAAGATATAAACACAATTGTGTCCAATGTCACTTTCATGTTACAAGTTTTATTTAAACAGTAATAATTTACTATAATAATAGCATTTAATTCTAATAGCTGAAATGCTATTTGTAAGTATTTAAACAGAAATTATTCTATTGGCTACCAACAAACATTCACTTTTTTAAACTAAAACAAGAATCTTGGGTGAAGCTTTTCTTTCTAAAAGTCAATGAATTAATTAATCATGAAAATTCAGCACGCTGCTATTAGGTGTACGTGGATACCCCAAAGTGAAGGCCGGTCAGCTCGTCAGGCCAATGAGTAAATTAGTAGTTTTAGTAAAAGCACCAGGTAAAATTTTTTCCTAAATTTTAGGTAGGAGTGTAGCGTTTTGATCATTTTTCTTATTATATTACACACTACTACATACAGTGGCACAGGACAATTCATCACCATTCACCCTTATACTCACTTAGCTACTCACTTAGCCACAGCTTTTTTAAACCACAAATAGCTTTGTTTTCACTATTACAATGCAATGATTTTTGCTACCAGAATAGCTGTCAGCTTTTTATAGCTTGTAGCCAGAAATTATAGTAGCTGAGTTGTTTCATGCCTTCATGCCAGTCTGATGCTTTTCTCCACTGACTGTTGTAGTTCTCACTAGTCATTTTTGATTTTGTTCATGATACATGTAGATATTTAAACTTTCACTATCACAACTTTATATGTTTAATTCTAACTCTCCCCAGGAAGGGTAATAGAGGTATGTTAAACATGGTTATGCAACAGTGTTGTAATATTTTATGTTTCATTTTTCTTGTCATCAATGTCTCTATTATTAAATTGTATTATTGTAGTTTCACGTTGGTTACCAGTTGGTTTCAATAAACATCAGCAAAACTCCAGCAGTTTGTTTGTTTGTTTTCTTTATTTCCATCAAAAAAAAAAACAAAAGGACAAAAAAATACAAATATACAACAGTAACACAAAAAGAGCTAAATTCAATTTATATATAATATCAAGATGGGGGCCCATGTGCTCAGTAGCATAGCTATTCAAGGAGCGGGGGCCCAAGTGGCAGTTGAAAAAATAGTGGGAACTATTTATTCAGATTAAGTTAAAGATTTTAGTAGGTGCTTTTTCAACAATATTTTAAATGTGGCAAAGCTTTGATGATGTCTTAAAGTCGGAGGTAGTTTATTCCAATTGCTAGACATCTGGTAGGACACTTGACGATGACCTGCTGCGGAGGTAGAGAGAGGTAAGGGTAAGGAAAGTTCAGAATGTCTGGTGAGGTAAGTTGGTGGTTGTTTGGTGTGAGATGGAGTATAATAAGCTGAATGACCAAGAAGACATAGACGGTAGATATACAAGAGATCAATAGGAAGAATTTCTGCTTTGATAAATAGAGGTGACGTGTGTTCAGTAGGTGATTTGTGGAAAATAATGCGAATAATGCGTTTTTGAATTAAAAGCAACTTGTTCAGGTGGGTTTTAGGGGCATTTCCCCAGGCTTCTAAGCAATATGTAAGTTTGCTGTTTATCAGACTGTTATATAATAAAATCAAAGCTTTGTATGGTAAAAACTTTGAAGCTAAGTATATCATACCAGTTACTTTGTTGAGCTGAGTCCTTAAAGAATTTATATGAGCACACCAGTTTAAGTTAATGTCGATGACTACACCTAAAAATTTTATTTCTGAGCTAGGCGAGAGAGGTATATTGTCAATATGGATGGGACTGTTAAGTACAAAATTCTTTTGGTAGTTTTTAACAATGATATAGTTTGTTTTCGTTAAGTTTAGAGTTAGTTTGTTTGCAATGCACCAGTTATTAACTTTATTTAGTGAGGAGTTTATATTTCCAATATCAGCATTTAAATCTTTGCTCTTCCAAAAAAGATTTGTGTCGTCTGCAAACAGAATAGTATCAAATAAAGGACAATGGGTAGCTAAATCATTTATGTACAGCAGAAAGAGCACAGGGCCCAAGATAGAGCCCTGGGGAACTCCACAGGTGATATGCAAGGAATTGGATATACTGTTCTCTATTATAACATGCTGTGTTCGATTGGTCAAGTAGTTTTGGATTAAACTTATGGAGTGAGAATCAAAATTGTAATCTCGTAGTTTCTGTAGCAAAATATTGTGGTTGATTGTATCGAATGCTTTTGAGAAATCAATGAAAATACCCAATATTACTGATGAGTCATTAAGTGCTTTGAAGGATTGGTCTGAAAACTTAATCAGTGCGTCTTGTGCACCCTTCTTCTGTTAGAAGCCAAATTGAGAAACCGACAAAATTTTGTGTAGGTTTAAATGTTCATTTAATTGCTTGCAGATTATTTTTTCAAGTATTTTAGAGTAAACTGGAAGTATTGAGATAGGCCGATAATTACTACATAAAAGTTTGTCACCTTTATTTTTGTAAAATGGCAAAATCTTGGCTACTTTCAGTTCATTAGGAATGACACCTGATTTAATTATCAAGTTTATAATATGTGTGAGAGGCTGACAAAGGTAAGTTGCACTTTGTTTAACTAGCCTCGCTGGGATCAAGTCTAAGCCTTCTGATTTATTTTCATTCAAATTTTTTAGTTCAGTTAAAACTCTGTTTTTGTCTACCAGCTGAAAATAAAATGAAGGACAATCTTTGGCATTGACTGGGATCTCAGGAACACTTGGTATTTTATCGGCTAAGTTCTTTCCAATGTTAGTGAAATAATTGTTTATATAGTTTGCTATTTCTGTATGGTGGGTAATGATTTCTGAGTCAGCTTTTAGCTTTACTGGGAAGCTTGGAGAGGTTGATTTTCTTCCACAAGCATTGTTAATTGTATTCCAAAGCTTTCTGGAGTCTGCTTGGTTAGAAATCAGCTTATCATAGTAGTTATACTTGGCTTGTTTAATTAAGGTTGATACTTTGTTTCTTTGCTTAATGTAGGCTTGCTTAAGTTTTGGGCTGTATGGAAAAGCTTTGTGTTGTGAAAAAAGCCTGTCTTTTTTGTGAATTTCTTTTTTTAAACGATCCGTGATCCAGTTATTCACCTTTTTTCTATTGAAATGGAAAGTCCTTTCTTGAAAAGGTGCTAATTTGTTAAATATATGAGATGTTTCGTTCAAGAAATTTCTGTATGCTACTATTGAATCATTATGTTTAAATACTAGATTGCTCCAGTCACAGTTTTGAAACTCTTGTTTTAGCTGTATATCACAAAGTGATCTATAACTGCGTCTTTTGAAGGTTTGAGATTTAGGTTGCACAAGATTCTCAAAAAAGGCAAATACCGGAAAGTGATCTGAGATATCTTTATCAAGTGTACCACTAATGATGTTACTACTGTAGAAATTTATGGCTATGTGATCTATACAAGAGCTGGAGGTTTGGGTAGTGCGAGTTGGGTGCTTTATTAAATGAGTGTAGCTGTATTGATGTAATAGGTCAGTGTAGCTATCAGATTCTTGCTTAAGTATATCAATATTAATATCACCAGTGATAATGTGATTGTGATCAGCATGAGAAATAGAGTGTAAAAAATTGTGCAGGTCATCAGTGAACCTACCAGTGTCAGACGAAGGTTGTCTATATATGGCAGTAATACGTAATGGGACTTCATCCAAGCCGGCCACTAACAAAGAGATTGCCTCTGAACCCTCAATTAATGGCTCTAGTTTTTCAATTACAGCCAGGCCACTGTGCACATATATCCCACATCCACCTGCTCTGGAGTCACGGCATGAGCCTATATAAGAGTAATTTGAAATCAGAAAGTAATTGCATTCGTTTGAGTAGAGAAAAGTTTCACTTATGGCAATAACATGAAAAGAACAATTTACAATTGAGAGTAATTCCAAAAGGTTATTGAAGTTTTTTCTAAGGCTGCGTATATTGCAGTGAAGCACTCGAAAATCATTACAAGAAATATTGTTTAGGTCATCTATAGTGAAATGTTTGCTGGTATTACAAAGTTCCATTTTGTTAGAATATGAAAAACAATTTCGATTATATAAATACTGGCGTCTTAAGCATCTTAGAGATCAGATAGGGACTTAATGTGGATGGCTTTGGAACCTTCCGTTTCTCTCAAGAAGACTTTTTGGTTTATTGTCCAAGCAAATTTAAAGTTATTCTCTTTCTTATATTCTCTGACTTTGTGGAACAGTTGTCTAGTTGGGTATAAGAGGTATTCATTGATATATATCTTAGATGCAGTTTTATAACCAAGTTCTTTACTAGTAAGTGACTTGTTTTTCTTAGCCTTGAATGATCTTATGAAGTCCTGACAGATATGAGTCTGAATAAACTTGACAATAATAGACTTTTTGGATTTATTTCTGTAAACCATATCAATATTGACTGGAGTGAGGTGTACATCATTCAATTCAGCTAATTTTGTTAGACTCATCTTGGTGATGGGGTACGCCCTGTATTTCTGCCATCTTATTTGCCTTTTCAATTTCGTGCTCCTCCATCTTTCCTTTCAGTGCTGGAATGGTATTCTTTATTTGATCCATATCCTCTTTCACTTCCTTCCATTGTTCTGTATGATAGTTCAGACTACTCTCTATACTGTCCACCTTTTCTTCTATTATCTCAATCCTATTATTAATCTTTTTCAGTTGTTGAAGTATTTCTTTCATGGTAGCATCAATATCTGATGCTGTTGAATCAGTTCTAGTTTTGGGGGGCATGGTGTAGGCAAGTAATAGTAAGCAATCATGTATTAAACACTTACCCAATTTGGGGACAGCTCATAGAAATTATACTGTCCCCTCCTGTTAATGAGTCCTAATAGAAAGCTGTCCAGTAATGTTGAGTATTGTGTGAGCTTGTTCAAAACACCTCTTAACAGCTTGAAAGCCAACTGCAACCTATTATAAATAAACAGGGGTAGAAGTTACAGAAGGGTGGGTTAAACCATATAATGTTTCTCCTTCTAGGTTTATTACAAGGTGTTTGTTGCTTCTCATATTGTAATGTGAAGTTGTATCCACTTTTATTTAGGGCGTTCTAATAGATTTGTGCTTCGCTATTGAAATTCTCTTTATCAGATGAGCATGGATAGTCTTTTGTTGATGGATTTAGGGATGTTTCTAATGACAGACATGGGGGGTGGTTGCTGTTATGGTGAATATAGATAGGAGTGTTGCCAGCTCCCTGGCAACCACCAGTTACACTATTAAAACATGCAGTTGCATAAGGAAACCACGTTGCCCACTGAATGGCAAGTGCTTACTCTCCAATATTATATACCAGGCCACCATAACATCACCAAGCAGCTCCAACACATACATCGGACTATGTGAAACCAAAATTAAAATCTATGCAATCACACCTGCTCTTTTAAGCATAAAAGATACAGAAATGCTACAGAGTTAAGTAAGCATATATGGTATCTAAAAGACAAAGGCACCAGCTACACAATCAACTGGAAGATCATTAGTCAAGCACCCAGCTATAACCCCAACTCTAAACGTTACGTGCTATGCGTTTCAGAAAAATATTATATTATATGCAAACCCAGTCTATGTACATTAAATAAAAGATCTGAGTTAACATCAACATGCAGGCATAGCTCTAAATTTTACTTGAGCCGGTTCTAATACATAAGCTTTGTTTTATGATAATGCCTATTTCTCCTTTTAATACTTTAGCTATATTTTAAATCTATACATTTTTTACATTCCAATTCTGTTGTTTCACTATTTTATACATCACCCTGACGAGTGGCAGTAATTTCATGCTACGAAACAAATTTGTAGGTGATATAATTGATTTTAAATTAAAGATCTTAGTCAATTACAACCTTCACACTTATAGCATTTAGCTCAATTTTCATAGAAAATTTTGAGCACTATTTGATAACTAGTATTACAATATACATTTTACATATTATATATATATATATATATATATATATATATATATATATATATATATATATTTAATATGCAGTGCTTTATATCTTCTTTGCTAAACTCTGTAAAACTTGGTTTCATATGTTATCATCTACGTATTAGAAAGAATGAAGAATAAGAATTATCTTCTCATCAATTTCCAGTATATTCTATATTCTATATATTATATTATAAGAAACAATAAGCCATAAAAATCATTAAAAAGTTCTTCTATGCGTTATATATTATATGTGCATCAAATTCCAATAACTATTGCATTAAGAAGACAATCCTTGTATCATTTGTAATAATTTCTTATAGGTCTTATTTCATGACAATTCTTAAATGTTGCATTTTTTGCAGATAATTACCATGAATAGTTATATGCAGTATCATTTGATGTATTATGTGGGAGCAGCTTTTTGTCTAGGGGTTACAACATTTGCCTAGTAAGCACAAAGTCATGGGTTAGAACCCCATGCACAAAAGCCATTGGTGATGTCAGGAAGAGCATTCAGTCATAATTGCCCCTGTGCCACAGATAAATAAGTTCTTAGCACGATTTAACAAAAAACACTTTCTATCAGGGGCCCCTTCTCGCAGAGATGGTGACTATAAACTTGCGTGAGTGCATTTTTATTTGATGTACTAATATGCAAGTTTTGACCATAGTTCATTAATTTGTTTATTGCTGGTTTATTGATAGGAATGTGTGTAGGTAATTCCAATAACTATTATACTGGAGCTGCTTGATATAATGCAGTATTGTGTGAGAATAATCAACATATTCTAGGCAGATCTCTGATTCATAGTCTTAAGAAATCTTTAAACTTATGATGTGTCAAATGTCACCATTGAAAGGGCATAATTAAAATATGGCTACCCCAAGAACATCATATTTAGCAGTGTTAGCTATAAGTATTCTATAGCGCTTGAGTAAAGCTTTACATTCTAGCTTTTCTACCTTTGCATGATGCTTAATTTTAGGCTAAAATTTAATTACAAAGTTTGTGAAGTAAATCAATCATTAAGTAATTAAAGTTATGTAGTCACTCAAGAAGCAAAAACTATTACTATAGTAGCAACATGTTGCATAACACTAATTGATATATTTTAGAATCTAGATTCATCTTGTGGTTCAAACAGCTGCTACAGCTTTGTAGCTGCGAGACCAAAGTTGTTAAGTTCGAGCAACAAAACACGAATTTCTATCGGATGTTACTAAAAATCAATTTCTATTCTTTGCAAATGAAACTGTTTGTAAATTTGAGAAATGACTAGAATATAACTGAAGGTGTATGGCTTGGGTAAAAAGGTTACTATCCTACTTTAGTGGCGGTGATTTTCCTGAACAACTTTTCTAACTCAAATACACAACAGATTTTTTTATTGTTTTTAAACCATTTGAAATAAAAACACAAAAACACCTAAACACTACATTTTTTACATGATAAAACACAAAGTGAACAATAAATAAAAACACAGCACTATTTATTTCTTTATAACTTTGCAGCATATATATGCAGTACTGCTAAGGGTCGGAACACAACACAGCTGAGATTGCCTTATTACAACAGATTTAGCATTGCTAGCATATAGGAATAATAGTACTGGCTTCAGCATTCTAAGCCTGCACGAACTCAGTAGATGCAACACACCATTTGGGGTCACGGAGTGCAGTACATAAACCCTCCACGATAAGCTGAAGACTCCTCAACCACTACTCTCAATAACCCCATACTTTAAGGGGGGAGTAAGCAGTTGCCTTATTTAATTCAGCTAATTTATCTTTTGCAAATAAACACAACCAATTTCAATTTTAAGCTAAACTACCTTTAAAACTTCAACAATTTTTGATAAAAGTAACACAACTATTGAATAAACAAATGGGTAAAACCAGACAAGCGTATGGGCAAAGGCATTGGCAAAATCTGACATAATAAAAGTATAGGTCAAGTTTCAAGGATAACTTGTTAGAAAGTAACTGCATGAAAACTCAAGACAATAGTAAAACAATAAAATTATACTCTTAGCATAGGTAACTGTAAGACAAGAATTCATTAAGAGACAATATGCTAATCAAATCCCATGAACTTCTATTTCATATATATTCAGAAAACTTATAGCCTCAAGGAGAACTTGGACAAAGCGGCCTCTGATTGGTTGTTTACAAGTAGCCAGAGTGTAGTATCGGTTAAGAATACCATCATGGTAGTAGCAGAAGACTTCAGGGTTTGTTCCAGTAAATTCTATCTCTTCTTCTGTCATAGCAACTGTGATCTCAGCATTTCTTAATCTTTCTCTCCAAGATTCACGAGGTGCTTAATTGTAAAATTGCAAATATATATAGAATTAACAACATTTTTGCTGAAAAATGTTCTTCTAGTTGTTGTTGCAGTTGTAGAAATTCTTGTAAAAGTTGTCATAAGCCAAGCTTAACGGTGCTTCCGGATTTCCTAAACGTAGGGAATCTGAAAGCACCCTAAATCTAAGTCTCAGCTAGCATATTGGTCAACTTATTAACTTATGAACAAATACTGCTCTCAAATTGAAGTTGAGACTTTAGATTTACGACGTGAATAAACTCATTAAAACATGTGACACACCATTTCCCCTGTTGAGGATGTTGACAGCCCAGACACAGTGAATATCAACCAGATCCACCCTCCACCAGGGTCTGTGTTCATGTTGGCTGTGAGCAATTGATGACTCAACTCCATGTTCAGTATAAATACCATCAACAGCCTTTGAGGCATAATACAGGTGTGACTTGTAGGTGCTAGAGAGCTTTGCAGGTTTACCTGGGAAAAAATAAGCCAAATCAAAGAACAAAATACCAGACATCTATGAAGCAACTATTTTTTAATTATATATAAATCATACAGCTTTTTCTTAAAGATATAAATTAAAAAGTATATGTATTCTATCTGTTCCAGAATCATTATAATATTATGTTATTTATTATATATCTTGAATAATTGTATTTATCCGAAAACATATTTGTTATTGAAAAGTAAAATTTGCTTATAGATGCAACATATAAAATGGACATGAACTAGTTAATAATTTGTTTTAAATTGAGTTACTCTTGTGAAGCATATGATTCCATTTGAGAACAAACCACAATGGGCTTGCTTTGTTACCTCTTGCAAGAAGTTTGTTTGGAATCTTGTTGGCTCTCAGTAAAATGAAGATGTAGTAGTCTCCATCTTTTCCATTCCACTCTGTGAAGAGATGAGGATTCAAGCATTGCTTCATGAAACATTTTTTATCCTGAACATCATAAACCATTCCCAGACATTTCTGGTCTTCCTTACATTTCAACAGACAGATTCCAACAACTTCAGTGAATATTGATTCACTTGCCATATGATCTGTGACTGACATGTTCTCTGGTACACTGTATCTTCTGAATCTGTCAGTGTTAGTGTGACACTGACTTTTGACAGGTGTCACAAGGTGCAATAAAACTAAAAAAATATTGACATACATAACCAATAACAAGAATCGTCCATGTTTTATTAATTGTTTGAAAATGGTTTAAGCAACAAAACAATAGTGTTTAAAGGCTTATACACAATTTAACAAAAAATAGGTTATTTGTAAATAGACAATAAGTTTTAAAAAGTTTGAAATTAAAAACAGTTACTTAAACACACCCACAGACACACCCTTATGCACACACACAGGGTAATATTAAAGAGTAATACAAACCTGTTAAGTACCAAACATACATCTTGTCCTTCTCACTCTGGTTGCTGAGCTCTGATCATCCAGTAGCTACAGTGTCAAATACACTGAGAATGTAATATTCTATAAAATCTATAATAATGATGTAGTTTTAATTACATATTCAAATAAAAACAGTTTTCCATTTCATTACTTTTCTCCTTTTATGTATGATATCAAAGTATATGCTCTGCATGCATATATACCTTTCTTAAATTTCACTTAGGTTAATTACAAGAAAAAGAAAAGAAAACCTAATCAAAATGCTGTTATAACATTTTAATGTTTATAAAACATGAAATATAGGAACAGAATATAGTTAAAGCTTGCATTTGCTTTATATATTTTCATGTCTAGAACATAATATTATATAAAAAGATGGTTCAATATTTAAAACCATTAGATAAGAAATAACATAAAAATTCAAAGCCCTAACAAAACTTAAGAGGATACTGTACATTAAATAACATAATATTAGATGGGAATAAGAATGATGCTGTATATAATATATGCACTGAGTATAAGATATAAACACAATTGTGTTCAATGTCACTTTCATGTTACAAGTTTTATGTAAACAGTAATAATTTACTATAATAATAGCATTTAATTCTAATAGCTGAAATGCTATTTGTAAGTATTTAAACAGAAATTATTCTATAGGCTACCAACAAACATTCACTTTTTTAAACTAAAACAAGAGTTTTAGATGGAGCTTTTCTTTCTAAAAGTCAACGAGTTAATTATTCATGAAAGATCATTACTAGTTAAGATAAATTTCATAGTGTTTTGTGTTTCCAGTAGAAACTGTGTTCTACACACTGTATAAATCTTTTTAAAATGAAATGGTTGATAGAAAACTAGAAAACTTTCAACTGCATAAATCAGTCAATTACAATTTTCTGAGGGTGAAACAGTTGAAAACTATATCAAAATCTTGCTACAGGTAACTTGTGAATCATGATCATTAACTAATAATAATATATATAATGACAAATTGTCTCCACTAGAATATTGCCTTGTGGCATCTTTAATTCGAGTTTGTTTACACTTTTACAGTGTAGCCTGTGTATAATACACTAATGACTAATGCATAGGCTATGACTGCATAAATGTGTGTGTAAATGCAAGTCTTGAAATTTGAAGTGTGTGTGTGTGTGTGTGTGTGTGTGTGTGTGTGTGTGTGTGTGTGTGTGTGTGTGTGTGTGTGTGTGTGTGTGTGTGTGTGTGTGTGTGTGTGTGTGTGTGTGTGTGTGTGTGTGTGTGTGTGTGTGTGTGTGTGTGTGTGTGTGTGTGTGTGTGTGTGTGTGTGTGTGTGTGTGTGTGTGTGTGTGTGTGTGTGTGTGTGTGTGTGTGTGTGTGTGTGTGTGTGTGTGTGTGTGTGTGTGTGTGTGTGTGTGTGTGTGTGTGTGTGTGTGTGTGTGTGTGTGTGTGTGTGTGTGTGTGTGTGTGTGTGTGTGTGTGTGTGTGTGTGTGTGTGTGTGTTGTATAGGTACAATTATGTATTTTTAAACTATAGGCTACACCTGTTCCAAAAGGTATATGCATGCTCATCAAGTATTTCTATAATTACAGATAGTCTTAACATCCAGGTAGATAAAATGGGAAGGCAAAGTTGGAGAAAGAGACTAATTATGTAATTTCTTCATTTGCAATTCACTATGCAAATCTGGCTAGAGATGGATTAGGCTGCTGTGTTCTGTGGCTAAGACGACTTTAGATAGAGTAATTGCATTTCAATTCATGTAGAAAACTATTTAGCAGGTATACTTAATTTCTTTCTACATTTAGACACATATTTTTGAGTCTTGGATTACTGTAAGAGAAATCGTTTACAAATTAGTTTTGCATGTGACTTAATTTTCTGCTAATTGCTTGCATCTAATTTTTTTGACTGACCATATATAATTTCAAAACTTAGTTAACTCTGATTTACTTATATTTGTATCTTAGCAACAGCTAGTAGGCTACAAGTTAAAAATCATGTGCAAAACACGTAGATCTTTCAACTTCTTACAACTTCGATTATGTGTAGTTTTTTATAAAGCATAATATTTTATAAAAATCAGTAATGAAAGCTTAAATTTACAGAATCATTACAACAATTAAGGATAGATATTGTGTATGAGGTCACAATTTATACTTCTATTCTTGCACTAAACTCAATCTATAAATTGTCAACAAGTTTCATGCAGAATTCACTCTTCTAAAATAAGCTCTCAACATCTCAGAGTGTCCTCCATGAATCTTCAGATATAAAATTCACTTCTTATAAAAGGAAATATTAGGTTGCAACACTGTCTTGCAGTATTCAAAATATAAATGCAGGTTGCCAAAAGACAGCATACTTATAAATTATAAGTTATTTACTTCTCCCAGGTGGGATTGTTCAGTGTTAGCTAGACCAGAATACAAACATGACGATAGCTCTCTGTGCACACTACCACATTAGACAATGTGTTACGTTGTGATTTGACCAAGTTTGTAATATTAGGGTATTATGATTGAGGTTCGTGATACACACGTGACACGTGCACGCACGCAGTTTGCATGAAAGTGTAATTTCTTAGAAGTCCGTAGTGTAACTATGGCTTTACATGAAAGGCAGTGAGTGGGACCAGCCCGGTCTCGATCGAATCAGAGTGGTGTACAAATTATTTTATACCAAATATATTTATACCACTTTGAATCGAATGGGCTGGAGACCTCGAGACTAGTTATTTTGATGGTTTAATTTTTGAGAGGCGAGAGAAGGGTTAGTTCGTTAAAACAACTATTTCCTGGGCAAAAATTTTTTGAGGCTAAACATATCATTTCCATGTCAAGGTGAATGGGCAAGTTTAGTTCTCTAGTAATAGCAGTGTCAACATCGTTATGATATTGACTTTGAGTTATTGTTTGAAGTTGAGAGATTATTAGGGGTAATTGTATTATATATTCTTTATGTTTTGGTGTCTCGTACTACCTTTGAGGTGTAGTTGCATTGGTAGTTGATCAGTCACAGACTCAGTGTCGCACTTGAGTTGAACTTGATCATGATATTAATTGAAATATTGAAATAATATTCATATTGTTATATTTATAATTATTACAGTTTCAGTTTGAATTACACCTATGATTTGCTGTTACTGTTAGTGTTACTGTTGCACTTACACTCAACTTACAGTTACTGTTAGTGTTACTCAAAGTCAATCCCATATTCATATTGATATTCATATTAATGATCTGATAGTGATACTGTTACTATTGGTGTGTTACTGTTACACTTACAGTTAGTGAGTTACACTTACTGTTAGTGTTGCTGTTACTGTTGAGTGTTCTTGTTAGTGTTAGTTACTGTTACCTTAGTGTTACTAATAGTAATAATAATTGTAAATGTAATACTAATACTAATAGTATTACTAAGTAATACTTATACATTTATACTAGATAGTTTACTACTAGTACTACCCAGTAGTAATGTAGTACTAGTACTAGTAATAGTTGGTTAGTTCTTTTAGTAATAGACCCAAATTGTACACAGTCGCAGTAGAACTGTATAATTTAGATGTAGTAGACGTCTTACTATTAATACTAATAGTAATACTAATATTATACTAATAGTACTTAATAGGTACTAGATAGTAATACTAATATTAATAGTAATGGTAATACTAGTGTTATGTCTAGTCGTCTACTACTGGTACTACTACTAGTAGTGGTAGTTGTAGTAGTAGTAGTAGTACTGTAGATGCACTGTGGTAGTCGTCGTAGTTGCAGTAGTAGTAATACTGTAGTAGTCGTCATAATTGCACTATTGCTATTACTCTATTAGTACTTGTAGTTACAGTTGTACTATGTCTACTGGCACTGCTAGTACTACCAGCCACAGCAGCCGCAGGCACATTAGCAGCAAGCATAACTTTATTTCAGATATTCAAATTTCACAGCTAAGGCTAACCTTCTACTTATAACAGTACTATGAGTTGTACTTAATCTTATAGTTTTCCTTGTACTGAGTTATGTAGTATAATAAAATATAAATATACTTATTACTGTTGTAGTAATGTACTAGTAGTAATAGTTATACTAGAAAGATCAAGATGAATATCAAAATGAATATGAAATTGAATATCTGCATCAACAGACAGGTTTAAGACTATCAATATTTCAATTCACATACTTCATAAATAATGCATTTCTAAACATTTTCTCTATCATTGTGAATATCTAAATAAAATTATATATAGATATTTATATTTATATCAGTCTCATAATTTTTCTAATTAATTATGGTAATAAAAGGTCAATGTCAAACTCATGGAAATAAGCACCGTCATAATACAATGGCAATTATAATATTATTTTGTAGAATCTATTTTTATGGTATGCATGACACTATATTGGTAAAAATAGCATTAAATCAATGCTACTTATTATTATAATCAGTAATAAATGGATGACTCAAACAGCAGCTCGTAGTCAGTGTATGATTGGAATATGATTGTTATACAAACAGGTCTGGGATTCAAATTGTCTAGCTCTGCTTCTGATTTTATTTTTCTGGCTTTGTAAGTTTTGTGTACACTAATCTACAGCTTCAAGGTCCTCCTCTCACCCAACCCTGGTTTATATGATTCAAACACTCAACATTACTGAATATGCCTAGAATAAGCACATGCAGCTTAGAAGTATATACGCTTCTCATAAATTAGGTACCAGGAAAATATTAAAATTAAAAGTTTTAGGCTTAAACTTAATACAACTCTTGTGTTGCTAGAAATTATACTCATCTAGTCATATCTTCTTATGATGATGATAATTTTTAGGTAATCATAAAAAAAGTTGTTATAGCCTGCTTATTTCAAACATTGTAGTCAACTAGTCTACATATAATTTTAGTCTCAAAATTCTGATAGTATTAACTTTTCCGTAACCAAATTATAATTTATTTTCAAGACTTTATTGATTTTTTATTTCTAGTCAATACTGAGAAAAATAGGTGGAAAGACTGTGTGGTATAATAGGGAAAGGTTATTTGCTAGTTATTGGTGAACTCCGGTCTCTTATAATAAAATATGCCACTTATAGATCATAGTCCTGTCAAGTGATTTTATAATTCTTGTGTTTTCTGCAAATTATAAAGCATGATTAGAAATAAAGTTTGCATTATATTGAAAATATGTTGTGGTGAAGAACAAGTTTTTGTACTGAAAAGCTGCGAAAATTAATGACAGCTCTTTTAAGCTATGGACTGAACAGCAAGCTACAAACAGTTAAAAAAACCACCAAATTTTCTAACCTGATATTCATTGTAATATTTTAAATCTGAATTACATACTGTTTGAAACAACTTTTTTTCTCTAATATGTCTTTTTTAGCCTATAATGACCATGTGCTTTTTGTAATGTTAGAGAATTTTTTTTATTCAAATGAATACTAAATACAATAAAAGCAACTTAAACTCTGCTTGTAGCAATTAATAACTAATAAACTACTGAAAATATTACCACTAATATTTTCAATAGCTTATAATTGCTATAAGTAAGTTTAAGTTGATTCTCAATGTATTTAGTATTCATTTTTGCATATCAAGTATTTGTTTATTGTTTGTTGTGTTAAGAATTATCATGCCAATAATATTACGCTGATTTTAGGCTTCAAGCAGTAGCAGCACTTCAAAGATTAGCGACTCACATCACAGCAAAAGAATGGCTGCTCTGGTTTGTGATTATTTCATTCCTAAACATGAATTTTCGTTTCAACATCACTATATTTGAACTTCAAGCTTTCTTTTCTAAATTTTTGAACTAAAGACATGGTGTGATAATCCATAACTTTGATAGTAGAAAGTTTCTGCAGTGCTATTGTATATAATATGGTTGAAGTATGTACCTGCCGAGAGGGCACAACTCTTAATTATAAATTGAGTAACATGGACATTAGAAAATAGTCTATTGTATACACCGCAGGTAGCTAGCCAGAAGAAAGCCATAGTACGAAGTGTAGCAGGTCTCCGAACTATCATATCATGTGTCAAACTCATGCGTTCTTGTGACTCAAATCCACCCAAAGATCCTTTCTACTATGAGAAAGGTGATCGTGGTAAGGGGTTTCACATACTTTTTAAAGTCACACATATCTACTATTCTTGTGCACATTTGTCTAAAGAAATATAATTGTGAAAGCATAGATAGTATCTAAAAACTATGCCATTGTTTGTGTGGATAATTGTGGTCAAAATGAATTGATGAATCTTTTATCTATTGCCTTGTGCTTAAACAGTATAATATTTGATCAGCATATAAAGATGCACCAATCAATTGGTTAATCTTATTTACTAGTTTCTAGCCTTTGATATTCTACTCTGAAGTGCTTTTTTGAAGTTGTCTAGCTCCAAAATTGTCTGGAAACTTGTCTAATCTAAGCAAAAACTGGTGTTTCCTGTAGAGGACCAGAAAGTGTGGCCGGACCGAGAGCTCTGGTTGAACCCGTACTATCAGATGCGGTTCCCTCTGCCTGGTAACGTAGGACCATCCTATTTAGATACGACCCTCACCTCCAACACTGTCCTGGCCCAATCCAAACCAGCGGTGGACGTGGATATGCTCACCACCGGCAAGAGGCATCTCGGTCAAGCTGCCGCCGTCACACAGTTCAACATGAGACAGAGCTTTATGGTACGCTGACTATCAGTGACTATCAGTGACTAATACAATTACTTACTTTAAAATACTAATACAGCTGGTGGCTATTGATTCTTAGTGAATAAGGCAACTGGTGGCTATTAGTGACTATCAGTGTAGGAATATACTAGAATTATGTTGGTTGATTGAATGCGATGTGTCTCTTTAGATGGACAAGAGGGAAGACTCCAGTGATATAAAACACTTCGACGTGGAAATGAAAGTACAAGAATGTCCTGTGTTAATTAGAAAAGGTGAGATTTACTACTGAAAGCAAAATCCTCTAAAACTGCATTCAACTTGTATCGCAACTAATGCAGTGTTTCTAATAGCATATATACTTTTTGCTACTCAGGAGATCATCTTCTGCATAGATATTGTAGATTTATTTTGCTGTGAGTCATCTATTATGTCTGCAGATTTCCAGCTGCTGTTTCCTGAGAGTAATATTATGTCTGGGGACTTCACCATCGTAAGCCTGTGTCAGCAAACGGAGAATGATATGTCTGGCTGGTCGGAGAAAGTAGAATCTGAAAGAGAGGCTCTCCTAGCGCTCTACTCTGAGGCAGCCAAGGAGCTCTGCTCAGCTCTCACTAACGCCGGTTTCTGGGCTGACTTCCTGGACGTCTGCTCCGGTAAACCGGTAAGTGACCGTCATGTGAGGACACAATTTTTCCTCTGTCGCATTAGCTTACAAGGTTTACAGTCTGTAGTACGCTAGGCTGCTTATGTTGTATAATTACCTTCTATGCATCACTCTCAATGTATAGTTTCTATCTATTCATTGGCTAATTTCCATCTGCAACTCACTCATCATTGGCTAGTTTCTTTCTATAAGTCACTCACCATTGGCTAGTTGTAATGTTGAACAGCTGCATGTATCCTTAATCTCATTACAAAAAATAATGTTCCTATGCATATTAATGTTACTAGTAATTTGTTTTTAAAAGATTTACAAACATGGAAATGCTCTTTGCCAAAAATAGTTTTTTTCCTTCATACCTCAAATGTAGGATTATAATAAATTGGTTATTATATTAAAAGTTTATAAGAGAGAAGTTTTAATTTTCTACTAAATAATATTTTCTTTTTCGCCTGTCTTGAGCTTTTTTTTATTTCAGTTTAGCAAACTATACAAAACTTGTGGTTGTACCTGTTATGCAGCACTTTTAACTTAGTGACTGTAGCTAACAATCACCGTATGTATGTAGCTTGTCACAATGCTCTTATGTAGGCCCTTGGACCTCACACTACTGACACCATGTTTGAGACGGATGAACGGTATCGCCACTTTGGCTTTGAGATTGAGGATCTTGGTTGCTGTAAAGTCATCAAGCACCATAAATGGGGCACGAAATCATTTGTCGGATGTATATTTACTAATGCACCTGTGGACTCGCCCGTTTTAGTTGATTTGCTTCACTTTACTCACAACACCTAAATAATTTAGTTTTTTTAATTTATAGTTCAAGTGTCTGCTGGTTTTGTGCATTTCCGATATATGTTATGATATCTATCTTTTTCATCTCTATGTGAAAATAAAGTTTCATGAATCAGTTAAATTTTGAGTTGAATTATTTCAAATAAACCTGTTTTTTCTTAGGGTAAATGGAAAACTGGTAAACAGCTGCAGTGTTTATCTGCTTGTGTAGAACACCCTGGGTTCAAACGCATTTTACTTTTAGAGTGCAACTCAACTAACGGTAGGATTTTTCTGTCTAGCTAAAATATATTTTATAATAATGACCAAATACGTGTGCAGTGGTAAAAAATGTCTCACACGTAGTATTAATGTTGTTGTAGGAGTTGCATGCTCACTCAGTCTTGTAACTGTAAGCAGCGAGTCAGTAAACGCCATTTTTAACAATTTTATTAGCCAAGATCCCGAGTTTTAAACCAAGGCTTGTGGTGGCACCTCGCACCGTTAAATTATGCAATATTTTAGAATTTAGCCTTTGAATGTTATTAGCTATTCCATAATCACTGGCAATGGAAACCTAAAAATGAAAATGACATGAGAAAGGTTTCTTTCTTTAGCTCTCCTAATACTAGTTATAGCCGCTACAATTATTCTATAAATTTTACCTTCTGGCATCATTGAAAGATATAATTTATTTTTTTTGCACCTGATAAATTGAGTTAATCCTAAAGTCAAAGAGTTTTAAAGTAAGTTTAGATATTTATTATTTAGATTAACTAGTAAACTACTCGTTAACTTTAAGTTTAACATTTTCACTTTGACCTACACTTACAGTTACTAACACTGACAGTGAGTGTAACTGACTTAATCTTGCAGCTTTAGATACACTTGCACTTGCAGTTACTAGCAACTGTTGCACTGCAGTCTGGGTTACTTACACTTAGTAAGTGTAAGTAACCCAGACTGCAGTGCAACAGTTGCTAGTAACTGCAAGTGCAAGTGTATCTAAAGCTGTAAGATTAAGTCAGTTACACTCACTCAAGAGGAACCAAAATAGACACAGTAAGTGACTTACTGTGTCTATTTTGGTTCCTCTTAGTCTTACTCTTAGTCTTACAGGCTAATACTAATAGTAATAGTAATACACTAATACTAATAGTAATTGAGTTTGACTACTAGTACTGGTACTCTGGTAGTGGTACTACTCACTCTCAGCCTGAGCCTCGCTACCTTACTACTATACAGAGTCAGAGTGAAAGTACTACTAATACTAATAGTAATAGTACCAGTGGTAGAGGTACTACTACTAGTGATACAACTGCTAGTGCTAGGCATTAGAACAGACACCAACAGTGACAGCAGTTTAAGTTTTTACTTTTTAGTATGAGTTTGGTTTTTAATTTGAAATAATTATTGTAAACGAGTTTAGGGGCCTGAATAATCTAAACCTACCACCATTCCATTCTGATTATGCATCAGTACTTTTTTCTAAGGGGCTTGAAGCTCTAGCAATTAGACATTGGTGTGTATCAAATAAATTTACATGTAAGTGTACTCCCAGCTTCATATGGCTCTATGGAAACGTGTGTTGCATCATGGTAAACCAAACAGAAGCAGCTCTATTGAAAACCTGTTGAAGTATGTGTCAGTCAGACACGCTCACTTTGACCCCGCAGATCCACACTTTGCATATCCTCGTCTCACCAAGGCGCAGGTCACAAAGATACTGCGAGGAAATGAGCGGGTCATGGAAATTAATCATGAGGCCATATCAAGGTAGCGAGTTTTGTAATTATTACTCAAAATATTGTGCTACTGAAGTTATCTACTCTTATTGTTCTATGCCTTAAAGCAAAAATATCCTGTCTTAATTTGCTTTTAAAACAAATAATAAATTTTTGTGTGAGTTACTGTTCAGACTGATAGTTAAATCATTTACTATGTTTGGTTAAATTTGAATCGACTTACATATTTCATGTTACAGTTATACAATAATATATACCATAATACTTTTTTATGTGTTTTTGAGTTATATAGTGTTTTTGTTAATTTTTTGTGCTTAGTTACAGTTTATTTACAGTATACCCTGCAAAAGCTCCATGTACGACTTTGCTGTGGTAATATGTCACTAAATAATAAACTGTCCTGTTTTCACAACAGGTTTGAAAGCAGTAGACTTGCGGCCAACACCCCGATAGAAGATCGCAACTCCGAAGGCTACTGTAATGCCACGGACGGTTACTTGTTTGGCATATTTGATGGCCACGCCGGCGTGGCTAATGCTCAGGCCGTTAGTGAAAGAATTTTCAATTATATTGCCATCAACTTGCTCAATGCTTCTGAAATCAAACAGTTTTATCATAGCATGGAAGATCCAAGTAGTGAACTGAAGCTGGTCAATTTTCTCACCCACAATACAACTTATTTCAATTCAGTGAGTAATTCTGTGGCATAATAACTTTGCTTATTATAATATAGCAACCTTTTTGAAATTGTTTGATAGGCTGTTGATACGAATTACAAAATATCTATAAATGTCTATTAATTTTCTTGATTTTATTTTGCAACAATAAGTAGCACAACCTTGTTATGCGAAGATTACTCATAAATTTGTTTTAAATTATTTTTCTTGCCTTCCGCTTGATAATTTGTTCACAACTTTTAAAGTCTACTAGTAGATTAATCTGCAAAGACGTAGCAACTTAATAGATGTGGTTATGTATTTAACTTAAAAATTATGCTCATCTATTGTCATAGGAAAACCGTGATCTCTACAGAGATGCTATACTAAACTACACTAAAGACGCCATCTCTTCCATCTCAGATTGGGACACAAACTTCACGATGGAAAAAGCGCTGCAGTCGGCATTTCTAAGATTGGATAAAGACTTGGAGGACGAGGCTTTCCGACCTGCAGATGGAAAACTAAACACTCAGCTCCTTACTATTGCTCTCTCAGGTCTACTATCCATTACTCTAGACCAGGGGTGTTCAACCTTTTCAGACCGCGGGCCATTGAAAGGGGATTTTTTCCGTTGGTGAGGGTCACATTGTAAACGTCAGTTTGAGCTGGGGGGCCACAGTATAAGGGTTTTTAAAATTACTTTAATCCAAGATTTTATGAATCATTACACAATTAAGTCCACATAGTTACTTCAGACTGCATGTGCTGTAGCATGTGTAGAAATAAGACATTTGAAAGGTGATTTTCTACTCTAATTCATGTATATGTGTAAAAACTAATTTTAGCTTAATGCCCTAGAGGGCCACATTCCTGCTCCAGAGTCTAGAGCAGGACTGTCCAACAGGCGGTCCCAGGGCCGGATGTGGCCCCCAGCCTACATTTATGTGGCCCTTAAAGGCATGATAAATAGAATAGTTTTCACACATATATAATGCTGTTTTTGTATACATTCAACAAAACATGCAGCCTGCAGCAGTTATTTGACTTCATTATATAATGATTCATGGGAATTTGGAAAAAAGTAATTTGAAAAAGACTGATGCTGTGGCCCCCAGCTCAAACTGAAGTTTACAATGTAGCCCTCACACCCGAATATTCCATTTCAGTGGCCCTCAGTCTAAAAAGGTTGAACGACCCTGGTCTAGACTATTTCATTTCTGAGGGAAGTGTCTCACTTTTCTTGATCATTTGTGTTCAAGCAGAATGCTTTTTAGTATTTCTCAGTTAACAATAATGTCTTTATTTGCATAAATCAGACTGGATCACAAACATGTGGTGTGTCTGTCACAAACATTATGGGTGACAAATAATATTTTTAAATATTTCTTTAGTTTTCATCGTTCCATGAACTCACAAATTTTTGCCCTGCAAAAAATTAGATGACTGAAGTATTAAATATTCACTCTTGCTGACTCTTGTTGAGAGTTATTGTATTTTAGGCTTTTAAGCTCTATTATGATTTTTAATAATCAATTATTGCATTAGCTGTGAAACTCATCTTTCATTAGTCTTCAATGGACTTAGTCATACTGCTAATGACTAAATGGTGTCTTACAAATAATAGCTTTCTATTGACTCGAGCAGGTTGCTGTGCTTTAATTGCACATATAGACGGGCCTCATCTGCACGTAGCCAACTTAGGAGATTGCGGGGCAGTGGTAGGCACCCGCAACGAAGATGGTACATGGCAAGCCAAATCTTTAGCTAAAGCTCACCATGTTGACAATGAAGCTGAAAAGGTACATTGTGCGTTTATCAACAGCATCTGCGTGTAAAATAATTTTTAATATTTGTTTCACTATTAGTTAGCTTTATATGAAACACCTGAGCTATAAGTAATATCCTGACTAGCTGGTGAGTGATATAAATAGGACGTAAATGCTTAGGCACTGCTGTTTTTTTTTACAAAGAAAGCACCTTGAATTGGAGTAAACCTAATTTAAACTTTGGATACTATCAGCAATAGTTCTTAATGTCAATAAAGTCAAGCCTTGAAAGATAATTGTTTATTTTCTCCACGGAGATAGCATTAAGTGAAATTGCGAATCCCCAGAGCAAAATCCTGATCACATGTTTATAGGAAAAATATTTATTTTATAAAAACAGGTTCTACCTAAACTACAATGATGTCTATTATATGTTATTAATTTTGCTTGTAAGTTTGCTGCAGTAGATTACACTGTTAAGATCTACATATTATTTTACTTTGAAATATCAAACTAGAGAGTTGTCCCATCTAGTTATTATGGAGTTGTCCCCTGTATGTCAGCAAGAAGTTGTCCCATCTTATTAGTCGCATATTTTTACAGTCTAGGCTGAGAGAAGCACATCTCAACGAGACAGGAAGTCTGATGAAAGATGGCCGACTGCTGGGTGTGATTGAACCGACAAGGACATTCGGAGATTTCAGGTCTGTTAGTCGCAGCAACTGTTTGATTTAAATTCTTTATTCACATGGGAAGTCCTCAACAGTCGATGTTGCCTAAGTAGCAGTATTGTATTTCCCTTTCCTAACCTAATAATTGTCATCACTAGTAAAGGCAATATTTATTGTCTTTGTTTTGTTGATGGTGGTGCAATAACTGTTGCCAGACCACATCCTAGATGTCTGATTTTATCTAGTATTAATTAGTATTCACAGCTTAACCAGAAGTCTGTTTTCTCTACACCCTCGTGTATTGTTCTGTCTAACAGCTCATGCTGCTTTTCCCCTGGGCTGTTTATCAATGTTGTGGTCTTATTACTGTTGATAAACAACTTTCACAACTCATCTTTGAGGTTTAATTGTTGCGAAATTGTTTTTATATATTTTTTGTATTGTGCACCAAACAGCATGTGGTGAGTTCAGGTTCAGAATAATTGATGACTTACCCTTAGTTGAGCTCTATTGCTACTACAATGTATATAAGTTACGGTTCAGTTTGAGTTGGGTGCAAAGTTGCGGGTTTTTAAAATGGATTTAGTTCTAGTGAATATTTTATCGTGGAAAGTTGTCTGCCTGTGCAAATGAGACCTTTAAGCTTCAAACCCGAATGTTAAACAAAAAACTCGCTTTGAGCAAAAATTATACTTCTCTCCATCTACTGCAGGCCTTTTAAAGCATATCTTAAACATTTTTTGTAATTTTCTAATTTATTATATTCAACTTTTTTTTCTCACTTCACAATCCAACCCACTAGATAGATACACCAGAGTCACAATTGCTCACACAGGTGCTGTAGACTCGTACAGTATAAGTATGGTGTTACTGCGTGACAGGTTGAAACTTCCTGCCAAGCTGCTGAAGGACACGGAAGCCGCTGTGAGATCCCTCCGTCTGCACGAGGAGGAAGTTGGCCCGTTTCCAAGTTATTACATGCCTCCGAAGAATTACTACACGCCCCCTTACCTCATAGCGAAGCCTGAGGTGGGTGTGGCCTTTGTGGATATATACGTGTACAGCACTGCACTAGCACTTCACTTTGTTTGATAGGAAAGGCTGCCTGTCTGTCTATATGCACAGTTGAACTTTTACATACTTAGCCTTTATTTCTGGTTTATGAAATACAATTGAAGAATCCCTGACACACTTTGCTCATGCAGTAATATAGTATTCTTAGATTTATTACCTTTCATCTTACATACTGTTTTGATGTTGTATGCCTAAGAAGTTTTGTTTTATAATGAATTTAATGCATACTATGCACTATATAGTAGGTATACAGTATGCATTATTAGTACACTATAGAGTATAAAATTGATATGTATACATGTTGTAAGACTTGTTTTGCCATAATCTAAGAAATCTACAGCAATATATGGACACTCTCTATACCCCCCCCCCCTCCAGGTTCTCTACCATCACCTTAGACCTAAGGATAAGTTCCTGGTGCTGGCCACAGACGGCCTGTGGAACATGTTTAAGGACCGGGAAGACAGGGTGATAAAGCTGGTGGCTGATCACATGGATGGAGCTCAGACTATTGAAGACTTTGAACTCCCTAAAGACAGGAGCATGCAGCTGAAGGAGCTGAACGAACGCCTCAAGATAAGAAAGGTGTGTCTGTTGAAGTTTTTATTTCTGAAGCAAATATGTAGCTCTTGCCAGTTATTAGTCAGAGTTGCGATCACTATGTTAAATTGTAGGAAATAAGCTTCTTTTACGCATGTTATTTCTTTTATTTATTGTTGCAAACTATATATTTTTATACCTGAAAAAAAGTTCATTTTTGTCCTGATTTTCCTTTAATTTTGTCTCTTTATTTCTTACCTTGGAGTTATGTCTCTTGCTCGTAGTGCTGGCTATGAAAGTTGCTATTGAATGTAAAGATTAGGCTATTTTCTGAAATTTTCAGTCAATTTCAGAATTGCCAGGTTTGATTCATTCTCCAAACTAAGACGGACAAATCCAATATAATAAAGCAATACTGTGTGTCAACATGCATACAACTTTACATAAACTCCCCACTTATGCATGTTATAACTACCTATCTATTCCCAGTATAATCTGTAATATAGACTTGTGTACTCAGCTCTACGTGTATCGCTATGACTGCAGCGATGTCTACAGAGAAAATACTCTGACTTATTGTCTTGTAGAAAAACATAGCAAAGAGAGCAGAGGATTTAAACTGCGCCACACATTTGATTCGGAATGCACTCGGAGGGACCCCCGACCAGGGTCTGAGTCATCTTCAATTGTCGGCCATGTTGTCTCACCCCAACCCGAGGCTTTACAGAGACGACATTACTGTTACTGTCATATACTTTAATGAAGAATACCTCACAGGAAACCGAAGTATAACTTGACTGTATCACAGGTGACTTGAGTATAACTTGACTCTCTCACAGGTGATTTGAGTGTAACTCCGCCGTTTTTAAGTAGTTCAAGAAAGGACCTCCATGAGCTGAATGTCTACCTCACTGTCAACATCATAAAATAGCTTCACTGTTATTTATACAATCTTTATATTGACTTCTGGGAAGGATGAAATAGCTCTTTCTCATTTTACTAGAGGCAAAGTCAAAAGGTTATTTTCTCAACACCAATAAGTTGGTTTTCTTATGCTTTTATGCTGTATATACGATACTGCTGTGCATGTAATTGTGTGCCCCTGATGAAATAGGTGCTTGTCTCATCACTATATAATTTAAATATCTTTTTGAAATGAATAAACAATATGCACTGTAGCCCAAATCATAGGTGCAAGCTTGAGGCTAACCTTTGACCTTTTGTCTGATTCCTTCAGGGTGTAGTTTACTGGTTGGGGTCAGATGTTATAGTCATGTATATATGATACTTCTGTAATGTGCCAACCGCATAAAATCTCTTCTCTCTTACCAAAATACTATTAGCTTTAGTCACAGTTTTGCAAAATTTCTAATGCAATTGTTGAGATATTATTTATATCTATGCAGCTTATAATCAGCTATTTATTATTTAATTCAAATTATTTATTATTTGTCAAATTTTATTTTGTTTTGTAAATAAAGTTGTTATTTCACTTGCTGTGACTTGTATATTATTTTTCATTACAAAACTTGCACAGCATTGATTAGTTATATAACAATTCAGTAACCGTTGGAAACCAACAGAATGTGTGAATTACAGGAAACCATGACTTAATTTGAACATAGCTAGAATTGAATGCCTTATTATTCACATATTTATTACATGGAAGTAATGGCTATACTACAAGTTCATTTCTAAAACAGGAATTCCACTGTAAGTTGGCCGGAAAGGATCTGAAATGATTAACAAGAACGTAGTTCGTGTTGATCTGTGACGTGACCACCGAAGGCGTTCCGCCCCAGCGGGTAGCAAGCGTTCTGATATAAATACTGAGCCATAGCTAACAAGATTTTATAATTCATCAAGTATTTCTCTGTAGCTGTTGGAAACAAGTAAATCATGTTTAACTCATCAGCAACTATCAAGTTAGTAGGACTATTGACTCTGTGTACATACATACTAGCTACACCATCTCACTCAAGTAAGTATAGTGTCTGTGTATAATTCATTTAAATATATTAACTGAAAATTGTACTTGTTATATTAATATATATTTGAAGTGAAATTAAATTTTATGTTAATGGCTTTAGTAGTTTGTAAAACTACTAGTGCTGCTGAAACCACTAATAATGGGAGAAGGGGGGAGGGTGATCATTCGATTATATAAATATTTTGATAATACAGAAACCAATTAAACTAACCACATAATATATAGAGAGTTATTGTAGGGTAAGCAATGCTCTATCAGTATAAATTATGGGTTTGCTGGCTAAAATAAGTTTTATCTCTGCTATATTTGTATGTTAACTTTTGTAGATACTGCTGGAGTAACGGAATGTCAAGATGGTTTGCTTGACCTCTACACTTCGCTGACCAGTGAAACAACATGTTCAGAGTAAGTATCCTTAGATATGTTAGAACGCTAAACTGTATCAAATTAAAACTTGCAAGCATTGGTTATTTAACAGTATATCTGTATAGAATCCTCATATGACTCTAGCAATATGTTGCATTAATAACAGTAATTCAAGCAATTCACTTTTATAATGGTTATACTTATATAGCTGCATTTGTAGCGTGACGTGCAACATTACCACTCTTTAACTTTTACCATTAGAAACTTCCGAATTGCAGTTTTTGTGAATAGCACTAATTCTAGCGATGGCTTGTGGCGTGAGGTTTGTCAGACTATAAAATAAACGGTCACACTACAAACTATAACAGATAATCATAAACTCGGACTAAGTAGGAACTTTCATTTCTGCCCTTTGCAGCAGCTGTTAGTATTTAGACTTACAGGAGTTGCATGGTACCCATGCATAATGCACTTATACTATGACAGGTATACACCCACACTAACTATATTACACTTCTATAAACACAACATAATGTGTATTTTTGGTGTATTTTTGAACTATAGTGTCATGGAAGAGCTGACAGAGCTGTTGGGAAGCTGCAGGCCATCTGATACTGTCCACATGGTTGGCTTGCTGAGAGAAATTCTTAGAACTTACGTCTACACGTCCACTGATTGCGTTACTTCTGGTAAGTTTTATACTATTATAACAGAGAGAAGGGAGTTTAGACTCACAAAGTAGTAGAGTTTAGAGAAGAGAGACATAAACTATTATTTATGTCAGCTTTTATAATCTTAAAATAAACATTAGCACAGCACTAGTTTTTCCAAATAAGAATCTAATCCACAGACTAGATACCTCAGTGCAAAAAGTTTGATAGTTTTTGCCTTAAAAATAATTACGTATTAAATTGGTTTTTGTAAAAAGTCCCCAATTTAAACCAGCTCTTATGCTTATGCATTTGTTAATAGCCATGTACTTCTCAACTAAACATTGCGTAGGCTATATTGCTAGAGTCATTTTGTGGTTTCCGCAGACAGGTAATGATTGACTACCTATAAATTATTGTAAGATCTTGGAGGAAATGGTTATCTTGAGGAAATGTGTTTGTCATTTGAACAACATTCTAGGTCAATAAAGCAATAGATTATTTTTAGTACTTTTTCAATTTTATGATAGAATTATACTTTTTGTGTATCAAAACCTATATTATAGAAAGAACGCTTTTTCAAAATTATTATTTTATATTCAAGGTAAATCTTCGAATTTAGACAAATTTTGTCACTGTCCGTCAGATTTTAAAAGAAAAAAAATTGACTAGTTGTGATCAGATTAGGGTTTGAGAAGCTCATGCAGTCAAACTGTTCACATTGTTTATACTCCCCCATACTGAGTGTCAGTTTATTTATTGTTTACAAGCTTGCAGAGTTTGGTAACATATTAAATTAATCTGTATCTAATTAGTCAAAGTTTCATGTAGGTCGTAGGAAGGTGGTACTAGGAAATCAGGGTGGGTTGCTCAACCCAGTGACATGTTATATATAGCGCTTTGCTCATGTGATTGACGTAGCATAATGCAGACAAAGCTACCCCACAGCTTGTCATATACTCTTATGATTAGATCATAGTCTGTCCATCTTATGTTGATAAAATGATATTTTCCTCTGATCAGATCAAAAATTTAGTCATTTCATCATCTTATATTTCTCAGCTTATACAAGTACAGTTTTTGCAACACACAAAGCTATTGTAACATACAGATTATCTATTCTACTGTGACTTTTAGCTCAGGATTACATAGCAACTATATAATGAGTTGTATGAAACAAAATTAGCATTTTTGCAGGGCAAATGAAAGAATACAATCATTATAATACCTACCAAGACATTAATAGCACACACAACGTAGTCTCTTAATATAACTATATAAGGTGTATTAGTGACTCAACATTAGGCGTGGGAAGATATTGGCATAAAACTATTCCATTAGATTTTAGATAAAACTTTGAAGTAATGTTGAAGGTGACAAATGTGATGCAGCTATAATAAACTTTATGACTCATCACTGACGACTGCTTTTTCCTTAATGACTTTAATGCACAACGTGCTGCATATTATAATAGCCCCAACATTTTAAAACAGTTCCTTAACAATAAAGATTTTAATGTTTGGTAGCTTTAACTTTAATTTCTGCAGCAGCCAACAAATATAAATATATACAATTTTTAGTTGAAAACTGTTACAGAAATTAAATAGTTAATGCTATCAAAAGTTTACACCGTTTGTTGTAGTAGCTGTTTTAAAATGGAGAAAATTTTCCCGGATTTTCAACCTAATGATAACCGCGAACTTTACTGTAGACATTTGCATATCATAGCTTATAATACTGATACAGGTTGCATGGAATGAAATGATATGTAAATTTTGGAAAAACTTTAAAAAAAAATTTGCTGCTTATTTCATCTCTACTAACATTTACACACCGAAATCACTATTTCACTATTAGTGACTCATATATTTACATATTTGTAGCGTGTAGTGATGTCTTCAAGTGCATGCAGCCAATTATCAGTCAGAATTCTATAGTCTTTGATTGTGACAGGTAAGTTTTGTATTTATATATTATGGAGGAATTACTAAGATATAAATGGGAAAAGGACATAATGGGTACATACAGATTGTTGGTTAATCAGAAATACTCTTTGCACATTAGTGTCCAAAACTGCCCTAATGCAGCAAAAGATAGTTTTATAAAAACTTGTTGTGATATAACAACATATGAAAATTGAGAATACGTTAAAAAGCACACCAGGCCTTTTTGCTTGTATTGAAAGAAATCAGTTCAACATTGTATTTAAATTTTTATTTCATCAATTATTTTTACCACATACTGTTGGAAAGGTTCATTTCGGATAAAATATAAACAATAAACAAACGCTAACATCAGCTGCGTAAGTTAAACAATCACCATATTGTTCCTATATTTCTTCAGAAGTTCAACATCTAGTGCAGGTTGTGCACTGAATATATATGATTCATTGTAGAAACTGACAATAAACTAATATTCTATTATGTAAATCATGTTTATAGTTTACGGCTGGAAAGAACAGTTAGTTGCATTGATGACGTGACTGCTACGTGTGACATAGCCTCTATTCTAAGATTTACACTCACCCAATCTGCCAACAGTTTATGCAAAACCTCCAAGTGTATTACAGAGTATGGAATATATTCTACTGTACCAGGTAACTATCATACATTCAAACACATACTGCTGTAATTCATATCATTTGAAAATAGAAAAAATGACAACCTAAATATTAACTGTTACACTGTCCTATGTTGAATTAATTTATAGTTTTTAAATGCAATGAGTGATGACGACAGTCAAAACTATTTTTGGCTACTCACTACTGATTTAGCTTTTCCTCGTGTCTAATGTAATTGAATTGCTACTTTTTAAATGTAGTGTAACGTTTCTTGCCCAATATAAAAGGTTTTAGCTCATTTCTTTTTCTGTAATTCCTTGAAGTCACATTACATATTTTCCAACAATAAAAGTCGATGCATGATTGGTTTAAAAGGCATAGTTTTACTTTGGCTCCAATACATGGAAAAGCTAATAGCTAAGTGAATTACTGTTTTAGGTACAGACTGTCACAAGTTCAACTGGCTAAATTACAAATCAGGTAACTCAGTCACACTCGACACGGCACCTGGTACCATGTTCCAGACAGATTTATGTATTCCTGTACATGACAACACTGCTCCTTGCTACAACTAAGGACATGCTACAGACAATCAGTAATACAATCAACACACTTTAATTTTTCCTATCAGTAATACAAGCATAATATTTTTTATTATTATTTACTTTAAATGATGTTACTAATAGTTGTTGGGCATAAAATTATTATTTCTTTTAAAATTTGGTTTTACTTTGTTTTAAATTTTGGTGCAAACTATAATAAATCTCCAAAAATTCAAATCTCAAGTCAAATGAGAGACAAGTTTCCAAAATTCAACACTTCCAAGTTTTCAAAATATAAACATTTTATTAGGGTTAAAAAAGTATTTCTTTCAATGAATATGAAAATAAAGAAATATAGGATCACAGTGGTATCATATATAAATAAAATACATTACTAGTGCACAATGAAGTCATCAAAATATCAATGCATATAAAAACGTAGGAAATCTGATCACATATTAATAAAAAAGAATCACATTTCAAGACCTGTTTACACACAATACACACTATGATTACAACTAAAAGAGCAACGGTTTATGTTAAACAGCACATAAAAATACTTTCAAAAAATATACAAAATCTAAACTTTGCTTAATGCTTTAGCAAAATTCCATAACAAAATAACATCTATAAAGTACAAGGAGAAAAACATCAAACATATATCTTTGAGCACATTACTGTTGACGGATACTGAATAGAGTTGGACTAATGTTTTGGCTGATGCACAGACTGATTAGTGAAGTCGGGATTAGTGACGTTATAGTTAGAAGGTAAAGTTGGGCCGTACTGAGCCCAGGCTGGTATCTCGTAACCCAACCACTTGAGTAACTCGTAATATGAGAAGACGAAAGCTCTCGTAATGTCCTGAGAATGGTCCATCCCGTGGGACTCGACGTTGAGGCTTCTCTGAAATAAAAGACGCTGACGCAGAAGTTCTTCTGCTTTTCTTTTCTCAGCTTCCTGTAACTGTAGAGCTTCCCACAGCCTCTTCGCCTCAGCTTCTCTCTTGATCCTGACAAGTAAAGGGGAGACAACTTAAACATTTGGTCATTTAGACATATTTTGTTAAAAATGAAGTAAAAAATTTTCAGGCATTAAATTTTAAAAATTAAAAAGACTGAAAAACTTTTTAATTTCGAAATTATAATGCAAAAACAAGAAATTTGCATTCTACAGAGTGAAAAAGTAAAATATTCAAATGAGATAATATCTAATAAAGATCTTAACAAAAAGTAATTTCCTTAAACCAAGTATATAATGTATAAAATTTAGCCAAAACTTAAAACTCTAAGTTGCTAGAAAGCTGATCACACAGTAGACCATAGGCAATAGAAATACCAAAGGGAAGCAACTCCTTAATATGAATACACAGTGATTCCATATCATTCAGACTTGGAAAGTGTCCAAACATAAAGAATAATATTCCAGCACAAACCTTGCTTCTTCTTCGGCAATCTTCTGCAGTCTTTCCTCTTCTGCTTTACGTCGCAGAAACTCAGCTCTCTCTTCCTCCGCCATTGCTTGAAGCATTTCCTCCTCCAGCCTTAGTCGTTCAGCTTCTTCGGCGTCTTTCAGAGCTTGTAACTCTACAATACCAAACCTATGCTTAACTATTGCCCACAGTAACTCTACAATATCAAACCTATACTTAACTATTGCCAACAGTAACTCTACAATACCAAACCTATACTTAACTATTGCCAACAGTAACTCTACAATACCAAACCTATACTTAACTATTGCCAACAGTAACTCTACAATACCAAGCTCATATTTCACAGAATTTACCCTACACACGCCAACTAATAGCATATAATAAACACCGCCAAATATCAACTGTTACACATGCTCTCTTGTGTACGAGGAAGGATTGTGTCATATAGTCACCTTTACGACGACGTTCCTCTTCCATGGCCCGTTGTCTCTTCTCCTCCAGGTATTTCGCCATTTCCTCTTGTCGTCTGCGTTCCCGCTCTTGAGCATCCTTCTGCGCCTTCAGCTTCATTTCTTCCTCTCTTTCCAACCGTTCCTTCTCTTCCCTTTCTCTTTCCTTTTTTAGCCTAATTTCTTCCTCTCTGATAATATTATCAACATATAATATAAACATATGTATAACTGCCAACACCATTGTGCTACAATCATCTATTGTTATAGCAGCAGTCATAGAAGTTTACTGCATCCTCACAGTAACATTGTCCAAGTCTCAAAACTATAAATGATAAACTCTGTGTAATATATTACATGGAGATGTTTAGGATATGACAAATCTACAAATCTTACAACAAAAATATTTACAACAATGTAGAAAAGCTGTTCTTCAAAATTATTATGACACTTTTCATATATGCTGTTTGCAACTTGAACAATGTCAACAAACACCTCACATTATACAGTTACTATATAGGCCTACTATAGTTGAAAATAATTTTATCATCTTGCATAAAATTCTAGAACAATCTTCGCTCACAACAAAACTTTTAGTTTTGAGTTTATTTTTTGAATAGTTGAAAGTATTTATCATACTGTGTGGTGACCAGCACGCACCTGTACAGTAATCAACACCTGTACAGTATATACACCTGTACAGTATACACACCTGTACAATATACAACACCTATACAGTATACACACCTGTACAGTATACACACCTGTACAGTATATACACCTGTACAGTATACACAACAGTACAGTATACACACCAGTACAGTATACAACAGTACAGTATACACACCTGTACAGTATACAACACCCACCTACGAGCTCTCTCCTCTTCCATCTGTAATCGAATCCTCTCTTTCCTCTCAGCATCTTCTTTCTCCTTCTTAATGGCTTCTTCTCGCTCACGTCTGCGTCGTTCTACCTCCTTACGACGTCTTTCCTTAGCAGCGGCTCTTTTGGCTGCCTGAGCATCGCGATTCGATAATCCAGGAATGCTTTCCTGTTGCGGCAACCAAACAGTAAATTATTACGGGACAAGCAACAATTCCCGATTATATAGACCTGTATGCATATTGCATATTTTGCCAGTCATTAACATACTTGAAAACTTCAGTTTTATAATTTTAAACACTTTAGACTTCATAAAACAGCCTGTAGAAACACTGATGTACAGATGGCGGTGTTCGAAGCACTGAATAAAGAGCAAGACATGTGACATCATCGCTCTACGTATGTCAACAAACACTCAATAAATTGCTTCACACAAATAAAGCGCTTTGGGAGACAGTTCAGGTGTAAGCAATTCCTTTTACATTCAGAAAGTAGAGTATACAATAGAATGGTTGATTCTGGTAAACAATATCACATTGCGACCACGTACAGAGTAGGCGGCTATGCTTGTATTGATGTTACATGTTACAACAGAGCAAAACAAAACATTTAGTAGTAGGCCTGTCGCAGAGTGAGTTATACCAGCAGTTAGGTCATGTGACTACGTCATGTGACTACGTCATGTGACTAGGTCATGTGACTACGTCATGTGACTACGTCATGTGACTAGGTCATGTGACTACGTCATGTGACTACGTCATGTGACATATGCTAGCTGCAGCCATGTGATCAATTTATGTAGTCATTAGAAGCAGCTGTTGAACAGGCAACTTACACATAAAACATTTTGATTCAAAAATTATTGAGAGTTGTCTTTTTTTCAAAGATGAGACATGGAATCACTAAGAATGCTATTGTTTAAAACGAAATCCAACTGTCATACTTGGTAATTAAAAAATTGTGATATTTATATAATATTACATAATTTGCTGTTCAAATTACGGGAAGCTTAATTAATTTAAAATTTTATTGACAAACCGTAACGCTGCTGAAAAAGAAGGCAACTCTCAAAAAGTTTGAAAATGAATTCAACAAAAGTTTTTTCTTGCAAAAACATCATTCAAGGTAAAAGCACATGTCCAACTCATGATGGGAGTGAGCACACAGAACACAGAGCTGAGCTGATGAGTCATATCTGGCAGCGCTGACTACTCCTACAAACCGTGTGGTGAAGTGATAACTAAGTAAATATGAGAAGTCATCACAGCCCTAACAATATTAGACTGATCAGCGCAGCTCTAGGCATTCGAATACAAACCTCGTCTTCTGTTGAATAGTCAAACTAAATAAACACATATGTTAACGACTCAGTGAAATGACGCAAAGTTAAATGCAAGATTGTGTTACACAAAAATGGTGCTTACAAATATATAAACTTCAGTTAGTCTAACTGGGTAGGTGAAATGTAGAACATAATTGTAATCAAAAAATATTGTGACAAATGTGAGTGAATTACTCCTGTACCTCAACTTTAAATTTCTGCAAAATAGAACAAAGCCATTAAGATCCCTGCTTATGAGGCTTAAAATACTACTTGATTGAAATAATTGATGGGTAGATGTTGAATATCAATATATTGCACTCTAAAACATGATTAAAATAAATATCAACAGCAAAATCTTTCTGAATTTCGCACTTCACTCTTGGAATAATCAATTGCCAACAATCAGTTATACTACATGTCAAAGTGAAAGTGAAAGCATGATTTGCACCTCTTCATCCAGGTTACTAGAGTCAGTAATCGAAGGTCCGGGACTGCTGGAGCCGAAATTCAGTGACTTCACTGAGCCCAGCTGCGGCTTCTCCTCTTCTTTATCTTCCTCATCCGAGAACTCATCCCGTACGATGACAAACTCAATGTCAGGTTCTTCCTCGGGCTCTGGAGTCTGGAAACAGAACCAAAGGATATGACATCATCAGTAGTTGCTGACAATAAATAAACATAGTTCGGCTAATATTTTGAAATCAAAAGACAATATGGTTATTTCATATGTTAGAAAACAACTTACCTTCTGTATAATAAAATAATTTATAAAAATTTCCTACTAGAAGTTTCACATGTTGCTTAAAGTCTTGATGCATGCTTTATTCACCAAAAACCTATTTAAGAGTTGAAAGCTGATTGACAAAAACACAATTTAGAGTTACTCAATTCAACACAAATTTATTCCTTCAACGTTGAATGTTTATTGACACAGCGTGAAGCTACAGCTGTTAGAGTTATGGATAATGCTCAAGTCTAGTAAAACATCATGTGTTCACGAAAAGGAAGTTGTGCACATATTAAATATAAAACGTGGAAAGGGAGAAAGAAGTTAAAGATTATATATATAGATAAGACAGGATGTACTGCAATACATAGCAGTATTGATGAGCAAGTAGAGCCATGTGCGAGAGTATAAAGGCATACCGGCGACACAGCAACACGCCAGCTGCTGTATAGTCTATCAGAAATATAATATCCTGGCTGGAAACACAACATGTGACACTATGTATATGTAGTAATACAAGGTGTCAGCGTGAGACGATGTATATGTAGTAATACAAGGTGTCAGAGTGAGACTATGTAGATGTAGTAATACAAGGTGTCAGCGTGAGAGAATGTAGATGTAGTAATACAAGGTGTCAGAGTGAGACTATGTAGATCTAGTAATACAAGGTGTCAGCATGAGAGAATGTAGATGTAGTAATACAAGGTGTCAGCGTGAGAGAATGTAGATGTAGTAATACAAGGTGTCGGAGTGAGAAGATGTATATGTGGTAATACAAGGTGTCAGAGAGAGACTATGTAGATGTAGTAATACAAGGTGTCAGAGAGAGACTATGTAGATGTAGTAATACAAGGTGTGATTGAAACTATTTAGATGTAGTAATACAAAGTTTGAGAGTGAGACAATGTAGATGTAGTAATACAAGGTGTCAGCGTGAGAGAATGTAGATGTAATAATACAAGGTGTCAGAGTGAGACTATGTAGATGTAGTAATACAAGGTGTCAGAGTGAGACAATGTAGATGTGGTAATACAAGGTGTCAGAGTGAGACGATGTAGATGTGGTAATACAAGGTGTCAGAGAAAGACTAGATAGATGTAGTAATACAAGGTGTCAGAGTGAGAGAATGTAGATGTAGTAATACAAGGTGTCAGCGTGAGAGAATGTAGATGTAGTAATACAAGGTGTCAGAGTGAGACTATGTAGATGTAGTAATACAAGGTGTCAGAGTGAGACAATGTAGATGTGGTAATACAAGGTGTCAGAGTGAGACGATGTAGATGTGGTAATACAAGGTGTCAGAGAGAGACTATGTAGATGTAGTAATACAAGGTGTCAGAGTGAGACTATGTAGATGTAGTAATACAAGGTGTCAGAGAGAGACTATGTAGATGTAGTAATACAAGGTGTCAGAGAGAGACTATGTAGATGTAGTAATACAAGGTGTCAGAGAGAGACTATGTAAACATAGTAATACAAGGTGTCAGAGTAAGACGATGTAGATGTAGTAATACAAGGTGTGATTGAAACTATTTAGATGTAGTAATACAAAGTTTGAGAGTGAGACAATGTAGATGTAGTAATACAAGGTGTCAGAGTGAGACTATGTATATGTAGTAATACAAGGTGTCAGCGTGAGAGAATGTAGATGTAGTAATACAAGGTGTCAGAGTGGGATGATGTATATGTAGTAGAGTGAGAGAATGTAGATGTAGTAATACAAGGTGTCATTATGTCAAAATTTTACACACAAATTATTCTCCCAGAAATGCTGACCATGATAGACACATACCCACTAGAATACATGACAGTATCTAAGATGTGATTCAATGTTAGTTTCAAAAGCATATGCAAAGATGTATTTATAAACATCAACAACTGTGTTGCGCAATGTTGTTGCCGAGCATCATAAACCACACTTCATATAGTTAAGTTGGTAAGAATGGAAGGAAATGGTTAGTATCAATTCATTCATGCAGTTATTAGCAGGTAGCCCGAGAACCAACACTCTGTTACCTTCCACTCCTCGGGCTCAGGCTCTGGCTCCGGCTCAGGGGGAGGAGTGGGTTCCTTTGGAGGAACAACTACTGGGCTCTTAAATATCACAGCATGAAGGTGAAGAGGTTATCATTATATATAGTATCACAGTATACGTGACCCTTATACCATCTCACAGCATATCTCACATTAGAATACTACCAAACTATATGCCTCGGAAGGAAATAATATTCGATTACAGTCAAGAAGCTAAGATAAACTAAATACTTCAATGACTACAATCTATTTCTACAAGTTTAGAAACATTCCGAATTCATTTTCACAAAGTTTAATGAGCAGCAGCCATGGTCTAGTGGTGAGAAGCTGGTGTGTCGTCCTACATTAGTGATGACAGAAAAAGCTTTCTGTGCTACAAGCAGAGGCCCTCACACTATGTTGATAGCATGGTGAGAGACGTAGTCCTTAGCCACTCGCTTGCCATCAGGGGCTCTCCCACAGGAATGGAGACTCAAGCTAACAGAGTTTTTAATAAACAGGATATTCAATCTGCTACCATCTAACAGCTCATAGCAAAAGAGGTTTTCACTCAACTTGGCAGCATTTTCTGAACCAGTTCAAAGTTTGATTGCTTGAATTTTTCAATTCAAATTAATCATATAATTTCGTTTTATTTGCTAACAAAAAGATTTAAGTTGATCTAAACCAGTTATACTTTTCTATACCAAACTACTATCAGTACACTATAGATCTAAGTCTACACTACACTAGCTCTGTCACACACACAACACGGGACAGGAGAGACTGAGTAGTAAACAGCGTGACACCCACCTGTCTGGCTGATGCCTCCGTCTCAGTTGCTGACTCGGCTGCTGCCTTACCAGCCTTGGCGGGCTTCTTCTTCGCTGCCTTTTTGATTGGCTTTTTAGCAGGTGGCTTCTCCACCTTTTTCGGAGCTTCCTTTTTGGGCGCAGGCTTCGGCACTATTGACTTGGCTAAAAGGAAAATAAATAGACTAGCTACAAGCATTCATTAAACACATACACAGCACAGTAAGTGTTATCAAAGCGACAGGGAGATACTCAGGTTAGAAATACAACTGAAGAAGATTACAGAGCAAGTGTACGATACGAAAGGGTGTCTCTAACAGCTACTGAATGCTTGATTGAGGTTTAGATTTGTAAAAGAATTTCTGCAAAATGCCACAACATGCCACACCAGACTTGTGCAGAAAGTGCAGATAAACCTATAATATACGAGTGTATAACTGAACGTGCAGAGTACTATATATGAGTAGTAAAGCCAGTGTGATGCAGCTGTACAAGTGAAGCAAGTCTAGTGGTAGAGCGTAACATCAGTGCATGAAGCCAAAGGTCAGTTCACACGTGAAAGCTGTTAGTTACCAGGAACACTGAGCTCAAACAGAGGGTAGTCCTTGGGGTCGGGGGCCCAAGGCACGGGGACACCAAACATGGAGGTTACACCATAAATCAGCCGTCGGGGAAATTTTCTAACACGGTACACTTGAAACATACGCCAGTCAACATCAGCACATGTATTATATAGTATACAAGATGTCTATACACTGTGTAAAAATAGCCTAGTACACACAGATATGGAGATGAAACAGAACTAAACCTCTTTCAAAAATGTTAGTACCATCACTAGCATACAGAACATTTTGTCATATACAATGAGATGATAACTCCCAATAGAAAACTAAAAAAATTATTTCGTCCATCTCAGCTAACTTTATACACCAGTCTTTCCACATCCCAATAATGTGTATTATATACACACTATGACCAGGTTGCAAGATCTGATTTTAATACAGTTAAGGCTGCTACTGTAAAGCCACACACAACAGATTGACAAAACATGACTACTATATACTATATACATATATTAGACTTACATTTCCCTTGTTTAGCCTTGGCTTTACTCGGTGAGGAATCTGATTCGATGGGGGCGTACAGCTGCTGTAACTCAGTCTTGTCGGCTACTTTCCCAACTACAAACTCTGACTCATGCTGCACCTTGCCTGCACTCTTCTTAGGGGGCGTGGCTACAAGCAGACATTCTATACTCTGGATTCACAGTCTAAACTTTGATCAGTAAAAGACTTAGTATATAAATACTAATTATTAAAGGTTTTTTGCTAACGTTACTTTTTTTATATCACTAGAAAGCTTTAAATTTACCCAATTATATATTTAGTATACAGACATGTGTTTAGAAATCACACCACAGAGGAAAGCACAGCATTATGTGAAATCATTGTGCAAAGTTAAATAATAATATTCCATTTAGACGATATTATTCTCTCAGATTGTAGAATAGATTTTTCCAAGAGCACAACAACATATTGGTCCAAACAGAGTATCTGACGCTTCAAGTGATGACAAAGTTTTAGATGGAAACAAAATGTTGGTAGTAGAATTCCACTGAAGATAATTTAGTGGAGAATACATGTGAAGACTTTACAGTCACCGACAAGAAGGAAGCAGCTAGTAAGTGGAATCACTGTTACATACTAGAAGCTTTCTTAGAAGACTCTGAAGGAACTCTATCTGCTTCAGCAGCTACAGGTGCGGCAGCAGCCATGGCACTTTCCAGCTCTCTGTTGATGGTGCTCGCAGATTTCTTAAACAAAGAATTCAGTACTAAACTAACTAAAAGTTTACCAGATACATGGGTGCAAAATGTTTCTTATATTGTAATTTGAAAGGTAGTTATATGCTTTTATATTTACAGAAAAAAAGGCAAACTAGTCAATTCCATTTTTAATTAAACTGACCTCTAAGTAGAACTTTATAGTGCTACATCACTGCTCAGAAAAGGCATATTGCACATCAATGTGAACAGCAAAACACTTGCTTTTAAAAAAACTAAACTTTAATTTATTTAGCAAAAACCGTATTTCCTAGCTAATAGTTTGCCTTGTGTACTGCTTCTTACGAAATAATCTGGTCATAAAACTGGTACCTAAACTAGTTGAATGCCATGCCATAGTATGATTAGCTGAAATACAAATTAAACTAATGGCAGAGTCACAAGCTTCACACCAAGCCAATTTCTTAGCTTTCAGGATTGAAATTTCTACACATTAAACAACTTTAACTATATGGCAACTAAATCTATAGCAAGAGGAAACGTATAATAGTTTGCTGCTGCCTTACTAGTTTAGTTGTAGCAGAAGAAAGTGCTGACTTTGAAAGTGAGTCATCAGCTACAGAGGCAGCAACTGCCGGTGAAGGAGTCTACAGTGTTTACAGATGTTAGCAACAGAGTGAGTAAACAAATAATATTAATACAATTGTAACTAATAATACAAGTTTTTGAAGAGAAGAACTTCAGATACACAACTAAGTTCAAGCAATTTAGAAATATTCAAAATTATAAGCCTTAGATGAATAACACAACTAGCAACTAAAAGATAATAAAATATAACAAATAAAAAGACAAGTCACTAGTAACTAGTAACTAATTAATAGTAACTAGTAACTAGTAACTAATTAATAGTCACTAGTCACTACTGACTAATGACTAGTTACTTATAGTTAGGTACTTACATCATGATGAGCAGATGGAACTGATGGTGCTATACTTTGCACAGAGTTGGATACAACATCTAAAACACAGCAGAACACACAATTAGAGATGGTAGAGGAGAATAAAGTTCTATAGACAAGAAAATAACATTTTATTATACGACACTTTGAATTCACTGCATAGCGTAATTGTAATGTAATTTCAGACAAAATATTCAAAAAGATGCGCTGTATATAATTACAATATATACCTTATATTGTATTATATGACAAATTCTAAAATATACAATAAACTGAAAAACGCAAGATACCTATGGTATACAGCGGTTATAAAATTCTTGCTACACATCAGGTTTCATGAAATCTCAACTCACATAAATGGTATAAAAAATATAAAAGGCCACTAAATTATGTTTTGTAATTTAATATAGATATTGGCTAAAGACACCAACATATGCTATTTGTACTCTCACAACTGAGACGTCACACATACATGCATAGAATACAAAGGTGATGGGTAAAAAGAACAAACTACAAGTTTACAAACGGAAGTCTAAGGTATTAGAATGCAGGTATAAAAGGTGAATAAAAGACTATACCTTGTTGAGCACTACTCAGCCTAGAAGATTTTACAGAGATGTGTCCCTGTACAGAAGGGGTGTGTCCCTGTACAGAAGGGGTGTGACTGTGTACAGAAGGGGTGTGGCCATGTACAGAAGGGGTGTAGCCTTGTACAGAAGGGGTGTGGCCCTGCGCAGACGGCACACTGTGCATGCTCTGCACACTTGGAGCAGTGTGTGCGCTGTATACACTTGGGCTACGGGCTGGAGACTCTACAGCAGTGTCCTGCGCTAACTCATCTATTTGAGTGACTAAAAGATAGCAGAAGTGGACAACTCTACAAGACACTACATCTAGCATTGACTACAGTATCTAAACTAAGCCATGAATATAGTTCTACAGTTCTACACTTCTTCATGCCTTTTAAATTTATCTATCAATAAATTAGTCGACAGTGACAATGGAATTCAGAATTTTATGTTTCTAAACAGTAGTTGCTTCCCATGAAAAAAAGTTTGGTGGCGCAAATCTATCATTCTGAACAGTTAATCATACAAACAAGAGTGTTTTTTTTCAAAACAAACTGATACAAGCTAAAAGAGCAACTGTATATATTGGATATTTGACTCAAATCTCCCAAATATTAGCAAAGAGTTTAAAAGAAGTCCGGCATTTCATTCAGCCATTGCAGTTTTAGAACCTCACTATAGAACGTATATTCATGGTAAAATAACTACAGAAACATAAAATGGGGGTTGAATGAAAAAACAGACAAGGTTCAACAGTAAAATATGAATTGTTAATTAGTGTGTTGTTAATACAGAGGGTGTATAACGGAATGTACAGTGTAAAACACAAAGGTAATAAAAGGACTAAGATAGCAGCTCTAAGATATGCCGCAAGAAGTATGAAGATCTCCACGAACAGCTGACTTAGTAGCTGACCTTCTAACAGGCAGCAACCAGCAAAAATCTGATTGAACCTGAACAAAGCCTGTGGAACTTATTAGAAAATAGCATGAGTTACCGAAATCTTCTAATCCTTCCTTTACGAGTTGGCCGAGGGTGGCCCCTTCCACATGCACCTCAGAGCCATCATCTGCAGTCAACGTACCCTTTAAACAGGAAGTAAGAGAACTCTAAATGGCAGCAATCAGTGGCAGCATAGAGACTTCTAAACACAACTTAACACTCTACTGCTCTAACCTCATGAAAATGTTACATCTTTCTATTTAATATAGTTCTTCAATAAAATTAGCCTTATAAATTACAGGTACTTTGTGTTATATTGAGTTTAAGTATACTATATTTTTGAAGAAAAAACATTATTTTTCTGAATCTTCAATATATCTGCTAGCCAAGCAATGAGAAGCACATTGCACCACCTGACTAGCCTAATCGAATAAGCCAGGCTTGTCTAAACTGATTTACAAATGACTATTCAAACAGTATACTTGTATATTTAGATATGGGTCTTTATGATTGGATACTTATTTAAATAATTCTAAAATTTAAAATGTTTTAAAATAAGTTTAAATAACATAATTGTCCAGTAAATCTCTTTAAACATTACAAAAACCCATTAGCCAAAAAAAACTTTAACAGTTGAACCATGTCTGAAAAGGCAGATTAGATCTAGCTCAAACAAGCCCCAGTAATATTTTGATATCATAGATGATGGAGCTATATAGAATAAGTATACCTAGAGGTACTTCATAGAAAAGTACTCAACTGGTTTTTCATACAAGTTAAAACCAGCTGTAAATAACTCATTGGAAAAAAGACTTCGTGTTGAAGATTAAAATCAAAGCACAAAAATGTTTTATTTAATTTTAAAGTTACATAGTTGTCCCATAACACAACTCCTGTCCATGTTATAGAGTTAGTAACCCATGCAACCAGTTATAATATAACAGCAGTCCACACAAGCATATATAATGTTACAGCTGCGTCATTCAAATGACACTGAATACCATAGAATACTAACTGAAGCCAGTTTCATATTCCAAAGAGGCTTTGTGCCCGGCTGAAAATGGGAAGACAAATGCTAATATTTTCCGAAATGAATGAATGATAAAACATCTTCAGTAAAAGCAAAATAGCCCCTTTGTCTAAACTTTCCAAGGTGCGTTCTATTTCACACCTTGACGCTCCATTAAATTACAACTTATAGATCAGTAACCTGGATTTGAATAATAAAATAAATTTAACTCTCTTTTAGTTAAGAGTCTTAAAAATAATTTATAAAAAAAACAAGCTTTAAAATTATTGCTAGAGAAGCATCTTTTGTTGTAAAGCTATTTTGGTCAAATCATTTAAAGAAATGTTTAGATAAAAAGAAACCTCTTTCAAATAACATAACAAAAGAATAACAAACCTCATTCTCTCCATCTCCAATCTTAGACTGTGTTCTAGCTGACGGTGTGCCCGAGCTAGCATCTGGTAAGTTGCTCATAAGCATTTCTGCAGCAGCCTACAAACACAAACCAACTTGTAAGATAGTTCTACAATTAAACAAAGAGAAAATGAACACTAAATGAAAAATAATAATATGTATCATAAATTATGTTAAAGTGTGCGACATCAAAATCATGTCACACACTGTGGTATCATGTCACACACTGTGGTATCATGTTGCATTGTATCACATTAGGTCACACACAGTTTTATCCTAAAAAAATTCAAACCATGTCACATAGTATCACGCTAAGTGACATAAAAAGAATGTCACAACATGTAACAGAGTGTCACACTATGTCACAACACGTCACAGAATGTCACCTTTGCATCGAGTGCCAAATCCTCGCCTGCCTCTGAACTACCGTCCAGAATGGCTTTAGCAATTTCTCTGGCCTGCTCCGTCAGCACCTCCATGAACTCTTGCTCGCTGACCTTGACAGGGCTCTCTACTGAAACACAAGAGTCGTATGCAAGAACATTGTACTATCTGTGTCACCAAAAAGTTCACTGGAGCTCATCTAACATGTTCATTGTTATATAAAGACATCATGCAGCTAACTTAAACTACTAAATATGAGTATAGTGGTTTATTCTGTCAACATACATATTCAGCTCAGTAAAGCTGAATATAATTATAATTTAATAAAACTGTAAGTATAATATAGTATAAAGTAGTTAGAGGGAATAGGTGACTTCCTAAGAGAGATATAGTGCGTATAGAGTGTAGAGCATTATGTGCAGGTCTAAAACAACGACTTCATAAATTCTCGTGTTATTCAAAATTTGCAAACTCTTACAAATTTGATGTATACCATGTTTTTGCTTTGTTCTGCTTTTGCTATATTTAGCCGTTTAACTTAAAGATAAAAAATGCCCATGAATAATTTAGTATATAATATACAATAATATAGTGTGTATGTATTAATACTTAGGTATATATTATACAATAATGTGATGCGTATGTATTAATAGTATAGTAGGCTACAAAATCTACTTATAAAATAGTTATAATAACATAGTGTGTATGTACTAATACTTTGGTACCTAATAATATGGTGTTTATAAAATAGTATATAATAGCTGAAACAGTAGAGCCAACTAACCAGTGATGAGGGCAGCAGGAGAGGGGGGTGTGAGACACTCCTCCGCTGAGGGCACTGAGATAGGGGGTGTGGGAATCTCTATTACTACAGGATCCTCCTTCTCTATTTCTGCCAGTGATTCTTCTGCTAGACTTGGCTCCAACTCAGATGCAGAGCTGTCCACATCGGGAGGGGGTGGGGAGGGGCTCGCCTCAACAACACTCTCTACTGGCTCCACTAGTTCCTCTATAAATTTGTTCAAATAAAGTCAACCTGACAAACATTTTTCCTCTTAGGAGATTCAAATCATCGATTGTACCACCATGATACCACATGGTACCATTTAATACCCTATCATATCACACCATACGATACTATTCAATACCATATGATATCACACTATACGATACCATAGCATATCACACTATACGATACCATAGCATATCATACGATGGCACATCGCGTCAACACACGATGCATGTTAGAGTTACCTATTTTGACTTTGTCAGCGTAAAGCTCCACCTGCTGAACGTTGTACTTCCACGATGTAATGGCAGTTGTCGGGTCATTCTCATCAGCCACTAAGTCGACTACGAATATAAAATATTCACAGATTTAAGTTGGAGATCATTGGCAGATATGAAGCACACAATGCAGCTACTAGCAATATTCTGCGTTATAAATTGAAATTTTATAGCTGAATAAATATAAATAATTTTTTTAATATCTTTAATAGTTGACCTCTCCAAGCACAAGCAGCCTTTAAAATGCAAATAGCAAGCACAGAGTTTTTCTTACAAAATACGCTAACAAAAATTGTTCAATAATTTTATTTATTTTTTTGAAGCTACTGTAAAATATTTGAAAGAAATATCTCAATTTGTGTATGAGTGAGATAAACTACACCCAGAATAAGTATGTAATTTAAGTTTTAAGATTGGAGAAGAGAATTTTAACCTGTTGATAAATTACACATAAAAGAGCAACGGAACAAGAAATTATTTTTAGCAACGAGTCACAATCTACACTCTATCAGCAAATAGCCTAACGCAGCTAGTTAATACTTAAATCATTGTCTACAGCAGCAGCGTTATACTAAAGCAGCACTTCAACCTACGCCCAAACTCATGACTGGAAACACTAAATAGGTTCATCCTTAATAATGCATTTATAATCAGTCACTCTTAATGAGTCACGGAAGCCATTGCAAATGATTGGTTAAAGAGTTGCGTGCACTCAAACTGAGCTGTGAAATATGACAGAATACTTCAACACACACAAGATTGCCCTTACCTTTCAATAACCCGCTGTTAGGATCTGTGAAAGTTATTTCAGTGAAATACATAGATGAGATAAAAACAGTTCTTTCTACTAAACAGTTTTATATTATATAACAACCTATGAAGTAATCACAATTCTTTATGTCTTTTAATTAAAAGTTTCAACCATGATGTACTACTTGTGAGTGATTGACGAGAATTCATAAGTTTACCATCACACTTTCTTTTAGTCACAACTGGAAAATTTTAGTTTTTATGAATGCAACATATAACAGATAAAATAAAATTACAAAAACTTTTGCACTATAAAATCTAAAAAAAACTCTGAAAATAGAATTAAATCAAATATAAACTATAAATTTTGCTCTTGACCAAAATTTACAATCTTTTAAAATTACTAAAGAATATTTAGAGCAAGCATTACCTTGTCTTGCAGTGATCCCTTTAGTATAAGGAGCATCAACACTTGAGCCACTAAACCTGCTTCTTTTAGAGGTCAATGACAACATAGACATTGTAGATATGACAGACTTTTTATCATCTTCCGCATCAAGTCCAACTAAACAACGTGTAAAAACAAATCGCTATTACGTCTAACAAAAAAAAAATCGCAAAAGTTCTAACATACTACTATTGTTAACAATCAACTAAACCCTCTATGGTATAAGCTCTACTTACTAACAATACACTATACTGATAACTAACTCAGCCTACGACCATCTACGGATATTAGTGTCTACCACCAAAGTATGAATTAGCCAAGTTACAAGCAAAATCAAAGCTAAAGCTGCGAATCAATCAGGTTAACTGTTAGAAGTCATAGCAAAAAGCATGAACTAGAAGCAGAATATTGTAGAATCTCTGGTAGTGTTTCCGAGACTATACTTCTCGACTCTTTCCCATACCTGTGTCTTGCCCACAAAGCTCTTTGAGCTAAATTTAAATAAACTAGCATGAAAAGGTCAGTACATAATATTGACAAAATAATCAAACAGCAATAAGCTATAAGTTTGCAAATGGAAACGGGTGTAAGTATTCTGCAACACCCCCTCCCTAAAATAAATAACCTCCCCCCCCCCTATAAATAACAAATTCAACTAGCCTTGATTGAATAAATCCACACTATTCACTTTGGTCTCTGTTGTTGGTTTCACCTCTTCAGTAGAGTAACTTCCAATCGAAGTGTCAAGAATCAAGGCACTAGAGAAAAGGCTGGCAGGAGTTTTGCTCTCAGCAGACGAATTCTGTGCTGCGTTGTTGGGCACAGCCAATAGACTGGCTCTTACTTGATCCTCACCCACAATAGACTGAGAATCCTCACCTATGATAGACTGGGGATCTTCGCCTACGATAGACTGGGGTTTCACAGAATTTGTAACGTCTGCTGAATCAGCAAGAGCTGCAATTGAGATATCCAGTTGAGTCGTACCACTTTGCCGTCTGCTAGAAAGATCTGCCGAGAAATTCTTCACATTCCTACCTTCATCACTAATGATTTTCTCAGACGACTTAGCTAAATTAGGAGATGTTGATTGAATGTTAGTATTATTTGAAGCCAGTTGCTTAGATCTTTTGACTTTAGTACGAGATTTAGAAGTATGAACTAAACTCGGGGACCCAAGAGAGTCCAAGGCGTTACTAAAATGTTCTCCTTTGTGAGTTGTGGCCACAGGTGCCCCAGGAGTAGCCGTGGGTCCATTAGCTGCCGGTTGGTGTGACACAGTTGCTGCTGCTGGCATTGCGTCAGCAGCAGCATTTCCTCGCACCCCCACTAAGGAGTTAGTTTCTATCAAGAATCAAAGTGACATAAAGCCATTACCAACAAAGTTTCACGAATGAATAAAACATAAGTTTTGAATGTAGGTTTAGATGGAAGCACGCAATTAGTAAACATAGATGCCTTATAATATTTCGTTGTCCAAATTAATATATTAGCATCATGGGATTATTGAGTAAACAGATTTTGTAAAAATTAATCCAGAACTCTATTGAAAGTGTCATGTAATAACATATTTTTAAGTTAATAAAAGCAGGCAATGCAAATATTAACATTGATCTGTTATGAAAACCAATCATAAATCATTAAATATGTTTTATAATTTCACAAACCAAGTTTTCAGCCTCATTAAGTTTGTAATTGTCATCTCTTTGAATAGTATTATAAAAGCTTGGTTTGTCACTAAAAAAAGATTACTTCTTCAACTTTTACAGAACAATTACGAATAGAGGTTTACCCTTTTTAGCTGTCCAGTTTTGTTTCTTTAATAATTGTGAAAAGAACTGTATCCTATATTTTCATGACGTTCTTTCATTACTGCACTGGTATAAAATCATTATTGGATAATTCAATAAAAATCTCATTATGCTAATGTATTTGTATATATATCTATAAAGCTGAATGCAAACCTGCACTTTGTTGAATCACTGGCTTTTCCACAACTAATTTCTCTGATGATGCCGCACTGTGTGGAGTGTTAGGTGTGTTAGAGGCAGCAGCAGTATTAGCATCAACTAAATCTAGCACACTACTATTAGTACTGCCACCATCAGTGGCTAAAACAGTTACAGCGGCAGCAGTATCGGCACCGACACTATCTACATCTAAACAAGCACAGGAAATGACGTCATGCTCGGTGAAGAAAGACATCTAATGGAAAGTGTGCAACTTTGACAGGAAACAGTATAATCTAATGCTCGGAGCTTAGTTTAATTGACCCAAAAGTCGAAGCAAGGCTCATAACTACAGTAAGATGTCTAAAGTGACACTGTTAAAATTGCACAGAATATTTACAGTAAAAAGCTGAGAAACCATGTGGGTTAATGCTCACTAGCCAAGACCTCTTCATATAACTGTATTGCATATTATATAACACCAACTAAATAATCTATATAAGTTTCAAGTTTCAACATATATAAAATGGCAATGGAGTTTGACATAATGCTAAGCCAATAGGATCAGCATTGCTAAATGGCTAAGTAGAGCTAACTAAACAAACAGTATGATGACCTAAAACTTTCAAATTTAATTCTTGAAAATATTATTCAACTGAATCTTAACCTAACCTCTCTGGCTTTCTGCTGAGTGAAGTTTATTAAAAATATAATTAATTCTAAGTTTGATGGTTATGGCAGACAACAACTTGAAAGGGACAAAAATCATCTGTACAACTATCACAATACAAGAATACACATCAAGGCAGCGACTATATTTATAATACTCACATTCTTCAGTTACCGTGGTAACCGTGGGAGATGCTGATGAACATGGCAAACCATTTTTTTAAAAGTTAACTCCAATTCATAAATTTAGTTATTATTATAATACCTCCATAGATTTGGGGTGCTAATTTACATTACCAAGCTATAACGGTATTTGACCAAGACTTACTGTCCATGTTGAACTTAGACAGTGACTTGGGGGGTTTGCTGGCCTCCTCCGCAACCATAGCCACATTATTTCTAGAACTTAGTACAGACTTTCTCCAACTGCTGTACTCTTCATCACCATCTAGTGATAGCCACAACATACATAACATAGAAACATGCTGAATATTTTATTAATCATTACAATACAAAGCCTTATTGTAAATTATCAAGAACATAAAGTAGTTTCACCAACTTGAAAAAACTATTAAATTAATAAATGAAATGTATTCAGTAGTAACAGATGAGTCCTGTGCTAAACAATATGAGAGGCAATGTAGTATTTCGTACATCAGGGATAAAATGTGACACACTGATACAGCTAGAGCAAAAGTTGCAAAACATGTAGACGATAAAAAAAGTACTGAAAAATTCCCCACAAAGCTAAAATCTTCTAAAACAGCTGCGATGCAATACAACATAATAACAAGTTGCTAGATTCAACGCTCAATCATTTACACTGTACCTTAAAATACTTATCCAGGTAGATATACACTTTATACTTATATACTTACCCAACAAAGAGACTGGTTTGTGCATTTGAGTATAGGAAGGATAAGTTGCTGTGGGAATTTCCGGGATTTCATCACCAATACTCGTCCACCCTGATAGCCTGTCCTTCTCTTGCCTTATTGGAGGTAACACCCTGTGTCTATCTTCAAATGGTGACTTTATAGTCAAAGGAAATTCAGCTGAAATTAAATAATTGTACTTTATGACACGTTTGTGTGTTTGCTATATCACAGTATGTGTGCCACATGATGGCCAAATGCACCTGACATGTAGATGAGTTAGAATATCAGTTGAGAAAATATTTTAAATAATGTTTTCCACGACTTTATTGTTAGGCAACAATAATTTCAACATATATTTAGCTATATGAATCTTATATAATAGCATTTCCTAATTTAAAATATCCAAATAATGCTTCAAAGCAGCTGGTTTGGATATACATAGATTAAATATATAATGGAATAAATGTATATACTGTCAGAAACTAATAAACGTAAAAGGAAAAACGACTTTGCTTTTCAGCTTTTATCAAACTAGTTTTTAACTCTGATCAAAAAATAGTTGACTAGCAAACAACGAATTAACAGAGTGTAATAATAAACAAAACTCACCTGAACTACTAGTGGGAGATACACGCAAACCGATTCCTTTGACTCCTCGAAACCCTTGATATAGACTCTTTTTAGGATGTTCAGTAGGAATGATTTCTTGAGATTCAATGTTACTGTAAGTGACTGTTGGCAGCACAGAGTTGTCTAAAGCTGATTGGATGGCATTCATCATGTCAAACTCATACAGCTTGGCACTAGCCTCTCTCTTTGCCTCCTCATCGTCAAGGTTCTTGGACACTGTTTCTTGATATTCCTAAGTGTAATATACAGTTACATAATAAGACGAGAAAGAACATATTCTAAAACAATATGATTTTTAAAAATATGCCAAATGATTAAAAATAGCACATCATAAAATATCCCATCTTCTGTGTTGTAACCTGATCAGAATGACTTTAGATTATGAAAAGAAAAATGTGTGGACTTATTCAGAAATTATTTAAATACAATTTGAAAACTTTATTGGGTTTGAATAGCTAACACATAAACAGTTAAAAATAAAACAATGATACTATTACCAAGATAAAACTGTAGAATCTCTTAGCAAAGAAGTAAATAAAAAGATACCACTCACAGAGCATAAAAAATCACTGCACAGAATATGAAACATTTTAATAAAGTTTACTTTAAAAAACTGTGTTTGTATACTACAGATTCTCCATTAAAATCATTTTAATATAATTGCATTTCAAACTTATGATTTTTGAAAAAAATTATATAGATAGGTGAAAAGAGTTTAATGTAAGTTTCAATTACATGCTTAAAAGAAGTCTGTAGGAAGATTACATAGTAAATGTTTTATTAATACAGAAACTCAAAATAAACTTGACGTCTGCACCAAAACTCATATATGATAAAGAGAACAAGGAGAAGAACAAACCTTTTGCTTCTTAATAGCATGAGTAATGGCACTCTTCACGAGCAGCTCCGTCAGTATGCTTTCCTTAGTGGAGTTGTCCAACTCTTTGTAATTCATATCCTTATTGGCTATTAGACTAGATACTTGTATAGAGCCCGCACTGATCTCAGTCTCAACACTGATTGGTCGAGGTGTCTCTTCAACTACTGCACAACAACACCAACAGCTTTGTTAATACTCTGAATAAGTGGCAGATGAAAACACATGCTCTCGCATCTCTATTTGAATATTTAAAGGTTTTTTTTATCACAGAGCATTTCATATAACCACAAATCCTGAGATTTACAGACTTTAAGCTGTATGTAAAAATGTGTGCAGCAGGAAAAAATTACTTTGTGATGGGAAAGAAATGCTTCACCTAAATACATATGTTAGGGTAAAAAGTAATCATTTCTGGACAGTTCTGTTTTTATGTACTTCTACAGTATAAAACGCATTATTCCAGAAGAGTTAGAAAATTACAAGCTTTCAAATTGTATAAAGAGTGTCGGGTGAAGGAAGACCTCCATCAACTCTTTGCCAACAATTTTCGTTTAAATTAATACAGGAAACGTGAAACTAAACGGCACATCAGGAGAGTTAGAGTTTGATTTATTCAACAAGTTCTTTGCGTCGAATAGTATTACATGGTTATATCAGTATTCAAAGGGCATCACATAAAGCTTTTTTATAATGTACTATAGTGCATTGTTACATGTTATAGCATGTTGTGACAGGTCATGATGTACTGTGACAGGTTATAGTATATTGTGACAGACTATACCGTATTGTGGCAGGTCATAGTGTATTGTGACAGGTTATAGCATGCCATGGCAGGTTACAGCATATTGTGACAGATTACAATGTATCGTGACAGTGCTTAGCAAGTGACACATGGCAGATGACATACTAACCAATGATGGTAGGTTCTCTAGAGGGCACCTGCTCATACTTGTTCTGTCTGTAAAAAGTGTAGCCGTCAATGGTGCCAGGTGCAAACAACCACTGTCGTAGAATTCTGTATGGTAGAGGTATTCCAGACACGTCATAATCACTCTTCTTCTGAAATGGTACTGGCTTGATATATCCTACAGTGTGAGGAAAAGACACTTAGACATCAATGGCTGTTACCAAGACTATGGGAACTGAAAACCAGATAATCACATCACCGATAAAAACTGTATAAAAGTCATATCGAAATATTATGCGATATTTTTATCTGTTTATTTATGAAAATTTAGAGAAATAGATATGTTTCAAATTAAAGTAATGACCTTTACGCCACCCATCAGGACACGACAGTAAACAAACCTTTACTAGTAATCTTGTTGAGCAAATGGTGGTCCCATAACTTAGTCCAGCTGGAAAGGTAACGTTTAGCTGAGAATCCGGGTTTGTATTGCCGCTCATAATACTTGTTAGTTCGACTCTTTCCAAACCCGAGGTAGACTTCATCGGAAGGAATAGTATGCTCACCGCTGTAGCTGAACGACTAAATAATATATTAGATTTGTTAAGAGTAATAGAAGTACTGTGTAAATGTATTTAATAAGACCAACATAGGTAGTAGGTTACTACATGGAGATACTGCAAATTCAATAATTTTTTAAATCAAAGAAGTCAAAACATTCAAAGAAAAACATTAAAATATACCCAGGGTTATATTCACACGATGTAAACCATGGCAAATCTAAATAGACGGTAAATATCAATTACAAAACATATTATATTAGAATGAATCAGACTAACAGACATACAAGAAGATGTACAGACATGCAAGCAGATGCACAAACAGACCAACAGACAGACAAGTCAACATACAGACAGACTTACTTTTGAAGCCCCATAAGCTAGTATAGATCGAGCTAAGTCGTCGACAGTACGGAGTTCAGGAGAAGGAGCCCGCTTCTGCGACTTCGCCAGGTCACGAGTTTCCTCAGAAAGTCTCCTACTAGCGAAGTCCTCCGAAAAGAGCAGCAGAGCCCCCTTCCGCGTCGTGAAAGTCTTGGGCAGATAAACTTTAGAATACTTCTAACAAGAATTCAACAACACATAAAACTTATTTGTAGCATGCCAACAAAATACCCAATTTGCATATCAGGTTCTACAGCTATTGTTCTACAAAATAATATCTTTTTAACACACCCAAATCTGTAATCTGATGTCACATGATATTTGCGACTTATTTCCCTAAATAATTTGAAGTTTTTATTCGATGCTAAATTATTGCAAATAGACTTTTAATGCTAAAAATGTTGCAAACATTTAAAATTCTTGCACATATGGAATTAATAGACTAATATTTTACTACATAATAAAATGTTGAAGTACTCCTTTGCCTAAGTAGATGATATACCATTAGTTCACATAGAGTGGTACATAATACAGGAGACAGTTAACAAAATTCAATTACAAAAATTCAATTAGTGTTTCAAAAAATGTGACTGTTGCTAATAAATGTTTCTGTAATATATTCTGGAAAACACTTATATTATAAAAAAATATTTCAAAAATAAACTTATGCTGACAAATCTCTATTAACCAGATTACAAAAAATGTTTTACCAACCTCAAAATTTTTTTAAGTTAAAATGTACTTCAAAAGGTTTATTCACAGCTTCACGATTAATGGAAAGTTAAGGCAGTATAAAATGACACACATAAGCATACCACATCATGTGTAGCGGGCACCAGCTTGCTGCGGTGAGAGGGGAGAGACTCGGCACCGTGGTCTGTGGCAGCGTCATTGTGGAATGTAGGTGGAAGTGATGACTTTATTGGTGGCAGCAAGGCAGGTAAATTCCAAACTCGTCTGCTGTCTTCTAGCCAGTTATTATAATCCTGTGAATACAATCATGTTAGAGCAGAGAGCAAAAGAAATGAGGACAGTGACTAATTTGAAGATGATAATGTTTTCTGTAAAATATCAGAGAAACAAGCAGAACTAGAAAGAATAGTAATCCCGGTGTTTGACTAGAGCAAAAAGCCAAATAAGAGCATATTTAAAAAAGAAGAATATCAGTAGAGGGGATTCCGGTGAAAGGTGAACGTAGCAGACATCGTAGATGTTGGTATTAGTATAAATCTACACATCCAAACATAAATATTAATAAAATAATTAATAAAATAATTAAACTTTTAAGAATACAAGTCAGGGCTTAATATAAAATACCAACACACTGAGTATACAGTAATGAATGTGTTTTGTGATTTAGACTGGAAGAATAATAGCGAAAGAGAAGCGAAACAACAGAAGTTATTGATTAGAAATCAGACATCTATTAATTTACACACTTGAGTGACTAAAGAATATAAAATAAATCTCAAATAATTCATAGAATAGTAAACAAAGAACAAATGTCAGCTAAATAGCCTTATGCTGCAATTGGAAATAGTAATACCTCAGGCTCTAGCTTTACTTCTATCTTTTCATGGCCGCCATGCTGCACCTCCCCAATCCCTCTGCTAAGTAAGGATAAGTTGGCTAATGGTGCAGCTGCCATTGTAGTAGTTTCAACTCACACAGTGCTGCATCTTGCTGCCAAAACAACACAGTCTAATATAACATCAATGAGTAAACTTGCATACTCCAACTAGTAATACAGTATCATCTTATAGTCTCAACTACCTACTTTTATTATTTCACATTTTCAACTCACAATTATCTGTCCACATAGGAGTTTTTAAAAACAAATCAATGGTTTAAAAACAATTTTCTTGCTGAATTTTCATCCTGCATCTTCTAAGAAAATCAACTTTTATAAAGCCATGATTAAATGAGTGATTACAATAGTCTAAAGACCAGATATAACACACTGCAACATTGCGACTACATTTTTATAGTGCCACATAAACGCAACTTGCACATCAGCATTCCTTTCAAAATTAAAAATGTTTTTTGTTTGTTTTTGTTTGAATAAAAATACTCGAATATAATATAGTCTTGGAGGCTGATGCGTAAAGCTTTCAAAAACAATTTGCAGATGACCCAGCATATTGCAACACACAAACATTTATTCCTAGTGCTTACACTAGTTGTAGCCAAAAAAACCTGTTGAAAATTCTGCTAGATCTTAAATTTTCTGTCATTAAGCCTTTCCCCTTCATGATTTCAATAGTTGCAATTTGCAAGTACACTTTCATACATATATCTAAAAAAATTATTTGTTATAAAATTATTTATTTAATAGACATAACTTGCCTTACAGCATTAACAAGTCTACCTCTTGACAAATAAATTTACAGAAATAATTTGACAATTTCTTTGCTAAAAAAATATTCAGTCTGCTACCACCAGTAGCAAACTTGATATTAATATAATCTATGTAATCTAGTCTTATGATGGCATGTGCAGTAACGAAAAATTGAGAAAAGTCTGTGCTTAAGATTGGAAATGTAGCAAAAAAAGTTATGTGTATTGCAAAACCAGAATACTGAAGTAATAAAAAGTTGAAAGTATCTAGCAAAAGTCACTATAGCTTCAGAAAATGTACTTTGATAATGCATTTATCTAACAGTTATGTTCATTTTTTTATAAAAGGTAATGTTACAGTATTTAAAACTATTTGCTAAATGAAAAAACTATCCAGATTTTCTGAATTTTCAATAAGTCTAAACAAAGATATATTATGTTGTTTAAAACATGCTAACCAAATTATTTCAAACTTCCCCAACAAAACAGAAGTTTTTACTCAAACAATAGTAAGTGTAGAGCTAAAGTATTACATTTACTAGTTAAAACAACATTAGCCTATAACTCTACCAGCACTAGCTAATAATTATCATAAACAAATCAATGTCAGTGTTAATAAATTCAAATTGTACCAACAATATAATTGTAATGTTGACCTCAAGTTTTCATACAGCTATGCCTATATGTCAATATGTTAGTGACCTATCTGCATAATCAATTGCAAATTAAAAATAAAAGTACAAAATGGCAAAAGTCATACCAGTGCATTTTTTGGTGTTATTGAACAGTTTATTGTTGCAGTATTAATAATATTATTTATTATGGTTATCTGATATTTACTAATTTAGATAAGAACTATGTTTATATAGTCAGGCCATAGTCACAAGTACAATAGCACTAAAAACAATTTGAATATTGGCATTCACATCAGTCTTATATAAGTATAAGACTAAGGCTAATCAATTCAACTTTCACTTACTGGATTAGTTAAAATAGTTGTGTAAATGTAATTATTTAGTATCTAATGTAATTTTGAGTCTGAGCGTTTATGTAACAATATTTATATTGTTAACAATTGTTTGATAATAATCAATTATCCTTATAAGTATTGTGATAGATTTTAGTGGTGCAAGTATTATTGTTTTAATCGAAAAGGTTCACTTCATATTGTTTATTATCTTGCGAGTTCGACACTGTCGGGGTGTAGCTATGGACAGCAGTGGCACCACTAGTAACCACCAATCAGGACAGTCACACTAATTGATAGCAGGTGGAGCTAGCTACTCGTAGTTGCAGTGCGCTGAGTAGCTAGCCGGCAGAGCAGCTTGGGACTTCATTTAGAGTAGTTGTGTGTTAAAGCTCATTAATTATGTAACAGTTTTCTATTCATGCTAGCAGTAAATAACCTTCTTGTATTTGTGTAAATAATAAAGTGTATCTTATCGTAAACAACCTTGTGCAGTGGCTTTGTCTAAGTTAACCCACACATAATAATAGTGAACTGGCAAAATTCACTACACTGGTGGCAGCGGTGGAATTCCACTTAGTACAAATGCCCCTAGCCAGGGAGTAAAATGGCCGACGAAGTTGTCGACGCGCCCCGACAGGAGCCAGCAGCAATAGAGGAGGATCACATAGGCGGCCCAGCGCTGCCTATGGACAGGTACCACTTGCGGGCTCCCACCTTCTCAGGGGAAGAAGATGTGGAGCAATTCATCACTGAGTTCAGTGATGTGGCGGACATCTGCAGATGGCCGAACAGGGTTACTCTGATCCAGCTGCGGTTGTGTCTGACAGGGCCGGCTAAACCCTATGGGATAAGCCAGAATGTCGGTGACATATTTGAAGCACTACGAGCTAGGTTTGGATTAACCGCTCGAGATGCTCGCGTGCAACTGCAGAGTCTTAGGAGAAATCCTAAGACCAATCTGCGAGAGCACGCTACCGCAGTCGAACGACTGGCACAGGTTGCTTACAGCGACTTGCCTGCCGACAGTCGACAGAGCCTAGCACTGGATGCATTCCTCCAGTCTATTAACAACCTCGGTCTGAAACAGCATCTGCTGGTAGCCGAAGTTGAGACTATGGAGAGAGCTCTAAGGCTTGGGAATGCCTATTTCCAAGCCGACAGTGCAAGTCGACCTGGTGCGACAGTGCAGCAAGTCGGGGCAGACGACGTGTCGACGTCGCCAACGAAGACAGCTGTACAGGTCGCAGCGGCAGCAGCAGACGAATCTAGCTTAACCACGAGCTTAATTCGAGAACTGCTAGCCGAGATCAGGCAACTGCGCCAGCAAGCGACAGCCGAGAGACCCAAGAGGTCGTCGGTAGCTGTCGACGACAGGCGCGGCCCCGTATGCTGGGGCTGTGGTAGTGGTGGGCACTTCCTACGAAGTTGCCCCCGCGGCAGTGGGAGACGGTTAAACAGCGACGGCCCACGGTAACTTCCGCCTACCGTGGGCCCCAGTCTAACCCCCCAAGGCAAAGGCTACGGCCCCCACCCCACCGGGTGAGGAGGCCGCCTTCGCCAGAGTGGCAAGCCCCAAGGAGAGTGAGTCGGCCGCAAGGCCCACCAATACCTCCGGCTTGGGCACTCAAAAACCGCTTTGAAGGTTTGCTTGATGAGGGAGTGAACGACGAATGGGAGCACAACAGGGATTTTCCTCGGTTGCCCACACGAGCATCAGTCCGAGAATTCACTCGGCCGCCCGTGCGTGAGCGAGACCGAGACGTACCCTGCCCGCCCATGCATCGTCGACGACCTCCTCGCAACCGAAAAGCACAGGTGCATCTCCAATTCCATGCACATGAGGTGTCGCCTCAAGAGACAAACCGCTCAGTGAGCGCCCAGCCATATGGAAGCAGCTATTTCCTCCCCGGCAAAATCGCTGGTAAAGCTGCCACATTCCTGTTGGATACTGGGTGTACCACAAATCTACTGAGTCGACGTCTCTTCGACACTCTCAGTGCCAAGGACAGGGCTAGCCTTGAACCATATGAGGGGGAACACGGCACGTTGGCGGACGGGTCGTGTATTCCTTTCTATGGGGTAATCCAGTTGACTGGTAGAGTCCGTGACCAGATGATCAGTGAGACCTTCATCGTCAGTCAACTCAAGGAGGATGCCATCTTGGGCATGCCATTTCTGAAACGACACAGGTGCTACATAGACTTTAGCAAGTCGGCAGTAGTGATGGCGGGGCGTGAGCTAGCCTGTGTCGACCGATTTGGCCGACCCTTGGTGGGGGGAGTGCAGGTGGTACAGCGCTGTACTGTACCTGGGCGCTCCCGGGCTACAGTTCGCTGCAGAGTGAACTGTAGGGAAATCTCCGAGCTCGGAGTGGTGGAAGGTGCACTGGGGGGCGTCCAGCTCGCTAACAGTCTGAATAGACTGGATGAGCGGGGGGAGTTCCTGGTCCAGTGCGTAAACCCTTTCACGGAGCCGGTAGAATTACCGGCTGGGTCTCTAGTAGGGAAGTTCCACTCCGTGCAAGAGGAGGATGTAGGGCCCGCGCTGGAAACAGCGGACGACGCCCGGGGAGTACCCACTAGAGACGGCAGGGGGCCGGTGCCTGAACACGTAGCAGAGTTGTACGAGGATGCCTGTGATGGCTGTGAGAGCAAGCGAGAACGCCTGGTGATGGCGCGGCTACTCTCGGAGTACAAGGACGTGTTTAGTTGCGGCGACCATGACATGGGTCTGACTAAGACTGTCTGTCATGAGATACCCCTGGCGGCGGGGACGGCGCCAATTCGGCAGCCGACCCGCCGGTTAGGTCCTGAGAAGGAGAGAGAAGTGAGCCGTCAGGTGCAAGACCTTCTGAACCGGGACCTGATTGAGCCAGGCCATGGGGCCTGGAGTTCTCCAGTCGTCCTGGTTCGGAAAAAGGATGGTAGCTGGAGGTTTTGCGTTGACTATCGCAGGCTGAACAGCGTGACCATCCAGGACGCTTACCCTCTCCCGAGGATCGATGAGTCGCTCGATGCCTTAGCTGGTAGCAAGTTCTTCAGCACGTTGGACTTGCTAAGCGGGTATTGGCAGGTGCCCCTGAGTCCTGAAGCACAGGACAAGGCCGCGTTTATAACGCGGGATGGGCTCTGGAAATGGAAGGTGTTGCCGTTCGGACTTACGTCCGCACCAGCCACCTTCCAGCGACTCATGGAGCAGGTCCTGAGTGGACTGCACTGGAAGACCTTGCTCATCTATCTCGATGATGTCATCGTCATCTCCCCCGACTTCGACACACATGTCAGTCGACTCAGGGAGGTGTTCGACAGACTCCGAGCTGCTAGCCTGAAACTAAAACCCTCGAAGTGTGCATTACTGCAACGCGAGGTCAAGTACCTGGGCCATGTAGTTGGCCGAGACGGGGTCGCTACCGACCCCGAGAAGGTACGGGCCGTGAGGGACTGGGTCGTTCCTGTCGACCTCTCTGAATTGCGGGCATTCCTGGGGCTGGTAGGGTACTATCGTCAGTACATACCAGACTTTGCCGGAATTGCACAGCCGTTAAATCGGCTGACCGCGAAGGGGGTGCGATGGCAGTGGACGCAGGTTGAGCAGAAGGCATTTGACCACCTGAAGGATCGCCTGGTGGAAGCACCCATCTTGGCGTATCCTGACCCTGCGAAGGAGTACATTTTGGATACTGATGCCAGTAACCATAATGTGGGGGCTGTGCTATCGCAGGTCCAAGATGGTCGCGAGGTGGTGGTGGCTTACTATAGCAAGGCCCTGTCGGCGCCTGAGAAGAACTACTGTACAACCAGGAGGGAACTCTTGGCAGTAGTCAAGGCGGTCAAACACTTTAGACCATATCTATATGGGCGCACATTCCGGCTTCGGACGGATCATGCGTCCCTGATATGGCTGTGTCGACGGGCAGAACCATCAAGCCAGGTGGCGCGCTGGCTGGAGATCCTGGCAGAGTTTTCTTATCGGATCGAGCATCGACCCGGTAAGAAACACGGTAATGCAGGTGGACTCAGCCGCCGCCAGGCAGATGGGTGTAAGCAATGCCAAAATATCGAGCGCAGGGACGGTGGACCCCCTCGCTCGGACGTCGAAGCGCAGTTGGGGAAAGCGGGTGTGTACAGCTGGGAAGAAGGGCAACTCCTGTCCGAATCGCCCAACAAAGCTGTTAACAACCTTCACGCAAACCCCACGTTGCTTCGGAACGTCAGGGAGCTATGTCGGCTCCAGTCCACGCTACCAGGAGTGGTAGCTGACCTAGTCCGGGCCAAGAAGGAGGGACGGCGGCCGAGTGAGGCCGAACAGCGAGTGAAGAGTACTGAGTTTAAGTACTTCTGTGACCGCTGGGACTCCCTAAGGTTCAACAGCGATGGGCTGCTAACGATCACGTTGGCAGCCGGCACCAATCGCAGTGAACGAGAGAGGGTAGTCTGCCCGTCAGCTCTGAGGCGGGAGTTGATCTGGGACACCCATAAGCAAGCTCACGCAGGAGCTAGCCGGGTGATCAGGTGTCTTCAACTCCGGTGGTTTTGGCCCGGTATGACCCGGGATGTCCGACTCCGGGTGCGGAAGTGCGAGGTGTGCCAAGCTAGCAAGCATGGCCGCCCCACTGAGACCGCAGGGAGGCGTCGCCTCCATGCCGGTCGTCCGTGGCAGGTGGTTGCTGTCGATCTGGTAGGCCCCATGCCCACTACGGCGAGAGGTAATAACTGGATACTGGTATTAACTGACCATTTCACGCGGTGGGCTGATGCACTGGCTATTCCAGATACGTCGGCCCCCTCGGTGGCCAGAGCTCTGGATCAACAGGTGTTCTGCTATTTCGGCTTGCCGGAGCAGATACACTCTGACCAGGGCGCCCAGTTTCAGTCGCAACTTATGAGCGATCTCTGTAGAGTGTGGGGGGTAAACCAGAGTCGGACGACCCCGTATCACCCGTGTCACAAAACTGTTGGTAGCAGTGTGACGAGTTCGAAAAGTCTGGTAGTCAGAAGTGTAGAGACAAGTAGCATACAGCTTGCTAATCCAGTTGTGAGTAAATAGAGTTGTGGATATAAGTAGACTTTATTCCTTTAGTAAGATATGCACAGATGAATTAATAAAAATGAACTCCGAGAATGAACTTATAAAAATGAACTTCGAGAGTGAACTTATAAAAAGGAACTGATTCGTAAACACAACTGCCTCAGTATTTATAGTAAACAGAAAAACTCTAGAACATTCTCAAGCATTCCAGTATAGAAGATTCTAGTAGGAAACATTCCCCACATGCCAATACTATTTATAGAAAATCAAAACAAAACAAAACATTGGAATTTCCATGGTTATTTCGCAATTATTGCGCAACACCTTGTTTACATTGCTGGGCAGTAGTTAACATGACTAATGAAAACAATAACAATGAACAATGACCCATCTCTTTCATCAGTCTAGAATATTTATGAACATTCCTGTATAATCATTAGGAAAAACCCGGTAAGTTTATAGGTATATGTACACTCAGAATTTGTGACAACCCCCCATTCTAAGAGAAATTATTTTAATAATTTCTCCTTACTACTTAAAATTCTGAGTCAATTCGGCTTGGATAATCGGCTCCAACATTGTCCTTTCCTTTGATTGACTCCACCTTGATTCTGAAGTTCTGTAAATACATAGCCCATCTCATCACTCTGCTGTTTCTTACTGTACAGGTCCAACAAATCATCTTGGCATTCTTCTCTTTCCTTATTGTGATCAATAATTCCAGCACCAGCAGCATCTAAAGTCATCACAGCTCCAACAGTCATAGGGTCGGTGGGTGTCTCCCGCTCAAAATATTTCTTCAGCATGTTGGCATGGTATGTTCTCCTCTTCCCTCTAATGTTGATAATGTAGTCATTCAGTCTGACTTTCTCCTCAATATTGAATGGTCCTTGCCAATGCATCAGCAATTTATTTCCACCCGTAGGTAAAAGAATGAGTACTTTGTCACCAGATTTGAAGTCTCTCTGCTTAGCTTTCTTGTCAAAATAGTGTTTGTATCTTTTTTGACTGTCTTTTAGCGAAGCTAGTGCCATTTCCATCATGTCATCTAAACGCTCTCTCAATTCAAAAACATGTTGATAGCAGGTCTTGACTTCATCGGCAGTGTCTTCTTTTGTCCAAAGTTGTCGCAGGATGTACATTGGTCCACGTACAGTTCTTCCATAGAGTAACTCGAATGGGGCGAAGCCTGTTGATTCCTGTGGGACTTCTCTATATGCAAATAGAGCCGCATTGATAAACCGATGCCACTGTCTTGGCTCTTTAGCACACAACTTTTTTAACATACTCTTGAGGGTTCCGTTGAACTTTTCCACAAGTCCATTGGCCATTGCATGGTATGGTGAGGTAGGAAGTTGTCGCATGTCAAGTAATCTGGTAAACTCTTTCATGTAGTCTGAGATGAATTGAGTTCCTTGATCGCTTATCACCTCCTCTGGTATCCCAACACGACTGTATATGTCAAGCAGCGCTTCAGCTACAGTAGCTGAGTCAATGTTCTTCAATGGTGTAGCTTCAGGGTATCTTGTAGCATAGTCAACTAAAGTTAGGATGTAGCGGTGTCCTTTCTCACTTGGAGGGTTAATTGGTCCGACTAGGTCTATCGCACATCTCTTGAATGGGGTGTCAATTAGTGGTGTTTCCTGTACTGGAACTTTCATGACTGAGCCTTTTTTCACCGTCTTCTGGCAAATGTCACATGACTGACAGAAACGTACGACATCTCCGTTTAGTCCTGGCCAGAAGAAGTTGGAAAGCACTCTATCAGTAGTTTTCTTCACTCCTAGGTGTCCGCTCATTATGCAGTCATGAGCTTTCTGTAGAACTTCCTTCCTCAGAGAACTGGGTACCATGAGTTGTTTAACAGGTTTTACACTGGCAGACTTCGAGTCGGTGTACTCACGGTACAGAATCTTATTCCTCACCACAAACCTAGTGGTGCATCCCTTTTTCTCCTTCACTTCTTTTGCATCGAAGAAACGTTCCAATGTGGGGTCATCCCTCTGCATTCTGGCTATCTCATCTTTCCCTATACTTAATGGGTTAGCATTTGAATCAACCATCAGTGGTTTGTCTCCTGACTTTTCCTTGACAGCTTGAGCTCTCGTGGTTACGGCGCAGTCCTTCCAGTTTTCCAGCGGCTGGTCAGCTGATCTTGCTCCATCTACATTCCCAATAAGCAGGTCACAAATCGTCTTGTCCATTACTGCAGCTTTGACGACACCATTGTAAAACGGTGAGCGCACTGAGATAAGTGCCCACTGAGCCTTCCTAACACTTGTATCAGCCATATTCAGATAAACTGATTCTCCGGTTAAGTGTTGAGGTTGCACATACTTTGCATTGACTACAATGCAACCACAGCCGGTGTCGCGCATTACAGTAGCTCGTTGGCCATTAACTTCCGCATCAAATATCGCTGTGCCCCCATCTTTGAATTTAGGTCCATTCTTGCAGACAGCAGCGTTGACAAACTTTTTACCATTAACTGTGATTTCCGTAGGTTCTTCCACCTTAGATGAGATTCTTGGATCTGTGACCACAGTCTTATCCTGAGTAGTCGCTATTGCAGCAGCAGCATGCACTGACCTTCCACCATACTTTCTGCAGTCTGAAGTATTGTGATTGTTCATCTTGCAATGTGAACAGTACTTCTTCCCTCGCCGTGGGCAATTACGAGCAATGTGTGACTTATCTTTGCAGATGAAGCATGCCCCATCGCTTTTACTTCCTTGTTCAGCATTCATGCTACCGGCGGGTGTGTTTTCCATCTTTTTTGTATTAGTTTTCTTTGTCTTTGCTAGTTTCCTTCCGCGAGCGTGCAAGAACAGTGACGCTGCATCACACATATCCTCACTGCTGTTGTAGGAACTTTGCTTTAAATGCACAGCTAGGTCGTCTGGGCATGATGATATAAATTGTTCAGTCGCCACTAGTTTGGCTATGTCCATGCCCCCTGAAAGCTCCACCCACTTGTGCACATAACTTTCTATCCTAGTGAACAGTTGGGCAGGAGTTTCATCCTCGTAAGCTTCTGCCTCTCTGAGCTTTTTTCTGTAGCCCTCTTGAGTCAAGTTAAAGCGCTCCAACAAGGCTTCTTTGACTTTTTTATAATCTCTACGATCGGTAGGTGACAACCGGATGTAAGCTTCTGTTGCTGTACCCCTTAGGTACTGACTGAGATGGTAGGGCCAATCTCCCTTGTCCCAGTTACATCCTTCGGCAACCCACTCGAACCGCTCTAAATAGCTATCCATTTCATCCACCTTCTCATCAAAGAATGGTATTTTTGGTTTTGGTTTGTTAGCTATTTCTAACCTGGTGCTCTCATGTCTTGAGTGCTCCAAACTTGTGTTAGCTTTCAGCTTTTCCATATCTAATTCATGTCGTTGTCTTCTCTCTTCTGCCTCCTGGTCAGCTTTAATCTTGAGTGCCATTGCCTCCTGATCAGCTTTTATCTTCATTTCCATTAAAGCTTTCTCATTTTCTTGCCTGATCTTTTCTGCCTCACGCTCTAATCTACGCTCCTCTCGGTCCTTTTCTTTTTCCTCTCGGTCCTTTTCTTTTTCCTCTCGTGCCTTTTCTTTTTCCTCTTGTGCAGCAACAATGGGTAGGTTCTTTTCAACAAAAGCTACGAGCTTGTCCTCCACCAATCCAAGATCTTTACCCATCTGTGTCACTCTCTCCAACAACGCCATAATGTCTCAACAACTGTTAATTAATCCTGTGTATACTCACGTTGTAACTAATAACTTCCCTGTGTGCGACTGAGACTTCCCGGAGCAGCCCCCAATTGTCACAAAACTGTTGGTAGCAGTGTGACGAGTTCGAAAAGTCTGGTAGTCAGAAGTGTAGAGACAAGTAGCATACAGCTTGCTAATCCAGTTGTGAGTAAATAGAGTTGTGGATATAAGTAGACTTTATTCCTTTAGTAAGATATGCACAGATGAATTAATAAAAATGAACTCCGAGAATGAACTTATAAAAATGAACTTCGAGAGTGAACTTATAAAAAGGAACTGATTCGTAAACACAACTGCCTCAGTATTTATAGTAAACAGAAAAACTCTAGAACATTCTCAAGCATTCCAGTATAGAAGATTCTAGTAGGAAACATTCCCCACATGCCAATACTATTTATAGAAAATCAAAACAAAACAAAACATTGGAATTTCCATGGTTATTTCGCAATTATTGCGCAACACCTTGTTTACATTGCTGGGCAGTAGTTAACATGACTAATGAAAACAATAACAATGAACAATGACCCATCTCTTTCATCAGTCTAGAATATTTATGAACATTCCTGTATAATCATTAGGAAAAACCCGGTAAGTTTATAGGTATATGTACACTCAGAATTTGTGACAACCCGCAAGGGAATGGGGTCGTGGAGCGGAACAACCGAATGCTAGGGGACTCTCTGAGAAGCCTGCTTATCGGTAGGAGCCAGGAAGAGTGGGACTTGGTGTTGCCGCAGATCATGCGAGCGTACCGTAGTACCCCTCACTCCAGTACACTGGAGACCCCTAATTTTCTCATGCTGGGGAGAGAAACAAGGATTCCTGAGCATGTAACCTATCATGTTCCGACTCCCGAGAGCAATGTCCACGACTACGTGGACAAGCTCATAAAACGCATGGGGACGGCTCACGAGGTGCTACATGAGCAGCAGTGGCAGGTCAGGAGTGGTGACTCTGACGACCCACCTTTATACAAGGTGGGGGACTGGGTCTGGATGACCAGTCATCGCCGCAGGCGCGGACAGGCAGCCAAGTTGCAGCCGAAGTTCGTAGGTCCCTACTGCGTAATTGAGGTAATGCCAAATCATACATACAAAGTGGAACGGTCTGGACAAGTGTCGATCCAGAACGAGGCACGGCTAAAACCTCACTGGGCAAGTCCTGAGGCGGCAGGTCAAGCACCTCCTCTCTTAGAGCCAGCTAGGCGCCCTCCTATGAGGGGGCGACCCATGGCGTATCGAGAGATCGAGGAGATACTGCCAGACCAGGACGGGGCGGCTGATGCGTCAGCCGACCAGCCCCAACCTCCTCCACCCCAGGAAGAGGAGGTCGACACACCTGAAGACCTGTCGGAGCCGGCCCCACCACCTGTGGAGCCGGTCGACAGGCCCATCGTCCCGGATGAGATGGAAATTCCTCAAAATCATGAGGAAGAGGCAGCTGGGGGGGGACCACCCGTACTGGTGGACCCCCCCCCGTACTGGCGACACCACCCGTGGTGGAAGAGTCACCAGTCGTAGCAAATTCCCCAGTGCAGTTGGAGCGTAGCCAACGCACAAGGGCGCCTCCATCTTATTTAAAAGATTTCTTGTGTGATGCAGTGGAAAAACATCCATCAGCTATCATAAAAGAAATCTGGGGGGACGAGCAATTGAGAGTTGCATTTCCAAGGTATAAGAAAACGCAATTGTGAGTTGCCTACCCCAGTGGTGTGACACAAAACACCACCGGGGGTAAGAAAAGAGCGAAGTCAGCTCGCTAGTGAAAGGGGTATTATACAATTACTTTCAATGCGGAAAGCGTTCTTTTCTGATTCAACTGCCAACGTGCACGCATGTACTTGGCAGGCTGGCGCACTACGTAGCCTAAGTGGGCAGCAGACTAAAGTCAGGGCTGTCTTATGGTAAGTCTACTAGTATAATTCTATTATTTAAGTAGAATTCACGCTGGTAGCCTAAATCAGTCTCGCTTTATCATAACGATAAAGTTGATTTCCCAAGTCAGGTGATTCACTGACGACTTGAGTGGGGCGGTCGACCACATGATTAATTATTAATCAGTGGTTAGGATTGCGAGACTCAGTCGAGGTGTCGTACTGACAGGTGCAAACCCCTTCAACAGTTGTTGGCATTCTGTTGCAGGTGAGACTGGAATGGCGGGGCCAAATTCCTTCTCATGGCATAGCGCAGTCACATCATCCATCGCAACTTTTGGCTAGATGCTGGCTGCTTGACTGGATTCTTGTAGCGACATGACAGCAGTATTGATGGCTGTCATAACAGAAGTGCCAGAGACAACTGACACGTAGCTCTTCCCTCTCCTCCTCTGGCGATCACGTTCCGGTATAGACAGAGTAGTTTTTCCCTCTTCTCTCCTGTGGCTACATCCTAATAAAGAATCCTGCATGAAGTTAAAAAGTAAAATAGAAGTTAAGAAGAAGAAGTCATATTAAAGTTCCTGCATGAAGTTAAAAAGTAAGAATAGAAATTAAGAAGAAGAAGTTTTTCCTTTCCTCCTTTTGGGAATTCGACGGCGACGAGGTAGACGTTGGTAGTGAAGAGACCAGTCAACCCCCCCTATCTCCCCCCCTTTGGGGAGATTCCTTCGTATTCTCCACCCCTTTTCCTTCTCTCCCCCCTTTGGGAGAGACTCCTTTGCCAAGCTTGGTTCTTCTGGGGACTCCTCGACCCCCATCGCTTGGCTTCGACTAGACGAGTGTGAAGCAGTACATCTCCTTCTCACTAAGTTCATGCTACCCTACATCATCTGGTGAGAGACCCCCCCCCCTACCCTGTGACTGACCCGGATCGATCGTGTGACAACATGGACATCATTTTGAATACATATTTTGTGTTCCCTTATTCCTGGTTGTTTTGATCTTTTGTTTTATGTACTTTTATTTCCTTTTATTATTTTTGAGAATTATGTGCATCAATCGTAGAGTGTACTTTTCGATAGGTGTGGCGAGTGTGATAGATTTTAGTGGTGCAAGTATTATTGTTTTAATCGAAAAGGTTCACTTCATATTGTTTATTATCTTGCGAGTTCGACACTGTCGGGGTGTAGCTATGGACAGCAGTGGCACCACTAGTAACCACCAATCAGGACAGTCACACTAATTGATAGCAGGTGGAGCTAGCTACTCGTAGTTGCAGTGCGCTGAGTAGCTAGCCGGCAGAGCAGCTTGGGACTTCATTTAGAGTAGTTGTGTGTTAAAGCTCATTAATTATGTAACAGTTTTCTATTCATGCTAGCAGTAAATAACCTTCTTGTATTTGTGTAAATAATAAAGTGTATCTTATCGTAAACAACCTTGTGCAGTGGCTTTGTCTAAGTTAACCCACACATAATAATAGTGAACTGGCAAAATTCACTACAGTATGACGATAATCAGAAAATCTAAATATTGGACTTCATCATAAATTCATTAATCATTATGATATTCATATTGATTTATGATTATGATACTTATAGTTATACCTAGTAATAGTAATAGTAATATTTATTAGTTAGTGTTATTAATTTCGATAATTATAATCATAATGTGATAATCACTAAAAATGATTATATTTATTATAATCATTATTACTATAATAATCATAATGAAGTAAAACTATAAGTAAAAGTATGTAAACTACTATTACTAAAAGTAAAAGTAAATTCCCAAATCACTAATAAGTAATCAGTAAATGTAATTCGCTGGCAGATTTTAATGTAATCCATATTGATATTAAATTTAATATCAATAATGATATTACATTTTTTAAAATTTTAATCATAATAATATCAGTATAATAGATTAATATAGCAAATTGAAATTCAATTTGCACTTTTACTATTTTTCTGCTGTTGACTTCAGTTACACAAGTAAAAACACTATACCGAGTTAGTCACGGTCCTTACTTAGCTAATGCGCATGGTGAATGTAGCCTAGTAACATAACTACTTCCGAAAATCCACTACATAAGTGAAACTCCTGCTATTACATTTTTAGCTAACAATAAAATGCGAGACATCATTGTCGTAATCATTATGCGCGTGCGCGTACTTAATTTCCAAGCTACAATTAAACAATTTGCACGCTCACAATCACTCAGTAAAGTGTTAGTATCAAATTCCATGGTTGAAAGCTCGATGATGTGAGCTTTTATGCTGCAACACGGAGTGACCTTGCAAATTGTAGCTTGAAATTTTAAACTTTTCAGGTAACGAATTTATTTAACTAAAAAATTATTTAATAATTTATATGTTTAACCATAACTAATAGTATTAGTAATACTAATACTAATACTCTAATACTAATACTAGTGACTAATACTAGTAGTAGTATTAGTCACTATTAGTATTAGAGTATTAGTATTACTCTTACTCTTAGTCTTAGTATTAGTTTAGTATTAGTAATACTATTAGTATTACTATTAGTATTGGGCATTGTGATAATGATTATGATTATTATTATGATGATGATTTTGATAATTATAATATTATAATGATGAGTCATGAGTGGTTATTATTAATATTATCATTATGATTAGCTTCAAGTTTAAGTTTAAATAAATGACTTTAACTAAAACTTTAAGATTTAATATTTAAATTTTAATCATCATCTTAATGATCATTTTGATTATGAATAAATGAGTAAAAAAATTTAAGTTGTTGTAAAACTATGTAACATTAAGTTTAACTAAGAGCAACAGCCTTTCAATAATTCTAATACATAATTATAATATGATTTGCATATACTATTATTTCTGTTGTAGGCTAATTAAGTTAATTATATAATCATATTAATTTCTATCAGACCATCAATATGACCATCAATATGTTGATGTAATCATTTTGAGTATAGCAAAATAATAAATTAAAAATGACCAACTTTTGTTTTGATTTTTACCTATACTTATTATTTTATTTATTGTATATACAAGCTCAACTGGTTCTATATAAGTTTATTATGTGTTGTATAAAAGCCAGTAGTTATTTAAAATTAAAAAAATTCAAGGTTGCATTAATGGTTCCATGTAAGTATCTAATCAATAGAGACTTCAGTTTCATTTGAGAAATTTATTACTAATCTTTTAGATCCTCCAAGTCGTATAATGGATGACTATCCAGTTCAAGAAAAGGGAGGTCCTGCACGACTGAGAAAACCTAATAGTAGTTCTACTACTGTCATTGGTATGACTTGAAATCTATTTATCATTAAGCCGCAGTAGTTTTTATCACCAGCAGATATTTTTCATTGAAATAATATTGCTCAATTATAATTTTTCGCTATTGCATGCATGTTGTTGTTGCCATTTCAACATTTTCTTTGCAGCAAATCATTTGCCATGTCAAAAATAAAGATTTTAAAAAGTCATGATTTGAAATTTCTTAAGAAAACCTACAATGTTGACAATTTATGTTTTTTTGTTCCATTCAGCATTTTTTTAAATTAACCAAAAGGTATGATTGCTACAATTTGATGTGTGACAAAAGTGTAGGATTTTAATAATGTTGTTCAATAAAAGCAAACTAATGAATTGGTAGTAACTACAGCTGTGGGCATGCTTGTATTGATTCTTGCACACTTCTGTAATTTGTCAAATCAGTCTCTTCCTTTCATTTGTTTAATGCTAAAACCGTATAGCAGCAAATTTTTGTCTAAATTCTAATAGATGTAGCCTTTGTTCTGACAACTGCTTTCATGCTAGACTTGTAATAAAACTTTAGATCAGCTTGAACAGCAGGCTATTCGAGAAAGACAGCAGATTGGAAAGTGGGAAAGACTTGTACTTGAAGACAAGTACCTCAAGTTACAGGAAGATAATCTTCTGCTGAAAAGACATGCTAGGAAACAGGAAGACAAGTTGAAGAAGTGAGGATTGAGATTACTTGTTGACCCAATTGTTTATTTTCAATAATTCATTTTAATTCTTGCCAATTTTGTTGTTGTGCTAATCATAAATTTTATCTTATTTTAAGATGAGTCATTTGACTTTAAAGGTTTATTTTGTTGCAAGGTTATTACTATGTTTGTGGACTGTGGTCACTAAAACATGGAACACAAATGAAGTTTATTAAAGCTTACACTTAAGCTGTTAAGCAAAAATATAGGCTTTGGAGTCATTCTCCCAATCTTAGAGCATGAGACCGAGATAATAGTAGGCTGTATCTGGTTAATTCTTGACAATATTCTGCAGGTTTGCTGTGAAACTTGTTAAACTGAACTCTGATAAGAAGAAAGCAGAGTCTGGAGGTGAGCTTTTCTATTTGTTTTTGTGTAACTATCAGGTTTTCTCTGCCACTCCAAACATATACATGCTTAAGAGTCATAGAATTCCTTGAATGTAATCAACTTGAAAATAAAAAAACACATATTTCTGATATTGGGTGGAAACAAATGTATTATGTTAAGTTAAATGATATATATTTTCTGACATTTTTATTTTTCCCCATTGTAATTTCTTACAATTTTCAGCACTCGATGTTGCTTTGATTCAGTAGGTTTTGCAATAATGCAAAGTTTTCTGAATTAATTAAACTACTATACTCAGTTCTTATTTGCTATGCTCATATTTTTAGTATGTGTCTCTGTTAATGTTGTTTATTTGTGACTTCAGCATTACAGAACATTGTAATTATTCTATCACTATATTTTTGTTATTCTATTTGAAACTTTAATAATATTTTTTCTGTTTCCAAAACAAGCAGCCTCCCCGGCAGCAGCAGCAAAGAAGCCAACACGGGATGTGACCTATCTCGAAGATCAGATTGAGAGACTCGAAGTTCAGTCTCGAAATGCTCAGGCAGAAAATGCAGCTCTAACAAGAAGTTTACACTTACTTCAGAATCAGTTACAGTTGGCTACGCAGAAGTCAGTGACAGCTACTGATGCTGTTCAGTCTAGGATAGACAGTGTAAGTGTACACAAATACTAAGGGTTCGTTTTAGTAACGGAGTGCTGAGAGAGTCTGTATAGTGTATAGGCATTTAATAACTAACGTATAGGAATAAAAAAGTGAACTCAACTTCTCATAAGTTTTCAAAATAGTATATTATGTTGGAGTTGATGAAATATTTTTACTAATATCTCGATTTCCTCTGTTCTCATTTTTTTGAAGAAAAGGCTGATTTTACTCCGAGGATGACTGTAGCGATGATTGAAATGTTGATGGAACTATTGCATTAACTCTCATCAAATATAGTTGATAACCATAGACCTTTCATTTAAGTTTTACCATTAAACTACATGCTCAAAAATACTTTCAATAAAATATATCACAGCTCTATTTATTACTGATTGTAACTAACTAATGATAACAGTGCTTATCTTATGCTTGTTTTATAGTTTGCAATAATGCTTAATGGCATTCTGATTGATAGAAATTTTGAGACAGTTGGTCTACGTTACTTTTGTAGGGAATTAAAAAGAATTTGAGAGTGGTTGGCCCTCCAACCACACGAGGTGCTGGAACTGCAAGAACTGGGCAAGGAGTTGTGGTTGGTCACACTAAGCTCCCACAATATGGACACAGTCTACTTGAGGAAACTAGGGCTCAAAATGCTGGCCTGTATGTCCATAATACTTTTAAAAATGCTATGTCTATATCTGCTTATCATGTGATGCATAGATATGATTTTCTAGATATGACTAACACACAACTATATATTTTTTGTGTAGCTTTGCCTGTCTTTATTTTTGTTTCATCATCATAATCACCATTTTTATCATCACTGATTGACAGTATTATTGTGCTTGGTGCACTGAATCTATACATCATCTCACGCAATCAAATCATCATCATTATCAACATCATCTTAAACAATCACTATGCTGTTAACTTTTATGATTTATATTCTAATATTTTCTATTCAGGAAGAAAGGTACCAGGTGGGTATATCTGCAGCACGTCCTGAAATAATGTAAAACCTTCAACTAATTGCTCGTTGCTCTTTTTAAGTACTCATGCTAGACAACTGTTTGCTGTTTTAACAACTGCTTGTTGCTCTGAAGTGCATGCTAGTTGAACGTATAGTTGTGATGAACACTACTAATATTGTGGGAGTCTTCTATACTACACATGGTAGCTCTACTTTAGGGCCTTAAACAAGGCTGATCAGTGATTATACTCTATGCTGCAGTATGCATCATGAGAAAAACAAATCAGTGTTTGGCGTGTGAAAAGAGTATGTAGAATAGCAAATGTAGTTTGGCTAGTTTGTTTGTGATTGCAAGAGGCATGGCTGCCTCTTATACAGCTAGCTTCAATTTTCTGTAAGAAAATAATTCAACTCTATTAATTGCGTTTATTAGAGCTTATGAACTTGAAAAACGAGAGAGCATCATTCGAAAGAAAGATGAACAAATCCGTGATTTGCATAACCAGGTGAGATTATCAATTTGAATATGCAGCCATTTTATAAAGTGATGTAGTGTACAAACTATATAAATAACACGAGTAATGCCCGATATTGTCACGCCACATCATGTTTATTATCTTAGATGTCCGCTCAGCACGCTCTCCATGAAAATGAAATGTTGGAGCTGAAGCAACAAGCCACTGGGCAAGCTCGTACCAACATTCAAGAAAACATTGACCTTATGCGTCTGCAGAGGGAAGTCAAGGACAAATCTACTAAACTGGAAGCTGTTCAGTCACAGTTTGAGACTCTAAGCTCAGTATGTATTTACATGTAAAAGTATTTAGAAAGATTTAACAGAATTGAAATATATTTTATTGCAAATTTATATCGTAAGTGTAAATTATTGGTTTTATCTTAGCACAGAAGCAGCCTGGTCATTGTTGAAAAAAATTGTAAACCTAATTATTAAAATATTTTGAATTTTTGGCTCCAAATTTAATTTCTATGTACTGTTATGCTGCATTTTATATGTTAAAAAAAATTTAGTCAGTGGTGAATCATTCTAAATGCCAAACAATGTTTAGGGTGTATTATTTATAAAGTGTAGTGACTTCCTAACATGTATTTTTCCATTCCTTTTCCCAGAGCTAATAGCTTAGTGCACTAAATAAACCTCTCTCCATCTTTATTGAAACATCTAGGTGCAAGTTTCACTATTGGTAGAAGTCTGTTAAATAGCTTTTACACATCACAAGGGAGGGGGGGGGGGCTAATATTTTGTTGTGGTGTGTAAGATTATTTTAGCTCACTGCTAAAGCAGAGAAGACTTAAGCTTTATTCTCATAGTTCATATTCACATTGTAGAACCTGACTCATATGAAGGGAAGCCATGATGCTTTACTCAGACAGTTGGAAGATGCAAACAGTCAGTTGAAACAGGAGCAGTCTAGGGTTGTTGCTCTACAGTCTCAGTTGAAGAGGAATCCGCCAGATGCAAACCGTCTGGTGGAACTGGAGGAGCAGCTGAATGACATCATCAGGGAGAATGCTATACTCAAGGAGGCTAATGAGAACCTTGTCAACAGGTAAATTGTTCAGTAATGTGATAGGTAGTAATGTAACCAACAGGCGTATTGATATCATAGTGCTGGTGGACTGATGTAAGTGTTGTCCACTTCTTGTATATCATTGGACAATTTCGCCTGTAGTTGCTATTGGCAACACTTGTGTTGTGTAGCTGATACAATATTCTTTTTTCAATGAAAGGATTTAAAACAAACGCATTTAAATAATATATTCTTCCATCTTTTCAGATAATTAGTTCAGACTTTTTTTGTAAACTTCATACTAATATACAACATGTAATATTAACCGCAAGATTCACCATTCAAAAATTATGCTCAATTAAAAGGGGTTATCATGTCTTTTTAAATAAAGAAAACAACTCCATTATAATCACAACATGAATGTATAGTTCACAATAAATGATTATCTTCCATTTAACAATGTTAAACCTTTATTTTGTTCAACCTTGTAACATAAGCCAACCATAATTACCAGTTATATTCAGTATATCAATATGATAAACGCTCACTATGTATCTACTTATATGAACATTTTCAAAAACTTATCTTATTATATTTCACAATTTTTTTGAGATACAAATCTTTTGTTGTAGTTGTATTAGACTTAGAATATATTTTGTAGCTGTATATGTTTCTAAAAGATAAGAAAACTTCTAATATGTTTTTCATGAAGCCAGTCCTTCATAATATTCTACTACTGATGTCGTCACTTTGTTTCAAATTTAGTGCCTTTGACATGGAGAGAGAAAGAGAGTGGAGACAGAGAGAAAATGCTCTGAAGGTACAAATAGCCCAACTAGAGGCGACGCTGAAGGCAGACTTGGGAGAGAAAGGAAATATACTCGATCGCCTGACGGCTGAAAGAGAGGCTACGGAAAGACAGGATAAGCAGAACCGAGAGCTGCAGAGAGAATACTACAAGCTGAAGGAGCAACACGATGAGCTGAAAGAGAAGATGAAGTTCTTCACTAAAGTAATAAGTTGTAATATGTGTATTTCATGACTAACTCCGGCAAAATTTTGTAAACGAGGACTTCCTGCTACTCTTGATTATTGAAACTTGGTTACAGAAGCAATACCTACCGCATCTTATTGTTTATTTAATTTGTTCAATTGTAATTTATATTATTGGAGCTGATAGATTTTGAAATCTAAAAATATCAGCAGCACATTTACACTGTTGGTTATTTGATTATAATTATATATAATTATAATTTTAAAGCCAATTTGGCAAGTGCGCTAACTATTAAGGTTCTACTTGAATCGTAGGTTTTTTAATTAGTAAAATCATTGGATATTTTTTAGATTAAGTTTATTTATGGGAAGTTGCAGAATGTCTGTAAGGGGTATTACTCTATCAAATTTATAAATCATCAACAATTGTGATTCTCCTCTATCATATCCTTCCTATTCACGCTGCTGTCACAGTATTCTGTTCATGCTGCCGTCATTCATCTAGGAGTCTGCTGTCGACTTCACTGAGATTGAGGAGGCACTTCTGTTGGTGAAGCAGAGGAAGGAGCAGGAAGAAGACAACCTCGACTTTCTCCACAAAGTGGCCGATGAACAGAACAAGGGTATATCTTTATAGTGCCAGCATTTCTGGGGCTATCAATGTTTCTCAGGCTACAACATTTTCTAAATGCATTTAAATATAATCTACCAGATTACATGTAGTTATATATAAGAAGTTTTTGTTTAATTACAATACAGATAACTCCAAACTAGGTGCTTGTAACGAATATTAAACAGGTGTATTGTACAACACATGACAGCCAAAGTGCTCTAGGAAGTTATCAGTAACACATTGCAAGTTTTATATGAGGCAGTCTTTTATCGTTCAATATTCTGAAACGTATTTTTTATATTGTATTATTTTATATTATATAACTTTACGTCAGTTAAAGTAAACATCTAGCTTTTTAATTATACAGTCTGAAGACTTTAAGTTGTTCTCATGTAAATATATATTTAATATAATTAATTTATTTCAGCAATAATTGTATTCCAAGATAAATGTGCTGACATGTCTTTTTAGTGTACACGTATGTATAGCATTCAAATATCAATATAAAATTTAATTGGAATTTATATGATTTCTCTACAGATTTGGAGAAGAACTTGAAGATGCTGACTGCAGATCATGCTGAGACTATTGAAGAGTTAGAGAAGACAAGGAACATGCTGATTGTACAGCATCAGATTAACAAGGACTATCAGCAGGAAGTAGATGCTGTCAATCAAAAGATGGAGGAAAACAAGACGGAGTACGAGTCAAAGTTAGATGAGTACGCGCAGCTACTGGACATCAGAGCCGCGAGAATACGTAAGCTAGAGGCTCAGATGAAGGATGTCGCTTATGGCACCAGACAGTACAATATCAGACCTGGCGATGAGCCAGCAGATGTGAGTTTATAGTTTGACAAGTTGCAGCAAGTGCTCTGGTTTGCTTGTTGTAATATTGTACCCATGCACTGTATACACTGTATAAGCTGGATATGATAGAAGTGTATAATCATGTCACATGTGTGCTTGTAGTCTGATGCGGAAGAGTATGATGAAAGCGTTCAGCTGGAACGAGGAGAAAACCTCTTTGAGATTCATATCGGTGAGTCGTTCTCACTCGTTATGTTGACAAGTCAATCTAAGCAATGGCAATACAATGCTTTTATATACTGCAGTTCGCTATTAACATTTTATTTTGCACTTTTAAATAAAGAGCATGTCAGAATTTGGGTGATTTTAAAAGCCTAGATGACACCTTTTATAGCTGTTAAACTCACTCTTGGGGTTGTTTCTAATTTAACTATTGTTTTTTTATGTCACTGTACTTTACATGTTTTCAAATTAACAAACTTCTAGGTAAGATTGACCTGACAAGAGATGGACTCAAGGTCATTGGAGATGAAGAGCCCTCACTGTTCTGTACCTGGGAGTTCTTTGAGTATGAGACTCAGGCTACACCTGTGGTGAAGTCATCAAAGTGAGTGACTAATACTAGTTAATAGCAGTTAGTAGCTGGTAGTACTCAGTATTAGTTATTTATTAGTAGTACTAGTTAATAGTAGTTAGTAGCTACTAGTACTCGGTATTAGTTATTTACTAGTAGAACAGAGTAGTGGTTACTAGCTAGTGTTAGTCATTAACAGTCATTTTTAGTACAAAAATCACTTCGTAAAAGATAATTGCAGATGTGAATACTTCTAAATCTTAGTTAGTAGACATGAGTTGTAGCAGATTTTGCTAACTTGGCATTGTTTCTGCAAACTCACAATTAAATTATATTAGTTCAAATTGTAAATGATGGGCCAAAAATTTGTAAAAATATACTAAAAAATAATTTATCTAATGTGGAATATAATCACATAATATAAATATTCGTGCAAAGTATCTGAATTGCACTAAATTGCTTAGCGTTGTGTGGCAAGCCTTATTTTATATACTGTACTGTTCAGTGCCTACGAGTGTTAAGTTAGCTTAGTAAGCCTATTACCTGTTCACACAACGGTCATTGCTATTTGCAGCCCCAAGTTTGAGTTCACCTCCCAGTATGTAGTGAAGGTAGACGACTTCTTCTTACATCACCTGCAGAAGGAGTCCAACATCCTTGAGATACACCAGGCTCTTGGTACTGATTACCGCACTGTGGCTTCTAGTAGACTCAGGTTTAGAGAGATCTTTGATAAACCACACGGCAGAGTTCACGGGGTCGCAGACGTTATCAGTAAGTCAGCAGCGTGATTTGGCAGCAGTTCTACCAAAATAATAATAGAAGAGTCTAAATGCATTTTCACAATGCAGCTGATTTTCTATAATATTAGCAGTCTTCTCATGTAATCAACTCATTTCCTATAATTTTCTATAATATTATAAAATCTACCTTTTTTGTATCTAAACCTTGTTATATCTTTTTCGCTGATGTAATGTTGTTCTTGCTGCCTACATGAGTCATGATGCTGTAGGTGTGGAACAGAGTGGAGCTGTCCTTGGTACTATTACCTTCTGGGTGAGACTGAAGGTACCCATGGACCAGGCTCTCAGGCTATACAAGGCAAGTGTCCTCGAGTGTTCTTAGCAATGCCCCGTGTTTTTGCAAGACTGGTTTGTTGATTGTTGTCTACATATATTGAGATATGTTTAAGCTGCCACTTCTCTTTTTCTATACACTACGTTTAGAGAAAAGACAATTAGTGTTTTAATTTTAACGACGTTTTATCAGTCAGTTATGGATTTCATAAGTTTCAAATTGAGTTTCAATTTTTATTTTATAAATAATTTTGGTCAAATATTTTCTCATTTCATGCAGCTAATTTATTTTATTTGGATAAAATCATACTTTAATTTGTGATATTTCACTTGGTAATACTTACATACAGGAAAGAATGAAAGCGCTGGGCTACATTAGCAGTAATGAGAAGGCGGATCAATCCAGCCTGCAAGCACTTGACGAAGATGCTCACCTCAAACCACCTGACAATGTCAATCAGCTGCACATCAAGCTTGTCAGAGCCAGTGACATCAAAGCTAGACAGCCTGGTAAGGGTTTACTCAACACTAAAGTTATATGTTGTGCTCTGTGCTGCAACATGTGACACTCAGAGTACAACCTAGTCTATAGTTATCTGACAAATTGTTGAAAGAATCCAACAGGGTTTGTGGTGGCTGTCAAGGCAGCAATCATGACTCATATTATGCTCTTTTGTGCTGCTACCTTCCTTCATATGTAGGTATTGGATTAGAAGTTATTTTAGATCCTATAGACTGTACTAGCTTTACTCATAGTTGTTCTGTGATGCAGATTATAACTTCTTTTTAGCTTTCAACTGTGCACTTTTATTAAGCATAACAAAATTAGGTGGAAGTAGCATTTAATTTAACCTTATTTATTACATAATCTCACTTTGTAAGTATATGATGGTTTATGACAATTTATGTAAATGTTTTGTAAAGTTTTCTACTTGTCAAATGCAACCATTTTAAGTCTTTTTATATATATATGCTAGTCAATATGGCCGCCATATTCGCAGTCATGTGATCTTATTTCTTGCAGACGTCCAGCCCTCTCCGTATTGTGTCTACAAGTTCTTTGACTTCCCCGATCATGACACAGCAATCATCAACAGCTCCAACTCTCCCGAGTTCAACGACCTTCACTCATTTCCTGTCACAATGGTTGCAGACCTCGATACTTACCTTAAATCTTCTGAGCTGGAGGTAAGAAAAGTCTATAAGTTAGTCATAAGTATATAGAAGATACAAAATTAATATTGATCATCACCAACAGACTAACAAACTCTTGTGGTAATTCATTCACTCTATTATAATGTACCGACTTATCATATGCTATGGATTAGTTATCACAACACTAAACTGCTTTAAATGCTCTATAAAAATATATAAATGATACATTTTACAATGTGGGTTAAGTGACTATGTGCAAAACAACTTTATTTGGTGGTCGAATTTCATTGCTATGCAAATACTCATAAATGCTTTGCACACAAATTCATTTTATATGCATTAAATTACCTTATATTTCAAATATAAATATTTGTTATTATCTGTTCTGTCTGTGTAACCCATGCTAACATTGATGCAATTGGTTCTTTAATGATTGTGAGATTAGCTAATAAAAAGTATAGTCATTTGTTGCTAACAATGAAGTTGGGTAGCTGTTACCAACTGAGACCTCTTCCTATGAACAGAGTATAAGATGTTCAGTTTACTATCAGCAGCACTTTTCAATATCAGCATTTAGAATCCATTCCTAAAGAGCCTGAGGCTTACACTGGTATTTCGTGTTGCAGATTTACATGTTTGACGAGACGGACCCTGAACTGGCCTCATATCTTGGAGTAGCCAAAGTTCCGCTCATAACCCTGGCCCATGACAAGGCCGTGAAAGGGCGATTTGAGTTGGTGCAGGTTAGTTATTACTGCTATCCTTTTATTACCCTCTGAACACTCACTGGTAAGATGTACTGGTTACTAGTAGATTGACCTACTTTGATCTCTCTTGTAGCCTGATGGCCAGAAGAATGGCACCATTGACCTCTTCATAAAGTGGCAGTACAGTTACTTGCCTCCACCAATGGCCACCAAAACAAAGGCACAGGTGAGTTTGAATAAGTATTCATTTATAATAAATACTTATATTAGTAAATAAAATTTACTTTAAATAAGTTTACTATCTCAGTACAGAATATGTTTCTCTAAGTACTTTTTACTTAAAACAAAATAGCTTTGATGTAAATTTATCCGATTATCAATGATAAAAATTGATTGAAATTGGATATTTTGAATGTTTATTTATTTGTAAATTGTTTGCTGCAGAAGTCAGCCTCAAAGCCTGCCCAGAGTAAGGGAGAAAGTCTAGCCATGATGCCAGGTGAAAATCTAGACGCGTCTACTATGGAGACAGCACCTTTGAAAACAGCATCTGCACTTCCTGCTGATTATCATGATGATCTGCAGCCACTCAGCTCTACCAGAGATAATCTGCAATCTACTCATCCTGTCAGAGTGAGTTATAAGCGATATAATGTTAGCTTTGCGTTAATTTAAAGTGACTTTTATTTTATCAAATAAACTATTTTATTCCCAAAAAGTTACTTTTGGCTTTCTTATCTCAAATTTTAATTGATGAATTTAAATTCTTTTTTTAATAATTTACAACATTTCAATATAATTTAAAAGAATAGAACATTACCTAATGCCTCCGACTCATATTTTTATAACAGGAGGACAAGTTTTAAATTAAAATCTACACTAATTTTTACTTACCTGTAAGTTTACTCATATTCCAAGGGTCAGTCGCCACCGACTGTCATTCGGAAATCTCCTGCCAAGAAGAGCAAGACTGTGGAGTTCAAGGAGGTGGTGGTTGAGTCTGGTGACGTGACAGTCCCCTCACCTCCCCCAGTTCAGGAGCATGTTAGTCATCCAGCTAAAGTGTCAGCGAGTGAAAGTGTAGAAGTTTCCGGAATAGGAGACAGCTTGCCGTCTGCTTCTGTGGTTGAGCCTGAACCAATGAGAAGAGAGGAATTATCTACTTCATCTGAAGGTAGATGATGCAACACATTTCTTACGACTAAAATCTTTGACTCTGCTAATGTGATTGTCCCAAAACATTTCAGCTATGAAGCTGTAGCTATGTGACTATTTGGAAATACTGATATATTGTAGGGGTGTCAGCAAGTGAGCCCACCTCTGAAGTTAAGCTTGCAGATCCCAAAGCTAGACCTACTCCAGCTGCTCCACAAGCTGTTCCCAGAGTGACAGGTGATATATGTTATACTGCTTTTCACTATTACTCAATACTTCACTTTGCATTTTCATTGATACTCAACTTTATCAAATCATAACAACTTTGAATGTGAAAAATGTAAAAAAATAGTTTTAACAAGCGTTGCCGCATTTTAGTAAACTAAGAATTTTTTCGTTCTCAGCCTAAATATTTTTACTATTGAATTTTTTTTAGTGCCAATTGTTGAAATAATATTTTCTTTCAAGTTCTAATTAGTTTTGTAAATATTCTCCAATCTCGCCGTTAGCTATCTACACTTACATCTGCATGTACATTGTATTTAGATGATTTGCTGGAAGGAGGCAATGATGGTAACACATCTTGTACATTTCATGTATAGAAATTACAACTTAGTTTGTGGTGTTATTAAACTTTGTCTTTTCATGTAATCTGCTGATTTCTGTATATTATTGATGTTACAATTTTGCTGCTTGCTAACTGAATGTCATTTCAATGCCTATTCTGATTCCAGTTAATTTCTTTCTCTATCTGTGGTTTCCTTACTGTCTCATAATCACTAGTTGGAGTGTAGAGTTGAAGGTCAATTTGATTAATCTCAATTCAGATAGAGGTTTGGATTGTAAGTCATAAGACACACTCACGCTCCAACTAGTGTGTCTAAATCATGATTCTGATACTTTTGTGAACTGTTGACCGATATTTTATCAACGTCCATGAAACAATAGCTGTTATTACCATCACCTTCATACCAACAACTTATGTGAGTATATTTCTTTGCTTAGTTACCAAACCTTCAGTCGACTCTCAAGAAAGTATTGAAGAACAAATCAGTAGTAAAAACAGTCAAGGTGAAGGTCAACTACAAGAGGAAGTAGATGAGGAGGATGACGACACAGCTTTCAACTCTTCTAGTAAGAAACTGGATACAAGTGGTGCTACTACCATACCAAATGAAGGCGTACAAATGAATTTTCATAATTATATTGAAATCCATTTGCTAACCTAAGGATTTTTTTAAATTTTATTTCTGCTTTTGCGTGAAAGTTCCTGTTGCAAGCTCAGCCAATTTGCATCAAAAATAATTTTAAAGATGTTTAAAAGACCGCAACTAATTTGCAAAAAACCAAAGTACTATTCCGAACTCTTGATATTCAAGTTCAACAACCAACTACCTACCTGTACCTAGAAAATCATGTGCACTGCACACGTAGATATCATTACTTATATACAAAGTTGTACCATAAAAAATCTGTGAATATTCATTCTATTAACCCAACTGGTTTTACTGAGTATTAATGACACGTTTTTTTCTTGTATGCTACCCACATTTTTACTCACTATGGACTATTATTGTATTATAGCATCAGAGAACAATTGATGAAAATGCTTTGACCTAAATAGTTAATGTTTTATGTAGATAATGTTTTACTCTGTACTATTCAAATAGTTAGCATGTTCTGTGCTCAGTAAAGCTTATTAATCATAATCCTATATGGTGGCAGTGGTGGGATTCAAACCCATGCTTCCGAAAAGACTGGTGTTTGTATGTACTATTCACATTGTCAACTACTGCACGTTATCCACCTACACCTTCACTCTACATGACTTATCACCTGCCACTATGTTGTTAGTTACTGATGACGATGACTTGCGTGATGAGTCACTGACCAACACCAACACGGCCCCGGATCACAACGGCACCTACTTTGAGGAATCCGAGGACGAGTCCACTATAGCTGATGACACTGACATTGTCACGGGACACGACGATGAGGTCGCTAAAGAGGGAGAGAAGTCTTCGGGAGAGATGAGCGGCAGCGACAGCGAAGGAGTGATGATGCCTTCAATTCCTGTGAACAGGAGTCTGGATACACCACTTAATGTATGTCTAGTTACTCCCTATCTGTAGCACAAACTATCGTGGACATTGAATATAAAATCTTTTATAGATTATTTAAACTAAGTGTTGAAATATCGCTATCGTTTATCAACCAAAGGGCAGCAATGCTATTTTGCTGAAGATGGTAAAGGTGTTGAGACAATATTTATTTTTTATTAGTTTTAAGAAAACTGTGTAACCACCAACAAAAAGAGTCTTGATCATTTTAGATGCAACTTTTACCATTTTTTAAAAACTGTTGCTTCTGACTAGTACTATCTTTTTCACTACTTTCTTTTAAAACATTTTATTATTACTTGTAATTCCGCTGTTATTTTGAGTGATAAGGGAATAAGCATATTGCCATTATTCTCTGCCAAGTAATTCTACACAATAACATGATATAGTAATCTAGACTCCGGAGTGTGTTGTAGCATGGGGAAATAGTAGTGGTGGAGGTTGGTTACTTGACCATCAAGGAAGACACTCACATCATTTCTGACCCAGATATCAAAAGGCTTTTCATTGCCTACAACTTCCTCGGTATAAATCCTGCCGAACTCGAAACTCCGATTTCACTTCCCAAACCGAAGAACTCATCCCAACATCTGACTTTCAATTTCAGAAAAGGTTCAGTTCAACACTACACATAATATATCAAATAAATTACCTAATGATGGAGAGTTTTGACTAGAGACACTTTTATGTACTGTACTCATGTTTTTTGTTTATAAAATTTAGCAGTTAAGATTTTAAATTTCTAACTTTCTGTGATATGTTATCAATCAGGAGCTCATAATAATTAGAAAATTTTGCAGACAATGTTTTAAATAAGATTTTGCGTTGCCATACGTTGCCAATGATGAGAATTTGGCTTATAATAACTAGAAGTAATTTGTTGTTAGTTTTCCATGTGGACATGAAATCTAATTACGAGAGAAGACAGTATTTGGCTAGCATGCTGCTGCCCAACTCTCCAGATGACAGCTTGTAAGTTTATTGGTTTCCCTTGGTAACAAGTTTCCTTAGCAACAGTTTCTCGTGGTAACAAGTTTCCTTAGCAACAATTTTTCTTAGCCACAGTTTCTTTTTGTAGCTCTTTGTTTGCTACTGAATAGCCATTTCAGTCATTTCACAACTATTTTTCTCACTGGCAGTATAAGTTCAATAAACTCTTTTATTATTAAAACATAGAAATTTGCTCTTGATTTTAGCATTATATTTACATAGGTTTTCCTCTCAACACTTGTGTTACTACAATGATCGTACTGTTATAGCTAAAAGCAATAACGCTTGCCACACTACAATGTATAATATTCACAAAAAATATTTTTGCTTATATACTCCATTATTAAAAAAGCAATTCTTTCTCCCTTCTTTTTAGACTGACATTCACCGTAGTTTCTGAACCACCAGAAGGTGACGAGTCTGCGGAGTGTTTTGATGTCGGCTTTGCTTCCATCTCATTGGTCGATATTTTTAATGCAAAGAAAGATGCCATAGACACAAGTTTAACTGGTAAAATAGCTCACTTAGTGTAAATTACTGAATACTGTTGCAATAGCTTATATAAAGTTTACTTTGCTATCATTTTGTTATTTATTTATATATATTTATGTACAGGGGGTCTATAAGTAATTTCAAAAGCATAATTTTTTGTACCCAATGATCAACTAAAACAATGCTGATGCCACTTAAATTTTTGAGTTTGCGCTGACCTAATAAGTAATAACTGTTTGACTTTCATATTTTATAGACGTTGATTTGATGCATTGCATTATAATTTATCTGGGTGCAATGTTTTACGAAATAATGTGAAATAGCAGATCTATAACTTCACATTTATGTTGCAGTTTACGATATTGACGATGAGCAGCTAGAGATAGGAGTACTGAGCGTCAGCGTGGAATGTTTGACAGCACTGCAGGTGATCAATGAAGAGTTACCTAGCGACGTCAAACGTCCTAGTTAGTTGACTGAACACAGCTTTACTTTCTACACTACTAGGTGCATGAATTGAGATTCTAACCAGAATACGGATGATTAGTAACATTAGTCTAAAAAATTCCAAATCAAGAGTATAATTTCTTCTGGATAATCTCCTCGTACCAGGCACAGATCTTTCAATTACTAATGAAAAGCTAAATGCTATTCGATGTGTAAATGTATAACTTATATTTATTAGTATTAGATGATTAACCATCTCCGTACTTTTACTCTTGTTGTTCAGCTAGTAATAGTATCTTATGCTATTTTATCACACGTCAACTGTTTCTTAGGCAAATAGTTTCTAAATTATACTAATTTATTGTCTGACACATTCTAGACTGTTCTATGGGTGGCTGTAGTTTTACTGCTTTTCAAATATAAACAAAGTTATACTTTTCTTGCATTTTATTTCAGTTTAAATAGTTGATACGTGGATGTAAAATCATTTCAATAATCCAACTAGTATATCCATAACAAACCTTGTGAAACTTACAAGCAAAGAACTGTCACTAAATAACGTTACTTTAGGAGTTGTCATGAAGCAATGACTTGGCATTAACAAAAAGTGACTAAAATAACACACAGTTTTCACAGAACATCATGAAAATAATACACCTAACTCTGCTTACCTTTAAAGGAGTGCTTGGTACATTTTTTAAACTGGCTTAAGCATAAAAAACCTTTTGGCAACTTTTAATACAGCGAAATCAAGACATTACATACATTCAAAACAACTCGAAAACTTTCAACAAGTAGTAGATCATATTGAAAATGTCATAAAATAAATACTGAAGCTCTGTAATTATTTGGTTTTAACAGGTTTAGGTAGATGCTGTCTTTTATCCTACAACAAAAAACAATTTGCAATTAAAATAACGCGCAAACAAATCTAAATGACAGATAAGCAGAAATGATTAGAATGGCAACCATTCAGATGATATAATACATAAGTAAGCTAAATACAGTAGGCCTACTGGCCTTTTCAAATACGCCTGGTTTAACGTACAATAAAAGTGCATTATATATAGAAGCAAGTGAGAAGTTCATTTTTACAGAAATCGGGCAACTCTTAACATATCAAACAATAGAAGGAAACACCCTAAGCAGCCAGTGATGGCTACAATTTACCATATGACATGTTAAAAGGAGTTGCCTTAGCAGATTATTTCAAATCAACAAATATTATAGGAACAAAATCATTTTACTATAATATTTTCACTCAAACTTTTAGACCCGTTTAAAAGTCATTGGTTTTAAAAGAAAAACTATCGACAACTCACGTAGTTGATTTGGTAATTTTTGACACAGTTGGTGAAATATTTTACTTCTTCTGAACAGTTCAATGGAGTAGTTACATTAGATTCATAACACTCTAGGACAGCTTTCTTGGCCTCTTCACAGATGGGCTTGCCTTCAACATACCTGCAAAGTATGTACTAAACTATTAGACTAAGTATATAAATTCACATAGCACCCAATGTCCATCCTAGACTATGTGTTGTGTTCTAACTGCAATGCCAGTACTGGACAATAAACTACAATTTACCAGTAACACCAGAACTAAAATATATTCTACCTGCAATAACATCACTAGACTATATTATATAAGTCACTTGAGTAAAAATTCTGAGTTTACAAAATGCATACAGCACACTTAGTTTGAATAAAAAATACATAAATGACTCTAAACTCTAAAGGATAAAAAATAACATTAACATTACATTTTTTGCAGGTATACAAATCTTCAAAACTTCTTATATACTACTTAAAGCTGGTGAAAATGAGAAATTTTCTAGAAAATTGCAGCTCATTATAAAGAGCGCTAAATATATGTAAGTAAAAGAACTGAGTATCTTAACTTTATTAATATTACTAAAGTTAAGTTATTAATCGTATAGTATAATAAAATTTGAAAGGAAAAAAAAAATTTAAAATTCCTGAAAACACCTGCTCTAGTAAGATCCATAGGTCTAATGTAGCTACATAAAACACGAGAAAGCAATGTCAAAATACTTACGCAAATCTTTCATATAAGGCGTCTGCTTTTTGTACTAGCTCATCTCGTAACTGTTTGGTTACACTTTCATTCTGTAAATACAATCATTGGCTACAAAAATATCCCCTTCTAGGGGCATTATGCTGTGTTATCCCTCTAGATCAGAATTTAGCATGTATATAGCAAAGCAAGACTTGTTTAATTTAGTAGTGGCAGCACCTGCCACTAGACTTGTTGGGAAAACAAATTTAGACTGTGAAACAAGATAAAGAAAAAAGTTAACGCAATATCAAGGTCAGCTTACTCCATTCTAACAATAGAATGCAAATAGATCTGGTATATAAATTCTGCATTAGCATACTTTTCTCTCTACATCTGTAATCCAAGCGGCATAATCTTTGTCGAGTTTAGCCGTCAGATTGGCTGTTTCCTCTTCAGAGTAAGTTCTTTTTTTCTATAAAAACGGATTAGAGTGTAAAAAAGCTTATACATATAAATCTATAGTGAGTATTAGTTCAACAATACAAGTGAGCCTATGATTATTCACAAAAATCTACAGTGAATATCAGTTTAATAACAAACTAGAAGTGAGCCTGGCAAGGAGCCTGAGATACTGTAAACTGTAACATTATTTTACATTAGAAACTTAATAACTATTGTTCAATGTCATAACTATAGACTACAGGCTATGCTATTAAATTATACTTTACTATTTACTGAGTGACTGAGTGTCTTCTATCACTCTTTGGTGAAACATATTTAGACTAGTCAGCTAAGCATTAAAAACACGCAAAAGTCACAGAAAACATTTACTTACTTTTGTAGAAGACTGTTCATTTGCGTTTTCTTCAGGTTCAGGCACGCTGCTACACAAGACGCTCTGACTAATCTAACAAAACACATAAAGTTTGCCACTGAAGAAACAGTAGAACAACACTGCAGTCTTTTGGTATGTATCAACTTATTTCAAACAATCCTATTTGCTTACCACGCTGCCTTACATAACACTCAACATTGACATAAGTGCAAATATAAATGTCAATTCTTATGTAAAAGTTCACTGTCTAACCGAAAATCACCAAGAATTTAATAAAAGCACACACAAAAATTAAGTTACCTTATAATCTTATGTCTCACAACCAATCACCATATTTTTTTTATAAAAGCACGTAAAAAATTGATTTACCTTACAAAAAATAGACATGCAATATAATATATTATATGACGACTGCTCAAACTATCTAAGCTAATGACAAGCTAGCAGGCCAAGTAAACATGCTTTTATATTCCATAAATAAATTAAACTTCACATTTAAAAAGTGTATACTCACTTACAGCTATTTCATTGGGGTTTTCATTTTTCAAAGTGACTGAACGAGTTTCGCTGCTTTGACTTGCACCCATTTTAAACTTCCAACTAAAAAGAAAACTACTAATTTAAAGCTCAATACTTATAACAATAGTAATACTAATTCTGTTTCTAAAATTTAGAGTCACCAACTGCGAGTCTGATTTCTTGGACCGATTCTTAGTCTGATCTAAATTAAAAGTAATAATTAAAACTTCATATTCATATTGAGCAATATTATATATTATAAATTTTGGTTGTAAGATAAAGATAATCAATTATGATAACCTGACTCACTTATGTGTGTAATAGCAAAGGGTGAATGTCAGTAGCTTCGCATAAAGTTATAAACATTAAAATAAAAACTATTCGTTGCAGTAAAAAGTTAATCGGAAACCGGTTTCACATTTTAAATGACCTCATAATGGTCTAACTGTGTTTAGCCTAATTTTTATAGAAACTGAGTCACGAGCATCACGAACCCAACTATTTGTTATCTAAGTTGATTTGATGAACACAAGCTACATTGTAGGTCAAGGATGTTTAATGTGCACAAAAGTAACGTATGTAGGTAAATTATTTTACATATACTACTATAAACACTACATTTGTGCATTTGTATTGATTTAAATATAGTTGCAAATTATGTTTCTGTTTCAACTCATGTTGTATAGTAATTAATAATTCAAATAGTTATTTTAATTTTATGTAAGCAAAGATAACTATATCAATATTTTCAAGGTTGGATATGTTGTCTTTTCAATGTACAAGTGAAATTCTTCGTAAGTATTCATATTACTTTTTATTGCTGCTTTGGTTACAAATAATTCATTAATTGTCATTGTGATTGTGTATTGAATTTATTTTTTATTTTATATTTAATTCTATTAAAGTAATAATAATAGTAATACTTAATCTTATACTATTAGTATTACTATTACTATTACTATTACTATTTTTATTATAATCAATAGTTATTGTTTTTATATTTGTTGCTATACCTGCTCTAATTTCTAGTGTACAATTACACTAATACTAATAGTAATAGTAATACTAATACTAATACTAATACTAAGTCTGATCTAATAGTAATACTAATAGTAATACACTAATAGTAATACTAATGCTATCACCTGGATTCATGAACTTATAGAATATAAGGCCAAGTTATACTTTTAGTAATACTATTGATAATAGCTTTAGAAACCGTCCTAATAGTAATGTAAATATAACATTATTGTAGTAAATATCATAATACTAATAATCATCAATATGTTTGCAAGGCTAAGTTTTATCACCACCATATCTGTTATGAGTTATCAATATTAATGCAGGTGTATATTAATATTTTTATCTACTGGTTATTAATAATTTCTTTTATAAAATTATAATGCAACATTATCATAGGACATGTATGTATTAAGATTTGCTTTGACTGTTGATGTATTTTTAGATACCCCTTTTATAAATAAACTCCTTTGCCGGTTTATAACTAATTATAGAAGTCCACCAGATTATAGCCGTGAGTATAAAAATACACAGTGTTGAAAAATGAACCTTTTCCTCTTGTTGTCTGTTTATAAATATATCAAATTGTTTACTCGCGTATCGATATTCTATAGATGTGGTGTTTCCTCTGTGGGACAAGAGAAAGCTGCCTCTGCTGCCTAAAAACCCCAACGCTCAGAGCAACACTAAACCTCGTAAGATGCCTAAAAGAGTGATAGATATAAGAGGTCCTGAGCTAGTGCATAATAAACTTATTCACAAGCAGTTTGGTGTGCAGGTAACACTCCCGTATTCCGCCGTTCTCTTTTCCTTGCTAATTGTTTGTATTTGTATGTTTGCATATCTATGCTAAGGTTCAATCACATCTTAATGCAGGAATTGTGTAGACTGTAGTTCATCTAACCTGAGTTTCTTACATGATGCTTTAAGTTGGGGGGTAACTAAAGCAGCCTAAATAAAGTAGTTGAGTGGCTTGGTGTTTCTAAATCTTTCAAAGTTTTCACTTTTAATAGCTCAGCTCTTTTTAATTATTCAATAATTAATTTGTGTTACTGTAATTATGAATAATTGGTTTGGGTTATCAATATACACTTAACTTTATTTACAAAGTGTTGTTGCGTATGATATTTAGGCGCTACTCGGAGGCAACTTGACGTACGGCCACATTGAGTCCTCCAGACTCAAGATAAACAGGAAGATGGACCCCAACACCATGTTTGCAATCTGGCGAATAGACGCCCCCTGGAAACCTATCACAAAAAAGCCTGTGGGCTCTCGTATGGGTGGAGGGAAAGGCAACATCCATCACTATGTCACACCTATTAAAGCCAATCGTATAATTTTAGAAATGGGAGGTAAGATTACTGGCCTGTAAAAATATGCATTAGAGTTTTGATTATTGTTATAATGTCAATTATAGTAAGCTTTTCCAACTCATATATACAGTTTGCTGTAATACCAGTTATGATATATCAAGATACGTAATATTATATATGATATGATGCAAGATCCAGTACTTTGAGACCACTGTTGTAAAAGTGCATATCTTTGTGCCATCTAAAAAGTATAACTTTTTTCTCTTGCATTTATATATGTATTAGTTCATCTAATCTCGTATTACATGCCATCTTGTTGAACATTCAGCAGGTAAAGCTGGTAAAGTATTTGGAGTTGTGCTCTTTTTTCTTCATTCTCAGATGCTAGTAAAACTAATCATTTTACTCTGGCAATAAGAGTCTCTTGCAAAGATTATAATAATATTCTATTTTTAATAAAATAAAATTTAAACAGAACTTTTATTACACATTTTTCTGATAAAATCTTATGCTTTTCTATATTTGTAAATATTGCATAATAAATATCTTGCAAATTATTAAGCAAGTTTGGAGTTGTCAGATCTGTTAGGTCACTACTAATGGTGTGTTTTACTGTGTTATAGGAACAGTGGAGTTTGAAGATGTATACTGGATGCTGAAGATAGTAGCTCATAACTTACCCTTTCGTGCGAGAGTGGTGACTCAGAAAATGCTAGAAGAAGAAGCTGCGTTAAAACAGAAACTCAAAGAAGACAACATCAATCCTTTCTCATTTGATTATGCTGTACATAATAATATGTTAGGTTGTCAACCACAGCTTAGTAAATACGACTACATATGGAACAATGAGTATCGTTGAAGTGCGTGGAACAGAGAACTTTTTAATCGAATTAAGGTCAGAGAGAAGTCTGTTAGTTGGATTTTTGATCAGAAAACAATGTTTGCTTTGAGTTGAGTATCATGCTTTTTTACCTGCTAAGATTGGCTGTTTATGATATTTTGTATGGTAATAAAATACATTACTAAAGATATATAAAAGCCTATTTATTACCTTACTAGTTAGATATACAAACATTATTACATGCCATTGAACAAAAAGTATGAAACATAATTTAGGTATGTTTTAGTTATACATTCATTTGAAAGCATAAGGCATCATCAAATAAGCTGATGCTATAATTACTATTGTTAGTGGCTGGTGCAACACATGACTAGTTAGTTACCTCTCTCAGTTATGGTAATTCCTAGTAAAACGAGCTTATATAATTTTTTATAGTAGTACTGAAATTTTTAAAGTGAAAAGAAATTGCAGTGCTAGGGTGTGTCCATGAATCACTAACGAAAAAATTATTTTCTTTCTTTTGAGACCAAATAAATCTAGTGTAAGGTGTGTGTAATCAAAAGGTTATGCAGAGGTATATGCATTCTGTTTAATTGCGCTTGAAATTCACTATTTATGCTGCTGCTAAACTTTAACTTTTATAATGAAATATTTGTAACATGATTTTAGATGTCCGATAAAAATTAGCTTTATAGTAGCTAAGTATTTTGTTAGCAAGAATTTTATTAAAATACTTCAATTTATTTTTTATATTAGGTCAATTATAACTTAATTAATAGTCAAGAGCTGTGTTTTTACTGCTCACAGTTTACTATAATCAAGATTGCACAAGAGGTTATAATCTAGCTGAGAGCAACCTAACTCTGTCTAGTGATTACAGACATTTATTCACTGATAAACTCGTGAATCAGATATTTGTTGTGTCATTGGTGAGGTCACATAGAGCATCCCAACATAGTTTTTCACAGTCCCACATCAATTCAATGCCAATAGAATTTTCACAGAGAAAATAACTACAAATAAATATATATTGCTGTAGTATAATATGTTGACAGAGAACTTGCAGTTATAAAGATTGGTATACAAACTACATGTATAAAGGAAAAAATATGGCAGCTGTTCTCTAACTAAGAAAGATTTAACATAATTATAATATTACTATCAAGTATTACACGCATGCATTAATATGAAACAATATGCATATCATATTTACAAGCAATAATAAAATAATAATTTCCTCTGCATCATTAAGTTTGACCTTTATATATTAAATGTTGATTAAATGACTAGTTGTTGTTGCCAACAAACTGTAGCAATAATATATCAATAATAATCCGAATAACAATAATATAATAAAAAATAACAACAGTAAAGAAGTAAGGCAGAGAAACCTAAGTCTTTAAAATAAACTTGGTCTCTGGGGAAAAGCCATCTAGGCTGTAAACACAAACTTTTCATAGCAACAAAAATAATAGTAATAACCGGAGTCAGTATATAACAAAACTCGAAAGGCTTTGGAAATGAGTGCTTAGTCAATTCAGAATGTTTTTGCATATCACTGAAAATGATGAAATGATGAAAAATATAGCAACACACACACACACACACACACACACACACACACACACACACACACACACACACACACACACACACACACACACACACACACACACACACACACACACACACACACACACACACACACACACACACACACACACACACACACACACACACACACACACACACACACACACACACACACACACACACACACACACACACACACACACACACACACACACACACACACACACACACACACACACACACACACACACACACACACACACACACACACACACACACACACACACACACACACACACACACACACACACACACACACACACACACACACACACACACACACACACACACACACACACACACACACACACACACACACACACACACACACACACACACACACACACACACACACACACACACACACACACACACACACACACACACACACACACACACACACACACACACACACACACACACACACAAGCTAAGCCATGTGTATATATAAATAGAAGATTACTGTTCTATTATTATACATATACACATTATACAAACACATAATATTATGTATTAATAAATTCCTATTCACATGACATAATTACCATATTTGAAGTCTTCTTATGTAATGCCATAGGTTATCAACCTCTAGTCGTTAACTGCTAGTCATGTCTTGTCTCTGTCTTGTAATTAATATGATGCATGGGTATTAATAGATTGTGTTTATAAATAAACTGTTGGTATTGTATATTATTAATAGGACAGTACGCGGGATAAAATTAGACTTCAACAAACGAACAATTATTGTAGAATATTTATTATGGAGGCTGTGCATACTATGAAAATCATCTAGGTTCCTTCTTGAATAGCTATATACCCATAAAGCTCCTATTATTCATTATATAACAATTATAATAAGTTACATTACAATATATTTATGATGCACGTGCAAAATTAAAGCATGCAACAACATTAAACTACAAATTTAGAAAATTATGCTATTAAAAATCAATTATTAAAAGTTAGGAAAATATAAAATAATTAATAATTAATTTTATGCTTGTTGATAAATTTATAATAGTTTTCAATACTATATTATTGATTAGAAAGTTAGGTTTTCTCAGGCATGCATATTTATATACGTATTCACTCTTAATATATTAATTTCAATTCACTATTCAATGCAATTTTATGCTGTTTTATATAATGCACAGTGGGTCAACCGTTATTTTATACCTATTCATAGTGCTTGTTAGTACATTGTTATATAACCATATGTACATCACTGATATTTTTTCATATAGCTGGAGTAATGTTTTCTATGATAAGTTAAAAATAGGATAAATTAATAAATAAAGAAATATTTTGTTGAATCGTTAACATACATAAATTAAATTACAGTTTTTAATTGTGTCTTGACCATAATTATTGTCTACTCTCTGGATGAGTCATGCTTTCATAGCAGTGTTCTCTCATTGGATAATTTTGCTCCATTTAATAACAACCACGTATATTTCATTAGTCATCAGAATATAAAAACATCACCTTATCATTTGATAGAGAAACCGGTCAACTGGCAGGTTATTGCAATGTATAAATATAGTATTATGCATGACTTGGCATCTACCATTTATTATGAATACAACATATACAGTCATATGCCAAACTACACCTATCAATGGCTAAAAAGTGGAACTATCTACAATGACAAGCATAAATTTAAAAGAATTGGAAATAAAAGAAAAATCTTCCAATTTTTAGATAACTGGTTTGGCATTGCTTTTGCATATATGCCGCAAAATTTCATCAGTTATAGACAAGATAGTATTCATAAATTTCATATATAGATATAAACAAGTAAAGCCATTTTAGTTAGTTGATTGAGCTTACCGTTTGGTACGAAGCTGAAGTTTACTGAACTTATTACATGAACTCCTTAAGCTTCATTTTTTAAATTCATTAAAGCAGAACTTTTTGCAAAGAAATTGTGTCTATCAAAAGCATAAATTTGCCTTCATATAATTTTAAATAATCAGTATACTGAGCTGATGGTAAACGGTTAAATAACTTTTGGTAACATTGCTTGTACTCTTACAACTGTACACCTGTCAGATATAGCATAAAATATGGCGGTATATAACTTTCATAATGTATATTTTATTATAATGTAAAATGCTAAACCATATAAATACATGTATATGACAATATGAGCATATGAAAATAGTCATGACAATATATTATAAATAAAAATTTAATATGTTGTATAAATAAAAATTATCACAGGGAAACTAATTATAACAGACTAAAACTCTAGTCTATAGCTTTGTTTACAGTAATTATATATTATATAATCTTGTTTACAGTATTTATGGCTCTTATGATAGTAATAATAAAATAAGCTATAAAATCATCACTTGATTGCATACAATGCTGAGTATTTCCTTGTAAACTGCTGCTAAACTACACACAGTTCAAGTTGAAGGTCAATTAACTTTGATTCAAAGTCTGGAGATTAGAATATTGCTATTCTAAATTCAATTTATTTAGCAAAGAATGTTGCTAGTTTCATATACAAAGCAAAATGAAACATTTTACTTATAGAAACTGCATGCCTTAGTAATTATTTTATTATTATAATTAGTTGTATATGTTGGCAAGCAATGCTTATACAATAGTAAATAGCTATCTTGCAGCTAGTAGTAATATATTAGCTAGTAGATAGCAACTAGTAGCAGCAGCGGGCATGGCTGGTAGAATTTAGCATACTGGCGAAACAGTCTGTGACGTGATGAATCCATTTTCCTCTACGGTTGTGGTCTCTATGCCATTTTCTGTAACTCTGCAAGTAAAATTGAAAATTGTTGCATAATTTTTATAAATAGAAAGTATATTTATTGAAATATTTTATAGGATGTCAATGCGGGCAACAGATTAGCGTCTCCATGACTAAGGATAATGGTGACATAACTCCCATGCCACTGAACCTAAGAACTATCTTTGTAGCTTTAGGTCCTATATTTCTTAGTTGAGTTTGATGATAGGTCACAGGTAATTGTACTAGCAAGTAGGTTCCCAGTCTAATCATAATAATAGTTTCAATTATGCTTACTTTTTTGTGACTATCTTTTTCCCATCCACAAACTTGGTGGTGATCGAAGTGGACCGTATATTCTGCGGGGCATGAGCTGAGTGTCCCATACTACTTGCATTTCTCCTTCTATTGTTGTGGACCGAATGAAAATCGAAACTGCAACAAAAATAGAGAAGTCTTAATTACAGTAATCTACAAACTTTCTTAAGAGTAATAAACTTTTGCCAACGTGCTATGCTGCAATAAAAATCACACTTGTTGCACTTGTCAACACACCTGTCAACACATGGTTCTACCTGTCACCCTTTTGGTCATGTGATGTAGTATTAACCTCAGGTCAAGTAATTCTTTATAGTTTTTGTGATTAGTCACCATTTACAGAGAAAAAATATAATGATTTATTGCAACCATAAAACATTACTTGTACCTAATAACATAGCTCATCACTAGTGAATCACAATAACTACTTTGATGTTCAAAACATGATACATGCACAAACACTATTTATATCTATGGAGGTTCTGGGAGAATGTTAGGCTGTTTATAGGAAATAAATGTTGCATTTTGAGCTTTTATCAGATTTTCAATTACTGGACAAAAAACTTTTAAATACGACATGCTATAATACACTACAAACATTTTGAATAGTTTACTATAGTATTATGAAGTTATATGTACCATATTATATATTATGTGGCAATGTTGATTAGAAACTATGAGATGCAACTTTGAAATGGTTAACGTTATATCAATAACATAAAGGCACAGAACTAAACTCTTTATCACTCATAGAAAGAGTTATATTATATTGAATGTGTCATTTTTACATGCTATGATAAAGTAAACTTCATCTGTTCTATTCATAATATATATTTATGTATTTTATTACATATATTATAGTGATAAAATTTCATGAAGTAGAAAGCAATTTACTATTCTACATTATATAAGCTTGATATAACCAAATTGTTTTATATTGAATGCGGAATAATATTGCTCAAGATACAGCTTTTACTGCTAGTTATTTTAGTTGCTAATAGCATGAGTTATACTCATATCTTCATTTAAATATCATGTGGAAATGGCCTATCAATCATTAACAATCAATTACCACTAATTAATTGTCTACATTTTCATAATCTTCAAGCTGTTACATACACAAATTACATGAAGATTAAAACACAGCCTAGCCTAGTTGCCTGCAGAAAATATACCCTGGATGCAAATGTCTTCGGCTTATATGAAAGTGTGAAGCAAGTAGTTGGCAATGGACTTCGATTAACATATGCTATTGGACTGTGGGAGAATACTAGATTAGCATACAAATGGGACTATGGTGAAGTAGAGACAGAATACTGCAAGCTGATGCTAGGCAGCATGCATGCATAATAACTATATATACATGCATGGCAAATGTGTTGGCAGCAATTATGTAACTGACAATTAGCACAAGATGGATATCAGAAAACAGCAGCTGACCATAATATCTGACTCATCCCATTGTAAATGCAGCTTCTAACACTTCTATACATGCAGGGAGAGTGTTGGTTTAATATACACAAGTTAACCTATTAGGTAATTAGCACAAAGAATAATAAATGATGCCTCAACAATGCCTCTGAAACCTAATTAATAAGTTACGCCATTTTTCCCATCTGCAAAAGTTTTTTATACAGATTTTTGCACAACATTTTATCCTAGTGTGATCAAGGGTTAGAGCACTGGCTTAGTAAACACAAAGTTGGTGGTTTGATCCCCTATAAAGACCTTTGGTGATGTTAGGAAATGCATTCGGTAAAAAGTTTGCTCCTTTGCCACAAAGCAAGTTATTTCAAAATCACCTTTTCATCAGGGGTTCTGGAAAGGGTGGCAGCTATAAAACTGAGTGGAAACTGCTTATAATCATGGCCAAATTCAAGGATAGCATGCTTTCATAGCTATATACTGCTATTTATCTAGTAGGAGCTGCAACATGCTACTAGCGTGCATGTGTACAAGTTCTAACTCACAGAGAAGGCCTGAGTTGAGGCCTCAACAAACAACTCCAATATAATCTATTGTTATGAGAAGTTTGGGGCCTGCTCCAGCTCCCTCGATGTCTTCTGAAATAAAATGGTACAAACATATAGACCACAGTCTAACATAATTTGTAGGCAGAGTTATCCCACCCTACCTAGTAGAGTTCCACAGTTTAGAGTGTACATTCCTAGCATGCATGTTGAATATCCTATCATGGAAGGAGGTGAACATATTGTCTGTATTTCCAGCCGATGGTGTACCTCCTGCACCACTCTGTGTAGAGGAAGTGTTGCTACTATCTTCTGTACTCTCACTACTAGTTGAATGGCTTTCCTCACTATTTCTGAACAAACCAATACAAGCTTTTTTGAAGTGCATGCAATTTAAAAATTTAAAAATACATCAACCAACACATTTGCCAAAAAGCACTAACTTGAAAATTAAATTTTATTTGTTTGCAAAATTATTTATATTATGAACTTTAATAATATATTTGAGTTTATAACTTCCGTATGTGCGGTAATGAATAAACTATGTGCAATCTATTGACCGGTGTATAGTTCTAAGTCAATTAAACTTAAAATTTGCATGCTGTGTGTGATAACATAGCATACGTTTCATGTGCTATATATGTGGTAGTTTAGAATTTATATGTTGTTATATATGATAGTATAAATTTCATCTATTGTATATATAATGAAAATAAATATAGATTTCTTTTGTAAAATTTTGGTTCTTAAATATATCACTATATACAGCAATGAGGCAATCCTTTGCTTTATTTACGAATGAGGATATATTAATGAAGTTACTAAATATTAGTTATAGATTGAACCAATATAATAAGTTTACTTCTTAAAATTTTATGCTTTCCTCTTTTGATGAGTACTCATAAGCATTTAAGTTTAGTGAACAAAATTGTGGAAATATGTTTTGGCTATCTTAAAAGGTTCCTTATATCTAAAACTCATTTCCTGCTTCTAAGCTAAAGAGGGACAAATCCAACATAACAATACTGGCATATATACTGGCATATTATATTATGTCATGGAATGATGGGTGATGGGTGATTAGGTTTATCCTGCTGAATTTTGCAACCTGCAAGGGAGCTTTTTCACTTCCCACTGTATGGATGTCCACACTTAGCGTATACTAATCACCCAGCTGGTGTGACTAATCTATTTTAAGTTCTTGTTGACGTCATATTGTCACTTTTGGTACAGTCATTGGTCATTTGCAGCTGACAACTTTACATTTCCGTAATACTAATTAGAAAGACCATTGGATGGCATTGCTAAATATAGGAATTCATTAGCTCTTACTACTCTACACTAGAATTGTAATAAGATGCATACATAAGTGACTGTTCAACTTACAACAGTACCACATTATGCATGGTTTACATTTATTTTAGCATTATTCAATACAAAAATAGAAAAGTGTAAGCTAGTAACAGTCTGTGAGTAACATGTCTACAACGAAGTAGTCTAGCTACGTCAGCAACACTCTGGCATTGTGGTAATTAAAGAGTCATACACAGAGTAGGTAATCAGTACACAACACATATCCTGTAGTAAACAGCCGATGATTTAGAGATACAGCTATCTATCTGGCTGTGGCATCTCTTAAAGACTGCAACTCTTATTCTGTACAGTGAGTTACTTGACTTAGAAAATGTGGCTAAACAGTAACTCAAGGCAGATAATATGCTTTCATGCATTACTTTTTAAACTCAATAAAAAGACAAGCCATAGTTATGGTAGAAATCAAGCACATGCTCACACCTGATCCACCATTTCACTGTTTGAACACCTTAGATGTCACTATTATGTCTTCTGACACCTGACTCATATGACACCACTTGTCATCAGCTAGATCATAAGACTGACGTAAATTATCTTTTGTAACCTATTAGCTGTAACTGTAGCAACCAGAGTTATCTGTTGAGAAGTAATTGAGCCTATTAATTACAGTTTCCTTTATTTTGTATTGTAATTATAGATAATCCGTTGGTCTACACTCTACGTGCATTGCATTGCCTACAATGACGCTATATAGTAATCATATAAAGCTGTGTTTTTTTAGGCTTTATTGAATATGAATGATCATTTCAAAAGGTTGTTTTTATAATGGCTGTTATAGTTTTAAATTGAATTTTTGATGTTTTTAGCAAAAGCAGATTATGCATTTTATTTAATACATTGCATTGATATGTTACCTCTATAAAAGCTTGAACTTTTTTGTTCCTAATCTATTGATTCTCCTCCCACCATATACTTGTATATAAAACACAAGCTTTTAAAAATATTAAATTGCCAAGAACTAATGGCAACTGGAGTTTAGCTAGTTGAACACCCCCTCAGTACAACTAGTATAGCTGTTGCCTATAGTTTTAGTAAAAAGTAAATTGCTTTATTTCTTGAGCTCACTACTCAATATATACTTCACACTAATTGCAATAAATTACTAGTTTTTTAGTTATTAAGCTAACTATATTATGTAAAGCAAATAAACTCATAGCAATCGCTAGGCAAAGCTACGCTCTGAAACAACAATTCAAGTTATTTTCTTAATAATGCCCAATTAGCATAATATGCAGACCTAGACTCATTAATTTTCCTGACAAGAGTATTAAAGTACTTTGCCTACCTGCTGCTAGGTGTGCTGAATAGAATGTCAAAATCATCATCTAGAGTAGAAAATAAGTTCTCATGAAAGCTTCTTGGCCGTGAATGAGAGGAAGTCTTGTGAAATTGGGCTACATTAAAACACAATACAATTATCATGTATGCTGATAATAAGCCACTACAATTCTGCTGCTTTTAGTACATCAATTCAGTATGTGATGCTGAAGCAATAATTTGAAGCAGCTTAACATAAACTTAGTTTAATATCTTATAATAATTGTTTTAAAATTATTTTAGTAATAAATATGCTATAAGAGCACCTTGTTTTTAGCCTGGGTAGGCTATGAAGTTGGCTGAACAATAATGCAAGACAAACAAAACTTGTATTACCGTCTGTCTTGTTTCACGTAATACAATATAATACTGCATAATTTACAATATAGAATATACACCAAAATATAATATACAATATATAATATATATTATATTAATTTTAGTTTGTGCATAACTCAGTAGCTCAAGTAGAGCATAAAATGATCATTATAGAAGTTTATATATAGTATGGATTATGAAAATATAAAATGTATGGTAAATTATAAATTTCGTTTAACTAGAACTTTTGTATATCAAAATAATTTGTAAATTTAACTAATTGAGCTTGAAATTACCAATGTATGTTGACAGCTTATAGCTAGTAGTGTATGTCGTGTCACATTTTTATGGTTAATTTAATAAAAGCCTCAAAACAGTAGTAAGCTCAATTGAATATTTGGCCAACTAAATAAAGCTGAATTAATTCTGCATCTACTGACAACAGCTCTTAAGCAGGTTTGGAAGTGATCCAAGGTTGCATAATACAACATTTGCATAGTTGCATGTCTGTCAGCTGTCTCTACTGCCTTATTACCTATATGTAGACGGGACTTCATTACACACCTTTTATTAATGGAGTTTTCAACTTATGACAGTTGCATTAAACCATCATGGGCTTAATTTTAAAATGTCAAAAAATTGCAAATCTTGCAAAAGGTACCAAATTTGGCAAATTTTAAATGAAGGCAGAAAATGATATTTGAAAAACGCTTGAAATTGGCTTTGTCACAACTGTCACAACATGAGTAATAGAGCTTTCACCAACTTATTTTAAAAATTAAAAACAAATGTTACAGCTGAAAGCTAAACTACAAAATAATAAATAAGTTACTTGCCTCGAAAATATATGCATATTATATTTCGGTCACGCAGCTTCTAATTTTAAGGTTAGTTATATTTTTTATTTTACAAACAGTGATATATATTAAAATCTTAACTGATAGAAAAAAAATCAGTAGTATATAGGAATAAGTGACTGGTAACTTACAGTTCCAAAAGTTCATGAAAGGTGAGCTGTCTCCAAACACTTGATTGAAGATATCCCTTGGGTCATGTGACTTGTGCTGGAAGCCTGAGTAGTGAGAGCGTCTGTAGGTTGGTGAGTCATCGTCTCTGTTTACTCCACTCTTACCATACTGATCGTACATCTTTCTTCTGGATTCTACATATACAGTCAGAAAATGTGTTTTAGTATCCGTGAATATATAAAAAGTGTTGGGTTGAGATTTCATTGCAGATCCTCTTTAATGGCTATTTACAAGTTGGAAGACTGTGGTTTGATTCCCAATTATACTGTTAAACAAAGTTGAAAAGAGCAATGCTAATTGGGACAGGGCACCCACCCTTTTTGCCACAGACACTACATGGGAACAAGCCTTTCAACAGCATTAGGTCAATCCTGTCAACTTAAAAATAATATTGTATAGATAATGTTTGAGATTTGTGTATAAAAGAACAAATAATCATTACAAAATACGAATTTTTTTAAAGATAATACAGATTTATTACATTTTATCAAATGAAGCATAGATCCATGGTAAAGCAATGGAAACTATAAGTAGCCAATCATATTAAGGTATACTTCCACCTACCATCAGATAAAACTTCATAGGCTTCTGCAATTAGTTTGAACTTTTTCTCCGCTTTATCCAAGTTGTCAGGGTTTTTATCTGGATGATATTTCAGTGCTAGCCGTCTATATCTGCAACACCAATACAAGCCTATTAATCTTTGAGCATTGTCAGAAGCTTGCTAAAACTATTAGGTCGCCATAGTAGTGAATACATATTTGATATACAACCTAGCACCTTACGCAGGATGTTGGGTAAATGATCAACCTAAATAAATATACTGTGCCTAGTAGCTGTACTATTATAAGCTAACTAGTTGCATGCCCAAGCTATGATTGTTGAGCTATAGTAATGTAATAGGGGCAGTAATAGAAAAAACCAGTGTTCTGAATGAGAAGTATATAGCAAAAGGAGTTGCCCTCCTGAAAGTCCCCAAACCAAAGTTTACAAATACAATTTAAGAAGTAAGGTTTTGAAATCTCTCAGACACTGTACCCATAAATAAATAGGATTATAATAGAATTTATAGCTGAGACTACATTTTGCATAGATTGCTGTCAAGTTACAAGCTTCTCAGTCAATTAGAACTTATATAAGCTGTATGACAGCAAACAAAATGTGGTATTGTTAAAGGATATTATATAACTGTCTCCACTGAAGCCCTAAAACTTGGATATATTATTTCACAGTCTTGATGATTTAGCTTTAAAAAGTTCTACAACTTACGATTTCTTAATCTCTATTTGACTGGCATCTTTAGAAACTTCTAGTAGCTTGTAGTAGTCAACCGTGTCTTCACTCTCACTTCCTTGCCTGTGGGTCCTCATCTTAGCAGAGTTTTGTATGTATAGATAGTTGTGAAGAATGAGTTTATTAAAACTTTCTGTAACAAAAACCAATCGCATGTCATGCCTCCATGTTGAATTAAAATACAATCAAATATAAGAATAAAATATAATTATGCTTTAGCTCACAATAATATAGAATGCAAATACTACAGCTTCAACTTTAAAAAGTAGATAATTAAAACATACCCTTCAATGCAGGAACCAAATTGAGATGTTCAGTAATAGGTTATATAAGAATAAAATATTTTACAAAACAATATATTAAGTTGTATATATAATAATTGTTTCAGCTACTTAGTAATTAGGAGAAAAGTTTCAAAAAATCAAAAAGAATATTTTTACAGTTTTTTAAATTTCACAACTTGTAAAAAGCTTTCGCACACAAATTTAGAGAAACTTGTCGATAAAAAGTAGCAAGCATATAATTATAGTAAGAAACCAAAGTATTTCAGAATAGTGTTCACCTTATGCTATGACTCATATAACTCTCCAGAAATATGTTATGTCTTGTAATATCGCTTCTTATCTATTAAATAATAGCTGATGTTAACTCATGGCTATTTATCTGTGAATATCATGAATAGTTGAACTGATTTGATAGGCTGTGAGATGCAGAGAAAGGTTTTGATTGGCTAATATATTTTCTATAAGCCAATAATATAGGTGTTTTACATCTGCCTTTAATGTTATGTTAATCTAGTAAAGTTAATGAACTGAAAGAGAGCCGATTTCATTATAAGCTAAGTAATCATTAGGGCAGTGCATTTATTAGCATTTTATTAAGCACTACTGTAGCTGTAGTATGCTTTGATGTTTCAAGGCCAGCACCATGGCTAGATGATTATTGTGAGCAAATACTTTACAATAATTATAGCCCATTAGGAGACTTTATCTGAGTTTGAATAGTTTAGACTTTAGTGCAGGTCTGTCCAACAGGCGCCCGGCCGGATGTGGCCCCCAGCCTACATTTATATGGCCCTAAAAGGCATAAAGCTAAAATTAGTTTTCACACATATGAATTAGAGTGAAAAACCACCTTCTAAATGTCTTTTTTCTACACCTGATACAAAACATACAGACTGCAGTAACAGTTGGGACCTAATTGTGTAATTATTCAGGAGAATTTGGAACAAATTAATTTAAAAAATGTACTGGTGCTGTGCCCCTCAGCTTAAGCTGAAGTTTACAATGTGGTCCTCGTCACCAAATATTCCCTTTCAGTGGCCCTCGGTCTGAGAAAGTTGGGCGCCCCTGCTTTAGTATAAGAGCTAACTACTAACCTTAAAATTACTTTATTATGGAGAATTTATTTATTACATTTGCCTTAAGTTGGATTTTTACAATACGCCTGTTTTTTCAAAAAGACTTTTTATGCAGGGTATTTTATTCATTGTGGTAGTTGTCTTCTATACACATATACTAGCTGACAATGAACTAAAATTTCCATAGTTATAATTATTCGGTAGTTATTGTTTAATCCTAGCTGACCTAGATTCCAATATTATATATTTACAGACTACTAGTTTTGGTTGCATGCGTGTATACCTATGTATTTTTACGGTGCTTGAAAAGTTCAAAACCTATAATATGTATGCATGTATGTTGTAGTATGTTGCAATATAAAGTGATACTCAGCAATGCATGCTATACTTAACATTACATGACATATTACTTCAAATGTCTAAACTTTACACATTATGTTGCACATATTATGTTGCATAATGCTTATTGTAAGACAATTGCTGTTGTCAATATAATATTATTATATATAACAAATATAATGTTATGTACATATGTGCACTATATAATAATTATATATAATAATATCATATTATATTGATATTTTATTTTTGTTCACAGAATGAAATATTATTGCAAATGCATTTAATCATTCATGGCATTAAATGGAGTTATTTTCTCCTGATAAAAAACCCCACACAACTTACTAAAGAGTTGTCTGTGCTTGTCTTCTCTAGTCAATTGCAAAGGAACACAACGCACTAGTGATGAGGCAGAGATAATAAAGAGTATATTTCAAATTATAAAGCATGAATTTGTGCAAAGAAGAAATATGCACTGCAAGAAAACTATGCCCAACCAGTATAAAATCTGTTACATTAAAATATGTAAATCAAGTGCAATCTCTTTTGCATTTGGCTTCTGTCATATTTAAATCAGATGTGACAATTTTTATTGGCTGCTCAAAAATATGAATGTATAGATATAGGTTTCAATTAGGAAAACTCACTAAAGTGTGCTATATACTTGCATAACTTCAGGTAGGTTAATTGCTTGTAGTTTGTACCATTCGCAGCAAAACAGTATAATATAAGTAAAACTTGCTTACTTCAATTAAACAATGTTTAACAAAACTAGTACAGCTAATCGATTACATAATTAAATAAAGTATAGCCATTTGCTGAGGACATACTAATACTTGTGATTTACATTCCAGCATAACACAGTATTATAACTGTGTTACTGTTGAGGACATAAAGAGAGGGCAACTCTATCTCAAGAGTCATTGAAGTTAATTCCTACATCTAGTAGCCTGGATGCTTAAAGGTACAGGTTCGGAGTTGTCATTTCTTTTTGGATGACCCTTGCTAATTGCAAAAATTATAGCTTGGCATCCAAGCAGACTATCGGAAAGTAGAGATGAATCTTAAGACATGCAGCAAAGTTAAACAATTATGCAGAGTGAATCGGTGTCATTCCAGATAGCCAAATTTCCCACTTAGACGCTTCCCACATGGCCGGTTACCAGTTGGCAGCTAATTTTTTATTTTACCACAAATAATGGCTAATATAAAATATTTGGAACAATAGTCCACTTTTCATGGATTTGTTTGGGGCAAAAACAGTAATACATTAATAATAGACATTATTTTTAATGAATACTAGATAACAATTATAATTAATCCAAGTTTATTTAAATATGTGGGAAGCTGCTAAGTAAAGGCTATAGCCTAGTGTCTAGCTGGGAAGCGTCTATCTGGGATATGACACCATAATATCATAAGCTACATAATCTGAACTCTCTATGTTCTCCCATAAGATGTCTAGCTGTAGGATATGCACTGCCTTAAAAGTTCTCCAAATGCCCATGTCATGGGGGTTCAATATCCCAGGCATGGTGGGTAGTGTTGTTTTGCAACCTTAGTTCAGATGCTTAGACTGACTGTGTTAATGATGTGTGATAATGATTACCTGAAACCAACATCTTCTCAAAGTTGGTTGTATCTCACCCTATCCCAACCCTATAATTATTTTTCTGGGCAAACTTACTTGCATAATAACAGCCTGCAGTACCATGTGCAAGTTCTAGATTTCCTTTTCTTCTATTACATAATTTATGCTCCATTCATCTGTACTTGGAGTACCTAGAAAACTTCAGTGCTATTCATTTTATTGAAGTACCTTTTGAATGTACTATTATTTACAATTCAAGCCTGATGTTGAAAAGGCCTGGGCAATCGAAAAATTGCTGTTATGTGTTCTAAAAGTTGACAAATTACTGTCATCACAGCTCTTATCTTGTATTGGAAAATATTTATGAAAGTTTTGCATGGTTATTGTTGATAATTGCTATGGAAAATAAATGACCAGCGGCTGCCACGCAATAAAGCGAAAATTAAACTCATAGTCCTCCCCTGGGTAATTCAGTTACGTTTTGGCTTTTCCCAATTGAATTTCCCGATCGAGGTTGCAAGATTCACCGAACACAGCTATTAGTCCGTGACATGCTTATTATAAGGGCGTGATTTATTAACCTCTACCTCTTCACTGGTAAGTACCTCGAGATATCTATAAATTATTAAATTGATGCGTCGTGAAGCGTTAGTTATGCCGATAGTAAAACCAAAAACAGTCTAACCTTTAAGTTATAGCGTTCGGTCACCACACGACAAGCTCTTCGGTTGGTTGAATAAAGAATGTTAGTAACTATAAATGTTAGATGCTGTAACACAACTAAAAATACTTTGGAACGCAGGCCAATCTCAGGAGTTTCCTATTAACAATGGCGGACGCAGAACTGTAAGCTCGTTGCAAATTGCTAAAACCAAAACATCGTGCTTCTTGCAGAAATAAGCTCAGGTATTTCAGTAATTTTTAATGCAAAGTTTTTTATTTTGACGCATGCACGTTGTGTTGAAATTTGAAGTGCAAAAGATGCAATTTGTATCCACATTGGACTTCCTAATTTGCTCGTTTTTGATGGATTAGAGTTAAGCTTAGAGTTACTGTTAGTGTTGCCCTGCTGGGTTACTGTTACTCTTACAGTTACTGTTAGACTAAGAGAGTAAGAATAAGCTTAAGACTAACAGTAAGTGTAACTGGAAAGTGAAACTCTAAGACTTAGACTTAAACTTATGACTTACAGTTACACTAACATTTACAGTTACGGTCATTCATATTCATATTGAGTTAGCCAACAGTTATACTTATTGTGATTGTTATGACTAACAGTAACAGTAAGTGAGTAACACTAACAGTAACATAGACACTGACATTAGCTTTAAGTTTGAGTTCAATACCAACTAACAGTAAGTGTAACAGACACAGTAGGCATTGCACTTGCAGTAGCCTAATATAACAGTTGATAATTATACAAATGGCTTAATAGTACTATTACTATTAGACTAGTATCACTATTAGTACCGGTATTGAAACTAAAAGACAGCAGTAACTATTCAAGTTTCTTTTACTCAAATTTTAGTCATTAGGCTTTTCTGTTGGAAAAACATGCAGTAGAAAGAGTCAAAGTGAATATCTGAAAAACAAAAACTCTTTTGTCAGACATTTTCATGTCTAACTTTTTTACTTTGTAGAAATCTCTGAAGCAGTTTATTGAGATCTACAGACAGTTCATACGGATGAGTCAGTATAACTCTGCATTGACTCCACCTCCAGCTCACTTGAGTAGGCTGGGTCACACCCCGCCCCCACCTCATATCCAAGTGCATAATTCTAGTGGTGCTGGCAACATGAACACCCCACCCCCAGCTCATATGAATATATCAGACCACAGGCTGTCACCAGGTGGGTACAAAGTGAAAATGATTCCATGCATAGCAGCTTCGTTTTCCGGAACTGAGCATTCCTCTTGATGCCTTTACTGCATGGCCTTCTGCCATGTGGTGACCAACTAAATGGCCCTCCAGTTATTTAGTCCACTTGATGTATAGCCCCGTAGATGTATAGCCCCGTAGATGTATAGCCCCGTAGATGTATAGCCCCGTAGATGTATAGCCCCGTAGATGTATAGCCTCTAGATATATAGCCACATTACTACTAACTAACTTTGAAGATTTTTTATGCTAATTTACTGTTCTACCTTTTTATGCTTTGGTAGTGTACTGATTATATTCAGATTATAGAATGTTACATGCTGCCTTTTATGTTCTTAGGGCTACAGCTGCTAGGCCACGTGGCTGCCTCCCCACAGCTCAGAATACACGGCACACCCTCGCCACACTTGCTGGGCTCAACTCACTCCACGGGCTCTCCGGCTCATCATGGACTACTTACCATTGACAGACCGACCAGCAGGGAGTCCTTCAGTATGACTCCTCCCAGGGCTCAAGTATTTCCTGTAAGTGTTCCTCTTCCCTTCTTTCATATACCAAATGATTTATACCAACTCTACTGTCTATCATGGCTAAATGTATTATTGATTAGTATGCTGTAAAATAAATCGAAAAAATTTGATGATTTTTTTACTGTCTCTGAGATGCAATATTTAACTTTTTTGGCTATTCTACCATTTTAGTTTATTCTGTTTAGCATCCATATACCTATATTCTAGACTAGTATGTAAGATATGAAATATAGCTGATGTTATTTTAGCCTGCAACCCTGCAGCCCGAGCTGTTGAAGGTGCTGCGGCCCCACCCCGCTAACTACGCAGCCTCTCCTAACACTCTGTCTATCCCTCTCAGCTCCTTCAACCACTCCACACCCACGCCCACTGTGAGTGACTCAACCGATTCCGCTGCCGTGCTTCAACTAGCTGCCATGCAGCACATGCAGTACTTGCAGGTAAGTGTGATACCTGACAGCATTGTGATATGACTGCATTTTACCTGCTCTTCCTTTACTTGGGTCATTTCACTTCATTTATAATCTCTAGTTGTTAGCTATTTTTCACATTTAGCTGCTAATTTGTATTGGTTTTTGCCCTAAACTAATAAAATATTAACAAATACAAGTAAATAATCAAGTTTTTTTCTAATTGTGCTTGATTTCCTATGTTTCTTCCTGATTATTTTTAGTAAATTTGGATGTCAAGCTGTGATGATTTTTTTCATCACAATTCAAGTATATATATTTAGCTCATATGATAATGCTATTGCACTTTAATGTCGCAGGACCCCATCCCAGCCTTTTTACCTACACATATTTAGAATCAGCCCATTAAATTACCCCATATGGTATACTTCCATGACTTTGAACAAACTTTAATTTTTGGTCCTAACTTACTAAATAAAGTAAAATGACTTCACTTATATAAACTCATGTTCACACAAATTGCAGTTATTTTGTTGTTATTTTGATCAGGCAGCCCAGCAGCAAGAACAGCATGCAGCAGTGTTGGCAGCGAATGAGCAGGCCATGCTGCACAGTCTGGGTGTGCACACCACGCAGCAGCCAGTTTCAGGCAGCGGCGTTAGACTAGCTAGTCCTAGGAATGTTCCGTCGCCCAGATCTACCTCTGGCAGCAGACGGCAGCACCTTCAGCTTCCCTCACAACTCTCTATACCACCTGTCAGCGTGTACAACGGCGGCAACGACAGTAATAGCCTGTACCCTTCTTACAACAACATGCTGAGTGCAGATATGGTACCCGACCCCTCCCCTCACCACGAGGTAACTCTAGTTCTCAGCTATGCCCCCCTTTTGCTTTGGACACTGTCCCAGTCATCTCTCTTCTCAGCAGAATTGAAAGAATTTTAGGATTAAATAAAATTGTTTTCCAAATTGATGGTTTCTGGTATTTCTGCATGCATGCAGTAATTATAAGTTGATTGCTGCACCATCACCACCTGGCAGTCAACTTGCTACTGTTAAGCTACTATTAGGCCTTTTGTGAGCCCTGCCACTTTTGTACCCTAGCTCTTGGTAGAATCACACACAATAGAATGTCAGTACAAGTAATCCTATAATTACGTAACTTGTAGCCTTTCAGCTGTAACAGAACACTGGGACATAATAATGCCCTGGAATGCAAATACAGTACCTGTTATATAATTATGTCTTCACAATTTAAGGGGGGGGGGGGGGATTGTTTCCAATCCACAAGTCCAAAGATGAAAACATTTATAAAGGGGTAGGTGCTTGGAGACGTTGCAGTTTGCATGCTTGCTGTGTAGTGGAATAGATGCACATTTTGCTGGTGTTTTATCCAACAGCTGAAGATACTGGCCAACATAGCCAGCTCTGAACTGGTCATACTGAACAGAGACTCTGCGAGGAACGCTGTCAGCAGAGAGCAAAGTTTAATGATGGAGGCAGCAGACACTAGCAGCAGATCCAGGGAGTCACACCCAGTAAGTACTGCTTCTATACATACACCTCTATACACCTTAGTGTATGTAGTATATGTGATATATGTAATATAGTATATGTAGTATAGTGTGTATCACAGTGTAGTATATGTAGTATAGTATGTATATGTATATAATCTATTGTCATATGCTATATGATAAGCTATGTTCTACTGTAAGATAATTTATTATATATGGTATATGGTAATATGCTATGTTTTGCTTTGCTATGCTATAATGTCTGGCCCATAGCTTCGAAGATTCATCATTCCGGAAATATTTGCCTAGTACGAACTACCTGAAACAAGTTGTTATTCAAATTACACCATAATATTATATTATTACAATAGAAGTAGAATAGCTTTTAAAATCATTGATACTATTGCACAGCTTTTTTATGATTTTTTTATTAATGAGAATTTATAAATAAAACTTTCTTTGCCATCACAATTGCTTGCATATGCTGAGCTTAATGCAATTTGGAAGTTATTCGGAATATTTAATCTCAAGTTATATAATTTTTTCTGGACGGTAATGCAAAAAATGAAAAGCTTGAAAATGAAAATAAAGCACTGGCAAATGATTGTTCAAGTGAGAACATTATGTTAGTATTTTGACCAATTGCAATACAATACATATAGGCCTACAAAAAAAACCAATAACATTTCATTTTATTAAACAACCACATTAAGAGCAATGGGTCTTCGGAATATTGACTAGTTACCATAATATCCATAGGACCATAAATATGCTATAATGGTACGATATATATAACATATGCTATGCTGTCACATACTAATATATACTATAATAGAATACACTATGCTATGCTCAGTATGTTGTAATATAATAAAATATGCTATAATAATACGGTATATAACACACTATGCTATGCTGTGATATAATTCTCCAACTTGCAGGACGGCGTCTTCAATCAAAGGCTGCAGAACCTCACAAACTTCACTTCGTATCAATCAATGCACAGAACTAGGTCTATATCCTTTCAGACGTCAAAGTAAGTGTCCTTGCTTTCCACTGCAGTCGTTGATATCTACATTTTTCTGTTTCCTTCTATACTACACATTAAATTTACAAGTTGAGAACTCATTTGCATTCACATTCAGTAACCACATTTCCATTGTTGAAGGAGAGACAAATCTGAACACTTTTAGCATGATTCCATAGTTAATTTTTGCTAAGTTAGGGAGGGTATGTCACCCACCCTGTCACTATAGACTGTATGTCTTTTTGTAGTCTTAGTATAGTCGGAGCTAACCGGTCCTTAGATATTTTGAGGCGGACTTTGCAGAACCAGATAAACACTGAAATGCGAGCCGTCTTAGACAAGTATATAAAGGGATATTTCGAGCCGGCAGTAGACAATATTAGATATAACAATGGTGGATCCAGTCTAGACCAAGAACTCATCTCCAGAGTCTGTGGAGATATACTGGAAGAGGTTAGTCAGCTGTGTGTGCATTTGTTGACATGTTGTCATGGATACGCCAGCCTCACTGTCATGCTGATGAATAGCTGATCACGTCTTTCTAGTTATTTGTTGTAGTTGGTCAAATCCACTTTTCAAAGTTCTCATTTTCACACAGTAATGTTACTAATTGTTAGTCAAGTTACTAGTACTTATTCAAGTTACTAAGAGTCAAAGTACCAATAGTTAAGTTGCTAATAGTTGGTCAAAGTACTAATAGTTAAGTTACTAATAGTTAGTCAAAGTACTAATAGTTAAGTTACTAATAGTTAGTCAAAGTACTAACAGTCACTAATGAAAGCCTCACTACCTAGGGCTGTCAGTTGTACTGTTATATTATTAGTTTAATTTAGAAAATATTTTCATCGTCAATATGATTGATTTTGTTGAATGCTTTTTCATATACATTGCCCTAGGGGAACATAACTCTCACCGTGTGTCACTGTGACATGTGCTTGCAGGTGGGCAGTGTATATACCAGTTCGTCTAGGTCCGACACAGAAACTCCTAATCTACCTCTCATGCCTGATAACATGTCAGACGTCACGAGTACTACTAGTGAAATACCCAACTCTAAGGTACAGCATTTCTCTTTCTGTTGTTTGCACTCTGTTTGCCCTATAGAGTTTGTGACCTGGTCACACCAACATATAATCACCAATAGATAGAAGGAATTCTTTATGTGACGATCATCCATTCATATGTTATAGTCATAGTTGAGCAAAATAGTTTTATTAAAGAAATCTATACCTATTTGTATGCTAAACTTACAAGGTTATGTCAGTGAAAAGATCATAAATTCTGACTCATCCTCTATGCTCTGTGCTATACTTAACATTGTCATACAATGTGTGTATTATCACATGCACACTGTTGTGTGTGTATATGGAATTGTTTTGCTGTACTATATAATGTGTGCTCTATTCGTCTTACAGTTGCCATTTGCAAAGTTAAAAAGACCAGCTCCATCTGATACAGAGTCGGAAGGAAGTTCATATAAAAAGGGGCGGGTAAGTTAACTACGGCTGCTGTGTTTGCCAGTCTTTTAGAACTGGTCTTAGCTTGACATTATGTTGGATACATCTCACAGCTGCTACCAGGTGTTCCAGCTGTGCCATTGAGTTTCCAGCCACTTCCTTTTTCTCAGTTTGGGTGATTTCTACATGCTTAATGACTTTGTTTGAAGCTCACAATTTTTGGGGTTTTATTTGAAAAATTAACAGCTATACCTTTAGCTTACTTCATGAGTAAGGTTGTACACCGTTTCATGGTGGGTTTTCTTTTTTATTGCATGAATATAGATATTCAATAAAATTCAATGTCAAAAGCTGTGAAAAAATGTAATATTTTTATACTGCAAGATAGCAGGAAAGTATTTATTTTATGCTAAGGAATAGTTAAACAGTTAATTAGTGGGTATCCACATGTATACTATCATCTTTCTGATTAATTAAAGTACTTTTTATGCTAAAATGTGTTTTATTTATTATAATTATATACAATAAAAATAAATGCGGCTCACTGTTTTTTTGTAGAAAAAAGGTCGAAAAAAGGGATCTCTAGGTCCGTCAGGGTTAACCAAGCCCGACGCTGTGAGACGAGAAGGACCAAGGTGGAACCCCATGCGCTTCACTACTGGAACTGAGTTTATAATGGGATCAAAAGCCAACAAGTGAGTGTTTCAACGCCAGATATGGTGGACAGTATGCTGCCAGGCTGATGGTACGAAGGGCAGCATACTGCTCTGTTAATATTAACACCAGCAGCTCTGGAGATAGAGGAGACTATGTTTTTATAATGCTGTAGTCTTGAACTTAGCTTGCTGTCTCCCAGTCTTCAAACTAGGGTTATGTCATAACTCGTGCAATATTAATTAATACCACTATTATACTCCCTAAAAATATATGAGCTCTTGGACCTTATGTACTGTGCTATATGTAACATTGTCATACACAATTATACAAAAGAAAAGATTGGCGGAAGTTTTGTAAATTTGAGGAGTTTGATTGGGTGAGCAATTGGTGTGTGAGCTCAATGGTGTGTTGTATAGTTGATATCATGTTGATGTTGTAGAGCTCTCGGCCTTGGGAATACTCGTGGTAGAATATACTTCAAACATCCAGAGTTATTCAAGGTATTTATAGTATATCTGTATACTCTACTTCATAGTATATCTGTATATTATACTTCATAGTATATCTGTATATTATACTTCATAGTATATCTGTATACTATACTTCATAGTATATCTGTATATTCTACTTCATAGTATATCTGTATACTCTACTTCATAGTATATCTGTATACTCTACTTCATAGTATATCTGTATACTCTACTTCATAGTATATCTGTATACTCTACTTCATAGTATATCTGTATACTATACTTCATAGTATATCTGTATATTCTACTTCATAGTATATCTGTATACTCTACTTCATAGTATATCTGTATACTCTACTTCATAGTATATCTGTATATTCTACTTCATAGTATATCTGTATACTCTACTTCATAGTATATCTGTATACTCTACTTCATAGTATATCTGTATACTCTACTTCATAGTATATCTGTATACTCTACTTCATAGTATATCTGTATACTCTACTTCATAGTATATCTGTATATTATACTTCATAGTATATCTGTATATTATACTTCATAGTATATCTGTATACTATACTTCATAGTATATCTGTATACTCTACTTCATAGTATATCTGTGTACTATACTTCATAGTATATCTTACAGTACAACGGTGACAGTGAGGACAAGATGTGGCTCTACGAACAACACAAGATGAATTTAACTGGTGGCAAGGCATACATGATGGTATTTGAAGACATAGTAGATCTAGCTCAATCTCACGAGTACAGGTACGTCTCCTATACCCCCCTCCTGCCCTCCAATTTTCCCCCTACTACAGCTGGCTATATACACTGAGTAGTTACTTGTTTTCTTGTGTGTAATCCTTACATCTCTATTTATAGAAATACACACGAACCGATCCACCTGAAAGGATTCGTCATTCCAAAATGGATGCTGGAGAAGGTGAAAGCGCAGATGTATGCAATACTGGAGAGTGCCAACAGTCTGTCTGCCCCAACATCCACGCCTCCCTCTTCAAAGAGTGCCAAATTGAAACCCGTCTCTACCTTAGTTCATCAGGTCCGTGCACCTAACTGAGTTACCACAGGAGCTGTCTCTGTATGAGTTCCTGTGTGTAACACAATACTAAAGGAAATTTTTTATAACAAAAGACATTTTTTTGGCCAAAATCCTGCTTATTTGTTCATTGATTTGGATCCAGGAAGCTTTATTTTTCATAAGTTTTTAGTGAAATTAAATTCTCCAGAAGTTGGTCTCATCTCTAAGCTGTTGCTCATTATCGTCCCGTATTATAGGAACAGTATGACGGAGACTCTGATAAGAATCTACCATTTAAGAGTGTAGCTAGCAGCAGGAAGTCCCTGTCCGACAGCAAACTGGGTGTGGTAAGTTTATCACGCTGCCGCCGACCTCTGTGATGTTAATGGCAATAATTTTCTTTATATGCCTCAGTTTCAGCCACCAAGTCTGCACGTCGCTGCATTCAAAACAAGACGATTTAGCTTTGCTTTTGATATGTTTTGTTACGGAATCTTTTTAACCAGCCAGTTGTTACTTTGTAATGATATAACGTGATAAACTGTTTTAGATATTTACTGTTCATTTTTGTGTGTACAAATAATTATTGTGTTCAGTCAGGTTCACTTTTACTGTCCAGTTTCATTTGCTGAGTTTCTCCACTCCAAAGAGTTTAATGCAAAATATTAGCTTCAGGGACTATTACTATATTTTTGTATTTAATCCTAAGGCGATTAACTAAAAAATTACATCAAATTTGAAATGGTATAATATAATGGGTCGTTAGAGTCCCCCCCCTTCCTCCCGACGAACCTTTAGTGGATATCTAATTTAATTTGCTCAAATATTATTCAGTTGTGCTTTGGCTATCATTATATCAGTCACAAGCACTTTCTTGATATTTTCTATTTTGAAATTCAGATTAAAGTGACAGAAGATCGCAGTTCCAGCTATAGTCAATCAGTTTAAGTTATCACATGGAAACCTGCTACTGATATTCTAGTGATATCTTTACAGAATTCACCTGCTAATACTGAAGAGATGGAACTTCTTTCCAGCGAGGAGCAAGAGGAGCCAGCTGTCTCTCCATTCGGTTCTGCTGAAGATTACTACGCCTCCCCAATGAACGCTGCTACAGCTCAAACTAGCTCAATCAAATCAGCAAACAGTCCAATGGTTGGAAACCCAAATTTAATGATGAATTTAACCTCGGATAGACTTGGCATCTCCTAGCCGGGTACAGAGTGTGGTATTCGACTCAATATTGCTCAAAACAAATTATCAACAACCATTTTCATATCAAATCCCACCTCATTTATACTATTTTTGTAATTTTTAGTAAAAATCATTCTACACACTAAATTTATATATTTTACACGTTAATGGAGCCCAAGAGATTGCCATTAATTTGTTAATGTAAAGAATTTTGCCAACTTTATTTATAATAAGACAATTTGTCTGTATATAGCTGTACCATAGTTATATATATTACAAGTAGTAGCTTCTAGATAAATCTTCAAATTATATTATATCTTTCATGTTAGCTCTGGACGGATGACATATTATTTTGCAACTGTGATAATAATTGTATTTTGGTAAAAATATGTCTGGAGAGAAACTGGATTCTTAAGCAATCACATTCTTTCACATTCTTTGGGCTACTCCCAAATCAAGTTAGTATCCTAGAACCCCCTATAGGATAGCTGCCCCCTGCTGATAACACAGAATATATGTTATACTGCTGTACAGTAATACACCAACTTGTCGGTTTTTCTTTGTATCTTTTTATATTTCCAGTCATAAATCATATATTTTATTATATTTACTGTAACAGAATACAATAAAATAGTTTTACTACAGCAGAGGTATTTTGAGCTAATCTTGTTAAATCTAAAACCTAGTTTATTTTATATGTAAGACATTTTCATTACAGACTTATAATCAACACAGACAGCTAGGGTTTTACAAGATACACAGAATGTTATTATAGTTTTGTATCAATCTATGTATAATAAAGAAAGAGATTTATTCTAAGTGTAACATCTCTTGTGGCAGTTGTCTCATACTGATGGTAGAGTATATTGACTCTGCTAAACTGTGATATCTCATGCAAACCATTGAATTCAACTTAAACATTTTCAGCTTTATTTTGCAGCCTTTAAAGCATATAAGATCTGTCAAGTAGAATGCATGAAAACCTGATAATTACTAATTTACTTATAACTGCATTACTTAAAGTTCATCATTTTGAATATAAATTTCGATTCAATAAATGATGAAAAAATACATGCTGATATAGTTTTCTCATACTCATTACTATACAACTATAATTCATATAAATGAGTGTAAAGAATTTGACAATAGCTGTTAGAAATAAGTTCTTGTCTACCAAACCACCTTCAGTACCAAGTGGAATCCTTTCATAATCAACCAGAGTATAGCTGAACCCACAGCTCCTTGTAGCAGACTACTTTCATTCAGAAGAGACTTCCTGTGTGTTGAATCACTCTGCCAGCTACTATCTGATGACGTACTCTCCTGCATGGCATCAGAGATACTGCTCACTTCTTTCTGTAATGCTTCAAGTCTGAGAGCTTCTTTATTCGTGTTTGCCACCGCTGCCTTGGCAATTCTGGAGCACTGGCAGTAACAGCAGCAGCGACGTGGCTACAGAAGTATTAACAATATTCTAACAACTTTTTGTTTGAATGAATATGTTGATAGTATTATTACTAATATAAAATTGATAACTTTTTCTTGCATTCCAAAATCACTATACGTATGTAAATTAAATACATATTGAATGCATGGCTATAAAATTCTTTATATAATTCAAAATTAGCAATCATTATTATAATTGAAAAGAATTATTGTATTTTATTATTATATACAACATTTTATATAACAGTCATAAATACAATATTATAATTAGTGGTCTATATAATATATATAAGTAGTACTATATATATATAATTATATATATATTGCATATACCTAATAATTATAATAATATGCTAACAACTACTATGATGTGTATGACACCATATGCAATAGGCCACTTGATTGCACATCTACTGAGTACATGTGTAACCATGGTAACCATGTTAAGAGTGTAAAGTAGCCTATCGTACTTTTCATTCTTTTTCCCATGATGGTATACGAGGCAAGGTGCATGGATGAGCGTACCATTTTTCTACAAGCAGCCCCCAGTTGAAGGTGACTGAGTTCAGCAGTTTAATGTTCAGGTTTGAAAGTTTGAAGCCCCAACTCCAAACTCAGACCCCTAATTACTGTACTCATTCACCCCCAACACGGAGCTGCTTATAGGTGCAAAATTTCCACACAGATATTTCAAAATTCAATTCAAACTAAACTTTAAAACAATTCCATATGTGCCTACCATTACATATGCTACATTATGTATACATACCTGATCTACCAGCTTAGGAATCACAAAACGATATCCCTTTGCCATTGTCTAGAAGTAGAACTAAATACTGAAGTTGCTGAATCTATAGTCGAATAAAGACTGTCACTTCAAATTCAGCTCTTTAGAATTTCCCCAGCTACACCTTAGAAAAGTTTGTTGAATAAAATAAGGTAATCTATTTCAAACAGCACTTTCTTGGTAACGTTGCCACACACGTGTTTAGGTCTTCTGAATTGCAACCAAACCAAAAGGGCTGTTGAATATATCAATTATATGTAGCTTAACCTTTTTTTAGAAAAAAAGAAATTTTTTAAAAACTGGCTTTTGTTTTTAGCTTGAAAATGCAGAGCAAGCATAAATATATAGCTTTTTTAGAAAACATAGTTTGAAGATTTTAAAAGCAGTATTTTACTATAGCATATGAAAAGCAAACATATTTTAGTTAGTTTAATCAGGTTATATTGTGTTAGATAATAATTCTTGTACTTTTTATTTATTGATAGCACAGGGAGAATTTAATAATGTATTCTTGCAAAGAACATATTATTTAGCTTTCCATTGGTGGGATATTGTATTGTATTTCTTTATAAATATTGAGCAAAATATGAATTACTATAGCAACAAAAATTATTTGTCGGTGGCCCCACAATTTCAATTCTGACTGTATATATCTACCACTATATAGAACGAGCTTTTTGTCCAACCAGCACCACTCAATCATAATATGTTATAATCATAGTTGAGCAAAATAGTATTATGAAGATGTATTGAAGAAAACTATACATATTTTTGTGCTGAACTTACAAGGTTTCACAAGTGTATACTTTTGATTACATTTCATACTAGAGTATATAGAATGTATGGTAGACATGTGAGAGTAACTACTGTAAAAGTAAATGAGACTTTTAACATCTAGAGTTGGAGATTCATGGAATAATACTGTCTATTTGAAGCAGGAAGAAAACTCCAAATGCTGATCTCCGCTATGGCTGCAATAAAAACACTAGACGCAGTTCTGCATGGGGTGTAAATATGCTATCAGTTGTTTTATGCAATTGTAGATTAAATTCTCACAAAAATTTGTATATTTGGCAGTTGTTATTTGATGAATAAGTACTGCCAAGTTAATTATTATTTATTAACCATGCGGTTTTCAACCAGTACTTGATATTAATTTGTTTTCTTGGAAAATTGAGTCAGTTTGCTATATTGCATAGCTAGAGTTTAGTTTTATAGTTATACAATGGACTGCTACGCACTGCTTTATAGTATTTAAAGTTTTCTCCTATATAGTTACTTTTGCTTGTTTGTTTTTGTGCCTATAATAATGGTTCCCCAATAATCTCCTGTATTTAATTTTTGCTGCCGCCAATCAGAACTATGTTTAGAAAAGCTCACACATTTTGTCTAGCTGTCTTTTGTTTTTTTCAGGCTTTACTTTGTAAGTGCTAGATTTGAACCAGCTAGCATATATGAATATCATACCACTCTATTCTTATTAATTTTATCAAATGAAGCAGGAATTTGTTGCATTAAATAGAACAAAGTGGTCTAGCCAAATGATAACTTTATAATTTAAACAATATGATCTATAATATTACATAATATATGTAACTGTTACTACAGACTTGTAATAACAAAGCAAAACATAACAAAGTAATATAAATATGACTATATTTGAATCACTAGTTGAATATGGATAAATCAAACCAATAGATCAAAGATTTGGAACCAATATCATATAATACATATTATGTAGCTATAATAACTCTTTTGCTTAGCGTTTATAGAGTCACGAACAGGCTTCTGTTATCATAATTTTCAGAAAATAAATGTATATATAAAGCAGTGGAAATATGTGACTATAATATTTGAAAATAATAAGTTCTACACTCTTTCAGGGACACAGAAGTTGTGATACCCATAGAACCAAATCTATACTATTATAAGAGAATCGGCAAACCACTAGCATCGAGAAATATAAAATGGTTTGTGTTTAGCATAGCCTCCAAGTAGATAGAGAGAGAGAGGAGGGGCAGGAATATAGAATAACAGGCAACTATAGTTTTTCAAAGAGCTAAGTCTATTCACTCTCTCCGTCTATGTCCATTAAATCCAGGAAAGAGATAGAGTTGTCTCCCATTAGTTAGATTATCGTATGTAAATACCAGCTGTCCTTCATGGAGCTGTCTCTTCAGACACGTCTTTCTAACCTTCTGCTGAACCTATAATATTAGTGATGAGAACAAATTAAATTGGAATAAATGAAAATAAATTAAAAGGTTTATTCTTCTTATAAAAAAAACTATGTTTTATAATTTCATGCTAATGTTTGATTTCTATGTAAACAAGAAAATAAAAAACTTCACATAGGTTTACTAAAAACTTTACGCGATTAGCTAATCACTATTGAAAATATTTAGTATTCTTGCAGAATAATATAATAAATAATATAAAGTATACATATGCAAAATTTAAAGTAAAATAATTCTATCTTATTTTCTCAAAAAGCTAAAAAAATAAAACTTTACTATTGACATTTGCATAACTGAGCACATTATGCCTTTAATGCCACTACATTATCAGGCTGGTATATTGTGGTATAGTATAGATAAGGGCTTACTCCTAGATATTAACTAAACAATAAACATACTATGTAAAAGCTAAAAATACTTAGTGAGAGCTAGCTTCACAATAATTATATGACCAAGTCTCTTTGTGCGTGCAAATGGCTAAACAGTGAAAATATTTTTTTTTCCATGCAGGAGCATAATAGGCAAAGAAGGAGCTTACATTTTTGAAGATTTCACACATGTGACGGTGGCCGGCATGTTTATACATGGTGGACACAAGAGCTCTGATCATCAGAGAACCGTAAACCTCATGTCTTACTGCCAGGAAACCTACAAAATACACATTCATTGGTAGTGCAATCTACACCACAAACTAACATTTAAAATGAAATTATAAGATGCTAGTTTTTAGCTAGGTCTCATTTATAAAATCGAGCACTTTTCAGTTGCATTAACTAGTTGATTTTTTAAAAATTGACTTGTATATACAGCTTTTAAGTATGTTTCGCTTTTCGTGATTGGATTTTTTTACAAAGTCAATCTTCTGCTGATTTTAATGTTATGTGGTATGATGGACTTCTGATATCTTATAATAAAGTAAAAGTTTCCTATTTACAGAAAAACAACTAAAAATAATAATGGACTATGGTAACTGCAACTCACTTTCAAAGCTAGACTTGATCACAAGCAAGTCATCATAGTTCAGTCTAGTCATAGACTCAGCTTCACGCTGCACTTCACCAATCTTTGAGGGTGGAGCAGGCACCACCTCGTGCTTAACTTGTTTGCTAGAAGCAGATGCAAGTTTTAGATCTGTTACAATCCCGCGCTCCCCAAGATCTGACCGAACTAAAGTGTATGGTGACATAACATACATATAATGAGTAAATATATTATTATTCAAAATAAACATAATAAAAGTATAATAAAACCGGAAGACAACCAAGCCCTTTGTCATAGAAAAGCAGTTTAAAAAAATACTGATGCGTGGATGTCATATTTAAACTTATAATGACTTAACAACAATGGCCTATAGCTCTTTTTACTCTTCCATTTTTTAAAATTGTAAAATATTTTTTTATAATTCACACACTTGAAGTTTAAATAATTTGGTCTCTTATAGTTTAAGCAATGAGCTCTAGATTTGCATTCAATATAGAATATTATAGGATGATAACCTCCACTGCAAACTTCCAACACCACCATTTTAGGTTTTCCAGCCATCCCAGGAAAGTTGAGAGGGGTGAGCAGGTCAAACACATCTGTAAGGTCAATAGTCTTCATATCAGTGCCATGGATCAGGTCTTTCTTACTTCCATGACTCATGATGACTAACATGTGACAGCCATAGTCTTCATGATCTGGGTTTTCCACTTCAGTCTTGATAGCTGTCAGCATTTCCTGTAACCATATGAGTATAATTCAACTGGCCAAAGTTAGACAATCGCATCAACATTAACCAAGTTTACAATAATTACCTTTAAAAATCTATGCTGCTAAGCCAAAACTCAAACTCATGCAAAATTATCATGCAAAATATAAATTGGTAATGCAAATATTAATAGAGCCTACAGCTTTTGGACTAACAGCTATACCACTATATGTAAATGCATACAAAGTAAACAATCAGAAAAGATAGATTTTCTATTTATTTGTTTTGCATAATTTGCTTACTACTATTAGTCTTATTAGCAGCTTACGATAAACAAAAAGATCATCTTATTGACAAAACGGTTGGATTTTAAAACAATTTAATCATGTTACCTCCGCTTTAAGGTTTTGTAGTATCAAAACTTCGAACTTGAGAGCTTTCATCACATTTGCCATATTTTCAACATCAGCACTTGAACCTTTCCGTTGAAGGTCAGGTCTCTCGGAGAAATGTTCATTGTTGATTATCAATGCCCTGCCTCTTTTCTTTGTCATTTTGTACACCTTTGAAACAAAGTCAAGCAAACTACAGTGTTGCAAGTTCAACTACATAAAACAAATCAATTTTATAACTATTAATTTGTATAGAATTTCTTTCAACATGTTTAAACTATTGGAACTAACTTATTTTTATACACAATGACCAAATTTGCACAGTTTCTAACCCCAAATTCTTACCAAACTGTAAAAAAGTTCTTTATTTTTTTATAAATATAACCAGCTATAAACAAGTTTCAATTATTCTAGCCTATAAATAGTGAAATCAAATTAGAAACAGGTCACATGTGCTGATGGTACGTAGCTATAGATACTTTTGCTGTGAATATGAGAAACAAACTCAAAGCTGTTGTATATGATGTGCAGAAACTTGCTACTATTTTTAGGTTCATTTTATTGATCAGCATTTCCAACACAGTATTACTTGAAATACCTCATTAGTGTTATTGAAAAGCTCCTTCACTTTGGGGTGAGTAGTGGGTGTCACCGTAAGTCTAATCTCAACATTCTCATGTGTTTCATCTTCTTCTGGAACAATGATGTCATCATCTTCTGAGAGGTCACTGAGGTCATCTTCAGTTTCCATGGCAACAGGTAATCTCTCATTCACTTGCCTTGTCAATTCTATAAGATAATTTAAAAATATTATTTCCTCGATTACTTTGACCAAAAAACACATTTTTGAGGCAGTGTTGTATATCTCAGGCCTAACGACTCAACGACTCAATGATTGATTAGACAAAAAACTCAACAAAATAGTTGAATAACCTTTTTTAGGAGATTCTTTTAGTTTTAAGTTTATAGTTAAAGAAAAGTTAAACTACTGTTATCCTATAATAAAAAAATATTATTTGATTTAAAAAATAATATTTTACTATATTTTACTCATACTTCTTGTGAAAAGTTTAACATTTTATATTACTTTCTCATTTTAAGTTTCTTACCGACATTAGCTTGCTGGCCTCTAGATTTCAGCAGCTTCACAAACTCAATGAATTTATCAGATTCACCAGCTGGCAGGCAGTCAGCTATAACAGAGACACACCCAATAATTGTTTATAACGTTTAAACTTATTTGAGAATTTAGGAATTGCTATCATAAAATCATGCAGACTTAAATTTTCCAGGCTATAAGTCAAGTTGAAAATTTGAATATGCTAATGCATGGGCTATAATAAAAGAGAGCTTTATGTGGCTCTATCTGTTATAGTCATCTACCAGTTAAAATATACAGCAGTTGGGTAATTGAGTGTGAAGGTATTTCAAATCAGTTGACGGATTATTTGAAGACAGGTGGAGACATTTTCAAAACATTCATGGCAATGTTCATTAGATTAGTTTAAGTACAATTGCAAAGCTTATGACTATAGATAACATTGGTAATCACAATTAATTTTTATTTGCTTATAGAGCAAACGGTGTTTTTGTTGCATATATACACGTAGTTTACAAAGTTCATTTTATTCAACATCAAACTGTCAGTATATATATCTATAGTTCAAACATTAAAAGCCAACAGGCAGTCAATACATGCAATCTTAGTTAAAACTTGTTGCTATAGAGAAAAAAAGTTTCAATTTTCATATCCATTCACTGACAATTTGTGTAAACAATTTTAGTTGCGTTTGTTGACAGAAGGCAAAATTTGAAAAACATTTATTCTAAAGCTAGAAACACTTACATGTATGAGGAAATTTCAGCAAAGCAAATATCTTCTCTCTTTTGCAGACAACCAGTGAAGAAGTGCTATCTAACATGGTAGATGACTTGGTTGTTGTGCCTCTGGAGAACATCTTTGACAGTTTTTGAATAACAGAAGTACTGGGAGAGCTTTCTTTTTTATTAGGAATGACAGCCCAATGAGGATTAACTAGCTTCTCAGGATGTTGATCTTGTATTAACAAGCAATGTGCACAAAAACTGAGTACAACTGGCCGACTTGCTGGCCATGAGTTGGTGGCATGTTGGAGGGCATTATTTGTGATGTTGAGGAGTTGCTTCCACATTTCACAAACTCTCTTTGCAGTAGAAGCCACATAGATGGAAACCTGTCTAGACTTGTAGTCGTGAATTAACTGAACAACCAAACCATCATGAAAAACGCTGGCACCATCTCTGTGCACCATCGACGAAGCAATCAAACTAGGAAAAAGCTCTAGCATGCCTACACTCATCTGATGATAAGCATACTGTGGGAGGGATAAACCTTTGAACACTAGGTCTACCCGTAAGCTTAGTTCTTCTTTTGACATGATGTCTCGATCAGAAAACTGCTCTACCATATAAGGAATGTAAAACCCAGTACTGGTAACGTTATTTACAACTGGACCATAAATTAGACGAAAGGCCTTCAAAACATTCACTGCGACGTTCAAATCTGTTTTGGTTTTAAACAACGTTTCACTTTGTATCAAATAAGAAAACAGTTGCGTGTTCATAGCAGCAGTCCTATTGAATAGTTTGACAAATGCATCAAATTGCTCAAGCTCGATGGTCACCCCATTTTCGTCTAAGAAGGGAGCAAAGCTCTCACGTCTCTGTGACCATCTGTTTCCTTCATGACTATAAAAAACTACCAACAGATCTGTCAGTGCTGGAATATTGTGGAAAATGTAATTCTCAAGACCTGCAGTGTTTTTATACCACAAGATTTTCCCACATTGATGCATATAGTTGAGAATTATTTGAAGTTGTGCTTGCTTGATAGACTTAAAACTTTGCTTCAACTCATTGAAAATCTCTTTAAAAGTGCAATATGCTGAGGGTAGAATAGAAACCTCCTGGCTAACTTGTTCCCAAAGCTCTGGTATCACCTCAATAAAAGGTTGACAGGCCAAATACAGATTTTCTTTTAGTGAATCAAAGACAGCATAATCTTCCCATTGACCGAGTTCGTAAATTTCTTCGGATGGGAAGATGTTTTCAATTGAATCTGAAAAGTGCTCAATGCTGGAAAATTGCTTGTTTGAATGCTTTTCCTCTTTGGCTATTTCTTTGCATATCTGATTAGAAGTGTTTAAGAAACCATGTCTCAATTCAGCAAACTCTGTGACACTAAAAAGGTCTTTGTGTGTGAGAACCAGTTTAGGTGAGCCCATTGAAGGGTTTGCGAGATAAAGGTGAGACATATAGTCAAACCCGAGTCTACGGACAGCCTCTCTCTCAGATGACTTTTCTACGTGATCTCTGTATTGTGCCATGTTGACAACAATCAAAGGAACACAATTTTGATGCAAGGCAAGTTGGTATGTTGTATGGTAAACTTCATTCCCACCCATATCAATAAGCTGCAGTAGAACATTTTCAATTTCAAACTCTTCAATTTTGAAAATTTTTGTAGTTTCATCAATTTTATTTTCAGGATTCCGATTTGTTAACACTCTGGTTCTGTCAACATTTTGCAAAGTTTTAATGAGACTAGTCTTTCCGGCCATCGTGTTGCCAATCACTGCTATTGTAACAAAAGGGAGGCTATTTCCAGCTCCCAATGTCATGTCTAGAAAAAACTGTCTAATAGCTTCGACTCCTTGTTCACAAACTCCAAGTGGTGGAAACTTGATTTTATTACAATCAGATAGAGAAATTTCTTGCAATTTGGTAAGCCGGAGAAATTTTAAATTTATCTGCTTAAGATCTGAGTTGTTTATAAGGCCAAGATTTTCCAAACTTCTCAAGTTGTATGCTGAATCAGGAATCTCTTTGAACTTATTCCAAGAAAGATCCAGATGTCTCAAGCTGTGCATAGTGCCCAAACTGTAAAACGTGTACATCTTAAGCTGTTTCTTAAATTTTACCAGAAAGCATGCTGCATCCGGACATTAAAAAGGTTTTGTAGGAAGCAGCTTTAGATTACAGTGAAACATAACAAGTATCCACTATGGACAATGGGAAATTTTGTAAAAATTGATAGTGATAGTGAGTTAGTGAAATTTAAAAATAAACATTTGACTCGTCCCACACTTCTATAGCCTTAAAACAAGGTAGGAGTAAAGTTGCGTTTATACCTCTGCTGAAAAAAGTACCGAGTTTAAGTTAATAATGCTTGTCCGGGTACATCTTTTTTATTATAGCCAAACTGAAACTCATTGAAATCATATTGATACGGTCAGAGTGGTATATATCAGGAGTGTTGCCATTAGCAAATCTTACGGAATCATATGGGCGCCATTATGCCGAGATTGGTACCGCGAGTTTATATAAGTTATAAAGGAAAAATTTTGCCACTTTTGTTATTTTATTTTTTTTCTATTTTATGTGTACATTTTTTTTAATTTTGTTTATTGGTAAAGTTTTTAAACACATTTTTAATGCACATAAAATTAAAAGAAAAATTAAAACTTAATCATGTACATAAATACAAAGCTATAAATTTAAAGCTTTGCTGTGATTACAATGTGAATATGAATTGAATAATGCTTGCAATAACCATTATACACAAAATACGTTACAGTTGCTATAAATGTAAGACTAGTTAATTGGATGCAAATAGGCACAGTAATACTACTTAATTTATGCTATATTTGAATTTTGTAGTAAATATTTGGCATGTATATATATATATATATATATATATATATATATATATATATATATATATATATATATATATATATAATATTATTATATGTATATATATATATATATTATATATATAATATCATTATATATATAATGTATATAATTTAATATATAATATAATAATATATTATATATGATATTATTATATATATAATATAATATATAATATAATAATATATTATATATATTATATATGATATTATTATATATATATAATGTATATAATATAATATATAATATAATATTATAATATATATATATGTATATATGATATTATTATATATATATAATATATAATATATTAATGTATAATATATTATTATAATATATATATATATATCATATATAATATAATATATAATATAAGAATATATTATATATGATATTATATATATATTATATATATATAATATAATATATAATATAATAATATATAATATATTATTATAATATATATATATATATATATTATATATAATATTATTATACTTGTATAATATATATATAATATAATATAATATATATAATAATATTTAATATATATATATATATTATAAATAATATAATATAATAATATATTTTATATGATATTATATATATATATAATATATATATATAATATAATAATATATTATATTATTATATTATATAATATATTATATATAATATTATTAAACTTATATAATATATATATAATATAACAATATATAATATAAAAATTTATAATATATTATTATAATATATATATATATGTGTATATATATATATATATATATATATATATATATATATATATATATATATATATATATATATATATATATATATATATATATATATATATAATACATGCCGAATATTTACTACAAATTTCAAAAATAGCATAAATTAAATAGTATTACCGTGCCTATTTGCATCCAATTTACTAGTCTTACATTTATAGCAACTGTAACGTATTTTGTGTAAAATGGTTATTGCAAGCATTATTCAATTCATATTCACATAGTAATCACAGCGAAGCTTAAACTTTATAGCTTTGTATTTACGTGCATGATAACGTTTTAATTTTTTTTAAAATTTTATATGTATTGAAAATATGTTTAAAAACTTTACCAATAAACAAAACTAAAAAAATGGACACATAATATAAAAAAAAATAAAATCACAAGAATGGCAAAATTTTTCCTTTATAACTTATATAAACTCGCGGTACCATTAGCGACATAATGATTTTTCATGGTTTAAAGTCAACACCCTTAAATATACCACACTGGATACGGTTGCTCACTTTCTGAAATTGAAATTTGACTCGCATAATAGCTATTTGATGCCGTTTGTAAACGTCGTGAATTAGTGAAGCGGAAAGCATAAAAGCGATAATTGAGAAGGCGTAGGCTATATAATTATAACCGTATAAGTACATTGTCTAATCGCCAAAGTAATAACTAAATAACGATGTTTAAAAGGAGTTATTACTCCTATACTAAAATTGGCTGATTAAGTTATCACAGTACAAAAATTTCAACGAGTGGCTTTTACAATGCAAGGCAACTCGGAGAAATTTCAACCCGGCCAAATTGAATTTTTGACCGAAAATCGTGAAGGTATAAAGGCAACTTAAAACTTATTGCAAATATCGTTTATAGCTGGTAAATTTTTGCTTTCACTAACAAAATGTTAAGTGTGCTAGTGTTGTGATTTACACAATACTAATGCGTGGTTCCTAGCTTGTAATTATGACTTGATTATCTGCAGCAATATAGTGTTGTGTTTTAGCACAATTATTAGCGTGGATTGCCTGCGTATTTAGTGTCAATTTAAATAGCAATTACTAATATAGCTTGCGTACGATAACCTTTATTTAACTCGATAAACGTAATTATAACATCACATCAAAATACCACAATACATCAATCAATTACAAACACATGTTACTACTACGAGTCCTTGCTCACAAAAACTCATGGTTTCTGCTGGCTAACCCACGAACAGTCACTTGACCTGAACCTTGCCTTCCGGTCCCTCTGATTGGATAATAGAACATAGTTATAAGTATTCCCATACAAGAGGGAACGACCCCATTAGTATACTACGTAATCCCATTACACCGCCCCCACCAGCAGAAAGCCCCACTTTCTGATAAAACAAAATAGTATAATAATGCAAAAAAAGACATCAGTAAGGAAAATCCACAAAGAAAACGAAAAGAAATATCAAATGTACGACACATATATATATAAGTAAGATAACAGACGGCCAACACACAGCTGGCCAGCTACAGAGAGAGAGATCTGAATCGTCACACAGATATTAGCAGATCAAGCATTTACACGATCACAATGTAGTACCCCGAGGATATGCGGGGTGGAATTGCCAACTTCTAGCTCCTAGTTTTGCAGGGACTGGATCCGATGTCGTGCTTGCCGTGCACGTAGTCTACGCTTAAGGCGTCCTACTGAGCCCTTCAGTTCACTAAGGCCCATTGTAGTGCTGAGTAAGTCGGGGGCCAATTGAGTAAATTCATCCTGCAGTCGTAGGAGTCTTTCCTCGACGGTTGCTAGTCGGTTAGGCCTGGTCGGAGTTGGCGTCGCTTCTTCTGGAGGATCTGACGCTTCCATGGGGGTGTGGTCTGGTCGGGGTATAATTGCAGCAACTGTCTTTACCATGGGGGACTTCTGGCGGGCGGCAGTGTGTAAAACCCGGAGGATAATGCGGCCCAGGTCAAAGCCTTCTTAACCACTGGTCTGACGGCTTTTAGATACTGGTCGTAATTGTCCGCGTCCACTACATAGCCTTCGCCTGCGAAACAGTCCATCATATGTGCCACTACGGGGTACGGGTATACGTCGTGAAATCCACACGGACAGAAGCATAGTAGGAAGTGTGCATTCACATGCAGCCGTAGTCCTTGGTGTGAGGGAAGCTCCTCATAACACACGTGGCAGGTTCGTTGTAAGCCACTTGGTCCCCAGGCGTCTTCAATTTGTCGCTCCGTCCGTCGCGACACCCATTTGTGTCTTCGACACAGTGCCACAGGCAGTCCGTTGTCCGTTTCCGAACCGTTATCCAAGGAGGAGAGGGGGGGTAGATCTTGTGACCTGGAGTTGGTCGATCGAGTGTGATCTCTCGATTCTTGGCAAGCCATTGTAACGAGAGTGGTATGTTTATGATTTCTACGTACGTCTACTCAAAGCTGTATCAATGTGATAAAAGAGCAAGCAGCGTGGTTGTGAAACGTGGCTAGGACTTATTACTTCCGGCATATAAATCTCATTTGAGATTCCGCCGAGGCAAAAGTTGATATTCCCGTGGTGTTTATAACTCCCACGTTTTGCCATCTTCCCCGTACGGTACCTGTTAGGACGTTTGACCGCGCCCTGGAAGGCACGCGGTAAGTCTTTGAGGTACGCGGGGGTTTGCCTAGAACACCGTTTTCGAGGTGCCGTCACCAACCAAGGCGGTTTACTCACCCGTGGACGGTCACGTCTCACGGGTGGTGCTTCCAGCCAGTTTGTGACAAATGGAGCTTTCCCAGCATCTCCGCACGGAGCCCCTCCCGTGGGGGGGTTTTGCTTTTCCAGGTCGGTTTCTGATCTAGGAAGTGGTGGCGGCAGCTTGCACGCTGAAGGCGGTGAGCGCACTTCCCTGAACGGGTGTGGCTTTTCCTGCCTCGCCACAGCTTTGGGTTGCATCCTGGGCGTTTTGTCGACCAGGTCAGCAGTCTCCGTCTGCCCGGGCCCTTTTGCATTTTGCCTTCGCCGCCCCACCTTGTCAGGAGGGCGGCCGTGCTTACTGGCCCGGCAGACTCCGCACTGCCTAACTCTGCGCCGTACTTCACGCTTCATTTTAGGCCAATACCACCAGAGTTGTAGTTCGGTGAGCACCTGTTGGGCTCCCCGTGAGCCTGTTGGTGCACCTCTTCTATCAACTCCCGGCGGATGGTGGCAGGACAGAGGGTCCTCTTCTGGTCTGGCTGGTTGTGGTTAGCGGCCACAGATATGGTCAATAGACCGTCCGGCCCGATCCGCAGTGCGTTCCAACGTCTGCAGTACAGCTGCCACTCGGCGCAGTCCTGCTTCCGTTGTTTGTCACTGGGTCGTCGCCCTTCCTGTTTCGCTCGATAGACGTCGGCTACCACCCCCGGAAGATGTTCCTGAAGGTGTCGTAGCTCCTTGACGCCATCGGTTGAGACGGGTTCGGTGCGGAGGTCCTGTGCCACTTCTGGGGGCATGTCAGGGTCCCCAAGGTGAGATACAGCCTCGGTTTTGTGTAGTAACGTGGCTGTCTCTTGGCGCTTCCCGTTATCTACACAACCGTCTGATTCTCCCCCACGGGTCCCCGGGCTGTGCGAGGCGTGGGGTGAGGCAGTCCTCCGCCCTAGAGACGGGCTCTCTCGAGGACTTCCTATCGCGGATAATAGAACATAGTTATAAGTATTCCCATACAAGAGGGAACGACCCCATTAGTATACTACGTAATCCCATTACAATAGGGCTTGTGATAAGATTAAAAGAGATTTATTTATAATTACATACTAATAAAATGATATAAGAAAGCACACGGATTAAAGTATTACATCTTCCTAATTGCTAGTACGCTCTCTCTACTGACAACCCTCTCGTTACGCATCGCTGGGGGTTGTCACCTGACGTATCTCTAATTGGCTAGGGGACACGTGGACGCGGGTAATGCGTGCTCCACAACACTGCCCCCCAGCAGGAAGCCCACATTCCTGATAACACAGATACAATTAATAAAAAAAATATACAATAAAAATATAAAATAGAGAGAGAGCGCGTAAGGTATGTACATAAAAAAAACACAAATACAAAAAAAATATAAAACAGTATGAATACGACACCATGTTACTAACGGGGAGAGGCACTTATAGGCCGACGGCCCGCACGACAAAAAAATATATATACTTGTAGACTAGCTATCAGATTGTCACACTGGGAGATTTGTTTATGGCACCGGGCATGAGATAGAGGCTGTAAATGAGGCACCACCTGCGGTATAATCGGGAATGGGGGATAGGACGAGTAGAGAAAGGGGGTTTAGATACTCCGTCTTAGGCGTTCCTCTTCAGTTGGGCTACAGAGTCAGAGAGCCCGGAGTTTGGAGGCGGCGGCAGATATCCTAGGCGCCAACCTTTGCACTTCTTTCTCTAGTTCCCGTATCCGTTCTTCTGTTTCCCTTAGGTTCCGGGCGGGGGCAGAGTGTCGGTTGGGAGATGAAGATAGCCAACGTCGTTTACGGGAGGGTCTTGGAGAAACGGGAGGAGAGGGACGCCATCGTTGGGGCACTTCGATGCGTCATAGCACGACTCTGGGTATGAAGTCGGGACGGGGCACTGTGTGAGCGGGGGGGGTAATGAACGGGGCGTGGGTGGTTTCTTAAACCCCGGGGGCTTGAGGCAGGGTCTTTGTGTAATGGCACGGGGTGCGAGGAACTCTTGACGCAGCCGTTCATAGTGAGTCGGGTCTGAGATAAATGGCCTGATGAGATCGAGGAAGTGAGGGAAAAAGGGTTTGTCGACTTCGTAGAGATGTCCAACATGACATCCCATGGTCCGCTGATGACGGAGGGTGTAGTCCCTGTGGTAACTATATTCACCACAAGGACAGAAGGTGGTGACATAATGTTGGGGGACGTGGACCCTGAGTCTGCAAGGGGTGGTGAAATGGAGCTGACACAGACGGCAGGTGGTGCATTGGTCATTGCCTTTATATTCCCGAATAAGTGCTTCAGTGTCCTGGGTAATCCAGCATGACTGGGTTAAGAGTACTTCCGGCAGCGTGACGGGGGTAGGTTCCTCATCCCAGGCCATCTCCAATGGCGGCATGTCACGAGGGAGAGGAGAGTGAGTGATATCTACAAGAGCAGAATTATTGTTAGATCGAGTGTGATCTTTACAGCATAATTCTGATGACAACCGACTGTTCCTAGTCTGGGAGTCGTGCATCTTTTTGTACGGCACTTGAAAGACTGTGTCGTGGCGTGTAGACTGACTGAGAGACATAGTGTCAAGCTCCAGATCTAGTAGATCGTCGGCCATTGTTATGTTCTCGTCGCCTTTCACGTAAGACTCAGTCCCCAGTAGTTGTGATTCAATCAGAGCGATTAAATCAGAACTAACTGATGTTAGACCTGTTTCCATGGATGGGAATGTTAGGTCAGAGCAAGCTTACCTGGGAACCCGGTATTTGAAATCATACTCAGCGTTCAAGCTTGGATGTTAGTGGATTGGATTTGGATACGTCTGCCCTTGGTGATGTCAGCGTAGGAAAAGGCTGGACAGCGTGTTTGCTGCGCACGGCTGGAACTATTTGTCTCGGGCGTAGTAGTTTTGTCCACTACTCCGCCTTTGCAAAAGTTAGTATTCCCGTGGTGTTCACAACTTCCACGTTTTGCTGCCAGTCTTTTCGTACGGTGCCTAGCTAAACTTTCGTAACTGCCGTTTGTAACGCGGTCACATACGAAGTCTTTCAAATATGCTGGGGGTTGTCTAGTACGCTGTCCCCGTTCCAAGGGAGGTGACGTACTAGCTGGGGAGGGTGGTGTAGTTGTTGGTCGGGGCGGTGTACTCACTGGTGGGCTATTTTGCTCTACCTGTGGTGTTTCTGGCCCATTGTAAGTGATGGTATTTTTTTCCCCGACATTGTCTCCGGATGGAGCCCCTCCCGCGGGAGGGTTTTGCACTTCCGGACGCGGATGCGGATCCGGATCCGGAAGTGGTAGGGGTAGACTTGGTATTGGGGGCGGTGGGTGCACTTCTGTTGATGGAAGTGGCCTTTCCTGCCTTACCAAATCCTCTTCTTGCGGCACAACCACTTCGTATTCTGGTCCATGCCGTTGCCGCCCGCGCGTTGCTGTCTGTCTCCTTGGCTCCAACAACGGGGGGGGGGCTTCTCCTGCTGCTCCTGGGCTAGCCCAATACGGTTTCAAGCGGGCTTCATTCTGGACAGAGACCTGTCCAGAGCCCTCCAACTTGTACGTATGATTGGGTATCGCCTCAACTACCACGTAGGGTCCCACAAACTTGGGCTGGAGCTTAGCCGCTTGTCCTCGACGCCTACGGTAGTTGACCATCCACACCCAGTCCCCAATTTGATAGAGGGGTGGTTCCTGAGAGTCCTCTTGCCGTACCTGCCACTGCTTTGCTCGCAGTATTTCGTGTGCGGCCTTCAGGTCCTCTATCAATTTGCTGGCATACTCGTGGACGGTATAGTCTTGTTCGGGATGTGGTACGCGAGGTGGTCGGGCACTCGCGTCTCTCGACCAAGCATCAGGAGGTTAGGGGTCTCCCCCGTACTGGTATGTGGTGTACTACGATAGGCCCGCATAATTTGCGGTAGTACCGTATCCCATTCCTCCTGACCCCGGCCGAGGAGCAGACTGCGGAGTGCGTCGCCCAACATGCGGTTGTTGCGTTCTACCACCCCGTTGCCCTGAGGATGGTACGGAGTGGTTCTGCTTTGGTTTACTCCCCAGAGGCGGCAGAGATCGCTCAACAGTTGAGACTGGAATTGAGCCCCCTGGTCTGAATGTATCTGCTCGAGTAGTCCGAGGTAGCAGAATACGTTTTGATCTAGCACCCTGGCCACTGTCGGGGCGGACGCATCTGGAATAGCCAGAGCGTCGGCCCACCTGATAAAGTGGTCGGTTAATACTAGGATCCAACTGTTTCCTCTGGGGGTGAGAGGCATGGGTCCGACCAGGTCAACAGCTACCACTTGCCATGGCCTTCCAGCATATAGCCTACGCCGTCCCGCTTCGCCAGGGAGACGGCCATGCTTGCTGGCCCGGCAGATTTCGCACTGCTTGACTCTGAGCATTACGTCACGCCACATGCCGGGCCAGTACCACCGGAGCTGTAATTTGGCGAGCACCTTTTGACCCCTGCGTGAGCCTGTTTGTGGGTGTCCCATACTAACTCCCGGCAAATGGCGGTTGGGCAGACCATCCTCTCTCTCCCGTACTGGCTGTTGTAGGTGGCCACTGTCATGGTCAGCAGACCATCCGGCCCGGTCCGCAGGGAGTCCCAACGTTGGCAGGACAGCCGTAACTTGGCGCATCCCTGCTGCAGCTGTTCTTTGCTGGGTCGTCGCCCCTCTTTCTCGGCTCGATACACGTCGGCTACTACCCCTGGGACGTCTTCCTAGAGTTTTTGTAGCTCTCTAACGTTACCAGTCAAGACAGGATTGGCGCGGAGACTCTGGATAGTCTCCGGAGGCGTATCGGAGTTGACCCTGGTCCCAGTCATACTCCATTCCAGGGTGGTACAGTGCTCTCAACTCGGATCTTGGGGGACCCCCGTCCCTCTTCTCGATGTTGAGGCACTGTTTACACCCCTCGTCTGGCCGCCGGCTCAGTCCGTCGGCATTGCCGTGCTTCTTACCGGGCCGATGTTCGGTCCGGACTTCGAGCCACCTGGCGACCTGGCTGGACGGTTCTGCTCTCTTGCACAACCAAATCAAGGAGGCGTGGTCGGTCCGCAGCCGGAACTTCCTGCCGTACAGATAAGGTCTAAAGTGCTTCACCGACTTGATTACTGCCAGCAGTTCCTTTCGGATAGTGCAGTAATTTTGTTTGGTGGGTGAGAGAGACTTGCTGTAGTAGGCCTCGACTACTTCGCGGCCCTCCTGCACCTGGGACAGCACAGCGCCGACGTTTTGGTCACTGGCGTCAGTATTCAAGATGTACTCCAGGGCAGGGTCTGGGTAGGCTAAGATGGGGGCCTCTAGTAGGTGGCCCTTGAGGCAGTCAAACGCCCTCTCTTCGACGAAAGTCCACTGCCAGGTCACCCCCTTTGCGGTGAGCCGATTTAACGGCTGTGCGACCCCCCGCAAAGTCTGGTATGTATTGCCGGTAATACCCCACTAGCCCGAGGAATGCCCGAAGTCCGGTCAAATCCTGGGGGGTGACCCAATCTTCTATAGCTCGTACCTTTTCGGGATCCGTCGCCACACTGTGACGGCCGACGATGTGTCCCAGGTACTTCACCTCTGGCTGCAAGAGAGCGCACTTGGAGGGTTTGAGCTTCAGATTGGCACCTCTGAGTCGTTAGAAGACCTCCCACAGACGACTGACGTGTGTCTGGAAGTCTGGGGAGATCACGATGACGTCATCAAGGTATACCAGCAGTGTCTTCCAGTGGAGTCCACTGAGGACCTGTTCCATGAGCCTCTGGAACGTGGCGGGAGCGGAAGTCAGTCCAAAGGGTAGGACTTTCCATTTCCAAAAGCCGTCCCGCGTTATGAACGCCGCCTTCTCCTGGGCGTCGGGACTGAGGGGGACCTGCCAGTAACCGATCAGCAAGTCTAGCGTACTGAAGTACTTGCTGCCGGCTAAGGCGTCCAGAGATTCGTCAATCCTAGGTAAGGGGTAGGCGTCTTGTATGGTCACGCTATTTAGTTTGGGATAATCCACACAGAACTGCCAACTGCCATCTTTCTTTCGGACCAGGACAACCGGCGAACTCCATGCACTATGTGCTGGCTCTATGAGGCCGCGGTCCAAAAGATCCCGGACTTGTTGGCTGACCTCCTTTTCCTTTTCGGGTCTCAAACTGCGAGTGGGCTGTCGGATAGGGGCAGTCCCGGCAGCCAGCGGTATCTCATGACAGACAGCCGTCGTCAGGCCTACGTCGTGGTCCCCACTGCTGAACACGTCGCTATATTCGCGTAGCAACTGGGCCATAGCTTGGCGCTCTCCGTTGCTCGCACAGCCGTCACAGGCTGCTTGGTATAGCTCTTGGACGTGTTGTGGGACGGTCCCCCGCCTAACTGACGGGCTCTGTTGGGGACCTTCCTTTGCAGCTCCCAACGACAGCCCTAAATCCCTCTCCTGGATGGAGTGGAAAGGGCCCAGCATGGACCCTGATGGTAATTGTACCGCTTCGGAGAAGGGGTTGACACACTGCACCAAGATCTCTCCTCGGTCAGTCAGCCGGTTAAGACTGCTGGCGAGTTGGATTCTTGTGTGCGCACCTTCGACAACCCTTAACCCCGAGAGTTGGCTATTGTTCACTCTACAGTGAATGGTAGCCCGGGAGCGGCCGGGTATTGTACAGTCCCGTACTACCTGCACGCCTCCCACTAGGAGACGACCGAACTTGTCGACACAGGTGAGTTCCTTGCCGGCCATCAGCATGGCTGACTTGCTAAAGTCAATGCGGCAACCGTGTCTCTTCAAGAACGGCATCCCCAGTATAGCATCCTCCTCGAGTTGGCTGATGACGAAGGTTTCCTGGATAGCCTGGTCGCGGACGCGCCCAGCCAGCTCTATAATACCGTAGAATGGAATCCGCGACCCGTCAGCTAGGGTGCCTGGTTCCCCAGTATAGGGAGCTAAGGCTCCCCTCTCCCTAGAGGGGAGGGTGTCAAAGACCCGACGGCTGAGGAGATTAGTGGTACACCCGGAGTCTAGCAGAAAGGTGACAGCTTTACCTGCCACCTTCCCTGGCAAGAAGTAGCTATCTCCGTGAGGTTGTACCCGTACTCCCCCAGCGTGTTCAGTCTCGGCCGAATGAGGCTGTGCCCGTTTGTTCCACGGTTTGCGGGGCCGGTGAGAGTTTCCCTGCAGAGGGGGGGTTTGAGCCCCTCCGATGCTTGTAGGGGCCTCGCTGGTCGGCTCCATTTCTGGTAGCGGACCGAAGCGGTTGGTGAGAGGCAGTGAGAAAGGTTCTTGTGGTCGGCCTGGCTGGCTGGTCCGACGAGGTGTTTTCCACTGGTGAGGGGCGTACCGGTGGGTCCGTACGGACGCCTGGCGGTATTCACCCCATTTTCCTTTCTGCTTTGGCCTGCGGAGCTCTGGGGGCTTCCGGGGATCGTGGGGTTTCTGCCGCTTCTTAGGTCGTGGGCAGCTCGAGCGGCGGTGTCCCCTTGTGCCGCATCTCCAGCAACAGGTAGTTGGTCTGGGAGTCTCTACTCCTGATCTCTTGTACTCCATGGGATTGCTGTATGTTATAGCCGCCACCAACTTTCCCAGCATAGTCATTAAGCGGTCAACCTCTGTCTCCAAAGAGGGGCTAGTAGTAGCGGCAGCTACTCGGACTGGATGGTCTGGTTCTCTAGTGGTTTGCGGGATAGTCTCTACCGCTCTATAGAGTTGCTCGGCCCCCAGGCAAGCCTCGCTTTCCTGGATTGCAGCCTCTATCGTGGTCACTCCTCTCGCTTGTAACTTGTGGTGGAGGCCCAAGTTGTCAAGGGATTGTACAAAAGCCTGGAACGTATAGCGCTGTCTGTGTGTTTCTGGCAGGTCACTATACGCAATCCGTGCCAGTCTCTTCACCAGAGTAGCGTGGTCCGGGAGTGGTGTACATGTTTTGCGGAGCAGTCCCTGTAAACGGGCCTTGGCGTCTGCGACAGGTATGCCAAAACGGGCCCGTAGCGCAGCAATGATCCCGTCTACGCTAGGTCTCAGCCCGTACGGCTTGGCTTGTTCCGTCAGTGCCATCCGTAGCTTTATCAGGGCTACTCTCGGCGGCCATCTTGTAATGGCTGCAACTTCATGGAATTCCCGATTAAATTGTTCAACATCTGCAAGGCCCGTGAAGACGGGAGCCTCAAATGTATATTTATATGCCTCCTCTTCGGTTGAAGCTGTACTTTCGGCCATGATGCTCTAATGTTTTTCCATCGTTTCTAAACAATAGCTAGGATCCCACCGCTGCCACCACTGTTGTGATTTACACAATACTAATGCGTGGTTCCTAGCTTGTAATTATGACTTGATTATCTGCAGCAATATAGGGCTTGTGATAAGATTAAAAGAGATTTATTTATAATTACATACTAATAAAATGATATAAGAAAGCACACGGATTAAAGTATTACATCTTCCTAATTGCTAGTACGCTCTCTCTACTGACAACCCTCTCGTTACGCATTGCTGGGGGTTGTCACCTGACGCATCTCTAATTGGCTAGGGGACACGTGAACGCGGGTAGTGCGTGTTCCACTACACTAGCTCCCGCTATATAAGCGGCGCACTTCCTCTTGTTCGAATTCCCAACCATGCGAATTGGCACTCAAAAGTACGTCTAATGTGGCCCTACGCTAACAGAGCAGCTCTCCTGAACCTATGACACCAATACGCGGCCACATAAATCAGAAATGTTTACAGCAAGTCCTTGTTCAGCTTATAAGACTTTCTCTTCTGATAACTTCCCAACTAATGATACGTATGGAAACAAGAAAATATGTTGCCAATAATAAAAGCTGAGAGTGTTATTTTTACATAAAATTTATGTTAAATATAATAATATTATATCTAACATAAAATGCATATTATGCATTTTATGTGAAGCAATTCTACATTCCAAACCAGAACTATTTGGTTCCCAATTAATATAATACAAAGTTGATTTGACTGCTAATTGACTATAGTCTTTTTCTATTTTACAAGTCTGCATTTTCCAAGCTACGACTTTGTTTTTTTATTTTTGAAAAACTTCATGACATTATAGTTCATACTATATAATTAAATATAATAATTTTCTAGTATATATAGTAGTAGAAACTTGTGCCATATAACTTTCCAACTCAAACCAAGTTTCTGAAGTTTAATTATATAAGAAAAGCTATGAATTTTAAATAATAAATAGAATACTTTATGTTATTGTTTATTCTTTCAAAGCATATAACTTGTATTAGAATAAAATACCAAGTTAGGATGGTGAGACTAAGCAGAGATTATTACATGTAGCATAGCAATAGGAAGTATAAAGTTTGTTTTACCTCTTTGGGAGAGTTTGTAGTTTACAATGTGTCAACTCCAACTCCTCCAGAGAGAGTAAAGAACTGAAGATGTCAGGTAGACCAGCAGAAAAGTCATTGTGACTCATATCTAATACCTTCAGATTAGTCAACTTGCTGATGCTGTAAGAATAAATGGTAACAGTACAAGTCTATAATTTATTTTGAACCAGTTACTTATAATTCCTAATGATGGCTTTAAAGATGTATCATATAAAAACTGGTTATTTTAAAAATATTTTGCAAGAAAAAGTTTACAACATTAGCAAAATTAACAAAATGCAGGATTCAGTGCAACAGAATTTAGAATGTTCAGTTTACAGAGCACTGAAACAACTCAAAACTACTTTTGGTTTTATATAAAATAGAATGCATGCATGTACGCTATGAGATAAATTTAGTTAACAAATTTTTGTTGGATAAAAGAAACAGGTGATTAACATGGTGACTCAATAAATCAGGTATAAAAACATGCTGCATGTTTACAGAGAGTTTCATAAACAGCATATATAATTAACTTTAAACGAGTATTTTATTACCTATAGGTAAAAACACGTAGTTAATATTTATCATCTGCATGTCTTTCTCAAATTATCGTATAAATCTAAGCTTGTTTTAGTTTATAAAGCTTTTCAACTCTGTTAGTTTTACAACTGTAAATTGTAGAACGCCAACACTTATATCAGTGAAAAACTTAGAAAAAGCTTGGTAATGTGTTTAGAGTAAAAGATTATGCACAGGATAACTATAGTTATCCTGTGCATAATCTTTATATCTCCCGTGCTATGCTATACATGCATATACATGTATAGCATAGCACAGGAGATATAAAGTTTGATTTACCCCTTAGGGAGAGTTTGTAGTCCACAGTATTTCAACTTCAACTCCTCCAGAGAGAGTAAAGAACCGAAGATGTCAGGTAGACCAGCAGAAAATTCATTCTTACTCAAATCTAATACCTTCAGATTAGTCAACTGGCTGATGCTGTAACAATTAATTATCTTATTATAAGTTTATTTTAGTTTGAACAAATTATTAATTCCTAATGATGGCTTTAAAGATGTATCATATAAAAACTGGTTGTATTCTGTTAAAGTCATTATACAAGAAAAATTTTATTGGACTAGAAAAAATAGCATTGTACGCAGAATTCAGCGCAACAGCTTTAAAATGTTGAGTTTACAAGACACTGAAACAATTCAAAACTAGTTGTGGTTTTATAGAAAATAAAATGCATGCATATAATTATATGTTATATAAAATTTGCTATTGAATTTTTTAATACATGGTGATAGGATAATTCAGGGATAAAAACATGCTATATGTTTACAGAAAATGTTATCAACGACATGATTAACTTTGAAAGAGTGTTTTATTACTTTATATAAGGAGACAAAACCAATTTAATGTTTGCATCATGTTATATAAATATGAATATAAATGTTTGTCTTTCTGGAATTACTATATAGGAATCTTTTTTGATTCATAAGACTCTTCAACTCTGTTAGTTTTACTCCTATGAATAGAATGCCAATACTATATGAGTAGAAACACCAACATATAGAAGAAGCCTGTTGATGTGTTTTTAGAGTGAAGGATTATGCAGCAGGTTGTACGATGTATTTTAAATAGTTTATAGAATTATATATTGTCTACTACATAGCTACTTGTTTAAAATGAAATCTTAAAATGAGACATCAAAACTAAGCCAGAATTACTACATGTAACATGGAACATAAGATATTATAAAGTATGTTTTACCTCTTTGGGAGAGTTTGTAGTCCACAGTATCTCAACCCCAACTTCTCTAGAGAGAGTAGAGAGCTGATGATGTCAGATAGATTAGCAGAACAGTCATTGTAACTCATATCTAATACCTTCAGATTAGTCAACTTGCTGATGCTGTAACAATAAATGATAGTACAAGTTTAGTTCATTTGGAAACAATTAACTACCCTAACCCGTGTTTTGAAAATCATATTAGATGCCAAATTATGGTTTTACATCTCAAAACAGAGAATGTGAAGAAGGAATATGAACATAAAGTAGACAGAGTAGACACAGAGCTACAAAGTTTACAAATTGAATAGCAAAATATTATAGAGTCAAGTCAGGTGCAATGTATTCAAGTTACAAAATTGAAATGAGTGTAAACAACTTATTCAAAACCAACTGGTTCTAAAAAAAAACTTAATGCAACATGTTCAGGTAAAAAATCTAAAACTCAAAATTGTTATAGATACAAAAATTATAAGACTAAGAAAAAATCAGGTAGAGACTGCAGTGTAATATTAACTATATGGAAATATAAAAATATTAAATATCTAATGCATGGAGATATTAAAGCTAAGCCAGGGTTACTATATTCATGTATAACAATATAGCACAGGAGATATAAAGTGTGTTTTACCTGTTGGGGACAGTTTTTAGTCTACAGTGTCTCAATTCCAACTTCTCCAGAGAGAGTAGATAACTGAAGATATCAGGTAGACCAGCATAAAAGTGATTGTTACTTATATCTAATACCTTCAGATTAGTCAACTGGCTGATGCTGCATGTAACAATAAAATATAACAGTATAAGTATATTTTAGTTTGAACGGGTAAATAATTCTTGATAATGGCTTTAAAGATATGTCATATAACAACTGATTACTTCAAAAAATATTTTACAAGAAAAAGTTTACACCATTAACAAAATTAACAAAATGCAAGAATTAGTGCAACAGCATTTAGAATGTTCAGTTTACAGAGCACTGAAACAACTCAAAACTGCTTTTAGTTATATAGAAAATAGAATGCATATGCATATATGTTAGATAAAATGTGTTAATGAGTTTAGTTGAATACATGGGATTCAATAATTCAGGGATAAGAAACTATGCTATATATGTTTACAGAAAAGTTTAACTTTAAAAGGGTAATTTATCAGTGGGGAGTAAAAGCCTATAATGTAATGTTTTTCATCATGTATAAATATAAATGACTGTCTTTCTAGAATTATTACATATTATAGGAAGCTTATTTTGGTTTGTAAAACTCTATATTTAACTCTGGTAATTTTACTACTTTGAATTATTGAATGCGAATAATATGAGCAGAAACACCTAGAGAAAGCCTGTTAATGTGTTTTTAGGGTGAAAAATTATGCAGCAGGTTATGATGTTGATTTAGATAGTTTATAGAATTGTATATTATTTAACAGATACCCACTTTTATTAAATATGAAAAATGAGACATCGAAGCTAAGCTAGGATTTCTTCAAGTATAACATATTAGCATATAACACAGGAGATATAAAGTATGTTTTACCTGATGGGGAGAGTTTGTAGTCCACAGTCTGTCAACTTCAACTCCTCCAAAGAGAGTAGAGAACTGACGATGTCAGGTAGACCAGTAAAAAAGTTATCGTTACTCATATGTAATACCTTCAGATTAGTCAACTTGCTGATGCTGTAACAATAAATATATATTAGTACAAGTTTAGTCCATTTGGAAACAATTACCTACCCTTAATAATCTGAGATTTGAACATCATATTAAATGGTGAGTGCGAGGGTTTACATCTCAAAGGAGAGGATGTGAAAAGCAGAATTATTATCATCATACTATATATAATGAACATAAAGTAGACAGAGTGGACACAAAGCTACAAAGTTTGCAAATTGCATAGTAAAACACACAGTCAAGTCAGGTGCAATGTATTCAAGTTACGCGGTATATATATATATATATATATATATATATATATATATATATATATATATATATATATATATATATATATATATATATATATATATATATATATATATATATATATATATATATATATAGTAAAATGAGTGTTTATAAAACGTTACTAGAGTGCTCTATAGAAATAAATCTAGAGCGTAAACATTAGAAGAAATAAAATGAGATTTGATTAATATAATGGCATTTATTACTAGTAGTTTCGTACACAAGAACGATGTGGCTAATTTATCTGACGAGTGCACATCGTTCTTGTGTACGAAACTACTAGTAATAAATGCCATTATATTAATCAAATCTCATTTTATTTCTTCTAATATATATATATATATATATTTATATGTTTTTATACTGTCAACTCATGAGCTGCTCATAGATAAAAATGCTGTGTAATGTACACATGTCAAAAAGCCAGGATCTAAATTTAGAAAACAGTTATAAGCTTTTTCATTTTTTCTTGTTGCCATCTACCAATTAGTAAAGTACTTTAGGATTTTGTTATATTCTGATTGAAGTCTCACTTTTGTTGGGAAAATAGTTGAGGCCATTTAATATTGAGATGAGTGACTTGTGGAAAGAGAAGATGGATGTCTGGTGGGATTTGTTCAAATAGGATGAGGTGTGTTGCAGTTCTGGCTTCAGGATTCTGCTTTATTCTTTGAATGGTATATATTTGAATGGTGTATTCTGCTGTTACTTCCCCTCTCCAGTTCTTTCGGAAACTCGCATCATCACATCCAAACCAGAGTCTGTAAAAGCCTACAAAATATAAAGGATGAACTGCTACAAACTTTAACAAAGAACAAAAAAGCTGAAAACTAATTCTAACCACCAATCTTTCTAGATACTAGTCTACAATCTTGCTCTGTGTATCAACTGTGCATGTACTGATGAACTGTCATCTTACAAATATTATCTATTTTATAGTTTTATTATAAGTAGTCAATAATCTTAATGAATAATTTAAAAATAAAATTCCAACAATTACATCAATAATTTTTGTTCAAAACATAAAAGATATTATTTTTTCTAATCCTAAAATTTTATAAATTAGTTAAGGCCATGAATGTTCAAAATTTTATTTCCATCGACTCTATTAGAATAAGCTTATTATTCTATTTGGAACCTTCATCTGGTCTGCTGACTCCGCTATCAGCCATGTTGCTGAGTCAGTGTGTTAAGATAGTCCAGATACAGTGAGTAATGAGCTTTCCATTATACTTTAGTATAACACAGTCTGTGCATCTCTTCATGGCACAGCTCATATCTGAATTTAGAGGGAGATAAGAAGTTTTACAATATTTTTTTAATTTATTGAAAATGACAACTTATGTGGTGGCTCGTGGAGCTACCAGCAGCGCAATACGCGAGGTCGCGTATTGACCCGGAATTATATACCCAGCCAATTAGCTAAGTTGATATAAATAGCAGTAGCCAGTTGAGGATAGTGCAGTAAATTAAATAGACGCGTGTATTTTTAACTGTTGTATATTAGATTTTATTATGTATCTTTGTACCTAAATATAACAATATCTATTCGACTTATCACAGTGAAGTTTCTCTAGCAGTAAATAGACTCTCTTGGTTGCACATCGACCCTAATTCTGAAAAACATAACAGTGGTGGCAGCGGTGGGATAGTGTACATCAAAGATGGAGACTGAAAATGCTAGAAGGCAACCACCCCCAGTAGAAGGTGAGCGTAGAAATGATGTTAATCCTGTGAATCATGTGGGAGAAGAAGCTTATCGATATTGCTTGAAAGCCCCCACCTTTACTGGGTCAGAAGATGTCGAACAGTTTATACAGGAGTTTAGAGAAGTAATGGATATTGCACAATGGCCGCATAGAGTGGCCGATCTTATCCAATTGCGGAGAGTGTTGACGGAGCAAGCCAAGCCGTACGGAGTAGGAATGACCGTAGACGGGATATTGGCTGCGTTGCGGGCCCGTTTTGGCATCTTCGCAATAGACGCCAGGACCAAGCTACAGAGATTGTGCCGCGCCCCGCGGACCTCGCTGCAAGAACATGCCGCGACGGTGAAGAAGCTGGCACAGATTGCGTATGGTGATCTACCAGCACCACACCAAGAGTGTTACACCTACGACGCCTTTGTCCAGTCCCTAAACGACCTGGGCCTACACCATCAACTACGAGCTAAAGGGATAACCAGAATAGAGGAAGCCCTGAAGGCTGGAGAAGCTTACCTGTTGGCTACCCAAATGCATCAAGCGCAACGGAACCCACCAGCAGTTGGAGTCAGTGCTGCCAGAGCTACGACGGGCCCCGGAGCTCCCCCTCTAGAAGCCGAAGTGGACCGTATGGTAGAGATGCTGGGACAGCTGGTAACGATTCTGGCCGGCGCTGGCCCCGGTCAGGCCCTGCGGTTGCCCCCAACACCTGCGGGGCCGGGCTGGAGTAGTGCTGGTCAAGACCATGGACAGCAAGGACGACCCCAACACCAAGGGGCGTTAAACTGTCACGGCCCGCGGACGCCCTTCCTCCCAGCGGGCCGCAACTGAAGGAGTATGGTGGGACACGCCGTCGTCTGTCCGTACGGACGCGACGGTACACTCCCCCCCGAGTGGCAGGTACCACGCAGGACTAGCAGGCCCGCACAGCGGCCGAGTACCTTCTCCCTGCCACTCGCCAACCGGTTCCACCGGTTACCTCGGGAAGAGGAGCCCGCCACTGAAATAGAGCCGGAAGGCCCAGTGGAGAGCTCCGAACCCCGCCGGCGCCAACCTCGCCGCCGGAAACCCCGTAAACCACGGGTGAAACCCCCGCTGTCCTACCCATCCAGGACAACACATGCGGGGGGTGAAAGTACAACCACACGGAGAGAGCTATTTCCTACCCGGAAAGGTGGCGGGTAACGCCGTCACCTTCCTGCTAGACTCCGGTTGTACTACCAACCTTCTCAGTCGTAGAGTCTTTGAGGCACTGCCCCGGCGGGACAGGGATAGAGTACGACCGTATACGGGAGAACATGGCACCCTAGCAGACGGGTCGTGTATTCCCTTCTACGGTATTATCGAGCTCCCTGGGCGTGTCCGAGACCAGGCTGTACAGGAGACCTTTGTCATAAGCCAACTGGAGGAAGATGCTATCCTCGGAATGCCCTTCTTGAAGCAGCACCAGTGCCGAGTAGACTTTAGCAAGTCGGTAGTGCTGATGGGCGGGCGAGAACTCGCCTGTGTAGATAAGTTTGGGCGTCCTCTGGTGGGCAGTGTCCAGGTAGTTCGAAACTGCACCGTACCCGGACGCTCCAGAGCTACTATCCACTGCCGAGTGAACAGCAACCAGATAGCCAGACTCGGGGTCGTTGAAGGCGCGCACAAAAGGATCCAACTCGCCAGTAGTTTAAACCGACTAAACTGAGCGAGGGGAGATCTTAGTGCAGTGTGTCAACCCTTTTACTGAGCCCATCGAGCTTCCAGCTGGGTCAATGCTGGGTCGGTTCCACTCCGTCCAGGAGGAGGACGTGGGCCCGTCGCTGGGTAACGCGACGGAGGCACCCCCTCGACACCCTACTCAGGGGCGAGGGACGGTCCCAACACATCTCCAAGAGTTGTACAAAACAGCCTGTGGCGGCTGCGCGAGCAACAAGGAACGCCAAGTTATGGCGAAGTTGCTACGCGACTACGGTGATGTGTTCAGCAGCGGAGATAATGACGTGGGGCTGACTGGAGTTGTCAGACACGAAATACCGCTGACTGCAGGGACAGTCCCTGTCCGGCAACCCACACGCAGGCTGGGGCCGGAAAAAGAGAAGGAGGTTAGCCGACAAGTACGGGATCTTCTGGACCGCGGCCTCATAGAGCCCGCCCATAGTGCGTGGAGCTCGCCGGTCGTACTGGTCCGGAAGAAAGACGGCAGATGGCGGTTCTGTGTGGATTACCGCAAACCTAATAGCGTAACCATACAGGACGCCTACCCTTTACCTCGTATTGACGAGTCATTGGACGCCCTAGCCGGCAGCAAGTACTTCAGTACGTTAGACTTGCTGAGTGGCTATTGGCAAGTTCCTCTGAGTCCCGACGCCCAGGAGAAAGCGGCGTTTATCACACGGGACGGTTTGTGGAAGTGGAAGGTGTTGCCTTTCGGGCTAACCTCCGCCCCAGCCACCTTCCAGAGGCTGATGGAGCAAGTCCTTAGCGGGCTCCATTGGAAGACACTGCTGGTCTACCTTGATGATGTCATCGTGATCTCCCCAGACTTCGAGACGCATGTCAGTCGTCTGCAAGAGGTCTTCGAGAGGCTCCGAGGTGCTGGTCTTAAGCTCAAACCTTCCAAGTGCGCTCTATTGCAGCCGGAGGTCAAGTACCTGGGTCACGTTGTCGGTCGAAACGGCGTGGCAACGGATCCCGGAAAGGTACGGGCGATAGAAGACTGGGTCACCCCCCAAGACTTGACCGGACTCCGGGCTTTCTTGGGGCTGGTAGGGTATTACAGGCAATACATACCAGACTTTGCGGGCATAGCACAGCCGTTAAACCAGCTCACCGCAAAGGGAGTGACGTGGCAGTGGACCCCAGTCAAACAAGGAGCGTTCGACCGCCTCAAGGGCTGCCTACTAACGGCGCCCATCTTGGCCTACCCAGACCCCACTCTGGAGTACATCCTCGACACTGACGCCAGTGACCAAAATGTTGGCGCTGTGCTGTCTCAAGTGCAGGAAGGCCGAGAGGTAGTAGTAGCCTACTACAGTAAGTCTCTCTCACCCGCTGAACGAAATTACTGCACTACCCGCAAGGAGCTGCTGGCAGTAATTAAGTCAGTGAAGCACTTCAGACCATACTTATACGGCAGGAAGTTCCGGCTGCGTACGGATTATGCCTTGCTGATCTGGCTGTGCAAGAGAGCAGAGCCCTCCAGTCAGGTCGCTCGGTGGCTCGAAATCCTAGCTGAATTTTCATACCGGATCGAACACCGACCGGGCAAGAGACACAGCAATACGGATGGTTTGAGTCGCCGACCTGATGGAGGTTGCAAACAGTGTCTCAACATCGAGAGGAGGAATGGAGGTCCCCCGCGATGCGAGTTGGAGACGCTGGCTCACCACGGAGCACCGTTTGACTGGGACCAAGGTCAACTCAGACAGGAGGTTGACAAGTCCCCGGAGGTTGTACAAAACCTCCGCGCCAACCCTGTACTGGCCGATAATGTTCGAGAGCTGAAGAAGCTCCAAGAGGAGCTGCCTGGAGTAGTGGCAGACATATATCGGGCAAAAAGGAAAGGGCGACGACCCAGCGAGGAACGCATACGACAGGGATGCGCCGAGTTCCGGCTATACTGTCAGCGTTGGGACTCGCTGCGGATCGGGCAGGATGGTTTACTAACCATCTCTCTAGCTGCCAGCGGCAGACACCCAGAGAGGAAGAGGGTAGTCTGCCCCACTGCCATCCGCCGTGAGTTGATTTGGGACACTCACAAACAGGCCCACGCAGGGGTCAAGAGAGTGATCTCCAAATTACGGCTCCGGTGGTATTGGCCACAAATGGAGCGTGACGTCCGACTCAGAGTGAAACAGTGTGAGATCTGCCAGGCCAGTAAGCATAGCCGTCTCCCTGGTGAAGCGGGACGGCGGAGGCTATATGCTGGCAGGCCCTGGCAAGTAGTCGCTGTAGACCTGGTCGGACCCATGCCCCTGACCCCCAGAGGCAATAGTTGGATCTTAGTACTGACCGACCACTTTACTAGGTGGGCGGATGCTCTGGCTATCCCAGATGCGTCAGCCCCAACAGTGGCCAGGGCACTAGACCAACATGTATTCTGTTATTTTGGTCTCCCCGAACAGATACACTCTGATCAAGGCGCTCAGTTCCAGCCTCAACTGATGAGCAACCTTTGCCACCTCTGGGGAGTAAATCAGAGCCGGACTACCCCCTACCACCCTCAAGGTAACGGGGTGGTAGAGCGCAATAACCGGATGCTAGGTGATGCGCTCTGGAGTCTCCTCCTTGGACGCGGCCAAGAGGAATGGGATACGGTGTTGCCGCAAGTCATGCGTGCATACCGTAGCACCCCACACACCAGTACTGGTGAGACCCCTAACCTCTTGATGCTCGGGAGAGAAACTCGTGTCCCTGACCATCTTACCTACTACGTTCCAGAGCAAGACAACTCGGTTCACGAGTATGCCAGTGAACTAGTGGAACGGATGAGGGCCGCACACGATATACTGCGCGAACAGCAGTGGAAGGTGCGGCACGAAAATTCCGAGGAACCACCCCTCTACCAAACGGGAGATAAGGTGTGGATGGTCAATTACCGTAGGCGTCGCGGGCAGGCTGATAAATTAAAGCCTAAGCTCGTGGGACCCTACGTGATCGTCGAGGCTATGCCCAACCATACGTACAAGATTGAGCGCTCAGGACAGGTGTCTATCCAGAATGAGTCTCGCTTGAAGCCGTATTGGGCTAGCCCCAACGCAGTGGGAGAAGCCCCCCCCGTTGTTGGAGCCCAGGAGGCAGACAACAACACGCGGGCGACGGCGGCATGGACCTGAATATGAAGTGGTCATACCGCGGGAGGAAAACTTGGTGAGAGAAGAGCGACAGCTTTTGCCAACAGAAGCGTGTCCGCCGCCGCCAAGTCTAATTCCATCATTTCTAGAAACCGAGCCGGTTCTGGCAGTGCAAACCCCCACGGAGGGAGGGGCTCCATTCGGAGAACAAGAAGAGGTGACCGCTAATGGTGAAGTAGAGACGCCATTAGAGGCACCTGCTAATAAACCAGCAAGCGTGTCACCCCCCCTAGAACGGGGACAGCGCACGAGGAAACCCCCACCATATTTAAAAGACTTCGTATGTGACTGCATTAAAAGCGGCACGCATGAAAGTCTAGGGGAAAACCGTACGGTAAAATGTTGGAGTTGTGAACCCCACGCAAATATCAACTTTTGCGAGGGCGGAATAGTGGGAGGAATTAATGCGCGTAAAGCAAATAGTTCCGACCTCGTGCCTCAGAAACGATGCCCAGCCTTTTCTTAAGCTGACATCGCCAAAGGCAGACGTACTTCACAACTAGCTCCAACCTTACCAAGAACGTTGAGTATGGACATTAATACCGAGTTCACAGGTAAGCCAGTATAAGTCTTGTATTCCTATCCATGGAAACGGGCTCGATGCCAGTAAATTCTGAACTAATTCATCAGATTGAATCAGAATTACTGGGAACCACATTTCACGTGAATGACGACGAGGACACTGTAATGGCCGACGGTCTGTTAGACCTGGAGCTAGACACTGTTCTTGGTCAGTCCACACATGATTCACTGGTTTCTCGAGTGCATTCTAAAAGTTGTGACTCTCAGACTAGTAACAGTCGACAGTCACTAGAATTATGTTGTAAAGATCCACCGCGATCTAACAATAATTCTACTTTTGTAGACACACTCGCGCCCGTCTCTCCGGGCATGCCTTCCCTAGAGATGGCGTGGGACCCGGAGCCGGCCCCACCAACTTCCACAACCAAACAACTGCCACCCCAGCTAGAAGCAACCTCTAACTGGACTACCCCTGCCACAGAGACGGAAATTAAGAAACATATAGGAGATGACAGTAACCGCGAGTGCCGGCTATGTCAACAGCGGTTTACAACCCATCGTAGACTGAGAGTCCATTTGCCACAGCATTATATCACGACGTTCTGCCCCTGCGGGGAATATAGTTACAATTGAGATTATCTACTGCGTCATCAACGCACCATGCATTGCTTTCAGGATACGACGTAGATAAATCATCGTACCCCGCATTCCTTGAAGCTATCAGACCTCTCATCACCGACCCAGCTCGGCTGTCTCGCCTGGAGCAAGGCTTTCCCTCTCCTCGACCCATCATCTCTGAACCCCTGGATAAGTCTACCAAATCATCTAATTCCCCGCCTCTCAGTCCCCTACGTCAACCGCATACACTTCCCCGTGTCGTACTACAGAGGGTAGACACGAAGACGTACACACTCCCTCCCCCACTCCCATCCTCAGAACGAAAAAGATACCGGCAACAGCAGACCTTCTCCCGCTCATCCCCCCTAGCCCGCAACCTACGAGAAGTAGAGACTAGGGCAAACGACCTGGAGCGAGAAGTATACAGACTAGCCCCCCCCCCCCCCGCATTCATGCCGCATCCAGTGAACTCCGGTCGCTACAGGAGTCCATCAAACGTATGAAACGAGCGGCCCAAGATTAAGATGAGTTCCCTCTTCAACTTCCATCTCGCTCCTCTACTACCTCTCTGTGGCATTCCCTACCGTTACGGTGGCACGTACTCTACATGTAGATAGGACTCATTAATTACTTAGTATCATTTCATTGTGCATATTCTTTTATACATATGTATCTAACCAGTTGGCTCTGTATATATTTTTTATATTGTTTCTCTCATAGCCCACTGATGTATAAGTTTTTTATGTGTGAATTATATTTTTTTTTATCAGAAAGAGGGCTTTCTGCTGGAGGGGGCAGTGTGGTGTCTCGTGGAGCTACCAGCAGCGCAATTTGCGAGGTCGCGTATTGACCCGGAATTATATACCCAGCCAACTAGCTAAGTTGATATAAATAGCAGTAGTGAGCTTCGCGCTACTAGCCAGTTGAGGATAGTGCAGTAAATTAAATAGACGCGTGTATTATTAACTGTTGTATATCAAACTTTATTATGTATCTTTGTACCTAAATATAACAATATCTACTCGACTTATCACGGTGAAGTTTCTCTAGCAGTAAATAGACTCTCTTGGTTGCACATCGACCCTAATTCTGAAAAACATAACACTTATCCACAAAAAGAATAATGTAGGAAATGTGCAGAGTTACAAATAGAATGTCCTATATTTAACTGTCACAACACAAACTCTAAATAATTTGTAACGTAACATTTCTAAGCTTATATTCCCCTATTATTTATATTATTTATTTAAATGTCAGCTCACTCGGCTATAGGTATACTATATAGATAATTTAGTCTCTGATAAACAGAATGAGGCAATATCTATAAATAGCAGTCTGGTAAAAAGCTATATCTGAATAAATTTTAGACACTATAACAATCTACATTATAAAATGAGTAGACATTTCTCTAGCTATTAGTGAGTCATATTATTCTGTATTCTAGTTGAAGGTATAAAATTACAGCCACCTTTCACCTTCTCACTATAGCCAAGCTATAAGCAGTGTATGAATGGGTCATATAGCACTCCCCATATACAATTACTAGAATATTATCATTTATCACCAACATAGCCTGAACTTTATTATAGAAAATAGAAAGAAGGAATGGGATTTGACATCCCTCAGTATTTATACTTGCATGGCATGTGAGTTATAGATACAATACTTTATAGAGGCTTTAAAGCACTCAGCTTGGAACAGTAAATACTGGAGATTATAATAAGGTAAATATTGCACCAATAAAACATTGACTTTTTATGTGGCACATAATATAATATTTGACCACATGAGTGGAGTATATATTGTGAAACCATTTGATAAAAATAAAACTTCTCCACAGGTAGCATGCAGTATTTTTAAATATCTGAGCTTTGAATCTTAACCATGGCAGCAAGTTTTACACCAAAATATATAAGATTTTGCAGGTCTATTATATATACATGTGTACAACTATCTTTTCAAGTAAAACCCTATCTCTGTACATGATGTGAATAATTGTAATTGGTTTGCTGCTTGGCAATATACTAATTAACTAATTCTCTTAGCTATATATATGCAATATCATAACTAAATCTCACAGTGGTAAGCTTTGCAGCAGCATATAAACAGCATTTCTATCTCAGTTCAGTGTTGACCACTCAGCTGCTAGAACTAAATTATTTTAGAAGTGTTCAACAAATACTGCTAAATAAATATCATATATATTATAATTTAATAATAAATTTATCATGCTGAAAGCTGGTTAGTTTACCAAAATAATTTTAAAAAATATGGAGTTTATGAACCATAAAATATTTCTCAATTGTTGTAATATCTATGACCTGTATCAGAGCTCATACAGTTATATAAGTAGAGTTAGATTTATACAGTCTTTGTAATAACGAAACGTGCTTAAAACAGTGTAAATTACAACTAGAAGACAGCATGGACTACTATAAGATAAGCTTTTCGCTTTACGCTTTGCATGCAGAGAATTTTGATTTAAAAGAACTTTTATTAAAGTATAATTAAATACACCAAAGAAACTATTAATTATGAAACAATCCCAGCAATGTTAGTAGTACTGTAAATTTGATTCCTTAGAAATCATAAAATAATTTGTTCATCTCCGAGTGTTATAGCAATAGAAATATTAAGAGAAAGTAACCTGAAAGTGGAAACAGCCAGAATAAAATTTATAGTATATACAAACACTGGTTTGCCTCGACACATCGTGCTCTGAACATATTTTAGTCAAACACTTTACCTAGGCCAATGGTAATGTCAGGAGGGACACTGGTAGTAATTTCACACACATACGTCCACGCACTCTAATTAAATTTTTGCATTTTTGTCAGTTGTTGTACCACAGTGAGCTGTTGACTCTGATAATTGTGTTAAATATTATTCAATTAAAAGCCTCCTTGTGTGGACACATGCAAAATGCAAGTTTATGGATAAATTAGACCATACAAATGTCATAAAACAAGCAGGCAGTTAGGTAAAGCTCATATAGTTTAACTAAATTCAAATGGGAATTTGTTTCATCAAGTTACAAGAACATGGGAATAAATGTTCCTTGTTTTAAGAAAACATAATATATTCTTATTTCACGATCAGAAATGCAGCAGCTGACACAGCTTAGGCATGTGTAATGTTAGTTTTGTTGTCAGACATTACGCTGATAGTATAGACTATAGTCCAGGTATTTTGGTTGTTATTAGTGTTATCTTATATTTGAATATTATACAAAGAAAATATTTAATTAATGATAACAATCAGTCACTTAAGGCTGTGCAGTAGACTTTAGATGCTATTTAAATTAAGAGTAATATTTACCAACAGTCATGCGACTTGGGGGGTGTAAATGGAATATCTCAAAGGTTATCTGCAATATGTGGATATATCTATAAATTATTGTGCAAGTAGCCAGATAGATAAAGTGGGTGGAGGAGACAAAGGGTAAATGGAATATCTGTAGCTTATCTACACTATGTATTTATAATATTGCAATCATGTTATATAAATTACACTGGATCTATACTGAGGTTATATCTTAACTGACTTCTGTCATAATATGCAGGTTCTGTTCGGGTTCTGCTTTAGTTAACTAATAGAGCTATTTTGTACACTGTAATCTGGGAAATTATATTATTCAATAACATTCTGACACTCCCCATCATTTGTAATTAATAGTGTTATTCAATACACACATTAAAAATACCAGTTGTAATGCAGCATATACTATAACACAAAGGCTAAAATTCAAGTTTATATATTTGCATTATTTGCATTATTGTAGTTTGGTTTTGTAATACTATTAACAAGAATGAGGCTGCAATACAACGTCAGAATTTAGTGTAGAACTGCAGCTTATCTTATAAAATCATTAGTTTTAGTACTGGAGTTGTGTAGAATAGAAATATATCTGACAATAAACAGAACATCACTTTTTAAATTAAAATGCTAAGCCAACAATTATAATTCTAAGTTTAGCAAACATTTCTACCTTTGCACCCAATAACATAGCTCATTGATCAGAAAGGCTGGTTTAACATACATAACACATTTTGTGATTGGCTGATGGATAAAGTCTTAGTAGAATCAAGTGTGATACCATGTAGGGTGTTCAATCATAATTCTCACTTACTAACACTAGACACTTACACCACACCTACACTACACTTCCGATACAGTTACTATATTATTATAATGACATCATTTCAGCTTTGATGTTTGAAAAGCAATTGCATGGTATGCTTGAAATACAATGAATAAATATCAAATTTTATAACATTTCGCTTATGTAATCAATCTGAAAATATCAGAAATATTGTTTTCAAGATAAAAAAACAATATATAGTTTACTGCACAAGATTTTTTTCAGATGCATTTACCTGTTGCAGATTAGGTTTAGATTGTTTAAATTGAATTGTGAAGCAAAATAAAAAATGTCTGCAAAATGAACCGTGCCAGCCAACATGCTAAAATCCCATTGAACCCAAAAACGGGCTGTTGTGTGCGGATAACATGCTGAGCAGAAAGTGCAGCAGTGTTTGATCTAATTGGCTGATTATCTTTTAGCTAGCACAATTTTTGAATTTTTAGCAAACTGAATTAAAACAGTCTTAAATAGTTTGCATTTCTGCTTTTATAATATCTAGTCACTTTTTCGATGAGGTAGATTTAGAAACAAACAACTGTAGACCAGCAGTAAAGTTAAACCTCAGGATCATTAGCTAATAAATTGTGTGTGGCAGGTCGTTCCCGGTACAAGTTTTCAAAAATTTGGACCCGCATGCAAGAAACCCGAGTCATGTAGCTCTACCCTTAGAGAGCTGTATCTAATTCATGATTTAGCTATATTAACATACTTAGTGATAATAATATAGCAGACATGCATGCAGAAGAAGCTGTATAGCTTAGGTCTATTTAACAAAATTGCAAGAAATATAAAATTAAGATATATCTACTTACATTTGCTTGCCATAGTTGGGTTGAGATGAGCTGGTGATGGGTGCGGTCACCTGGCCGAAGTGATAACACTACTTATACTACTATGATAAAGGAGCCCACTGTTTACTAACAGAGTTTATCTATACATGCAGATATGCCAGCTTGGTTAGTATAATAGGAGTGTAGCTAGCTTATCTCCCTCTAAGTCTCACTATTATTTTAAAAGGTTAGTAATGGATGCTAAATATTATATTTATATTTTGAGAAGCATTTAGCCACCTGATTGTTACTACAAATTACTAAATATACAGTGGAGTTTGTATGCTATATATATAGTAGAAGCAAAGACATGTAGATTTTATATTATATAGTGTGGGAATTCCTGGCTCTTAAATCCACCCATTGTAGTTTTTAAATATCAAGTCGGTTCTAAAATTATATTCACATTAGAACAGAAATTTGATGGCCTTATTATAATTATGCATAAATTTGTATATATGCATTATATTATTAGAAGCTTTAAATTATAGGCCACAGTAGACATATAATAGGTTGCAGAATAGGTTGCAGTGTGTTATATATAGGTTGCAGTATATATAGGTTGCAGTATATTATATAGGTTACAGTAAATAGGTTGCAGTATATTATATAGGTTGCAGTAAATAGGTTGCAGTATATTATATAGGTTACAGTAAATAGATTACAACTAGTATACAACTGCACATTATAACTAAGAAAGCTCTGTAATATTGCTGGTTGTATAACCATTTCAATTTCATGAATTATACATATGCATGTCTCTTGAATTTTCATAAATGGAAATTGAGTTATTTATAATATGGCTATTTTTATAATATGTTATATACTATAAATGTTTTCAAGCAATGCAAGTGGAAAGTCTAAGTAAAATAAAATCATTTTTTTTGTTCAGAGAAAGCATTAAATGACACACTACTCTTGTTGTAGCAGCTCTGTAGCCTATAAGAAATTACTGCTTATTATTTTCATTACTGCAAATGTCTTTAAATAATCAACATCAGCATATATTATGTTGTTATAACAACATCGCATCTCTTTGGTTCCAAACTTTTACATACTCCCTTGTATTTAGCTTATGTTTTCTCGAACAACACAAATCAGAATTATGTTCAGAAAAGCTCCCATTTATCAGTTACAAAGGAACACCTTGATTACCAGTGCAAAACTTTTATAGAGTTGATAACTATAAATTTATCTTGTAATTGTTTCTAGTTCAAAGCTTGAATTACCATATTATGTACATTACATCATAGTTTACCATAACATCTTCAAAGAAAAGCTAAAATAATTATATCAGGGATAATCACTTATGCAACAGTACAATAGTTGTAGTTAGTATACAAAGATCAGCGTAATTTAAATTTAAAGGAAACAGTGGTTATTTGCTTGCCAATTAGGGAAAAAGATATTAAATATAAAATATATATCATTTTTTATTACTAAATTTACTGGCAAGCTGTATAAATGCTATAAAAATTTCCTTTCAAATGTAATCTATAATATAGAACTTTTGGTTACCATATATACTTAACTACCTACACATGTTACTTCTCCAGCTTTACTATAATTACTTAAAAAAAACAACAAAAGATAAAAAAGCTGCTTCATTTTTAGATTAAGCACTAAATTCAGTATTTTTACACACTTCTTATCAATTATTATTTATAACGAGTAGTTACTTTACTAAAGAATGCTCTCTTTAGTATGAGTTTTCTTATGTTTGGGTAAATAGTACTTTGCAGCACATTTACAGTTGCATAAATCACACTGAAATGGTTCTTCTCGGGAATGTTTGTTCAAAACATGTCTTTTTAAAAAGCTTTTCCTAACAGATTTATATTCACAAAACTTGCACACAAATGGCTTTTCACCAGCTAGCATGCCTTCTTATATGAACTGTTAGGTTATGCTTGCCAGAACAGCTAAAGTTACAAAAAACACACGGAAAAGGTTGATCTATAGTGCGTTCCATCTTATATTGCTGTAGAGCATGTTTCTGATTGAAAGTGTAATCACCGCCATTATATGCAGATACATTTTTTTCAGTGCGCTTTACCGTATGCAGCTTTAAACTATTTTTAAAGAGTTTTCAGAATTACTAGCTATAGATTGAAATGACTCTTCTCTAGTGTGTTTGTTTAGGTGTATTTCTAGATTATTCCTGTCTTTACTCCATACATTTGTTTCTTCTGGTACAGAGTGAGTGAGAAATTGTGAGCCTATATATAAGGTTATACTCTGAAATTGATTCTTCTTTCCACATACAGATAACTTGAAAGTTGAATCTTTCCAGCTTTCTTTCTCAACGTGCTCTGCAAAAATCATTTAATATAAACAATTGACAAAAGCCTTCAAAGCTGAGAAACTAATTATAAAATATTTTCACATTAATGCACTCGCCAACTCATATGTATATTTCAAGTAATATTATAGAAACAGTAAAGTTATAGGTTTATTGAAATTGAAAAAAATCTACTCGAAACATACATTATGGTAATAATATTACTGATTATAGATTATATTATATATAATCTACTGTCGCAGCAATGCATGAAGAAAAACAAAACATTTTTATTTATAGAGCATTCATAGTTTTTGTTATTATAGCAAGATGGTGCACTAAAACATTTTCAACAGACAAAACTTGTTTTAAAAACCCAAATATTATAGTCCTAAAATATCTAAATATATTTTCTCTAGTCATGCAGAAGCAACAAGTAGAAAATTTAAACTAGAAACTGCATGCAGCTCAGGAGATAAAAAACTTCAGTCAGAGTCGTCTCTTCTCAAAATGATATTTACAATTAGGTAAGAGAAACATAAGAATAATTTTTTGGATTTTATCTATTTTAGCTCTTGAAGGTTTTGGGACATTATATAGACTGATGCATGTTCAACAAATTAAACTGAAGTCTTAGCATTTTATTTTGGTGTGGAATTATTTGAGTATAATATATACTATATTGACATTAAATACGTTCAATCAAAAAAACATAGACCAGGGGAATGCTATGGAGAAATTAAGGCAATTATAACTCTGTGTATCCCTCATATACACCTCTACCACGTGCAGTACAAAATAATTAGATTTTAGCAGCTATAATATAAGCATGTGTATAGCATCGCCTTTGTATAGCTGGCTAAATATCTTTACACAAAATGGGTAGAAAAATTGTCCAATATCTATTAAATTTCTACCTGTTTTATTATATTATAGTACCTTGAAATATGTTACCAATAAACACTTAACTCCTGTATCATTCAGTAGTGTGAGAGCATCAGATATAACTTTGGACAGAGGTTCATCAGATGATTCTTGATAACATAAGTTAGGATCTTTACTAAAACATGACCGTGCAGCCTACGAAGATAGAATATTAGGTACATCAGTAGGTATATCTGTTTTCTTCAGAATACGGAGTAAAATTTTGTGGAATTTCCCTTTCACCCGGTTTATCATTTGCAATGAATTTATAAAAATATCCACCATCTAAATTAGAAAACATACAAACTTGAGAAATGTAAAATATATAATGTGTTAAAATTAAAAAACTAATTGTCTTTCTTTGTATTTAAATTACACTACTACTAAAATTATTTGTCTGCATTTTAATTGATTTTTTTCATTTAATGTTTAGATCGAGACATAGCTTATATAATTAGTATTTTAATACTCCAGTGATTATTATAGTTAGTTAACTATACTTACATATTCCCTCAGTCATTGTACCCATGAATTTGTGTTTTCTTTTGCTGAAGCTATTCTAGTAAACTATAAATAAAGTGAATTTTCATAAAGTTTATATATTTGTTAGCATCAAGCTGTTGTAAGCTTGGATTAGCTGCAATAAGCTCAGCTTTATGTACCATTCAATATGTTATGGCAACAATGCTAGCTGTACTTAGTGCTTACACTAACACCTTTTAATTATATACTCTTATATATCAATCTTTATTGGTGGAGGAAGTAAATTAGTTTGAAGAGAACAAGCTACACATTGTGTGAATCCATGGCTACTACTAACGTGAGCATGTAATAACTAATATATATTTTTAGAGTGCAAGGTGCTACTTGTCCTCAATATATTTAATATTAATCTTTCAGCAATTATAAGCTTTTAGAATTTGCTTAAATATATTGCTGCATTTAATTATATTCCAAGTACGAATACATGTTTAAGCTATTTCAATTCTTTAACAAACAGATGAAGCATGATTTTAATTATATAGAATAATTTACATGTTTTGTTATATACGCATTATGCTAAAGATATTTTTCTGCTTTATTCATATATATCAATTAAACCTAACTTAGCTAAAAGCTATCTATTATATTATAGTCCTATAGCTTATAGAAATATTAAAGTGCAGGTTTTAGAATTTTGCTGGAGTTGTCTCTCTTTAGCTATTGTAGTCAGCTTTTGACTGGAAGCTTTAAAGCTGTAGAACAAGGAGATTAGCTAACTTTTAAAAATTATTGGTTCAATTATAAAGGCAATATACAATACTGGATGCATTACCATATACAATATGTACGTATACTATATATATACAATACCATATACAATACTATATACAATACCATATATAATACTATAATACAATACAACATATAATACCACATACAATACCATATACAGTAGGCCTATGCAATACTCAGCAGTATGGTTCACATAGATCTGTTGCCAAAGTTATCCATGGATCTTCATCAAAAACACATCCTGAACATTATACTGTGACATCCTGAACATTATACTGTGACATCCTGAACATTATAATGTGACATCCTGAACATTATACTGTGACATCCTGAACATTATACTGTGACATCCTCAACATTATGCTGTGACATCCTGAACATTATGCTGTGACATCCTAAACATTACGCTGTGATATCCTGAACATTATATGCTGTGACAATAAAAAGCTGGCTAATTTATGTATAATATTGCTACTTGTAAACAGTATGTCATTGTTTAAAGCTGTTTCTTGTATTTTTAGTATAATCATGCAGTACCATATACTCCATTTCTGCCATCTAAATTACCATTATTGCTGTATGCATGATTGCAATTGGCATCTGATGGAATTATAATGTTTTGCTGGTTTTTGTTTCCTTGTAAATGAAACCTGGTATATAAATATAACAATCTATAATATAAAAAGTAACCCACACAACTACTGTTAGTTTTCATGCTGATATTATCAAAACAGGTTCACCAGTGATCAACACAATGTTTTGGGCTTACTGCGTACTATATTTAGTCATTTCAGCTAATGCAGACCTTTCCTTAAAAGAGCTGAAGAGAAAATAGAGTTTTTATAACTATAATATAAGTGTCATTACAACTATAGACCCGCTAGTGAAACAACCATCAAATTACAAGCAATTAATATATAGTTTCTATTTTGCAAGCTATAATTTTTAATAAACAATACCAAAATTATAGAGCACTGATATAATTTATTAGGAAGCTTTTAACTTGTTTGTAAACAACTGAACACCCGGAAAGCTTTTTTGAATTGCATCTATGAAATATATATTTTTACTTAGTTGTTGGTTGTAACATGGAACATTATCATTTAAATTTCATATAAGTCTAAATAATGTATATCTACACTATGGCTACTTTTAAAGTGCGGTTGTATAAACTAACAACCCAAATAGGAAATCTTTTAAGAAAAAAAAAGAAATTTATACATATGTTTTGTTTATAGAAAATATTAAATGATAAGATTTCTTTAAAATGCAGAAATTTTGCACATCTAATATCAAATGTTTAAACATTGTTTATGTGGTATATATCTTTTATTCCTTATATAGTTCACATCCACATGTCTTCATTACCTCCTATATATACCCCCATTTTATAGATATGTACCTTTTAGTTTATTAAATGCCCTTGCTTGGTAATCTTTTTTTATGAATTCCACTTTCAAGCACTCTGAAGATCTATCAATGTAAGCATATGATAATATCTGTATAACAATTAAAGAGCTTTTCACAAATTGCTCCTATATTTTATAAATATAACGACCATTTTACATCTTATAAATCCAAATAACTCATATTTGGTTAGCAAATTCAAATACAGAACTGCAATAATTGCGCCATTATATAGAAAAAGTGCTTCGATCAATCCTGTTAGATCCTGTACTTGGAAAATCTTAAAAACCAAGGAATTATCCCCCCTCATGAATACCTTTTTATAGCTATTAGTGCTTTGATGCACTATAATAATCTGCAAATTTGGGGTCGCAGTATTGAAAAACTTCAACATTATAGATTATGCATGATTTATAAAATATTTCTCTGGGCATAATAACAAGCTGATCATGAAAATAGAACTGGTTTAAATTATATCGCAAATCTATACAATGTTTATATTACTGTTTCAAGAATTGGTCTAGACTGAAGGTGTCAACATGTAGCGTTACAAAAAATCATTTAACTTGAATATTTAGTAGGTCAACGCATGAACTGCAGAAAGCATCAGCGTTACTAATAGTAGAGTTTAAACTCTGATTAGTCAGGTTTGAGTTAACAGCTAATGGTTCTTTTTCAGGGATTAACGGTTTTTATTCTGCGTTTTTGAAAAAAAATTTCCTGGTTGAAAATTTGTTTTCATACCTTTGAAAAAAATATAATTCATTTTATATACGTGCAAGGTATAATCTAAACCACTTTAAATGTTATGCTTGACTAATTGTTGTTGATCAGAAAAAACTCCTTATGTCGTAATTTAGGTTGAAGTATTTTGCTGTGACCACAAATGAGCAGATTATTAGGGGATTAAAGTACTGATAATTATGAGAAAATATTTATAGGGGAAAACTATTTTCCAAGCAGGATGTAATGTAACTGAGCCCCATTCTCTTCCTCTATATATAAAATTTTTGATTTGAATTTGTAAATCACCTGGTTTCTTTATGTCTACACTATACTGTATAAGCTTTAATAAAAGAGGAGAGGGTATTATAGCCCTATAAACTAGAAAGGGAATATGCTTGTATACAATGCAAACCATTCTGTTGTAGAATTATATTATTTGTACACCACATCAACTGCTCTTTATTATAAAACCTGCATCATACAAAGTACTCCAGTCAGTCTATGTTGTCTCTTTAATGGTGGAGGAAGTAAACTAGTTAGAAGAGAACAAGCTATATATATTGCGTGAGCCCTGCCTAATATTGAACAGAGGCATATAATAACTAATAGATAATATAACACAAGGCGTTACCTGCTTGCCTTCATTGCAAATAATTAAAGTATTTCAATTGAAGTTTTATGTTTAATGCAGCGTGTAATTATTGTAGCTGAAGTCAAATGGTGGTGAAAACAGTTTTTATCCACATATAGCCACACATATACTTCTGAAAACAGCTATAACAGCATAATTTTAATTTTATATTGAATAAGTTTAATCTGTTAAGCATTATGCTAATTGCTAGAGTAACATTGCATGGTCTGCATCTTAATTCATTCATTATAGATTATATAAAACTTTAACCCTTGGCTATAAAACATTAAAAATAAAGTATTTATAGAAGTATTTCTACTGTAAGTTGTAGTCTTTTAGTGAAGCTGATTTTTTTAATGAATATTAATATTTTCCAAGCAGGTATATGACTGAAAGCTGTAAAATATAATAGACATAACATTACCTGCTACTGAGTATACATTACCGGAAGTGTTATAAAATGATATTTGGATGATGCTGTGCTGCATGACGTACTCTCAAGTATAACCAATAATATATTATTGGTTATACTTGAGAGTACGTCATGCAGCACAGCATCATCCAAATATCATGTGTAACAAAATATAAAGTTTACAGCTTTTAGCAGTAGAAGATTTTAATTTTCAATACATTGATCAAAAATAATCAATGGATAGGTGCTACTCAAAATTAATTTGCAAGACTCAATGTTAGAAATATGCCTTAAAATTATAATATTTTTGTAATAGCCTAATATAGATATGTGTGTGTATTATATATACATAACAGTATATATATATTATTTATATATGAAAAATTATTCACCTATTGTTAGTTATACAAGTCAGAAAATGGGAAACCTATTTTGCCATAACATTATATACCCACTTTTTCTACAATAATTGAGTCATGTTTTATAGTGTTCAACAACATTTATGTGACTGCATGCTAAAACATTTTCTACTCAATAAAGATTTTTCTTCTTACAATTCAAAATTTATATGAAAATACAAGGCAGCTTCCCGGCACCTTGATATGTAATGCTTATATAGGTCACATATATATATATAGGTCACATTTTGCATCTATAGAATAAATTCAGTATTTTAGTCAATCTAAGTTTATTTCCATATGCTTTGCATGGTGTTCTTTATAAGCTGAACTGTTACTTCTTGCTTTAACATACTTTGCTGTCCTATATCACTCTTTTAAGTTTCTCACAACATGTAGCTACGCTTATTCAATCAATACTAATTTCAAATCTAGCATTTTTGAAACATCAGTAAAAAGTGATAAAATGCTAAAGCTCTGTTGGCTGTAAGCATACACTGTGAACTAATTAAATCTATAGCCTGAGACTTAGTAATGTTTATATATGAGATGCAATATGTAATACCAGGTAAAATATGCAGTAGGCTACCAGATTGAATATGCAATTCTGAATAAAATATATGCAATACCAGATGCAATTTACAAAATGCAGTCTGATAAAATGCGTCAGAAGCAAAGTTTGTCTTCAAAAATATGCTTCCACCAATTACAGGTCATCACAATAACAACTGGTCACAGTTTTCGTTACAGGCAGGAAATTTTTTCTACCTTTGAGCATCATTCATCGTTATGTGAAGCCATTATATTTGTATTATTAGTCTTATATGATATATCAGTACCATTAAATATTCTAAATTACTATTATCGCTGCATGCATGATTGCAATTGGCATTTGGTTGAATTATAATGTTTTGCTGCTTTTGTTTCCTTGTAGATGAGAAGAACCATGGCATAAAAAATATCACAAGCTCTATAAAAAGTAACCCACACAACTACTGTTAGTTTTCATGTTGACATTGTCATCACAGGTTCACTAGTGAGCAACACAATGTTTTGGGTTTACTGCGTATTATGTTTAGTCATTTCAGCTAATGCAGACCTTTCCTTAAAAGAGCTGAAGAGAAAGAATGAGTTGAAGGATACGACAGATGAGAAAGTAAACATTCTGATGTCAAACATCGAGCAGCACTGCCACGCTGACCTCAGGACTAGTGGTGAGTCTCTAACCAATTAACTAAAAGCAGCAAATCTTTGACAATCATTAGCTTAACTGTTTCAATTGCTTTTTACAAATTTTTTTAGAGAAACTCTTGCGAACAAAACCTCTGTTGCTATAGATCCTTCATATAGAATACAGGCTTCTCTTAATTTGGCCATTATTGCACATGTTTTTATCTTTGGCAAAAGTTACATTTATAATATTATGTTAAATATGTAACTGGCCATAATGGTATAATCCTATCTATATTGAATATACTGACTTACAACCAGTTAATTCATGGCTTTATTATAGCCGACATCCGATGCAACCTGACAAATTATATTATATAGAACATACAATGCTGTTGTAAACACTTGATATAAATCAGTGTATATAAATATAGGTGCCAGGAAGAAGAGGCAATCTGAAGAATCTTTGAGACTGTTGTTACGAGATCTCTTAGATGAATGTGACCTAGAGGGAGAGTCTGAGGATCCCAACCCAACAACTCCAGCTCCTACAGTTCTGTCACCCACAAGTCAACCTTCTAACCAACCATCTATATTCGGTATGTGAACTCTGTTGTTTATATTTGTGAACTTGTGGATGTATATATACTTATATACTACTTCTTACTCATCCAACTAATATTCTGACTCATGCAGATGGGAAATTCCAAGTATATGTATTTACTTGATCAAAAATTAGAATAACATTTTTTTCTAAAACTGTGATGAATTAAAACAGTATTATTTGTTTGTTATATGCAGCAATAAAAAACGTGCATAATTCAATTAAAAAACTGTTCAAATTACACCCAAATAGTCAAGTTGAGTTATTATATCTTATGAAGAACCCTGTGCTGTATATTTCAGGTCCTTGTCAATCAATGGACACTGTGAATCTCACTGGATCATGGAGATTAGACTTAGAGGGCTCTAATCTCTTACCAGCCAATGGGTTTTATGCATGTGACCGGGAGTTACATAGAGGACAACACTGGTTCAGGTGCATACTGAGTACACAATATACAACTTAGAATTCTTAATTTGCTATTTTAGCCTTCAATCACTTGGCTCTACAATATACTTGTTTTCATATAACAAAATAGGCTACAAAATTATATCATGTAAACAAATAGCAGTATATACATGTAAATGAGTAAAATATATTCAATAAAATTGCCAAATATACATGATCTAGTTGCAGCAACAAAAGATAAATAGCCAATGAAGAGGCTAATTTATACAAAAGAATACCCTAGTTAACTTGTTGTCAATATGGTCTATAAATTTCAGGTTTACAGATTTTCCAAACCACAACTGTTTGCAGAACTTCTAGTCCAGGATACAGCTTTTAAGCTGAAGCTAAGCTAAATTATAAGAAAGAATAACTCAGTTAACTTGTTTTCAATAAGTTCTAAGGCTAAAGCTTCCACAAGCCCAGAATACAATCTCTAACTAATTAATATGTGAATTCACTGAGACTGTTTATTTAATACATGGAAAGATTCACAGGATCTGCTGGCTCACAAATGTCTAACAGATGTCCTCTTGATTACTCCTGTGGAAGTCATGGAGGATTCTGGACTAATGCCCCTATGCCAAGTGTAGTGGGAGATATACACCGGGTGCCCATATATGGTAGCTGGAATGGAGATTGCTCATGGTTGGTTATTTTTCTATAATTACTAATACATTGCTAAAATTATTATTAATTGTTACAATAACTTTTATACAGTATCACAATAATCACTGCGGTGTCACAATAATTAATACGTTATTACAGTAGCTATTGATATTGACAAGTAACTATATACTGTATAGTTTAGCTCCCAAGTGTGAAACACTAACTAATTAATGTCATATATAAATAAAGGAATGCACATGGAATAGCATTGGGTAATAAAATATATTATGTAATGTTATGTCTGTGTATAGGTACACATGGCCTCAGCCAAACTCTATGCTGGTCCAGAAGTGCTCCGAGAGGCCTGGTGACTACATTTACAAAGTGTTTGGAACTGGCTCTTGCTACTGGGCCTTCTGTGGAATGAACGTTGATTCTGATTAGTAGCTTGCATGGAATACATTTCAATATTTGTATGATGTAATTAGAAATATGCATTTTACTCTTCTGTATTTTTATTAATATACAGTGCTTCCTCACTAAGCTGTGGATTCTAAAATCTAAATTAGTGAGATAGTAGAATAAGAGAGTCAATTCATTAATTTACGGATTTGTTAAATTTGGCCTTTTTGACCCTGTAAACACATACATAAACCACAAAACGTTACTTTTAGACTTCTGTTATTTAACTGGAACCATGAGATATACAGATGTAGCACTGTATTATATTTTATATTATTTGTAATCAGAGACCAGCTAATATAATAAGAGACACAGCCATGTAATTGCAAGCAATTGAGTTTGTTTCTTCTGTTAAAGCTATTTTACTACGTGGTCAATTTTACTACTACAATTTATTTTTACTGCTTGTAAACTTACCTTTTTTACAATAATAAAATATAAAAACACTTGAGTTGTTTCCCATTCCCTCAGTCATTACTAGTTAATTGTTGATAATCAGGTGTGCGGTTATAACTGGTTTTGCACTGACTTGTACACCAACTAACAGGTCTGTAGCATTACAAAGTTTGCCATAGCAAAACTTTATCAGTGATAATGTTCTTGAGTGAATGAAACTACTTATGGTTGGAAATTATTGATTTGCCTGTAAATAGCTGAATAACAAGAAAAGTCTTTAAAATTGCTTTTATGAAATAAATTTGCTTGTTGGCTGTAACATAGACAATTTCCATTAACATTTTCTGAGCTTTAAATAAATAATGTATTCACAATATGTCCACTTATAAAGTATAATTATAAGAACTTATTATAGCAGCCTAAATAGAAAATCTATTTAATTATAAAGGAGGTGAGCCAGCAGGTGCAAGATCTTTTCAACCGGGATCTGATTGAGCCTGCCCACGGTGCGTGGAGCAGACGCCCTGGCTATCCCCGATGCATCGGCACCCACAGTAGCTCGGGTCCTGGACCAACACGTGTTCTGTTACTTCGGCCTACCGGAACAGATACACACTGACCAGGGCGCTCAATTTCAATCAGAACTAATGAAGGACCTTTGCAAAGTATGGGGGGGGGTGAATCAGAGCCGGACCACCCCGTACCACCCTCAAGGAAACGGAGTGGTAGAAAGGAATAATCGGATGCTGAGTGACGCCCTTCGAAGTCTCTTGTTGGGGAGGAGCCAAGAAGAGTGGGACATTATGTTACCACAGATTATGCGAGCATATTGGAGTACCCCTCTCTCCAGTACACAGGAAACACCTAATCTGATGATGTTGGGCCGTGAAACTAGAGTCAAGGAGCATCTCACTTACCATGTTCCGGCTCCCGAATTTCTCATACACGAATATGTATAGGGAAGCTGGTCGAGACCATGAGGAAAGCCTATGACGCATTGAGGGAGAAGCAGTGGGCAGTTCGGACAAAAGATTCCAAGGAGCCTCCCTTATATCGAGAAGGGGACTGGGTGTGGATGGTCAGCTACCGTAGGCGTCGCGGGCAATCGGCTAAATTACAGCCTAAGTTCGTCGGCCCCTACTGCGTAGTAGAGGTTTTACCCAACCACACATATCGTGTGGAGCACTCAAGACAGATATCTGTCCAAAACGAGCAGCGGTTAAAACCCTACTGCGGTAGTCCAGAAGCCGCAGGACAGGCACCACCATTGCTCGAACCAGCACGACAACCCATATCCCGTGGAAGGCGGAATCGACCCAGGGACTGGGAAATTTTTATTCGTGATCCCGAGGAAGCCGGCAATAGCTTGAGACATCAGCCACAGAACCCACCCTCAATTCCTCCCACTCCGGATCCACCCACCAGGCCCACTCAGATAGAGGACCTCCCACCACCGCCAGATAACCCAGGACCAGTCACACCACCAGGAAACCTGGAGGAAGTACCTCCCATACACCACATTTCAGACCGGCCAGATACCTCCGTCTCCAACACTTTGGAGAGAGCCAGAAGAGACAGGAAACCCCCAAAGTACTAGGCTGATTATCACGTAGGGCGATTGACTGGTACCCAGTCATCGAGTTGTTCACCCAGTACGGGTAAAGACTCCAAGCCTCGGATGCAGAGTAGCCCTGAAATTGCAGGACAACTCCAGGTACAGCAACTCGCAAACCAGCCCAGACACGTAGTAGACGGCCACCCACCTAGTGTTGACCCAAGTGGGCAACGGTGCCCTAGACCTACCGCCGACTTTGACCTCATCCAGAGAAGTGACTTAGACGGAAGGATCCAGGCCTTATCCTGCCACCTCGATCAATGCACAAGGGAGATAGAGAGCCTGATACGCCGAATCCGATGACTGAGACAAACAACTGCGAACCACCAGCAATCAACTCCCGGAAGGAGACCAAATTGTTTTTTTGTTATCGAAAAAGGAGATGCTTTTCGATGGGGGGAGAATGTAATGGATTTTAACGCTCTAATAATTATATTGCGTCACTATTATAATGGACTTGGAGTAACTTTGTAAATACTGTTAAATGTAATTATAGCTAAGCTCCTTGCGTAGCTTTCTAATGCCTCAAATATTGTAAATATAGCTTAGCTCTTAGCGTAGTGAATAGCGTAATAATTGTGAATTGCCTTCCTATTTTTATTGTTTGTTTTTAAGTTACTGTAATAGTTTTTGGAGTTATGTTTGCCTGCCACTTCTTTTATAGTAATCTGCAACAATTTATGTGAGCTGAGGTTCGCCGAAGTCGGAACCCAGGGCGCGATTTCGGAAGGGGTATGTTCGACTTTGGAGAGATGTGTCCGATTTCGGATGGATTCTTCCGAAGTCGGCAACCGGAACTCCGAATTCGGCCGATTTTTGGACCCCCATAGTGGCAGGAACTTTTTGCAGTATATAAAGGCGAGCATTTCCACTATCAAATCAGTCTAACACTGGAGCTCGCAGAGGAAACTACTATATATATCAATAAAGGCTATTAGAATCAACATTTTACAAAGACTTTTATTCAACAATTAATAGTACTGGCATGCAGACTACTTAATCTGTTTCAATAAACCCGCAAAATCATAACAACAGTTATAAATACATTATTATAATTAGTGGTCTATATATATTATATATAAGTAGTGCTATATATATAATTATGTATCTCTTGCATATACACTATTAATTATAATAATATGCTAACAACTACTATAATGTGTATGACACCATATGCAACAGACCACTGAGTATGTGTGTAACTATGGTAACCATGTTAAGAGTGTAAAATAGCTTATCACTTTTCATTCTTTTTCTATAATGATGGTATGAAGCAAGGTAGATGGATTATGTAACATACCTGATCTACCAGCTTTGGAATTACATGACGATACCCTTTTGCCATTGTCTAGAAGTAGAACTAAATACTGAAGTTGCTGAATTCAGAGGAATTTAGGCTGACACTTTAAATGCAGCTCTTTAGAATTTTTTCAGCTACACCCTGGGAAAGTTTGTTGAATAAAATAAGGTAATCTGTTTGTCTAAACACATAGGTGTTTAGGCTTTCTGAATTGCAACCAAACCGAAGATACTGTGAAATATATAAATTATATTTAAAGCTTAAGCTTTTTTTGAACAAAAGAATTTTTTTAAAAACTAGCTTTTATTTTTAGCTTGAAAAAGCAGAGCAAGCCTAAATATATACCTTTATATAAAAAACAAAGATTAAAGATTTTAAAAGCAACATTCTACTGTAGCAGATAAAAATCGAACATGTTTTAGTTAGTTTAATCAGGTTCAATTGTGTTAGATGATAATTCCTTTATTTTTTAATAATTATTGATAGCACAAGGATAATTTAAAAGATGTTTGTAAAAAACATATTATTTAACTTTCCATTGATGGAATATTGTATTGTATTGTATTTCCTTATAAATATTGAGCAAAATATAGGACCACCGACATAAATTATTTGTGGGTGGTTCCATAACTTTAATCCTGCACTGCACTGCACGGAATGAGCTATCTGTCCAACCACCACTCATTCATATGTTATAATCATAGTTGAGTAAAATAGTATTGTGAAGTTGCATGGAAGAAAACTAGACATATTTCTGTGCTAAACTTACAAGGTTTTGCGAGAGTATGATTATAGTTGCATTCCATACTAGAATGGTAATGATAAGGATAATGATTCTTTTATGTTTTATTAATTGATAGCACAAGGAGAATTGAATATATTCTTGCAGAGAATATATTATTTAGCTTTCCATTGGTGGGATATTGTAGTGTATTGCTTTATAAATATTGAGCAAAATATGAATTACTATAGCAACATAAATTATTTGTGGGTGGTCTCGTAATTTCAATCCTGACTGTATATTCACCACTACATAGAATGGGCTCTCTGTCCAACCACCACTTATTCCATATGATATAATCATAGTTGAGTAAAATAGTATTGTGAAGTTGTATTGAAGAAAACTATACATTTTTCTGTGCTGAACTCACAAAGTTTTATATGTGTATTGTGTATGTATATTTATGGTTACATTTTAGACTAGATTACAATCTACATTATATAGATATGCATGTGAGAGTAACTGCTGCTGAAATTGGAGATTCATGGAATAATACCGTCGATCTAAAACAAGAACATAACTCCAAATGCTGATCTCTTCTATGATTGCAATAAAAATACTGGACACAGTTCTGTGGTGTAAAAATAGTATCAGTTACTTTATGCAGTTGTAGTTTCAATTCTCACAAATATTTGTAAAATTGGCAATTGCTATATTTAATGGATATATAAATATTGCAAATGAATTAAACTATTATTTATTAATAATGCAGTTTCTAACCAATACTTGATATAAAGTTATTTTCTTAGAGCCTTGCATCAATTTGATTAGCGTTTATAGAGTCACGAACAGGCTTCTGTTAACATAATCATCAGAAAATAAATGTATATATAAAGCAGTGGAAATATGTGACTATAATATTTGAAAATAATTATTTCTACACTTTTTCAGGGACACAGAAGTTGTGATATACATAAAACCAAATCTATATTATTATAAGAGAATCGGCAAACCACTAGCATCTAGAAATATAAAATTGTTTGTGTTTAGCATAGCCTCCAAGTAGATAGAGAGAGAGAGGAGGAGGGGCAGGAATATAGAATAACAGGCAACTATAGTTTTTCAAAGTGCTAAGTCTATTCACTCTCTCCGTCTATGTCCATTAAATCCAGGAAAGAGGTAGAGTTGTCTGCCATGTGTCAGAGTATCGTATGTAACTACCAGCTGTCCTTCATGTAGCCGTCTCTTCAGACACGTCTTTCTAACCTTCTGCTGAACCTATAATATTAGTGACGGCAACAAATTAAATTGGAATAAATAAAATCAAATTAAAAGGTTTATTCTTCTTATAAAAAAGTAAAAACTTTGTTTCATAATTCAATGCTAATGTTTAATTTGTATGTAAACAAGAAAATATACAAAACTTCACATAGGTTTACTAAAAACTTTACAATTATAGCTAATCACTTTTTAAAAATATTTAATAAATAAAACTACACTATGGTGTTTGTATAACTGAGCACATTATGCCTCCAATGCCACTACATTATCAGGCTGGTATTGTGGTATAGTAGATAAGGGCTTGCCCCTAGCTATTAACTAAACAAAGGGACCGTGTAAAAGCTCAAAATACTTTTAGTGAGAATTGGCTTCACAATAATTATATGACCAATTCACTTTGTGCATGCAAATTGCTAAACAGTGAAAATATTTTAAATTTTTTCAAGGAGTGTAATAGGCTAACAAAGAGCTTACATTTTTGAAGATTTCACACATGTGACGGTGGTCAGCGTGTTTATACATGGTAGACACAAGAGCTCTGATCATAAGAGAACCGTAAACCTCATGTCTTATTGCAAGGAAACCTACAAAATACACATTCAGTGTTATCACAGCTTCAAATTGTTCTATATGCCACACATACACATGCACACACCCTTATATATTTCAAATAAAAATACATTACTACTGGCTATGCAATTTTGCCAACATAAATATGCATTTCATGGATTCATTGGTAGTGTAATTTACACAAGAAACTAAAATTTATAACGAAATTATATGCTTTTAGCTAGACTTTGTTTATTCAACATATTGAGCACTTTCCAGTTACGATGACTAACTTACTTCATTAATACTGACTTGTACATACAGCCTATAAGTATGTATAGAATTTTGTGAGTAAAGTTTTTACAAAGTCAATCCTCTGCTGAAATTAATTTTATGTGATATGATGGATTGCTAATATTTTATAAGAACGTAAAATTAACAATTTTTTACTTGCAGAAAAACAAATAAAAATAATAATAGACTATGGTAAAATCAACTCACTTTCAAAGCTAGACTTGATCACAAGCAAGTCATCATAGTTCAGTCTAGTCATAGACTCAGCTTCACGCTGTACTTCACCAATCTTTGAGGGTGGAGTAGGCACCACTCCGTGCTTAACTTGTTTGCTAGAAGCAGATGCAAGTTTTGGATCTGTTACAATCCCGCGCTCCCCAAGATCTGACCGAACTAAAATGTATGACGACATAACATACATGTATATAATGAGTAAATATAAAATTATTTAAAATAAACATAATAAAAGTATAATAAAACTGGAAGACAACCAAGCCCTTTAATATGAAAACAATTTCAAAAAATACTAATGCATGGATGTCAGATTTAAACTTATAATAACTTAACAACAATGGCCCAAAGCTCTTTTTATTCTTCTATTTTTTCTATACTTATATAACTGATTTTTCACAGCTCATGTACTTAAAATTTAATTGATTTGGTTCCTAGTTTAAGCAATGAGCTCTAAATTTGGATACAATTTGGAATATTATAGGATGATAACCTCCACTGCACACTTCCAACACCACCATTTTAGGTTTTCCAGCCATTCCAGGAAAGTTGAGAGGGGTGAGCAGGTCAAACACATCTGTAAGGTCAATAGTCTTCATGTCAGTACCATGAATCAGGTTATTCCTACTACCATGACTCATGATGACTAACATGTGACACCCATAGTCTTCATGATCTGGGTTTTCCACTTCAGTCTTGATGGCGGACAGCATTTCCTGTAACCAAAAGTATAATTCAAATGGCCAAGTTAGACAATCTCATCGACATGGAAAACTTCTAGCTTTGTTATGTTTTTGGACCAAGTTTACAATAATTACTTTTAAACATCTATGATGCTAAGCCAACACTTACTCTCATGCAAAATTCTTATGCAAAATATAAATTGTTGATGTAAATATCAACGGACCTGAAATCTTTGGCCTAACAGCTTTACCACACAGAGAGAAATATTAGTGTTAGAGTGAACATTAGCTGACAACTAAAACAGCTCGTTTTTTGGCTCCTAAATTGACCAGCAGTGAATAGAAATTAGTGTCAGGTACTGTTCACAGTGAATAGTATGTTAGATCAATGTTGGTATAAAGAGTTGTGAAGTTGATTCTTTGTATTTATCACAATGAGCCAAGTTATGTTCAATGGTGATCTTATATATGTTCAATGATGAGCTTATTTATGCTCAATAGTGATATTATATATGTTCAATAGTGATCTTATTTATGTTTAATAGTGATATTATATCTGTTCAATGGTGAGCTTATATATATTCAATGGTGATCTTATTTATGCTCAATAGTGATATTATATATGTTTAATGATGATCTTATTTCTGTTCAATGATGATCTTAGATATGCTCAATGCTGAACTAAGTTATATTCAAAGCTGAACTTATAAATGTTTCATGCTGCTCTAATTTTTGTTGGAAATAAGCTTCTGCAAAAATTATTACTGATCACTCTGAACTAACTTGTCATAACTTCTAACCAGTATGAGAGTATATTAATGTGGATTTTATTGTATATGATAGTTGAATATAAGAAATGCAACAAAAAATAACTTTTAAAGATTAAAATAAGAACAAAAACATGAAAATATACATTTGCAGAATTTTTCTACGACTGTAAATTCAGTTAACTTTTCTCAATATTAGCAGAACCTGCTAAGACCATGGTGTGTGTCATTACATTCTTGCTCTGTAGTGTAGCGATAACCAAGCAGTTGTGGTGTGTAATGGTTAGCGCACCTGTGTGCAAGTCCGAGGTCTGTGATAGTAACCCAAGTACGGGAGGGGGGAGGGTGAAGTTTTATAACTAATTCCAGCGGTTAGTGAAGTGTGGTAGTACTCCGAGAGGAGTTGAGTGGTCAGGGAAACTTGAAGGAGTAGTATAAAAAAAGGCAGCTGAGTTCTTGAAAAGTGGGTAAGGTGTAGTGTCGAGAGCACCCAGTGACGCTTGTAATGTAGTGGTGAGTGCGCCTGCTTGCAGGCTGAAGGTCTCAGCATGATTCAAAGTTTTGTAGCGGTCAAATTCTTTTTTGTGTTCCTATGCAGCATCTTTGAGTGCATGTTCTCAAAAAATGTTATGGGATCTACAACAAAAGATAAAAGTTGGGTAATATTTAAACTGTATTAGTATGAACAGTAAACATTTGATTAAGATATACAATCACAAGCAGCGTAAATAAATTAAGTTCAACTTTGAAGAAGCTGAAGTCTAAGGCCAAAACTAATAGTATCAATGATGTTAGCTATGAATCTTTCAGCATATTTTCAGCACCATCGTACCATGATCGTTTGACTCTGAATAACCACACAGGCTTTGGCAAACTTATGATCATTATGTTGCATAAGGGTTTGGGTTGGTTTGAGCTTATCAAAATTTAGTAACAATTTTGGCCATTATTTTATTTTACTTCTTTCTTAATTACAAATGCAAGAGCTGTTGGGCATAATTAGTTCAGTTATTAGAAGCTTCTCTGCATTAAAATTATCTCAAAATGTCAGTGAACCACAATTTAAGCTAGATTCAGCATTTTATATGGACCCCTCATATTGAGATAACAGATATTGATAAGTTTCAGTATGTCTATAAATTGAAAAACAAATAAAGTACTACCAAGAAAGATATTGCTACTTAAACATGTTTTTATATTTAATTGTGCTGTGCAAAGACAAATAAAAGAATAAACTGGTAGCACGGAAGTTAATAAAAGATTTTGCCAACTTTGCCAACTCACCACTAATATTGGCATTTTGGTACTTAGCTATAAGACAAGAAGCTAGCTTGGCAGCTGCTTAAGGCTAATGACTACTTGTAGGCTGCTAAACTGCATTATTAACAATACGTCTACAATGGGGGGGAATTCAAATTAATGAATTCAGCACAAATTGCTAGAAGGTGAAGTGGAAATAAAACGCAAAATTTTTTGAAAATAGATTGTTACAGGAAAACTCGTATCAAATTGATATAGGAATAGAGTAGTTTGGGAAATATCAGTCAATGTGGTCTCTTAAAAGTTATAGTTGCACAATTAATTCAATTATCTGTCTACAGCAATAGTCATACTGTCATTGTGATATAAAATGACAACGTTAAGCAAATGATTGAGCTTACCTTTTGCTGCAATGACAACTTCAGTTCCTAACTCTGAAAGAAAGTGATCATCTTCTATCTCTGAGAGGTAGCTGCAATCTTCACCCATTTGATGAAATGATTCAATGTTTTCCATGTTGTGAAGTTGTTTGGAAGCACAAATTCTTTAAATCTCAAAGCACAACCTCTTAGTCTGAGCCTCTGGTGTTCACTATGCCGGCAGAATATTTCTTCTGTCAATAGCCGTGAATGAAAACTATGTGCTGTTATGTAATAACCTTTGTTTTGCTCTTTCGATGCTTGGTAAGCCAGTTTCTTGCCTTTGAATTACAATTTAAATATTTCTTTACTATAGCTCTGTTATGCAACATCTTCTTTTGTTCCACCAGGTAGTTTACACAAGTTACTTAGGCTTTTGAAGTGGTTCACCTGATCCACAATTGACTATTCAGTAGCTTGCTTCATTGTTAATTTTAAGCTTCTTGTTTGAAACACATTTGCTGATAACTGAGTACATTGAAGTTTAATGGTGCATCTCCCCCATCTCTCTTTTACACACATTTTAAATTAGTTGGCTTTCCTTTCCATGAATGAAATTGACTAGTGAAGCCTAAACTACCCATGCAAGAGACATGTGCAGTTGAAGTTTTTTGTTGATAAATTCAACTTAAGTCTTTGATAAACGGAGTGGGGCGATGTTTCATATTGATTGCTAAATTTACAAATCATAAACAGCTAGTAGGTTGAAGGAGTTTCATTTCACTTATATGCTCCCCAGTTAGGTTGTATTTTTTGTTTTGGTACTAAGTATTATATACCTATATACCCTTATATAACTCACATATCGATTGCTAAACATAAATTATAACCATTAATATGATATATTTGCAATAATATTTGAATTTTCCCAAATTTGTATTGAAAAAAAGCATTAAATGCATTAATAATAACTTTTTTTTCCAAAAAACAAAAAATATAGAAAATGCAAAATTAATAAGTTTATTCAGAGCAAAGAAATTTATTTCTGTGCCAATTATAAAAAGCAATTGACTCAAATTTATTTAAATACACATATATTTCAATAGTGTTCAAATAAATTGCATGTAAAATGTATAAATAGCATCTAACTGGGAAGCACCAATTGAAATGACCCAAATGTAGGGTTCAACTTCATCCTAGCTTCCTATAAAGGTTTGTGATCATCATTAGTGCACATGTGAACGAACAATGTTGTTAGGTAAACAACTGCCAATTGTTCCATAATTCTTATGTAAATAAAATTTTGCTTGAACATATGTAGTTGTAGCATTGATCTCACTTTTTGCTCCTATCAACTACTGTTTAGCTTCATTCAGACCTAGGGATGATGATTACGTAATACTTGTGAAAAGTAGCTTTGACTTAACAACTAAGTGGTTTCAGAGCTACTACAAAATATTTTTCAGCTTACACTAATCGGATTAATTTTCAATTTCATCAAAATAAGTGCAGGTCTAACAACTATTAGAGGTGTGGTGCAGGCTATACCGACAATAAAAGGCTCTTTGAACAACTTTAGTGCAAGCGCTGCACTAATATTTCTCTCTGTGCACTGTGTCACTGCATGCAAAGTAAGAAATCAGAAAATATAGATTTTCTATTTATTTGTTATGCATAATTTGTTTACAGCTATTAGTCTTATCAGCAGCTTACAATAAACAAAAAGATCATCTTATTGACAAAACGGTTGGATTTTAAAACAATTTAATCATGTTACCTCCGCTTTAAGGTTTTGTCGTATCAAAACTTCGAACTTGAGAGCTTTCATCACATTTGCCATATTTTCAACATCAGCGCTTGAACCTTTCCGTTGAAGGTCAGGTTTCTCAGAGAAATGTTCATTGTTGATTATCAATGTCCTGCCTCTTTTCTTTGTCATTTTGTACACCTTTGAAACAAAGTCAAGCAAATTATAGTTTAACTAAAGAAAATAAATCAATTTTATAATCATTGATTTGTATAATTATAATTTTCTTCAAACTGTATGAACCAATAGAGCTAAATTATTTTTATACACAATAATCAATTTTGCACAGTTTCTAACCCCAATTTCTCACCAAACTAGAAAAGTCATTTATTGGTTTTTTAGAAATATAACCAGCTATAAACAATTTTCAATTATTCAAGCCTAAATAATGAAATCAAATTAGAAACAGGTCACCTGTGCTGATGGCAAGTATAACCAGATGCTTTTGCTGTGAATAGGAGAAAAAAATCAAAGTTGTTGTGTTTGATGTGCAGAAACTTGCTACTATTATTAAAATTACTTTATTGATCAGCATTTCCAACATGATAGACTTTATTTGGTCTTAAATTCTGTCAACCACCGTATTACTTGAAATACCTCATTAGTGTTATTGAAAAGCTCCTTCACTTTGGGGTGAGTAGTGGGTGTCACTCTAAGTCTAATCTCAACATTCTGATGTGTTTCATCTTCTTCTGGAACAATGATGTCATCATCTTCTGAGAGGTCACTGAGGTCATCTTCAGTTCCCATAGCAACAGGTAATCTCTCATTCACTTGCCTTGTCAATTCTATAAGATAATTTACAAAATATTATTTCCTTAAAACTTTGATAAAAAACACATTTTCAAGGCAGTTTTTTATATCTGAGGCTTAACTATTCAATAACTCAATGATTGATTAGATAAAAAACTTAACAACATAATTTTTAAAAGATTATTTTCGTTTTGACTTTATAGTTAAAAAGAAGCTAAGACATTGTTATACTATAATAAAAATTTATTGGTTGATTTAAAAATTAGAGTCTTATATATTACTCATATACTCCTTGTTAGGAGTTTATTATTTTATACTTTCACAATTGCGATAATTCATCGGTGAGCCCCAGTAAACTATGCGTAGGGATTTATAGAGCCCGTAAGTTTCTTACCAGTATTAGCTTGCTCGCCTTTAGATTTCAGCTGCTTCACAAACTCGGTAAAATTATCAGACTCCTCAGCTGGCAGGCAGCCAGCTACAAGGACATAATTGCTTATGGAAATTTGAGACTTTTGTATTGATAAATACTAGACATAAAATGCAAGCTTGCAATTCAAGTTTAGAAAGGAAACATACATCTTAGGTCAATAAAACGTAGTTTTTGCAGCTTTATGATGTATATAGACAAGCTGTATTAGTTAGAGATACAAGCGTTCCCATCTATACCACCACTGAAATTGGGTTGATTGATTTTCATTTTTCATGCAAAGGCATTTGTTAACAAAAGTCTAAATTCAAAAGTTCTTTAAACTTATACACCTAGAAACACTTACATTTGGGAGGATATTTCAGCAAAGCAAATATCTTCTCTCTTTTGCAGAGAACCAGTGAAGAAGTGTTATCTAACATGGCAGATGAATTGGCTGATGTGTCTCTGTAGAACATCTTTGAAATTGCATTCATTGCATAAGCAAAGTAGGAACTTTCTTGCTTAGGATTATTGTAGCTTTCTGGTTTAGAAATTACAGAGGTACCAGGAGAGCTTTCTTGTTTATTAGGGATGACAGCCCAATGAGGATTAACTATCTTCTCAGGATGTTGATCTTGTATCAACAAGCAGTGTGCACAAAAACTGAGTACAACTGGCCGACTTGCTGGCCATGAGTTGGTGGCATGTTGGAGGGCATTATTTGTGATGTTGAGGAGTTGCTTCCACATTTCACAAACTCTTCTTGCAGTAGAAGCCACATATATGGAAACCTGTCTAGACTTGTAGTTGTGGATTAACTGAACAACCAAACCATCGTGAAAAACGCTGGCACCGTCTCTGTGTACCATCGATGAAGCAATCAAACTAGGAAAAAGCTCTAGCATGCCTACACTCATCTGATGATATGCATGCTGTGGGAGAGATAAACCTTTGAACACTAAGTCTACTCGTAAGCTTAGTTCTTCTTTTGACATGATATCTCGGTCAGAAAACTGCTCTACCATGTAAGGAATGTAAAATCCTGTACTGGTAACGTCACATGCAACTGGACCATAAATTAGACGAAATACCTTCAAAACATTCACTGCGACATTCAAATCTGTTTTGGTTTTAAACAGCGTTTCACTTTGTATCAAATAAGAAAACAGTTGCTTGGCCATAACAGCAGTACTATTGAACAGTTTGACAAATGCATCAAATTGCTCAAGCTCAATGCTCACCCCATTTTCATCTATAAAGGGTACAAAACTCTCACGTCTCTGTGACCATCTGTTTCCTTCGTGACTATAAAAAACTACCAACAGATCTGTCAGTGCTGGGATATTGTGGAAAATGCAACTCTCAAGACCTGTTGTGTTTTTGTACCACAAGATTTTTCCACATTGGTGCATATAGTTGAGAATTATTTGAAGCTGTGCTTGCTTGATAGATTTGAAAGTTTGTTTCAAATGGTTGAAAAGCTCTTCAAAAGTGCAGTATGCTGAGGGTAAAAAACACACTTTTTGGCTAACTTGTTCCCAAAGAGCTGGTATCACCTCAAGAAAAGGTTGACAGGCCAAAAGAAGATGGGTTTTCAGTGAATCAAAGACAGCGTAATCTTCCCATTTACCAAATTCATAAATATCTTCCGCAAGAAAAATATTTTCAGTTGTCTCAGAAAATTGTTTAATGAGAGAAAAATGTCTGTTCAACTGTTTTTCCTCCTCAACTATTTCTTTGCATAACTGATTGGAAGTGCTCAAGAAGCATTGTTTCAATTCGGCAAACTCTGACGTGACACTAAAAAGGTCTTTGTGTGTAAGAACCAGTTTTGGTGAGCCCATTGAAGGGTTTGCGAGATAAAGGTGAGACATATAGTCAAACGCGAGTCTACGGACAGCCTCTCTTTCAGATGACTTTTCTACGTGATCTCTGTATTGCGCCATGTTGACAACAATCAGGGGGACACAATTTTGATGCAAGGCAAGTTGGTATGTTGTATGGTAAACTTCATTTCCACCCATATCAATAAGCTGCAGTGAACATTTTCCAATTTCCAACTTTTCAACTTTGAGAATTTTTGTAGTTTCATCAATTTTATTTTCAGGATTCCGATTTGTTACAACTCTGGTCCTGCCAACATTTTGCAAAGTTTTAATAAGACTAGTTTTTCCAGCCATCGTGTTGCCAATCACTGCTATTGTAACAAGAGGGAGGCTATTTCCAGCTCCCATTTTCATGTCTAGAAAAAACAGTCTGATTGCACTGACTCCTTGTTCGCAAACTCTTTGAGGTGGAAACCTGATTTTAATACAACCAAATAGAGAAATTTGTTGCAATTTGGTAAGCTGGAGAAATTTTGATTTCATCTGCTCAAGATTTGAGTTGTCTGAAAGGTCAAGTGTTTCCAAGCTCCTCAAGCTGTATACGGAATCAGGAATCTCTTTGAAGTTGTTGTGAGAAATATCCAGATGTCTCAAGCTGTGCAGAGTGCCCAAACTGTAAAACATGTACATCTTAAACTGTTTCTTAAATTTTACCAGAAAGCATGCTGCATCCGGAAACTAAAAAAAGTTTTGTTGGAAGCAGTTTTAGATTACAGTGAAACATAACAAGTATCCATTATGGACGATGGGCAACTTTGTAAAGATTGATAGTGTTAGTGAGTTAGTGAGATTTAAAAATAAACATTTGACTCGTTCCACACTTCAATTTATAGCCCTAAAACAAGGTGAAGAGTAAAGCTTAATGTAAATATCATTTATAGCTATTAAATATTTGCTTTTACTAACAAAAAGTTAAGTCTGCTAGCTCCCGTTATATAAGCAGCCTTCTTCCGATCTTGCTCCAATTCCCAACCGTGCGAATTCGCACTCAAAAGTACAACTAATGTGGCCCTACGCTAACAGAGCAGCTCTCCTGAACCTATGACACCAATATGCTGCCACAAAAATCAGAAATTTTAACAGCAAATCCTTGTTCAGCTTCTAAGACTTTCTCTTCTAATAAATTCCCAACTAATGATACGTATGAAAGCAAGAAAATACTTATGTTAAATATATGTTAGATATAACATGCATCTTATGTGTAACAATTCTACATTTCAAATCAGAATTACTTGGTTCCCAATTAATATAATACAAAGTTGGTTGACTGTTAATCGACTATAGCTTTATGCTATTTTACAAGTCTGCATTTTGCAAGCTATGATTTTGTTTTTTTATTTTTGAAAAACTTCATGAAATTATAGTTCATACTATATAATTAAATGTAATAATTCTCTTGTATATATAGTAGTAGAAACTTGTGCCATATAACTTTCCAACTCAAGCCGAGTTTCTGGAGTTTAATTATATAAGAAAAATTATGAGACTTTTAAATAATATGTAGAATACTTTATGTTATTGTTTATTCTTTCAAAGCATATAGCTTGTTTTAAGATAAAATATCAAATTAGACAGCGAGACTAAACAGAGATTACTACATGTAACATAGCAGTAGGATGTATGAAGTGTGTTTTACCTCTTTGGGAGAGTTTGTAGTTTACACTTTATCAACTCCAATTTCTCCAGAGAGAGTAGAGAACTGAAGATGTCAGGTAGACCAGCAGAAAATTCATTGTAACTCATATCTAATACTTTCAGATTAGTCAACTTGCTGACGCTGTAACAATAAATGATAACAGTACAAGTCTACATTTTAGTTTGAACCAGTTACTTATAATTCCTAATAATGGCTTTAAAGATGAACGGGTAAATAATTCTTGATAATGGCATTAAATATGTATCATATATAAAAGCTGGTTAATTTTAAAGATATTTTACCAGAAAAAGTTTACAACATTAGCCAAATTAACAGAATGCACAATTCAGTGCAACAGCATTTAGAATGTTCAGTTGTATACTGGTCGACCGTGGCAAGTAGTGGCGGTGGACCTCGTTGGGCCTATGCCGTTATCCGCTAGAGGGAACACCTAGATACTGGTGCTCACTGACCACTTCAATCGGTGGGCAAACGCTCTGGCTATTCCAAACGCGGCGGCTTCCACAGTGGCCCGGGCCCTAAACCGGTATGTATGAACAGATACATACCGACCAACTCAAAACTACTTTTGGTTTTATATAAATTGGAATGCATGCATGTATGTGATGAGATAAATTTAGTTTACAAATTTTTGTTGGGTATGAGAAACAGGCAATTAACAATTATATATATATATATATATATATATGTATATATATATATATATATATATATATATATATATATATATATATGTATATATATATATATATATATATATATATATATATAAATATATCTTTACGAGCTAGCAATTTGATTATAAATAGGTATACGAGAAACATTGTTATTTATTACTTTATTAGGTAAAGTAATTACACTGATATTTCGGGTACCACTGTACCCATATTTAGAGTAGCAATGAATGAAATTCAAAAATTATTATGTTACGTTAGACGTTATGCATGACACAAAGAATAGTGAGTGGCAGTTATTGTAAATTATTGAAACTTAGGGAGATAATCTTATTTTATATATTGTTATGTTTTTCAGAATTAGGGTTGATATGCAATCCAGAGAGTCTAATTACTTGCTATAGAACTGCACCAGGATAAGTCGAGCGAACGAGTATATATTTTAAACACACTAATACATTACAAAAACGATACAAATACATTTGACAATTCACACATCTAGATTATTCAGCACTCCAACTTCGACTGACTAACAGCGGGAAAACTAATACTGCTGCTAACTATCAAACCCGCTAATTGGCTATCAATTGTTCCGGGTCAATTACGCGACCCCGTATACTGTGCTGCTGGTAGCTCCACGAGCCACCACACCGCCCCCACTAGCAGAAAGCCCTCTTTCTGATATAAAAACGTTCATCATTAACCACATACATCAGTAGACCAAAAGATAATACATAACACATATAAAGATACATAATAACAGACAGAGTCATTATAACAGCAAGTCACATACAATTGGCCAGCTATAGAGGAGGAATACCGGCTAGCTGTAGTATTGGACAAGGAGTCGACCTGTCGAGCAGTCAAGCATTTGCATGATAGTCTTGGGTCTCCCAAGAGGGCGAAGTTGTGGATTATTCCGGGTAGCAGAACCAGAGTCAATGTTGGGCACGCCGATGTTTGGCTTGGCATGTACGTAATTTCCGCTTGATCCGGCCTACTGATCCTTTTAGTTGGAAGAGCCCCGTCGTGGTATTGAGCAGGTCTGGTGCTAACTGGGTAAATTCCTCTTGCAGGCGGAGGAGGCGTTCCTCCACTGTGGCCAGGCAAGCAGGGTCTGGGGACGGTGTCCGTCTGCGGTGCAGAGGGGGACTGGGAGACCTGGTTCGTCTCTTCGTCGGGGTAGGGGAGACCTCTCCTTCTTCGGGATAGGAAAACTCTTCGGGGGTGTACGCAATCTGAGGGCGGTCAGATACCAATGGAGATTGTTGCCTGGCATAGTCTAATACACGCTGGAAACCTGAGGTCAGGACGGCTAACAACATCGCCTTCTTTACTAGGGGTCGTATCAGAGTGAGGAATTCTGGATAGAGCTTAGCATCCACCACGTAATTCTCTCCGGAGAAACAGCCCGTCGCTCGATGTCTGATGAGGGGGTAGGGGTAGACATCATTGTATCCACAGGGGCAGAATGTGAGTAAGAGATGGGCGTTGACATGTAGCTTCAAGGAGCGGTGAGAGGCACACTCTTCGTCACAAATCTGGCACCGCGTCCGTCCTCTGGACCCCCAGGCCGTTTCTATCTGCTCCTCTGTTTCTGGAGACACCCACCGCCAGCGGCGGCGCAGTGGCTCGGGCCGGTCACCATTGGCATACTCCTCAGGATGCGGAGCGGGAAGTGCTCTATCCCGTACCCTGGTTGTAACGGGTCGAGTGTAATCTGAAAAAGTTTCAACAGTGTTAGTATAGTACACTGCCGTGTTGTCAGCTTGAACAGTCTGGCAACTACTCTCTCAGTTACCTCGTAGAGATTTATGGTAGTGAATAGTCAGATAGAACACGTATTGCAATGAGATTATAAAATCTCTAAGTCAAACTGAGTTCTTACTACGGTAGTTCACTAACCTATCTCCAGCTCGTTTGACTCAGTGAGTCGGAGCTGAGCGATGCAATCTAGTTTCATATTAAGATATAGTTAACTCACCCCACGATCTGTTGTCGTAAGACATACTGAATTTGTGAAATGATTTGAACTACTGCTTAGAAACACGTCTACTCTTGACTGCATCAGCGTATGAAAAGATCGAGCAACGTGGTTGGGGTGCGTGATTAAGACTTTGTGCACCCGGCGGATGAAATTTGTTTCTATTTCCGCCGATACAAAAGTTGATATTTCCGTGGTGTTGACAACTCCCACATTTGCTCGATACTTTTCTCGTACGGTTTTCCCCTAGACTTTCATACGCGCCACTTTTAACGCAGTCACATATGAAGTCCTTCAAGTATGCGGGGTTTGCCTCGTACGCTGTCCCCTTTCCAGGGGGGGGTGACACGCTCGCCGGTTTGTTAGCAGGGGCCTCTAATGGCGTCTCTACTTCACCGTTGGCGGTCACTTCTTCTTGTTCTCCGGATGGAGCCCCTCCCTTCGTGGGGGTTTGGACTTCCGGAACCGGCTCGGTTTCTGGAAGTGATGGAGTTAGACTTGGTGGCGGCGGACACGCTTCTGTTGGCAAAAGCTGTCGCTCTTCTCTCACCAAGTTTTCCTCCCGCGGTATGACCACTTCATATTCAGGTCCATGCCGCCGTCGCCCGCGCGTTGTTGTCTGCCTCCTGGGCTCCAACAACGGGGGGGCTTCTCCCACTGCGTCGGGGCTAGCCCAATACGGCTTCAAGCAAGACTCATTCTAGATAGACACCTCTCCTGAGCGCTCAATCTTGTACGTATGGTTGGGCATAGCCTCGACGATCATGTAGGGTCCCACGAACTTAGGCTGTAACTTAGCCGCCTGTCCGCGACGCCTACAGTAATTGACCATCCACACCTTATCCCCTGTTTGGTAGAGGGGTGGTTCCTCGGAATCTTCGTGTCGCACCTTCCACTGCTGTTCGCGCAGTATCTCGTGTGCGGCCTTCATCCGTTCCACTAGTTCACTGGCATACTCGTGAATCGAGTTGTCTAGCTCTGGAACGTGGTAGGTGATATGGTCAGGTACTCGGGTCTCTCTCCCGAGCATCAAGAGGTTTGGGGTCTCACCAGTACTGGTGTGTGGGGTGCTACGGTATTCACGCATGACCTGCGGCAACACCGTGTCCCATTCCTCTTGACTGCGTCTAAGGAGGAGACTCCAGAGCGCATCACCTAGCATCCGGTTGTTGCGCTCCACCACCCCATTACCTTGTGGGTGATAGGGGGTGGTCCTGCTATGATTTACTCCCCAGAGGCGGCAAAGGTCGCTCATCAGTTGAAACTGGAATTGAGCGCCTTGATCAGAGTGTATCTGCTCGGGGAGACCGAAATAACAGAATACGTGTTGGTCTAGTACCCTGGCCACTGCCGGGGCTGACGCATCTGGGATAGCCAGAGCATCTGCCCACCTAGTAAAGTGGTCGGTTAATACTAATATCCAACTATTGCTTCTGGGGGTCAGGGGCATGGGTCCGACCAGGTCAACAGCTACCACTTGCCACGGCCTGCCAGCATATAGCCTCCGCCGTCCCGCTTCACCAGGGAGACGGCCATGCTTACTGGCCTGGCAGATCTCGCACTGCTTGACTCTGAGTCGGACGTCCCGCTCCATGCGTGGCCAATACCACCGGAGTCGTAATTTGGACATCACTCTCTTGACCCCTGCGTGGGCCTGTTTGTGAGTATCCCAAATCAACTCACGGCGGATGGCAGTGGGGCAGACTACCCTCTTCCTCTCCGGATGTCTGCCGCTGGCGGCTAGAGAGATGGTTAGTAAACCATCCTGCCCGATCCGCAGCGAGTCCCAACGCTGACAGTATAGCCGGAACTCGGGGCATCCCTGTCGTATGCGTTCCTCGCTGGGTCGTCGCCCTTCCCTTTTGGCCCGATATATGTCTGCCACGACTCCAGGCAGCTCTTCTTGGAGCTTCTTCAGCTCTCGGACATTATCGGCCAGTACAGGGTTGGCGCGGAGGTTTTGTACAACCTCCGGGGACTCGTAAACCTCCTGTCTGAGTTGACCCTGGTCCCAGTCAAACGGTGCTCCGTGGTGAGCCAGCGTCTCCAACTCGCATCGCGGGGGACCTCCATCCCTCCTCTCGATGTTGAGACACTGTTTGCAACCTCCATCAGGTCGGCGACTCAAACCATCCGCATTGCTGTGTCTCTTGCCCGGTCGATGTTCGATCCGGTATGAGAATTCAGCTAGGATTTCGAGCCATCGGGCGACCTGACTAGAGGGCTCTGCTCTCTTGCACAACCAGATCAGCGAGGCATGATCCGTACGCAGCCGGAACTTCCTGCCATTTAGGTATGGTCTGAAGTGCTTCACTGACTTGATTACTGCCAGCAGCTCCTTGCGGGTAGTGCAGTAATTTCGTTCAGTGGGTGAGAGAGACTTACTGTAGTAGGCTACTACTACTTCTCGGCCTTCCTGCACTTGAGACAGCACAGCGCCAACATTTTGGTCACTGGCGTCAGTGTCGAGGATGTACTCCAGAGTGGGGTCTGGGTAGGCCAAGATGGGCGCCGTTAGCAGGCAGCCCTTGAGGCGATCGAACGCTTCTTGTTCGACTCGGGTCCACTGCCATGTCACTCCCTTTGCGGTGAGCCGGTTTAACGGCTGTGCTATGCCCGCAAAGTCTGGTATGTATTGTCTGTAATACCCTACCAGCCCCAAGAAAGCCCGGAGTCCGGTCAAGTCTTGGGGGGTGACCCAGTCTTCTATGGCCCGTACCTTCTCGGGATCCGTTGCCACGCCGTTTCGACCGACAACGTGCCCCAGGTACTTAACCTCTGGCTGCAATAGAGCGCACTTGGAAGGTTTGAGCTTAAGACCGGCACCTCGGAGTCTCTCAAAGACCTCCTGCAGACGACTGACATGCGTCTCGAAGTCTGGGGAGATCACGATGACATCATCGAGGTAGATTAGCAGTGTCTTCCAATGGAGCCCGCTGAGGACTTGCTCCATCAACCTCTGGAAAGTGGCTGGGGCGGAGGTTAACCCAAACGGCAACACCTTCCACTTCCACAAACCGTCCCGTGTGATAAACGCCGCTTTCTCCTGGGCGTCGGGACTCAGAGGAACTTGCCAATAGCCACTCAGCAAGTCTAACGTACTGAAGTACTTGCTGCCGGCTAGGGCGTCCAATGACTCATCAATACGAGGTAGAGGGTAGGCGTCCTGTATGGTTACGCTATTGAGTTTGCGGTAATCCACACAGAACCGCCAACTGCCATCTTTCTTCCAGACCAGTACGACTGGCGAGCTCCACGCACTATGGGCGGGCTCTATCAGTCCCCGGTCCAGAATATCCCGTACTTGTCTGCTAACCTCCTTCTCTTTTTCCGGCCCCAGCCTACGTGTGGGTTGCCGGACAGGGACTGTCCCTGCAGTCAGCGGTATTTCGTGTCTGACAACTCCAGTCAGCCCCACGTCATGATCTCCGCTGCTGAACACATCACCGTAGTCGCGTAGTAACTGCGTCATAGCTTGGCGTTCTTTGTTACTCGCGCAGCCGCCACAGGCTGTGTCATACAACTCCCGGAGATGTGCTGGGACTGTCCCTCGCCCTTGAGTAGGGCACCGAGGGAATGCCTCCGTCGCATCACCCAGCGACGGGCCCACGTCCCCCTCCTGAACAGAGTGAAAACGGCCCAGCATAGCTCCAGCCGGAAGCTTGACAGACTCGGTAAAGGGGTTGACGCACTGCACTAAGATCTCCCCTTGCTCAGTCAGCTGATTCAGACTGCTGGCAAGTTGGATCTTTTCGTGCGCGCCTTCAACTACCCCGAGTCCAGAGATCCGGCTATTGTTCACCCTGCAGTGAATGGTAGCCCGAGAGCGGCCTGGTATGGTACGGTTGCGTACCACCTGCACACCTCCTACTAAAGGGTGGCCGAACTTGTCGACGCAGGCGAGTTCTCGCCCGGACATCATCATCGCAGATTTACTAAAATCGATGTGACATCCGTGCCGTTTTAGGAATGGCATCCCGAGGATGGCGTCCTCCTTGAGCTGACTGACGATGAACGTCTCTTGGATCGTTTGATCACGGACTCGTCTCGTCAGCTCAATTATACCATAGAAGGGAAGGCACGACCCGTCAACTAGGGTGCCATACTCCCCCTCGTATGGTTCCATCTTGCCCCTGACCCTAGCACTGAGGGTGTCAAAGAGTTGGCGGCTTAAGAGGTTCGTGGTACAGCCTGAATCAATGAGGAAAGTAACAGCTTTGCCTTCCAGTTTACCGGACAAGAAATAGCTGTTCCCATGGGGCTGCACCTGAACTCTCTCGTCAGGCCTTACTCTCGCAGGGAGTACCTCCCTCGCTTTGGGTCGCGAAGGAGGTCTCTTGGGATGGTGGTAAGTGGGCCTCGGAGGTGCCGAGGCTAGATTTCCGACTACCTTTGTTGGCTCCCATCCAGATTCTTGGGCTGGTAGCCCTTCGAATCGATTGTGGAGGGGCATGGAAAAGGTAGCGGCGGGGCGGAGCCTCTTGCTGGTCCGTCGTGGCTGTTGCCACTGTTGGTTGCCAGTACGCGGTGCCCGTCTGGGTGACCTGCGTTTCTTTTTTCCTGGAGGTTTCATTGTCGGCCCGCAGGAGGTGGGAACATCTGCGGGCCGCGGTAGTTTAACCCCGGAGTTAGGAAGGGACAGTACCTGCGGAAATGTCCTTGATTTCCGCATTCCCAGCAAAAACTGACCGTTTCCCCCTGTGGCGGCGCCGGTGGCCGTACGGGCTCAGCGGCGGTACCTACTGGGGTTTGGGGTGTCAGTGTTGCTATCAGTTTGGCCAGCATGTCTGTCAGTTGAGTGACTTTCGATGCTGTCGCTAACTAAGCCACGGCAGCCGTGGCGGAGGTTTCCTCCTCTCGTCCCGCTGCCGTGTCCGTGCGGTCTACCTCCACTTGACGGGAGCTCCCGCGACTTTTATGCATTTGACTTGCTAGGAGGTAAGCTTCCCCCTCAGTCAGAGCATCTTCGACGGTGGTGACTCCCCTAGCTAGAAACTGGTGATGGAGACCCAAATCGTCGACAGATGCTATGAAAGCGTCGAGGGTATACCTCTCGCAGTTGACTGGGGGCAAGTCGCTGTATGCGATCTGTGCCAGCTTCATGACCGCGGCGGCATGCTCCCGCAGCGGGGTGCGGGGATCACGCCGCAACCTCTGCAATCGGGCCCTGGCATCTGTGGCAGAGAGGCCGAAGCGGGCCCGCAGAGAAGCAAAGATACTATCGATGTCTACGCCCAGCCCATAAGGCTTGGCTTTGTCCATCAATGCTATTCTAAGCTTCAGCAGGGCCACCCTAGGGGGCCACTGGGCGACGTCCATTACGTCGCTAAACTCTTGGATGAATTGTTCCACCTCCTCTTCGCCCGTGAAGGTGGGCGCCTTTAACCGGTAGCGGTCTTCAGCTAGTTCTCGCGGAACCCTTCGCTCTTCTACTACATGGTTAACAGGCATTGTCTCTACAGCATTGTCTCTACGCTCACCTTCTACTGCCGGTGGTTGCGTTCCAGCATTTTCAGTCTCCATCTTGGATGCACTATCCCACTGCTGCCACCACTATTATGTTTTTCAGAGTTAGGGTTGATATGCAATCCAGAGAGTCTAATTACTTGCTATAGAACTGCACCAGGATAAGTCGAGTGAACGAGTATATATTTTAAACACACTAATACATTACAAAAATGATACAAATACATTTGACAATTCACACATCTAGATTATTCAGCACTCTAACTTCGACTGACTAACAGCGAGAAAACTAATACTGCTGCTAACTATCAAACCCGCTAATTGGCTATCAATTGTTCCGGGTCAATTACGCAACCCCGTATACTGTGCTGCTGAAAGCTCCACGAGCCACCACAATATTACGCAGGTCAAAAATTATACTGATTTTTTTGCATAAAAAATAAATTAGAGTTGACAAAAAAATAGATATCCAAATATAAAAACAGCAAGAATTAGTGAAACTATGTGAGAGTTGAGTAGTGTGGAGCTATTGATATAGTTTTAGTGGTATGGAGTAATTTTGTTTATTGAGTTGCGGTTTTATTTGTTTAATGTAGAGAGCTTCGGCTACTTTTCGATGGTGGATTCCTTTATATTTGGATATCTATTTTTTTGTCAACTCTAATTTATTTTTTATGCAAAAAAATCAGTATAATTTTTGACCTGCGTAATATATAAAATAAGATTATCTCCCTAAGTTTCAATAATTTACAATAACTGCCACTCTCTATTCTTTGTGTCATGCATAACGTCTAACGTAACATAATAATTTTTGAATTTCATTCATTGCTACTCTGAAGATGGGTACAGTGGTACCCGAAATATCAGTGTAATTACTTTACCTAATAAAGTAATAAATAACAATGTTTCTCGTATACCTATTTATATATATATATATATATATATATATATATATATATATATATATATATATTATTGTTAATTGTTAATATATATATATATAATAATTGTATCGTGAGATTTTTAAAAAACAGCAGATAAAAAAGTGCTCAAATTATTATGTGTATAATAATGAGCAATTATATTATTGAGGAAAAGAGCAATTTAATTATATAGATGTTGTTTTATTGTACTACTAATAGTTTCATGCCTCTTCGGCACTCCTCAGGCACAATATTGACGAATTTAAATTTTTACATTAAAAAAATCAAAATGCTAAACACAAGGTAAAACGTAACGAAGACATAGCAGTGGCTGTATTGTTATATAGGTTTGTAGGTGTAAATTAATATATAAAAAACCACAATGTAATGTAAAAACATAATTTATAGCAGATGCATGAAGTTTTTGTTGGGTGACTATTCTCTATGGGTATTTGTATATTATTTACTATAGTACTTAAAATATAAATAGGCTACAGAGTTTCTAGGTTTTGTGGTTGCACCGTAAGAATTTTTTTGAGTGTCGGCAGGTTGATAAGAGTTCGCTTCGCTTGTTTAAAGTACACATGTTAGGTTTGTATAAAATAAAGAAACATTCCCATAGGCATAAATTACACCTTTTGGTAGTTGTGTTGTATGGTTTCGCTTTTCTTAATTTTTTCCAGCTTATGTTGTGCTTAATGTTTTTATTAGTTAGTTGCCAAATGTGTTTGCTAAGTTCTGTTTGATTTGCTTTCTCCTTGTTTTTAAATGATGATCTGTGGTTTGCGTATCTTAGTTTGAACGGTCCTTCACTTAGGCCAATGTATGTTGCAGGCTCGTTTTCGGTAGTTTCCACAGTTGCTTGGTATATTACTCTGCTCTCCTGACAGTTTCCTTTCAGCGGACAACTTTCTTTTTTTCTACAGTTGCAGTTTTTTCTGGAGGTTTTGTTTTGTTGCTTCTGTTTCTCTAATAGTCTGTTATTGTGGGCATTTATGGTCTGTTTTATGTTTGGCATGCAGCTGTAGCTAACCTTTATAGTGTTTTTGTTGATTATTTTATAGAGTGGGTGTTGTTTTGGAAATTCCTCATTCATGATTTTAAAGAAAATTTTTGCAATTCTTGTGGTTACATGTTGGCTGTATGGTGGATTGTACCAGACAACTTTTCTTTTTCGGTTTCGAGATTTCTGTTGTGTGTTGTTTGTTTGGGTTCTTGGTAGGAATTGTAGTTGGTGTTTGTAGCCACTTTGGTTTAAGAGGTTTTGGTGGTTGTAGGTGGGTTGTGTGAAAATTTTCTCGTTTAGATGATATTGACGACAGTCGTTTATTAACGGACGAAGGTAGGTTGGAGATTATGTTTGCTGGGTGGTTGGATTTGTTATGAATATATTTAGTAGAACTGTTTGGCTTAGTGTATGGTGTGTAGGTTTTATTGTTTATTCGTCAATATTGTGCCTGAGGAGTGCCGAAGAGGCATGAAACTATTAGTAGTACAATAAAACAACATCTATATAATTAAATTGCTCTTTTCCTCAATAATATATATACGTATATATACATATATATACACACATATATATATATATATATATATATATATATATATATATATATATATATATATATATATATATATATATATATATATATATATATATATATATGTGTGTGTGTTATATAAAATATTTTGCTATTGCATTTTTTAATACATGGTGATTACATAATTCAGGGATAAAAACATGCTATATGTTTACAGAAAGTTTTATCAACAACATGATTAATTTTGAAAAAGTGTTTTATTACTTTATAAAAGACAAAACCAATTTAATTTTTTTACTACATGTTATATAAATATAAATGTCTGTCTTTCTGGAATTGTTATATTGGAAGCTTTTTTGGTTTGTAAAACTCTTTAACTCTGTTAATTTTACTACTATTATTAGAACACCAATACTATGTGTACAAACACCTAGAAAAAGTCTGTTAATGTGTTTTTAGGGTAAAGGATTATGCAACTGGTTATGATGTGTTTTAAATAGTTTATAAAATTATATATTGTCTACTACATATCAACTTGTTTAAGAAGAAATCTTAAAATAAAACGTCAAAGCTAAGCCAGGATTACTACAAGTAACATGGCACAAGATATTACTCGTACAAAGTGTGTTTTACCTCTTTGGGAAAGTTTTTAGTTTACAATATCTCAACCTCAACTCCTCCAGAGAGAGTAGAGAACTGAAGATGTCAGGTAGACAAGCAGATAAGTCATAGTAACTCATATCTAATACCTTCAGATTAGTCAACTTGCTGATGCTGTAACAATGAATATATTAGTGCAAGTTTAGTACATTTGGAAACAATTAACTACCCTTAACCTGTGATTTGAAAATCCTATTAAATGGTAAGTTCGGGGTCTTACATTACATCGCAAAACAGTTAGTACGAGGAACGGAATATGAACATGAAAAAGACAGAGTAGACACAGCTACAAAGTTTACAAATTGCATATTAGTAAAATGCAGAGTCAAGTCAGGTGCAATGTATTTAAGTTGCACAGTTGAATAAGTGTAAACAACTTATTCGAAAACAAAATAGTTCCAAAAAACTTATGGCTACATTTATAAGTGAAAAATTTAAAACTCAAAATTTTTATTATATACAAAAAATATAAGTCTAAGAAAAAATCAGGTGGAGACTGCAGTGTAATATTAACTATATGGAAATATAAAAATATTAAATATCTAATGCATGGAGATATTAAAGCTAAGCCAGGGTTACTATAATCATGTATGACAATTATATAGCACAGGAGATATAAAGTGTGTTTTACCTCTTTGGGAGAGTTTGTAGTTTACAATGTACCAACTCCAACTCCTCCAGAGAGAGTAAAGAACTGAAGATGTCAGGTAGACCAGCAGAAAAGTCATTGTTACTCATATCTAATACCTTCAGATTAGTCAACTGGCTGATGCTGCATGTAACAATAAAATATAACAGTATAGGTATTTTTCGAAGTAGCCAGTTGTTATATGATATATCTTTAAAGCCATTAATTATCAAGAATTATTTACCCGTTCAAACTAATATATATATATTTTAGTTTGAACGGGTAAATAATTCTTGATAATTAATGGCTTTAAAGATATATCATATAACAACTGGTTACTTCGAAAAATATTTTACAAGAAAAAGTTTACACCATTAACAAAAATAATTAACAAAATGCAAGATTTAATGCAACAGCATTCAGAATGTGCAGTTTACAGAGCACTGAAATGACTCAAAACTACTTTCAGTTTTATAGAAAATAGAATGCATGCATATACGTTATATATTATATAAAATGTGTTAATGAGTTTTGTTGAATACACGGTGATTCAATAATTCAGGGATAAGAAACTATGCTGTATATTTACAGAAAAGTTTTCCAAAAACGCAGTTAACTTTAAAAGCGTGATTTATCAGTGGGGAGTAAAAGCCTATAATGTAATGTTTTTCATCATGTATAAATATAAATAATATTGTCTTTCTGGAATTATTACATATTATAGGAAGCTTATTTTGGTGTGTAAAACTCTATATTTAACTCTGTTAGTTTTACTACTTTGAATTATAGAATGCGAATAATATGAGTAGAAACACCTAGAGAAAGTATGTTATATAATGTGTTTTTAGGGTAAAAAATTATGCAGCAGGTTATGATGTTGATTTAGATAGTTTATAGAATTATATATTATCTAACAGATACCCACTTTTATTAAATATGAAAAATGAGACATCGAAGCTAAGCTAGGATTACTTCAAGTATAACATATTAGCATATACCACAGGAGATATAAAGTGTGTTTTACCTGTTGGGGAGAGTTTCTAGTCCACAGTCTCTCAACTTGAACTCCTCCAGAGAAAGTAGAGAACTGAAGATGTCAGCTAGACCAGCAGAAAAGTCATTGTTACTCATATCTAATACCTTCAGATTAGTCAACTCTTTGATGCTGCATGTAACAATAAAATATAACAGTATAAATCTATTTTAGTTTGAACAGGATAATAGTTCTTGATAATGGTTTTAAAGATATATCATATAACAACTGCTTACTCCGAAATTAACAAAATGCAAGATTTAATGCAACAGCATTCAGAATGCTTATACAGTTTACAGAGCACTAGCTGAAATGACTCAAAACTACTTTTAGTTTTATAGAAAATAGAATGCATGCATATATGTTATATAAAATGTGTTAATGGGTTACCTTTATAAGGGTAATTTATCAGTGGGGAGTAAAAGCCTATAATGTAATGTTTTTCATCATGTATAAATATAAATAATATTGTTTTTTTGGAATTATTACATAATATTATAGGAATTAGCTTATTTTGGTGTGTGAAACTCTATATTAAACTCTGTTAGTTTTACTACTTTGAATTATAGAATGCGAATAATATGAGTAGAAACACCTAGAGAAAGTATGTTATATAATGTGTTTTTAGGGTAAAAAATTATGCAGCAGGTTATGATGTTGATTTAGATAGTTTAAAGAATTGTATGTTATCTAACAGATACCCACTTTTATAAAATATAGAAAATGAGACATCGAAGCTAAGCTAGGATTACTTAAAGTATAACAATATATTAACATATAACACAGGAGATATAAAGTGTGTTTTACCTGTTGGGGAGAGTTTTTAATCCACAGTCTCTCAACCTCAACTCCTCGAGAGAGAGTAGAGAAAGGAAGATGTCAGGTAGACCAGCAGAAAAGTAATTGTTACTCAAATCTAATACCTTCAGATTAGTCAACTGGCTGATGCTGCATGTAACAATAAAATATAACAGTATAAGTATATTTTAGTTTGAACGGGCCTTTAAATAATTCTTGATAATGGCTTTAAAGATATGTCATATAACAACTGGTTACTTCGAAAAATATTTTACAAGAAAAGTTTACACCATTAACAAAATTAACAAAATGCAAGATTTAGTGCAACAGCATTCAGAATGTGCAGTTTACAGAGCACTGAAATGACTCAAAACTACTTTCGGTTTTATAGAAAATAGAATGCATGCATATACGTTAATGAGTATTGTTGACTACATGGTGATTCAATAATTCAGGGATAAGAAACTATGCTATATGTTTACGGAAAAGTTTTCCAAAATTGCGGTTAACTTTAAAAGGGTAAATTATCAGTGGGGAGTAAAAGCCTATAACGTAATGTTTTTCATCATGTATAAATATAAATAATATTGTCTTTCTGGAATTATTACATATTATAGGAAGCTTATTTTGGTTTGTAAAACTCTATATTTAACTCTGTTACTTTTACTACTTTGAATTATAGAATGCGAATAATATGAGTAGAAACACCTAGAGGAAATCTGTTAATGTGTTTTTAGGGTAAAAAATTATGCAGCAGGTTATGATGTTGATTTAGATAGTTTATAGAATTATATATTATTTAACAGATACCCACTGTTATTAAATATGAAAAATGATACATCGAAGCTAAGCTAGGATTACTTCAAGTGTAACATATTAGCATATAACACAGGAGATATAAAGTGTTTTTTACCTGTTGGGGAGAGTTTGAAGTCCACAGTCTCTCAACCTCAACTCCTCCAGAGAAAGTAGCGAACTGAAGATGTCAGGTAGACTAGCAAAAAAGTAGTTGTGACTCATATCTAATACCTTCAGATTAGTCAACTTGCTTATGCTGTAACAATAAATATATATTAGTACAAGTTTAGTTCATTTGGAAACAATTACCTACCCTTAATAATCTGAGATTTGAACATCATATTAAATGGTGAGTGCGAGGGTTTGCATCTCAAAGGAGAGGATGTGAAAAGCAGAATTATTATCATCGTACTATATATAATGAACATAAAGTAGGCAGAGTGGACGCAAAGCTACAAAGTTTGCAAATTGCATGGTAAAATATACAGAGTCAAGTCAGGTGCAATGTATTTAAGTTACGCGGTATATATATATATATATATATATATATATATATATATATATATATATATATATATATATATATATATATGTTTTTATACTGTCAATTCATGAGCTGCTCATAGCTGAGAATGTTGTTTAATGTCTACATGTCAAAAGGCCAGGATCTAAATTTAGAAAACAGTTATAAGCTTTTTCATTTTTTCTTGTTGCCATCTACCAATTAGTAAAGTACTTTAGGAATTTGGTTATATTCTGATTAAAGTCTTACTTTTGTTGGGAAGATAGCTGAGGCCATTTAACATTGAGATGAGTGACTTGTGGAAAGAGAAGATGGATGTCTGGTGGAATTTGTTCAAATAGGATGAGGTGTGTTGCAGTTCTGGCTTCAGGAATCTGCTTTACCCTTTGAATGGTGTATCTTTTAATGGTATATTCTGCTGTTACTTCCCCTCTCCAGTTCTTTCGGAAACTCGCATCATCACATCCAAACCAGAGTCTGTAAAAGCCTACAAAATATAAAGGATGAAATACTACAAACTTTAGCAATGAACAAAAAAGCTGAAAACTAATTCTAACCACTGATCTTTCTAGATGCTAGTCTACAATGTTGCTCTGTATATGAACTGTGTATACTGATGAACTGTCATCTTACAAATATTATCTATCTTATAGTTTTATTACAAGTAGCCAATAATCTTGATGAATAATTTAAAAATAAAATTCCAACAATTACATCAATAATTTTTGTTCAAAACATAAAAGATATTATTTTTTCTAATCTTAAAATTTTATAAATTAGTTAAAGCCATGATTGTTCAAAATTTTATTTTCATCGACTCTATTAGAATAAGCTTATTATTCTATTCGGAACCTTCATCTGGTCTGCTGACTGCACTCTCAGCCATGTTACTGACTCTGTGTGTTAAGGTAGTCTAGATACAGTAAGTAATGAGCTCTCCATTACACTTTAGTATAACACAGTCTGATCCATCTCTTCATGGCACATGTCTTATCTGAATTCAGAGGGGGATAAGAAGTTATACAATGTCTTTTTAAATTATTGATAACGATAACTTATCCACAAAAACATTATTGTAGGAAATGTACAGAGTTAAAAATAGAATTTCCTATATTCAACTGTCACAACACAAACTCTAAATAACTTGTAATGTAACATTTCTAAGCTTATAGTCCCATATTATTTCTATTATTTATTTAAATGTCAGATCACCTGGCTATAAGTATACTATATAGCTAACTTAGTCTCTGATAAACAGAATGAGGCAATATCTATAAATATAGCAGTCTGGTAGAAAGCTATATCTGAATAAATTTTAGACACTATAGCAATCTACATTATAAAATGAGTAGACATTTCTCTAGCTATTAGTGAGTCATTTTATTCTGTATTCTAGTTAAAGGTATAAAATTACAGCCACCCTTCACCTTCTCACTAGGCAGGCTCGCAGTGTAAGAATGAGGTCATGCATATAGCCCTCCCCATATACAGTTACTAGAATATTATCATTTATCACCAACAGAGCCTGATGTTTATTATAGAAAATATAAAGAAGGGATGGGATTTGACATCCCTCAGTATTTATACTAATTGCATGACATGTGAGTTATAGATAAGATACTTTATAGAGGCTGTAAAGCACTCAGCTTAGAACAGTAGATACTGGAGATAATAAGGTAAATATTGCACCTGTAAAACATTGACTTTTTATGTGGCACATAATATTGTAAGGAATTTCAGTATTGTATTAGTTAGTTTATGTTATATCGAAAGGGTCAACTCTAACCCCCTGTTCACACATTGCCGCACCATGAACCGTAACAGCACAAACAAAATGGCGCTGCTGTTACATTTTGTCAACAGGGGTTCACACATTGACGCGAAGTACAACGCATGACGTTGAGTTGTGACCAATCATAATGAGGTTAATTTTTGTCTGTGGTGACTTGGATATTATTTACAAATTTGTCGCAACATTCTTCTCAAAAGATGTGATAAAAACGTCATTGGCTAGATAAAATCAATTTAAAAAAGAAATATTTCTTTTAAATAAATTTGTTTTTAAAATAATTGTGCAAACTAATTTAAATAATGAATATTTAGGCCGTCCAAATCAATTTTAAGTTTTTGGTTTGCGTGCTTTTGTGATTAGGGAAAGCTAGATTTTTAAGCTGATTCTAATTTAAACAAACCGGATAAAGATTTTGTAATCTTTTAAAATTTTTGAATTAGTTAAATTAAATCAAAAATAACCGATTAAAATAAACTAGCAAAAATGTTCTTTAAATTTTAGTACCAGATCAACTTTAGCCAATGGGAGCCCGCCGTGATTTTTTGAATCAAGCACTGCTTGATCAATGCCGCAGCGTATACCGGGGTACGATTCAGCCCGGATGTTAACAAAGATGGCGGGTATTTGCTGTTGCGGCGTATGGTGCGGCAATGATATGTGAACAGGGGGTATGTCGGACTGCCATGTGAGGCCGACGGCATCATGTCGTCAGGATGGCACCACCGTGACAGCCAATCAAGTGTAACTGGCAATTAGCAGTAGGCGGAGCTGTCAATGTATTGTGGAAGCATGTTAGACAGCTTCCCCGGCAGAGAGGACTGGATTGCGTTAAAGTAAAGTTGTGTACTAATAGCTCTCTATGATGTAACAGTGTATGTTAATTGTAGTCTCTTTTATTATTGTATAATTGGCATTAAATAAACTCTATTCAAATCGAAAGAAACCTGGTGAAATAGCTTTGTATAAGTTGACCCACTACTCATAGTGAACTGCGAAATTTACTACAATATAATATATCAACCACATGAATGGAGTATATATTATTGTGAAACAATTTGATGAAAATAAACCTTCTCCACAATTTGCAGTATTTTTAAATATCTGAGTTTTGAATCTTAACCATGGCAGCGAGTTTTACACCAAAATATATATGAGATTTTGCAGGTCTATTATATACACGTGTGTACAACTATCTTTTCAAGTATTACCCTATCTCCGTACATGATGTGAATAATTGTAATTGGTTTGGTGCTTGGCAATATACTAATTAACTAATTCTCTTAGCTATATATGCAATATTATAACTAATTCTCACAGTGATAAACTTAGCAGCAGCATACACGCAGCATGTCTATCTCAGTTATGTGTTAACCACTCAGCTGCTAAAACTTATAAATCATTTTCGAAGTGTTTAACAAACACTTCTAAATAAATATCATTATATATATTATAATAATTTAATAATAAATTTATCATGCTGAAAGCTGTTTAGTTTACCAAAATAATTTTAAAAAGTATGGAGTTTATGAACCATAAAATATTTCTCAATTGTTGTAATATCTATGACTTGTATCAGAGCTCATACAGTTATAGTAGAGTTAGATTTTTACAGTCTTTGTAATAACGAAACGTGCTTAAAACAGTGTAAATTACAACTAGAAGACATCATGGACTACTACAAGACAAGCTTTTTGCTTTACGCTTTGCATGCAGAGAAATTTGATTTAAAAGAACTTTTCAAGTATAATTAAATACGCCAAAGAAACTATTATTTATGAAACAATCCCAGCAATGTTAGTAATACTGTAAATTTCATTTCTTAGAAATCATAAAATAATTTGTTCATCTCCGAGTGTTATAGCATATATAGAAATATTAAGAGAAACTGAAAGTGGAGACAGCCAGAATAAAATTTATAGTATATATAGAGACACTGGTTTGCCTCGACGCATCGTGCTCTGAATATATTTTAGTCATACACTTTACCTAGGCCAATGGTAATGTCAGGATCGAGGAACACTGGTAGTAATTTCACACACATACGTCCACGCACTTTATTTAAATTTTTGCATTTTTGTCAGTGGTTGTACCACACTGAGCTGTTGACTCTGACAATTGTGTTAAATATTATTCAATTAAAAGCCTCCTTGTGTGGACACAAAATGCAAGTTTATAGATAAATTAGACCATAAAAATGTCATAAAACAAGCAGACGCAGTTAGGTAAAGCTCATATAGTTTAACTAAATTCAAATGATGGAAATTTGTTTCATCAAGTTACAAGAACATGGGAATAAATGTTCCTTGCTTTAAGAACACATACCGTAATATGTTATTATTTCACGATCAGAAATGCAGCAGCTGACACAGCGTAGGCGTGTGTATAGTGTTAGTTTTGTTGTCAGACATTACACTGATAGTATAGACTATGGTCCAGGTATTTTGGTTGTTAATAGTGTTATCTTATATTTGAATATTATACAAAGAAAATACTTAATGAATGATAACAACCAGTCACTTGGATATGCAGTATGTTTGAGGCACTATTTATTGAGAGTAATATTTACCAACAGACCATGTGACTTGGGAGGTGTAAATGGAGTATCTCTAAAGTTATCTGAAATATATTACAGATATCTTAATTATTGTGCAAACAGCTATTATAGATGCACATTGTGGGTGGAGAGAACAAAGAGTAAATGGAATGTGTTTAGCTTATCTACACTATAATATATGTATGATTGCTATAATGTTGTATAATAACCTGAATCTACTGTGGTTATCCTAGCTGACTTCTGCCATGATATGCAGGTTTTGTTCAGGTTCTGCTTCTATTAACTGATTTCATCTCTAAACAGTCACATGTCAAAAGAAAATTCAGCTACTAATAGTTTACTGAGCAAAGTATATTATCTGGAGCTTCCTTGTACACTGTAATCTGGGAAATTATATTATGGAATAATTTCTGACACTCCCCATCGTTGGTAATTATTAGTATTATTCAATACATACATTAAAAGTACCAGTTGTAATGCAGCATATATACTATAATAACACAGTGGTTCCCAACCTTTTGCATACTATTCCCCCTTTCATAAATGTTGACTATTAATCCCCCCCCTTTGAAGAGCGAAATATTTTATGACTTACTGAATGAGAATATATGATACAATGCAATATATTTTGTTATATTATATTTGCATATATAAAATAATTATAATAATAGGAATATTATTGTCATTTTTATGTTATAAAATACAGAGCGGTCCAATTATTCATGTTGTGGCTTCAGTTGATGCTTTTGTGCCAGATTTCTCAAGTCGAACTCTGTTTATGACCAGGCCCATCTTAAGTGACTCTGCAGCTTAAGGCAGTTTCTCTTCTCTTTGAATTGATGAGAATCCTACCTCACACAGATATATGGTGCTGGATGGCATCAAAACTCTACTTTGTCAGCTATGTGTGGAAAGAGTTTGCTTGTTGAAACTTGTTGAATGACTTTAGGTTAAAATGGCGCATGTAAACATGGCACACTGATGTTAAATTTTTCCAAACTCAAATTCCAAACCCCCAACCCTTGAACCCAAACCCCCACCCCCTAAATCAAACCCCCACCCCCAAACTCCAGAACCTCAGGTGTAAACCCAAAATTCTCATCTCAAACCCCTCTCTCAAACCGGCCCACCCAATCATAAAAAACATGTGCCATTTTTACCTACTTTTCCATATTTTGTGCCATTACTACCTGTACCATTTATGCTGGACACCACCCACAATACATCAATTGGAGAAGATTTCAAATCATCCTTAATTGCTGAATTGTGAACCAACTCAATGAAATCCTCATGTAATTCCTCTAAAAACTTTTCAACAAAGCATTGCAATGGGTCAAATATGTCAAGTTGAGAATGTAGCTCTTTCTTTTTGGAAGGTAGCTCAGAGAAACACTGTTAAAACTTCATTAAAAGTTCAGAGATGCCTAGAAGTGTTTTTGAAAAATGATCTGGAACAGGTGGTGTCCGGTAAAAATGGCACAGGTAATAATGGCACAAATTGAAAATTAGGTAAAAATCGCACATTTTCAACTTTAGCATTGAAGATTTGAGTTGGGGGTTAGGCATTCAGAACGGGGGGTTTGGAGGTTTGGGTTTGGGAAGATTTAACACCAGTGTGTGATATTTTACCTTTGTCATTTATACCTAGAATCGAAACAGGTGTTTCTCTTATAAAATTTAATGAGTGTGGGGAAAGGCACCATGTTTTTGATAGGGATTTTAGTGTAACTTTAAAAACATTGCTGCTGCAATGAAAAGCAATGGTATGATGATTGCACTCCTGCATTTTTAGGTTCAGATTATTTAGTGTAGCGCATATATTTACTATGTATGTAGTAAAAAATCTTAGAAATTAACTTGCATGGCTGCTAAAAATTGGCCTGTTGAGTTTTTGCAAAGTTTTTAACCTCCATTTGAAATAGCACAGAGAACAGTTAAGGTAGAGTAATTAATAAACGCATTCATGTAGAAGTAAACTGAGATTGCAGAATATGGTTGGGTTAAATAGATGAACTAAGATGACGATTTATAGATATGCATATACATGTAACTTGCAAGAGCTCAAAAAGCCATTACCAAATTTCGTGAACTTTTCAAAATCCAAATTCTCCCCTGAAATGTCCGAATTCCCCCCTTGGGGGAATTCCCCCCAGGTTGGGAACCACTGCTATAACACAAGGTCTAAAATTCAAGTTTATATTTTATATATGCATAATAAATAAGCCTAGATTCAGTGCATTATTGTAGTTTGGTTTTGTGATACTCTTTACAAGAATGAAGCTGAAATACAACAAAGTTTAGTGTAGAACTGCAGCTTATTTTCTAAAATCGAACACTCGTTATAGTACTGAATTGTGTAGAATAGAAATATATCTGACAATAAAACAGAACATTATACTTCTCTAATCAAAATTTCAACTCAGCAATTATAATTCTAAGTTGAGCAAATATTTCTACCTTTGCACCCAATAACATAGCTCATTGATCAGAAGGCTGGTTTAACATAACATAGTTTGTGATTGGCTGAAGGATCAGGTCTTAGTAGAGTTATAAGCGTGCATGATCTGTCATGTAGGCCGTAGGGTATTCAATCGTAAATACACTTACCCACACTACAGCTACACTACACACACACTACACTTACACTACACTTACACTACACTTACACTGCATGTGCACTACACTTACACTACACTTACACTACAGTTACACTACACTTACACTATACTTACATTACACTTGCATTACACTTACACTATACTTACACTACACTTTCACCACACTTACACTGCACTTACACTGCACTAACACTAAACATATAGCTTACAATAAGATAGTTTATTACACAGTATTTCTTTCAGATACATCAACCTCTAGCAGAAATCGTAGGAGGTTTAAATAGAATTGGGAAACAAAATAAAAGTTGTCTGCAAACTGAAGGAGTTGTAAATGATTTATGATTTAACAACTAACTGATTCGGTGATAGAAATATAGCTGACAGAGAAAACTGTATAGTTTAGATCTGTTTAATCAAATTAAAGGATATATGAGATATATCTACTCACAGTTGCTTGCCACAGTCAGGTTGAGGTTCGAGCTGGTGATAAGCACAGTCACTCAGTCAAAGTGGTAGGACTACCTATACTACTATGATAAAGGAGCCCATTGTTTACTAACAGAGTCTATCTATACATGTATATGCCAGTTTGGTTAGTATGATAGGAGTGTAGCCAGGTTATCTCCCTCTAAATCTCACTATTATTTTAAAAGGTCAGTAATTGATGCTAAATATTATATTTATATTTTGGGAAGTATTTAGCCATCTGATGGTTACTACAAATTACTAAATACAGTGCAGTTTGTATTCTATAGTATAAGCGATATCACATAGATTTGATATTATAGTGGGAATCCCTGGTCTTTAAATCCACCCGTTGTAGTTTGTAAATATTGTGTGCTCTAAAAATGAATTAACATATTAAGACAGAAATTTGATGGCCTGGTTATAATTATGCATAAATTTGTAAATGCACTAATCAAAGCTTTAAATAACTGTTCCTTTAAATAGCTTGCACTAAATAGAGTACAGTAAATAGGTTAAAGTACGTAAGTGCAAAGACTAGCCATGCAGCACATTAAGCTGTGCAATATTATAAATAAAATATATATAATGAGTATATACTACGCAACTAATTAAATGTTAACAGTTGACCTAGATTATGATACAAACAAGCCTGAAGGTGAGATTAAAGCTGGTTTAGATTATACCACACATATATAAAATGAATTATATTTTTTCTAAAGGCATGAAAACAAATTGTCAACCAGGAAATTTTTTTCAAAAATGCAGAATAAAAACTGTTAATCCCTGAAGCAGAACCATTAATTGTTAACTCAAACCTGACTAATCAGATTTGCACTATACTATTAGTAACACTGATGTTTCCTGCAGTCCATGTGTTGACCTACTAAACATACAACTGGAATGATCTGTTGTTATTTTTATATTGGCACCTTTAATTTCAAACAGTGGAGAGTCGCAAAATTTCTGCAGCAAAAACAATATGTCAAATTTATTATTTTTTATAAACGTTAACTATAAATTTATCTTTTGTTCTCAATAAATTTTTTACTTGTGCTGCTATAAGCTCTTATGATTTTAATATCCAACAGTATTCATGATATTGTAAATACATTATTTACTTACAGCTTACAAAATCTCAATGATAATTTTCTATGTTACAACCTACAAGTATACATTATATATTTTTGTAAATCCAATTTCCAAAACCTTTCTTGGCTTTGCTGCTATTTACAAGCAAATCAATAACTTCCAACAATAAGTTATATAGTTTCATTCATTCTATAAGACATGATGAGTGCTAATGTTTTGCTATAACAAACTTTACAATGCTACAGAACTTTTATATAGTTATCACTGCACACCTCAACATTCAACTGGTAGCCTAATTACTGTTAATCTATTGATAAATCAAAAAACGACTCAAGTGTTATTTATATTTCTATAGTGTCTATATTGTGTAAACCTTTACGTCTCCCTCTTCAAAGAGTGCCACATTGAAACCCGTCTCTACTCTAGTTCATCAGGTATGTGCACGTCACGGCTCAAAACAGGCTTTGCAGGACCTGTCTCTGTATGAGTTCCTGAGTATAACAAATACTGAAAGCGATTTTTCAGGTAATAATTGTCTATGCTCCAATCAATTGAATTCAGACAACTGCATTTTCATCAGTTTTTAGTGAAGTTGACTCCACCAGCTGTTGGACCATAACTTCATACCTTCCTTTGTTGCTTATATATTTATGTATTTGAGAAATTACAATGTTGATAAAGAAGCATCTTAACATTTTAGCTGGTACACAATTTATCTTATTGTAAACTAGTTTATAGAAATTCATTTTGTACATGTTGTATAAGTTCCATGTTAGCCAGTATTTCACCCGCTCAACTTCACCAGCATTCATTGCAAACTCTTGAGTTTACCATGAATGCTGATAAAGTTGACAATCAAAAAGGAACTAGTAAAACACTGACTAACTTGGAACTTGTATATCATTACGTGCATATGTGGACTGGCAGTTCACTTATTGGAACAACATGATGTTGAACTCAAGTTTCAAACCAAATATCTTCAAACTCACAACAACTGCATGAATCAGCTAGGGGTTAGAGGATTTGCTTAGTAAACACTAAGCGGTGAGTTTCAACTCAACAAAGGCCTTTGGTGATGTTAAGAAAAGCATCCAGTCATACTTGCTCCTGTACCCCATATAAGGAATAATTAGTCCTTAGCCCGATTTAACAAAGAACTTTTCTATTAAAGTTTTCTCACCTGGCGAATATAAACTGTTTTTAAATTCAAATTGGTCAACTTCTATTAGTTAATAGCTAACACTATAAGTAACACACGAGAAACACACATGTACATACACACATACGCATATACACCTATGCGCATATAATTCACACATAAACATTTTGCGACAATATAGTGAGCATGCATAGCAATGCAATTCGAGATGCAACAATGAGTGAAATTTTTATCCTTTGGCACTCAATAGATCTTAAGGAAACATTTTAGAATAGGGAGCTCAACACAAATTCCGACTAGGTAATTGTGTTAAAGTGAATCCTGGTTCCTAAGCAATTTGAAATACACAAAAATGTCTTTTTCTTTGTTAGTCCATAACATGTCCTTTGTGTGCACATATCTAATAATCTACATGATCTCTTTCTTCTCATTGCTTTTTTTATTGTTTACATAGTGGCTATGAATGCTGATTTGAAAGGGCATAATATGTAATTTTATCTGGTGCAGATTTTATCTTAGTTTATACGAGTAGGTACAAGTTTAGATGTATTCATTTTAGAAAATGAAATTAGTTTCAGTTGTTTACAATGAATGCTGGTGGTATATTTGACATTAAAAAAGAAACTATAACGAGAGATTTGCCAACACTGAACTTACTCATGTACACTCACAATTCAACTATTCCAAGAACATGATTTTGAACTCAACTTTCAAACCAAGTAAACCAATGAAATGTTATATAAATTAGTATAATCTTGATTTTGATAATCTGTCTCTAACAATATATCGTTGGAGACAGATTATCAAAGTCAAGATTCTACTAATTTGTATAACATTTCATTTGAATACTTTAAAAAACTGCAAAGTGCCACAGATTGATATATATATATATATATATATATATATATATATATATATATATATATATATATATATATATATATATATATATATATATATATATATATATATATATATATATATATATATATATATATATATATATGTATGTGTATATATATATATATATATATATATATATATATATATATATATATATATATATATATATATATATATACATATATATATATATATATGTATATACATATATATATATATATATATATATATATATAGATTCATATTTGGGTTCATAGGTGGTCAATTTGGTATGTAAAACATCCATAGGGGGCTCTATGCCCATAGGGGGCTGCTCATAGGGGGCACCATGTTTGAGTGTTTTAAATTACTCAGAACAGTCTGTTATGGTATATAGACACTATTTTAAAAATAGGCTCACAGAAGGACAATTTGATATTTTCCAATACCAGAGGGGGCTCTGTATATATATACAAAAAGCCCCCTATGGTATTATAAAATATCAAATTAGGGAGTTGTCTTCCCAAAAACTAATGTAACGTTTTTTCACTGTTGGAAACACTTAATTACATTGATAATAATATCATTTCAGTTGCTATAATTGTGCCAGGGCTTAAGGTAGAACTTGTATAGAAATCTGGCCTGCATCTCCGTTAAAAAAATTATATTTGAGTTGTTGTGAGCTTATATATATTATATCTGCCCCCTATGAGCCTATATATACCATATCTGCCCCCTATGAGCCTATATATTCTATATCTGCCCCCTATGAACTTATATATATTATATCTGTCCCGTATGAGCTTATAGTCTATATCTGCCCCCTATGAGCTTATATATTCTATATCTGCCCCCTATGAGCTTATATATTCTATATCTGCCCCCTATGAGCCTATATACTCTATATCTGCCCATATGAGCTTATATATTCTATATCTGCCCCCTATGAACTTATATATTCTATATCTGCCCCCTATGAGCCTATATATTTATTATCTGCCCCCTATGAGCCTATATATATTATATCTGCCCCCTATGAGCCTATATATTCTATATCTGCCCCCTATGAACTTATATATATTATATCTGCCCCCTATGAACTTATATATATTTTATGTGCCCCCTATGAACCTATATATTCTATATCTGCCCCCTATCAACTTATATATTATATCTGCCCCCTGTGAACTTATATATATTTTATGTGCCCCCTATGAACCTATATATTCTATATCTGCCCCCTATCAACTTATATATTATATCTGCCCCCTATGAACTTATATATATTATATCTGCCCCCTATGAGCCTATATATTCTATATCTGCCCCCTATGAACCTATATATATATTATATCTGCCCCCTATGAACTTATATATATATATTATATCTGCCCCCTATGAACTTATATATATATTATATCTGCCCCCTATGAACTTATATATATATATATATATTATATCTGCCCCCTATGGGCATATATATTCTATATCTGCCCCCTATGAACCTATATATATATTATATCTGCCCCCTATGAACTTGAATATATATATATATTATATCTGCCCCTATGAGCCTATATACTCCATATCTGCCCGCTATGAACCTAGATATGTGCCCTCTTTCACTGTTGGAAACACTTATTTACAGTGATGATAATATCATTTCAGTTGCTATAACTGTGCCAGGGCTTGAGGTAGAACTTGTATAGAAATCTGGCCTGCATCTCCGTTAAAAAATTATATTTGAGTTGTTGTGAGCTTATATATTATATCTGCCCCCTATGAGCCTATATATTCTATATCTGCCCCCTATGAACTTATATATATTATATCTGCCCCCTGTGAACTTATATATATTTTATGTGCCCCCTATGAACCTATATATTCTATATCTGCCCCCTATGAACTTATATATTATATCTGCCCCTATGAACTTATATATATTATATCTGCCCCCTATGAGCCTATATATTCTATATCTGCCCCCTATGAACCTATATATATATTATATCTGCCCCCTATGAACTTATATATATATATTATATCTGCCCCCTATGAGCTTATATAATATATTATATCTGCCCCCTATGAGCCTATATATTCTATATCTGCCCCCTATAAGCCTATATATATTCTAATCTGCCCCCTATAAGCCTATACATTCTATATCTGCCCCCTATAAGCCTATATATTTTATATCTGCCCCCTATGAGCCTATATATTCTATATCTGCCCCCTATGAACTTATATATATTATATCTGCCCCCTGTGAACTTATATATATTTTATGTGCCCCCTATGAGCCTATATATTCCATATCTGCCCCCTATGAGCTTATAGTCTATATCTGCCCCCTATGAGCTTATATATTCTATATCTGCCCCCTATGAGCTTATATATTCTATATCTGCCCCCTATGAGCCTATATACTCTATATCTGCCCGTATGAGCTTATATATTCTATATCTGCCCCCTATGAACTTATATATTCTTTATCTGCCCCCTATGAGCCTATATATTTATTATCTGCCCCCTATGAGCCTATATATATTATATCTGCCCCCTATGAGCCTATATATTCTATATCTGCCCCCTATGAACTTATATATATTATATCTGCCCCCTATGAACTTATATATATTTTATGTGCCCCCTATGAACCTATATATTCTATATCTGCCCCCTATCAACTTATATATTATATCTGCCCCCTGTGAACTTATATATATTTTATGTGCCCCCTATGAACCTATATATTCTATATCTGCCCCCTATCAACTTATATATTATATCTGCCCCCTATGAACTTATATATATTATATCTGCCCCCTATGAGCCTATATATTCTATATCTGGCCCCTATGAACCTATATATATATTATATCTGCCCCCTATGAACTTATATATATATATTATATCTGCCCCCTATGAACTTATATATATATTATATCTGCCCCCTATGAACTTATATATATATATATTATATCTGCCCCCTATGGGCATATATATTCTATATCTGCCCCCTATGAACCTATATATATATTATATCTGCCCCCTATGAACTTGAATATATATATATATTATATCTGCCCCTATGAGCCTATATACTCCATATCTGCCCGCTATGAACCTAGATATGTGCCCTCTTTCACTGTTGGAAACACTTATTTACAGTGATGATAATATCATTTCAGTTGCTATAACTGTGCCAGGGCTTGAGGTAGAACTTGTATAGAAATCTGGCCTGCATCTCCGTTAAAAAATTATATTTGAGTTGTTGTGAGCTTATATATTATATCTGCCCCCTATGAGCCTATATATTCTATATCTGCCCCCTATGAACTTATATATATTATATCTGCCCCCTGTGAACTTATATATATTTTATGTGCCCCCTATGAACCTATATATTCTATATCTGCCCCCTATGAACTTATATATTATATCTGCCCCTATGAACTTATATATATTATATCTGCCCCCTATGAGCCTATATATTCTATATCTGCCCCCTATGAACCTATATATATATTATATCTGCCCCCTATGAACTTATATATATATATTATATCTGCCCCCTATGAGCTTATATAATATATTATATCTGCCCCCTATGAGCCTATATATTCTATATCTGCCCCCTATAAGCCTATATATATTCTAATCTGCCCCCTATAAGCCTATACATTCTATATCTGCCCCCTATAAGCCTATATATTTTATATCTGCCCCCTATGAGCCTATATATTCTATATCTGCCCCCTATGAACTTATATATATTATATCTGCCCCCTGTGAACTTATATATATTTTATGTGCCCCCTATGAGCCTATATATTCCATATCTGCCCCCTATGAGCTTATATATTCTATATCTGCCCCCTATAAGCCTATATATTCTACATCTGCCCCCTATGAGCTTATATATTCTATATCTGCCCCCTATGAGCCTATATACTCTATATCTGCCCGTATGAACTTATATATATATTATATCTGCCCCCTATGAGCCTATATATTCTACATCTGCCCCCTTTGAGCCTATATATTCTATATCTGCCCCCTATGAGCTTATATATTCTATATCTGCCCCCTATGAACTTATATATTCTATATTTGCCCCCTATGAGCCTATATATTTATTATCTGCCCCCTATGAGCCTATATATATTATATCTGCCCCCTATGAGCCTATATATTCTATATCTGCCCCCTATGAACTTATATATATTATATCTGCCCCCTATGAACTTATATATATTTTATGTGCCCCCATGAACCTATATATTCTATATCTGCCCCCTATCAACTTATATATTATATCTGCCCCCTGTGAACTTATATATATTTTATGTGCCCCCTATGAACCTATATATTCTATATCTGCCCCCTATCAACTTATATATTATATCTGCCCCCTATGAACTTATATATATTATATCTGCCCCCTATGAGCCTATATATTCTATATCTGCCCCCTATGAACCTATATATATATTATATCTGCCCCCTATGAACTTATATATATATATTATATCTGCCCCCTATGAACTTATATATATATTATATCTGCCCCCTATGAACTTATATATATATATATTATATCTGCCCCCTATGGGCATATATATTCTATATCTGCCCCCTATGAACCTATATATATATATTATATCTGCCCCCTATGAACTTGAATATATATATATATTATATCTGCCCCTATGAGCCTATATACTCCATATCTGCCCGCTATGAACCTAGATATGTGCCCTCTTTCACTGTTGGAAACACTTATTTACTGTGAAGATAATATCATTTCAGTTGCTATAACTGTGCCAGGGCTTGAGGTAGAACTTGTATAGAAATCTGGCCTGCATCTCCGTTAAAAAATTATATTTGAGTTGTTGTGAGCTTATATATTATATCTGCCCCCTATGAGCCTATATATTCTATATCTGCCCCCTATGAACTTATATATATTATATCTGCCCCCTGTGAACTTATATATATTTTATGTGCCCCCTATGAACCTATATATTCTATATCTGCCCCCTATGAACCTATATATATATTATATCTGCCCCCTATGAGCTTATATAATATATTATATCTGCCCCCTATGAGCCTATATATTCTATATCTGCCCCCTATAAGCCTATATATATTCTAATCTGCCCCCTATAAGCCTATACATTCTATATCTGCCCCCTATAAGCCTATATATTTTATATCTGCCCCCTATGAGCCTATATATTCTATATCTGCCCCCTATGAACTTATATATATTATATCTGCCCCCTGTGAACTTATATATATTTTATGTGCCCCCTATGAGCCTATATATTCCATATCTGCCCCCTATGAGCTCATATATTCTATATCTGCCCCCTGTGAGCCTATATATTCCATATCTGCCCCCTATGAGCCTATATATTCTATATCTGCCCCCTATGAACTTATATATATTATATCTGCCTCCTATGAACTTATATATATATATTATATCTGCCCCCTATGAGCTTATATATTCTATATCTGCCCCCTATGAACTTGTATATATTTTATGTGCCATCTTTGAGCTCATATACTATTTATGTGCTGCTATGAGCCTAGATATGTTATATGTGCCCCTTATGAGCTCATATATGCTGCATGTATGCGATCCCCATAAGCCTGTGTATACTATATCTGCCCCATATGAGTTGATGTATACTATGTGTGCCCTATATCAGCAAGCACAGTCCACAGCGTCTGATGTGTATCATAGTAGGTTTATTAATTTGCATATTTTTAATTTGATGTCTTTCTCTGCAATTATGACTTTCAGCTTTAGAAGTTTTTTTGTTATATGCAGCACGTTTTCAAATTAAAAAAATTATCAACCTAAGAAGATACATACCTTTTGCTGTCTCCAATTTGCTGCTCAAATTTTTATTTTTGCTTCTGGTAGAAACAAGCATTTTTTCTAACAATTTAGTTATAGTGTTTAAAAGTACTATATGGTTTCCCAGCAACCTTTACTTAGCTGAAATGTAACTTTCCAGTGTCAGAATAGCAGCTTTGACAAAATTTCTCGTATACATATACTGCTAGTAACAGAGAAAATTATCTGTTCCTGCAATTACTTTTACTAAGGTCTATAGAGGGAGACCACATCCCTACAATTATGCAAAAGATAATAGACCCCCTTGTAGTTTTGGGCCTAGTTTCTTTGCATCTTCATAATCATTTTAATCAGGAAACTTAAGTAAGCTTAGAAGTTTTTAATTTACTAAAAATAGCTGCTAAGAGGGGTACCTTAGTTTGAACCTTATACAGAAATCCTATAATTAGCCTATTTGGCTGCAACTTCAAAAGCACTCTCATATTTATAAATTCGTTTGAAGGAGTTTACCCTCAAATACTGTACAATAAAGAAAAAATTTCAAGCTAGCTGTTCTATTTTTCTTGGTTTTGTGTTATCTCAGTACACGCAGAGTTTATAGTCTCTATGAGAGACCTTTTTAACTGACTGAGGGCATAATAGCTGAGATCTTGTCTGCTGTCACTACAACACGGACTTTTATAATAGGAAATATTAAGAAATGCTTGCAGCTTACCCTTGCTACTAAATATTAGACCCTGTAGAATATAAGATAGGCCCTACACCAAGTTTCATTCACAATAAATCTAATGGGAATCAGTAGAGATGATGAATTCAAAGTTATTAACACATATTATTGAAAACTATTTATACATGTCTTACTCTTTTTGTTGGTAGTCAAATTATATGACTAGCAAGAAGTCTAGATTTTGTTATTCACCCATTGCGCGAACAATACTTTTTCTAGCTGCATTATTTTACTTGAAAAATTTTCAAAACAGGGAAACCAATTCAGCAACTAGTTTTAAAGTTTGAAAAAGGCATGTAGCACCAGTGTTACACTGGTCATCCGTCTCTATAAGAGTAACAATTCAGTTTAATTCCAAATAGACAACCCCCTCCATATAGACGCCAAACAATATATTCTACTTAGACTGCCTACTGAACAGCTATATTTAGAAGTGTTAAAAAATGAAAATTGTACTTTTTATAAATAATATGTATTTTGCTGGAAATATTTTGTTGCATGCAATTAATAGAAGCTGGGGGAAACCCTGAGTATGTCTCATGTAAACACAGTTGGAGCAAATACACTAGATAACTGTAGAATGGCTAAATATTTGCAGCTGTAATACCTCTAAACAATTCAACTAAAAAGTAGACATGGATGTGGACATTGTGGCTATTTGGTAATTAGTATAATAGCTTAACAGTGGATTTGCTCTTATCCTTACTAAGTGACAGGCAAAGTAAGAATTTACAAAATAAAATCTTTTAACAACCTCCTATCCCAATACATTAGGCCAAGAACTACTGAACTACTGAATTGAAATTAATGATGGGTGTCTTTAGATTGCCTAACTTTTTTGGAGCTACTTACATTTTTCTTTCCTATATTGAAGAAAAAACAGCCATTTAGTTTAGACTTAGCAAAGGCTAGCAACTGTAAGATATGTAGTATTAGTCAAGTAGCTAACCTGTTACACAGGAAACTTAATAAATAAAATGTTCTGCCTCAGCAAAAGAAGTTTAATATTTTTACAACCGTGGCTCATTAAATGCTTGAATATTTTTATGTATAAACACCTAAAGTAAGTTTGTGATTTGAAATTAATGGCAAAAGGTTAGACTCAACTTATTTACTATTGCCTTTCTCGGCCTGGGCCCAACCAGGCTAAGCAACTTAATTGACTACTAAAAGTTTATGGAGAACTCGAACAGCTGACGTGTAAAACCATGTAAAAGTCAGCCGATCAGCATTGTGTACCAGGTCAACACCCCACTATTATAGTTTATATAAAATTCTGCAAGTTCAGTTGCAAAATGCATGCTTCTAGAAAGCAGTTGTGCAACTTTTTTCAAGTGCATTACTTTATTTCATATCTTAAATTTATGATCTTTGATGTATTTTTCAAAACAATTAAATTGAGTGTGTATAAAATGCAATTAAAAATTGTATGTCTACAAAAATGACCTGGTACACTTTTGCAGCTGAAGGCCAGTTGTTACATAACTCTTAGCTTTATTTGTTCTCTATTATACTAGTATGAACTCTTGTTCTCCAATATGCCAGCTGGTAATGAGCCACCAGATTTTGGTACAGAACTCTGATTAGCCGGGTTTTTGAATGGTTTTCTAATACATACATCTGATTGCCTGAATAGTGCACACTCCATCTACATTTACATGGTGCAAGCTACTGGGTAGTATTATACCAACTTTCTGTTTACTAATCTTTTGTTCACAATAGTAAATAGGCTATTCAGCAAAGATTTTATGGCATGTAAGCCATGGGAACTATCAACCCTCTCTGCTGTATATATTTTAGCTTGTAATAGCAAGTCTACATCATAGTGTTACTACCAATATTCTCATATAAACTTATTCAATTTTCTTCAGATAATAAAATCCCTCCTTCACTCATAGAAAATAACAAGCAATCATTCAATGATTTAGCTTTGGTAAACTATCATGTACAGTTTTTAAATGCATTTCTTTTAGACTACCCTATTCTTCAGCTTACCAATACCATAGCTTAAAAAATGTGTATTGCAGCTTATGCTAAGCCTGAGTTGGCCGTTTCTGAACCTAAAATACTGTTTGTCTCTTATATTTGGACAATAGGTTGAACTAGTCATATTATATTTACTTGCAGGATTTAAAATGCAAGTTTAGCAACAACATAGGTTTTTCTTTCAATGAATTATAAACACATAAATTATTGGTGTAGAGAAATTGCAATTTATGCTGCTTATGATAACATAATGTTTTTACACGATCTAATCTCATAGCTTTAAAATATCGTAAGAAATTTTTCTATGAAAGTACTGGATTTCATCAGTTATAGAGAAAGTACTAGACTTCATCAGTTATAGAGGGTGGCTGCAGATTGCAGAGATCCCAGCAGACAATAGGACTTTCAAGAAATGCTAGCTGAAGGTTTTACCCAATACTTTACCATTCAAACAGAATGTAATGGGTGTCAACATGCATTACATAATGTTGTGACTATGCATAGTAATCTGGCTGTATGAGACAAGGCTTTGTTCATGAATTTAAGCAAATACTTCTGACAAACAACTATTGCTTTACTTAGTAGCTGGTTTAAACCCATGCAGCTATAACAACAATAATTTTAATGAATGTTGTGTTTAAGCAATGGGTATAAATTATTCTTACTTTAAACACTGAAGTATTATCGGGCAATGACTAGTAATGAGGTGGTCACTTTTGATAGACTTTAAAGACAAGTATAAATGAAGCTAATTTACTCCTAAAAAAAATTGCAACCAAAAAAGTTTATTCTTTACTGAGTATAGGATTGTCGCATGTTAAATTATAACCTTAACTAAATAAGTCAAGACAGCAAGTGAACTACTTTAGGTGATAGATGAATACTCTATATAAAACATCTTTTCTAAATATGTAAACTGCTAAACCCTACAGATAAATAATAAATACATGTGGTTTAACTACTAATGTTTATTGAAACAATTTCAAAGTTTAGTAGAAAGAACTATAATGGGACAGATGCATAAGCAATATTAGCAGCAGTGATGGTTGATTAAACCTCTTTAGTAGTTCCCATGGCTTACACGCCATAAAATCCTTGCTAAATAGCCTATTTATTATTATGAACAAAAGATTGATAAACAGAAAGATGGTATAATACTACCCTGTAGCTTGCACCATGTAAAGGTAGACGGAGTGTACACTATTCAGGCAATCAGATGTATGTATTAGAAAACCATTCAAAAACCCAGCTAATCAGAGTTCTGTACCAAAAGCTGGCATATTGGAGAACAAGAGTTCATACTAGTATAATAGAGAACAAATAAAGCTAAGAGTTATGTAACAACTGGCCTTCAGCTGCAAAAGTGTACTAGGTCATTTTTTTAGACATACAATTTTTAATTGCATTTTATACACACTTACTTTAGATGTTTTGAAAATACATCAGAGTGTCATAAATTTAAGATATGAAATAAAGTAATGCACTTAAAAAAAGTTGCACAACTGCTTTCTAGAAGAATGCATTTTGCAACTGAACTTGCAGAATTTTATATAAGCTATATTAGTGGGGTGTTGACCTGGTACACTTTGCTGATCGGCTGACTTTTACATGGTCTAAGTAATTTTAGAGGTAATGGCTTTCATTATAGAGCTAATAACAGGCTCCAACCTTATAGAGATACACAAAGGGCTACATAAGGACAACAACAACTACAATAAGTATAACATAGGACATGAAGTTTGAAGCAATTTTGCTGGCAATTCCCCAAAGAATTAATATTATACCTAACTAATGTAAACTTTAAACACATTTTTTCAACTTGCTGAAACTTCATACCAGCAAGAAATCTTTTTAACGAAGATAAATTGCATTTTGTAAAACTGTTTGATGTTGCTGTGCAGCTCTGGCTGAATTATAATGAAACATAGAGCAAGCCATTTATTTTGCAAAACTAATCATAAAGTACAGAATAAATCATGAAAAGTTGTATAATTTTGTATTTTATATCAAAAAAAGTTTTCTTTAGTTAAATTAACATTTCAGTTGTGGAAAGAACAACTGTTATATTGTTTCTAATAGTTTCACTTGAAGCTTTCCTGCAGTGTAGCAGTGTTTGTTCTATCTATTCAGTCAGTTACCTAATTATTTATTAGTTTGTAGGCTGTTCTATTTACTCTAGGCCCTAGGCTTTAAGAATGAAGAACTAGCACTATCTAGCACCATCTAGCAATTGTAACCTATTGATAGTCCAGGGTGCTTTACTTGCCATACTCTGGCTTGCAGATCGAAGGATTCAAATTGCTTTTTATGACTAGATACCTGTTACATTTTGCTCTTACAAGATAAATCAATTTTAAAATATTCTCAAAGTAAAAACATGTTTAATGGTAGCACCATACATTGTTGTTCAGTTTGTATCTCTACCTCAATATTTTGCATTATTTTGTTCTATCAATTTGTGAAAAGAGCTACTGAAAGAGCTGTTGATGAAACTTAAAAAAAATTGAAACGTTTACCCAATACTCAACTTACTGGATTGCTCTCTATCATGGTAGGCTATCAACAAAGCAAGCCAAAATTGCTTATTCTGAAGTTTAGCTTTTGTGAAAATTGGCAAGCTTTAGTTAATAACCTGTAATTATATAGCCAAGTTGTTTAATTAAGATTTAAAGTAGCATTGTGTTACACACAATAGTTTCGGAAAATAATTGAAAGAAAAATTTAATAATATATTACTATAAAGTACCAGGAAAGTCTTGCTGATGTTCATAAAGCATGCATTAAACATTCTGTATTTCAATGGAAGATGACTTACACATTGTAGAAGGAAAGTTGTCTACTTGTCTTAGTTTACAAGGCTATGTCGTAATGCTAGTAGTAGACTGATACCCAAACAACAAAAAAAGGAAAAAATCTGGTGCTTGTCATAAATATTATGTTAGATTTGTCTCTCTAGCATTAGGACAAAAAGAGAGATGAACCAGTTGCATATATAGTGCGATTGTGCATAAACTGCTATCCTAGCTTACAAATTGTTGAGTGCCAATATTTGAATTGTCAATATATTTATGCCAGGTGAGGCCAGTAAGAAAATGTAGTTTACCAGTACAAGATTAAATAAAAAGTACGTAAAAGCAGTAACAGAGACGAGTTCTGAAACGTCTGCTCATGCAAACAAAATGCCCAATTGCTAAGAGTTGGGAGCAGTTTTGAAGAAGCTTGTATATTATACCACTAATTGTTAACATTAAATCTATAAAAGTTACTGCTAAAGATTGAAAAAAAAATCAAGGCACATTCAGAAGCTTGCTAATATATTTCTTTTGAAGCTATTGCAATTAAAGAGTAATTTGTAGTGTAACTGCTGCATTTCTAGCCAACAAAAAGTTTCAATAGCTTATAAAAGGCTAGACAACATGGTTTTCAAATTTTGTTTTAGTACACATAGCTTCAGGTTTTTTAAGAAGCACTATTTTATATATTAGCAACTGTGAAAGATATAGTTAGGGGTTGCTCTTATTTGTGCTCCGTAAAGCATTTAAAAAAAGAACTCAGATATGGGTTTGAGAAGAAAGAGCATATAATTAGTAGCCTTACATTCAGCTTTAACTCAATATATTTTACTGAAGCGTTGAGTTAATCTCTATAGACTTTAGAGCATATGAAAGTGTACTAGCCGACTGTTTTGTGTGCACTATAGCAAAGAATCACAGTTCAAAGTACATTTTCAGATATAAATGATTGTGAAAAATATATTCTAATTGGTTTAATCTTATCATATATTACAAGTCTCTTTGTTATGTAAATTCAAATAGAATACTATAATTATTTTGAAATAAATATTAAAAAATTATCAGCCTATTGTGCATTAGTACTTCAATGAATATTAGCAATGACAAAAATATTAGTAGGACATTTTGTTGCATCATGAAGATGAAGTGCAGAAAATGTGCTAATATTCTTAAGATTAGTTTAAAGCAATGGTGTTCTGCGTGTTCTTTAATGATTGATTACAAACAGTGCTCTCAAATTGCTATCTATATAACTGTTCAAAGAATCACCGAGGCAGACTTTTAAGAAATCTGCAAAATACTGTACCTATACGATTGATTTAATGAAAGGAATAGCTAGTAAAACTTCAAAAATAAGCCTTTGAAGCAAATCGTTTAGCATCTGGTAAATAGAAGTGCATACTTGGCCGTTTTTTTTAGTATAATACCTATATAGTGGTGCTATCTATCCAATTGTTTTTTATTAAAAGACTTTAGAACATATAGCTAGTTTAGAAATTAGTTTTATCTTGCTTATTTGTCCGAATTATAGTAGGTATATGCATGGTAGCTAAATGAACTCAACACACATATTTTTTAATACAGGAAAATACTATAGATATTAGATATTACAGTATAAACTGGCTGCAATCAAATTGAGTAATTTTTAAAATAAAATATACATTATACGTTTCATTCATTCTTTAAGTATACAATATAGGCTTATAATAATTTGAGGCAACTTTTAATTAATTAATTATATCTGTATTTTGTCAACTAACTGCTATTCTATTTTTGCTATTACAATATTTTACTTCACTTGCTTATTGAATGACGTGCAATTTCTTTTTCAAAGTACTTGTTTTTACAGTTTAAAACTATATACACTTGGTTCAATTTAATTGAACTTTTCCTGTTATATAAAAAAATATATATATACAACTTTCATTACCTAAACAAAATATAAGAATAAGCAAAACATCAAGAAATGTAATGAGGATGATACAGGGTGCACTTCGAATTATTAGACATGAAAATCCTTATTCGATTTTAAAAAGGAAATACATAACATAGGAAATTGAAGTGTAATTTTTTTTATTTTGAATGCATGGCTATATCAGTTCCTTACAGAGAGTAATGGCATAGTGTGAATAGAAGTTGAAAAATAATTTTTTTTTAACTGAAATTGTTGGATAATTAATTATAGCAGACAAAGTAGAACAAAACCAATTGAGTTTCTATACTTTGCATAGTACAAATGTAATATAGCTTTTATTACTCAAAAAGTAAAAATGAGAAGACAATTTCAAAGTAAAAATAATATGATATATTCTGATAACAGAGGGGGCTCTGTTTATAGGCCCCCTATGGTATCGAAATATACCAAATGCATATAAGCCCCCTATGAGCAGCCCCCTATGAAACCACATTTAAGAATATATATATATATATATATATATATATATATATATATATATATATATATATATATATATATATATATATATATATTTCTACGAGCCGATCTCGCAGTCACGTGTCCGGTCATAATCTACGATGAATTTCGGTGGGGCAACTCCACGTACTCTGTATCTGCCGATCTTTGGTATGTGAACTCTATTTCGTCAGAGGAACTTCCTTCACTCTCAGGGTATCCAGACACGTGGGGATGGGAATATATGCCTGTACTAGGCAAATTATTTCCCAGTGGCAGTAGATCCACGGGTCCCACGTAGTAGTCAGCCAGATAACCGGGGGGTCTTTTACTTCTTGCCTGTCTCCCCAATTCCACAGGTACCACAGACTGTGGTGAGGGTGTAATAAGAAAAATAATTCCTGGGCCACCTCCTTCAGACTGAGGTGCACTTCCTGGTACCGAGGCCAGCTCTGGAGCCAATGAGGCTGGTGGACCAGGTGGAGGGGGAGGTCTAGACGCCTGGTCCGGTTCGACTGAGTCGTGAACGGGGATCTCCCACTCTCGGGGTCAAGCCACTCCTCCTCGGGAGATAGGCTGGCAAGCTGGTTCTAGCCAAGGGAGGTGCCTGCCCTGCAGCATCTGGGCTGCCTTCATAGGGTTTTAACCGCTGCTCGTTTTGACTGAGACTTTTCCGAGCGTTCCACACGGTATGTGTAATTTGGTAGAACTTCTATGACGCAGTAGGGTCCCACGGACTTGGGCTGAAGTTTAGCTGACTGTCCGCGCCGCCTGCGGTAGCTCACCATCTACACTCAGTTTCCTACTTGATATAAGGGGGGGCTCTTGCAGTGCCTCATGGGCCTGTTCCATGGTCTCTATGAGCTTCCCTACGTACTCATGTACGGGGGCCTCGGATGCGGGAACATGATATGTTAGGTGCTCCGGGACCTGGGTCTCCCGACCAAGCATCAGGAAGTTTGGGGTTTACAGGGTACTGAATTGTGGTTTGCTGCGGTAGGCCCGCATTATCTGGAGCAGCACCACATCCGACTTTTCTTGACCTTGTCTAAGAGCAGACTTCGGAGGACATCTCCTAACATCCGATTGTTCCTCTCGACAACTCCGTTCTCTTGCGTGTGATATGGGGTCGTCCGGCTCTAGTTCACCCCCCATATTGGGCAGAGGTCTCTTATTAGCTGGTACTGGAACTGGGCGCCCTGGTCAATGTGGATCTGTTCTGGAAGCCCGAAATAGCAGAACACTTGCTGATCCAGGGCTCGGGTCATGGTGGGAGCTGACGCATCTGGTACAGCCAGAGCATCAGCCCACCGAGTGAAGTGGTCCGTGAGCACCAGTATCCCGGTATTTCCTCTGGCAGATAACGGCATAGGTCCAACTAGATCCACCGCCACTATCTGCCATGGCCGACCAGGGTACAGCCGGCGTCGACTTGTGGTCTCCGTAGGCGCCCATGCTTACTAGCCTGACAGAGCTCGCACTGCCGTATCCGCAGTCGTACGTCTCGAGTCAGGCCGGGCCAGTACCAGCGCAGCCTTAGACACCTGATGACCTGACTGGCCCCAGCATGGGCCTGTTTGTGGGTGTCCCAGATCAGTTTCCGCCGGAGGGCGCGTGGACATACGACGCGTTCCCTCTCTCGGCGGTTGTCTGCTGCGAGTGTAATGGTGAGGAGGCCATCCTTGCTGACCTTGAGGGAATCCCATCGGCTACAGAGGTGTTGGTAATCGACGTCCCCATGTCGCTGCTGTTCCTCGGTAAATCGGCAGCACTTCTTTTTGGCCCGGAAGATGTCAGCTACTGCCCCTGGCAGCGTCTGCTGGAGCTGGCTCAGCTCCTTGACGTTTTGATACAGCTTGGGGTTGGCCCATAGGGCATTGACGGAGTCCGGTGGGTGTTCGGATCGAAGATGGCCACGTTCTCAATTATGGACGTTGTCATCTACCAGCTGTTTCTTTACATCAAGGCAGATGGGTCCTCGATCTCGTTTCTTGATAAGCAGACACTGCTTGCAGTTCTCCTCCGGCCGCCGGCTCATCTCTTCGGCGTTCCCGTGCTTCTTTCCAGCACGATGCTCAATTCTGTAGGAGAACTCCTCAAGAATCTCCAGCCATCGGGCCACTTGGCTCGAAGGCTCTGCACGCTTGCACAGCCATATCAGAGATGCATGGTCTGTTCGCAGCCTGAACGCTCTCACATACAGATATGGCTGGAAGTGCTTGACCGCCTTAACTACTGCCAGGAGCTTCTTCCTGGTGGTGCAGTAGTTCTTCTTGGCGGTCGAGTGAGTCTTGCTGTAATAGGTGGCGACTACCTCATTTCCACCCTGAACTTGTGACAGAACAGCTCCCACACTGTGGTCGCTGGCGTCGGTGTCCAGGATGTACTCCTTGGCTGGGTCAGGGTACGCCGGAATGGGCGCCTCCATTAGCTGACTCTTGAGGTGGTTAAATGCCTGCTGCTCCTCCTGTGCCCACTGCCACCGGACCTCTTTAGCCGTTAGCCGATTTCGAGGCTGTGCAACTCCTGCAAACCTGGTAATATACTGATGATAGTACCCCACCAGGCCCAGGAATGCGCATAGCTCAGGGAGGTCCCAGGGAACAGTCACCTCTTCCACAGCCTGTACCTTCTCAGGGTCGGTAGCGACGCCGTCACGGCCAACCACAAGGCCCAGGTACTTTACCTCCGGCTGTAAGATTGTACAATTGGAGGGCTTTAGTTTCAATCCGGCGGTCCGAAGACAGTCAAAGACCTCCCGCAGACGACTGACATGAGTCGCAAAGTCTGGGGAGATAACTATGACGTCATCTAGATAGATGAGCAGGGTCCTCCAGTGTAGTCCACTGAGAATCTGCTCTATGAGTCGCTGGAAAGTTGCCGGGGCAGATGTTAGTACAAATGACAGAGCCTTCCATTTCCAGAGCTCATTGCGAGTGATGAATGCTGCTTTGTCCTGTGCATCAGGACTGAGGGGCACCTGCCAGTACCCACTCAGCAGATCCAAAGTACTAAAGTACTTGCTCCCCGCAAGAGCATCCAGAGACTCGTCTATCCGGGGGAGAGGGTAAGCATCCTGGATAGCAGCACTGTTGAGCTTGCGGTAGTCCACGCAGAACCTCCAACTACCATCCTTCTTCTTGACCAGGACCACGGGGGAACTCAACGCTTCGTGGGCAGGCTCAATCAGGTCCTGGTCAAGAAGATCCTGCACTTGTCTGCTTACTTCCTTCTTCTTCTCCGGGCCTAGCCGTTGAGTGGGCTGCCTGATGGGATTGGTCCCGGCTGCCAAGAGTATCTCATGACACACCACTTTGGTCAGCCCATGTCTTCATCTCCATAACTGAAGACATAACTGTAATCCATCAATAATTGAGCCATTGCTTGGCGCTCGGCATTACTGTTACAGTTCCCGCAGGCTCCATCATACAGGTCAGCCACATTCTCCGGTACTTATTGCCACTAATATCTAATTCCTTCAGATTAGTCTACTTGCTGATGCTGTAACAATCAAATATAACAGTATAGGTCTATATCAATTTGAACCAATTATTAATTCCTTTTGATGGCTTCAAAGGTGTATCTTATGAAAACTGGTTACTTCCAAAAATATTTTACAAGAAAAAGTTTACAGCATTAGCAAAATTAACAAAAAGCAAGATTCAGTGCAACAGCTTTAACATGTTCAGTTTACAGAGCACTGAAACAACTCAAAATTACACTTAGTTTTATAGAAAATAGAATGCATGCATGTATGTGATGAGATAAATTTAGTTAACAAATTTTTGTTGGCTACAAGTAACAGGTGATTAACATGGTGACTCAATAATTTATGTATAAAAACATGCTGCATGTTTACAGAGAGTTTCATAAACAGCATACAACCAACTTTACTTTATTACTTATAGGTAAAAAACGTAATTCATAAGTATCATCTGCATGTTTTTCTCAAATAATCATATAAATCTAAGCTTGTTTCAGTTTATAAAACTCTTCAACTCTGTTAGTTTTGCAACTGTGAATTGTAGAACGCCAACACTTATATGAGTAAAAAACTTAGAAAAAGCTTGGTAATGTGTTTAGGATAAAATATTATGCACAGGATTACTATAACATGTATAGCATAGCAGAGAAGATATAAATTTTGATTTACCTGTTAGGGAGAGCTTGTAGTTCACAGCCTCTCAACCCCAACTTCTCCAGAGAGAGTAGAGAACTGAAGATATCAGGTAGACTAGCAGAAAAGTCAGTATAACTCATGTCTAATACCTTTAGATTAGTCAACTTGCTGATACTGTAAAAATCAATTATTTTATTATAAGTTTATAATAATTTGAACCAATTATTAATTCCTAATGATGGATTTAAAGATGTATCATATAAAAACTGGTTATATACTTTTAAAGTTTTTATACAAGAAAAATTTTACAGCATTAGAAAAAATAGCATTATATGCAGAATTCAGTGCAACAGCTTTAAAATGTTGAGTTTACAGAGCACTGAAACTACTCAAATTAAACTACTTGTGGTTTTTTAGAAAATAAAATGCATGCATATATATATATGCTTGAGTTTACACACCTTTTAAATATGCTTTAGTAGAAACATAAGTTTCTACTATTGCGAAGGTGTGGGCCATGGTACTCTGTTCTGTGCTGATGAGGGGACAAACCCCGAAACAGCTGCTGTCCACCGATTGAGGTACTATGCTCTCATTCAATGCTCAGCAATGACATTCAGTGATTGAGCTCTCTCACCATAGTCACAAACTCAAGCTGCTAGCATTTTGCAAGGCTCGTGACTCCTAGGTGACCCCTAGAGTCACTTGAGCTCTCTGGCTTGAGTATACACACCTTTTAAATATACTTTAGTAGAAACATAAGTTTCTACTATTGCGAAGGTGTGGGCCATGGTACTCTGTTCTGTGCTGATGAGGGGACAAACCCCGAAACAGCTGCTGTCCACAGATTGAGGTATATATATATATATATATATATATATTTATATATATATATATATATTCATATATATATATAATTATATAAAATTTGCTAATGCACTTTTTAAATACATGGTGATTAGATAATTTAGGGATAAAACCATGCTATATGTTTACAGAAAATTTTATCAACAACCTGATTAACTTTGAAAGAGTGTTTTACTTTTACTTTACTTTTACTTTTTACTTTATAGAAGACAATTTAATGTTTTGCATCATGTATAAATATAAATGTCTGTCTTTCTGGAATTATTATATAGGCAACTTTTTTGGTTTGTAAAACGTTTCAACTCTGGTAGTTTTACTCCTATAAATAGAACACCAATACTATGAATAAAAACACCTTATTAGAATAAGTGTAGTATATATATAATAACAGTTATACTGATTAAATTATTTGGATATCTATGATACAAGGTCTAAAGTGCAATTTTTCAATATACATAACACATTATAGGCATATATATTAATTACTTTGTCTAGCTTGGTTTTGTAATACTTTTAACACAGATGAAGCAGGAACTCAACAAAGTTTAGAATAAAGCTGCAACTTGTTTTCTAAAACCACTAGTTTTAGTACTGGAGCTGTGTAGAATGAAACTATGTTCGACAATAAAATCACTTTTCAAACTCAAAAGCCAACTAAGCAATTATAAAAAGTCTAAGTTGAGCAAAAATTTTCAATTCTGCACCTAATAACATAGCTCTTTGATCAGAAGACTGGTTTAACATAACACAGTTTGTGATAGGCTGAAAAATCAAGTCTTAGTAGAGTCATGTGTGATGTCATGTAGGGGATTCATTACACTAAGCTTACACTACGCTTACACTATACTTACACTACACTTACACTACACTTACACTACACTCACACTGCACTTACACTATACTTACACTACACTTACACTGCACTTACACTATACTTACACTACACTTACACTACACTTACACTACACTTACACTAAACTTACACTAAACTTACACTACACTTACACTACACTTACACTAAATTTACACTACACTTACACTACATTTACACTAAACTTACACTAAACTTACACTAAACTTACACCAAACTTGCAGTGCACTTGTACTATTCTGAGAGCTTTATAGCCTTAATGTTCAAAAACCAACTGATGTGTTTTGGATACAGATTATTAAAAAACTAATTAGTGTAGCTCTCCACTCTAGGGCAGTAATACTGTTTTACATATAACATAGACATATTGCTGTGTTACCTACATGATTTGTTTTATGATATCAATGCTTAGTAGATGCAGTGGTTTTTGTTCCCTTTGACAGTAAAAAACAGAGCTTCCTTCGGGTTTTAAAATTATGAAATATGTATTTCTTATATCTATCATGCTTACAAAATCTAGCTGAAAGCTAATGTTAAATTGAAATAACCCATCTTGATAATCAACAACTACAGCGAATAGCCAAACCAACATTACAGAATTAATGAGTTAATTTACCAAGACTAGGAAAGGATCATATATACAATAATATAGTGTGATAGTTTTGTGGGTTATGAATGAAACTAGTGCTTTACATGCTTGTTATGAGAAACAAGGCGAGAAATAAGGTAGAAGATAAGATAGCTTTATTGTAGTCCGAGTGATCCAATAGTCTGTATCCAGCGAGCTCCAGTAGTAGACTGAATCTACACTGAAACTCGCTGGCTTTTATATACATGCAGGACAAAGACATTCCTTTGTTTGCCGAGATCGGAGGCCCGAAATGCCGAATATCGGCACCTCGAGAATCCAAAATGCCGAATCCGGCATTTCGGCACTTCGGTATTCCGATATGCCGAGAATCGGCATATCGGTGTTTCGGAGGACCAAAGTGCCGATCTCGGCAACAAAGGACACACACACACAACATAAATTTACCACACACACCCCCCATCGGAAAGCATGCTTTCCGATATAGAGGCGTATACAACATCAAACACACAACAGGAAATGACACGACAATAAAACACACAGTTGATAGGTAACACACAAAAAGAACAATTACGGTAGCCATGCAGTGATATTAATAATACAATAATAAAAAAACAGGGAAAATTGTGCACACACAAGAAAAACAGAGCATGAATAAGTACATAACATTACATGAAAGAATTTACACACACAAAAAAAAAACAAAGCAATAAGAACAGGAAAGGAAAATACTATACAAATAGTCTCAGCGGCGGTCTCCAGATCGGCCCCGCTCTAGGCGGCTTACACGTCTCCTGAGTTGCCCCAACTCCTCCTCATACCTGCGGAGCTGCCGGCGTAGATGTTGTACCTCTTCTGCCAACTGGGCCGACGTCTGGTGTCTGGGGCGGTCGGTGGTACTATGGCTAGGACGTCGTTGGCGGTGCGTCTGCTTCTCGCCCGCCGCCGAGGGCCGGGGGCCCACGTCCGATGAATCGGTCCTGGCGCCTGGTCCGACCCGTGCCAGCATGACCCGAAGTGGCTGGGTGGCTGCCGGTTGGGGTGTCGCGGCGGGCTCCCCTTCTTCCTCCCGAACAGGCCTACACGCGGGGAATCCCAGGGCGAGAGCAGCCCGTTTATGGGGATCCGCCACGTGTGGCAGTACCAGGTCCCGAAACTCAGGAAAAGAGGCCTGGTCTACAGCGAACGTGTAGCTCGTGTGGCAGTGAGCTATGCGTTGATGTCTCAACACATAGTCTCTCTGGTAAGAGAATTCCCCACACGAGCAAAACACGTTGATGTAGTGCTGTGAGGCGTGTACACGCAACCGCCGTGCAGAGGAGAACTTCCTCTTGCACTGATGGCAGATGCGGTTGCCCGGCTCACCACAAGCTTCACCAATCTTGAGATTGGTGGGTCCAGTTACCCAATACTGGCGGGCGACCAGGGCCGGAGGCAGGGCCAGTATTGGGGAGTCATCTTCTTCGGCTGGCAGGTGGTCGCCGTGTAGGATGCCCTGCTCCTCCCCGGCCGTGAGCTGAAGCTCCACCGGTTTGGGGTCAGGGCCACTAACGATGGCGGAACACACCTCTGTGGAGGAGGTGGCGGCCTGCTGGCTGTGAGAAACCGAAGCAGGGGCCGGTGGGAGAGGGGAGTCGGACTGACTGGCCTCCTCAATGTCCATACGCTCCTCTAGAATAGATAGTAGAGGCTGTGATAAGCCGGTCTCACTATCGCCAAAATTCGGCACAGGTGTGTATGGAGTTAAATTAAAAACCGAGGGCCGAGGTGTATCGCAGAAATTGACTGAGCCCACGTCATGATTCAACAAAGTATCAATGGCAGAGTCATCTCCAAGATCCATCTCGGCCTCCGGTTCTAAGAAATCAGAACCAAGTAAGTCTAATAAAGACCAGTCTATTCTAGTTTGACTAGACTCCGTAACTGGAGGATCTAGTCTAGAAGAAATACCTGATTGCGTGTCTGGTAAAGTAATTCCCATAGCTGCTGATAGCGCCTGGAGAACAGTATTAAAATCAAACTTAGTATCAGAATCAGAATTTAACTTGAGCTGTAACTGACGTGCGAGCTGTGTGAAATCAGAACTAGAAATGGCCGAACCTCGTGCTTCAGAAGTATTGCCTGCTGAAGCCCGAGTTGCGTGGCCCGTGGGAATTTCCCCCGGATTTCGAAAAGACAACTCGCGTGATCGAGTGTCTTCCGAAATTCGGTCGGCCATTTCTTCTTCTTGGTGGAATTCTCCGGGGTGATGGAGGGAATTTCCAACCAAGATGGGGTGGTAGTCAGTACGGGGGGGTTGTCCTCGTGAGGGGGCCACTCCAGGTGCCCTACAGCATAGTCTGCCAGGTACCTGGGGGGTCTTCTTGACCGCTGGCTCCTCTCAAGTGGAACAGGCACCGGTGGTGTTGGTGGCTCCTGGGCTGCCCTAGTAGGGGGGTCCCCGCCTTCACCCCATATGGGGGTGGGGGTGTCCTCCCCCAGGAAGGGTGGTGATCCTAGGGCTTGCTGCTGTTCCTGCTCCCGCTCCTCTCTCTGCTGCCGCTCCAGCTGCTCTATCAAGGCGGCCTGCTCCTGGTCCGTCTCCCTGGGAACCATAATTTCCACCTCTCGGGGCTGGGTGGCCCGTCCTCGTTGGTTGGGCTGACGGTGGGGCTCCAGGAGGGGTGGAGCCTGACCCACCGCATCTGGGCTGGCATGGTAAGGTTTGAGGCGCTGCTCGCTCTGGACGGAGATCTGTCCAGAGCGCTCCACACAGTACGTGTGGTTGGGCAGCACCTCCACTACGCAGTAGGGACCGACGAACTTGGGCTGAAGCTTAGCCGACTGTCCGCGTCGCCTACGGTAGCTCACCATCCAGACCCAGTCTCCCACCTGGTACAACGGGGGCTCCTCTGAGTCCTCTGTGCGGGTCTGCCACTGCTGGGTGCGCAGCGCATCATGAGCTTTGCCCATGATGTCTATCAGACCCTCTACATATTCGTGTACCGATGACTCGGGGGCAGGAACATGGTACGTCAGGTGTTCCGGGACCCGCGTCTCTCGGCCTAGCATCAGGAAGTTTAGGGTCTCCTGTGTGGCGGAGTGTGGTGTGCTGCGGTAGGCCCGCATGATCTGCGGCAGCACCATGTCCCATTCTTCCTGACCTCGACCAAGGAGCAGGCTCCGGAGCGCGTCACCCAACATCCTGTTGTTCCGCTCGACGACTCCGTTCCCTTGCGGGTGATATGGGGTGGTCCGACTCTGGTTCACCCCCCATATCCGGCAGAGGTCTCCCATGAGCTGGGACTGAAACTGGGCACCCTGGTCCATATGTATCTGCTCGGGCAAACCGAGGTAACAGAACACATGTTGGTCCAGGGTCCGGGCCACCGTGGGGGCGGTTGCGTCTGGAATAGCCAGAGCATCCGCCCACCGGGTAAAGTGGTCCGTGAGCACCAGTATCCAGGTGTTCCCTCTGGCGGATAACGGCATAGGCCCGACGAGGTCTACCGCCACTACTTGCCACGGTTGACCAGCGTACAGCCGGCGTCGACCAGTGGTTTCCGTGGGGCGGCCATGCTTGCTAGCTTGGCAGACCTCGCATTGCCGTACCCGCAGTCGTACGTCCCGAGTCATTCCGGGCCAATACCAACGCAGCCGCAGACACCTGATGACCTGACTGACTCCAGCATGAGCCTGCTTATGGGTGTCCCAGATCAGTTCCCGCCGGAGGGCGCGTGGGCAGACGACGCGGTCCCTCTCCTGCTGGCGGTTGTCTGCTGCTAACGTTATCATCAGGAGGCCGTCAGGGCTGACCTTGAGGGCATCCCAGTGACGACAGAGGAGTTGGAACTCAACGTCTCCCTGCCGCTGCTGTTCCTCGCTAGGTCATCGGCCCTCCTTCTTGGCCCGGAAGATGTCCGCTACCGCGCCGGGTGGCGTCTCCTGGAGTCGGCACAGCTCCTTGACGTTCTGGTGCAGAGTAGGGTTGGCGTGGAGCGCCTGGACACCGTCCTGGTGGGTTTCGGTCCGAAGATGGCCGTGCTCCCACGGGTAGGCGGTGCCCTCCACTAGCTCCGCTTCCACGTCAAGGCGAGCGGGTCCCCCGTCCCGCTGTTCAATGTGCAGGCATTGCTTACAGTCCTCTACCGGCCGGCGGCTCATGCCGTCGGCGTTCCCATGCTTCCGGCCTGCACGGTGCTCTATCCGGTAAGAGAACTCGGCAAGAATCTCTAGCCAACGAGCCACCTGGCTCGAGGGCTCTGCACGTTTACACAGCCATATCAGTGATGCATGGTCTGTTCGCAAACGGAACGATTTCCCATACAGATATGGCCGAAAGTGCTTGACCGCCTTGACTACTGCTAGGAGTTCCTTCCTAGTGGTGCAGTAGTTCTTCTCGGCGGCCGCGAGAGTCTTGCTATAGTAAGCCACGACCACCTCACTTCCACCCTGGACTTGAGACAGGACGGCTCCCACGCTGTGGTCGCTGGCGTCGATATCCAGGATGTACTCCTTGGCTGGATCAGGATACGCCAGGATTGGCGCTTCCATTAGCCGTTGCTTGAGGTGGTCGAATGCCTGCTGCTCCTCCTGTGTCCACTGCCACCGGACTCCCTTTGCGGTCAGCCGATTTAACGGCTGAGCCACTCCTGCGAAACCAGGTATGTACTGCCGGTAGTACCCTACTAGGCCCAGGAATGCACGCAACTCAGGGAGGTCACGGGGGACAGTCCACTCCTTCACAGCTTGTACCTTCTCTGGATCGGTAGCGACCCCATCACGGCCAACCACATGGCCCAGGTACGTGACTTCTGGCTGCAGGAGTGCGCACTTGGAGGGCTTCAGCTTCAGTCCAGCTGCCCGGAGACGGTCAAAGACCTCCCGCAGACGACTGACATGAGTCGAAAAGTCTGGGGAGATGACAATGACATCGTCTAGATAGATGAGGAGGGTCTTCCAGTGTAATCCACTGAGGACTTGCTCCATGAGCCGTTGGAATGTTGCCGGAGCGGACGTTAGTCCGAACGGCAGTACTTTCCATTTCCAGAGCCCGTCGCGAGTAATGAAGTCTGCCTTGTCCTGGGCATCAGGACTGAGGGGCACTTGCCAGTACCCGCTAAGCAGATCCAAAGTACTGAAGTACTTGCTACCCGCGAGGGCATCTAGAGACTCATCTATCCGTCGGAGAGGGTAGGCGTCCTGGATGGTAACGTTGTTGAGTCTGCGGTAGTCCACGCAGAATCTCCAGCTACCATCCTTCTTCTTGACCAGGACCACTGGGGAGCTCCACGCACCGTGGGCAGGCTCAATCAGATCCCGGTCCAGAAGATCCTGTACCTGTCGGCTCACCTCCTTCTCCTTCTCCGGGCCTAGACGCCGGGTAGGCTGCCTGATGGGAGTGGTGCCGGCTGCCAGAGGTATCTCGTGGGAGATAACCTTAGTCAGCCCCATGTCTTCATCGCCACGACTGAAGACATCACTGTACTCCGCGAGTAGTTGAGCCAGTACTTGGCGTTCAGTACTACTCGTACAGTTTCCGCATGCTCCACCATACAGGTCAGCCAGGTGCTCCGGGACTGCTCCTCGTCTGGTGTGAGGGAGGTTCCCCTGGGTGTCGGCCACTGTCTCCAGTGCCGGACCCACATCCGCTTCCTGGATGGAGTGGTACTTCCCCACCAGCGCTCCGGCCGATAATCGGACAGGTTCCGTGAAGGGGTTGATGCACTGCACGAGGAGCTCTTGCCGACAATCTAGCCGATTCAGGCTGTTTGCTAGTCGGATGGCTCCGTGCGTTCCCTCAACCATCCCCAGGCCGGCGATCCCCTTGCAGTTGACTCTGCATCGGAGAGTCGCCTGGGACCTCCCCGGAACCGTGCAGTCCCGCACTACCTGGACTCCGCCCACCAAGGGCCTGCCAAACTTGTCAACACAGACAAGTTCCTTCCCAGCCATCACCACCACTGATTTCTGGAAATCCATGTGACACTGGTGTTTCTCCAGGAAGGGCATTCCCAAGATGGCGTCCTCCTTCAGCTGGCTGACTATGAACGTCTCGTGAATTGCTTGATCACGGACGCGTCCAGGCAGTGAGATGACGCCGTAGAAAGGAATGCATGATCCGTCCGCCAACGTACCATGCGCACTTTCATACGGCTCGAAGCTCGCCCGCTCTCGAACCCCAAGAGTGTCAAAGAGACGCCGACTCAGCAGGTTGGTAGTACACCCAGTATCCAGTAGGAATGTGGCAGCTTTACCCGAAATCTTTCCGGGCAGGAAGTAGCTGCTTCCGTACGGCTGGGTGCTCCTGGAGCGGTCAGTCTCTGGGGGAGACACAACTTGGGTCTGCACAGCGGGCCTCCTCTTCGTCTTAGAGACAACGGGGGTTTTCTGAGGTCGGGAGGGTAGCTTGGGGTACTCTTGCGAGTAAGCTGAATCCTCCTCCACAACCTCCTCGGGCAACCCTGCGAACCGGTTACGGAGTGGCCAGGCTGGAGGATCGGGTAGACCTTGCGGTCTCCGAGATCTCCGAGGTGCCTGCCATCCGGTTTCTTCTAGCTCCATCCGGGTTTCGAGTGGCATGGCAGGAGGATCGGGTAGGCCTTTCGGTCTCCGAGATCTCCGGTTTGCTTGCCACTCGATGTAGGTCGACTCTGGAGAGGTCTCTTCTGTTGTCCTCCGAGTCCTATCCCGGACCGGATTGACGTGGGGCCCACGGGTGGCGGAATTCACCGTGAGCCTCGAGTGTTTAAAGGCTTCTGTCCCTTAGGGCAGTGCCTTCTCACATGTCCTGGCATCCCGCACTCCCAACAGGTGGGCAGAGGGGGGCAGACAGGGTCGTCCCGCGAGCGGGGAGCCCGCCTGTCCGCCTGGTTGCGCTGCAACTCCGTCACCGTAGCCTGCAGGCCTTTCATCATGCTCATCAGCATGTTGAGCTGCGTCTGCTCAGGCGACGGAGTAGCTGCTGCTGCCACTTGTGGGGTTGGGGGTACCTCTTCTGTATCTCCGGCCACCTGGCGAGCTGCGTAGTTCGCCCTCCGTGGTTCTTCTACTTGGAAGTAGGCCTTCCCCATCTCTAGTGCCTCGTCCAGGCTCTTGACTTTTGCGGCCAGCCAGTACCGCTGGAGGTCTGGGTGGTTCACGCTCCGGAAGAACGCGTTAAAAACGAGGCGCTTCCGATCTTCGCCAGTGGCGTGACCGAAAGCAGCCTGAGCCAGGCGCTCTACCTCGTTAGCGTGATCTTCCAGAGATGTCCTTCGGTCTCTCCTCATCACTTGTAGCTGGTCTGACGCCTCTTCCGTGGTCAGACCGAACCAGGCCCTAAGAGCCCGCATGATGTGGGCTTCGTCGGGTCCCAGTGCGAAGTTCCTGGCCCGGCCTGTCAGACAGGCCCGGAGTTGGAGGACGCGCACCCGTACTGGCCATTCAGCGGTGGTGGCCACGCCCTCGAACTCCTTGATGAATTGTTCCACGTCTCCATCTCCTCCGAAAGTCGGGGGCTGGAGGCGATACCTGTCACCAGGTGATGCCTGTCCTTGCCCCCGCAATCCTTGGAGGGCTGTGACCAGCGCCTCAACAGTGAGGGCTGGCGGTGCTGCTGCCTCAGGGGCTGGGTCCCCTGGGGCCATCCTATTCCTCTCAGCAACTAGCTATTCGTAGAATCCCACTGCTGCCACCAATGTGATAGTTTTGTGGGTTATGAATGAAACTAGTGCTTTACATGCTTGTTATGAGAAACAAGGCGAGAAATAAGGTAGAAGATAAGATAGCTTTATTGTAGTCCGAGTGATCCAATAGTCTGTATCCAGCGAGCTCCAGTAGTAGACTGAATCTACACTGAAACTCGCTGGCTTTTATATACATGCAGAACAAAGACATTCCTTTGTTTGCCGAGATCGGAGGCCCGAAATGCCGAATACCGGCACCTCGGGAATCCGAAATGCCAAATACGGCATTTCGGCACTTCGGTATTCCGATATGCCGAGAATCGGCATATCGGTGTTTCGGAGGACCGAAGTGCCGATCTCGGCAACAAAGGACACACACACACAACATAAATTTACCACAATAGTCTATATCGCAATACCGTTCCAGATGCATTCATTATTAGCAGAAAATTTAAATTGAGTTGTGAAGCCAAATAAAAGTTTTCTGCAACCAAAAGAACCTTAAATAACTTATAGTATTTAACTACTAACTTCATGATCAGAATATAGCAGATAGAGAAAACCATATCGTTTAGTGCAATTTTACCAAATTACAGGAAATATAAGATATATATTATATTATATACTCACACTTGATTGTCATTGAGAGGAAACTGGTGGACAGCACAGCTATTGCGTCAAAATGATAACACTACTTATACTATTATGATAGAGGAGCCCATTGCTTACTAACAAGACTACGTCAAGGCATGTTCATAGCTACGGCAACATGATAGGAGTGTAGCCAGATTATCTCCCTCTAAAACTTACTATTATTTCAAAATGTCAGTAACATTATCAATTACATGTTATAGATTTTATATATTAAGGGGAATCCCCTGGTTGTCAAATCTACGCCCACCCATAACTTGCAAATATATACTGTGTCTGGAGATATGAAAATCACATTATGGCAGATAGCCTTATTTATAAGTATGTCAGCATTTGTTTATTCATTTATAAACACTATAAATAGGTCAAGTTATATGTAGGCTACAGTAAATATAGGCTGCAGCAAGGTTAAAGTAAATAGGTTGAAATAATTACAAAGATCAGCCCAACATCACCCACATTTTAGGCTTAACTTTAGAAAATTAAATGTAGTGACTCGATTATATAGCACTATGTAGTTTGAAGAGCAACATATCATTTATAGATAGCTTGCTTACAACTAAAACTCAACAAAATCTCATCATACTTAATATCTTATTACTTATTAGCACAAAAAAATCTTTTGGTTGTAAATTAGGTTCAACTGATATTAAATTTATTTCAATAATATGAAACTGTATTTTCTGATATGCCATGCAGCCGACTTAACGCTTCCCCCCACCCCTTAAGTTACATTAAACGCCCCTAAAGGGGTGGAGAGATAAATTGTATAATTTATCATAAAATAGTTTTACTACTGCAGAGGTATTTAGAGCTAATTTTGTTAAATCTAAAACCTAGTTTATTTTATATGTAAGACATTTTCAGTACAGACTTGTAATCAACACAGACAGCTAGGGTTTTACAAGATACACAGAATGTTATTATAGTTTTGTATCAATCTATGTATATAACAAATAAAGATATTTATTCCAAGTGTATCATCTCTTGTGGTAGTTCTCTCATACTGATGGTAGAGCATATAGACTCTGCTGAACTGTGATATTTTATTCAAACCATTGAATTCAACTTAAACATTTTCAGATTTATTTTGCAGCCTTTAAAGCATGCTGCTATATATATAAGAACTGTCAAGTAGAATGCATAAAAACCTGATAATTACTAGCTACATTACAAAGTTCATCATTTTGAGCATAAGATTTTATTAAATAAATAATGCACAAAGTTCATCATTTTGAATATAAATTTCTATTAAATAAATGATGCAAAAGTACATGCTGATATATTCATTACTATACAACTATTATTCATTCACTAGAAATGAGTGTAAAGAATTTGACAATAGCTGTTAGAAATAAGTTCTCGTCTACCAAACAACCTTCAGCGCCAAGTGGAATCCTTTCATAATCAACCAGAGTATAGCTGAACCCACAGCTCCTTGTAGCAGATTACTTTCATTCAGAAGAGACTTCCTGTGTGTTGAATCACTCTCCCAGCTACTATCTGATGACGTACTCTCCTGCATGGCATCAGAGATACTGCTCACTTCTTTCTGTAATGCTTCAAGTCTGAGAGCTTCTTTATTGGTGTTTGCCACCGCTGCCTTGGCGATTCTGGAGCACTGGCAGTAACAGCGGCAGCGACGTGGCTATAACAGAAGTGTTGATAATATTCTACTAACTTTTTGTTAGATTGAACACGTTGATAGTTATAATACTAATATAAAATTTATAACTTTTTCTTGCATTCCAAAATCACTATAGGCCTATATATGTAAAGTAAATACATATTGAATGCATGGTTTTAATCTCTATATATATGTCATAATTATCAATCATTATTATAAGTGACAAGTATTATTGTGTTTTATTATTACATACAACATTTTATATAATAGTTATAAATACATTATTATAATTAGTGGTCTATATAATATATATAAGTAGTACTATATATACATATGTATATATATATATATATATATATATATATATATATATATATATATATATATATATATATATATATATATATATATATATATATATATATATATATATATATATTGATTGAGCTATCTCACCATGGTCACAAACTCAAGCTGCTAGCATTTTGCAAGGCTCGTGACTTCTAGGTGACCCCTAGAGTCACTTGAGCTCTCTGGCTTGAGTTTACACACCTTTTAAATATGCTTTAGTAGAAACATAAGTTTCTACTATTGCGAAGGTGTGGGCCATGGTACTCTGTTCTGTGCTGATGAGGGGACAAACCCCGAAACAGCTGCTGTCCACAGATTGAGATATATATATATATATATATATTTTTTTTTTTAAATATATTTTTGAATATACCTTTACGAGCTAGCAATTTGATTATAAATAGGTATATGAGAAACATTGTTGATTTATTACTTTATTAGGTAAAGTAATTACACTGATATTTCGGGTACCACTGTACCCATCTTCAGAGTAGCTACTCTAAAGATGGGTACAGTGGTACCCGAAATATCAGTGTAATTACTTTACCTAATAAAGTAATAAATCAACAATGTTTCTCGTAAACCTGTTTATATATATATATATATATATATATATATATATATATATATATATATATATATATATATATATATATATATATATATATATATATATCTATTGCATATACACTAATAATTATAATAATATGCTATGACGACTACTATAATGTGTATGACACCATATGCAACAAGCCACTTGATTACACATCTTTTGAGTACATGTGTAACCATGATAACCATGTTTAGAGTTTAAAATAGCCTATCACTTTTCATTCTTTTTTGATGATGGTATGAGGCAGGGTAGACAGTTGAAGGTGACTGAGTTTAGCAGTTTGAGGTTCAGGTTGAAACTGTGAAGCCCTAAACTATTGCACTCATTCACCCCCAACACGGAGCTGCTTATAGATGCATAAATTCACACAGATATTTCAAAATTCAATTCAAACAAAACTTTAAAACATTTCCAAGTGTGCCTACCATTACATATGCTACATTATGTATACATACCTGATCTACCAGCTTAGGAATCACAAAACGATATCCCTTTGCCATTGTCTAGAAGTAGAACTAAATACTGAAGTTGCTGAATTTATAGTGGAATAAAGACTGCCACTTGAAATTCAGCTCTTTAGAATTTCCCCAGCTACCCCTTAAAAAAGTTTGTTGAATAAAATAAGGTAATCTATTTCAAACAGCACTTTCTTGGTAATGTTGCCACACACGTGTTTAGGTCTTCTGAATTGCAACCAAACCAAAAGGGCTGTTAAATATATCAATTATATGTAGCTTAAGCTTTTTTTAAGAAAAAAAACTTTTTTAAAAACTGGCTTTTATTTTTAGCTTGAAAATGCAGAGCAAGCATAAATATATAGCTTTTTTAGAAAACAAAGTTTGAAGATTTTAAAAGCAGTATTTTACTATAGCATATGAAAAGCAAACATATTTTAGTTAGTTTAATCAAGTTATATTGTGGTAGATAATAACTCTTGTACTTTTTAAATATTGATAGCACAAGGAGAAGTTAATGTATTCTTGCAGAGAACATATTATTTAGCTTTCCTTTGGCGGAATATTGTATTGTATTTCTTTGTAAACATTGAGCAAAATATGAATTACTATGGCAACAAAAATTATTTGTGGGTGGCCCTACAATTTCAATTCTGACTGTATATATCTACCACTATATAGAACTAGCTTTTTGTCCAACCATCACTCAATCATATGTTATAATCATAGTTGAGCAAAATAGTATTATGAAGATGCATTGAAGAAAACTATACATATTTTTGTGCTGAACTTACAAGGTTTCACAAGTGTATACTTATGACTACATTTCATACTAGGGTATATAGAATGTATGGTAGACATGCGATAGTAACTACTGTAAAAGTGAATGAGACTTTTAACATCTAGAGTTGGAGACTCATGGAATAATACTGTTTATTTAAAGCAGGAAAAAAACTCCAAATGCTGATCTCTGCTATGGTTGCAATAAAAACACTACACAGTTCTGCATGTGGTGCATGTAAAGATGCTATCAATTATGTTATGCAATTGTAGTTTCAATTTTCACAAAAATTTGTATAATTGGCAATTGTTATTAGATAAATAAGTACTGCCAATGAGTTAATTATTATTTATTAATCATGCAGTTTCCGACCAGTACTTGATATTAATTTGTTTTCTTAGAAAATTGCGTCAGTTTGCTATATTGCATAGCTAGAGTTTAGTTTTATAGTTATGCAATAGATTGATACGAACATACTTAGAATTTAAAGTTTTCTTCTATAGTTACTTTTACTTGTTTTTTTGTGCCTGTAATAATGGTTCCCCAAAAATCCCGTGTATTTAATTTATTGCTGTCACCAATCGAAACTATTTTTAGAAAAGCCCACACATTTTGTCTATCTGTCTTTTGTTTTTTTTTTCAGGCTTTACTTTGTAAGTGCTAGGTTTGAACCAGCTAGCATATTATATGAATATCATACCACTGTAAGCTTATTTAGTTTATCAACTAAAGCAGGAATTTGTTGCATTAAATAGAAAAAGTGGTCTAGCCAAATGATAACTTTATAATTTAAACAAAATGATCTATAATATTGCATATTTGTAACTGTTACTACAGACTTGTGATAACAAAGCAAAACATAACATATAGTAATATAAATATGACTATATTTGAATCACTAGTTGAATATGGATAAATCAAACCAATAGATCAAAGATTTGGAAACAATATCATATAATACATATGATGTAGCTATAATAACTCTTTTGATTAGCGTTTATAGAGTCACGAACAGGCTTCTGTTAACATAATCATCAGAAAATAAATGTATATATAAAGCAGTGGAAATATGTGACTATAATATTTGAAAATAATAAGTTCTACACTCTTTCAGGGACACAGAAGTTGTGATATACGTAAAACCAAATCTATACTATTATAAGAGAATCGGTAAACCACTAGCATCTAGAAATATAAAATAGTTTGTGTTTAGCATAGCCTCCAAGTAGATAGAGAGAGAGAGGAGGAGGGGCAGGAATATAGAATAACAGGCAACTATAGTTTTTCAAAGGGCTAAGATTATTCACTCTCTCCGTCTATGTCCATTAAATCCAGGAAAGAGATAGAGTTGTCTCCCATGAGTTAGATTATCGTATGTAAATACCAGCTGTCCTTCATGGAGCTGTCTCTTCAGACACGTCTTTCGAACCTTCTGCTGAACCTATAATATTAGTGATGAGAACAAAATAAATTGGAATAAATGAAAATAAATTAAAAGGTTTATTCTTCTTATAAAAAAAAACTATGTTTTATAATTTCATGCTAATGTTTGATTTCTATGTAAACAAGAAAATAAAAAACTTCACATAGGTTTACTAAAACCTTTACGCGATTAGCTAATCACTATTGAAAATATTTAGTATTATTGCAGAATAATATAATAAATAATATAAAGTATACATATGCAAAATTTAAAGTAAAATAATTCTATCTTATTTTCTCAAAAAGCTAAAAAAATAAAACTTTACTATTGACATTTGCATAACTGAGCACATTATGCCTTTAATGCCACTACATTATCAGGCTGGTATATTGTGGTATAGTATAGATAAGGGCTTACTCCTAGATATTAACTAAACAATAAACATACTATGTAAAAGCTAAAAATACTTAGTGAGAGCTAGCTTCACAAAAATTATATGACCAAGTCTCTTTGTGCGTGCAAGTGGCTAAACAGTGAAAATATTTTTTTTTCCATGCAGGAGCATAATAGGCAAAGAAGGAGCTTACATTTTTGAAGATTTCACACATGTGACGGTGGCCGGCATGTTTATACATGGTGGACACAAGAGCTCTGATCATCAGAGAACCGTAAACCTCATGTCTTACTGCCAGGAAACCTACAAAATACACATTCATTGGTAGTGCAATCTACACCACAAACTAACATTTAAAATGAAATTATAAAATGCTAGTTTTTAGCTAGGCCTCATTTATAAAATCGAGCACTTTTCAGTTGCATTAACTAGTTGATTTTTTAAAAATTGACTTGTATATACAGCTTTTAAGTATGTTTCGCTTTTCGTGATTGGGTTCTTTTACAAAGTCAATCTTCTGCTGATTTTAATGTTATGTGGTATGATGGACTTCTGATATCTTATAATAAAGTAAAAGTTTCCTATTTACAGAAAAACAACTAAAAATAATAATGGACTATGGTAACTGCAACTCACTTTCAAAGCTAGACTTGATCACAAGCAAGTCATCATAGTTTAGTCTAGTCATAGACTCAGCTTCACGCTGCACTTCACCAATCTTTGAGGGTGGAGAAGGCACCACCTCGTGCTTAACTTCTTTGCTAGAAGCAGAGGCAAGTTTTGGATCTGTTACAATCCCGCGCTCACCAAGATCTGACCGAACTAAAATGTATGGTGACATAACATATACATATGAGTAAATATAAAACTATTTAAAATAAACATAATAAAATTAGAATAAAACTGGAATACAACAAAGCTCTCTGTCATATGAAAACTAATTAAAAAAATACTAATGCATGGATGTCAGATGTAAACTTATAATGACTTAACAACAATGGCCTATAGCTCTTTTTACTCTTCCATTTTTTAAAATTGTAAAATATTTTTTTATAATTCACACACTTGAAGTTTAAATAATTTGGTCTCTTATAGTTTAAGCAATGAGCTCTAGATTTGCATACAATATAGAATATATAATTTGTTAACCTCCACTGCACACTTCCAACACCACCATTTTAGGTTTTCCAGCCATCCCAGGAAAGTTGAGAGGGGTGAGCAGGTCAAACACATCTGTAAGGTCAATAGATTTCATATCAGTGCCATGGATCAGGTCTTTCTTACTTCCATGACTCATGATGACTAACATGTGACAGCCATAGTCTTCATGATCTGGGTTTTCCACTTCAGTCTTGATAGCTGTCAGCATTTCCTGTAACCATATAAGTATAATTCAACTGGCCAAAGTTAGACAATCGCATCAACATTAACCAAGTTTACAATAATTACCTTTAAAAATCTATGCTGCTAAGCCAAGACTCAAACTCATGCAAAATTATCATGCAAAATATAAATTGGTAATGCAAATATTAATAGAGCCTACAGCTTTTGGACTAACAGCTATACCACTATATGTAAATGCATACAAAGTAAACAATCAGAAAAGATAGATTTTCTATTTATTTGTTTTGCATAATTTGCTTACTACTATTAGTCTTATTAGCAGCTTACGATAAACAAAAAGATCATCTTATTGACAAAACGGTTGGATTTTAAAACAATTTAATCATGTTACCTCCGCTTTAAGGTTTTGTAGTATCAAAACTTCGAACTTGAGAGCTTTCATCACATTTGCCATATTTTCAACATCAGCACTTGAACCTTTGCGTTGAAGGTCAGGTCTCTCAGAGAAATGTTCATTGTTGATTATCAATGCCCTACCTCTTTTTTTTGTCATTTTGTACGCCTTTGAAACAAAGTCAAGCAAATTACAGTGTTGCAAGCTTAACTAAAGAAAACAAATCAATTTTATAATCATTAATTTGTATAGAATTTTGTTCAAAATGTTTGAACTATTGGAACTAACTTATTTTTATACACAATAACCAAATTTGCACAGTTTCAAACCCCAAATTCTTACCAAACTGTAAAAAATTTCTTTATTATTTTTATAAATTATATAACCAGCAATAAACAAGTTTTGTTTATTCTAGCTTAAATAGTGAAATCAGATTAGAAACAGGTCGCATGTGCTAATGGCAAGTAACCAGATACTTTTGTTGTGAGTAGGAGAAAGAAAATCAAAATAAAATAAGAGTTGTTGTAAATGATGTGCAGAAACTTGCTATTATTTTTAAAATTACTTTATTGTCAGCATTTCCAACATGATAGACTTTATTTGGTTCTAAATTCTGTCCATTACCGTATTACTTGATTTACCTCATTAGTGTTATTGAAAAGCTCCTTCACTTTGGGGTGAGTGGTGGGTGTCACTGTAAGTCTAATCTCAACATTCTCATGTGTTTCATCTTCTTCTGGAACAATGATGTCATCATCTTCTGAGAGGTCACTCAGGTCGTCTTCAGTTCCCATAGCAACAGGTAATCTCTCATTCACTTGCCTTGTCAATTCTATAAGATAATTTACAAAATATTATTTCCTGAAAACTTTGACCAAAAACGTTTGAGGCAGTTTTTTTATATCTCAGGCCTAACTATTCAATGACTCAATGATCGATTAGACAAAAAACTCAACAAAATGGTTGAATAACCTTTTTTTCAGGAGATTCTTTTAGTTTTGAGTTTATAGTTAAAGAAAAGTTATTAAGATACTGCATTCTTATAATAAGAACTTATTATTTGATCTAAAACATGGAGTGTCATATTGTACTCATACTTCTTGTGCTGAGGAGTTTAGCATTTTAACTTTCAAAATTTTAGTTTCTTACCGACATTAGCTTGCTCGCCTCTAGATTTCAGCTGCTTCACAAAATCAGTAAATTCGTCAGATTCACTAGCTGGCAGGCAGTCAGCTATAACAAAGACACACCCAATAATTGTTTATAAGGTTTAAGACAATTTGAGAATTTAGGAATTGCTATCATAACATCATGCAGACTTAAATTTTCTATATAGGCTATAATTTATAAGTTGAGAATTTGAATATGCATATGCATGGGCTGTAATAAAACAGAGCTTTTTGTAGCTCTATCTGTTATAGTCATCTACCAGTTAAAATATACAGCAGTTGGGTAATTGAGTGTGAAGGTATTTGAAATCAGTTGACGGCTTATTTGAAGTCGGGTGGAGACATTTTCAAAACATTCATGGCAATGCTCATTAGATTAGTTTAGGTACAATATAAAAAGCCTATGACTATAAATAAAATTGGTAATCACAATTAATTTTTATTTTCTTACAGAGCAAAAACCATTTCTGTTGCATATATAGTTTACAAATTTCATTTTATTCAACATCAAACTGTCTCTATATATATCTATATTATAGTTCGAAAATTAAAAGCCAACAGGCATTCAATACATGCAATCTTAGTTGAAATTTGTTGCTATAGAGAAAAAAGCTTCATTTTCATATTCATTCATTGACAATTTGTGTAAACAATTTTAGTTGCGTTTGTTGACAGAAGGCAAAATTTAAAAAACATTTATTCTAAAGCTAAAGGCACTTACATGTATGAGGAAATTTCAGCAAAGCAAATATCTTCTCTCTTTTGCAGACAACCAGTGAAGAAGTGCTATCTAACATGGTAGATGACTTGGTTGTTGCGCCTCTGGAGAAAATCTTTGACAGTTTTTTAATTACAGAAGTAGCGGGAGGGCTTTCCTGTTTCTTAGGAACGACAGCCCAATGAGGATTAACTATCTTCTCAGGATGTTGATCTTGTATTAACAAGCAATGTGCACAAAAACTGAGTACAACTGGCCGGCTTGCTGGCCATGAGTTGGTGACGTGTTGAAGGGCATTATTTGTGATGTTGAGGAGTTGCTTCCACATTTCACAAACTTTCCTTGCAGCAGAAGCCACATAGATGGAAACCTGTCTAGACTTGTAGTCGTGGATTAATTGAACAACGAAACCATCATGAAAAACACTGGCACCATCTCTGTGTACCATTGATGAAGCAATCAAACTAGGAAAAAGCTCTAGCATACCTACACTCATCTGATGATATGCATACTGTGGGAGGGATAAACCTTTGAACACTAAGTCCACTCGTAAGCTTAGTTCTTCTTTTGACATGATGTCTCGATCAGAAAACTGCTCTACCATGTAAGGAATGTAAAATCCTGTACTGGTAACGTCACATGCAACTGGACCATAAATTAGACGAAATGCCTTCAAAACATTCACTGCGACATTCAAATCTGTTTTCCTTTTAAACAATGTTTCACTTTTTATCAAATAAGAAAACATTTGCGTGTCCATAACAGCGGTGGTATTGAATAGTCTGACAAACGCATCAAATTGTTCAAGCTCGATGCTCGCCCCATTTTCGTCTAAAAAGGGAACAAAACTTTCTCGTCTCTGTGACCATCTACTTCCTTCATGACTATAAAACACTACCAACAGATCTGTCAGCGCTGGGATATTGTGGAAAATATAACTCTCAAGACCTGTTGTGTTTTTGTACCACAAAACTTTCCCACATTGGTGCATATAGTTGAGAATTATTTGAAGTTGTGCTTGCCTGATAGACCTAAAACTTTGCTTCAACTTGTTGAAAATCTCTTCAAAAGTGCAGTATGCTGATGGTAGAGAGCAAACTTTCTGGCTAACTTGTTCCCAAAATGCCGGTAAAACCTCAATAAAAGGTTGACAGGCCAAAAGAAGATTTCTTTTCAGTGAATCAAAGACAGCATAGCTGTCCCATTTACCGAATTCATAAATATCTTCTGAAAGAAAAATATTTTCAGCTGAATCTGAAAAAAATTTACTGAGAGAGCAATGCCTGTTCAACTGTTTTTCCTCCTCAACTATTTCTTTGCATATCTGATTAGAAGTGCTCAAGAAGCCATGTTTCAATTCAGCAAACTCAGTGACACTAAAAAGGTCTTTGTGTGTGAGAACCAGTTTGGGTGAGCCCATTGAAGGGTTTGCTAGATAAAGGTGAGACATATAGTCAAACGCGAGTCTACGGACAGCCTCTCTTTCAGATGACTTTTTTACATGATCTCTGTATTGCGCCATGTTAACAACAATCAGAGGGACACAATTTTGATGCAAGGCAAGTTGGTATGTTGTATGGTAAATTTCATTTCCACCCATATCAATGAGCTGCAGTGAACATTTTCCAATTTCCAACTTTTCAACTTTGAAAACTTTTGTAGTTTCATCAATTTTACTTTCAAGATTCCGATCTGTTAAAACTCTGGTTCTGCCAACATTTTGCAAAGTTTTAATGAGACTAGTTTTTCCAGCCATCGTGTTGCCAATCACTGCTATTGTAACAAGAGGAAGGCTATTTCCAGCTCCCATTTTAATGTCTAAAAAAAACTGTTTAATAGCTTCGACTCCTTGTGTACAAACTCCAAGTGGTGGAAACTTGATTTTAATACCACCATCTAAAGAAATTTGTTGCAATTTGGTAAGCTGGAGAAATTTTGAATTCATCTGCTCAAGATTTGAGTTGTATGAAAGGTCAAGTGTTTTCAAGCTTTCCAAATTGTATACTGAATCAGGAAGCTCTTTGAACTTATTCCAAGAAAAATCCAGATGTCTCAAGCTGTGCAGAGAGCCCAAACTGTAAAACATGTACATCTCAAAGTGTTTCTTAAATTTTACCAGAAAGCATGCTGCATCTGGACATTAAAAAAAGTTTTGTAGGAAGCAGTTTTAGATTACAGTGAAACATAACAAGTATCCACTATGGACAATGGGCAACTTTGTAAAAATTGATATAGTGATAGTGAGTTAGTGAGATTTAAAAATAAACATTTGACTTGTCCCACACTTTTATATCCTTAAAACAAGGTAGGAGTAGAACTTAATGCAAATATTATTTATAGCTGGTAAATTTTTGCTTTCACTAACAAAAAGTTAAGTGTGCTAGCTATCGTTATATAAGCGGCGTACTTCCTCTTGTTCATATTTCATATTTCATTTCAAATTCGCACTCAAAAGTACGTCTAATGTGGCCCTACACTAACAGAGCAGCTCTACCTAAACATATGACACCAATACGCTGCCACAAAAATCAGAAAATTTTACAGCAAATCCTTGTTCAGCTTATAAGACTTTCTCTTCTGATAACTTCCCAACTAATGATACGTGTGAAAGCAAGAAAATATGCAGCCTATAATATAACCTGAGAGCGTCATTTTTTACATAAAATTTATGTTAGATATAATATGCATTTTATGTGAAACAATTCTACATTTCAAACCAGAATTATTTGGTTCCCAATTATGATAATAAATTATTACAAAGTTTGTTGACTGTTAATCGAATATATAGTTTTATGCTATTTTACAAGTCTGCATTTTCCAAGCTATGATTTTGTTTTTTTATTTTTGAAAAACTTCATGACATTTTAGTTTATACTATATAATTAAATATAATAATTTTGTAGTATATATAGTAGTAGAAACTTGTGCCATATAACTTTCCAACTCAAGCCAAGTTTCTGGAGTTTAATTATATAAGAAAAGTTATGAGACTTCTAAATAATATGTAGAATACATTATGTTTTTGTTCTTTCTTTCAAAGCATATAGCTGGTTTTAAGATAACATATCAAGTTAGACAGTGAGACTAATCAGAGATTATTACATGTATAACATAGCAGTATAGGAGGTATAAAGTGTGTTTTACCTCTTTGGGAGGGTTTGTAGTTGACAGTTTCTCAACTTCAACTCCTTCAGAGAGAGTAGAGAGCTGAAGTTGTCAGGTAGACCAGCAGAAAAGTCATTGTAACTCATATCTAATACCTTCAGATTAGTCAACTCGCTGATGCTGTAACAATATATAAACAGCATACAATCAACTTTAAACGAGTATTTTATTACTTATAGGTAAAAAAACGTAATTCATATTTATCATTTGTATGTCTTTCTCAAATTATCATATAAATCTAAGCTTGTTTTAGTTTATAAAACTCTTCAACTCTGTTAGTTTTACAACTTTGAATTGTAGAATGCCAACACTGTGAGTAAAAAACTTTGCAAAAAGCTTGGTAATGTGTTTAGGACAAAATACTATATGCACAGGATTATTACATGTACAGCATAGCACAGGAGATATGAAGTGTGTTTTACCTCTTAGGAAGTTTTTGCAGTTTACACTCTGTCAACTCCAACTTCTCCAGAGAAAGTAGAGAACTGAAGATGTCAGGTAGACCAGCAGAAAAGTCATTGTTACTTATATCTAATACCTTCAGATTAGTCAATTTGCTGATGCTGTAACAATAAATGATAACAGTACAAGTCTATATTTTAGTTTGAACCAGTTACTTATAATTCCTAATGTTGGCTTTAAAGATGTATCTTATAAAAACTGATTAATTTTAAAGATATTTTACAAAAAAAACTATTACTAAACTCAAATTATCATATAAATCTAAGCTTGTTTTAGTTTATAAAAATCTTCAACGATCTGTTAGTTTTACAACTATGAATTTTAGAACGCCAACAATATGAGTAAAAAACTTAAAAAAAGCTTGGTAATGTGTTTAGAGTAAAATATTATGCACAGGATTATTATACATGTACAGCATAGCACAACAGATATAAAGTGTGTTTTACCTCTTAGGGAGTTTTTGCAGTTTACATTCTCTCAACTCCAACTTCTCCAGAGAGAGTAGAGAACTGACGATGTCAGGTAGACCAGCAGAAAAGTCATTGTATTTTATATCTAATGCCTTCAGATTAGTCAACGTGCTGTAACAATCAATTATGTTATTGGGTAATATAAGTTTATTTTAGCTTGAACAAATTATTAATTCCTAATGATGGCTTTAAAGATGTATCATATAAAAACTGGTTATATATACTTTTATAGTTATTATACAAGAAAAATTTTACAGCATCAGAAAAATAGCATTTTATGCAGTATTCAGTGCAACAGCTTTAAAATGTTGAGTTTACAGAGCGCTGAAACTACTCAAATTAAACTACTTGTGGTTTTATAGAAAATAAAATGCATGCATATATATGTTATATAAAATTTGCTATTGCATTTTTTAAATACAAAGTGACAAGATAATTCAGAGATAAAAACATGCTGTATGTTTACAGAAAGTTTTATCAACAACATGATTAACTTTGAAAGAGTGTTTTATTACTTTAGAAGAGACAAAACCAATTCAATGTTTTGCATCATGTTATACTCGCATAAATATAAATGTCTGTCTTTCTGGAAATATTATATAGGAAGCTTGTTTGTTTTATAAAACTCTTGAACTCTATAATTAGTTCTACCACATATCCGCTTTTTAAGATAAAATGTTTACCTAAGACGTCAAAGCTAAGCCAGGATTACTACATGCAACATATGGCACATAGGATATTATAAAATGTGTTTTACCTCTTGAGGAGAGTTTGTAGTCCACAGTCTCTCAACTCCAACTCCTTCAGAGAGAGTAGAGAACTGACGATGTCAGGTAGACCAGCAGAAAAGTCATTGCCACTCATGTCTAATGCCTTCAGATTAGTCAACTTACTGATGCTGTAACAATCAAATATGACAGTATAGGTATATTTTAGTTTGAAGGGGTAAATAATCCTTAATAATGGCTTCAAAGATATATCATATAAAAACTGGTTACTTTTAAAGATATTTTACAAGAAAACGTTTACACCATTAGCCAAATTAGCAAAATGCTAGTATCCTAGTGCAACAGCATTTAGAATGTTCAGTTTACAGAGCACTGAAACGACTCAAAACTGCTTTTAGTTATATAGAAAATAAAATGCATGCATATATGTTATATAAAATGTGTTAATGAGTTTTGTTGAATACATGGTGATTCAATAATTCAGGGATAAGAAACTATGCTATATATTTACAGAAAAGTTTAACTTTAAAAGGATAATTTATCAGTGGGGAGTAAAAGCCTATAATTTAATGTTTCTCATCATGTATAAATATAAATGTCTGTCTTTCTGAAATCATTACATATAGAAAGCTTATTTTGGTGTGTAAAACTCTTAATTCAACTCTGTTAATTTTGCTACTTATATGCATTATAGAATGCCAATAATATGAGTAGAAACACCTACAGGAAGTCTGTTAATGTGTTTGTAGAGTAAAAAATGCTATTTGCTGACGACAGGGCTCTAGTATAGCTCATGATGCGCAGAGTATACAGCGGCTAGTAGATAAACTCTCTTTGACTGCTAAACAGTTCAGCTTAAAGATAAATATAAAAAAGACAGAGTGCCTATATATACCAACCAGTTAAAAACCAACATGTAGTGCAGCCTCCTGGTAATCTTGTAGTATATAATGAAGCTCTAGTGCAAACAAAAAACTTGATATATCTTGGCAGCACAATATCTGATAATGCCAGGCTGGACGGCAAACTGATTTTCAGGATGGGAAAAGCTAGTGCAGCCTATGAAAAACTGAGAGAGAGACTGTGGGACAATCACCATGTGTCCCTTCGAGAAAACTGCCAAGTGTACATGGCAATAGTTTTATCTACCTTGCTGCAGCATACAAGTATGGGGCCGAAATATGGACAGTTTATAGAACACAGGTCAAGAAGCTAAATTCATATATGTTGAGGCATTTGGGAGAAATTATGAAGCTAACTTGGAAAGATAAAGTTTTAAATCATGAAATATACAGAAGAAGTGGTTTAGCTCCAATGGCAGATATGCTCATTGAGCGAAATCTGAGATGGACTAGTCACATTCACACAATGGATGAAGAGAGACTACCTAGGCAGCTGTTCTACTCACAACTGAGTTCAGGGAAAAGAAATCAGGGCCGTCCTCCTCTCAGATTTAAAAATGCAGTGAAAAGAAACTTAAACTAGAGAGGCATTAGACAAGATACTTGGCAGGCTGCAGCTAACCACGACTTATCTGGAAAGCTATGGTTCATAGGCCTAAACCTAGAACAGTCACCGTCGACTCGACGGACTGCTCGTGATGATGAGAGTAAAAAATTATGCAATAGGTTATGATGTTGATTTAGATAGCCCATAGAATTATATATTATCTAACAGATACCCACTTTTATGGAATATGAAAATGAGATATCAAAGCTAAGCCAGGATTACTACAAGTATAACATATCAGCATATAACACAGGAGATATGAAACGTGTTTTACCTTTTGGGGAGAGTTTGTAGTTTACACAATCTCAACTCCAACTCCTCCAGAGAGAGTAGAGAACTGAAGATGTCAGGTAGACCAGCAGAAAAGTCATTGCTACTCATATCTAATGCCTTCAGATTAGTCAACTTCCTGATGCTGTATAACAATAAAATATAACAGTATAAGTATATTTTAGTTTGAAAGAGTAAATAATTCTTGATAATGGCTTTAAAGATGTATTATATAAAAACTGGTTACTTATATATAAAGATATTTTACAAGAAAAAGTTTACACCATTAGCCAAATTAGCAAAATGCTAGTATCCTAGTGCAACAGCATTTAAAATGTTCAGTTTACAGAGCACTGAAACGACTCAAAACTGCTTTTAGTTATGTAGAAAATAAAATGCATGCATATATGTTATATAAAATGTGTTAATGAGTTTAGTTGGATACATGGTGATTCAATAATTCAGAGATAAGAAACTATGCTATATGTTTACAGAAAAGTTTAACTTTAAAAGGATAATTTATCAGTGGGGAGTAAAAGCTTATATAATTTAATGTTTTTCATCATGTATAAATATAAATGTCTGTTTTTCTGAAATCATTACATATATAGAAAGCTTATTTTGGTGTGTAAAACTCTTAATTCAACTCTGTTAATTTTGCTACTTATATGCATTATAGAATGCCAATAATATGAGTAGAAACACCTAGAGGAAGTCTGTTAATGTGTTTGTAGAGTAAAAAATGCTATTTGCTGACGACAGGGCTCTAGTCAGTGTGGTATATTTAAGAGTGTTGACTTTAAACCATGAAAAATCATTATGTCGCTAATGGTACCGCAAGTTTATATAAGTTATAAAGGAAAAATTTTGCCACTTTTGTGATTTTATTTTTTTTTTATATTATGTGTCCATTTTTTTTAGTTTTGTTTATTGGTAAAGTTTTTAAACATATTTTCAATACATATAAAATTTTAAAAAGAATTAAAACCTAATCATGCACGTAAATACAAAGCTATAAAGTCTAAGCTTTGCTGTGATTACAATGTGAATATGAATTGAATAATGCTTGCAATAACCATTTTAAACAAAATACGTTACAGTTGCTATAAATGTAAGACTAGTAAATTGGATGCAAATAGGCACGGTAATACTATTTAATTTATGCTATTTTTGAAATTTGTAGTAAATATTCGGCATGTATTATATATATATATATTATAATAATATTATATATTTTTATATTATATATTGTTATATTATATATATATTATATAAGTATAATAATATTATATATAATATATATATATTATAATAATATATTATATAATATAATAATATAATATATTATTATATATTATATTATATATATATTATATATATATATAATATCATATAAAATTTTTTATTATATTTTATTATTTACAAAATATATATATATATTATAATAATATATTATATATTATTATATATTATATATTATATTATTATACATATATTATACAAGTATAATAATATTATATATAATATATATATATATATATATATTATAATAATATATATATATATTAGAATAATATATTATATATAATTATATTATATATTATATTATATATATATTATATATATAATATCATATAAAATATATTATTATATTAAATTATTTATAATATATATATATATTATAATAATATATTATATATTATTATATATTATATATTATATTATATTATATATATATTATACAAGTATAATAATATTATATATAATATATATATATTATAATAATATATTATATATTATTATATTATATATTATATTATATATATATTATATATATATAATATCATATATAATATATTATTATAAAAATATATATATTATATATAATATTATTATACTTATATAATATATATATAATATAACAATATATAATATGAAAATATATAATATATTATTATAATATATATATATATATATATATATATATATATATATATATATATATATATATATATATATATATATATATATATATATATATATATATATATATATATATATATATATATATATATATATATATATACATGCCAAATATTTACTACAAAATTCAAAAATAGCATAAATTAAGTAGTATTACCGTGCCTATTTGCATCCAATTAACTAGTCTTACATTTTTAGCAACTGTAACGTATTTTGTGTATAATGGTTATTGCAAGCATTATTCAATTCATATTCACATTAAAATCACAGCGAAGCTTTAACTTTATAGCTTTTTTTGTATTTATGTGCATGATTGAGTTTTAATTTTTCTTTTAATTTTATGTGCATTAGAAATGTGTTTAAAAACTTAACCAATAAAAAAAATTTAAAAAAATGTACACATAAAATAGAAAAAAAATAAAATAACAAAAGTGGCAAAATTTTTCCTTTATAACTTATATAAACTCGCGGTACCAATCTCGGCATAATGGCGCCCATATGATTCCGTAAGATTTGCTAATGGCAACACTCTTAAATATACCACACTGGCTTTAGTAGCTCATGATGCGCAGAGTATACAGCGGCTAGTAAGTAGATTCTCTTTGGCTGCTAAACAGTTCAGCTTAAAGATAAATATAAAAAAACAGAGTACCTATATATACCAACCAGTTAAAAACCAACATGTAGTGCAGCCTCCTGGTGATCTTGTAGTATATAATGAAGCTCTAGTGCAAACAAAAAACTTGATATATCTTGGCAGCACAATATCTGATGATGCCAGGCTGGACGGCAAACTGATTTTCAGGATGGGAAAAGCTAGTGCAGCCTATGAAAAACTGAGAGAGAGACTGTGGGACAATCACCATGTGTCCCTTCGAGAAAAATGCCAAGTGTACATGGCAATAGTTTTATCTACCTTGCTGCAGCATACAAGTATGGGGCCGAAATATGGACAGTTTATAGAACACAGGTCAAGAAGCTAAATTCATATATGTTGAGGCATTTGGGAGAAATTATGAAGCTAACTTGGAAAGATAAAGTTTTAAATCATGAAATATACAGAAGAAGTGGTTTAGCTCCAATGGCAGATATGCTCATTGAGCGAAATCTGAGATAGACTAGTCACATTCACAAAATGGATGAAGAGAGACTACCTATAGGCAGCTGTTCTACTCACAACTGAGTTCAGGGAAAAGAAATCAGGGCCGTCCTCCTCTCAGATTTAAAGATGCAGTGAAAAGAAACTTAAACTAGAGAGGCATTAGAGAGGATACTTGGCAGGCTGCAGCTAACCGCGACCTATCTGGAAAGCTATGATTCATAGACCTAAACCTAGAACAGTCATCGTCGACTCGACGGACTGCTCGTGATGATGAGAGTAAAAAATTATGCAATAGGGTCATTCCGTGTCAAATCAACCAAATTTCAGAAAGTCCCACGCCTTTGCGTCTCAGATTTTGTTCATATTTACACCAAATGGACTTACACATGTCTTGAGTGCTATTCTTAAATATTTCTGGCCTGGCACAAAAACTTTTTGAGAAATGAATATTTCCACGAACAAAGGTTGGGAAAAATTTTGAGGAAAATTTGTGATTTTTACTTTTAGACCAATTTGTAAACGTCCATATCTCCATTATTTTTCTAGACTGAGCTTTAAAATTTGGTGTGTGATTTGATAACACCTATCAATTTGCACTAGTAGTAACACATACTGCAGAATAATTTGTGTGCATATATGCTAAGCCATTGAATATTGGCAATTTTTTATGAATTTTGAAAAATTTCGAATATTTGCCACATCACAAAAGGCATTAATTTTTATTTTACTTCCATAAATCTTTATCCATAAATAGTTGATTATGGTTACTTTATACTCCTTAATTTGTGTAATTTTGAAAATAATATTTTCCGAGATATAGACACCCAAAGTGAAGAAAATGTGAAAATTCGCCCAACTTCACAAGGATGTAACCCGATGTTTGAATACAGTAAAATCCTTCAAACAAGTATTTTCTGTAACATCATTTAGTGTATTTTGTAGATTCATAAATTTGGACTTCCTTATATTGTCCAAACTTGAAGTAAGTCGCACGGAAAAATGGTATGCGTACGAAAATCGGCAAAATGCAATTTTTCAATATAATATGTTGGGATCATACATTTTTATTATTTATATTGTTCAAAATATCAAGTAGATACATATATGTTTCCTATATATGTCAAATCTACTGAAGATTACAATAAAATCTGATTTGTGTGTAATATCGTAAGAAAATTCTGCCGATCGGCATTGTATGATATTCTCATTAGGTTTCAGATAGCAATTGTTGTTTCTGTGAGTGAATGGTGTGAAACAGCTGATATCTTGCTGGAATCAAGTACATTAAGTAGCTGAGGCAAGAGTAGCTTCAAAAAACATACCCAAATATAACACCATGGCCCTGAACACAATAGGCCTAATTTATTCGATGACAGTGGTGTTTAATACATGCCGGAAATAATTGTGGCTTTTGAAACAGATGTGCCTAAATATAGCAAAATGGCCCTAACCTCGCCTTAATTTGGTCAGTACTGGTTAAAAAATTAAGTAATTGGCGTCATGCCATGTCCAATGTTCATCATCCTGAAAAAATTTACAACTCTCTTTTTCAAAACTGGAAGCAATGGTCTTCCAACTTTAGTATCTGGTTCAGACAGAACTCCTTTTGCAGTTTTCTGGCTTGCTGGGCCAGGTAATTGTTTGCTCCAGATTCTATGGCTGTTCTATCGGTGGTCCAGCTTTTCGTGCTAATGTCAATAACTGGACCCTCTCTAGTCACAAGAAAACTTTCGCATCCTTATTCAAAGATCAAGGATCATCAATTTGTTCAAATCTTTATGATTACTACGCTTCATACAGACATTTGTTGCTTCTGGGTGGAGTTCTTCTTCATCTATGCCAAAGACTGTTTCTACCTTTTCAGTAATGACCTCCTGCACTTTATTTCGTTTTCTTTTCCTATAGCTCACTTTACTGGATGGGCTAATTTTTGCAACTTTCAAGGAAGAAGCTCCCAATTCTGTCATTCCAGTGTTTAGTGTCTGTACCTCCTTCTCAACTTCAAGAAATGCATCACTTTTAGTTTCCTGAGAGTATTCTGAGAGGTCATCTTTTTTTAAAGCAATTAATATTGCACAGTTTCTCTCAGTTTCTACAGTTCAAAGGAGTAGAATTATACCAGGAGAGCCCTAAAAATTAGCCCTTCCAGTAAATTGAACTATGGGAAAAAAACAGAATCAAGTAGAGGAGGTCATTGCTAAGAAGGTGCCCACAGTTGCAAGTATAGAGGGAGAAGAACTCCACCCAGAATCAACAAATGCCTGTATAAAGCCTATTAATCATAAAGATTTGAACATATTAATATGTTCCTTGAATAAGGTGAAAGTTTCTTTGGGACAAAAGAAGGTCCAGTTATTGACATTGGCACCAGAAAAGTGGACCATTGATAAGACCTCTATAAAATTTGGAGTAAACAATTATCGTTGTGTTTTAAGTTAGAGAAATAAATATTTATTATAGTAACAGACTGAAGAAATAGCAACGTAAAAAAAGGTTATCTCATGAGTTACAAGTTGCCAGTACAAGTGTGAAATGCAAGTCTGGATAAGAGAAAAACTGCTGGGTCTTTATAGTCGCTTAGTTAGCTTTTGTGTATTAGCTATAATGAAAATGGAAAAGCATAACAAGCTGAGATGACATGTATTAGGAAAAAGCTTTCCCAGCTTATGTAAAAACCCAACAATTACCTTGCACAGCAAACCAGAAGACTGCAAAAGGAGTTCTGTCTGAACCAGATACTAAAGTTGGAAGACCATTGCTTCCAGTTTTGAAAAAGAGAGTTGTAAATTTTTTCAGGATGATGAACATTGGACATGGCATGACGCCAATTACTTAATTTTTTAACCAGTACTGACCAAATTAAGGCGAGGTTAGGGCCATTTTGCTATATTTAGGCACATCTGTTTCAAAAGCCACAATTATTTCCGGCATGTATTAAACACCACTGTCATCGAATAAATTAGGCCTATTGTGTTCAAGGCCATGGTGTTATATTTGGGTATGTTTTTTGAAGCTACTCTTGCCTCAGCTACTTAATGTACTTGATTCCAGCAAGATATCAGCTGTTTCACACCATTCACTCACAGAAATAACAATTGCTATCTGAAACCTAATGAGAATATCATACAATGCCGATCGGCAGAATTTTCTTACGATATTACACACAAATCAGATTTTATCATAATCTTCAGTAGATTTGACATATATAGGAAACATATATGTATCTACTTGATATTTTGAACAATATGAATAATAAAAATGTATGATCCCAACATATTATATTGAAAAATTGCATTTTGCCGATTTTCATACGCATACCATTTTTCCGTGCGACTTACTTCAAGTTTGGACAATATAAGGAAGTCCAAATTTATGAATCCACAAAATACACTAAATGACGCTACAGAAAATACTTGTTTGAAGGATTTTACTGTATTCAAACATCGGGTTACATCCTTGTGAAGTTGGGCGAATTTTCACATTTTCTTCACTTTGGGTGTCTATATCTCGGAAAATATTATTTTCAAAATTACACAAATTAAGGAGTATAAAGTAACCATAATCAACTATTTATGGATAAAAATTTATGGAAGTAAAATAAAAATTAATGCCTTTTGTGATGTGGCAAATATTCGAAATTTTTCAAAATTTATGAAGAATTGCCAATATTCAATGGCTTAGCATATATGCACACAAAGTATTCTGCAGTATGTGTTACTACTAGTGCAAATTGATAGGTGTTATCAAATCACACACCAAATTTTAAGTCTCAGTCTAGAAAAATAATGGAAATATGGACGTTTACAAATTGGTCTAAAAGTAAAAATCGCAAATTTTCCTCAAAATTTTTCCCAACCTTTGTTCGTGGAAATATTCATTTCTCAAAAAGTTTTTGTGTCAGGCCAGAAATATTTAAGAATAGCACTCAAGACATGTGTAGGTTCATTTGGTGTAAATATGAACAAAATCTGAGACGCAAAGGCGTGGGCCATTGGTTGAGTTGACACGAAATGACCCAATAGGTTATGATGTTGATTTAGATAGCCCATAGAATTATATATTATCTAACAGATACCCACTTTTATGGAATATGAAAATGAGATATCAAAGCTAAGCCAGGATTACTACAAGTATAGCATATTAGCGCATAACACAGGAGATATGAAGCGTGTTTTACCTTTTGGGGAGAGTTTGTAGTTTACACAATCTCAACTCCAACTCCTCCAGAGAGAGTAGAGAACTGACGATGTCAGGTAGACCAGCAGAAAAGTCATTGCTACTCATATCTAATGCCTTCAGATTAGTCAACTTGCTTATGCTGTAACAATAAATATATACTAGAACAAGTTTAGTCCATTTGGAAACAATTACCTACCCTTAATAATCTGAGATTTGAACATCATATAAAATGGTGAGTGCGAGGGTTTACATCTCAAAGGAGCGGATGTGAAAAGCAGAATTGTTATTATCATACTATATGTATAATGAACATAAAGTAGGCAGAGTAGACACAGGGCTACAAAGTTAACAAATTGCTTAGCAAAATACAGAGTCAAGTCAGGTGCAATGTATTTAAGTTACTCGGATTATACATATATATATATATATATATATATATATATATATATATATATATATATATATATATATATATATATATATATATATATATATATATATATATATATATGTATATATACGAGGGTGGTTCAAAAAGTAACGCCTATTGTGTAAGATCAGAGAATTTTTATTTTCTGAATACTTAAACTATATATCAAAATGATCAGCAACAACTTAGGAACACACTTTATTTCTCAATATAGTCTCCTCCATTGTCCACAGCTGCTGTCCATCGTTTTATGAGAGCATGTATTCCTGCCTCGTAAAAGGAGGATGGTTGTGAGCTTCTCAGCATGCATGCAGAAGATGAGACATTTTTGCAAAGGATTATCACTGGTGACGAAACTTGAGTTCATCATTATGAGCCAGAAAGCAAAAGAAGATCAATGGAATGGCGATATGCAGACTCACCCAGAAAGAAGAAATTCAAATCTCAGCCATCCGCTGGCAAGGTGATGGCTACTGTGTTTTGGGATTATCAGGGTGTGATACTGATTGACTTTATGGCCAAAGGCACTACCATAAATTCTGAAGCCTACATTGAGACTCTAAAGAAGTTGAAAACCAGACTTAAGCGTTGCAGACCAAATGTCAACGTGGCTAACGTGCTCCTTCAGCACGACAATGCCCGTCCCCACACAAGTTTGAGAACAAGAGAGGAAATCACCCGTCATGGGTGGACCACATTGCCTCATATCACCATACAGCCCTGACTTGGCTCCATCAGACTTCCATTTGTTTGGTCCGATGAAGGAAGGACTTAGAGGTCAGCGATTCTCTACTGATGAAGAAGTTAAAACGGCTGTACGGTCTTGGCTGCGCTCACAACCATCCTCCTTTTACGAGGCAGGAATACATGGTCTCATAAAACGATGGACAGCAGCTGTGGACAATGGAGGAGACTATATTGAGAAATAAAGTGTGTTCCTAAGTTGTTGCTGATCATTTTGATATATAGTTTAAGTATTCAGAAAATAAAAATTCTCTGATCTTACACAACAGGCGTTACTTTTTGAACCACCCTCGTATGTATATATATATATGTATATATATATATATATATATATATGTATATATATATATATATATATATATACATATATATATATATATATATATATATATATATATATATAAATATATATATATATATATATATATATATATATATATATATATATATATATATATATATATATATATATATATATATATATATATATATATATATATGTGAAAAAGCCAGGATCTAAGTTTAGAAAACAGCTATAAGCTTTTTCATTTTTTCCTTGTTGCCATCTACCAATTAGTAAAATACTTTAGGATTTTGTTATTTTCTGATTAAAGTCTTACTTTTGTATGGAAAATAGTTGAGACCTTTTGATAGTGAGATGAGTGACTAGTGGAAAGAGAAGGTGGATGTCTGGTGGAATTCGTTCAAATAGGATGAGGTGTGTTGCAGTTCTGGCTTCAGGAATCTGCTTTACCTTTTCAATGGTGTATCTTTTAAGGGTATTAGCTGTTTTGATTATAATCCTCAATTCCTCCATAAGGAAACTCCTGTGATCATGACCAAACCAGAGTCTGTACAAACCTACAAAATATAAAGGATGAAATGCTACAAACTCTAGCAATGAACAATAAAGCTGAAAGCAAAATCTAACAACTAATATTTCTAGATACAAGTCTACAATGTTGCTCTGTATATAAACTGTGTATACTGATGAACTGTCATCTAACAAATATTATCTATCATATAGTTTATTATAAGTAGTCAATAAACGCAGAGTAATTTAAAGATATATAATTCTAACAATTGGGTCAATAAAATTGCTTTAATATAGAATAAATTACTTTTTCTAATCTCAAAGTTTTATAAATAAGTTAAAACCATGCTCAAAACTTTATTTCTACAGGTTCTATTGAAATAAATTGCTATAGTGTTTGGCACCTTCATCTGGTCTGCTGACTCTTCTCCCAGCCATGTTGCTGACTCTGTGTGTTAAGGTAGTCTAGATACAGTAAGTAATGAGCTCTCCATTATTCTTCAGTATGACACAGTCTGTTGCATCTCCTCATGGCACATGTCATAGCTGAATTTAGAGAGAAATAAAAAATCATACAATATATTTTTAAATTATTAATAACTTTTCCACAAAAAATTAATGTAGGAAATGTGCAGAGTTAAAAATAGAATTTCTTATATTCAACTATTACAACACAAACTCTCAATAGTTTGTGATGTAACATTTCTTAGCCTATACGTTACCATATTATATATTATTTATTTTAAATGTCAGCCTACCTTGCCAGTACAGTATATATATATATATATATATATATATATATATATATATATATATATATATATATATATATATATATATATATATATATATATATATATATATATATATATATATATATATATATATATATATATATATATATATATATATATATATATATATATATATATATATATATATATATATATATATATATATTAGAAGAAATAAAATGAGATTTGATTAATATAATGGCATTTATTACGAGTAGTTTCGTACACAAAAAACGATGTGCACTCGTCAGATAAATTTGCCACTATGATTGCTTACAACTATAAATAATGTAATATGTAAATATACACAGAATAAAGCTAGAAGATCAAAATATAACAAAGAGATAGCATTGGAAGTAATTGGCTATGTTACAGCATTCTTGAGTAGAAATTTACTACTATATCTGCATATAGATAAAAAATCATTGCGCTTATTGAGGGAAGACAACTGTGGCTTATAAAGAATGAAATATTTTTCCCATAAGCATAGCTGACAGTTTTTAGTGATGTTATTGTATGGTTGAGCTTTTCTGAGAATTTTCCAGAATATGGTAAAATCCAGACCTTTGTCTTTTAAGGTCCAGATGTGTTTGCTTAACTCAGTTTGCAAGCGCTTGGTTGGGTGCCTGAAGGAAGCAAGGTTGTTGTAGGAAACTTATGGATTCAGGTCTAAAAATTCCACACCACAGATCACAGCTATGCAAAGTTTCGAGCAAGGATTAGCTGACATGATCCGATTTGTTAAGTTTAGACACGTCCACAATACCTTTCAAGACAAGCTATCCTCTGATATCAAGCATAAAATAACCAAGAGCGACAATATAATAGTGCCTGCAGATAAAAGCAACAATTTCTACAAGATGGATAAAGAATCGTATGACAGACTCTTAACTAACAACATCACTAAAACCTATAAGAAAATATCAAATGACAAAGTCTCCAACATCACTAGTGAGGACAAAGCCATGGCTGAACAATTGGAACTTGAAGACAGAATCACTATAACAGCTAAGAATCCCGCCTTCATTACTATCAAGGACCATAAGGCTAACTACATAACTAACCCCACCTGCTGCCTTAATAACCCCACTAAACCAGCGATAGGTAGGGTGAGTAAACAACTACTTGACAGAATTAATTCAACGATAAACAGCAAACTTGGCCTAAATCAGTGGAAAAGCACATCTGCTGTTTTACATTGGTTTAACAATTTAACCACCACAAACAGGCACTCTTTTATCGTGTTCGATATCGTGGCATTTTATCCATCTATATCGCCAAAGCTACTATCAGATGTTCTCGACTTTGCCAACTTGCATACTGCAGTCAGCAACCACGAACGGAATATCATATTGCACAAAAAAAAAATCTATATTGGTGCATGACAACTCATTTTGGGGTAAAAGACAATCAGATAATTTGTTTGACGTCACTATGGGCTCACACGCTGGTGCTGAAACATGTGAATTAGTAGGATTATTTTTATTAAGTACAATCTCACAAAAGTTTAAAGCTAATATTGGACTATATCGAGATGCTGGGCTAGGAGTAACAGATCTTAAACCACAACTAGCTGAAATACTGAAAAAAGATCTCTGCATATATTATTCCAGTCACACGGTCTAAAGATCACCATAGATGTTAATATTAAGACAACTGACTATTTAGATGTCACCCTAGATCTGGTCAAGAAACATCATACACCATACTCTAAGCCCAACAACATTCCTCTGTATGTACACAAAGACTCTAACCATCCCCCTAGCTTACTGAAAAACATACCAGAATCCATAAACCGCAGACTTTGTGACATATCTACTAATGAAACTATTTTCAACAATGCCATCCCACAATATCAAGATGCGTTAGCTAAAAGTGGATATAATTACCAACTCAAATACAAAGACTACACGAACAACACCAATACAAGCATCAAACCCATACGACAAAGACGAGTCATCTGGTACAACCCACATTATAGCCGCAATGTAAAGACAAAAATCGGCTCCATATTCCTCAAGCTGATAAAAGATATATTCCACACCAAAAACCCACTGCACAAAATATTTAATAAAAACACACTCAAACTCAGCCACAGTTGCTGCCCGAATTTAGAGCAGACCATACACTAAGCCAAACAGTTCTACTAAATATATTCATAACAAATCCAACCACCCAGCAAGCATAATCTCCAACCTACCTTCGTCCGTTAATAAACGACTGTCGTCAATATCATCTAACGAGAAAATTTTCACACAATCCACCTACAACCACCAAAACCTCCTAAACCAAAGTGGCTACAAACACCAACTACAATTCCTACCAAGAACCCAAACAAACAACACACAACAGAAATCTCGAAACCGAAAAAAAAAAGTTTTTTGGTACAATCCACCATACAGCCAACATGTAACCACAAGAATTGCAAAAATCTTCTTTAAAATCATGAATGAGGAATTTCCAAAACAACACCCACTCTATAAAATAATCAACAAAAACACTATAAAGGTTAGCTACAGCTGCATGCCAAACATAAAACAGACCATAAATGCCCACAATATCAGACTATTAGAGAAACAGAAGCAACAAAACAAAACCCCCAGAAAAAACTACAACTGTAGAGAAAAAGAAAGTTGTCCGCTGAAAGGAAACTGCCAGGAGAGCAGAGTTATATACCAAGCAACTGTGGAAACTACCGAAAACGAGCCTGCAACATACATTGGCCTAAGTGAAGGACCGTTCAAACTAAGATACGCAAACCACAGATCATCATTTAAAAACAAGGAGAAAGCAAATCAAACAGAACTTAGCAAACACATTTGGCAACTAACTAACAAAAACATTAAGCACAACATAAGCTGGAAAATATTAAGAAAAGCGAAACCATACAACACAACTACCAAAAGGTGTAATTTATGCCTATGGGAATGTTTCTTTATTTTATACAAACCTAACATGTGTACTTTAAACAAGCGAAATGAACTCTTATCAACCTGCCGACACTCAAAAAAATTCTTACTGTGCAACCACAAAACCTAGAAACTCTGTAGCCTATTTATATTTTAAGTACTATAGTAAATAATATACAAATACCCATAGAGAATAGTCACCCAACAAAAATTTCATGCATCTGCTATAAATTATGTTTTTACATTACATTATGGTTTTTTTTATATATTAATTTACACCTACAAACCTATATAACAATACAGCCACTGCTATGTCTTCGTTACGTTTTACCTTGTGTTTAGCATTTTGATTTTCTTAATGTAAAAATTTAAATTCGTCAATATTGTGCCTGAGGAGTGCCGAAGAGGCATGAAACTATTAGTAGTACAATAAAACAACATCTGTATAATTAAATTGCTCTTTTCCTCAATAATATAATTGCTCATTATTATACACATAATAATTTGAGCACTTTTTTATCCGCTGTTTTTTAAAAATCTCACGATACAATTATTATATATATACATATATATATATATATATATATATATATATATATATATATATATATATATATTATAAAATGAGTAAACATTTCTCTACCATGCAGTAAGTCATATTATTCTGTATTCTAGTTTAGGATATAAAATTACAGCCACCTTTCACTTTCTCAGTAGCCAGGCTAGCAGTGTGGGACTGAGGCCATTCCCTCCCCATACAATTACCAAGATATTATTACTAATGTAGCCTACATTCTAGCAGTGCATTAAAACAAGGGCTGTGATTGGCATCCCTCAGTATTACTAGCGTGACATATGAGTAGGAACCAGAGACTTTATAGAGGCTGCAAAGCAATTAGCTTGGAAAAGCAAGTACTAGAGATAATAAAGTAAATATTGTATTAGCTAAACATTGCATGCAGAGGGTTTATGTAACACATAACATATTTAACCACCTAAAATAGTCAAACTAATTAATTAAAATAAAACTTCTCCACTGTAAACAGTATTCAATATTTGAGTTTAAATCTTAACCATGGCAAGAATATTAAGAGAAAGGGAATTGAAAGAGGAAAAAGTCAGATTAGTATTTATATGTATAGTGGACAGATTCGCTTGTTTACCATGTCACATCTTGCTCTGAGCATATTTTAGTCATACCCTTCATTCACACTTTGCGGTATTGTAGGTATTGTAGGTATCGTAAGATGTCAGCCATCTTTAATGTGTCCGAGCTGAATTTCTCCAAGTGCGCTATTGGGTACATTCTATGAGACTCCATTGGACATTTATATCCAATGAATGGATGTAAATATCTTCCTGTCTAATGAAGCCCGTCAAAACTTGTTTGAATCAAGCAGTGCTTGATCCTAATGTACTGCAACACTGTATCGGAAGCTCAGACATTTGTACAAATAGCTGCTGATATTTTACGTCACGGTGTACGATTCGGCAAAGTGTGAATGAGGAGATATACTTTATATTTAAACCAATAGTGATGTCAGGAATGAATCTGGTCATAATTCCACACACTCACACATGCACACACGCGCACACGAACACTTTACTTTAATTTTTGCATTTCTGACAGTGGTTATATATACCACACTGAAATGTTAACTGTGACTGGTGTGTGGGCACAAGATGCTAACTAACTTAGACCATTAAAATGCCATACAGTAAGCAAACAGTTAGGAAAAGCTCATAGTTTAGTTTAACTAGATTCAAATAAAAATTTGAGGCATATAGTTCCATAGAAATAGTTCTTGTTACATTAAATAGAAATGTAATTACATAGAAATAAATCATATTATGTTTTTAGGACACTAATATATTATTTCACAATAAGAAATGCAGCAACCGACAGCATAGACATATGTAATGTTAGTTTTTATAAGAAATAACGCTGATAGTATATAGACTGGTCCAGGTATTTTGTTTGTTAATTAGCTTTATCTTATATTTGGATAAAATACAATGATAACAACCAGTCGCTTGGCTGTGCAGTAGAGTTTAGAGACTATTTATTGATAGTAATGTTTACTAACAGTCATGCGACTTGGGGGGAGTAAATGGAATATCTTAAAGATTATCTGCAATATGTAGAGATCATATCTAAATTATTGTGCAAGTAGCCACATAGACAAAGTGGGTGGAGGGGACAAAGGGTGAACGGAATATGTGTAGCTTATCTATATTAAATGTATTGCTATCATGTTATATAATAACACTGCATCTACTGAGGTTTTCCTAGCTGACTTGTGCCACAATGAATTATGCAAGTTCTGTTCAGGTTCTACTTTTATTTACTGATTTCACTTCTAAACAGTCACAGAGACAGTTTAGCTATACTAACAGTTTACTGAGTAAACTAATAGAGCTTTTTGTTCACAGTAATCTAGGAAATTATATTATGGAATAACTTCTGACACTTCCCATTATTAGTATTATTAATAGTATTATTCAATACACACATTAAAAGTACCAGTTGTAATGCAGCATATTATATTCTATAACACAAGGTCTAAAATACAAGTTTATTTTTGATATACATAATAAATAAGCTTTTATTTGTTGCATTTTATAGTTGGGCTAAGGACGAAGCTAAAATCCAACAGAGTTTAGTGCAGCTTATTTTCTAAAGAACTGCAGCTTATTTTCCAAAGTCGACCACTAGTTTTAGTACTGAAGTTGCGTAGAATAGAAATATTATATCTGGCAATAAAACAGAACGTCACTTCTCTAATCCAAACCCCAAACCCCAACAACTAAAATTATAAGTTGAGCAAAAATTTCTAGTTCATTGATCAGAAGGGCTGGTGTAACATAACTCAGTTTGTGATAGGCTGAAGGATCAATTTGTCTTAGCAGAGTTAAGTGCGCATGATCTGTCATGTAGGCTGTAGGGTATTCAATCGTAAATACACTTACTTACAATGCACCTACACTACACTTAAAATACACTTACACTACACCTGCACTACACCCACACTACACTTACACTACACTTGCATTACACTTATACTACACTCACACTACACTTACATTACACTTACACTACACCTACTCTACACCCACACTACACTACACTACACTTACAATACACTTACACTACACTTACACTACACCTACACTATACTCACACTACACCTACGCAACACTTTCGATACAGTTACTATACTATAATGACATCATTTCAGCCTTGATGTTTAAAAAGCAGTTAGTATGCTTGAAATACAATGATTAAATATCAAATTTTATAACATTACGCTTATGTAATTAATCTGAAAGTATCAGAAATATTGTTTTTAACATAAGGAAAACATTATATAGTTTACTGCACAAGATTTTTTTCAGATGCATTTACCTGTTGCAGATTAGGTTTGGATTGTTTAAATTGAGTTGTGAAGCAAAATAAAAGTTGTCTGCAAAATGAATGTAGGGACACACAACTCCGGTTACCAGCCAACATGCTAAAATCCCATTGAACCCAAAAATGGGCTGTTGTGTGCGAATAACATGCTGAGTTTGATCTAATTGGATGATTATCATTTAGCTAACACAATTTTTGAATTTTTAGCATACTGAATTAAAACAGTTTCATATAGTTTGCATTTCTGCTTTTATAATATCTAGAGTCACTTTGCCGATGAGGTAGATTTAAAAACAAACAACTGTAGACCAGCAGTAAAGTTAAACCTTAAGATCATTAGCTAATAAATTGTGTGTGGCAGGTCGTTCCCGGCACAAGTTTTCAAAAATTGACACCCACATGCAAGAAACCAGCGTCATGTAGCTCTACGCTTAGAAAGCTGTATCTAATTCATGATTTAGCTATATTAACTTACTTGGTGATGATAATATAGCAGACATGCATGTAGAAGAAACTGTATAGCTTAGGTCTATTTAACAAAATTACAGTTAATATAAAATAAAGATATATCTACTTACATTTGCTTGCCATAGTTGGGTTGAGATGAGCTGGTGATGGGTGCGGTCACCTGGCCAAAGTGGTAAGACTACTTATACTACTATGATAAAGGAGCTCATTGTTTACTAACAGAGTTTATCTATACATGCAGATATGCCAGCTTGGTTAGTATGATAGGAGTGTAGCCAGCTTATCTCCCTCTAAATCTCACTATTATTTTAAAAGTTTAGTAATGGATGCTAAATATTATATTTATATTTTGGAAAGTATTTAGTCGTCTGATTGTTACTACAAATTACTAAATATACAGTGCAGTTTGTATACTATATAATAGGAGCAAAGACATGTAGATTTGATATTATAGTGTAGGAATTTCTGGCTCTTAAATCCACCCATTGTAGTTTGTAAATATTAAGTGTGTTCTAAAATTATATTCACATTAGGACAGCAATTTGATGGCCTTATTAACACTATGCATAAATATATTAATAGAAGCTTTAAATTATAGGCCACAGTAGACATATAGGTTGCAGTAAATAGGCTGCAGCATATTATATAGGTTGCAGTAAATAGGTTGCAGTATATTATATAGGTTACAGTAAATAGGTTGCAGTATATTATATAGGTTGCAGTAAATAGGTTGCAGTATATTATATAGGTTACAGTAAATAGGTTGCAGTATATTATATAGGTTGCAGTAAATAGGTTGCAGTATATTATATAGGTTACAGTAAATAGGTTGCAGTATATTATATAGGTTGCAGTAAATAGGTTGCAGTATATTATATAGGTTACAGTAAATAGGTTGCAGTATATTATATAGGTTGCAGTAAATAGGTTGCAGTATATTATATAGGTTGCAGTAAATAGGTTGCAGTATATTATATAGGTTACAGTAAATAGGTTGCAGTATATTATATAGGTTGCAGTAAATAGGTTGCAGTATATTATATAGGTTGCAGTAAATAGGTTGCAGTATATTATATAGGTGGCAGTAAATAGGTTGCAGTATATTATAATACAGGTTACAGTAAATATGTTACAACTGGTATACAACTGCATATTATATAACTAAGAAAGCTCTGTAATATTGCTGGTTGTATAACCATTTCAAGTTTACGAACTATACATATGCATGTCTCCTGCATGTTAATAAATGGAAATTGAGTTATATATTATATGGCTATTTTTATAATATGTTATATGCTATAAAATGTTTTCAAGCAATACAAGTGGAAAGTCTAAATAAAATGAAATTATTTTTGTGTTCAGAGAAAGCTTTAAATGACACACTACTCTTGTAGCAGCTCTGTAACCTTTAAGAAATTACTGTGTATTATTTTCATTACTGCGCATGCCTTTATATAATCAACATAATCAACAACATTGCATCTTTTTGGTTCCCAACTTTCACACTCTCTTGTATTTAGCTTATGTTTCCTCTAACAACACAAGTCAGAATTATCTTTAGAAAACCTCCCATTTATCAGTTATAAACGAACACCTTGACTACCAGAGCAATATGTCTATAGAGTTGATAACTATAAATTTATTTTGTAATTGCTTCTAGTTCAAAGCTTGAATTACCACATGTACATTACATCACAGTTTACCGTAACATCTTCAAAGAAAAGCTTAAATAATTATATCAGGGGTAATCACTTATGCAACAGTACAATAGTTGTAGTTAGTATACAAAGATCAGCATAACTTAAATTTAAAGGAAACAGTGGTTATTTTCTTGCCAATTAAGGAAAAAAATATTAAATATAAAATATATGTCATTTTTATTACTAAATTGACTGGCAAACTGTATAAATGTTATGAAAATTTCCTTTCAAATGTAATCTATATAGAACTTTTGGCTACCATATATACTTTGCTAGCTACACATGTTACCATATCCAGCTTTACTATAATTACTTAAAAAACATAAAAAAACTGCTTCATTTTTAGATTGAGCACTAAATTCAGTGTTTCTACACGTTTATTATCAATTATCGTTTATAATAAGTAGATACTTTACAAAAGTATCATCTTTTTAGTATGAGTTTTCCTATGTTTGGGTAAATAGTATTTTGCAGCACATTTATAGTTGCATAAATCACACTGAAATGGTTTCTCCCGGGAATGTTTGTTCAAAACATGCCTTTTTAAAGAGCTTTTCCTAACAAATTTATATTCACAAAACTTGCACACAAATGGCTTTTCACCAGCTAGTATGCCTTCTTATATGTACTGTCAGGTTATGCTTGCCAGAACAGTTAAAGTTACAAAAACACACTGGAAGGGTTTTTCTATAGTGTGTTTCACCTTATGTTGCTGTAGAGCATGTTTTTGATTGAGAGTGTAATCACCGCCATTATATGCAGATAAATTTTTTTCAGTGCGCTTTACCGTATGTAGTTTTAAATTATTTTTCAAAGAGTTTTCAGAGTTACTAGTTATAGATTGAAATGACTCTTCTCTAGTGTGTTTGTTTATGTGTAATTCTAGATTATTCCTGTCTTTACCCCATATATTTGTTTCTTCTGGAACAGAGCGAGTGAGAAATTGTGAGCCTATAAGGTTACTCTGAAACTGATTCTTGTTTCTACATACAGATATCTTGAAAGTTGAATTTTTCCGGCTTTCTTTCTCAACGTGCTCTGCAAAAATCATTTAATATAAACAATTGACAAAAGCCTTCAAAGCTGAGAGACTGATCATAAAATATTTTCACATTAATGCATTCGCCAACTCATATATATATATATTTCAAGTAATATTATAGAAACAGTAAAGTTATAGGTTTGTTGAAATTGAAAAAATCTACTCGAAACATACATTATGGTAATAATATTACTGATAGATTATAATATATAATCTACTGTTGCCGCAGCAATGCATGAAGAAAAACAAAACATTTTTATTTATAGAGCATTCATAGTTTTTGTTATTATAGCAAGATGGTGCACTAAAACATGTTCAACAGACAAAACTTGTTTTAAAAACCCAAATATTAGTCCTAAAATATCTAAATATATTTCCACTAGTCATGCAGAAGCAACAAGTAGAAAATTAAAACTAGAAACTGCATGGCTGATCATGAGATAAAATAATTGAATTAGAGTTTCTCTCTTCTGAGTCTTCCAAATGATATTTACAAATATAGGTAAGAGAACATATTATATAAGAACTTTTTTAAATTTTATTTCTTTTAGCTCTTGAAGGTTGTGAGACATTATAAACTGATGCATGCTCAAGAAATTAAACTGAAGTTTTAGCACTTTATCATAGTGGGGAATTATAAATTGAGTACAATATATACTATATTGACATTAAATACTATCAATCAAATAAATATAGACCAGTGAAATGCTGCAGCATTCCCCGCGGATAAATTAAGGCATTATAACTCTGTGTACCTCTCATGCACCTCTACCAAAATGCAGTACGAAATAATTACATTTCACCAGCTATAAAATAAAAGTGTGTATGGTCTTTGCTTAGCTGGCTAAATATCTTTACACAAAAGTGGGTAGAAAAATTGTCCAATATATATTAAATTTCTACCTGTTTTATTATATTATTATAGTACCTTGAAATGTGTAACCAATAAACACATCACCTTCTGTATCATTCAGTAGAGTGAGAGCATCAGATATAACTTTGGACAGAGGTTCATCAGATGATTCTTGACAACATAAGCCAGGATCTTTACTAAAATATGACCGTGCAGCCGACAAAGATAGAATATTAGGTACATCAGTATATCTGTTTCCTTCAGAATACGAAGTAGAATATTGTGAAATTTCCCTTTCACCCGGTCTATCATTTGCAATGAATTTATAAAAATATCCACCATCTAAATTAGAAAACATACAAACCTGAGAAATTTAAACTATATAATGTGTTAAAACTAAAAAATTAGTTGTTTTTCTTTGTATTTAAATTACACCACTATAAAAATTATTTGTCTGCATTTTAATTGATTTTTTCCTTTGATTTTTAGATCGAGACATAGCTTATATTAGTATTTTATACTACAGTGATTATTATAGTTAGTTAACTATACTTATATATTCCCTCAGTCATTGTACCCATGAATTTGTGCTTTCTTCTGCTGAAGCTATTCTATAGTAAACTATAAGTAAAGCGAATTTTCATAAAGTTTATATATTTGTTAGCATCAAGCTGTTGCAAGCTTGGATTAGCTACAATAAGCCCAGCTTTATGTACCTTTCAATATGTTATGGCAACAATGCTATAGCTGTGCTTGCACTAACACTTCGATCCTTATTGGTGGAGGAAGTAAATTAGTTTGAAGAGAACTGGCTATACATTGTGTGAATCCATGGCTAATACTAACACGAGCATGTAAAAAATAATATATATTATTACAGTACAAGGTGCTACCTGTCCTCAATATATTTAATCTTAATCTTTCAATTAAACTTTTATGTGCTGAAGCATATTGCTGCATTTATAATTATATTCCCAGTATGGATACAGGTTGAACCTATTTCAATTCTTTTAAAAAGATGAAGCATGATTTTAATTATATAGAATAATTTACAGGTTTATTTTTCTGCTTTATTCATATATATCAATTAAACCTAACTTGGCTAAAAATCATGTATTATATTATAGTACCACAGCTTATAAAAAAAAAAGTGTAGGGTTTAGCAATTTAATAGAGTTGTCTCTCTTTAACTGAGTACTCTTTTTAACCAACTGTTGTAGTCCGATTTTGACTGGAAGCTTTAAAGCTATAGAACAAAGGGATTAGCTAACTTTGAAAAAATTATTGGGTCAATTACAATAAAGGCAATATACAATGATGAATGCATTACTGTATACAATATATACTATATACAATAACATAAGCAATGCCATATACAATACCATATACAATACAATATAAAATATGCAATACCATATACAAGAACATATACAGTACCATATATATAGTATTATATACAATACTATATACAATACCATACACACTACCATATATAATACCACATATAGTACTATATACAATACCATATACAATACGATGTATGAAACTATAATATACATACCATATTATGCAATACCATATACAATACGATGTATGAAACTATAATATACATACCATATTATGCAATACCATATATAATACTTTATACAATACCATATACAATACCATATACAATACCATATATATTAATAATATAATACAATACCATAAATAATACTATAATACAATACCATATAAAATACTCTAATATACATACCATATTATGCAACACCATATACAGTAGGCCTACGCAATACTCAGCAGTATGGTTCACATAGGTCTGCTGCCACAGTTATTCATGAATCTTCATCAAAAACACATCCTGCATGAACATTATATGCTGTGACATCCTGAACATTATGCTGTGACATCCTGAACATTATATGCTGTGGCAAAGCATCAATGAATAGCTGGCTATTTAAGTATAATATTGCTACTTGTAAACAGTAAGTCATTCTTTAAAGCTGTTTTCTGTATTTTTAGTATCATCATGCCATTTACTCCATTTCTGTTATCTAGATTATCCTTATATTGCTGTATGCATGATTGCCATTTGCATCTGATTGAACTATAATATTTTGCTGCTTTTATTTCCTTGTAGATGAAAACTGCATGGTACAAATATTACCAGCTATAAAAAGAGTAACCCACACAACTATTGCTACTTTTCATGTTGGTGTTGTCATCGCAGCTGTTCACTAGTGATCAACACAATGCTTTGGGCTTACTGCGTACTATGTTTAGTCATCTCAGCTAATGCAGACCTTTCCTTAAAAGAGCTGAAGAAAAAGAATGAGTTGAAGGACACGACAGATGAGAAGGTAAACATGTTGATGTCAAACATCGAGCAGCACTGTCACGCTGACCTCAGGACTGGTGGTGAGTCTCTAACCAATTAACTAAAAGCAGCAAATCTTTGAAAATCAGTAGCCAAACCTTTCCAATTGCTTAAACTTAATAATTTTTTTTTGTTTTAGAAAATTCTTGCAAACAAAATCTCTGATGCTACATCTTGCATATGGAATGCTGGCTTTTCTCAAATTCTCCATTGCACTTCACATACCTTCATCTTTGGCAAAAAATAAATTATTATAATAAACATGTAACAGGCTAATGCCGTGATATGGCATAACGATATGCAGCAGTAAATCATTTTAACTTCCAAATGCGCTCCCACCATGTCTATTGAATATACTAATATATAACTAGTTCATTCATGGCTATATATAGCCAACACCAGATACAAACTGACAAGCTGTATTATAACAACATTGAACACAAATGCTGTTGTAGACACTTGATATAAATCAGTGTATATAAACATAGGTGCCAGGAAGAAGAGGCAATCTGAAGAATCTCTGAGACTGTTGTTACGAGATCTCTTAAATGAATGTGACGTAGAGGGAGAGTCTGAGGATCCCAACCCAACAACTCCAGTTCCTACAGTTCTGTCACCTACAAGTCAACCTTCTAACCAACCATCTATACTCGGTATAACTGTGTTGTTTATATTTGTGAACTTGCTGCCGTAAATACATATTTTCTTGTCAAATGTAGCCAAAGCTTTCTAATTTGAAATCATACATTTAATACTTTTAGTTAGATGCATCAGTCCAAACGTATTCATTTACTCATTATTTAAAATGTTTATTTTCTCTAGAACTGTGACAAATTAAAAAAAATACTTATATACAGGAGAAGAAGTTGTGATTTGGTGAAATTAATTGAAAGCAATTAGCGAGTTAAAGTATAACATAGTATATATTAAAATAATTAAAACTGTCAAAATTGCACCCAAACAGCTATAAATTAAAGTTATTACTGTAAAAGAATTGCCCCCCACTGAGATTCCAACCACAGACCTCCGGCTAGGTAAACTCAACACCACATCCCACCCAGTTTTCAAGAACTCCACTAGCCTCTCTACTACTCCTTCAGTCATCAGGCTCCCCTAGCCACTTAACCTCCTTTATAGAGTTCTACTACACTTCACTAAAGGCTGAAATAGCCTGTAAAATAGTTGCCCTCACTGGGATTCAAACCACAGACCTTCGGCTTGCAAGCAGGCACGCTAACCAAGTACACCACAAGGGCTGCTGGGTTAACTCAACACCATAACTAGAATTTATGAAGAACCCTGTGCTGTATATTTCAGGTCCTTGCAGATCTATGGAGACTGTAAATCTGACTGGATCATGGAGACGAGACTTGGACGGCTCTAATCTCCTACCAGCCAATGGGTTTTATGCATGTGACCGAGAGCTACAGAGAGCGCAACACTGGTTCAGGTGCATAGTCGGTTTACAATATACAACTTATGCATAGTTTATTAATTTTAGCTTTCAATTAACGGTAGCTACACAATATATATTTGTTTTGATATAGACAAATAGGGCCACATGAATAGTATCATATCATATAAATAAAGATAATAAGGGTATATAAATGATTGTTTATATCTCGTGAAATCACCATATTATATATGATTTAGCAAAGAGATTGAAAGTCAATGTAGAAGTTAACTTGTTTTAATAAGGTCTGAATTTAGGGTTGAAATTTTCCAAAGCCAACTTTTTGCAGAGCTTCGATCTAGTCTAGAGCACAATCTCAAACTAATCAGTGTGTGAATTCACTGAGACTGTTTATTCAATACATGGACAGGTTCACAGGATCTGCCGGCTCACAGATGTCCAACAGATGTCCTGTTAAATATTCTTGTGGAAGTCATGGAGGATTCTGGACTAATGCCCCTATGCCAACTGTAGTGGGAGAGATACACCAGGTGCCCATATATGGTAGCTGGAATGGAGATTGCTCATGGTTGGTTATTTTTCTATACTTACTATAATACTATTGCATTATTACAACTATTATTACATTAAATTACAATAAACCTTGTCACAATAATCACTACAGTGCTACAGTAACCATATTGTCACAGTTAACATGAACAATGCAAACCAATTCTTATGTTGTACAGTGTAATTTTTCAAGTGCAAAATAATATTAATTTATAAATGTGATATAATTAACACAATGAAGAGAATATTATAATTATGATGTTATGTCTGTGTAGGTACACATGGCCTCAGACCAACTCCATGCTGGTCCAGAAGTGCTCCGAGAGGGCTGGTGACTACATTTACAAAGTGTTGGGAACTGGCTCTTGCTACTGGGCCTTCTGTGGAATGAACGTTGATTCTGATTAGTAGCTTGCATGGATTACATTTCAATATGTTGTGAAATACAATATAGAAAAATATGCATGTGTCATCTTTTACATGCTTATTACAATATATGTTATGTTATCTCTATAAAAAAAATCAAATAATGCAATAAGTGACATCAAACTAAAAGCAATTAACTTTTTTCTTCTTTTATACGCTATTTTAACAAACCATAATAATATTAACCACTGAATTTTTTCTGCTTTTGACTTCTCCATGGATTACATCTCAATATTTGTGTGATGTAACTTAGAAATACGCATTTTACTCTTCTATTTTTTTATCAATACCTGGTGCTCCCTCCATATCTCACTAAGCTGTGAGTTCTAAAATCTTAATTAGTGAGATAGTTATAGAATACGAGAGTTAATTTACAAATTTGTTAAATTGGCCATTTTGACCCTGTACACACTACACACATACATAGACCACAAAATGTGACTTATAGACTTTTGTTAGTTAACTGGAACCGTGAGATATACAGAGGGAGCACTGTATTATATTTTATATATTATGTGTAACTAAAGACTAACTAATATAAGAGACACAGCCATGAAATTGCAAGCAATTGAGTTTGTTTCTTCTGTTAAAGCTATTTTACCGCGTGTTCAATTTTACTACTGCAATATATTTTTACTGCTCGTAACTTCACTATTTATACAATAATAAAAATATAAACACTTGAGTTGTTTCCAGTTCCATCAATAGATCAACAGTCATCACTAATTGACTGTTGATAATCAGGTCTGTGTTATAACTGGTTTTGCACTGAGATGTACACCAACTAACAGGTCTGTAGCATTACAAAGTTTGCCATAGCAAAACTTTATCACTAGCTGATGATGTTCTTGGGTGAATGAAACTACTTATGGTTGGAAATTATTGATTTGCCTGTAAATAGCTGAATAACCAGAAAAGTCTTCAAAGTTGCATTTATAAAATATATTTACTATAATTGTTGGCTGTGACATAGACAATTTCCATTAACATTTTCTGAGCTGTAAATAAATAATGAATTTACAATATGTCCACTTATAAAGTATAATTATAAGAACTTATTATAGCAGCCCAAATAGAAAATCTATTTATGAAAGAAATTTCTATTTTTCATTTATAAAAATTGTAGATGACAACATATTTTCTCTGCAAAAATTTTAACAATCTTCACTATTTAAAATTGAAGGTGCAAATATAAAAATGACAACAAATCATTCCAGTTGTATGTTTAGTAGATAAACACATGAACTGCTGGAAACATCAGTGTTACTCAAATAGGAGATTAAATCTGATTAGTCAGGCTTGAGTTAACTTGCAGCTAATGAGTTTTTTTTCAGGGATTAAAAGTTAATTTTATTCTGTCTATTTAAAAACCTTTCCTGGTTTAAACTTTGTTTTCAATTTATTTGGAAAAAAATGTAAGACATTTTATATATTTGTGGCTAATCAAAAACACCTTTAATTTCACCTTCAGGCTTGTTTGTATCATAATCTAGGTCAACTGTTAGCATTAAATTAATTGTGTAGTATACAGTCACTATATATATTTTATTTATAATATTGCACTGCAGTTTGATGTGCTAGACTAGTCTTTTCACTTACTGTAACCTATTAACTGTACTCTATTTAGTGCCACCTATTTAGCGCCACCTATTTGCTGTAACCTATATCTACTGCAATCTATATTTACTATAGCCTATTTAAAGCTTTTATTTTAAAGCTTCTATTAATATAATGATTATACAAATTTATGCATAATCATAATAAGGCCATCAAATTTCTGTCCTAATGTGAATTTAATTGTGGAACACACTTAATATTTACAAACTACAGCGGCCGGGTGGAATTAAGAATCAGAGATTCTCATGATAATATCAAATCTACATGTCTTTGCTTCTACTATAATATACAAACTGCACTGTATTTATTAATTTGTAGTAGCAATCAGATGTCTAAATACTTCCCAAAATATAAATATAATATTTAGAATCCATTGCTGACCTTTTAAAATAATAGTGAGATTTAGAGGGAGATAAGCTGGCTACACTCCTATCATACTAACCAAGCTGGCATATCTGCATGTATAGATAAACTCAGTTAGTAAACAATGGGCTCCTTTATCATGTAGTATAAGTAGAGTTATCACTTTGACTGAGTGACTTGTGCCTACCACCAGCAAAAACACGGAGAGCACAACAAAGCGCTTCATATAGTGTTTGTGGACCTTGAAAAAGCCTACGACACCATACCACGTGAGCTAATAGGGTATTGCTGGTAAAAACTGAATACAATAAAACAAGAGGTATATATAAATGATTGCATGCATCGGTAAATTTGATTAAAAATATCAAAGTAATGCTCACAAAAACTATGTACAAGAAAAGCCATGGAAGTATTTATTACAAAATAATAATTCAGCTGATATGATTATAGTATGCATAAAAGTAGCTAACCTCTTTGTTATTTCATGTAAAGGGTCAGTAAATAATATTTAACAATATTAAAAAAAAGCAGTTTTGCTATGAGTGCTTCAAACTAATTCTAATAAGTTTACAAAGAGTTTATGAGTTATAGTTGTTGTTACTGTATACCAGGCAAAAATATGTTACACACACAAAGATTGTCCTTAAAAATACCACATGGTTGTGTCCCAAAATATAGTGAACATTTACTGGGTAGGACAAGAATGAAAACCACTCCAACCGCAACCAATAACATTGAACATGCAGGAGTATATAATAAATATATATATATTATAACACAAGGGTTACCTGTCCTCAATATAAATAAACTGAATATTTAATTAGGCTTTCATGCTGAAGCACAACGTCCTGCATCCAACTGTAGTCCAATAGTAGGTATTGCAGTGGAAACCTACAGCAAAAAAAAATATATATATTACATTAGAGTTGTATTTTCATGCACTTTATTTTATTTTTAAATACGATTATGTAATTCGGTCCTGTCCAAAAGTCGGCAAGTGCCAATTATCGGGCTCCAACAATCGGACAGGGTGAGAACAAAAAAGTTTTTCTTGTATAAAAGGAGGCGATCTCGCAGTGTAAAGTCAGTCTACTACTGGAGCTCACGACTAAGATTACTTTTACCAGCTATATACAGCAATAAAGATTTATCTGCTCAAGCTACCTCATCTTGTTCTTTCTATACTGGAGTTATGCTCCCTGCTTAAACTGCATTCTACCCACAAATCTACTACAGTATAAAAGTTAAAACGATTTTCATTCTTTCAAACAGATGAAGCATAATGTTAATTTTATAAAATAATTCAACTCTGTTGTAAAGCATTATGCTAGATTTTTTGCTCGATTCATATATATACACACATAAATTGACTTTCCTAAAGCCAGCAATAATATTATAGTGAAATAGGTTATAAAGAAATATTTATTAAACAAAAAGTTTGTGGCGTTTCACTGGAGTTGTCTTTCTTCAACTGAGTTCTACTTTTAACCAACTGCTATAATCTGTTTTTGAATGGAAGCTTTAAAGCTGTAAAATAAGGGCAAAAATTAGTTGTTTTAAGAAAAAATGGAGACAGTTACAAATGTAATATGCATTAACAATATACAATACAGTATATATATATATACTACCATATACAATACCATATATAATACCATATACAGTGCCATATAATGTAAAATACAATATACAATACCATATTACAGGCTACAATGCAATATGCAATATCATATAATACCATATACAATACTATATGCAATACCACATATAATACTATATACAATACCATATATATACACAATACCACATAATTATATTACTATAATACAATACCATAGATAATACTCTAATATACAGTACCATATTATGCAATACCATATGCAGTAGGTCTATGCAATAGTCAGCAGTATGGTTCACATAGATCTGCTGCCACAGTTATTCATGAATCTTCATCAAAAACACATCCTGAACATTATGCTGTGACATCCTGAACATTATACTGTGACATCCTGAACATTATACTGTGATATCCTGAACATCATGCTGTGACATCCTGAACATTATGCTGTGACATCCTGAACATTATACTGTGACAAAGCATCAATAAAAAGCTGGCTATTCTAAGTATAATATTGCTACTTGTAAACAGTAAGTCATTCTTTAAAGCTGTTTTCTGTATTTTTAGTATCATCATGCCGTTTACTCCATTTCTGTTATCTAGATTATCCTTATATTGCTGTATGCATGATTGCCATTTGCATCTGATTGAACTATAATATTTTGCTGCTTTTATTTCCTTGTAGATGAGAACTGCATGGTACAAATATTACCAGCTATAAAAAGGGTAACCCACACAACTATTGCTACTTTTCATGTTGGTGTTGTCATCGCAGCTGTTCACTAGTGATCAACACAATGCTTTGGGCTTACTTCGTACTATGTTTAGTCATTTCAGCTAATGCAGACCTTTCCTTAAAAGAGCTGAAGAGAAAGAATGAGTTGAAGGACACAACAGATGAGAAAGTAAACATGTTAATGTCTAACATCGAGCAGCACTGCCATGCTGACCTCAGGACTGGTGGTGAGTCTCTAACCAATTAACTAAAAGCAGCAAATTTTGAAAATCAGTAGCCAAACCTTTTCAATTGCTTAAACTTAATAAAGTTCTTTTTAGAAAGTTCTTGCAAACAAAATCTCTAATGCTACATCTTGCATATGGAATGCTGGCTTTTCTCAACTTTTCATTGCACTTCACATGCCTACATCTGTGGCAAAAAATAAATTATTATAATAGACATGTAACAGGCTAATGCTGTGATATGGCATAATGGTATGCAGCAGTAAATTATTTTAACTCCCAAATGCGCTCTCACCATGTCTATTGAGTATATCAATATATAACCAGTTCATTCATGGCTATATATAGCTGACATCAGATACAAACTGACAAGCTGTATTATAACAACATTGAACACAAATGCTGTTGTAGACACTTGATAAAAATCAGTGTGTATAAATATAGGTGCCAGGAAGAAAAGGCAATCTGAAGAATCTCTGAGACTGTTGTTACGAGATCTCTTAAATGAATGTGACGTAGAGGGAGAGTCTGAGGATCCCAACCCAACGACTCCAGCTCCTACAGTTCTGTCACCCACAAGTCAACCTTCTAACCAACTATCAATACTCGGTATATAAACTCTGTTGTTTACACTTGTGAACTTGCTGCTGTAAATGCATATTTTCTTGTCAAATGTAGCCAAAGCTTTCTAATCTATAATCATACATTTAATATTTCTAGTTAGATGCATCAGTCCAAACGTATTTATTTACTCATTATTTAAAATTATCATTTTCTCTAGAACTGTGACAAATTAAAAAAAATACTTATATACAGGAGAAAAAGTTGTGATTTGGTGAAATTAATTGAAAGCAATTCGCGAGTTAAAGTACTACATAATATATTAAAATAATTAAAACTGTCAAAATTTCACCCAAACAGCTATAAATTAGAGCTATTACTGTAAAATAATTGGCTCCACTGGGATTCCAACCACACACCTCCGGCTGGGTAAACTCAACACTACATCCCACCCAGTTTCCAAGAGCTCAACTAGCCTCTCTACTACTCCTTCAGTCATCAGGCTCCCCTAGCCTCTTTACCTCCTTTATAGAGTTCTACTACACTTCACTAAAGGCTGAAATAGCCTGTAAAATAGTTGCCCTTCCTGGGATTCAAACCACAGACCTTCAGCTTGCAAGCAGGCACACTAACCAAGTACACCACAAGGGCTGCTGGGTTAACTCAACACCATAATTACAATTTATGAAGAACCCTGTGCTGTATATTTCAGGTCCTTGCAGATCTATGGAGACTGTAAATTTGACTGGATCATGGAGACGAGACTTGGACGGCTCTAATCTCCTACCAGCCAATGGGTTTTATGCATGTGACCGAGAGCTACAGAGAGCGCAACACTGGTTCAGGTGCATACTCGGTTTACAACATACAACTTATGCATAGTTTATTAATTTTAGCTGTCAATTAACGGTAGCTACACAATATATATTTGTTTTGATATAGACAAATATGGCCACATGAATAGTATCATATCATATAAATAAAGATAATAAGGGTATATAAATGATTGTTTATATCTCGTGAAATCACCATATATATGATTTAGCAAAGAGGTTGAAAGTCAATGTAGAGGTTAACTTATTTTAATAAGGTCTGAATTTAGGGTTGACATTTTACAAAACCAACTTTTTGCAGAGCTTCTAGTCTAGAGCACAATATCTAACTAATTAGTGTGTGAATTCACTGAGACTGTTTATTCAATACATGGACAGGTTCACAGGATCTGCTGGCTCACAAATGTCTAACATATGTCCTGTTAAATATTCTTGTGGAAGTCATGGAGGATTCTGGACTAATGCCCCTATGCCAACTGTCGTGGGAGAGATACACCAGGTGCCCATATATGGTAGCTGGAATGGAGATTGCTCATGGTTGGTTATTTTTCTATACTTACTATAATACTATTGCATTATTACAATTATTATTACATTAAATTACAATAAACCTTGTCACAATAATCACTACAGTGCTACAGTAACCACATTGTCACAGTTAACATGAACAATGCAAACCAATTCTTATGTTGTACAGTGTAATTTTTCAAGTGTAAAATAGTATTAATTTATAGCCTAAATGTGATATAATTAACACAATGAAGAGAATATTATAATTATGATGTTATGTCTGTGTAGGTACACATGGCCTCAGACCAACTCCATGCTGGTCCAGAAGTGCTCCGAGAGGGCTGGTGACTACATTTACAAAGTGTTGGGAACTGGCTCTTGCTACTGGACCTTCTGTGGAATGAACGTTGATTCTGATTAGTTTCTTGCATGGACTACATTTCGGTATTTTTGAAATATAGTATAGAAAAATATGCATGTATATGTTATGTTATCTATAAAACAAATGAGGTAATGCAATAAGTAACAGCAAATTAAAAGCAATTAATTTCATTTCTTCTTTTATGAGCTATTTTAACAAGTCATATTCATATTAACCACTGATATTTTTCTGCTTTTGACTCCTCCATTTATACAATACAGACTATCACTGCGTTTCCATTATCGCATTATGCGAATGGATTTTTTCATTCGGCTAATGGAAACAGTTACATGCAACTATAAGGTAATGCAAACCACAAATCACAAATAATCCGTACGGGGCAGTCATTCGCATTATGCGCAGTCATGGAAACGCAGTGAATATAAAAATATCAACACTTGAGTTGTTTCCAGTTCCATCAATAGATTAACAGGCATTACTAATTAACTGTTGATAATCAGGTGGGCAGTTATAACTGGTTCTGCACTGAGCTGTACACCAACTAACAGGTCTGTAGTATTGCAAAGTTTGCCATAGTATCAGTGATGATGTTCTTGAGTGAATGAAACTACTTATGGTTAGAAATTATTGATTTGCTTGTAAATAGCTGAATCAAGTCAAAAAGTTCTTCCAGATTGCTTTTATAAAATATATATAGGCCTACTTGATGGTTGCACCATTCATATTTCATGAACCATGTAAGTCATAATGTATTTGCAATATGGCTACTGCTATGAGTATAGCAGCAAATCTATTGAGAAAAAGAGTTATTTGTATTTTAGGCTCCATGACTGCTCATTATGTGAATAGATGCCCATACACATTATTTGTGGTTTTCATTAACTTATATTTGCGGCTTCATTCAACTACTTCCATTAGATATTAAGTGACAAGATATATTCTTGTTGCAGCAGTTTTGAAAAACCAATATCAAATGTTTAAACAGTGTTGGGTATTTTTTATCCATATGCCTTTATCACCCTCTATACCTCCATTCTATTATAGATACATTTAATTTTAATAAATGCTCATTTTTATGAATTCTACTTTCAAGGACTCAGAAGACATATAAGTTGTAAGCATATTAATGTTTTACAATAAAGAGAGGCACACAATTTAATTAAGAGTCTTGTACAAATAACTATATATTATATTTTATAAATCTAATGACAAATTATATAAGCAGTTACTGGGTTATACATATTCAAATAAATATTTACAATGGTTGTATCAAATAATAATCATCATTACATATTACTGTAGGAAGAGTGAAAAGCCAATGAATCATTTTCCCCCTATAAATATTTGATTATAGCCATCAGTGCTTCAACTATACTAACAATATGGTCACAGTAAAATCATCATGAAAGTTTAGTTTGAAAAACAGGCTGGAGTATGAAATCATTATTACATCACAAATATAAAAAAATACTATACTTTTTTTCCAAATGGAATAAAAACAGATTTTCAACAAGGAAAAACTTCTAAAAACACAGAATAACAACTTTTAATTCATAAAACAGAATCATCAACTGCCAACTCCTGATTGCTTAATTAGATTTAAACTCTAAAATAGCAACACTGATGTTTCCAGCAGGCTACATGTCAAGCTACTAAACATACAACTTTAATGATTTACTGTTTGGCAGAATTATGCAAGAATAATTCACCATAAAACAACAGGTTTCTAGGAAGGAAGCCAAGAGGTTTCACAGTAGCAGACAATCACCAGTCTCTCACTTCACTACCCCAACCTTTCTTAGCCTGTGCACCACCAGAACTCCTTATGGAGCTTTGGGTATGTGTGCATTACCTATATAATGGCAAAGTAAATCATTTGCATATTCAGAAACTAACTAAAGCACTTGCAGTCAAATATATAACAGGCTATGACCATTTTATCAATGTAGAAGATGTAGAACCATCAAAAACATGGGGCAGGGAAAACTTTTTACAACACCTTGTAAATACTTGGAATGGTGTTTTATTTTAAATAATCCAACAGAGTTCTGACTTTTTGTTCCAATCTTTTTCATGTCCACTTATTATATAGCCAGTATTTACACTGAATTTTGCACCATGTTTTCATGTCCCAGATATTTAATGAATAAATAAATTTATCAATCAAGATTGATACATCTTCTCAAGTCACATTTAAACTTTCGCAATTTTCAGCCAAAGATTCAATTCGGTCAACTTACCATTTAGCAATTGTTGGAATACCAATCAAAGAAAAGATAACTCCTTGTAGAAATCATCACTTTGCAGATTAGAGACCTACTCTTGAACCCTCCAAAAGGTTTTTAATTTCTTTCTAGAAAATGTTCGTGTGTTATATAAACTCAAATACACAATTACAATAATTATGTGCAATTATAATAGTCATTATACAAAGAGAGTATTTCAATTACATTAAAAACATAACAATAACAATTTCTCCACTACTGCTCCTAAATAACACACTACTAGGAAAATAGTGAGAAGCCGAGATGTTTTTTTCCAATAACTACATTTTTTCAAATACATTTTCTTATAGACTCAACTTACTAATAGTTTGCACAAATTTGTGGTCACAGTAAAAAACTTTTAACTGGTTTTACTGGAAAAAAACAAGCCGAACTGTGAAACTAAAAGTAATTTAGATTACATCACAGCTATATAAAATGTCTTGTATCTTTGCCAAATGTATTAGAACAGACTTCAAACCTGGAAAAAAATTAAAAGTGACTATTAATCCATCAAACAAGAATCCTCAGCTGCCAACTTACAACCAGGGTCCTACTTCACTCAATTGTATAATAATAGATAACTTGGATTAACTTTTAATAATAGAGGGCAAAAAAACCTTTTAAACTGGTTGCTTAATAGTGGTTATAGTCAGAGTGTGCAGTTTAAATATGATTATGCAATGTTTTTTGTTTCTGTAACAGATAACATACATCTTGGTAATGATATGGATGATGATTGTGAGGAAGAGAAAACCACAGTTTGAATTGTCAAAGTTTTTAATTGCATTCAAATCTACTTTTAAAAGACCTACACGTACTTTAGCAATTCTATGTAAAATTTAAACATTATCTGTAACCAAAATTGCTAAAGTAACTGTTTATATGTATCACACACTTACAAGAGTAACTTTACTTTGGTGCTGCTCTTTATAGTATTGTTTATAGTATTTTTATTGAGCATACTATTTATTATATTTTAGAAAGCTCTCCGAAAATGTCCACCCCAAGCAACGCTATAAGAGAACCTAGCAAGATGAAATGTAAGTGTAACTTGAAGACATTTATTTGTATTATATATGCTAATTTTGTAACCATATTGCTTACCACTTTAATATGAAGGAAAACTAAAACAGCTCTTTCATTAAAAGTAGCAACAAATATTTAAATGGTTAAATATTTAAATGATTCTTTCTAAAATGAGTTACCATATCCTACAGATCGGCAAACAAAGTGTGAGGTGAAAATAGTAAATGTATAGCTGCTCGTTTAGTAACATTGATGGCTTCCTGAAGAGAAGAGAGTGTTCAAACAATTTTTTGATGGCAAAAAAAATGCCAGATGCCAAGTTTTTACAAGAAAATGGTACAGAAAATTCAATCAAGATTCAAAGAAAGGATAAGGACCCGGTGACGATATAATAAAAAGAAAGCAGTTCACAATACAACTGGGACTAATTATCTAATTTGGATGACAGCGCACTTGTAAAGCAGGCAGTTGGGTGGCAGCAGTGGATTAGCTAGGTTGTGTTTCCGCTATTGTATAATTATGTAATGCTTGTATTTCTGTGTAGTTAGAAAATTTTATATTATTTGTATAAATAAACCCTTTCATACTCTAAGCCAGTGGCATTACTTTAATTCTAATTCCCACAAACTAAGTGAAGCACAATTTCACAACAGTGGTGGCAGCAGTGGGATATAATTAGAAGTTAATGCTCTTAGCCAAAGAGTAAAAGAGTATGACCAGTGACAACGAAGAAGACATTCCACGTCTGGAACCGATCCAACGGGCAGCTGTAGAGGATGTCATAGGCGGCCCAGCGCTGCATATGGACAGGTACTATTTGCGGGCTACTACCTTCTCAAGAGAAGATGTGGAGCAATTTATCGCTGAATTCAGCATGTTATGTGGGAGCCATCTGTCGTTGGCCTGCCGGAGTTACTCTAATCCAGCTGCGGTTGTGCCTGGCTGGAGCGGCCAAACTTTATGGTATTGGCCAGGATGTTACCGACATCTTCGATGCGTTGAGAGCCAGGTTTGGGCTCACCGCTCGAGATGCGCGTGTCTAACTCCAAGGGCTTAGGAGACATCCTAGGACTTCCTCTGCGAGAACACACGACCGTGGTGGAACGGCTGTCGCAAGTTGCTAATGAAGTTGGGACGATGGAGAAGGCTCTCCAGCTTGGAAATGCCTATTTCGAAACAGATGGTAGTGTCAGCCTGGGACGGCTGTACAGCAAGTAGAAGCCGACAACGGCGTCTGTACACGTAGCCACGGCGGCAGCCGACAAGCCGGTCGACTTAACCACGAGCTTGGAAATCAGGCGCCTCTGACAACAGTCGGCAGTTGATCGACCTGCTAGGTCGTCAACAGCTGCCGTTGGCAGACACACCCTTGTGTGTTGGGGTTGTGGAAGTGGTGGACACCTCTCTTTTAGCAATGCTTTTGGCCACTTGCTAAATTGGAAGATTTTCAAAAGCTGGTCGAAGAACATGTTGCCCCCGATCCTTCTACAAGAAAGGTTTATGATGTCTGCATACTTAAATGATGTAGTATGCATGTTATAAAAGATTTCTGGATATTCACTATAAAGTTATTTCACTGCATTGATAAATTTACTGTTTCGAGTTGATAGATGCTTTTATTTTATGTAGTAGCAGTATACCCACTAAAGATAAGTTATTATATACAAGATGAGAGTCGGAAACCTAAATAAAAATAAATATTTCTGGTTTTTATTCTTTTCCTTATCACTTACCATACTCTTTTGAAGATGATTACCATAAATATATGATCAAATATCAAAGAGCCATACATAACCTTGCAGAGCAATCGTCAGACAGTTTTGTTAAGACAGCTACTAAGGGCAAGTTTATTGGGAGATGAACATGTGAGATCAAACAGCAATGCCTAACCATGCTTGCTCTGCATACCTGTGTACAAACAATTCCAAGCTGTTGGTTATTTTTTTTACTTTCAGGAATATTGCCTTTTATTAAAAATGACAGCCTAATAAGAGTTTGCCAAAAGTCAAGTCTTAAGAACAGGGTCAAACAAGGATCGAAAGGCTGCTCATTTTAAAATATAAACAGAAAGAAACTGTGTTTCCTTGGACGCTTATCAAAAGAGCTGTACTCTAATGAAAGTAACAAAAAAATATGAAGCAGTTGAAATGGCCGCCTCAAAACTTGAAAGCAAAAGTGCTCAAATGTTTATACAGATCTCACACTAAAAGTTGAGATGACAATCATTAGGGATGATGAGGAATCGCAAAAGAACTCGAAGAATTTCCTCAAGTTATACAAAAGCAATTGGTCAGCTAAAATTAGTGACGCACTGACTAAACGACAGAGATTACAAAGGCTCAACAACAGATATGAAGTCACTCTAGATACTGATGCCGGTAAACTTGGGAAGTTTATAGATGTAGTGTCTTCTGATAATAAACTTGCCTAAAGTGCAAAAAAGTGCAAGAAATAGTTGAAGATGACAGCTCCAGACCACCTGTGTTGTGCTCCTGCCATATTGTTAGACAAGTAAGATTAAATACACATAACTAAGATTGTAGAATGTATGACTGTAACGTCTTGGAGCTAACAGGTAACTGACATTAAAATAAATGTAGATGAAAAATTACAGAATATTAATTGACTTATGTATTAGTATGGCAAAAAACTGTATATAATGAGTTTAGGCAAATAGACATCAGAATAAGAGTTAACCCAGTATGTAAAATGTGGCAAGTCATAAGATGTCTATGTGGTGTAATGATAAGGCTAGTTCAATACATAGCAGAATAAACGTTAAATTGTATATTTTTATTATTAGATTTGACTGCAGATCAAAGAAAATTGGAAGATTTAGCTTGCACTATACAGCGGTTTGATGCAAACATACTCAAGTTAGCAGGTTGTCAAACTTGTAACTTTTCTAATTTTTAGTTCGGTGTTGTGATAATTTTTTATGCAGGCAACATGTGTATATATCTTATTTGATTTTTTACCAAAATGAAAAATAGCGTCCAACTGGGAAGTTTTCATCTGAGATGGACCCATTCTATTTTCTGTAGCAAGAAATGTTGTCCGTCACATTACTATACCTATTTTTAGTCAAATTTGCTTTTTTTTGCGGTTGCTCAAAAGTTTAAATGTTTAGTGGCAACTACCATTCATATGTTTCATAATTTAGACTCATCAAAGGGGCGTGACAGGTTGCGGAGTAAACGACGTGCGACATATTTGAAGCTTCAAAAGGCTGCCGGTGAGTATGTGCGAAATCACCCGGACCTGTCTCGTACAGACTTTGATTTAGCCACCTTCATGGTTTTTCCATGGACAGGCTCGGAAATCAAGCTCTCTGTATCCCCCAATTTACTGAAGCTGTTCAATGCGTGCCATCTCTACAATAGAACAGCGGAAAAATTGAATATATTAGGTGCAGAGCGCGTAAAATTGCTTGAATATGTAGGTATAGTAGTTGTAAATTTCCATTTTCCAAAATCAGTTTTTTTAATTTTTTGCTCTGTAATTTCATGTGTAACTCAATTTACTATTCTATCTATTCTTGTGGCAAAACTGTCTTTTTATGTCATCACTATGTCAGTTTTCTGTCAATGTAGCCACCATAAATTTCTTGTAGCATGCATGGCAGCATCCTTAAGTGATGGTAACCATAATGATGACACCATCTCCACCCAATTTAAACAAGCCTTTCTCAAGTCTTGTTATGCCAACTTCTCTGGTACTGATCAAGAGGTTGTATCTAAATGTTGGCAAATGTTTAGCTAAGATTGTAAAGTTTTTTTATATTTGTATATGTTGAAGGATCTCTGTAAATGTAAATGAAAGTTAATATTATATATAAAAATATTTCAACACTGTTTTACAACAAATGTTATGTATATATGTGCTGAATTGATATACATACATATATATATATATATATGTATATATATATATATATATATATATATATATATATATATATACATATATATAAATATATACACACATATATATAAATATATACACATATATATATGTATGTATATACATATAAATATTTAATAGTGCATAAGTACCGCATTCCAGGGATCCTTTAAAAGATAAACTAATAACATGTTGCACTATTTGAAACTGTTATGTGTGTTTTTTAATCTTCAGTAGAAGTATAACTATAATATTTTTGGTACCATAATCTAATTCAAAACTTGTATAGTTGCTAACATGGGGTGATTAAAAAATACTTCAGTTTGGTTTCCAGTGTGATCAAGAAGAAATTATAGATGATGATGACTTGCAGCCGACTTATTCTGACTCATCTGACGAGGACTAAAGCTTTTTTCTTGAAACCTTTTTTGATAGTTTTTGGCTATATTTTTCAAGCCACTTTCTGAGTGAGGAAATATTTCAACTAGCTCTCTTCAATAATAATTTTATGTGTAGCTTAAAAATACCTATGATTGTGCTGCTTGCACACTGTATATGTTGGAGTTTCTTCCAGGTTGTTTTTAGTCACATGATGTACTGTCGTTGCTAATGAAACCTGCTTTTGAGTAACCAAATATCCTTTTTTCAAAAATACTTATTGCTGCATTTTTGTAGTTGTTTTTAGAATAAAATAATTTTGAAAGTTGTAAAGCTGGTTTTTACCAATGTGTGTGTGTGACTGGCAAAATACACATAATCTATTATCAAACATGTATTAAATGTTATTAGCGATTCCAAAGATGAGAAATTGCACACAGTTTTCTAGTTTGTTCTGCCTAACTCAACTCTGTGATTGTAATCTAAAAAAGAACTTTTTACTCATAATATTTTTGTAACCATAATATTGTGGTAAATTTATGTTGTGTGTGTGTGTCCTTTGTTGCCGAGAATTTCGGAAGACACTCGATCACGCGAGTTGTCTTTTCGAAATCCGGGGGGAAATTCCCACGGGCCACGCGACTCGGGCTTTGGCAGGTAATACTTCTGAAGCACGAGGTTCGGCCATTTCTAGTTCTGATTTCACGCAGCTAGCACGTCAGTTACAGCTTAAGTTGAATTCTGATCCTGATACCCCCAAGTTTGATTTAAATACTGTTCTCCATACGTTATCAGCAGCTATGGGAATTACTTTACCAGACACGCAATCAGGTATTTCATTTAGATTAGATCCTCCAGTTACGGAGGATCCAGTCAAACTAGTGTAGACTGGTCTTTATTAGACTTACTTGGGTCTGATTTCTTAGAACCGGAGGCCGAGGTGGATTTCGGAGATGACTCTGCCATTGATACTTTATTGGATCATGACGTGGGCTCAGTCAATTTCTGTGATACCCCTCGGCCCCCAGTTTTTAATTTGGCTCCATACACAACTATGCCGAATTTCGGCGATAGTGAGACCGGCTTATCACAGCCTCTACTATCTGTTCTAGAGGAGCGTATGGACATTGAGGAGGCCAGTCAGTCCGACTCCCCTCTCCCACCGGCTCCTGCTTCGGCTTCTCACAGCCAGCAGGACGCCACCTCCTCCAGAGAGGTGTGTTCCGCCATGGTTAGTGGCCCTGACCCCAAACCGGTCGAGCTTCAGCTCACGGCCGGGGAGGAGCAGGGCATCCTACACGGCGACCACCTCGCAGCCGGAGAAGATGACTCCCCAATACTGGCCCTGCCTCAGGCCCTGGTCGCCCGCCAGTATTGGGTGACTGAACCCACCAATCTTAGGATTGGTGAAGCTTGCGGTGAGCCGGGCAACCGCATCTGCCACCAGTGCCAGAGGAAGTTCTCCTCTGCACGGCGGTTGCGTGTACACGCCCCACAGCACTACATCAACGTGTTTTGCCCGTGTGGCGAATTCTCTTACCAGAGAGACTATGTGCTGGAGGAGCCTTTAAAAACAATGCAAGAGTTCAAATATTTTGAAGGGCTTCTCCAACCGTCAAAAGAGAAATGATCTGCTCTGTCACAAATATCACACTGAAATGGTTTTTCCCCTGAATGACTTCTCATGTGATAATTTAGACAATATTTCTGAGCAAATTTAAGGTTACAAATATCACATTGAAATGGCTTTTCTCCTGTATGAGTTCTCATGTGAGCATCTAACTGATCTTTCCTTGAAAACTTGCTGTCACAAATGCCACACTGAAATGGTTTTTCCCCGGTATGAATTTTCATGTGATAATTTAGGTTTGATTTCTGAGTAGATAATACGAGTATAATATTAAAGTAAAATCTGTCAAAACTTTTCAAATCTTCAGGGCTGCATCAGCAGTTAAAATAACGTTGCATATTTGAAGTTGTTGAGTTTAAAATAATTGCTCATCTAAAATTTCACTGCGTTCACAAGTTTTTCTTTCTAATTATTTTTTGGAAATTCTGCTGAAAAGTAAAAAAAATAAAGAGATGGAAATAGAGAAAGAAGTACCTCTATTGTTGAGGCAGTGACCATACTAACTAGGAGGATATAAGTATAAAAGAGCAAGTTTGCCGTATGAGATAAAGCAAGCTATATAATTACTGCAAAATAAGGAATAAGTGGTACCCAACAGTTAAAGGGTGACTTAAGCCGCTACAAACGACTCGTATAAAAATGGCTATGATTGGGCTTAAATTAGTTTGCAAATACTAAACCAAAAAAAAAAGTAATTTTAGTGGAGCCAAACAACCAAAAAATTCAAGATGTGTCTGATAGTTTCTTAAGCCAGTAAAAAAAATTGCTGTAATGTAGTTACAATTTCTATTATGAGTTTATTAATGAAATGATGTGTCATATGCGAGTGATATTCCTAATTTGTCAGTTATTTTCTGTACTTTCAGGAATATTGTCTTTTATTGAAAAGGTCAAGTCTTGAGAACAGGGTCCAACAAGGATCGAAGAGCAGCTGATTTTAAGACAAATACAACAAAACTGTATTTCCTTGAACGCCTATTAAAAGAGCTGTACTCTAATGGAAGTAACAACAAAAATGTGAAGCAGTTGAAATGGCTGTCTCAAAACTTGGAAACAAAAGTGCACAAATGTTTATACAGATCTCCCACTATGTTAAACGCCCAGTGACACTAAAGGTTGAGATGGCAATCATTAGGGATGATGCGGAATTGCAAAAGAACTCGAAGAACTTCCTCAAGTTATGCGAGAGCAATTGGTCAGCTGTACGACGCCAGCAACGGAAAGGGAGATTCGCCAATACCGCGCTGATGAAGACAGTACTATTTGTCGGCTCTGCCAACAACACTTCACCACTCACCGCAGGCTGCAGGTGCATCTCCCACAGCACTTTGTCACCACCTTCTGTCCTTGTGGGGAGTTCAGCTACCACAGGGACTATATACTCTGTCACCAAAGGACAATGAATTGCTTCCAAGGGAATCCATACGATGTAGACGAGGCCTTCTACCCAACATTCTTCAACTTCGGCAGACGCACCCTTGTGTGTTGGAGATGTGGAAGTAATGGACACCTCTCCTAGCAATACTTTTGGCTACCTACTAAATTGAAAGAATTTCAAAAGTTGGTCTAAAGAAATAGTTGCAGATGACAGCTCCGGACCAGCCGATTTTACTGGAGAACTCAAAAAAGACGTAGAAGGTGCCTAATGTACTATAATCAAATTTCTGTATTTATACAAGTTTTCAGCAAAAGAGTAGCAATTACATGTTCTTGTGTAGTTATCAGGACAAAAGGAATCTTTTGGAATCAGTAGTCTTGAGCTTGGTAACTTGCTGGATTTGCTTTGGTCGTAGATAAATTACAAGAGTGTTCATTTTTAGTTAATCTAAATACTAATATAGGACAGCTATAAACTAAAACTTAGTTTTAGGTCATATATAGTATGGAATTTTACAGACATGAAGAAACAACTCAAAGAGTTACTGGTTGAGCAGCAAAAAATAATGGCTATGATCAGTGATCGCCATAGTTGCAAGGGTAATATAACTATCACCGAGCACCTGGAGGAGCCTTTAAAAACAATGCAAGAGTTCAAATATTTTGAAGGGCTTCTTCAATCGTCAAAAGAGAAATGATCTGCTCTGGTACATAGTGTTACTATATAATATATTGCATAGCTAATTTAAAGACTATCGGTGTATAACCTGCAATGTATAACATCCTGGTGTGCCTGATATTTCTAGTGAACTTTAGGTTTTCAAGCTACAATGTGTTTCTCTTATGGAGTGTTTCTCATTATTAGAAAAAATATTTTTCAAACTGTAATAACAGTAAATGTATTCATGCAGACTCATGCTAGATAAAATCAATTTTGTGGACAACTTTTCTCTTCCAACTGAGGAGAAAAAGCTGCTCAGATATGGTTAAACGGGCAATGAGAAGAATTGGCACTAATGGACTGTGGAGCCTATTAGGCATGAAGGGCAAAGCCCATAAGCGACATAAAAAGCTGTCTTTAAAAAAAACTGCAGTTTATAAGTGCATACTCAGTAAGTTCTAACTAAACTCTTTTATTTACATAGCAATTGGTTTCACTTTGATTGTTTTTTGGAAATAATTTCTAAGGTTAGAGAGGTAAAGTTACAAAAGGAGATATGAAAAAAAAGAATAATAATCCTTGGAATAAGCTATTTCCAAAGTTGAATATGATAAAGGTAAGAATCAATGTTTTACGTGTATATGTTTTATTATTGCGGTGCATTTAGTTTATTATGTAAAATGTATCTGTGTCACCTTTTCTCCATTATCACCCAAACAAGCATTGTTGTTTCATTTAGCTTGCTGTGGGACAACGTAAAAAATCAAGCAGTAAATAACATGATTTAACCTTTACAGTGAATGAACTCAGTAATGCTACAAAAGAAAGCTTTCCAAGAACCTAGGGAGACACGTATAGATACAGGAGACACGGGATGAAATCATGCGATAACTTAAATGAGATTTCTGAGCAAATTTACTGTCACAAATATCACACTGAAATGGTTTTTCCCCTGAATGACTTTTCATGTGATAATTTAGACAATATTTCTGAGCAAATTTAAGGTTACAAATATCCCATTGAAATGGCTTTTCTCCTGTATGAGTTCTCATGTGAGCATCTAACTGATCTTTCCTTGAAAACTTGCTGTCACAAATGCCACACTGAAATGGTTTTTTCCCGGTATGAATTCTCATGTGATAATTTAGGTTTGATTTCTGAATAAACTTCTTCTCACATATATCACATTGAAACGGTTTTACTCCTGTCTTTAAAAAAACTGCAGTTTATAAGTGCATACTCAGTAAGTTCCAACTGAGCTCTTTTATTTACATAGCAATTGGTTTCACTTTTGATTGATTTTCAGAAATAATTTCAAAGGTTAGAGAGGTAAAGTTATAAGCTAAATTTACTTTTATGGAAAAGATATACAGTTGGCATAATTTTGTTTCATGTAGAAGGGGTTTTGAAGCTCACAGTTGCTAATATAAATTTGTTTCAAATAATGTTTGGCTATTTTATTTTCTAATTTAAACATGCAATAAAGTCTGTATTTTGGAAGATAATATATTAAATTAAAATCTGTCAAAACTTTTCAAATCTTCGGGGCTGCATCAGCAGTTAAAATAACATTGCATATTTGAAGTTGTTGAGTTTAAAATAATTGCTCATCTAAAATTTCACTGCGTTCACAAGTTTTACTTTCTAATTATTTTTTGGCATATCTGCTGAAAAAAAAAATAAAGAGATGGAAATAGAGAAAGAAGTATCTCTATTGTTGAGGCAGTGCCCATACTAATTAGGAGGATATAAGTATAAAAGGGCAAGTTTGCCGTATGAGATAAAGCAAGCTATAGGATTACTGCAAAATAAGGAATAAGTGGTACCCAACAGTTAAAGGGTGACTTGAGCTGTTACAAACGTATCGTATAAAATGGCTATGATTGGGCTTAAATTAGTTTGCAAATACCAAGCAAAAATAAGTAATTTCAGTGGAGCCAAACAACCAAAAAATTCAAGATGTGTCTGATAGTTTGTTAAGCCAGTAAAAAAAATTGCTGTAATGTAGTTACAAGTTCTATAATGAGTTTATTAATGAAATGATGTGTCATATGCGAGTGATATTCCTAATTTGTCAGTTATTTTCTGTACTTTCAGGAATATCGTCTTTTATTGAAAAGGTCAAGTCTTGAGAACAGGGTCCAACAAGGATCGAAGAGCAGCTGATTTTAATACAAATACAACAAAACTGTATTTCCTTGAACGCCTATTGAAAGAGCTGTACTCTAATGGAAGTAACAACAAAAATGTGAAGCAGTTGAAATGGCTGTCTCAAAACTTGGAAACAAAAGTGCTCAAATGTTTATACAGATCTCCCACTATGTTAAGCGCCCAGTGACATTAAAGGTTGAGATGGCAATCATTAGGGATGATGCGGAATTGCAAAAGAACTCGAAGAACTTCCTCCAGTTATGCGAGAGCAATTGGTCAGCTGTACGACGCCAGCAACGGAAAGGGAGATTCGCCAATACCGCGCTGATGAAGACAGTACTATTTGTCGGCTCTGCCAACAACACTTCACCACTCACCGCAGGCTGCAGGTGCATCTCCCACAGCACTTTGTCACCACCTTCTGTCCTTGTGGGGAGTTCAGCTACCACAGGGACTATATACTCTGTCACCAAAGGACAATGAATTGCTTCCAAGGGAATCCATACGATGTAGACGAGGCCTTCTACCCAACATTCTTCAACTTCGGCAGACGCACCCTTGTGTGTTGGAGATGTGGAAGTAATGGACACTTCTCTTAGCAATGCTTTTGGCTACCTACTAAATTAAAAGATTTTCAAAAATTGGTCTAAAGAAATAGTTGCAGATGACAGCTCCGGACCAGCCGATTTTACTGGAGAACTCAAAAAAGACGTAGAAGGTGCCTAATGTACTATAATCAAATTTCTGTATTTATACAAGTTTTCAGCAAAAGAGTAGCAATTACATGTTCTTGTGTAGTTTTCAGGACAAAAGGAATCTTTTGGAATCAGTAGTCTTGAGCTTGGTAACTTGCTGGATTTGCTTTGGTCGTAGATAAATTACATAAGTGTTCATTTTTAGTTAATCTAAATACTAATATAGGACAGCTATAAACTAGAACTTAGTTTAAGGTCATATATAGTATGGAATTTTAGAGACATGAAGAAACAACTCAAAAGAGTTACTGGCTGGGCAGCAAAAAATAATGGCTATGATCAGTGATAGCTATAGTTGCAAGGGTAATATAACTATCACCGAGCACCTGGAGGAGCCTTTAAAAACAATGCAAGAGTTCAAATTTTTTGAAGGGCTTCTTCAATCGTCAAAAGAGAAATGATCTGCTCTGGTACATAGTGTTACTATATAATATATTGCATAGCTAATTTAAAGACTATCGGTGTATAACATGCAATGTATAACGTCCTGGTGTGCCTGATATTTCTAGTGAACTTTAGGTTTTAAAGCTACAATGCGTTTCTCTTATGAAGTGTTTCTCATTGTTGGAAAAAATATTTTTCAAACTGTAATAACAGTAAATGTATTCATGCAGACTCATGATAGATAACTTCAACTTTGTGGACAACTTTTCTCTTCCAACTGGGGAGAAAAAGCTGCTCAGATATGGTTAAACGGGCAATGAGAAGAATTGGCACTAATGGACTGTGGAGCCTATTAGGCATGAAGGGCAAAGCCCATAAGCGACATAAAAAGCTGTCTTTAAAAAAAACTGCAGTTTATAAGTGCATACTCAGTAAGTTCTAACTAAACTCTTTTATTTACATAGCAATTGGTTTCACTTTGATTGTTTTTTGGAAATAATTTCTAAGGTTAGAGAGGTAAAGTTACAAAAGGAGATATGAAAAAAAAGAATAAAAATCCTTGGAATAAGCTATTTCCAAAGTTGAATATGATAAAGGTAAGAATCAATGTTTTACGTGTATATGTTTTATTATTGCGGTGCATTTAGTTTATTATGTAAAATGTATCTGTGTCACCTTTTCTCCATTATCACCCAAACAAGCATTGTTGTTTCATTTAGCTTGCTGCGGGACAACGTAAAAAATCAAGCAGTAAATAACATGATTTAACCTTTACAGTGAATGAACTCAGTAATGCTACAAAAGAAAGCTTTCCAAGAATCTAGGGAGACACGGAGCGGATAATACTACGACAGAGGGGGGATATGGATAATATTACCTGCTGTCTCTGTCAACAACACTGTCACGGAAAGGCATTCTGGAAATTAAGTGCCCGGTTTTAGATGATCTCCTATCATTCAACACAGCTTCCTTTCTAAAAAAATCTTTCGATGGCACAAAGTCAATTCTCAAAAAGAAACACCAACATTATGGCCAAGTACAAGGTCAGCTTAAAATAACCAAAGCCAAATATTGTGACTTTTTTGTATATACTGTAAGGGGAAGTCTAACTCAACGCATAACACATGACTTGAGATTCACAGAAACAATGTTTATCAAACTGCCCAGATTTTTAACGACTATCTCAGCCCAGCATTTTGGCTGCAGCATAATCAAAATGATGAGCTGTCAAAAAGCAGATGTTATAAGTTGAATAAGAAAAACTTAGAAAATGAAAACTGAAATAAAACCTTCACTCTAACACGGTGCCTCGACTAGCTGCAGTGCTATTGCCCCATAGGTCTTGTCATTTTGTTTATTTTCCTCAGCTGTATGTAATTTTTCCGTCTTCGACAAAATGAAACAAACACCACATCCTTTCACATGTTTACTTCTTCTCACATTGAAACGGTTTTTCTCCTGTCTTTAAAAGAACTGCAGTTTATAAGTGCATACTCAGTAAGTTCCAACTGAGCTCTTTTATTTACATGGCAATTGGTTTCACTTTTGATTGATTTTCAGAAATAATTTAAAAGGTTAGAGAGGTAAAGCTATAAGCTAAATTTACTTTTATGGAAAAGACATACAGTTGGCATATTTTTTGTTTCATGTAGGAGTTTTGAAGCTTACAGTTGCTAATATAAATTTGTTTCAAATAATGTTTGGCTATTTTATTTTCTAATTTAAACATGCAATAAAGTCTGTATTTTGGAAGATAATATAATATTAAAGTAAAATCTGTCAAAACTTTTCAAATCTTCGGGGCTGCATCAGCAGTTAAAATAACATTGCATATTTGAAGTTGTTGAGTTTAAAATAATTGCTCATCTAAAACTTCACTGCGTTCACAAGTTTTACTTTCTAATTATTTTTTGGAAATTCTGCTGAAAAGTAAAAAAAATAAAGAGATGGAAATAGAGAAAGAAGTACCTCTATTGTTGAGGCAGTGACCATACTAACTAGGAGGATATAAGTATAAAAGAGCAAGTTTGCCGTATGAGATAAAGCAAGCTATATGATTATTGCAAAATAAGGAATAAGTGGTACCCAACAGTTAAAGGGTGACTTAAGCCGCTACAAACGACTCGTATAAAAATGGCTATGATTGGGCTTAAATTAGTTTGCAAATACTAAACAAAAATAACTAATTTCAGTGGAGCCAAACAACCAAAAAATTCAAGATGTGTCTGATAGTTTCTTAAGCCAGTAAAAAAAATTGCTGTAATGTAGTTACAAGTTCTATTATGAGTTTATTAATGAAATGATGTGTCATATGCGAGTGATATTCCTAATTTGTCAGTTATTTTCTGCACTTTCAGGAATATCGCCTTTTATTGAAAAGGTCAAGTCTTGAGAACAGGGTCCAACAAGGATCGAAGAGCAGCTGATTTTAATACAAATACAACGAAACTGTGTTTCTTTGAACATTAAAAGAGCTGTATTCTAATGAAAGTGGTTCCTTTTGGAACTTCCTGGTAATGAAAAAATGAGGTAACAAAATGACTGTCTCAAAACTTTGAAACAAAAGTGCTCAAATGTCTATACAGATCTCCCACCATGTTAAACGGCCGGCAAAACTAAAAGTTGGGATGACAATCAATAAGGATGATGAATCGAAAAAAATGAGAGAACTTCCTCAAGTTAAACGAAAGAATTGGGAATTGGGAAGTTTCATTTAAACAAGTTGAATGAAATACAATGCACACTCATTTTACATGGCATCACAACTGCAATAACTAATAGCAGTACCACCAACACCACCACTGCTTCAATATGTTATAAGTTGAAGACAAACTTAAAAAATGAGAAAGAAAATAAAATTTGCATTCCAACACCATGTGCATTAGCTCATTCTACTTGCAGTGGAATCTCTGCTAAAAACCTGTGAAAATAACTACTTTAACTAGATCTAAAGGCTTTCCTTAGAATTCCAACTTGTAGATCAGAATAGGGATGAAAAAGTTTACTAAAAAGTCAATTGCTGCTATTTTCTCGATAAAAACCAATCAAACCAAAAATATCTAGCTATATGGCAAGTCTCTGCATGCAATTGAAGGCATGGTAAAGCGGAATAAAAAATGAGAAAAATAAGATGGATCTAAAATTTGAGATGGTAAAAAGCTACAATGCAAAGGTGAGTTTAAAATGCTTAAATTTAGCAGTAGTCAGTCAACAGCTAGGGAAGAGTACACTGCAGCCTCCTACTTGGCAAAGCACGTGTAGCTCCTCTCAAAACCACCACTATCCCCTGTTGCACAGTACTCGACAAAAGAACTCAGATTAGAAACTGTGGAACAACATTATTGGACAGATTCGAAAATCGTTCTAGGCTATGTCAACAACGAAACAAAACGATTCCACGTATATGTTGCCAACAGAGTACAGAAGATTAGAGAGACTAAAAATCCTAAACAGTGGCACTACATCAATACTATGGAAAATCCAGCAGGCTTGGCATCAAGGGGCACCTCAGCCTCTAAGTTATCAGATTCTAAATGGCTAAAAGGACCAGACTTCCTTTGGAGTGAAAACCTGCCTGATTTTTCAGCGTGTCAAGAGAGTTTTCTTACAAGAGACAGTGATCCAAAAATAAAAACTTGTCATCGAACGCAAACTTCTAACTCCACCAGTAGCTGGGTTGACAGGCTATTGAAGTTTTCAGATCTGAATACAGCTATACGAGCAGTAACAACACTCCGCAAAGCCTGCCAAAACAAAAGTTTCATAAAAGCCCCCCAGGCAACCGTACAAGATAACGAAGAGACAAAGTTTTTATTTTTCAAATGGGCCCAACAACAAGGTTTACCTGACTACAACAAAGTCAAAAACGGCACACTAGACAAAAAGAGTTCATTAAGGAAACTGGATCCGATTATGGATAAGTTTGGATTGGTGAGAGTTGGTGGACGACTGCAATCTACTGAGCTTCCATATAAAGAGACGAATCCAATAATTCTGCCTCGCCAATCACACATCACTCAATTACTAGTAAGACACTGTCATGAAAGAACAGCCCATCAGGGCAAAAATGCTACAATAGCAGAAATTAGGGCATCAGGCTATTGGATAATAGGCTGCACTCATTTGGTAAACACATGCATTCACCACTGTGTAAAATGTAGACGACAGAGACGACCTACAGAGACGCAAAAGATGGCTAGCCTCCCTGTAGAACGAACAACACCTGGTCCACCATTTACGTATGTTGGCTGTGACTGCTTTGGCCCATTCTATGTGAAAGAAGGCCGAAAAGAGCAAAAACGATATGGCCTTATATTTACGTGTATGGCATCAAGAGCCGTGCACCTCGAACTATTAGATGATATGAGTACTGACGCATTTATAAACTCATCAAGATGCTTCATAGCTATGCGAGGACCAATAAGGCAGCTAAGATCAGACAGAGGAACAAACTTTATAGGGGCAGCAAACGAATTTCACAAAGCTTTGACAGAAAGCGCTAGAAAGCTGGACAACTTTGCACTGCGGAACAACTTTGATTTTGTGTTTAATCCACCTAACTCAAGCCACATGGGTGGCGTCTGGGAGCGCCAGATCCGTTCAGTACGCAACATCTTGAATTCTATGCTTGCACAGCACAAGATGAGATTTAACACTAGCACTCTTCGGACCCTCCTGTTTGAGGTTATGGCAATAGTAAATTCCAGGCCTCTGGCTGTAAATGATGACTGCACACCATTGACACCAAACCAGTTGCTGACAATGAAAACAAAGGTTGCGCAACCTCCACCAGGAGAATTTGATGACCACGATGTTTATTCCAGAAAACGATGGCGCCAGGTACAAGGTCTGGCCAACACATTTTGGTCACGATGGCGATTTGAATACCTGCAATCTCTACAGGTTAGACAGAAATGGGAAGGCTCACAGCCTAATGGAAAAAAAAGACGATATAGTTGTGGTGAAGGATGACCAGTCGGTACGCAACAGTTGGCCGCTGGCTCGGGTAGTGGAAGCTATACCAAGCAGCGATGGCAAGGTCCGCAAGGTAAAACTACTCTTAGCTGATAGCAGTCTTGATAGAAATGGGAAACGGAGATCTGACTTTAGCTACCTAGAGAGACCGATTCAATCCATAGTAGTAATTCAGAGGGCGCAGTATTAAGTTTTGATTCGGCAATCTAAAGCGAATCAAAGGGGGAGTGTAAAGTTAGCAATGAACATAATTAATTCAAGCAGTAAAAGTAATGTAGTGTAATGAATACATAATAGTTAATCTAGCATTCAGCGTTGAGTTTAGCACAACGTTCCACTCAAATAGGTTATCGCATCACGTGATTATCGCCTACGCAACGACTACTAGTTGTAAATTCATTAATTAGATAACAGCACGCTCTCGCTCATTGGCTGTGGCGTTACGCTTAGGCAGCCCGGATGTTTGAGTGCAGACGTTGACCCTACAGTTAGTGGAATAGTAGCGCGCTAGCGATGCAAGCTTATTACATCAATAACATCAGTTTTAAATGATATAATTAATAAAATACAAATGAATTTAAATTGGAATTAACTTAAAGAGGCACAGGTTAGTTTTGTTCTTCAGTATTTGTAATAATTTGAAGCTTTCCTTAAGTATTTTTATCTATTTCAACTATAAGAATAACTATTTGGTTTATTTAACATGTTTATAAGTTTGACAATTTTTAGAATGCCAGTGTGGTCAGTGCATGATAGAATTTATGGCTATGTGTTTACTTCATAATAGATTTCTCACAAAATTACAAATTCTTAAGGCAAGCTCTCCAGTGATTGATTAGTTTATCACTGGCTAGTATTCTAATTGGCAGTTAAAACCTTATTTTTACACTTACAGTAGTTTAATGCAGCTACTAATTTAAGTGAACATTGAATATAAGTTTCAATCCCTGTCTATGGGCTATACATTCATTCTTACTAATTGTCTTAACATTTGTCTAATTGCAGTTATCACTTAATGTCATTTTTATTATAGTTTGATATTTTTTAGTAGACCTGTAATACCGTTTCATAGAAACAAACTTAACCTAGCTAGCCACTAAAAGAAGGCAAGAGGTGATTAATTCAAGATTTGTATATATGTTTGAATATTTTACAATTACATAAATAATTTCGGTTTGTTTTATTTTAAAAACCTGTTATAGTTGCATATATTAATAACCTACTTTTACAGTTTCTTACGGCAGTTGGAATACGTAAAAATAAAGTTACGAAAACCAACACCAGTACAACTCATCTATAGTTAGTGGCGACGCTACAGGTGTCACATTGTGTGAAAAAATGTGCTGCACAAAAATCAGCCTGGCTATTATTAGTGATGAAGGTTCACATAAAAAGCTAAATACTTTAACAAAATTATGTCGTTGGGCCAGCCCGTTTTAAAGTACTATAAGGCTGGCCCTGAAAAGGACTTGTAGTGAAATTAGCGCTACTTTGCTAAGCTATTTTAGCTATATGAACAACGCACTAAGAAAAGCTTTCTACAGCACAGCCAGTGCTAACTCTGGCACTTGGCAATTGTTGGTGTTAGTGAACTGGTGTAATTTTAAGAGAGCAAAATAATCTTGACGGTGTCGATAGGATGTAAATAGAAGTCAATGAGATCAACTAATGTATGTTGAATAAAACAAAATAAAGGACATCAGTGAAGAGTTAATGCTCAACTCAAAGCCTAGTTCACTACAGGACTTGTCTAATGTATGCTATTCAATGAAAAGATATATCAACTTTTACAAAAATAACTGTCATTTAGCACTTTTTAATGTTTAAAAATGTGTCTTAAATAATTTAAATTAATATCAAATATAAACTTATTTGAAACACATTTTATACACTTGCGTAACAATCTAGAATATTTTGGAGAAAAATTACTTAGGGGTGATGTTTGTATCAGTGCATCACATGGCTTTTACGACTGTCAGGGTCGATCCTCAAAAAGAGCAAAAGTTCTCTATGTCGCAGGACACCTTCAACCGCTGTTTCCTGGAATTCAGCCCAGCATTTTGGCTGCAGCATAATCAAAATGAGGAGCCGTCAAAAAGCAGACCTGTTTTTCAAAATTAGAAACTAAGCCTTTAGCTGCAGCAAATATGGAGTGAAAGTTAAAATACTGAAATTCTACAGTTTGGCTTTGAAAGCACGAAGAAGCTAGCTGGAGCAAAAATTGAATGTTATAAGTTGAATAAGACAAACTTAGAAAATGAAAACTGAAATAAAACCTTCACTCTAACACGGTGCCTCGACTAGCTGCAGTGCTATTGCCCCATAGGCCTTGTCATTTTGTTTATTTTCCTCAACTGTATGTATTTTTTCCGCATTCGACAAAATGAAACAAACACCACATCCTTTCACATGTTAACACTTGTGCATTAGCTCAGTTCACTTGCAATAGAATATGTGCTAAAAAATAACCACTAGATCTAAAACCTTCCCTTAGAATTCCAACTTGTAGATCAGAAGAGTGATGAAAAAAGTTTAATAAAAAATCAATTGCTGCTATTTTCTCGATAAAAACCGATCAAACCTCAAATATCTAGCTATATTGCGAGTCTATGCATGCAATTGAAGGGATGGCGAAGCAGTATAAAAAATGAGTAAAATAAGATGTATCTAAAATTTGAGATAGTAAAAAGCTAAAATGCAAAGGTGAATTTAAAATGCTTAAAAAATACCACCTGTTACTTGTGCCAAATGCACTTCACTACTCCCCGCACATTGCGGGTCCACATACCGCAGCATTTCTTCATGACATTCTGTCCCTGCGGGGAGTACAGTTACCACCGAGATTATATCTTGAGACACCAGCGCACAATGCACTGTTTTACTGGGCATATTTTTGATGTGAATGAACTGTTTTATCCCCGGTTTCTAGAATTAATCCATCATGGAGAGATTTTCAGTTCGGAAATATCCAGAACCAGTACACAAATGTGAATACTTCAGCGATCAAGGGCCATTTTGGAGTAAGGACAAGGATAGCCATCCATAGTTCAATATTTTCTTATTCTCTGGGGTTTTCCTAGCAGATGGACAGAGAGTCCCAAAGTCACACGCACCCTAGGGGTCAACAAACTAGTAACTTTCGAGTATAAGCATACTAAGGTAATTTACAGCTGCCACCACCGGTAGCGCTGTACTATCATTGCCCCTGTCCTCAATTGAAAGCTCAAAAAAATTAGCTGGAGCACAAGTTGAATGAAATACAATGCACACAAATTTTACATGGCATAACAACTGCAATAACTAATAGCAGTACCACCAACACCACCACTGCTTCAAGTAGATTCGAACTAGGAAGAAATAAACTTTCAATAAATGTTATAAGTTGAATAAAACAAACTTAAAAAATGAGAAAGAAAATAAAATTTGCACTCGAAAACTATGTGCTTTCACATTTTAACACTTGTGCTGCTATTTTCTTGATAAAAACCAATCAAACCAAAAATATCTAGCTATATTGCCAATCTATGCATGCAATTGAAGGCATGGCGAAGCAGAATAAAAAATGAGAAAAATAGGATGGATCTAAAATTTGAGATGGTAAAAAGCTACAATGCAAAGGCGAGTTTAAAATGCTTAAAAATTTAACAGTAGTCCCCAAATGTCTATTCAGGCGTCACGTTGTGTGAAAAAAATTTGCAGCACAACAATCAGCCTGGCTATTATTAGTGAATATGAAGTTTTACATAAAAAGCTAAATATTTTCAAAAAATTATGACATTTGGCCAGCCGGCTTTAGAGTATTATAAGGCTGGCCCTGAAAAGGACTTGCCTAATGTATGCTATTCAATGAAAAGATATATCAACTTTTACAAAAACATCTGTAGTTTAGCACTTTTTAATATTTAAAAATGTGTCTTATATTATTTTAAATATCAAATATAAACTTACTTGAAACACAATTTATACACTTACAGAACAATCTAGAATATTTTGGAGAAAAATTACTAAGGAATGGGGATTGTGTCCATTCTTCTAGAAGTTTTATATAACTACTCAACTCTATTCAAAATATCACTCAACTTGATGTTATATAATACAGAACTAGAGGCTAGAAATTATTATATTGTATTATATATGTTGTTTTTAGTAACTTCTTATTGCACTTACCAGCTTGCCACTAGAATTCACCAACCTTCACTTTAGGCTTTAGTCAACCAGCTTTGTCCGCCATAAAGAGATGAGACAGGCCACCCACCTTCTAAATATAAATAGAATATATAGTTTAAAATACAGGGAGCAGCAGTGGCAGGTGTTAGATCTTTTGCCTAGTAAATAGGAGGTCACAGGTAAAGTAAGTAAATAATGTATTTACAATATCATGGCTACTGCTGGATTAAAATTATAAAAAGTTATAGCAGCCCAGACAAAAGTCATTGGTGATGTTATATGATTACATTAAAGCAATTATATTTCTACACACTTAGCATCAGTACGATACTAGCCAGTACTATACACTAAAGACTGTTACAGTAGTGATTTTAATAGCATCAGATTCGAGTAAATGACACATTCATAATTGTTATGTATCCTTTATGACTAGTCATCTTAAATCACCAATAATTTTTTTTTTTAATAATATGAAAATATCACGTAAATTACCAATTATTATGGTGATAAAAATGATAATTAAAGCAAATTCATCTAAAACAAGTGAGAGTACCGAGTTTACCTGTTTCTTTTTTGTCTCCACATTCTTTAATTCTTACAGGTCACTGTAACAGATTGAGACCATCAAATATACATTTAAATTCATCAAGAGCTACAGCTTCTAGTTGGCCTACTAAAAGGTATGAGCTAGCCACCACCTAAGCTATGCCCTAAATTTTCACAAAGCTAGATGCACTGAAATGCCAATTACGTAATCTACTTGCATTTGGAATACTAATTAGCCAATGGGATGGTGGTCAATTGCCACCCTAATTTGAATACAGTACCGGAGAACTTTCAACTTGAAATAGCTTAAAACAGCTTAAACAGTAAGCCTGCTTAAATAGCCCTTTAAATCCTGGCTATAATAAATACCATGCCAATGCCAGCACTGGGAAGTTACTGCTACACTTTACTAACAATGACAAAGGCAGACTGCAACAACAAAATCCCAGTTGAATGGTTATAATTATGATTTGATAGCTCTGTGGTTTAGCCTTCATAATACTCATGACCTAATTAGGGAGCAGAAATAACTTATATTTCAGTGGTACCAGGCAGATTTAGAAATTCAGTGAACAATGGCGTAATAATGAAAAGATCTTTACCAAGTGATTGAATTGCCTGGAAGAGAATTAAAAGAGCTGTACAGCAGCTCTACCAATGCAATAGAATTGTCGAATATAATATAGCATTTGACGCAATGTAGTAATTTTCAGCAATAAAGATTATATAAAAAAAAATGATTTAAACAAATATGTTGTAAGTATAATTAAATGTTGGGCACTATGCAGGGTGTCAGCATATCCACACTTACCAACACTCCTCAGCAGCACCTCAGCAGCACCTGAGCAGCTCCACAGGTAATTTCATCTCATTGACGATGAGACTGATGATTTCATCTGCCTGCTTATACCTTCAACTATCAGATATGCAGATATTGGTCTGAAATGTGTAATCACACTGTAATGCTGGGTTCAGTTAGCCAAATTCCTCTGTTGTCAAAGAGCTCCACAGAAAGATAACCTTATCAACTAAAAGTAAAACGATAACGTTTTTTACTTGAACATCATTGGCTCAAACTAGAAGTAGATGAGTAGAAGAAAATATATCAAAACAGTAAAACTACAAGTACATGCAAGAGCTTAGAATCGGAATGTCAATGTGAATATCAATATGAACATAATAATATTGATTATGTAACATTGGAAAGCCAACAAATACGATAAATTATTGAATATAACTATTGAATATCAATATAACGACGGTGATGCCTGAGGCTGATGGTCATGGTGATTTAGTCATTTACTGATAACATTTACTTGAAGCTTCAAATTCGTGATTGCATCGACAATATTAATAAAACTAAAAGAAAATATTGAAATACTGAAATGACTAATCACTAAGTCTAATGATTATGAAATCAGAAATGAGTATCACTATCAGTATCGGTATGACACTATGACTATGACTATGAGTATGAGGATTAGAAAGAGTATTACTATTAGTATTACTATTACTATTAGTATTAGTAATACTCAGTATTAGTATAGCTATATCTATCTAAATTATTATTAGTTCAGTAGCAATATTCTTAGAAATTACCGGATGAGATTTGAATTAGCCGACCACTTTTTGAGGCAGGTCCACTCATGGAGAAATCGTTAAACTAGTGTTTACCTCCTAGCGCGAACACTGAAAATGATGCCGATGGGCGCAATGCAGCGTGCAGCTTGTAGATTGTTTGAAGCAGCACCAAGTCGATGGTCACTAAGTGCATTGACTCAAGTTTCAAAAGCAGTTTAAACCCCCCCCCCCCCCCCCGACGTGTTTACAAATAATGTGCTCAGTTATCTATAGCTTAGTGCTGCTTCTAGCAACATTGCCTCACACAGTCAACACGTGGTGCTTTCGACACTTCACTACAAAATAATTTCGCACTGACCTTTAACCTTAAGAGATGGCACTTGGTGCTATAGGATATTATATTAATGTCAGGTCAAGGAATACACAGCATTTAAATTTTTTGTAGAGTAGATATTGCACGGTAACATGGTATATTTACTGTGAATAAAGCAATACATTTAATACTAATAATATTAATAGTAGAGTTAATAATTTCAGTATTAACTTATAGGTTAAAGTAAAACCCATGAAATACAATTCAAACTCCTATCATAAATTTCTGCAGTTAAACGTGTCACATGATAGTTGTTTCAGGGATCAAAATATTCTATTGAATACCAGTTGCATCTAGCCATGTTTACTGACAGCATGAAATGAGTGAATGGGATCATATAAATTGTTTTTCTGAACAAAATGTCCTACTGTATATAAAAAGATTTGGAATGGCTGTAAGTCAAGGACCTTGTTTGTAGACCCAGTGTATCTAACTTCTACAACTACAAGAGTATAGAATACATATCTGAAAGTAATATGCTTGTACTTTGATTGTAGTTGAAAATTATATATAATAAAAATTGTAAACAAACAAGCAAAATACATTGTTATAATTCAGCTGTAAAGAACCGTTTAACATACAAAATACAAAATTTCTAGTCCTATAGACAATGTATAATTATGTAATATTTTACTAACATCTCGGTTGTTACATAGGAACTTGTGCTGGGAAATTGATTACATATATGCTGCGTCTATATGTTGAGTTAACAATTCTGTTTACATTTTACTGCTTTTCTGTTTCACATGAGCATTGTTATATAAAATACACATTGACAATAGCAATACATTGAGATTATTACAATATGGTATGTTAGGCACATGCACCACAGGAGAATGTAAACTAATGTTTGTTAGTTATATGTAAAACAATAGCACAGCCATATAGCTCAGTCACATCACAGTCTACTAAGCAGAGAAGGTGAGGTAACAAAACACACTTCATGATTTAGTTTCAAATCTACTTCTACTGTTAAATACATTTTGCAGATTGTTTCACTTACTTCAGCTTACTTTAAAGTAATAATTTAGAAAATAGTTTTACACGCAGATAACAAATATACTAACGATGAATTAGTTGCTTATATATCCACTATTATTTTGTGTTAAATTGTTATAACAGTTGCTTTTTACCCCGTTGCGTATTTTGCAGAAGTTAGGATACGCAGCTATCAGCAATAGACACTGTAGACATGTTAGAGAAAATATGGCAATTCTTCTATAGTAATAAGGCAAATATTGCAATCTTTCCTAAAAAAGACACCAAAAACAAACTTCCCTAAGAAAGACAACTAGAATATAATGTTGATTGTAAATAATATATGTTAATAGCTTTTATGAATACTGTAACAGCAGCTTGTTGGTTTAATGATTAAAATAAAAGCTTTTTGCGAAAGCTTCTCAACAACATCTTTTTGTGAAACATTTTTTTATGTGAAATGGGTTTGCCAATAGATTGTTAACTAAATTAACTACCTTTCTATTATGACTTGAGTCAATTCAGTTAACGAAGAGCCGGAAGAAAGTTGGTTGTACTCACTTTTCTCATGGCTGTCCCTTTGTTTGAAGCTGCTCATAGCATATTCACAAAATAAATGTGAAGGTTATGTTATTTTTTGTTTTCTTTATATCAGAAGTTCATTAAGTACTACCTGTTATTATTGAGTGTAAACCTAACTTCTAGATCTTTCATACTTTATGAATGATATTCTTGTATATGGAAATATTATAGAGTATAGACTGTTGACAATAAGCAATAATTTGAGTTAGCTTGCATGCAAGCATCTGTTCCTTGAGCATTAGGTGTCTGGCTGTCACAGTTACTATATGAAAAAGTAGAATTCAAAACATTTATAATATTTGTTTCTACATTCTGAAACTTATTATGCATGAGATTATATGTGTGTTTATTAATTTTTGTTGTCTACAGTTTCAATTAGGCTTATACTCATTGTAGAGTTTGAGATATTGCGTATCTATGAACTCATTTAGACTAAAAGTTAGTTCAAATGCACAAATAGAAAGCTAAAATATATTACTGCTGTAATACAAGGCAGCAGAAAGTTTTTTGTCTTTATTGATGAAATACTTACAGTATACATTGTTAATGCAACTTGTCTAAATTTATGTAAACAATAATAATATCCTTCACGTAAAACTAAAAATTGTAAAATAAATCACCTCAAACTTTAACAAAAGTTAAAAATACATATGAATTGATTGTATAACACCATATCACTCAGTTAAAGCTAAACTACTTTCACTTTGAAAAATCTATGCATACATTCTGTAGAATGTGAAATATTGGAATTGTAAACTACTTTTCACAATGTCTACTATTTTGCATTTAGAAAGCTAAAATTCCATTACATGAAGATTGTCAGCAAATGTTATTAAAACAAATTATATATGTCAATTACGTTTTTAAATTATTTGTAATAAATTTACAATAACCTGAATGAATTATCTATATAATCTATGGTTGTCGTAGAGAATTGCTGTTTTATATCAGAAGCAACTAACTGGTAAACAAAGAGAAAAAACAATGAATTGCAATACATTCTAATATGCAAACAGTTCTTAATATGGTTTATTATCAAGACTCTATACTTACTAGAAGCAACACAAACACAGCCTACAGTCCTTTATTTAAAGAATTAAACACCAGCACTTAATGCTAAAGCATGCCTATATGTCTTGAAAATGTTAATATAACGCATAAAGTTGTTATATACACTGTATCATATAGTGTTAGTTGATAGAAAGTCTGCGTAGCTGCTATTAGTGTCTAAATTTACCTATATAACATGAAACATGCTGTTTCCTGTCTAATTGTCTTGTAAAATAGTCTAAAGTTACACTTGGAAGTTGAAGATAAAAACAGCTAGAATTAGAACCTGAAGACAAGCTGAAATTGAGTAGCGGTTTCCATGGTTACCTGTATAAGGTCTAGTTCCTGTAAAAATAAAATATACATAGATGGGTAGACAACTCTACATAGTTTGGGAGTATTTTATACAATATAAGTACTGCTATATATGGGCATAGAGTAGTAAGTATATGCAGTATAAGTATTCTGAGTTTGTCCATATTGTAAAATAAAATTTTATAGAATGCAGTTCACAAGTTATTTGCAAAAATATAAAATATTTGCTTAAAAATACAGCTTGTTTTCTGTAAATTGTGGGACAAAATATAAGTGAACTTAATGAGATTCAAGCATAATACCAGCTGCATATAATATGTTGCTGCGTAATAAATCAATAGTGTAGTAGTGGTTTTAAAATTGGTCTTAAGTGAATTGTATTACTTCTAGAAACAAAAATACCAAGCCCAACAAGTGTAACAATCGAATAAACGAACAGAAACATTTCTCATGTTACACAGACATCACACATGCCCTTACCATCTTGCATTAGGTTATATTGGGTAGAAGCTATATCTGTGATACTCTTGTCCTCGTTGATAGTATAGAATTTCACAGTGTAGGGGAAAACTTTACCCGTTGAAACCATTTGATCTGAAACTCGAGGGATTACCAGGATGTATTCGCCATTTTTCTAAAAGTAAAACATTGAGTCTATACTTACTGCCAATATTTATTAGATGCAAATAGTGGTTGGCAATATACATCGTGTTGAAAATGTACACAATTCTTTTCATTTTTACAATTCTATTTTAATTTTCATTTGCTTTTTAAAATGCTCGATTTATCACTTCCCATAATTACTGATTCTAACATTGAAAACTGATCACTTATGAGTTGTGACTCATGATAACTATATAAATCACTAGTGAATAATGACTAATTAGTAATTATGACTGATGACTAGTTACTGTTAACAAATAACTGTTAACTCATAACTGATGACTAATAACTGCTGACTAATAACTGATGACTTATGACTAGCAACTAGTGACCGGTAAGTGTGCTCACACTTACGGCTTTAACTATTCTCTGCGGGTCAGTAGAGTCTCCAGCCACCAGAGTAGAGTTCTGGCCTGTCTCCTCGTTAACAAAGTTCCAGCTAAGCTCTGTATTCTCCAGAGATCCGGTGTACTTATACACTCTGCAGGTAATGTACACATCCTCATCGTCTGCTTTGACAGCTCGCTGCTTGTAGTTACTGGTGCAGTTTATGACAGGCTCATCTTCTACATGAAGGGCAATCAATTTTAGAGAATTATACAAATTCTGGTAAGTGTAAACATAGTTTTGACATTTTAAAAAAGTTAAAAGAAAAAACATGCGGGGGGGGGGGGAATAGAGCATTTGTATGGCTTTACAGACAGTTTAGATGCTGTAAATTAGCAATTAGTAAATTTATTTAAACATTTCACAGTTTCTTTGAGAGAAAAAACAACTGCAAAATACTTTTAATCACTGGTCAACTTTATGGCAAATGCAGAGCAATTGGTGTAATAATTCTTGCAAGATCTTAGAAAAAACATCTAGCAACAATCTAAAATTTAAAGAATGAGTAAGGAACATAATCCATGCTTGTGTGTGTTTTACTTAAGAAAATATTAAAAATACACTAAATTTTAACAGAAACATTTTTAAACGTTGTTATTTTAAAGCCATAAGTGTCAAAATATTATTTACATATGAATGTTAATAGGGAAAGGCTATTTTACAATGTGTAACTATTTATCTAGAATATGTGAACTTAAAACCTACCCATTTTATAAACTTTAATAGATTTGCTATGCAGCAGCCTATCACCATCTTGGAAATAACAAAATATTTCATCACTTTTCGATGTTTCTAGGCTCCAATCCATAGCCTGTAGTTTATAGGTAACTAGTGGAGATTTCAGTCCTTCCACGTTACCCACCCATTCCTTATTTACTGTGAGTTCAAAGTCTTGGGTTATTTCAGTATCCTGTAAAAGCAAGGAAACAAGGTCAAATGTACAAACAATGTTACCATAATGCTTGATAAAAATTCATATACAATTGTTATATAACTAAAATAAACAACTTCAATAAAATTATAAGTTATATAATTTGGAGACATGCAATCATATCATTGTAAAAATACTAATAACAGTTTGTAATTAAACAATAATTTACAAGAAAATTCATTTAAATAAAATGCAGATACAATAAAAAAAAAACAAGTGAACCAGTACTCACGTCTTGCGTCCGAACAGTCAGACCCAATGTGGTGCTAGTAGAGGGGGCAACTCCTTCGCACATTATGCTGTACGACGAGTTAAACAAGTAGGAGTCGTCTACTTTTGGTGCTGTTGTGGTTAAATCCAAGCTAGTGGATTGCATATCTAAATAACATAAAAATCAAACAAATACAATTTGCGGGCTGTCAAATAGTGTATTAAAATTAATACTGCCTTTTCATTAATCATAGAATATATTCATCACAGTTTCAATACTTTACCATCAATTAGAAAGGCAAAAGTTTCAATTAGCTTTATCTACCAACAATAAAATTCTAAATAATGAGACATAATTTTAGATAAATTATTATATTAAAACTCTAGAATTGATGGTACTACAGCACTTATTTAAATGAATTGATAATCCAATAAGTCAGCTGTAGTTAATAATCTGAACTGTAAAATATAAGACTCTCAAAATCACCCAATAATTTAACAGAAATATAATATGTTCACATGCACCCGAAATGTTTAACATTAACTTCTTTACATACTTTATATAGTATTTTTATTGACGATCTGATATGACTTTATTATAAATTAATATTGGGCATTATGGGTTATCTTCTTTTGAACCAACAAACTAAATTCATTGGGTAAAAATAGGGTGCTGCAATATTCTTCTCATCAATTACAAACAAGTTTAAATAATTTTTGACCATCAGCAACTGTTTTATTACATAATTTGCTTAAAATATCTACAACTATTTAAATAGGTAGTTACAAAAGTCGGGTTAGTAATGTCGAGTCAAGAACTGAATGTTTGTTTTTATAAGTTGAGAACTCGTTATTAAGTTGTATGGCAACACATCCATTTTAAAATTAGTGGGTACTAATGCTGTGGGTGCTAATGTGGGCACAGCTGTAGGTACAGCTGTGGGTATAGTACTGTGGGTACAGATGTGGGTACTCTAGCTTACCGGGGTTCACAAGGAGCTCTACTGTGTTTGAGTCATTCTTAGCCTCTCCAGTATATCCGGAAGCACATTTATAGTCTCCGACATCGACAGCTTCGACATCTGCAGAACATATAATATACACCATGTAGTCTATGCAGCACATGTGTACTACAGGGGATTGTAGCATACAAACCTGGTGAATGGACATTATATAAGAACACAAATCAAAAGTATAGCTTAAAGAATCCTATTAAATAGTTCAGCAGTAAATTATATAATAAATGATCTTGACCCATTATTCTACTATCCAATTCAAGACAAAGTATTGCATAATTTACAATGCTAGATTTCTCAAACTTATATGTCATGACCAGCTAGTAAAAAAACTCTACATTGCTGCAGTTCCTCAAATTAAGAGCACCTACTATAATTACATGAAGGAGAAAAAACTCTAAACGTTACAATGTACAGGAAAACTTAGTGTTGACTATATCGAAAACGCAATTGGAAATTAGCATAGATTTGTAGTAATACTATATTTTAACATGCAATATGTTATAAGAAGTACAGACTTGCTATTTGTAGGATGAAGGAGATTTTTTTGGTCCTGGGGGGATGAGAAGGAGCGGAAAGGATATATTTGGTGTCTTCAAATGGCGGTAATATCGTGTTCTGGTATCTTCCCACTAACACAAACTCATCATCTTGCTGCTTATACCTACAATTATTAAATATATTTAACACATATTGGTTGAAAGAAACTGATTTGGTGTAAAATGCATTGGTCATGTAGTGAGTCCAATTGGTTTGTTTCTAATCAGATTTTTTTAAGGAAATCCACAAGCTTTAGGCCTCAAACTCTCTAGCCCAAGTTTTAACCTACATGTATCAGAGAATCAGCATAGTTAGAAACTATATGAATGAAACTGGTTTTGCAAGCTGAAGTATAACTAAGTTTAAGTATATGAGTCTATTTTTTGACACTAAATCAGTTCCTTCTACAGATGACATAAAAGCATATTATTTTTCTACTTTTGGCAATATTTAATATTCAAAAAAGTGAAAACAATAAACAGGCTCAATAAACTTTTAGCACCAATAATAAGTTCAAGCTTGGTACTTTACAGGTATATTTATATGTTCACTATTAATATATCCCTTTAGATATTAGCTATATTTAGATACTTTTGACTATATTAAACTATATATTAAACTATAGAACTTAAAAGTGAAAGCTATTTGAAACCACATATCTGTCAGGTGATATATGAATAGAGGTGACTAATGAAGGTTCAGATGACATAATACATAGTATTGTGAACCAGTGACAAAGGTAAAGGGGCAACAATGCCTGTTCAAAATACACAAATTATCTCCCATTGTGATAATATTATCTAGAAGTGTTATATTTAGAGGTACATCATACTTGTGTGTAAGCTACTGGTATGCGTGAACTAAACAGTGGCAGTAAATTCACAGCCAGGTTAATGTTTACTTAGCATGTGATAGTCTGTTATACCGGGTAGAATGCTGATAACAGGGAACCTACCTATGATGTAATATCTAATTTACTTGCCAGCAATACAAAGACCAGCACAACTTTGCAAATTATATTGCTTATAATATGTGTCATGCTGCATATTAAAGGTTGACTCACTACACATATATACACAATGTTCACATGTTATAGGTAATAATGCGTAGACCTTGAAAAATGTGAGAACTAATGCATTGGCATATTTACACAGCAAAGTCAATCCTTCAGAATTTAGATGACATGTTTAAACAATGACCACTACCACTAGCTCTCTACAGCACCTACATTATCTACTAATACAAGGTATTTCAGGCCTTACATATGCTTTTTATCAATAGTTGAATTTTAAATTTATACCAGAGTGAAATTTTAATTTCGTAGAGTTAACAATAAATGCTTTATTAGAAGTCATTTAAGAGACTGCAAGCCAATAAATAACTGTAGAAAGCATCAGCTTACTTTCGTTTTAGTTGAACAATAGAAAAGAATTTTTAGAGCTGTTATTGAATGTGTTTCTTTAATGTTGATTGTTCAGGCAAATAGCGGTTAATTGTTGTTCTTATATCATATTTCTAGCTTTGTATAGTTAAGTATTGTAGTATGTAGTAGACTAGTTCTTACTTTACAAGTATTATATATATATATATATATATATATATATATATATATATATATATATATATATATATATATATATATATATATATAATTTTTAGGTTAAAGTGACTGTGACATTGATTTAAAATGCCTCACCTACAAATCTTGTGACTCATCGGGGTAATGTAAGTTGAGTCAAGATTATTCATGGTAATAAAATCTTACTAAGTTATCTTCTTTTAACTATGAAACGATGCTGAGCTGTGAATTTTGTTACAGTTTCAAATTATAATGACCAGCTTTTGCTTTGAAAAACATGCTGCAAATCAGCTCTAAAATGCAGCATTCGTTTTGCTATGCTTACTCAAAAAGTAAAAGAAAAAATACGTATATAACTGAACAAGAAAAAAAATGTTAATGACCGGGCTCTATGGGCCAACAGAGCTGCAGCTAGACCAGTATATTTACTGTATAAGTGTGTGTGAACATGATAAACCTATACCCAAGATTCAACTATAACTAAGATAATATTTGAACAGTGTCTTGTTCATATAGAGACAAGTTACAAGGTCCTAGTAGACTTCAAATACCTGCAATGTGATAAGTTCATTACAAGGTATACTCTGTACCACTGATTATAATAAATGCTTTTAGAACTAAAACTACATTTTTCTAAAAGTGATGACATCATCATTGATAGCAGAGCAGCAAAAAGAAGCACATCGGAAGTTTTATATTTATTGTAAGAGTGTTTTTATGTTTGCACAAAAAATTGCACATTCATATTTTCAGAGCAAAGCTAATAACGTTAAGCAGTCATGGAGAGTTAAATGGAATATTATGGCTTTAATTTCAATATTTTCAGTAATAATTTTAACTCAAAATAAAGGAATTTTCTATTTGGTTTGCCTACTAAAGAGAATTTACGAGATGCAACACTCACACTTTCATGCACTAACTGTGAAGACACTCACTTTCATGTTTAATCTTTGAGCATTTGTTTGAAATAATTTTTATTTCAGGAGAGACAACTACCAAAACTAATATCTCTCAGAATGCAATACCACTCAAACTGGACTGTAATAAGCTGTACAAAAAAGTACATACAAATGGGGAATGGATCTAAGTTAATCCTCAGATTAATCTAGTATACTACAGTAGTTCACTCACCATTCTATCTCGAGTCCAAACGCAATGAATTCGTCGCTGTTTATTGTACAGGTAAAAGTTGCACCGTCACCTACATTGTAGTTGAGTTGATCAACTTCAGCTGTTAAATGTAGGGATGCTTCGGTAGTTTCTAGAAAAAATAGGCATCAGTGTTACAGTAGTACTAGATAGATAGTTATATTTATTGTGAGTGAACTAGTACTAGTTACATAGTACTATAGTAATCAGTTATAGCATGTAAAGTAGTATGGGGTTAGTCAAATAATAAATTGCAGTATAAATTTAAAGATGCTACTAATAGTGAGTTAAACATAGTTACAGTATAGCAGCTACACACAGTTATATAGTATACAGTGAGTGCAGAGTTACAGCATGAGTTATATAGTATACAGTGAGTACAAAGAATTACAACCGAAAACATTCCAGCATCGACATTTTCTCTGCAATGATAACCATTATCAAAATCATAATAATAATCATAGGAATCTTTAAAATTTTAGCTAGCCAGTGTTCACCATTGTTACTGGGTGTGAAAGTAACGGAATAGCTACAATTACTAGAATAGCTCATACTAAGTAGCAACTAATAATAGCAGCAGTTCCTACAGCTAGCAGGGGAGTGATACAGTAGCTAGAGAATAGTAATTGGTATAATCTTCTGGTTTGTGGCCCACACAGATGCAAACCCACTATTGACAAGTTTATAAGTACCTATTATTCTAACATAAAGTAGTTGTTAGCTGATGATCGAGCAGATTTCTCTACCCTGAAGTGTATTCAGTAGTAATTTACAATACCTATAATTAGCCATATAAATGTAACCAGAAATACACCTTACATCTGTAAACCCAACTCCACCATAACTATGCTATTCAATGGTGAACTTGTATTTTGTAATAAATTACAGTTGAAGCTAAGTACATAATCTAAGAAGGCCATATTGAAACCCTTAATGTATCAACAAGTTATACAGGTAAAAATGTAAGCCAACACTTCAAACTTTTATCTAACTAGATGGGATATTACACCAATTCAGTTGAATGAATACTTGGAAGTAACAGTTATAGCAAAAAAGTAATCTTGATAGACTACAACTTACGCTGTAATATATATCAGCTACTTATAAATAAATGGCAAATAACCCAAATATATAAAGAAACATAAAATCAGAAGATTATTTGCCTGTACTTCTGTTGAAAGAGGAGAATGTAGGGCTAAAATCGTAGAAAGGTGAAGTTCAGGCGATGAAAAGTTTTGCTATGTGTTGAAATATCAACTAATCATAGACTAAGAATAGCATAATAGTAATACTAACACTAACTTTAGTATAATACTTACCCAAATTGAATATTGCAGAAGAAATGATAATCAGAAGGAAAGATTTGGTAGTAAAAGACATTTTCTCACAGTTGTGTAGACACTATCCCACTCTAAAGTAATAGTCCAGTTTAAACCTGGCCGCTAAGCAAATATGCCGACTATGACTGCTCGAGTGATAAGTGCAAATTGGTATTCAGTTACACTTGACTGAAGAATAAAGCTTTGAGGACAAATAGATGGAACAATGGTAACAAAACAACAGCCAATCAAAAGACAAACGTTGAAAGAATAATAGTCTTTATACTATAAATACTGAACTCTATCAAACCCGCCCTAAAATCACCTGCTAAATTCAAGCTGCACAGTGAAGCTAGCTGGTAGATAAGTAATAAATTTGCTAAAGAAGATCAATAACCATTTAGTAGAATCTGTAGCTAGTTGACTAATAGGTAACCCAAGATATCTAGTTAAGTGAAAAGTAACCCACGTAATTGGCTAGAAAAGTGTTGAGTGTTATACTTGATGCTCGTACAAAATCTTAGAGGAATACCAACTTTACATGTTTATATTGGATGCGTTGTAATGCTTGAAACGTGATATATACATTGAAATGATACCGGCACAGTTACTATATGCAAATGTTTATTAATTCTTGGCAAGATAGTAAAAGATACTTCTTCCAGTTTTACTAATTATTGTGTTTGACAGTTAGCATAATTTACAGCACAAACAATGAATTACGTCAAATCTTCACTAAATCTAAGTCAGCTTTTGAGTATTACTAGTTGAATCATAATAAATTAAAATTATTTAAAAGCTATACAATTCCCTAATGTTTCATTACAAAAGTATAAAAGAGATACTTTCTAAGTCGCGACTACAAATTTGTATTTGCACATGCTAAATGCGTAGACTAAATTTTTATCAACAATTTAATACAAAATGTTCATAGAAATAACATGAGACTTGGTAAGAATGAAAAGCTGAGAAAATGTAGACTTGAATATACAGCGAATGAGTCATGCCAAGCTTCTGGGAAGTCTTAGGAGCCAGCCTCACTGGGTCTCAAATTGACAAGAACTGAGCTAAGGTCAGGTGGCAAGGTTGATATTATATTCTCAATGTGTTTAGCTAAACCAGTTCTATACTTGCTGTGAAGACCCTGGGTCTCCTTTAGAGACATCTAAAATTATAAACAAAACACTAATTATTGTCATTTTACCAATATGGGCTCTGACAATACCAACTTTACCAAATAGAAATAATGAATACCATAATACATTCAAACTCTATCTTACATAATTTTATTTGCATCAAATAAAACCTGTATTATCTATTATCATCAAAGCATCCTTTGATAACAGTTTTGAATAATAAATCCCAGTTCCTAAAAAGACTCAAATTGCTAATTATTTCAGCTTTCTTCATCATTACCAGTTTTAGCTATAGCTGAAGATTAAATTTTGTTGCTTCTGAGTTTTAAAATCGTCATTTTTAACATAAGCATTATATTAAAGGCCTCATGAGTTAGAGCTGTTCACTTGCGGAATATAGTCTGCATCACAGCAAACTTTAACTACTGTCGAACAGGATCTGATGATATTAGCTTACTACGCAATTTCAAACCCTTGAATGTATGTTGGACGAAAATGCAGGCTGAATGTTTGCTTTTCAACATTAAAAAACTGATAATCAATTACGTGAACTAGCAGCTTGATCATTCAACTTATCGTCTTTGGCAAAAGTTCGCTCACTCTTAAGACACCGGTGCAATACCGGCAAAGCTTAAAACAGTTAAACAGTTTCTCTGGATAGGCTAAGCAGTCAATAAGCCAATAGCTGGTAGTCTAGAAGATAGCTTTTATTTGCTCCTATAATATGTTAGCTATACAAGCTTTACAAAACTTCCTGAAAAAAACGCAGGTACAAATACGTAGGTGGCAGGTTTTACCGACTGCATTTCTCAGAGAACTTTCCAGAATTTAAAGGTTTTTAAACTTCACAGTTGACAGGCCAATAAACTGTCGCAGCAAGGCAATGCGGCATTGGGAAGGTAGGACCTGTACTAGTTGAAACGTGAGATATCGATAAGGATGCGTAGAAAAAAAGCAATAATGGGATAAACTAATGAATTGATTGCCCTATTCAGACTACACAGTCTAAACCAAAGTTCAAGCTCCTTCTAACAAAAAAAAACTTGAATATATAATCACAATAGTAAAGTGAGCCCCCATTGAACCGTCAATCAATCTGCTTCAATTATTGTTTACAATAATGGCCTCTGGTTAAATTGAAAAAGCGAACGAGTTATAGCCTGTCAAACTCCATGCCTTAACAGCCTATACCGTCTCAAGTTTCTAACATTTATATAGATCGTCAAACTATTTTACCATCAAGTCTTAGTCATCAAAGAAGTTAAACACAATGGAAAGAAAAAGATAGAACATAACCCTGTTCACCCACACAATCAAGAAATGGAGAAAATGTGGCCTTTGCAACTATGGTGGTTAGATTGAATCAGTTACACACCATTACATTAGGTGACATAATTTAAAAGTTCAATTTATTTATCAGTCTTAACTTAGCATCTAAAATCTAAAGAAGGGAAGCTGGGCATGGATATCAAAATCATTTACCAAAATTAAATTAGCCCCCCCCCCCCTGTTGTTTTTTATCTGCTGGTAATGGCTACGAATTATATTTATCACTATTTAAATTTAAAATTGCAAAATTTAATTGTCGGTACAACTCCTTCTAAAGCTGCAATTCAACTTTGAACCAAAATCCGTACATTCCCTAAAATTTCCAACAGTCATATTTCGTAACTATTTAAAGCCAATTGTTTCAAGCCCTAGCAATTACTTCGCCCAGACGTTGTGTAACTTGTTTTACGCCTGAGGAGAAAACATAACAAGCCGGTTGAAAAAAGGGAATAATGAGCATACTTTATTGCACGCCATAAATCACTTTGAAAAGGTTTTGTATACACAAATACTAGTATAGGCCACACTATTTTCTTAATCATTTTATAACTCTGCCAGTTTAAGGCGTCAGGAGGTGCTTAAGTCTAACCTTGATTTCATAGGATTCAGCTTCTAATTGGTAAAACAAAAATTAAACATTTAGTGTTGATCATCTCAGTCTATTTTGACAGGTAATTTTGGAGATTAGTTGACCCACCCTTCCATGGATGGGAAAGTGGTTGAACTCTAAGGACCCATATACGATATTTTGGAATTTGCAAAGATCTGCTTAAATTAGCCCCTCAAATTCTGTACAACTAAGTTAATTGTCAAATGACAGCATGAAACCAATATTTTAAAAAATCAAGTAACGCTGAAGAACTTAAGATACTAGAAAGCTTTACATGAAGAATACAGAAAACTGACTTTGGCAGCAAATATCAGCACAGAGTATTTATTGAAAGAAAAATCGAACCCCACATCTGAGGTTTTGATTTGTAAAAAACTAAGTGAGTTAATGGACAGGAAGCTAATGCACTGGATGACTAATATTGGAGTGATTTAATGTTTGTTTTGTTTGAAATAATTGTTCAGAATATATTATTGTCTATTTGAATATACATCTCCAGCATGCACTAAATCACACCAAGTTGTACACAAAACAAGCTTCTACTAATAACGTAGAAGCATGAACTTGGCAGCGATGCCTGCTTTACACATAGGAAATGCAATAGTTTGAACTGCTAACAATCCATATTGATTTTATGAAATTTTAGACTTGCTGTTATAATTGGTATGTAAACATGTGGACTAACAAGGTGTGGCTAGTAGTGACAACAGAGAGTGTATGAGCAGCTTGTGTATTGTTGAACTGAAAATATGAAAAAACTTGTGAACTTCATTACATATTGCATATCAATTCATTCAACAGCCTTCAATACAGCTGTTATTTTTAGGAACCCAAAACTGACAGTAAAATTATTACTGTATCCAAGTAGATAGAAGTAGATATAGTAATAATTCTAATGCCAAAAATTGTATATTCCATATGAATTAGCCATCCCATGCTGCTAGTGGAACAACCTAATTCAAAACTCCAGGGCCCAGTTGCTCCGGCAATTTCATTTCATTTCATTGAAATGTTTACAGGAATAACACATCTGAAAGTTTTCTATACTCAAAAATACCTAGAGTAAATAACAGTTTGTATAGATACTTGAATAGTTATGGTAGACCAGTCAATTTATCTCAAACACAAAAGAGATAGAGGCAAACGTTTTGGTAATAAACAGGGTGCTGTGATACACTAATGGTTTGTAAAAAGATAAGAGAAGCATGTGAATAGCCAACACTAGCTACACCTAATCAAAAATGAGATAAACTCTACCATGTAAAGTCTAACGTTTTACATCAGGATTAAAGACTGCTTCATTTTTTATGTCATGGAATTTGCAAATGGAGACTTGACATCTTCATTTCCCTAGTACTAGGGCCACTGTAGGTCGCTTCTACACTGACTGGGAAATCAATGAATCTAATAAATATTGCATGCGATTAGAAACACTTTCGTGTGAATTTAGTTATATTAGTAGAAAGGCTAAATATATTAACTCTCCAAACACAAGAGATAAGAGACAACACTCCAAGACACCTGTGTGTGACAAACATAACAACTGAAGACACTTTGAATAACGCAGTCGCTTCATTGAACTTGGAGGACCCATTGAATTAACTTAAATTAAAGATTTTCTTATTATTTCTCCATAAGTGGTTATTCATTAATTGCATAAAGCATTACAACCTACAATTGCTCACATAGAATGTCAACAAGACTGGGGTTGTGGTTTTCCATTGAAAAATAGGAGTTGTTATACCTTGTGGCTGTTTCAATGACAAGAAAAGGCAACTTTCACACAGTATTGCAAAAAATTAACTGTAAAAGAGCATCAAGATTCTACAATATGAATAAACGCTATTATTTCTAAATCAAATTTTATGTTGATATTACAATGTAGTTGAATGAATTCATTGATTATTGCTATAAATTTGAGTCCAGGCACTGAAAATTCTCCACTAGAACTTCAACTACCGCATTGCATATCATTTACAAGTGAAATTTAAACTTCCAATAAACAAACCCACAATTATCACATGAAAGAGTCAGAAGATGGAAACTGATATCTTTGTTTATATTACTAAACTAATGACCCTATCAGAATGCTAATAACATTCTCCTATTCTTTCTACCAGAACTGATACTATTCCCTTTCTTCCCTGTTCCTTCCCATACATCCTCCATCTTGTGGTTACTCAAAATAATCAAAGCTCAACAATTGTATTTTGAACTAAAATATCAGATAAAAATTGAATCATTAAACAACTAAACTATAGATGAGTCATGATTAAAATGGACCACCCATAGTGTTATCAGTCTTTTACCATGAAACAATACATGACCTCCACTATAAAAAAACAGTAGGTCAATGGTCAAATAGTTGCCACATCACCAAATTTCTGCCCCATTCCTTCTATCATTTGCTTCACAGTATATAATGACTGTATATGCACACGGTGACCTTACGCTACATGTACATGCATATATATACCAAGCAGCTTGTGTAAACAGTATACGTACAGTACTGAAAAGAGAAACAATGTGATGAAATAGTACAAGGTGATGCATCAGCTAGAACAGAGAAAGAGAGAAAACAATTTCAGCTAGTATTCCAACAAGTAGCTAATTCATGTAAAGTTGTTTTGCCCTTTCTTAAATTTGTTCCCTTACATATCACAAACCCAGACAAATAATTACAGAACCAAATAAAAATGAGCCTATACTGAGAATGAAGCGAAATGGAATATGAGAATATCAAACTACAATATATTCAATGCTCTGTCCATACCTCACGGATCTATTTCTCACAAAATTCTATAAGTCACGAGAAAGTCTTAGACCCCAGTTTATTGGCTTAGGCATGTGTATAGGGATAAAATGGCTGAATTCAACAGATCCGTGAGTTAATTCCAGTATTAAAGTATATCACAAAGTGAGATGTCGGGAACCGCAGCTAAGTGAGATACGGAGGGAGCACTGTATTCAGTACAGCACAAACCTGTTTGTCGTGCATTCTGATTAGCTGATCTACAACTTCGACCTCCGGCCGACCTTGACACCAATCCAGCCAATCAGTGTCGCACAGTGTTTTGATATGCAACTCTTGGAGAATGCTGTTAGCCTCCTGTCTCTTCTGATTATACCAGCCTTGGAAATTCGCAGTCTGACAAAAACGCCTGCGAGAGTACAAGGAAAATGTTATTAAAATGTAAATTTAGGAGCAGTTATGAAGAAATTTAGATAACTCAAGTTCTTCAACTTTCATATTAAATTCTAGTATAGGGAGCAGGTTGTAATTCTAACTTCCAACGTCTTATGCTACATTTTTAATCTAGGACACAGCTTTTCCTCAATTTCTCCATTACTGTACCTACCTCAAAATGAATGCGTATGTTATGGAAAGAAAATTAACTTTATGGTAGACTAAAAAGTTTGCTTGAATAGAATTATAGCAAAGTATTCAAGTTGTGACACACCTCATTCAATCGTACACTTAAAATAACGCTTTACAAATTTTACTGCACAGATTAGAGGTTGTCTTATCTTTTTAATTAGACAAGACAACTCTAAAAGTTTTAAGGAATTTAATAGAGAATCACATCGATATTGTGTTACATGTGGTACATGTAAGTCACAGACAGTACTTACTAAAAATAATAATAATATCAGTACCTCTTATTTCAAACACCTAATTTTTAGACAGTTCAAAAACCAATTATTGGGGCGAAAACATCCAATATTTATTCTTAGAGTCCTCTGAAAGCTTAAAATTTAAATTCCAGAAATCTAAAACCAGTTAGAAAATCCTTACACAACACACAAACATCATATCCATCAAGGAGGATAGAAGAATGTTTCAACTGTCTTTTTAGAGCTTTGAATACGTACAGTAACAGTACCTCATTGATATTATAATAATCTGACCAATATAATCAACACTGACCTATATAACTAGCACTGACCTATATAACCAGCACTGACCTATATAACTTATAGCACTGACCTATATAATGAACACTAACCTATATAACTAGTACTGACCTATATAGTCCACTCCAATCACCTTTGACTTCACAGGTTATCAATGAAGAATCTAAAGACTGAATGAATTCTTCTGTATTGAATTCGGCCAACACTGGAGTTCCCTGGAAAATAAATTAGTATGGCAAGAGTGAGTAAACATTAGAATAACATGACAATATCATTACATCATTGATATTTACACCATTAACCACATATATTTTAATATAATACCAGAGTTTGAGAAAATAGAATTATGATACTTAATATATTTTAGATGAACTACAAGGCTATTTACCAACTGCTACATACGAAAGATGAACACAAATGGTGGCAGCTATGAGACCAGAGAAAGTAAAAACAGAAAGTAGCAAACATTTTTTACTATGTAAACACAGTATGTCTTCAAATAAAAGTTAAAGCAAATCATTTGAAAACATAGAAAAATTTGGAATCGTCTGAGTGTTATATTCTCCGGTAAAAAGCAATATTCTGTAACATAAGATCAAGTTTAATTTGCAGCTTGCTAATAAATATACAAAATGACCCCAACATATACTGTGATAGTATGAAATAGTTACCTTATATGGGCTAATACTTTTCTGTAAGGGCATCAATGATGTTAAATATCTTTCCTACACAGAAATAGTCATTTTAATAGAAGCAAAACATTCAGGAAGGGGACAACTCCATATAGGGCAGGGTAAGACAACTGAATGTATATGAAAATTACATCTGAACCATTAGGTACAGTAACAAAAGCCATTCCAAATTCTTTAAATGTCTAGATAAATTTTGGTTTGGACTGCGAGTAGAAAATATTTTAAAAGTATATTATTTTTTACCATTTTTTCACACAGAACACATATATCTATAAAATGTCTGCATTATTGCATCTGCTTGTAATAAAACAACTCAACAAATTTAAAAAAGACACATATTAGAGTGACAAATTATTTGATGAGATATTAAATACATAATATTGAGAGTAGGAAGTGGGAAATACATACTAGAGGTAGAATAAATGCATGAGTCAACTCAGCGAAGAACTTCTTTAGCATCATGTTCTGCACTTCCACTGGTCGGTTGGATGACTCACCCTGTGAACATAATGCTAAGTACAACAAGATGACACATAATGTGATCTACCAACTACACTGTAGCAGACATCTGTAAGAAAGTTAGCAGAGTGGGTTTTTAGATGAAAATGAAAGAAAATTAATGGTAAGTAACTTAGCGGTGACAATCTAAGCTATATTCTTCCTAAACATTTTCAAGGGATAATTATAATATAATATACTAGCATATTACATAGGAATATATATAATAAAAACTTAGTGCCAATATTCCAAGGTTGCAAGCAGAGTACTTAAACATAAAAATGAAGTTTTCATCAATAAAAAGTAGATTAAACCTAATAGTATATATAGAAATTGAAATTTTCTGCTCAATACAATTAAATAAAAGCACTACAAATAAATCATGTGACAATATGAATATAACAACTGATGCTAATTTGCATGCAAATCAAAATTTCGAGCGTTTTGTCAATTCTACTTTATACAAAAGTATAAACTACTAACACGTTATGGTGAATAACATCACCAAATTACCGCAGAGTCATAATATAAAATTTAATAAAAATTACTTTAAAAATAATTATTTGAGGTTGTAAATGTATATCTAAAGCTATAACTGAAAAGCTAAAAATTTATCCTGTAATCATTATTAATAAACTAATGAAAAAATATATTTAAAATAAAGGATGTTCTCGCTCTCAGCTGAGCAAAATCGATTGCTTTAAAAAACTGAGGGCAAATGTTTAGCTATGCCCACATATAAAATTTAACAAACAAAAATGCCATCCATATGTTGGTTACTCCAGACTAAAACTTGACGTAACAAAAACTTAAATTGAAGGTTTTTTGTAGTATAATTTTGTCCCTTAAAGAAAAAATAACTCCCATAAACTTTTCCAGAACAAAATTAGTGTCTATAAAAGTTGCAGTGGTTAGCTTAATGTAGTAATATTATGTGAATTGTAAATCTGGAATCTGAAAAAGTTTATACAAAAACCAAATATATATAACATTGATAATATTGAAAATAGCTCACTTTTTCAAATTAATGTAACATATGATACATTTATAAATTTATACAGCACAGATTTTTGTGCAGCAATGCTTAAATTTTCTTTTATCCGTTTGCAAAGTTACAAAAACTAACCAAATAAATATATGGAAAACAATCACCTCCATGCATTAATACCAATAAACATAAACTGTGCAATGAAGTAGTGGGAAGACCACATACCCGCTCCTTACTGATAGTCAGAGAGATTCTAAGAAACTAGCTAAAGATTGAAGAGTAAACTGTAGCCCAAGTTTAAAAGCAGAAACTAGCAGAAATCAGTGCGGTTGATGTCTATCCGTCAATATTATTCAATGAAGTAACAGTATAAATACTAGCAGAAGAGATAATTAGGGGCAGTATACCTGACTGGTCTGTATCTTGAATATAATCAGCAAATAAGAAGTTATCACACCGCAAAGGAATATGAAAGAGAAAACTAACAGCTTACAATGCATGTGTTCACACTGGAAAACAGGACGCATAAAAAAATATGTTTTTAAAACAAGTTTATAGCAAAGTTCTATCTCTTGATCTTCTACAGCAAAAAAAAATAATTATCTGCTTTCCCCAAATATTTGCACTGATGGCACTTATAGTAGAAAATGAATTTCAATATGAATTATACACATACTATACACAAACTATACACACATAGTTTAACTTTTCTATTATCAGTCCATGCTAACATGTTAACACGACTTCTATGTCTAAACACATAACTACAGCGATGCAGATAATTGGAATTTAATTCTTCATTTTCATCACAAGATCTGACTAGATGGGATAAAGTACCAGATTTCATTTTTAAATATATAGACCTATCAGAGATTTGAATTGTAAATAATAACTATTATTATTTCTTTTAGCGGTTTCAACTTACTCAACGTCTATATACCAAGTCATATCAGTATTAGTTCTAGCCTGTAAACTTTCATCTATCTAGATTCTAGAGGTGTACCAGTTCTATATATTATTCGTTACACAACCATGAGATAAACCATTAGAATTTAATATACGATTAGCTTCGTACCTGTTCCAGTTTCTTTAGTAATGATTTGTCTTTGTTCAGAAAAGGTTTATACATAGTATATACACCTACAACATACAGTATAATACATAGTATATACACCTACAACATACAGTATAATACATAGTATATACATCTACAACATACAGTATAATACATAGTATATTCACCTACAACATACAGTATAATACATAGTATATACATCTACAATACACAGTATAATACATAGTATATTCACCTACAATACACAGTATAATACATAGTATATACACCTACAATATAAATAGTATAGACTATACTTGTTTAGCTTGAAAAGCGAACAATTTTCAAATGATATTACAGGGCTAGAGACATTTCCTGCCGTCTATAAAATCTATCAGTACGACTGAGCTACTGGAAAGATAACTCTCAGTGTGTTTAGTTGTATTTAATTTAGAGTGACATGGTGGCAAAAACTTCTTACCCTAAATATGTCATACAGTATAAAATTACTATAAATATAACATAAAGTATAGTGTTACTATAAATAGCATATAAATTATAACGTTACTATAAATAGTCGAATGCTGCACCTGGTTTGGAGTCCAGAGTCTTCAAGTTACCAGCTTTTCGCACTTTGATTTTCTTGCTGTCTAAGTTATCACCGAGTCTGACAATATGCGGCCAGTGCTGAAGTGTTTTAGCAAAGAAGGGGTTCGTAACTCCAAGGATAACTGGAGGCCTGGTACAAATACTACAACTGATTTAACAATGCAAGCACACAGTATAGTATATCTAGGAAAGTTGGTCCATGTACAGTAACACAGCATTACTACATAATTAAAGTATAAGTTAACACTATATATTCGTATTTACACACTGTAGACTCATTGTAAATACATAGTAAGTCAAAGTAAAAAACAGCACATGTAAAGTAAGTAAACATAAAAATAACATATAATGAGTAAGTAACATATAATGAGTAAGTAACATATACTGAGTAAGTAACATATACTGAGTAAGTAACATATACTGAGTAAGTAACATATACTGAGTAAGTAACATATACTGAGTAAGTAACATATACTGAGTAAGTAACATATACTGAGTAACATACGCTGATTGAGTCCTGGTGGTGTATTCTTTGAAATCGCTGTCATGTATTGTAAAGAATGGCCGATAGTCTGTGCTAAATTTCAACGGCCAAATTAAACTAAAAATCACATAAAATTATAATATCTGCGGCAGCAGCAGCAGCAGTAGTAGTAATAGTACGATCTACTGTAGTAGCAAGCAATGCTAAATATTTCATCATACAATAAACTCACCCGACTAAAGCTTGCACAGCTTGAGAGGAAACATTTGGGGAGGCAGCCATGACAGCGATAGGCTGAACATACAAAACATTATTTATTTTACAACAACTGGTTAACAGCAACTTGTGATAGGAACTCTTTACACAATAATATGAAAATATACACCTACATAGTTTGCAAATGCATAGCAAATAAACTTGTAAATTATAACTATGATATGAAATAGAGTATCACAATCTAATAGAACTGCATGTAGAAAGAATGGTTTACCTCTGAACAGAGTACTAGTTCCCATAGCAGCTGTATATGTGGAAGAATAGAATGAAACGTGGAGTAGACATCAACTTCGTGTACATTAGGAAGAACGTTGTGCGTGACATTGTCCATCTACAATACAGCTTAATAACCTGTAAGTCTTCAACAGTTGGCACAGCACCAACTATACTTCATAAAGCAGGGGTTCTATAACTTGGTTCAAAAAAAAACTTTTTTGCAAAACCTGAAACCCATCCCAAACCCAAATTCACATAGCCATTGAAAGAATTTGGGATAAAATGCAGTTAAAATACATTAAAACGCCCACACTAGATTAGAATAACTCCTACGCATAGCATCTGCCCAATTACGCTAAGTAATCTTGGCATCTGTCCAATCATAGCACACAACATAAAGTGTACAACAAAGCAGGTACTAAAGAGAAATTTTATTTACCGGAAAGGGTTGCCTCGGTGATAGGTAGGTTGGGCCAGTAAGTTTATCAGTGCAGCATGGTATCCTAGTCTGTATAACTGTTCCCATTACGGGCAGGTTCAGCTCCTCCCCTGCCGAAACTACGGGCCACTGGTCTATGTCATGACAAGCTAAAATAACACATTTAGACTGCAAGATATTTCTAACTGAATAGTTAAACAATGAGCTGTATGATAACGTCTTATGAAATTCCCTTACCTGCCTCTAGCCCGGGCTCTCCGTTTTCAAAGAATTCTGGGGCTATTATATTGACTACCTTGGTGAAAAGGTTGACAAAGGGTAATCTTGTGAGTATGACCACAGACTAAAACAAGTACAGCTGCACAAATTAAAGGACATCTGACATGCAAACAAGTTGTTAACAAGTGGAGAAAATTTAATTTTAAAGTTAATTTAAATTCATAAACTTTACTTCCAAGCGTTTACAGCCAATACCAATTTATAAATTTTTCAACATAGTTTTAGTAGTAATTATGTACATCCTTCTTTGTTTTTACATTCGACACTTTACAATAGCAGATTTTTTATTATAAATTCTGCATTCAAAATATAAAAATTTTGATTAAAGATTAATAAAATCACCTTTTGAAAATAACCCCTTCGAATAGATTTGTCTTTCATCTGTCTGAAGTATACATATCCAAAATAATGTCCTTTCTCCACCTACAATAAAATATATTGTACTATTACATCAATTAACAGTTATCTTCTCTCGCTGAGACTGCATTTATCATCACCAAGTACAGGTAACAATTACTGGTGTTTATTACAAATACAACTCAGGATGGTGAGGCTTTAGAGTAAACAAATGGCACTGAGAAAAATTAACTTGCACATGTGACCCACAATTCAGTTCAGAGCCAACAGAAATAAAAAAAGGAAATGGCTAGAGGTGGAATCAAAGTAGAACAAACTGCATTAATCGTTAAACCAGTAGATGTATAAGTTTAGAGAGCAGGAGTGGTCTAGTATGTAGAACATTGACTTAATAAACACAAGGTCAATGATTCGAATCCAATAAAAGCCATAGGTGATGTTAGGAAGGGCATTCAAGCATAATGGTTCCTTAACCACAATAGAACACAAGTCATTAGCCTACTTAAAAAGGGTTCTAGCAAGGACATCTACTATTAACCCACACGAGTTTTTCATATAATGCTACATATTAAAAGAGAATTAAATATAAATAATTTTAAAAAAGTAAGATAACTTCATCAACAGTAACCAATAATCAGTGCCACTTTTACTACTACTTCGATATACTCTGTTAAGAAAGACAACGGCCAAAACTTTACACAACAGTGAAAAGTATGTAATAATAAAGACTAGATACAGAATATTAACAAGAAGTGTTACCTGCAGAGCAACTGCAGCTTGCTCATTGTATGCTCTCATCTCCGTGCAATTTCTTTCTGCAGCTGACCTCGTCTTCAAACATTGACGTATGCGAAAGTGATAACACGTATCTCCCATACATCCTGCAGACGTATCCAAAAACATAAAATAATTTGTTGAAAGTAATTTGAAAACAAGTTAAAAATAAAAATTATCTTTTAGCTCACAAACGTCATAATACAACAGTTAATCTACAAAAGTTTAAAATAATTAATAAATTGAATAGCTACAAGTGAAATATTATTTTGTGTTATTGCTGAACAAAATCTTTGTTAATTACAATGATTACATAAAATAAGCTAATCACAACAGTGGGTATTTAAAGTGGCTATTAGACATTTTTGTGTCAAATAACTTAAGCCATGCTAGATAATGAAGTTACCAAAACTAATCACTGCATAAGCAGAGCTACAGTATGTCAATAATTAGATTTTATAACAATATCTGAGACGTAGTTTGAGGATGCAGTTAAATTGATTTACAGTTGGATCTGCTTTTTACAACAGGACAAGATTTGCTATCTTCAGCCGCCCTTGACAAAGTCGTCCAAGATGGCTGGCAATGTCAACTGACTGATTTATTTAGCACACTAATTTTCTGTACTAGCACAATGCACTGCCTCATGATATAAAAACATATTTTGACATAGGGACCAAAAAATAATACATTTATGGTGGTAACTTAGGGTTGATGTTATTTGGTCTATAAATAAACACAAGTACATGCATGTAAGTCAAGTCTACCCACAGGAGACACCAGAATCTCACAATCTATAACATTACCTGAGTTGGAGTCTGGAAAGGCGAGATAACAAACATTTGCTCTCTAAAACAGAAACCCAAGGCTACAAATGTTGACATACATACAGCTGGAAAAACCCTAAGCTATAAATACAGATTCTAGAAGGAGAAGCTGTATTATATGTAAATTCAACAGTTCTGAAATTTAACCACCTTTATACAGTATCTATAGCTTGCCTATAGAGGTTTTGACATAGTGATTTAAAAACACACAAATAATAAGAGAAACTTGTGAAACTATCAAGATTATACAAAACTGAAATTTCTACCAAATACAACTAGTAAAATTTGATTACAAAGATAAAATAAGTTCTGTTTATTCATATCCTTACCTCTGTGTCTGTTAGGGCTACATGTCTGGGATATATCAGCTGCAAAATTGAAAAAAAATTGAGAACAAAACATCACAACATAGTGTGAAACCACAAAATGCTAAAAGCACATGACAAATAGACACATCAATAAATATCATATTATAATATTATATTACATCATTATTGTACATTAATTCCCTATTCATTGCTAACATCAAAAGCATGATCTCTATCTCAAAACTTAACCAAACACATGTGACAATACACTCTGCCTGACCATTATGAATTTGTATGAATGTAAGTGCATTATTATATAAGAAAATTTATTGATGAGAGAAGACTGGACTATTACTGTGAAATCCACATCACATGGCGACTACTAACAAATAATAAAAAACTATACCAAATAATAATAAAATTAAATCACTAATATGTAATCAGTAAATGTCATTAAATAAATAGCCTATATTATAATTATGAATAATATATGCAATATTAATTTAGTTGAAAATTTAAACTTTATTATTATTATTCAATATATTAATGATACTAAATTTAATGTTATTGTTAGCATAATTATAAGATAAATATAAATATTATAATTATCAATTATAATACTAAATTCAACAATATTTCCATTCATATTATCAATATTATAAGTAATATTATGAACACCAATATGACCATGAAGTGATAACAATATTGATATTGAATATAGTTATGATTATCATTGTGATGATCATTATCATTATGATTATGAATATCAATATTCATGTTGCAAAGTTGCATACAATTAGTATTACATATGTTAATTCAATTTTAATTACATTGTTATTGTAAATTTTGTTTAGTGGGCTTTGACTGAAATTAAAAATTAAAATGTTGCAACTACTGCCACTGTTTGGTGTTTAGTAACATGAGTGTTATTGTCAATATTCTATAATGTTACAGTTATACTAATACTTACAGTTATACTTATAGTAATAGTAATACTAATTATTACCTCAATTGCCTGTCCAACTTCTAAATCAAAAGTAACTATGCATATGCAATGTATCCAGTGTGAGAACCGGTCCCATGGTAACAAAGAATGCTTATTAGGATTTAATTTAAGATTATCATCTAGCCCTTCTAAAGAACCTTGAAGAGAGGAACAAAATGATGCTGGTGGTTCGAAAACCTTCTGACTCTCACCATCTTCGGGTTCCATAACATTTAACAGATTAAGATCATTGCTCAAGGTGAAATCAAGTTCTATAGGCTAAGGTTATTCAATGAAGCGGGTGGTATTTGCTTTTTCTGAAAAGAAAGCAGGATGTATTGAAATTCAATAGTGAAAGGAACACCTGCTAAGGTCACATGATACAACTATGGCGAACAATGAAAAGATTGAATTTGGTGAATGTAAAGAACAACCATCAGAAGTAAACAATAAGCAACCTGCTGCAGATGTTATTTCGGGTTATTTAAAGGATTTGATAAATTCTAGAGATCTTCAAGAAGTTATCGAAACGCAAAATTTTATGTAAGCAATTGCTTATTTATAGTTATACTCATGATTTAATTTAATAATCATTAATGATTAATGATTAAATTTAATATCTAATAGTAATACTAATAGTAATACTAATAGTAATACTAATAGTAATAGTAATAGTAATAGTATTAGATATTAAATTAATAATAGTTAATTAAATATATTAATTAAGTATTAAATTAATAATTAATTAAATAAATTTATTAATACTACTTAATAAAGCTAATTAGTATTAGCTATTATTGCAATAGGTTTGGGGGACCTGAAAAAGTGAGTACGAAACAACTTGTGTGCGAAATGACATGCACCCAATAGTCATAGTGACTCGAGGTAGATGTAATAAAATTAAATATAATAATATATTAATTGTTTTATTAGCTTCAATTAGTGCTACTAGTACCAACAGTAGTACTAGTAGCAATTCAATTGCAATAATAGTACCAACATTCACAGTTACAGTGACTCAATTGTTTTATTTGACTGGCAGCTAACTACTTCTACTATAAGTACTAGTTGGAACATGTCAGAAAATTAGTTTAGCTCATGAATGTAATCTTCTTTGGTTTTTTATTCATTTTAATTTTCTTTTAGTGCACTTTAAAATTTTAAATACTTTTCCCTAAATTTCATTTCACAATTTCGCTCCTTGCAGTGGTCTGAAATTATTTGTTAGTATTTGTTGCATTGCAGCCTCTCTAGGTTTGAGAAAACCAATGAAACTCTCTCAAGAGTGAGTGCTTTGTGTGAAGTGAGGTATGAAGCTATCAATAGTGACTTCAGAAAACACATTGTAATGCTGCAAGAAATGAAGCAAGGCCTAGACTCTGTCTTCAGGCGGATAAGGTTTGTCTATTTAAAAATTAGTATTAAAGTAGTTTTTGCAATTTTGTGCTCTACTGGAGTAAATTGTGGTATTTTAGATGACGTTTGAGTATGATTGTTTCTGGACTGAGCGTAGTAGAGAAGTTTATTGTTCATTGTTCATCATTTGTTCTCAAAAATAAGGTTAATAATAGTGCATGAGTTATCAAAGAGGTTCGGAAGCTTGTTTTTTCAAACATGTAACGTGAATTCTAGGTTATTTTAAAAGTTTCCTTTTGCAAATTTTAAGTAAATGCACGAGTTTTTTAAAATTTTACTTTGTGAATTATTTATTATCCATATGCTATGGCGCAATAACTTTTCTCAGTTTACTGAATATATGCGTTTTATGTGGATTTTTGTTCTCATTTGTCATCCCTAAAAATAGCTATTAATATTAATATCAATAAAAATATCTGTAAATATATATCTCCGTAACTTTATTTTTCAGATTATTAAGGCAAACTATAAAAACAAGATACCCAGAGGCTTATCAAGGTGGGTAGTTTTGCAATATATTAGCTAGTAGATTTACAGGCCTTTCAGCTTGCGAGATTTCTATACAAAATTCATGGCTGCCATTTGGAAAGTTTCGGATTTCAAAAAATTACTTAGTTTAGTGGCTGTTTCAAATCAAAACATTTGCCTAATTAGGCAAGCAATTAGCATCAAGTTGTAACAATAATATTATTATGATATACTCTTAGCTTGTGAAGTATCATGGACTCCACCAGATGATGATGTTGAGCAAGATCAATCTGTCACATAACTCACTCAAGTATTCACTAAGTAAGTTTAATGATTAGATATAAATGACGACTTTTGATAAAACTAGTGTCTAAATCTTCTAGTCAACCAGAGGGTATCAATTTAACGAGCTATTACAACAATTCAACTAGACTGCTGTCTTACTGTTAACTTCTTGGTACAGCTTTATTTTGCAATTAATGAAAACACACCAACCTTTTAGCTGCAAGTTTTCACAAAAACTGCTCATCCAAAATTACGGTTTTAGAAATTCAAGAATTAGCATTGATTTTTTTAGTTTATAATTTCATTATTGCTTTATGAGTCATTACATTTATTGCTGCAGAATACGTTTCAAGGCAACTCCAAAAGTTTGTAAGTTGTCATCTCTCATTTAAAGTCATTCAAGCATAATGTAATGAGTACAAAAGCAAGAAATGAATATGTATTACAATGGGTAAAGAACAGCTTAGCTGTATGTGATATTAGATTATTTTGGGTGGTTAAGTTGTATTTCAAAATGTAAAAAATGCTAGGCATATGATAAAACTGTAGACACAAACGTACAGTGTATGTGTAACAGCAGATGAGCAAGTGCATATATAGAAGTAAAGTGCAACAATAATATACAATTTTAAAAGATTGTGCTAGCATTTTCAACGCCATTGCATAATATCAAGTGGACGGACAGACTTTTCAGTCATGGGCTAAAACATATCAAATATGGAGAACCGTTTTTTTTAAATGGCACTGTTCACGTGACTCATAATAAAACTATTTCATTTACTGTATGGCGGGAGGATGTAGTGGAACATGAGTTTAGAGTCATTGTGGACTTTGGTGTGCTTTTTTGATGTGCCTCTGAGATTGGTGTTTGTGGTGTGTGACCGTGGTTTATAGAGTTTGAGTGCCCAGAAAAATCAGAAGGTCGTAGTGAGTCCTCAGTATTTGGGCACAAAGAAGACTGTCTATGTTTACTAAGTCTACTAAATGATCCAACATCACTTCTACTTCTTTTCACCTTGACACCTTTGCCAACACCTCTACACTCATCTATACTCTAAAATAAAAGTTTTCATTAGTAAATTATAAGTTATAGACTGCAGATTTGAAGCATTTTAGGTATTTTTGATTTTTAGTAATCTTAAAAATTCAGTTAAGCTATTTATTTGATTCATATCACTAGCGTATTCTATATATCACTGCGTTTCCATGCCTCTGCATTATGGATGCTGTAGGATGAATTTGTGGTTGTAGTTTGCATGAACTTATGGCTGTGGTTTCATTCGATGCAACTGTTTCCAAACATGGAATGAAAAATTCATTCTTAATTAGAAGCTGGAAAATGCAGGGTATATAAGTGTTTTTACAAATTATTTTAGACTAGGGCCAGACAAACAAAAAGAAGTTTGAAAGAAAACAAACAATGATGTATGACAAAAGAAAATCTATATTTCTGGATCTTCAAACAATACAGCATGTCTTTGAAGTAGAATGCAAATGCATTGTCTATCATGTACATTATTATGATAGTTAAGACATTCTTATTGGTTGTTCTGTTGATAGTTGAACACTTTGAATTTCAGTAGACAGTTCAAATTTATTTATATTTATACTAAGTTATAACTCTAGAATCTATATTGTATTGAAAGTTCTCATTACCTAAAGTAATTCCATCATGATTTTGCAATAAATATAAAGTTCCCATTAAACTTACAATGGAGAATGTAGTTTTAGAGCTAGTATCTGTAGAGTCTGTCTGTGTGGAACTTGAACTCACACTGCTGTGGCCTCTACAATATTTCCAGTTACTTACAGAATGCAATTTCAATAAAAATACTCACCAAGCATATGTACTCTTGTATACACAAACATTGTAACTTTGTATTACTCATATGTTGTATTTATAAATGTGTTATTTTGTACAATCTTTAATAAACCATTCAATTAAAATTTTGTATTTTTTGTTAACGAAACAAACACGTTCTTACCTTTTTTCCTCACTGGTGGTTTCATTACGAACATCTGTAGGGTTTAGTGAGCTCTGGGTGCCCTTAGTATGTTGCTGGTGTCGCTCCACACAATACGGACACTTGCTGATAGATACGTAGCAATCCTTGTCTTCTGATTCATTTGACTCTCCATCGCTAGTTGGAGGGAGTTTTGTAGCTTCTGAACTGAATTCCTCAGGTGGAGGTAACAATAAAGGCCCTGATTCTGAAATGAGACTGAGTTCCTTTAGCATTTGACGGAACTGTATCTTTGTTGGTAGCAGATCAGCCTCATCAATAGATCTGAACTCTTCAGACGCACTTGATATTTCTCTGGAACATTTATTAATGACGCCCTGTGATGCGGTGGGTGGTAGATGTAACAACCTTTTATCCTCGACATTAATCAATGGCTGCTCCTTAGTTAATACTTCATCTAATCTCTTGTCTGAAGCATCATTGTCTGTGAGAACTATTGGTCGGGCCACATAAATCCCTTCTGGAGAAGGACAGGGTTTAGAAAAAGTATGCTTGCTAGAAATGACTGCATTTGGACCAGCTTCTTTGGTCGTATGTTCATTTTCTATGAACACACTATCATTGTCTTCACTGATGCTGCTTGCAATAGATGGCGCACCACTTTGTTTCTGTCGAGAAGAGTCATTTGAACTTGCTTCACTTGTACTCTGAAGTTTAGAGGCAAGTTTTTGCTTGTCGGGCTGAACAGTATCTGGTGAAAAATCAGGATCCGATATGGTAAAGCTGGCAGAACAATCAGTTCTGTGAGAAAGCAACGGCTCTTCTAATTCACTCGTCTCATGCAGGGTTTCAAGAGATAGACTAAGTATTCTATTCAGATCAGATATATCTGAATGGTAACGTTCTCTAGATTTACTGCTAGACCTATTTTTGCTCAACATCTCACCTTTTGATTTTAGTAACTTTCCAAGAGACTGCATAATAGATGGCTTTGCTGGTTTGGCAGAAGCAGTTTTGTTTGGTTGTAGCATAACTTTAGATTGTGGTGTCATACTGTCATTTGGCTTTGAATATGCTCTTACATTTGGTGCATTTTCTGTAAGGGAAGCTATTGACTGTGAATTTTGTTTAGTTAACAATTGGTTATGGAGCTCCCTGTTATTAGATGCATTGAAAAGTGTGGGATAAGTGGGAGTGTTTCTTTCCATGGTCAGTTTAACTTGTGCATCTAGATTCAGTGTTGTGTTGTGTGTAGAAACTTTACCTTTTTCCAAAGAGCTTGTACTATTGGCAGATGAATTGAGTTTAGAGTTTTGGTCTAAAATAGCAGCATTGCTTTTAGCAAAAGCTCTAGAAATGTTTCTGTTGCTGTTGGCATGTTCACTGACTTGGCCCAATGGCGGTGGTCGTGGCAAGGATTTGCTGCTAATTTGGGAAACATCATGATAATTCTGGTTTTTAACCAGCTCAGTTGTTAAAGGCAAAGAACTATATGTTTCTACTTTGTTTGAACCAGACAAATTTCTTTCAGTGTTAGCTTTTCTAGGGAATGTGTTATTTCGATTTACTCCGCTGTGTTGCCAGTTGCTATCTGAGAATAGGACTCTCTTCGCTGAAGTAGTCGGCCGAACTTGCACGCTGCTGTTGCTCCTACCCAGACCATTTCTATCAGATGTATTCCTGCAAAAGATCAAAGAGCTGTTTAGTACTGTTTGCTGTCTGGGACTTTGATGCATTTATGCATATATTTACCCAATTGTACATTTCAAGTTTGTTTGCCATCTGAAGTCAGCCATATTTGCTGTTTCATTTTCTTATTTCTACATCCGATAGCAAATGTATAATCTCAAACCAATGTTGCATTCTCCAATTCTTCTCAGTTTTATTAGTTTATGCAGGCAGCAATATGTCAGCAGTGTTTAGGTATAAGGTTAATTTGCTGCCTTTCCATGCAAATTTAAATTCTACAGTAGCATGGTTCAGAATCCCGCCAAAAGTAACAGGAAGTGAGTTTATTAATATGAAAATCTAAGTTAGTCATTCAAATATAAATTTCACTTGGGCCTTATACCTAGTAGTTAGCTGGAACATTCATTATAAATCACTCACTTTGGTCGAGGTAAGCTCCCTGTAGCTCCTGTGTAAAAGTTCTCTATTTGCAGGCAATAGTCCAATGGGATGTAGCCTTTTAAACCTGGGTCAGACAAACATGCCACGTATGCCCAATCATTCAGTTGAAACATGATGTAAATCTCATCACCTTTCTTCACCTAAAATTCACACACCATGTTGTTTGTCACATTTAACTAATATTATATAATACTCTGTGCGCAAATAAGTGCTGTATTTCACTAAAAACTTTAATCTGTTTTAATTGTCAGTTAATTCAATCTGCCAGTTAAGGTTTCAAATGAGTTGAATTTATTTCGTAAACTATTTGAACTTTACTTATTCAAATTTAGAAGAAATTAAGAATGCAAATTCCCTGAAGTATAAAAAATTATTCTTACAGGAAAAAGAAAAGTTGTATATAATTTATAATTTGAACACTGCTTATTAATGTAGGATAAAGATGTCTTGGAAAGTGTGTAGCATAATCACTTAAGGACCATATATAAACATTGTATTATAATGCATACAATGTTTTAAAATTAACCTACAATTAATTTGCTGGAATAGACATTAATATAGGATGAATGTCACATTACTGACGTGTATTGCATTGACATGAGTGAGTTTATACAAAGAATACATATACTACATGGTAGAGTTGAATACTGCAGTTTAATGTACGAGTATTTACACAGTTTTAACATGTATGTTAACCATCAGTTATGCTACAGTAACTATGAAATTCCTGTGGGCTTTAGGCATTAAGTTATATCAAATTACAAATTTTCATAACTTCTGAAGATATTATATATCCATTGTATTAGGATAATTTATTATGATCAAACTGGTTCATCTTACATAACTTGAGCTCTCTTTTCTAATATATAAATATGCATTAAATCAGTACAGTTCTTTATCTCTACTGTACTCAGTAAATTTATCTTGCGTTGCATCAAACTAAATAAACTTTCTAGATACAGCTAGAATGTGATAGTTTTGTAAATGATTCAAAACTTTTAAGAATTTTGGTTTTGTGAAACTATTCCTAATTTTACTGTAGCATACACCGAGTAAGTATTAGAAACTTACGCTGATCTCAGTGGGACCATGTGCAGTAAAATCTTCAAGAACCACAGCTAAGATGCACGTTCTATCCTTTGGAGACGAACCGCTCAAAAGCTGTCTCAAATTTCCCTTGTTCTCATTGTGCTTATATTCTGTATGAATACTGTTTTTGTTGGTTATTTGAGCTGCGTTTTGAGATGTAGGTGTATGGTATCCATTTTCTACTACCATATTCTGTCTGTTTTCTATTGAGCCAGGGTGGTTCACTGGCGAAGCATACGTTTCTGGACTAGACTGGTCGTTCTGACCATTTCTCTCAGATATGTGATGGTGACTCATCATTGGTATATTACGATTGTGCTCTGTGGCCGTATAGCTTCCATTTCCTGTTTGAGATTGTTGTGATGCTGTTTGATAGCCGTTATGCTCCTTGTAAGGTCTATGAGAATATTCAACGTGATGAGCATTTCTTGCAGTAGCAAATCCGTCGTTTTCTGCAGGTAAATTGTGTCTCGTTACGACAGGTTGTTGATTTCCGGCAGATGAAGGACGTTTGCTGCCTGTCAATATAAACTGATTGCTTTGTATAGGTTTACGCAAACTGCCTGTAGATATTCCACCTTGGCTGTAGTGTGCCAAGGTCGCTGAATGAGCACTGTTCCCATGAGCGCTGCGCGGCAAGGAATGGGAATAGTAGGCTTCCCTGGGCTGGGTTGATGACATGTCCACTGAAATAGTACACGTGTATTATCTTAAATAATAGTCAGCACAGCGACCTGTGTAAATCTACTTTAGTAAATCCATCTACAAAGATAGAGAGGTAGATGACACATATATGATATTGATATGTAATCAAATATAATACAATGTCATGCATGTATTTGAAAGCGATACACTTATATTGGACAGTAAATTGTGTCTAGCATAATGCACATGCACAACACAGAAAATTGGCTATTATAGTTGCACTCCAACACACTCAACAAGTTCATGTTATACAAAAGCCAATAAATGAATGTTAAAATCCCTTTAATAAAAATTTATTGTAGCCAAATTGTCACTTTTAGCAACAATTATTTCGAAATATATAGCAGCACTTATAATAATTAGTCAGTAACATCTTTTTAGTTTGTGATTTTACTCAGTAAACTAGCATGTATGTATACTGATTACTAAATGAAACCATAATATAAAGCAGTATTATAATGATACAACTAATTATCATGCAAGTATAAATTTACTTTCTAACTCTGTACCTCACTACCTAGAATCTGGAGAGTAAGCTTTTGTTGATAAACTCTTCAGTTTATAAAAATTTGGTTTTCAACATCATTATAAAAAAAATTACTTTACTTTCAGCAAACTGCTCAGTTTTATCAACAATACGTATGCAGTTTGTGTATTTGATTACACCTCAATCCTGGCACAAGAAATGCTTGTGTATAAATCAGTGCGTTTTGATACTGTCTACATATAATATAAATGGGATTTCATGTGATTACGATAATTTATATCAACAATTATAATATGCTTTATGTTCACTGACAAAACTGAAATTCCTAATTCCAAGCGCTAAAGCTTATCAACATAATTTTCATTTGTTATAAGTCAATGTCTTCTACCTGAGCAAATTAAAATCTCAATAAAGATTTTCTGCTTATAAATCTTTAGATTCATATTTAAATATTATAACTGATTGCCTAGTGAAATCTGATTAGTTTACATTTATAATATACATGTAGCTAATAATTATTTTAGCAGACACCAGCTTGTGTTTCTACGTAGAGTCTAGACTAACACAAATCAATAAGCCAATCTTCGCTACAGCTATAAGCTTTAATTGTATCTCATGCATATTTTGCTAGTAATTAGAGTATGTCAAGAATTCATGTTACCATAAGTACAAAAAAGATACCTTGTAAGCTCTCTCTAAAAAGTAGGTTATTCTGTATCCTCAGTTATTCCAATTGATCATATTGCTCAGTCATACACTCTTGAGACTGAAACCATTTAGACTAATTATGATGATGAATATATCAAGAATTGAATAAAAGAATAAAAACATAGTAACTTGTAAACATTGTTTCGTCTAACAAAATGATACAATATTGATCCTCACAATGAATTGTTTTCTTAAATAGCATACGTGTAAAGCTATTTTACCCACTGTTATTTTATCCTATATGCCAGCCATTGTTGATGGAGAATGCATCTTTTATCTGAATTTACTAAGCCGTAAAGGAAAATACCCTAGATCAACAATCCTTCATATTTCAACACCTTTGAAGCATATAAAATAGTACAATTCAAATAGATGCAGAACAAAATTGTTGTATGGTATTCAGAACGTATGGGTTTGGCTTGGCCACTTTTGGAGTTGCATGCCTTTTGCTTAGTGTGGGAAACAATTACTTCACAAAGTGTGAAGTGGTAATGGTATAATGGTACTGGCAAATTGTCAGCATGAAACTTTTTGTACAATTAATTCTCAATACTCTGTTAATACAATTTTACTGCCTGGAACTGAATGTTGGCATATTTTACATTGCTTTGATCAACTATGTGATGCATGACCATGCATTCTCATTTAATTAAGAACACTTTTATATACTTCAGCAAAGTGTTGTAATGTTAATTTAGCAAAAATTGTTTTTAAATCTGAAAAATGTTTTTATAAACACACTATCCCAAAGTATTTCATGGCCTTTTAGTTAAATGTATGCTAACAAAACTAACGTTTCTTCGAAAACCTTTGCAACTTCTTGTTTTTGCATGGTTTAAAGAAGTCTTCAAAAGCACATTGCTGCATTGAAACTGCATATTGATGGCCAATATTTAAATAGCATGAAGATGAATTTTTAGAAAAAACAAACAATGTTCTAAGTCAGAATTAGCTAAAACTTCTCAAAGATAACATGTTTATAAACCTTGCATAGTATGTTGGGTATAACTATTTATTGTTTATTAGATAGAGTAGTTCACATATTAAAGCTGGTCTAAATTTTTTAAATTTAATGTAGAATTGCTATTGGTAAAATATTTACCACAGAAGTTCTTTAGCTCAACTAGGTAATGTGTAATATCTTCATTTCACATTTAACCTAAAAATATATTTCGAATCTACTAATCAGTACAATCATGTTTATATAAAACCTTTAGCAATGTGTTGCAACACATGAAAGATTGAGAACACAACTTTACTACTAGGACCAAGCAAAATAGCTCTCAAATAAGTTTTTTGCAACCAAAATACTAAGCCAAAATAACCAATGAAGCAGTGAGCACTTGATTTTAGTCTTTGAAACTAAAGATTTTACAAAGTATTAATAACAAAATTGAGATAAACACAAAGATATTATTTGTTTACGGTAGAATTATAATAATCACAATACAGTCATATTAATATACATACACTTTATTGAAAAACCACAAAACTCAATATCAAAATTAAATTATTAGCATTTAGTATGCAGATACAACTAGATTTCCATCAAAATTTTGTTACGTGAATTATTTTTCTAGTATTGTAGGTATCATTTAAACAATACACTCAACATATTAAGTTGGTATCTATCAGCTCTAAACAATGTCAGCTCACATACAAGTCTGATATTACATATATAGATGCTACTAGCTAGCGGAGAAAATGCATTAGTCATGCTTCCACAATCTCTCCTTATAAGGAACTGCGCCTGATCGGAAGACCTTCTCTCTTGTGTCCTGAAATACAATATAATATAGTGAGAATTCCAAAAATAGAGGAAATAACTCCACAAACAACAAAAAAATTGCTTGTGGTGGCTTCAGCATGCAGACCAAAATTTAAAGAATAAATTATGATAGAGATCTGATTGATCAAGTTATGATATCAATTTCAAAGCTCTCCAGAGTTAAATTGACACGTACAAACACAATGACAATAAATCAATCATATTTTTGTTATCAATTTAATTTTCTTAACAAAGATGTATTGAGAAAAACTCTCTTGGAATAAACCTCTCCATAAGTCAGTGTAATTAAGGTACTGAATAATAGAGTTCAGTATAATTTAATCAAAACAGCTCTTATTTATTTTAGTGAGCACGAGTCAGTAATGCCATTTATCAAACATATCTTGTATATATAAAAGACTACAACAAGAGCCAGCTCACTAATTTGCAACAAACTTACCAGTTCGTGAGTTAGATATTTATATATAGCAAATATAGGAATAACGGTGGTCCACAGAAAGGCCCAAGTGTTGCGAGGAGTTGCCCTGTGACTGTCATACAAAGACACTTTCATAGACATGAACCTCTGCATCGACGGATCAAACTAAAATGCAGTATGTAAAATTTATACAAAATAAAAACATGTTATAATAATTATGGTTAGTATAGGTTGCTTTTATCATAATATATCAATTAGCAGTACACTCTAACAGTGATAAGTTACTAGACATGTGTATATTCTATGGCCTCGTATATCATTATTATGATTATACATCTTGACATCTGCAAATTATGAATTTCAGTTTAGACATAAAGTATTATAAACAGTTTCATCAGTGAATCTATGAATAAATAATTATAATACCTACATGTATTTTTATTACCTATTCCCTATATTGAAGGATTGATAAAAGTAAAACAGTAACATGAACATATACTGTGAAATAGTATTAGTTATATTGCATTTAGTTTTAATCATTGCTTAATCTTCCAACTATGCTCATTTTACGAAAAAATTAAATTATAATATTAATATATACAATTCAGTAGCATTAAATACCAACAAAACAATTTCATTTTTACATTACTATAAACATGTTTCTAAAAATAAGAACTATCAATTATAATAACTATCAACTCTAATAATTAATATCATTTAAGTAAATATATGTGAAACTGATGAACCTAGATCTAAAACTAAAAGCCAAACTAAAATTGTAAAGTTAGATGCTAGCTATTGTTATGCCTATTGTATTCTCAATACATTGTTATTGAGTATCACTTTATTGTACCTGAAGTAATAAGTTATTACTATAAGGTACGGTAAAGTTACTGTTAATAACTGAGCATTGTCTGTATTTTCAGTGCACAACAATTAGTACGTCTACTATTTACTATTATTTAGCACAATTTGTCACCTTTCTAACTTTTGAGTAAAATGTAATAAACCAATAAATCCGTGATAGTACAAGTGACAAGCGGCTATTTCAGAGTATGTTGGTGTTTAGCTACTACTACTGCTACTTCGACTGCTACTACTAATATCACTACAGAGATAAAAAATAAGTTTAAAATTTGCAAATAACCAATAAATGTGTTCACAGTTTACTTTCACTCTCAGTTTAACTTTAAGTAACTATTACTATTAGTATTACTAATAGTAATAGTATTACTATTACTATTAGTATTACTATTAGAGTATCAGTATTACTATTAGTCAGTATGACAGTAACTGAGTAAGACTAAGAATAAGTCTAATGATTATAGGTAAGTAAAAGTATCCCACAACCAATCATTCATAATTTTACGTAATAATAATAATTTTAATAAGTAGTAACTAAAAATTACACGTCTGAAAGTGAAAGTTGGACATGTGATAAGATCCGAATTCAAATTCAAATTGAATCATGATGATTTTCTTACTATATAGCCGCCGCCAGAGGTGCCTTTTAAGGGATTTGTATATTTCTTTTGAAATTCAGCCTTTGCACTTTGCCTCATGGAAGCTCTAGCTTTTGCTGCCTCGAGTTCTTCTCGTGTAGCATAATAAATTTTACTGGTGTCCAGTTTTGGCTTGACTGCATCACCGGCCATTTTCGCTCGACTCTTATAGATAGGCTAAGATCTTTAAACCAATATTTACTTTTCTTGCGGGTGCAACAGACATTTCATTTCTTTCAGGATGTGTATCCTTTAGGATCTCTGTGTCCGTTCAGCGGTCCAGTTTTAAACGTTTATTAGATACTAATGGTGTGTGTGGTCTTCCAGGTACTGTTCGTGTACTCTATTAAGAATGTGCAATAACCATATCCAACGACCAATGTGAATATGAATAAATTAAATCCAATGGATATAATTTTAATAAGTAATATCTATTATGGCTATCATTATGTAGGACTGAATTTAAATGTAAATATTTACTGTTGAAAATTTGCTTTGTTTTAAAATTTATGCCTACTCCTAGCCCTATCACTATGAGTATGAGTATCAGTATGACTTATGAGAATGAGTATGGGATTGGAAGCTCATAAAGTTAAACTTAAAAAGATAAAATTAAATGATAATAATAATATTAATAACGAATATAATAAAAATAGTAATTATTATTATAAAAGTGCAAATTTGATAATTATTATTGAAACTCAAACTGTTAGTGTCATTAGTGATTCTGATTAGTCATTGACGGTAGTCATTACTTATTATTTAGGAGCAGTGGTGGAGAAATTGAGATAACCTAAGTTATTAGTCATTACATTTAGTTTTACTTATTAAACTTTCACTTAGCCGTAGATTTCAATTAATTACTTCGTCTTTAGATTTTAGACTTAGTTATTACCTCTGATTATTACTCATTAGTAAAAATTAAAATGAATTATGGAAGTCTAGGTAAAATTTAAGCGAATAATTAACTTAAGTGACTCAATTAGTTACTAAAGGTAAATTCCTGGTTTTAATTTTTTCATCATTTAGCTGATTTAGGTTCATCTCTTCTCTTTTATTTGAGATAATATTTTGTTACACTATCACTATGACTAAATAATCTCTTATAATATAAATATACACTTTGACTTTCAGATACCATATTACTATTATACAGGGTTAGATGTCCCAACTCAACAGCTTTTGACTCCTGAGCATGACAAATCCATCTGCACGAGATAATGGTGAGAAGAAAATGCTACATTAATTCAAAATGAGAAACATATTATGCCGCACTTGTTGTCTAGCAAATAGCATATGCACTTTATATTAAATAGTAATGTGAGATAAATTACGTTTGGCTGCTGGAGAAAATGTCTATGTTTCAACTGCTACTAATTTAAAATCTGTATTTGAATTTCTGTTAACTTCAAAATTTGAACAACAGAGATAAGTTGATTAGCTGAGGACACAATTACTCAATAATATTCTTCTTAATTAATAAATAAATCAATAAACTCTTCTTCAGCCTTTGATGTGGCATAAATGTTGTTTAGTTTCTATTTTACATACAAACAGGGGGCGAGTTGAAGCAGACTCAGACACCTGAGCAGAAAGAGATCAGGAAAACACTCTATAGTCTATTAGAGGATTACTTGGAAGAGATGACTGTTGAATCGGAGGATTTCCCTTCTTCAGAGGAAGTTGTAGGTGTGTTGAGAGATTCGCTAAACAATAAGTTTAGCTTATTTAAAAGTAATAATTTTTTAGATGTTTCTATTGATGGAGCGTTTAATATCATTATGATGTTACTTTGTATTAGGTTTTTGTACAAAAGATTTATAGTTTTGTTGATGTTATTTATGTAAGAAGATCTCCTCATTCTATAACTACATATAAAGTTTATTTGATAACTAACTCATTCATACTTACTAATAAGGCTGCACATTTGATAATTGTGTATCAAAAAATCCTATAATGCCCACCATTTACAAATTTGCATTTAAATTTTAGTTTAAATGGAGGCATTCGCTATAATATTTGTCTTACATGCTGTCATTTGCCATTTGGAAATAGGAGCGTAAGTGCATTGCAGTATAATATGCTATGTACCATACTCGGGTAGACAACACCATAATATAACATATAATTATGGATCATACAATATTATTAGAGAACTATTAACTATTATTATACAATGGACACTTGATATTTCTAGAATACACAACTTTCTTAGAGAATAAATTTGGAGTAAACAATTTAAACTCTTAAATTACATTTTATTAAACTTGAATTGATATTGCAAATGCACATATTATTTTTAACGTGTCAACATTGAATGTTTATATAAGCATCAATTTTTGTGTTGATGTAAATTTCTAACAAGGTTTTCAAAATTTTCAGATATTGATATATTCTCAAAACAAGTTAGAGATGAATTCATGAAATCTTTGTTAGAGTCCAGGTATGATATATAAGCTAATTTGAGTTAGAGCTTGCCATCAAGAGGTTGCAAAATGTATGCGGGAAACTTAGCATCGACATGGCTATATGTCATGAAAATTCAAAGTTTTACTCTATGAATTATGCTACTATCATGTTGAGATTAAATTAATTTGACAAATAACACATGTGCACTTTAAACTTTTAGGTAAATTCGTTTAGATAGTTCCATTTCTATGTGCTGTGAAAGCAGAGTTTAATTTTTTAGCAAACGTATGTCATAGCATGCATGACTGATTATGGTACATGGTTTTTTAGTTGTGATATGATTTTCTGTTTTAGCCAAAGTAGATCAAGGAAACCGGAACATTCTAAAGCTAGTGAGTAAAATGTCAATTTGTTGAGATATCCAGGGCGTGAATAGCTCTCTGAAATTGGAAAGTAATATGTTATATATTAGTTGGTGAAACTAAGTAGCAGTTATGAGCAGGTAGCAAGGCATTGGCACAATAATTATTTCATTCAATTTTGTTAGAAATGTTTTCCGGGGGGGGGGGGGGGGGGGGCCAAAGAATTAATAAGCCTTTATTAGAAGTGCAACGTCTGAACTACTAAATTGCTTCTTTTCTTCTAGTGACTGTTAATCTTTCAAACTCTTTGATTGAGCCAAAAGCTTTGAAAAATTGTTTACTTCAAGTTCTAAATTTTATAATTGAAATTTTGACTCAAACAAATATTTTTAACTGATTTATTTCCACACTATGGCATGACCTCTCTGTGGCAGCATCACCAAATACAGCAATGATTACATAACATATTCTTGGTGATTTTCATGTTGTACACATGTATTACAAAGTACACCTGTGCTTTGTTTGTAGAGAAACGAAAAAAGTCCAAAGGACTGGAATCTAATGTTACAGAATCATCAAGGTGGGTGACGATACATCTGAAATTTTGCATAGTAAAAATAATATTTATGAACTAATATGCTAATCCTATAGATGTTTTGATTTATTACCTGGCCTCTAATGAACTAATCATAAGATGATGATGTAGATTTGTGTTGGTGTATTAGATATGTTAGTATTAAACCTTCACAATCATGTCTAATTTAATATTTGAGGATTAGAGATTCACAAACATAACTTCTATCAGTTTGATATTTACTGTATATTTTACAGCAGTAGCAGTGAAGATGATTTGGAGCTACTAGCTGGCATTGCTGTTACCGCGTCTCACCTCGGTACAAGTAACAAAGTGCAAAAACAAGTTGTTGAAAGCTCCAAGTCATGAAGTTAGAGTCGTCTTCTTTCAGCTGCTCTGTTGGTATATTTGACTTTGTTGGCTGGAGTTATGTGAAGCTCTTGAAACTAACAGTTCAAACTCTTTATTAAAGTTGTGACCACGAGAGAAAATTAAGTTCAATACTTTCACATCCTGAAAGTAAGCTACAAGGACATCTTCTAGTTTTGATCTACAGGTTTTTTTTCAGAAAGCATAAACTTGGGAATTTTGTTGTAAATTACTAACTCTTGGATGCCAATGCTGTACATCTGTGATTATAACTTATTATGCTATGTAACTCACCACACTGTATGTGTTGTGATTTTTGTACATGTACTGAAAAATGTATGATGCTGATGAAATACATTTTTGGAAGATGTTATTGGTTTATAAATTTACAAATTTAATTTATTACCCTGCAATGTGATAGATAGCCCGTTATCACTGCACGGTCAGACCAAGTAAGGGGCGCTATACTATAACCTGTGGATTAAAATAATCTGCATGTAGAGAAGTATAAAGTTCTCAAGCCTATACTCACCACATCATATTTTGATTGGCTCTCAGACTAACACGCTGAGTAGACAACTTCTAAGTGCTCGTTGCTAATATTACTGAACAGCTGTTGAACCTATAACTGAATAGTCCACTGTTAGTTCCTGCTATTACTACTACTACTACTGCTGCTGCTGCTGCTGCTACTACTACTACTACTACTACTACTACTACTACTACTACTGCTACTACTACTACTACTTCTGCTACTGCTACTACTACTGTTGCTACTACTACTACTACTACTACTACTACTACTACTACTACTACTACTACTACTACTACTACTACTACTACTACTACTACTACTATCTTTATAATAGTCATAGTGTTTTAGAATAACAATTGTCTTTTATTTTAGTCAAGTGCAAGGTACATTGTATACAATATGGTAGTTTTGTACTGTGTGCCGTAGTATTAAATGCTATTAGAGGTGTAATTGCAGTGCCCGTGCCATCAGTTGCAGCTCCCTGGCAGGATATTCAAGTATTATAAAGATAGCTGAGTCAGACTATAACAACAGCTCTCGGACCGCGCCATAAACTCACACAAAGCAGGAATATTATGCAAACTTTTTAAATATGAGTTGCAAATATGGAATTATTGCTGTAATTTTTATCTACAACAATATACTTTTTATATTTTACAACAATCCATCATAGACATTGATGGGTTATTGCAAAGATATGTGCTATGACTTTATGGCAAACAATCTAATATAATTCATGATTGTTTCATAAAAAGATTTTCAACGGTGAAACATCTAACTACAGCAACTGGATCACTTAAAAGCAGCTGTAAGTTTTACCAGTTTCTTATTAAGGTGAATTTATGTGTTTTTACTGCATCAAGCTCACATATTTTTAATATTTGTAGAAGTAACACTTCGGTTTGGAGGGGGGGGGGGATCTGTTTCAACTCGTACTATAAATACCTTCACACATATTTCTATCATAATCTATATTGATTTTTTTTATTCTCAGATGGCTTTCTTCCGACTGGCTTACTCTGGAATTGTGGGTAAGCAGATGGTCATGAAAATGGCTCATCACCATCAAATAGCCAGCCGTGCTATATGCTCAAGTACACGCTACCAAGGGAATGGTAAATTGGCTGATTACTATCGCATTCCTGAGCCTCAATATCAGTGGAATAACAACTGGGACTAGTAAGGAATACGACATTTTCTCATTCGTTGGGTACATAAGCGGAAGTTCTATTATAGCAGATAAAATCTTAGTATTAAGACCTGTCTACATATGATATATCTAATATCTTACCTCTATTAAAATGGTTGCATATTCTTAATTATCTTATAATTGATCTTGAAAAATAGAAGACCTATTCTAAGTTAACAAACTGTCTCCGCTGATTTCCAATAGATAGCATGCTCTAAGATTGTTTATTGTTGACTATTTTCCTTCTGATAATTTTTTTTCTATAATCCACATGCACAGCCAAATTTCAGCAAACATGCAAAAAGTTCAATAGATGTAATTTTGATTAATATATTATGCTTTAAACGTTTACTATCATTTGCTATTTAATAACAATGTCAACGCATTATAGTAATTGAAATCTGATTTCAGGTAAACACAACGACATTGGCTATAAGCATAACATAATATGGTTGTGCTATTCTATATAATTAGTAGAGAACCATCTGAAGAACATAGCATGGCGACAGTGACAGCTACCCGGTATCTTATTTTAGTTAGACATGGACAATATCATACGGGAGCTAGAACAGAAGAAGAAAAGACTTTGACAACACTAGGTAATGTAGTCATGTAATACAGTTCTTTTTACCTTGAAAGCTTAGAATAGTAAATAGCTAATTAATGCCATCATATATATGTCATGTACCTTATATCGTGAAATCCGGTGAGAATCCCTGATAAAAAGGGTGTTTTACCAGGCTAAGGACTTGCTTTCTATTGTGGAAAAAAAGCAATTGTGACGGAATGCCTTTCCTAACATCACCAATAGCCTTTGCTGGAGAGGAACCACTGACCTTGTGATTATTAAGCCAGTGCTCTGACCGCTAGACCGAGGCTCTCTCTACGTATATAACATAAATTCTAAACCTAAAATTTATAACGAACTAAGAAATATTTACTTATGTTTATCATAGGCCAAGAACAAGCCGTGGAAGTTGGGAAAAGGCTTGTGGCGTTGGACTATAACATTACTAAAATCATCTCCTCAACCAAAGTTAGAGCCTTAGAAACTGCCAATTTTATAGCTGCTCTCCTTTCTCCAGATACACCAATGGAATATTGCTCTCTTATTGAGGAAGGTGCCCCTATCCCACCCGAACCGAATACAAGTTCTTGGGAACCTGAGCCTTCAGTAAGCAACTTTTCTAATTAAATTTTAATTTTTGGATTTAATATCTGATAGGATATTGAGCTATAGCGAAGTTGAAAAATTGTGATTAATAAGCAGACGGTGGGATACCATTCATAATATTACAAAGTTGTACTCAATGCTTGCGTCGTTCATATTTATGTTTACATTTATGTTTATAATTTTAAGACAACTCAAATGCTACAAATATTTGCAGTTAAATTGGAATAAGTTACTTCTAAACTAAAGACTGCACGGATGAATTATGAAAACTCATGATTATATAGTTGAAATTTTGCAAATCTTCAATTTCATTCAAAAAAGCATACATATATTATTTGACAATTTATATTGTAATATTTTTTTATATTGTACCATTATATTATCATCTACAATTATAATGATATATTATACTACTATAGTATTGTACTATTATTGATTCAGAAATTCTTCATAGATGGAGCCAGAATAGAGGCTGGATTTAGAAAGCATTTCCATCGGGCTAGTGCCAGTCAAAAAGACTCGAGTTGTGAATTAATAGTGGCCCATAGCAACGTCATAAGATACTGCATACTGAGGTAGGTATGTCATAAGATACTGTGTACTGAGGTAGGTGTGTCATAAGATACTGTGTACTGAGGTAGGTGTGTCATAAGATACTGTGTACTGACGTAGGTGTGTCATAAGATACTGTGTACTGAGGTAGGTGTGTCATAAGATACTGTGTGCTGAGGTAGGTGTGTCATAAGATACTGTGTGCTGAGGTAGGTGTGTCATAAGATACTGTGTACTGATAAACTAGTATGTTTACTGTTGTGTTTAAATCTATATCTATGTAAAAGTAATATAGAAATTAAAGTGTTGGAGTTAGTTTAAGAACATAGCATGAGAACCTAGCATTGTAAATTATACATTTTTAAGGCAAATCCCTCCACTACCCCCCCCCCTCCCCTTACTAAATAATGGAGAAAATTCTTCTGATAATATTTGTAAACTTTGTAAATGGTAAACTGGTCACTAATGAACATAAATATATTAATCATTTTACTGCATGTAAAACTATATCTCAGAAGTTTTGCAAAAATTAAACCTTTCTATATTAATAATTTTTATACAAACAATTTTCCACTTGCAAAATTTTGATGATTGCAAGACTATACATTAATTACCATAATGGATGAATTTTTCGCATCATATTCTGTTTTTGAAGTAATATACGTGACATTTTGTTGCATAAAGACAACATAGTTCTAGAATGCACACAGTCATGTGTTTCTATATATAGACATAATATTTGTTGATATATTTCAGAGCTCTTCAGTTGCCCCCAGAGGCATGGCTGCGTCTGAGTTTACACCACTGTAGTATAACGACTCTGAGTATTAAGAGTGACGGGGATGTAGCGCTTCTATCTTACGGTGAATCGGGATTCATGAAACACTTCCACCTTTCTAAATAAACAGGGTGTAGGTAGCAAGGGGAAATTAAAAGAGTGTAATGCAGCAGGGGAGATAACATAGCTGCCTATACCCACAAATGGAGTTTGTTAAGCAATATGTGATGCTTCACGTATTAGAAATTTATAATACAAATTATCAACTGTTCAACAGTTCAACTGAATATTATTATAATTATTATAATAAAAGTTTACAAATTAGTGGTGTGTACTGGGATATATGCTAATGAACGGTATTTTATCATTCTGAATAATATACAAATACTCATATTGTGCTAATAAGATAATAAATTTGCTAAAAAGCAATTTATAGTGGAAACTTGGCAAACTTTTAATTTGTTAAAGCGATCTTACATCTATCAATATAATCTTAGAAAATAATAGATAACACATTTGGTTTTCAAAGTTTCTATTCTTGTGATAACCTAGATTAAAAAACTCAAGTTGGCCAACAGCTGTGTAGCCTATGCTGTAGCACAACAGCAGTTAAATTGGCTCAAAATGTAGTAAACACATTCTGCACAAAATAAGATTAAAATCGACTCTATAAACTGTTGTTTTAAAAACAATATACTGTACTTCATACCCTGCCTATAAAGGGTGAATATTTTTTTAAGTTTATATAGCTATAGTGGATATTATTTAAATGTGGATTTGATAACAGTAGCTTGTATAGATAAATTACTAACTATCCATATTCGCGTGGTCTGATAGATGCCTGCATAATGACATCAATTAATTTATCATTTATATAGCTATAGCATACATCCAGCACAACTACAACCTACGTCCTAATGTAACATAATTTGGATCTGGTCATTTGCAATGAACTAGAAAATATCATTTCTATTTCTAGTTCAGGGGTCATTTGCATGGACCTGTGAGCATGACTTGTTCAGTCTCGTTGATTAAAATGAAAACAAAAACAAGTGAAGAACAATTCGCTATGAACATTTCTCCACGACTGCACAAGCTGAAAGGTATTTATAATGTCATTTCAGTAACTGCTCCCAATTAGTACTTTTTGGAGTTGTCTTCCTAAAAGCCAATAGCAGACGAAATGCCAATTAACCAACAGCTAGTCAAACATGCGCATTTGCATGCTATATCGACGAGCCAATGATTCTACTAAGCACGATTTATGAAATAATCATAATCACTTACTCATAATGAATATCCAAACTTTAACTTAGAATAAATATATATATTTATTATTAAATTTATTAATAAAATAAACTTTATTTACTATTTTACTAATAGTTTAAGGTTTCACTATTACTCTATTGCTATTATTCTTTTCATTTCTATTATAATAATAATAATTGCTGTACTGCACAACTCACTGCGAGATGAAATTCAAATTGCACTTGCAAGTTGCATAACGATACTCACAATCATAATGATAATGATCATAATATTGCCATTGATAATGATATTGATAGTATAAATATGAATATTACTTAATTAATATTTGAAAAAGTATTTGTACTAGTAGAACTACTCAACTACTGAACTAGAAGTTTAGGTGGAACTTCAACATGAGGAAGCATGAAATATTAATATTAGAAATTCAAATACTAAGTCTAATACTAATAGTAATAGTAATACTAATTCTAATAAGACTTGCAGTTACTCTTAGTCTTACTCTTGCTTTTACTCTTAATCCTAGCCTTAGTCTTAGAGTTATCACTATCAGTTAATGTTATTGTTATGCATAGCTGATGGCCATAGCTAGGTTAACTTTTACTTTAAGTTTAAGATTATATTTAATTTTATACTTATAGTGATACTGAGTACATTAGTCTTACTCTTACACTTACAGTTATTCTTAGTACGAGTCGGAATAGTCTAACTCTAAGTAATACTTATAGTTATACTTGTACTTATATTATAGGTATCACTATCAGTATAGTAATTGTAAGCTTTTACTAATAGACAATAGTAATACTTTAGTTATACTTTTAGTTATAGTCATATTCATATTCATAGTGGTGCTCATACTCATAGTGGCACTGATAGTGAATGAGATGATAAGTTGGTGATCGCACTCAATCTCATGGTAAATTTGAGTGATTATCAGCGTGGGTATCATAAGCATAGTAAATAGCAATAACTTAGTTACTTTTACTAACTACTAGTAGTAGTAGACTTAATCTTTTAGTTATTGAGTATTACTTTTAGTATTACCTTCACAATGATGATAATAGTCACAGGTAATAGGGTAAAATAGAGCAAACTCTCTCTCAAACTGGGACACAAAAAATTGTCTATTATTTTAACAACAAACTTGAATAAAAGCAATTTGGAAAAACTGCAAAGAAGGTGCATTTATAGCTTAAATTTCAAGTAGACATTCAATCATACGGAAAGTACAGGAGGTTCTGGTTGAGAAAGAGCTGATTTGGATTTTTTTCTTAAATTTCTTTACATAATAATATGGCACACTTATAATGTTTCATTTCCATATTACCTTACATAGCAGGGTAACCCAAAAACACAATACTCAAAATAACTTGTGAATAAGTAAGTTAAGCATAGCAAAAAATTTCTATTTAAAGCAATGAACACCTATAGGCTAAAAAGATTTTGCATTGGTAACTTGTAATTACATAAAGTTACAGCAATTCAAACACGCAGTATCAATGTTGCTACCAGTCTTCTGGATCATGTGCAACATCATAGTTATAATTACTATTGCGCTAATGATCATATAAATTAAAATTATTATGTGAGTGTAACTATCACATTCAACTATCATATTCATCAATTTTCAGTTTTGCGGTCATTACCAGTAGTAACATTGTTCAATGTATCTTGCATACTTTTTACTTGTTTATTTTTCTAGCAATAATTGAGTTATGTTTCCTTTTTTGGCAGAAGTGAGTGTTGAAGGTCATGGCGTTCCGTCGCTTTGCTATCACAGGAATCGTGGGAGCTGGTAGTTTGGTTATGATGAAGGAATATTATGAAAAGAGTAGAGTGAAGGCTAGTTGGACAACACATCATAACACACCAGAACCTTCCAGGAAGTGGGATGACAACTGGGATTGGTTAGTACTGAGTTTATTATCAGTCCAGTTTACTCATTTTATTCTCGTGAAATACTATTAATATATGTAAAGATTAAAGCAACCAACCAACCAAGCAAAACTGATGTGCGATTATTTCTGCATTTAGTGTAGCCTATATTTCAGATTTTTTTGGTTTTTTGGTTTTATATATTGATATTCTTTCACATGGTTTTGGTTAAATTTGCATACTGGTTAGTTGTTTGATGATTCTTATAGTTGTGAATAAATCAATTGGAATGTTATAAATCTGTAACATTAACTTAAATTTTGATTAAGATTTTGATAAATTGTAAGAGTTTCCAGTTTAAGCTAAACTCACAAGTAACTAGTATATATCTATCGCTGCATAACATGTGAAAACAAATTTTATTATTACATGTTTATTTACTTGGGACAGTTGAATATGTTTATCATTCTTTCACAATTATCACCATGAATGTGGGGTTTTTTTTAATTAACTAGCTTTATATTTAAAGGCTGCTAATTGAAACTGGGAGAGTTTGCTGGAAGTAATGAAATCTTTATACCATCCGCTGTGTTCTGTCCTCACACTCAGCCATTACTTTCGACAAGCTGGGCGTTTAACTTGCACTTTACAGGTCATTTCTTCTAACTAGTAGACCCAGCTTCTAAAGGCAGACTACATGCATCAATTAAGTTGGGGTTTCCAGTTGAATGACTCAATAGAATGTAGTTTATTACTGCTAGTTTTACATGCTTAGATGTAGTGGAGTGGCTCATTGCTCAATGTCTACTATAGTCGTCGCCCGACACCCTGTAAGGAAGTGGATTCTTCGGGTGATAAAGAAGTGGCAGTACCAAGAGCTACTCGACATCTCATTCTCATCAGACATGGCCAATACAATCTAAACGGCAAACAAGATCAAGACAGATATTTGACGGAGTTGGGTGGGTTTTGCTACTCATTTATCCTATATCTGCATTTTCTGTTGCATAATCAGCATTTTCAACTAGTATTTAATACATAGACTGTTGAGTTCGTTTCAGTTAGTCATCTTTGGTTCTTTCGCAGTCTATCCCCCTAGACACCCTGTGCCGCACCGTAGACCATAACGTAAGATATCAGCCATTTTTAATGTGTCCAGGCTGAAGTTCTCCAAGTTCGCTATTGGGTACGATCTATAACACTTCATTGGACATTTTTTATCTAGTGAACGTCTTCCTGTCCAATAGGAGCCGGCAGCAACTTTTTTAATCAATCAGTGCTTGACTCTAGCATACGACAACGCCGTACAGGAAGCTTGGACATTTGTTGTAAGAATGGCTACTATTTTACGTTATAGCTTACGATGCGGCAAAGTTTGTCTAGGGGGCATATGTGTTTGCTATCAGTTGCTTAAACAGCTGTTAAGTATTACTAAAAACTACACAATTTTTGTATCTCAGCATAAAATAGGAATAATAATGACCAAAGGTGGCAACTAACCCCAGCTTCCTGTTGCTATATATCCTAATTTACTGATCTTAGGCAAAGAGCAAGCTAACATGACTGGGAAGAGATTGAAGGAGTTGAACTACCCCATAACTAAAATAGTCTATTCCACAATGACCCGGGCTCAGGAAACGGGTAAAATTATTTCATCTCATCTTCCTGAAGACGTACCGGTGGAGAATTGCTCTCTGATAGAGGAAGGGGCACCCATACCACCCGAACCTCCGATTGGTCATTGGAGACCTGAGGCTCAGGTTGGTTACCATTACCATTGCATTTAGTGAACATCATCTACCATATGAAATGCAGATTCCGTTTATACATTACACTCTGCACGTTAAACACTTCATATTTGCATTGCCTCTACCAAAACTGTGGTGCATTGTGAACATGTATTATAGTGTACATCAGATCATAAAGTTCAAGCATGTTAATGCATTTTGAATTTCAACACTCGGCTTGAACTTCAGCTCGGCCATGTTGTAAGGTTAGAGAATCCTTTCTTTTGTTAAAAAGTTAGTTTAATTGTAAAAAGTTGCATCTGCCTGTTGGTACTGAGGTTATGCTCATAGTGTGTTCCATTGTTTTAGCAGTTTTTTCAAGAGGGAGCAAGAATAGAGGCAGGTTTTAGGAAATATTTTCACCGAGCTGACCCAAATCAAAAGGAGGCAAGCTATGAAGTCCTGGTGTGCCATGCTAATGTCATCAGATATTTCGTGTGCAGGTTGGTAAACTCTCTTAAAATCTTGGTGTATAAAAATTTGATGGTAAAGTTCAGGACCAACTTCTCCAACTTCTGTTTCAGAGCTTTGCAGTTGCCCCCTGAGGCATGGCTACGCATGAGCCTTCACAATGGCAGTATGACTTTCATCACCATACGGCCCAATGGCAGAGTTGGGGTGCGAGCAATTGGTGAATGCGGCTATATGGACCCGGCAAAGCTCAGTACTACTTGAAGGCCGTCACATAAGCCAGTAATCATGTACAGTTGACATTAGAACACTTTTTATGAAATGTCTCCAATTACTAATGGTTGACAAATCATACAATGTACCTCAAACTTTATACTTCAATTTAAAAAAACTAAGACATTGTAAGTATGGGGTAAAAATTGTACTAATAGTTGACCCTTGAACTTGTAAAAACCACAACATTGTAGATTGTTATTAAATGTTTAGTTTTTTACTGCATTCAACTGTTTCTGTAAACTCATAATAAACCAACATCTAAACAAAACATGAGTTTTATAATTTTATTTGAAAATATATGTACATATCAATTAATGTTCTACATTTTAGAGCGCGTAGTCAAGTAGCTAGCATAATGGCAATGCTGAACTAAAAATGATATACACATGCAATCAACCAGACAAGTTAATATGCATCACAGTAATATACAGGCAGAACTACATGAATATCCCTTGGAACACAGTCTCACTTTAGATTTAAGAAATTAATTGAAACACAACGATTGGCACCAACTTCATGGATGCTGCGTGTAAAGAGATGCAGCAGTTGGTGGCTGTCGGATACATTCGGAGTTTCCAACTTGAAGTATGTTACAAGAGAAAAGACAGGTTGTATCAGCAATGCTAGGTGATTGTAAGATATTGAATGTGTTTAAATTGTTCTAAATTTTAGTGTCTAGAGTGGAAGGATGGGAGATCAGGAACGTACAACGCCACCAGTTTGTTCTTGATATACTTCAATACAATCATCATCTTCCATTCCCAGCTACAACAGGCAACATAACCAAGTAGGACAACCCTTGTAAGATATCCTATACTTGCCTAACTTACTGAACTTAGCATTAAACACTTCCTTATTGGCCAATAGTTGGAAATTATGAAATCTAATACAAGTACCAATAGCTGCACTGTAACGCATGCAATGGTTAGCAATATATAACCAGCCAGTTGCTGGCACTGAGTATCATGCAGTGTAACTAGGTTTGGTGAACCCAAGCATTGCTTACAATACCAAAATGGTTTTAGTCCCTTTACTATCTTGAAAACAGTCTTAACTCTAATCAATACAAAAATGCAGCACAAGTTTGAAGGCTTCATTGAGCAAAGAAGAAAATACAATCAAAGATTGAAAGTAAAAGTGTAACTCACACTACTAGGGGTCTCTTCATCATCTATCCGCCGGCCATCAAAGAAAAACCTGAGAGATCCAACTGGTAAACCCTGAAAAGGAGAAGTTTTATAAGATGTTTAGCCAAGCCTCTGTTTGAAAAGGGAATGCAAAGCTATAATTATGGTGATCCAAATAATAAGTCTTACATTGAGATGGTTGTCTGTCAATTGAATGCACCATTAAAAGGCTAGCTAGTATAGTAACCAACATCTTGTAGTAATGTTAATTATAAGCAATACTTCACTAATAACAGCAGACAAGCTTAAGGTAAATGAAACTATTGAATGCAATATGCTAAGTGAATAGAAATTGTTGGGTACAAAGACTTTGAAAAGTTGAGCAAAAATAATATATCATTATTTCCTACTTGTGGGCAACAAATTCAAAGTCAACAGAATAATAAAAAGGATTTCTCACCTGTTTTTGACTGTAAGTTTTCTTTAATTTTGACATGGGTGTAGTCATTTTAACTTTGAAGTGTATTTCTGATCCTTGGTCCTAGAAGCATGGAGAAAATAAGAATTACACCGATACCAAAAACCTGGTGACGCTGCTACAACAACTAGTCTCCAACTGAGGTTGATAACTAACAAAATTAGCAACCCACCTGCCCAACTACTTTTAATGTTATATATTCTGTGGTTTCTTTGGAGTCCCCACTGGGTCCAGCTCCATCAGTTTTCGATTCCTAAAACAAATAGTAATTACAGCTATAGACAGAAACATGAAGACATTAAATTGAAAAATTGTACTTACTTGAAACTGTTGGCCACACAAATGAATTGAAGATTAGTATAGATACGAGAATTTAAAATAACTATTTCAAATGATAGTCAAAAACAAGACATCTTTCAATAAAGCCATTTAAATTCAACAGATGGAAGGTGCTACCTAAATACTTGACATTGTTTACTGTAATCATTAATCATCTTGGAAAACCATTCAGAAATCTCACTTGTGATTCATTTTACAATAGCCTTTTCATAGACTGTACTTCATTTAAATAAAATAAAGACTACAATGTTCATTTAGAATTGAAATTTCTATTAGCGTTTTACTATGCTTGGTATTATTTTATGACATTTTACTTTGCTTTACACTAACTTTCGAGCTAAAACTTGTGGCTCATGAACTATTCTACTGCCAGATAGCCTAGAAATAGATAATCTAAACTCCCAAGGTTAGCATTATTTTACAATGCCGTGACGATAAAAAGAATCTAAATTGATATTATTAAAAATATCAATAATCTAATAACAGTACCACTCCATTTATAACTATAACATTAAGTTCATGATTTCAAATTTACATTCACAGGTGAGCTAATGATAGCAAGTATAGTAGAGTGATACATGAGCTGATCTTATTTGATCTCCATAAGATTATTAATACTCTTTTCTATGCTAAACCCAACATTTTCAATAAGCATTCGCAACCAGTAGTTGAAGTCAATATCGCATGTACTAATGAAAAAATCAAGGAATTCATTTTTGCTCATTGGATTTCTACTGGCTGAAACAAAATAAAATGCTAGTCTAAAAAGAAAGGTTTATCCAATGTTTTGAGAGAGATGAGCAAGTTTTAAGCTTCATTTTCTACATGCCCAAGTCTCAATTATCTAAAAAAAATGGCCGATTCCTTCCATTTCAAATTTGCATAGCTTTGAATAAAAATTACTTTGGTCAATGTGAAAAGTGAACCATCTATTTGTGCTTGCCAAGAGTCAAGTAGAACATTACACGATTTAAGTTACATGGATATTAAAAATCATGGAAAAGACATGTAATTACTCTCTTCATTGAAAAATGCCTTCGCTCTTTATTCAACATTCTACACATTGAATTTAAAGCTTATTCTGAGAAAATCATAAACTAATACCATCTTTAGCATGTGCAAAAACAATTATTCTAATTGTAGTACTTGTCAGCATAGTTTAAAACGAAAATAAAAGTACCACAATTGTAGTAATGCAAGCTTAAAATATTAGCATTAGGGGTATTGTTATTTTAAACTTAAAGCATCCCATAGCAGTAATTGATATCATTTAGATATCTATCATATATACACATAACGACTGACTCGTTGAATCAACTTGCAAATAGTTTTAAATTGACTGTGAATACCTAAACTTGGGATTGTCAGACTAACTTGACTTGCTGTAGATCTGATTCAACTCTTATTTTGCTAGATCATTCATTTTGACAGCTATTTACTGTTAGTTTTATGCTGATGCTCATATAATTACATGTATGCTGACAAAAAAACTACTACTAAGCAACTAGAAGTTTAACTTGAAGTTTGAACTCTCATTGCTATGTTTTTGGCTGTTAGTGATTCAGTCAGACTACAGTTAATGTTACTGTATCTCAGACAGTGGTAAGACTAAGTTCTAACAGTAAGACTAAGGGATCATCACATTAGTGATTAGTCTTTACAGTTACACCAACACTGACAGTGACTTAAAGTTAGTGTTACAGGTAGTGATAATGATATTGCCCAAAGGCAATGCCTGGTACTTTCAAAGTCAAAGTAGATGAGATGTGAAACTGATTGTCTGTACTCACTACTCACACTAAGCGTGAGAGTGCGTACATGTCACACTTAACCAAAATGTGACACTCACATTAACTCCGTGTCAAAAATATTGATTAGAAATCGGAATGAAAATCAGAATGAGAATCACCATCAGTTTGACAATCACAATGGGCATGGCAACAGCGTGATCGGTGATACTGATTCATTTTCAACTTCAAGACAGTTAAGCGTAGTCCAATTAAATTGTCGGACTACTCATTTATTAAAAAACTTTGGGCGCTATATAGTATTTTACGGTTAAAAATTAATTGAGGTTATTGAAATATAATATTTTTAAATGTAAATCAAAACTTACGTTGTTCGTCCCAGACATGGTCTTGGCGTTTTCAATGAAATGGTTCAAGGACTTCCAGATCCGGGTGTTCGCGGCAGAAAAGCTGAAATCTGTAGAATTCGCTGTTTTTCTTCGATATAGCCCGTGATTATAAAAACAGGGCTCAAGGTAATGGTAGTAAACCGTGAGGTTTCACCCCTGAAATAGAATAAATGTTCTATTTAGGTAGATATCTTCAAAGGTAGATATAATATTTAGGTAGATAAAGTAAACCACATGGATAAAAAAAAATTATTTTATGAATGCGTGCAGCATTGTAGAGTTTTATAGGAGTTATCCTTTCTCTAAAGTGCGTTGGTTTTAATCAAAAATAAGCAGGATGCGGGTTATAGGTTTTCATGTTTAAACTTAGACTTGAACACGATTTCTGCTTGCGAAATTCACAATTAGTATCATTATCATTGAACTGGAAAAGACCTTTTGAGTTCAGTGATCATTATCTTCAAGATAGTCTTGTATGTGCTCTGTAGCCGGGAGGCTTAATTTATGCCAGCACCAAAACTATGGTCGGTGTCCCTCAGTCTACTTGATGGCGATATTATGTGCTATAAGTTATTACTGATTGTCTCCTCCCCAAGCTATATGTTCTGTGGCGGTAGCCATAATAATTGTAATAGCTAAACTACTTCTATTTTAAAACACCAGTAGATTAAAATAATTTTTTATATACAAAAATAACTGTAAAGCTATACTCTATTATTGAAAAAAAATTTTCTAATTGAAATTATCAAAAGCCTAATCGAGAAGCTATTCCAAGTCTGCAGATCACATTCAGGGGGTCAAATTTTTTTCTTTCATAGGTCATAAGTTTGAATGGGCCCACTCGATCAGTTGATGTATGCATGCATCATCAGCAGTCTGCATGATCGTACGATTTACATTTTAGGCGTTTGGTGGCTTGAATCTTGTAAGCAAATTGTTTGAAAACCAAGTCTGTTTTTGCGTAAGTCATTGCTATATATAGACTACAGGGTTAAGCAAGTTGAAGTTGATGATATTGAACAACGCTATTTTATTTTACTACTAAATACTAGTACTGTAGTAATACTAATACCAATAGTAATAGTAGGCTAATAGTAATAGTAATACTAATACTAATAGTAATTTACTTTTAGTTTTACTTAACTTTTACTTTCAGTAATTCACTAATAGTAATTCTGATAGCATTTACAATTACTGATTTAGTGATTTAGAAATTTACTAGTTTTTGTTAATTTTCTGATACTGATAGTGGTTTAATTATGTAATTTTATTTTTAAGGTTTAGTTTTACTCAAACTGTAAAAATAAATGAAAGTTACACTTACTGTTACTGTTAGTGTTAGTGTGACTATCACTATGCGTATAACTCCGTAAAAGTATAAGTGTATAACTAATAGTAATAGTAATATTATTATTATTACTAATACTAATACTAATCGTATTAGTATTACTATTGTCAATAGTATTGATTATTATACTACTAGCATTACTATTAGTATTAGTAATTTGTAATAGTATTACTATTACTATTAGTGTCAGTCTTAGATTTACTTTTAGTATTGTTATTACTATTAGTATTACTAATACTATTGTCTATAAGTATTAGTATTTCACTATTTGTGTTTTACTATTATAAATATAAGTTCAACTTGTATTAAGGTGTGTTAGTATAACTATTACCTTTGGCTTTGCAGTTGCTTTTAGCTTACTTTTAGAGGGACTAAATCTAATAGTTATACTAATAGTTATAGCAATTACCATTAATATTAGATTTAGTGATACTAATTGATATTGTTAAGCTTAATGTTATTAAATTTAGTATTAGTATTACTATTGCTATTAGTAAAAGTAATATTAATTTGTTCCAGAGAAAGTGCAAAGATGAATTTTAAAATCTTTGATGTACACTAATTTTTGCTTCTTTATTTTTGGTTTCAAGTGAGTGTTGTAAATCATCTCCATTTAGTAAACAGTTATTTAGTTTTACATTAGTTTAAAGGCCTGGCCTCACGCTCGTGAGAATCACACGAAACTCGTGTGAATATTGTCGTGAGTTATCCTCTCATTATGACCAGCTACACACTCGTTGAACAAAACACATAATAAATAGTCTGTGAATGAGTCTTGCACGAGGTACAAACAGTAGAAAAGGGTAGAAACATGGCAAAAATGAAATAATCATTGTTGCTAAAATTCTATTGACCAATAAAATGGTGCTTATCGTTGATTGTTATTTTTTGTTCATCATCTTCATTGTGCACACCCAACGAAGACGATTTCGTTAGAATTTCTTCAAATTTTTTCGTATGGTTGTGTTTTCATGTCAAATAGACGATTTCGTGTGATTCTCTCGAGTGTGAGGCCAGGCCTTAAGAGAGAGGATGTGGACAAGTAGCTTTCTAGGTATTTAGTTTGGCTAGAATTCTCTAAGCTCAAAAGAAGTTGATACAATTTGTGTCACCCTAGTAACAGTAGTTACCATTATGTTCACCTGGTTATCACCATAGCAAAGTGCATGTTTTCCTAAAATGTGGTATAAGAGTTGCAAAGTAGAAATTGTTTTGAGTCAATTTTAGTATTTATTTTGTATGATAGTTCAGGTCCAGTTGCTACTTTCTACTATTGTGAAATGCATTAAACATACTGCTCTTCTAGTGAGCATTTAATCATTTTCATCAGTTAAAGGCATGCAAAACAGCTAATTGAAAAGTAACCGTAAAAGTATGAGTGTTTTTCATAGATTTTATTGTCATTGAAAGGCAATTTGACCTGTTAAAACAATGAAGTAAATCCTGATGTGAATATACCTTATGCATTTATGCTTGGAAATTAGGGTAAACTCTTACCCTATTTCTTGTTTGTTATCTTTGTTAAAATTGTTTGCAGTTTCTTTCTAACATTCCCCCTTGATGATCATGAAAATTAAGTGTAACGAGAGTTCCTAATAAATGAGTAATAAAATGTAATATAGTGAGAGTTCCTAATAGGTTGTTGAGAAAGTTGAAAACTTCTTGATGGGAAGGACATCGGTTTGAAAAAAGATTTATAAGCTATAAATCACAGCCAAAAATAAAAGTCCCCGATTTATTTACTTTATTGGTTTTGCATGCTGCGCGAAAGAGATGCATTATTGGTGATCAGCTAATATTAGAGAACACCAGTTTGCTGGCAGTGGGCAGTATCAAAACTGATGTCATGTTGGTTAGTCTGTTCAATAAAGTTCAAGTAAAATTACATGCAGCGATAGGATAGGAAGTGTGTCTGATTTCGTATTTATTTAAAGCTTGGCCAAATCTTATTGATCTCAATAGTGGCGTGCATTACTAGGCAGAGTGAAGCCCCTTGGCTCTAATTGCAACTATTGATCAGCTATAAGATTAAGTGATAATAACATATAATTTAATTTGATGTCATGTATCGCAGCCCTGCTATACTAATTATTTCACTTGACTTTCTCTACTCCACGTAATGGTTTTGCAGCTGTAACTCAATCTGATAGAGAAAATGTCTGCCAAAGGTATTTTTGAAGCAAAGGGCAAGTCTTTGTTGAACGCTGCCTTGGGTCAGCAGTATGTGGTACCAAACAAATGCGTGTTTGTCAACTCTCAGACAGACTGGGTACAGGTGGAAAGAGAAAACCCGTGGTTACTAACTACCGTGAGTATATGCCAAGTATTATATCATAGCTAGTTTTTTTAGTCAATTTATTTTGCAGAAATCTTACAAAGTTAATTCAAAATTATATAAGGCTAGAAAGCAAAATTCTTTCCTTTTAGTATTTAGAATAAATTCTAGGTGATTAGCGGTGTAAAATTTCTAGGTCGGCGTTTTACAGTCTGACTAAAGTGGTCAGCTCTCAATCTCTACCAGTAAAGACAGGTATTAATTAAATTCTAAGTTTAGGCAGCTTGAAATCTAAGTTTTATAAATGCCAAACCTCTGCTGCTGTTATTTTATTATGAATACCAGTTTTCTAAATTCACAACATTAGTCAGTACTACTGTCCGAGCTACAGGCAAAATATTTTTTTTTTTTTGGAAATTTTTTTGACTTAGGATTGATGCTTACAGGATCAAAGCCTAAACCCAATTGTGAACCAACTTCTAGTTTATCTTACAACGGAAATGTCCTCATAAGTCCTGAGGCTAAAAAATTTTTATTCAACTTGGGGTTATAGCTGCCTACTTTTTCCTAATTTCTGTAAGAGATCTTGCAGATGGCAACATTGCTAGAAAGTTTGCTGTTTTCTAACAGCAAAGGAAATGCTTAAATCTATAGCCTATTATCCTCCATTCTTTAGCTGACTGTTTATATAATGTAATACATTTGACATTCATTAATTATTGAAAGCCCTGCATCTACTCAACATGCTGGCAACTGCAATGTATCTTGTTCTACGATCAATTACCAATAATCTGCAGGTCTAGTGTTCAATTCTAAAAGCAACAGGAGAAATTTCTAAGACAGTTACTGCATTTCTACCAGTAGTCATAGTTAAAATGGAACAGCTTGTTAGTTATGATTTTACTTGTCATAAAAAGACAAGTTGTATTGACATTTTGAACACTTCAGAATAGCCTATGTATTATGCCAATGTATTACGCCAATGTATTACGCCAATGTATTACGGCTATGTGTTAATGCCAACAAAATCCAAAGCGACCTTATTTTTAGATAATATAAATAGATTCTAGAACAATTTTTATATATGAATATCCACAGCCTTACAGAAACTACATAATGCAGTGTTGAAGCAAAGCTCAAAGCACTATGCATCACTTTGGAACACTTGCAGCCACCTACTACACCATGCTGGCTGTGCTATCTCTTGTGGTGGACTTACAGATTGTGATAAATGCATTGTTTACCATTCCTGTATAGCCTGTGCATACTACTTCTATCTAGCCTTAGTTCTCTATCTCTGTATAGCCCACGTAGTTATCCCATATTACTCTGCTGTAGAAACTGATAGCTAAGCCTGATCAACTGATCAAAAGAAGAGGTAAATTGGGTCTCATCAAGCTCAACGCTGATCTCACTGAAATTAAGCAATGGATTGCAGAGAAGGTGGCCAGCAAGGTGCAAGTAAGTTGCTATAAGGTTTAGACAGCAGAAGGGGCTAGAACCTCCCCACCCTCTCTCCCTCCTTCTGTTCCTGAAGTGAACTCTTATCCAATACACTACCAAGTCAATTTTAAATGATAGAGCTGAGTGGATAAATTTTGAGAATTCTAGGTCTATAAAATCAAGTAGCTACAATCACTGGAGACAGCAAAATTTAAAACTTTTTACTGAAAAAAAGGAATAAATGAAGTTATGCGTTTCTACTAGTGATACTAAAAGACCGGGTAGGCTACAAGTTCCAATACTATGTAGAAAGAGACTTTATCCAGTGTATTATTGAGTAATATATTAGCACACCATCAACTCTGTCTCCTTTAAGCTGGCTGATCTAGTAGAGGTATAACATCACTATTACATTAGTATTTGATGTTGCCATGTCATGCATGCATGTGTGTGTGCTAGAGCCTCTATATACCACCATCATTGGGAATGACTGCTCAACGTCTGCAAATCATGTAATACAATACAGTACTTCCTCCGTATTTCCTTAAAGGCGGTAAGCTTCCAGGTTATTTATTACATTTGAGCAAAAGTTTGCATGCTTTTCAACTGTTTTATCAACATTTTATCCAATTTCTTATACGAAAACACTACAAAAATGTAAGTAAAAGTGGTCATATTAGGTGTCTTGGACTTGCCCAGACTTGCCCGCGAGCGTGCCCTCCGTGTCCTATTCTGACGTGGGGATGGCAAAATAGCCCTATTGTAGCGTGAGTTTATATCGCGTAAAGTTATTAAGAAGCGGGTTTGTCACAGATTCTCGTTATTCGTAGTTCAAATCACATGAATGTTACTCTTCGGGCGGCTACTAATAACTAACGTTAGCTACGCAACATCAAGAAAGGTAACTAATTTGACTGTTTTCAAATGGACTATTCCATTTCGCTAGTTTGTAACTTGCTGTAAATCACAAAATAATTATTTTCCCTATTTTAATTTCAATTATCATGTCGACCACACTACCAGAAAATTACTCTTAAATATGCAGTAAATGATGATTTTCAACCGTTTTGTAATGAATTATAGGTTAGTAGTTGTCTACGTAAAACCAAGTTTTAAAATTTGTAACTGAATCAGTGAAACTGAATCACAGTATCAGTATGAGTATCACTAGTCTATGTCTATGACTCTCACTCTAAGTCTATGACTATCGCCTATTGGTGAACTATTATTAATAATATTCAATGGTTATATTTATTATTACTATTATTAGTCATAATGATAATCATATGACAGTATCAGTATGTTAATGTTACGGAGCAGGATCAGTTTCGAAACTATTACTTATAATATTAGTTATAACTATAAGTATAAGTTATACCGATAGCTTTATTTATATTAATATAAATATTTATATTCATAGTAATACTAATAACAAATGTAATATTATTATGTTAATCGTTATACTTGTAAGTTATAATATAAAGCAAACGACACAAGTATTAATTTGAACTGCTGGTCTTAAAATAAAAAGTAAAATAAATAATAATATAAATCATAAAATATAAATTATAATAATTTAATTATACTAATACTAATAGCAATACTTATAAAGTAATATAATTAGAATAAATTTATAAAACTTAAACAACTTTAAATTTAAGGAACAACTTTAAATACAAACAAAGATAATATTAAATAATTATAATCATAATGATCATAACAATAAATATAATTATGATTCCAATAATTATCAATATATTATATAATATTTAAATTATTTTAATTTATAATTATAATCATAATTTTTATAGTTATAGTGAATAAATTCAATTTGACACAATAACTATAATATTATAAAGCAGTCAGCCTATCTCTAATGCTGATTGATATTCAGATTGTTATGACTGTATCATTATTCACTAACTCTAAGAGTAAGTGGCTACAATTATCAGTATCAATGTTGTGTTAGAGTACTATACCCATTGGAATTTTGATATATCCATTATATTTACAACTCTGCCTGTTACAGCTATTAATAAATTGAACCAAAATACCAACAGTGCCTAATCATCGCCTTATTTATAAAATAATCACAATCATAATGCTCAAGTTAATAGATTGGAAATTATTGAAAATTATGTTGTTGCCAATATAAATATGACATTGTATGCATCCAAGTAGTGATGTTGTAATATATCTTGGAAGATAATTACATTATAATAAGAGTTAAATTCCTCTAAGTAACTTTTTTTGCAATTATTCCTTAGAATAACTATAACTTATACTCCTAACATTTAATAGCGCATTAGTTTTAGATTGAGCTACTAATTGTATTTATTGCATATGAAAGTTAGTTTTTCTCCGTCAGCTGCATGAATGTGACTGGTAAATTTTATAACCTTTGGCAGTAATAACTTTGTAGCATAAATTAGACACGTTTTTATGAAAATACATAATTTTAATGCTATAGCTGCTAGTATTCTAATGGCTGTAATAATATTACTTTCACCAGCATTAATTTTTACTTTGTTCATGCTTCATAAAGCATTTTCTAAATTCTTTTTTGAATAAATATACATATAATGTGCTGAATAGATTACATATGTTGGGGTTCTTCCTATACTGCAGCTCAGCCTACACTCCCCGCCACAAATGTTCCTAAACTACTAGCTTCATCAGGATACAGATTGATGGAGCTGTGTTGATAAAAACTTCTCTTTTAGCAGTAGAGGCATCATGAAAAAAAGGCAAGTATTTTACTCAATAAGAATGCGGTTTTTTACTTCTACAAATTTGATAGCCTACACGATTCTATTTAAATGGAAACTGGTCTGACATAATGTGTCTGCAATTTATTAGTTATAATATAGTAAATACTATGCGGGCCTATAGATCAAATGGCTCAAAAAAAATTAAATAAAACATTACACAATGCTGTATTTATTAGCAATGTAATACTTAGCAAGTAATTTCACATTATTATTGTTTGCAAAGTTTCATATATTTACATATGTTTGTTCAATTCAGTGTTCTGAAGTAGAAGGTTCCAACAGCAGGGAAAAGCCTTGAACAAGATATTATGTTCTACATCTCCAACTCATTTTAACTTTGCTGGTCAGTTCATTGTGTATCTGGAGCATAGTTTTGTATTTTCAAGTAGTACATCAGATACCTTTGTAGATAGTAAAGATTAAAATGCTTGTGCAATGATGTCCATAATGTTGAACCGATTTATTGAAACTAAAACTGTTCTTAATTATAACAAAACTTGACAATCTTTACATAAAGAATAATGTCCTATAATCTATCTTCATTGTAAACAAAATTAGAAAGTTCCACACCAGCAAATTGTTTATCATCATCTGTAGGTGGAAGACGCGTGCACTCAGTTATAAAGGCAAGCTGACAGTGGTTTTCTTTGCCTTCTATGAAGATTTGGAAAGAGCCAGAAAATTAATACTCTATAACTGCAAAACCATGTTGTAGTGTCTTGTGTTATTGATTGAATCATCTAAAAGAAAAATTGTTGTATCATTATAATTTTACTGTTAATGAATTAGCAAATCTACTAATCTTGGTAAATATATTCAAGAACAAATACTATAGTGTAACTCAGTTTTGGTTATGTGTATGCTCCTTAAACGAATTTACAGCAGATATCAAACTATATATTAGAGACTGATATAGGAATTAAATTTAAGCTAACCATGATGATGTAAATAGCTGTTGTATGTGACTTCGAGAACTCTGCTGGCCATGTCAGTTCAAATACACCAGGGTGATCTGTTACGAATTTCATGTCATTATTGAAATTCAGCTTTTTCAAGTGCCTCTTCACAACTCTGGCAGCATTCTGACTGCTCCTTAGCTTTTTGCGCCTGAAATTTCTTCTACTTGCACCATTCTTCTATTGGTGGAATGTTAGCCTATAACAAACAGGTGTACCAAAGCTAAAAAAATATCTAATTCACTGCACTAGGATATTATTCAACTCATTTAAATTTAATATATAGCAGTAAAACAATCACATAATTGTTTTTATTTTATCAGCTTTACTTTACAAAGCTGAACCATATAATTTAGTAACTTGTCACCATATGTACAACATACAAATTGAAAACCTGATGTGATTGCTTTTTTAATAGAATATACATCAAAAACATGTTACTTTGATAAGCGTGTTTATAATAAAAGTATTAAACCAGTTTAAAAAAATTATTTTGTTATATAAGGGATCACAAGACTACATCATTTTAGACCTGTAGCTCAATGTTCCTCAAGCAACGGGCTGCTATGACTAATTAATTTTCTATCATTGCATTTGGTTGTTCTACTCATAGTATATTGGCGAGTTAAAATTATTGGTAATTTAATGTATATTTTAGCTACCTCTGTACAATCAATGTCATAGTAATATCAATTAGGTTTTAAATTTCACTGAGTTTATAGTAAATTACTGCAACCGTTACATAACATTTGGCTAGTTCTCTAGTTCATTAAATAACCATACGAACTTAAATTTACAACATGACAAAACACACAAAGCAAAATTAAAATAAGCATATTATGAACCAATGTAATTGATAAGCGATAATGCTGTTATATAACATAAATTATCAAATTGAAATAGTTATTATTACTATAAGTATTACTATCATTATAACAACTATAATTATTATTAGTATTACTATTACTATTAGTATTAGCATTAGTAGTAAAAAATGAGTCGAGTTCAACATAATATACAATCTAGCTTACTATAAAAGTAGAAGTAGAACTTTTAAAACTATCATCTGCATCATTATCAGAACTATGAGTAATACTAGTAGTTGTACTAATAGTAATACTAATTATTAATAGTAATAGTATCACTATGAGTATGAGACTTGGGCTGGCAGTGATTATCACTATCAGTATCAGTATCAGCATCGTCATAGTCAAAAGTTACAAGAATTAGAAGCCATATTCATATTGATATTCTCATTGAGTTATGCATAGTCATATTCATAGTAATAGTCAATCACTGATTGAGTTAATGTCATAGTGATACTCATACTCATAATTAATTTATACGATACTCATACTCATAGTGATAGTGATACTTCACCGTGAATTTAATAATAATTTTAATTTAATATTATCATTGTTGCTAATATTATGTCTTACTCTTAGTCTGACAGCAGCTCTATGAAGAAGTTAAACATAACTGATAACAAAACAAATTTAAAAAATAATACTGCAACAATCAATATAATGTATATCAATATGCTAGCAACCTAATTTTCAGCTCACTTCATTAACTTTCCGTGCAGTATTGTGAATTGTGATAAAATAAATTTATTAATGGTGACCTTGACATCTTCGTCCAAATGCCTTTCACGTCAAGCCCCGAACCAATTTGTAAAAATTTTGGATTTTTTACTTTTGATTATTTTTTACGAAAAGAGCTTCAAAATAAATTTAAAAAAAAGTGAGCTGTTGTCCACATGAAAAGAAATATATGAGCTAATTTTCTAAATTCAGGAAGTTACCAGAGGGTCACAATATTTTTTTTAAAAAATCTTTATTTTCACGACAAGCTCTATATATTAATATAGAAAAATAGAAGACAACTCTTTTTTCAGATTTTTCATGTGCCACGGTCACGTCAATATCAGTGCTATTAACACATATATTTTAATTCATTTTTTCTGGTATATTGAGTTGAGATTTTTTGTATATATTTTGTGAATGCAACTAAAAAAGTATGATCTTTTAATTAACAGTAATTGATTTTATCAAAATAACCTGGATGCCTACGATGTTTAAGCTGCTGGCACTGTGATTTAATAGAACACCAGATTTAACTCGCATACCGTTATATTCGGCCATTTTGTCTCTACACACATACATGAGCCAGAAACCGGTGGGGGGAGGCAAACCCCGACCTATTGAGTTTCCTGAGAAATGGGTCAGTGAGATATGGAGATAGTACTGTACATTATATATTCTACTCTGATGTCTAACCATATATCTCTAATGTTGTAGATAGGAAAGAGTACTGGCTACCTCAAGTCATTCATTATAGAGCCACTTGTGCCACATGAACAGGTGAGTTGGTTGAAGTTACTGGATAACAGCATCTGCAATGTTCTGTGTATTTATAGCAAAATGAATTATAGTTTCACCACCACATAAATAATATTTATAACAATGAGTCTCATATTTCATTGTTTTTGACAGTAAACACAATCAAGAATCTACCAGAGCACAGTGTATAATTTACTAGTATTTGCCTGTCTGTTTGTCTGTACTGGAATATCTAAGTAGGAGTCACACAACTTTGCAGTGTGTTGAACTGCTCTTGCTTATATTTCTGACTACAGTATGTTTTGTTCAAGTCTGTGAATAGATGTCTTACAATAGTGACTGCAAATACTCTGCAAAACACACAAGCTGTACTTGTGTGTACTGTGTGTACTATAGTAGCCTGGCTTGCTTCATCACAATGCGTGATGCTATTTCAATGTTGACAGAGTGAGGAGAGCTATGTGTGTGTCTATTCACACAGATTTGCTGACACAATATTGTTCCACCATGAAGGAGGGGTCGATGTGGGGGATGTTGAAGCCAAGGTACTGTACAAGTAGTGGTTCTGTGTGTGTTTATTCCATTGTCACATAGCCCAGGGTTTGTGCTGTGGGGTCTAAAATATTCATGTATTTACTCAAAAATAATTTAATACCATTATAATTAAATTCGTGGAAAAGAATAATGTCATTTTTTATTTTTGACAAAAGTCTAGTTTAACTGTCGCCAAGAAATGTCATTCATCTTTTTTCCATCTGTCTGAAGAATATTTTAGCCTACCGGTTGGTGTGTTATTTGAATTGCGGTTGTAGTAACTGATTTGTAACCTTCTATGGCCTGACGTACAGTTTGCTTTTTGAATAAGTTAAACTATATATTTTAATATTGATTGAAGTGGTATAATGATTTTTTATTCTATTCTATTAACAACTGTCTCTTCACATTTACTACTGATACTGTATCTTCACATATAATACTCATACTGTATTTTCACACATAATACTGATATTGTATCTTCACATATAATACTCATACTGTCTGTTATTCAGGCTTTGAAAATGGAGGTCAAGGTTGGAGCGACTCTGCCCACTGACGCTGACATCTCTCAAACGCTATTGGTTAATCTCACTGATGAGAGTGTCAAGAGGTAGGTGGTTTATAAACACTGTTAATGGGTAGATACTAGATAACTCCCTGTGTCTGCGTATTTCTGTGTTGTGAGCAAATGAACACGTGCCATGAAAAGCAAGATAAACGAATTAATTTTGTTATCTTTCATGCAGTCTTCCACTACGAAATATCTACCTTCTATACTTCGGGGCAAGAATTTTTCTGAGATCATATTTTTATTTCATACATATACTATAAATAATAGATATTTTCAACACTTGGTTATTTTCACTCTGTAGTGAACAAGATAACAATTGATGTTATTTTAGCAGCTATTATAAACTTCATCATGTTGGTCTATCTTTACTGTGCTCTTATAATACTTGTGTGCTAGCAGTTGTCATACTCATGTGGCTGGTATATTTTACAGTTTAGTCGGAAAATTCATCGAAGCACTGTATATAGTTTATAGAAATCTCCATTTCACTTACATGGAAATCAATCCTTTAGGTAAGTTGTCACTGCATGTGTCCTTTTATACATGTAATGGTAGGATTTCCCCTCCCAACAGTGCAAATCAAATTTTTTTAATATATTTCAATTCTTACATCTTTTGTTTTATAATTTGTCTATTTTTTTAAATATTGTTTTATCTAATTCATCGCTTTCTAAAGTGAAATTGATTTTTTGCAAGCACCACAATATTACTAAAGAAGTCATTTTGCAAATTTTCTAAAACTTGCAAAAAGTTTCAGGAAGTCTCTGATTGTGAAAAACTTTTATACTTTTTACCAACTCTTTCTATAGCTACATCATTGTATAGTATCTAATATGTTAACAGTGTGCCTAACCGCTATACTCAGTTTACCCCGTGTTGTGTATTCTGGAATGTTCTTGTTTGACCACTGCGTGAGATCTTCTATTACAGTCATAAGAGAGGGTAAAATCTACATCCTTGACCTGGCAGCTAAGCTGGACCAGTGCGCTGAGTATCTGTGTAAAGTGCAATGGGGGGAGATAGAGTACCCCGCCCCGTTTGGACGGGAAGCGTATCCTGAGGTTAGTCAGTCTACTATGCATTACGAGAGTGGAAGTTGTCTGTCCTGCACTCTAATTGGTGAGAGGCAATGTTGGTGTTTGTGTTTTAGGAGGCTTACATCCAGGAGTTGGACAGCAAGTCGGGGGCGTCTCTCAAACTCACCGTACTGAATAGGGAGGGTAGAATTTGGACTATGGTAGCTGGTGGTGGAGCCTCGGTCATTTACGCGTAAGTATTTACATATTCAGTCTGTATTTTTGGTTTAGCATTGTGTAAAGTTCGGTTAGTTTTAAGCATGTAACAGGTGTATTGGCTGTAATGAAATTTCTAGATCATTCCTAAAACTGAAGATATATTATACTTGTTTTAGTTCTATTGAGATACAACCAGTCTATTTTATAGTTGAGAATAATAATATAATAATACTTTTTTATTATCATCAGTATTGAGTTTTTAAGACTGCGTGTACTTTAATTCCCAAACCTGCCACTTTTAAAATAATGTAATATGGTTCTACTTATGCCCTCTGATTTTAAACTGTAAAATATTTGATGACATCAGAAAGCCTATTGTTTGCTCTGTTTGCGTGACAGAGATATGCGTGATATAGAAACCTGGTGAGAGTGCTAATAATACATTACCCGTAACTCTCCGCACTACCTCTGTAGGGATACAATATGTGATATGGGCGGAGCCTCAGAACTAGCTAATTACGGGGAGTACTCAGGCGCCCCCAGTGAAACTCAGACATATGAGTATGCTAAAACTCTGCTATCTCTCATGACAAGCAGCAGCAAACACCCGGATGGTAAAGTTCTTATCATCGGCGGAGGAATTGCTAACTTCACTAATGTAGCAGCCACCTTCAAGGTACAGGCACTCTGTCTTGTTGTACTGTATGCTTGTAATATCTACTGTATACTGTAGTATCTACTGTATATTGTAGTATCTACTGTATATTGTAATGTGTATTGTATGCTTGTAGTATCTACTGTATATTGTAATATCTACCGTATGCTTGTAGTATCTACTGTATATTGTAGTGTGTACTGTATACTGTATGCTGTAGTATCTACTGTATATTGTAGTGTGTACTGTATACCGTAGTGTAGACTGTAGTGTATATTGTATACTGTATTGTATATTGTATACTGTATTGTATATTGTATACTGTAGTGTCTACTGTATACTGTAGTGTCTACTGTGTAATTCAGGGTATAGTGAAAGCGCTGAGAGAGTATCAACAGCTGCTGAAGGACCACCAGGTAAAGATATATGTAAGAAGAGCTGGTCCGAACTACCAGGAGGGTCTCAGGGTTATGAGAGAAGTTGGTGAGCTGACATTTTATTTATAGACATCAAGCTGCTCTGTCTTGTAATAAAGCTACATGTTTGAATTTAATTCTTACAGCTTTATAGAATGACTGCCTGTAGACCCACTAACTGTAGTGTTCTGTTACAGGACAGACCCTCGGCCTGCCGCTAGAGGTGTTTGGACCTGAGACTCACATGACGGCCATAGTGGGTATGGCTTTGGGAAAGGAGCAGCGGGTGCAGCGTGTGACCGTCCCTACTGCGTCACACCACCATACTCACACCACGGCTAACTTCCTTCTGCCTGATAGTCATGATACACCACAGGTTTGTTGGTCTATGTTACGTCACACCCTGAACCAGGACTAGATATTTTAGCGAATAAAGTTGTTGAAAGTTGAAGGAAAAAACTCGCATTTTGGTAATACCTAACCCAGCTAAAAGACATGCCCTGCATCATCAAATCAGAGACAAAATTTAGTGAATTTATTTTTGATATTTTGACAATTTAATTGGAGTTATCATCTTTATGCAGACCATGCAGCGCTATATAGTTGCAATGTGAAAACTTGTAGTTGTTTGAGGTTGTATTTTGTATGATGTATGTTGCATATTGATAATTTGTAGGGAAATATTTTATGCAGTTCTACGTGTGTTTATTTTACACCATTGAATTTATAACATTACTAAAGGCCTGGCCTCACGCTTGTGAGAATCCCACGAAACTTGTGTGACGATTTTCATGAGTTATCCTCTCGTTATGACTAGCCACACACTCGTCGCAAACACATAATAAATAGTTTGTGAATGAGTCTTGCACGAGATACAAACAGCAGAAAGTTGCCAAACAGAGAAATGTGGTAAAAATGAAATAATTACTGTTGCTAAAATTCTATTGACCAATTAAATGGTGCTTATCGTTAATTGCGATTTTTCATCCATCGTCTTCATTGGGTGCACCCAACGAAGACGATTTTGTTTGAATTCCCTCAAATTTGATTGTATGTTTGCGTTTTCGTGTCAAATAGACGAGCGTGAGGCCAGGCCTTTATTTTGTTGTACGATTGTGAATGAAATGAATATTTTCTGCTTATTGGCAGTTTTATTATTTTAAACCTAAGAGTGGGCAACAAAGTTCGTAGCTTAACACTTGTCCAGTTTCTCCAAAGGATAGGCTGTAGATTAAAGACAAACACATATGAGTGCCTTATAAAAACTGCCCTTGTATTCCTATAAAAGAAGACAACTCCTCTTGAATTTTGGAACATGAAATTAACCGTTTGTAGTTTTTCAATATGGCAGGTTTTAAACAAGATTGCAAGTTGAACCATGTTTAGTATTCTACTTTGTAATGAAACACACATGATAAATAATGTTAAACTGTTGCTGTTTGGTCCCATTACATTATGTAAGCTGATTGGATTTTAGAATGCATCAGCCAAGAACTTGGTAAGCCTTGAATATTGTAGCCTTCCACTGCCTCCCCATTTGCTTATACCATTGCAGCTTTGCATGTAGCATATTTGGTTATAGGCTGACGTCACAAATATAAGTTGTGTGTGATTAGCTTAGATATACTTTACTTGCAGTGTTTTGATTGTTGTGTTCATAGAATACGGTGTATCTTTGACTGTAGTCTGACTGTATATTTCTACAGAGCTCGGCTTCCTGTGTGTGTTGCAGTAGCGCCAGCTGTTCTGTTTCAGCATGCTAAGATGTGGTTTAATAGGTTTTGCGTGTGTTTTCTGTTAATCATAGTAGACGTTGTTGAAATATGTTTTCAATCTGAAATTTTATTATAATTTTTTTTTAGCAAACAAACATGTATGTAAGCTGTGAATATTTTACAGGGCTCACCACTCTCTAGCCGCAAGCAATCCGTGGAGGAGGGGGCAGCTAAGGCATCCAGTACTTCCTCTCTGTTTACTAATAAAACTCAGGCTATTGTGTGGGGCATGCAGAACCGAGCTGTTCAGGGCATGTTGGACTTTGACCACGTGTGTAGCAGGAAGACGCCCAGTGTGGTGGCTATGACCTACCCACTAATGTAAGTGTAAACTATGAATATATACCCACTAATGTTAGTGTAAACTATCAACATATACCCACTTATTACCGGTTTTTAATGTGTATAAAGGCACAGCAGGCCTTGCAAATTTACCATAACTTATTCATAGGGTGTATCATTAGAATCATTTTGTTTTGTCCTGTTCCATGATTTACAGTAAAATTTATTAATTATATAAGGTATGCGAGTACACCTCAGTGTTACATACTTGTAGATTTGTCTTCCCCTGTTTAGTAAATATTAACACTGTTATAACATACTGGGATTAGATATCGCTCCACATAATATCACCAACTCATAGTTAGCAACGCTAAAACTTCTGTCAGGGATTATTTAAACTTGTTCGATTACACTACATTAGTCTGATGAACACGTGCAAGTGAACTTTTTGCACAGTATTTATGGCAATTATGCTATATCTGTAAGATAATGAAGGAATATTAAACCAGACTTCGGCCAATAGATTCCAGAATACAGCAGAAAAAAAACTTGAAATTGTTTTAAAATTGATTGCAACAAAAAATCTGTAAGTAAAGCAGAGGTGGTGACTTGACTCGGCACCGGCTGGTATTAAAGCTCGGGATTCCAATAAGCGGTGCAACAGATTGCATTTTTATGAAATACTCAAATAATCTGTTTTTGTAAGACTCTTAGAAGTATCTAATCTTATAAAAATATAATTTCCCAACACTGGAGAAAATGTGTAAGACCTGTGTCCATGTTTTCATATATAAATAGTGTACAAAACATATTCCTACCTCATACTGTGTAATGTATACACACACAGACATGCGTTTAAGTGTGTTATATAGCCTATGCATTCAATGGTGTAATATATGCATACTGGCATGCCTGTAGATATTATATGCATATGAGTAGGTAGAATATCCGTATGAGTAGGTAATATATGCATTCAAATGTGCTGCATTTTGAAATTATCTTTTAGTGGTGACCATAAGCAGAAGTTTTACTGGGGACACAAAGAGATTTTAGTGCCAAGTAGGTTTGCAACAACTTCACATTGTTGTAACTATTATATTATTACATCCAACTGTTTTATTACTATACCATAGCTGTTATATTACTATATTACTACGATTCTATTACTACATTACAGTTATATTATTAAATTACAACTAATGCATTACTATATTGCAACTCTTTTATTAACTATGTTGTATTTGTTTTATTATGTTACAAATGTTATATTACTATATTACAGCTGTTATTTGCTATGTTACTACAGTTATATTACTATAATACAATTTATATTATTGTTTTATAACAGATAAAGAACAGGTTATAATATAGCAGATCACTTTTTTGAACTGACAGCATCTTTGACTAATATTTTATTTTAATATATTTGATTGTTGCGATTGCTGTGTCGTTTTCCCTTGACACAAAGTGGTATCTTCCCACCAGTATACAAGCAGATGGCTGATGCCATGAACAAACACCCTGAGGCCAGTGTCCTGGTTAATTTCGCGTCCTTGCGTTCTGCTTACGACAGCACCATGGAGGCTCTGCAATTCCCACAAATCAAATGCATCGCCATCATAGCTGAAGGGATTCCCGAGAACAAGACTAGGGAAATATTGAGAGCAGCCAATGAGAAAAGAGTCAGCATTATAGGCCCGGCCACTGTAAGTCTAGACAGAAATACTGTAATAGAAGTGGCTATACAAACAGAAACCGGAGTGTAGTATATTTAGCACTTATTTTCTGTGTGTGTGGTCTAGGTTGGTGGTATCAAACCAGGGTGTCTCAAGATTGGTAACACAGGGGGCATGATGGATAACATCCTGGCATCAAAGCTCTACCGACCAGGCAGCGTGGCCTATGTGTCCCGTTCCGGTGGGATGTCTAATGAACTCAATAACATCATTTCTCACAACACGGACGGCGTGTTCGAAGGGGTTGCCATAGGGGGAGACAGGTAAATACGCTGCACTACACCTGCACTATACTTGCACTACACCTGCACTACACCTGGCGTCTGATCAACCGATAGGTTCAGCTGGTAATCTAGCTTATGTTTTCTACTCGCCCTCTCTCTCTCTGTCTCTTTTTCTCTACCTTTAAATGTCTGTGTGTCTTGTCTGCAACTTTTTGGCTGAGCTGATCAACTTCTACCTTCTACAACTTTTTTTTGTCTAACCTAGAGGTGAGAAACTCGCTGGTATTATTTTCTAGTCTAGTTTCTAGATCTCGCACCTAATCATACAACAGCTTTTCCAAATAATCAAGCAGACCCAATAACAACTGTTTTTAGTGTTCCAATCAAATGCTGAGTGCCTAGTCACCGGGAGAACTCGTATAACTGTATAGTTTTCATATTGTGCGTTTCTGAACACAATATTAGTTGCTTAATGGCTTCACTTTCGGCAGAATCACCATTCCCTACTTGCAACTGTGTGTACGTGATAGGAGTTATCTCTCTTTCTAACCTTTCTTTCACAGCTCTGTTTAGGTTTCTGTCATGGGCTTACAACTCCAGTAAGCTAATCAGTTTGTGTGCCGAGTCTCTTGGGTCTCGTATCAGCCCCCTGGTGTGTGGCGCTGCACTACTGGGTGGTCTGGTGGTGTCACGCGGGTGGTCTGGCGGTGACACACGTGTCACTTTTATTGGACTTTAATTGACAGTGTGAGAAACTGTTTCATCATAATTCACTTTTATCACTAGTGACAATTATTTCTCTGATTTTTTGCATTTTTTATTTGAAATTAATTTGAATTTCAATTAATGGCCAAGCAGATTATCTGGCCAGCTGAATTTAAGCACTCAAAGATGATACACCAGTTTCTAATACTCATTCATAAGCGTTATGGTCTTTGCATATGCAGCTAAAAATAGTAGCATGACAACAAGTAAACTTGTGGCTAGCATAATAACAGCTATTCATCTTTGTCACCTTTGAGCTAGATCACTGCTGACATAGAGGAACACAGTTACCATGAATAAAATAATTTCTATATATCAAAAGTCGAGCACTTGGACAGCAAAAACTGAACACATTTGGTTGTTGGATGATGTTTATTCATGTAAATATCTTCTACTGCGTAGATATCCCGGCTCTACATTCATGGACCATGTATTGCGGTACGAGGCTGAGCCTGATGTGAAGATAATCATAGTACTCGGGGAGGTAGGTTACATGTAATATATGCAGCCATGTATACCATCTTCATACAGTGCTTCCTCCATATCTTACGGAATACTATGGATCACGAGACGGGCTTGGACCCCGCTTTGTAACTTATGTGCATAATATAACGATAAAATGGCCAAATTTAAAAGATCCACGGAATCTGGTATTCTACTATGTCACAAATTGAGGTTTTGAGACCTTAGCTTATTGAGATATTGAGGGAGCACTGTGTAGGTATGTTTGTAGGTATGTTTGTAGGTGTGCATGCATGACTGTATGTGTATGTAGGTATGTAAATGTATGTATATGTTTGTGGATATGTTTATGATATATGTTTCATATTATACGATATTCATAGATATGTATATGTTTATGATATGTTTCATAACTGTAGGAAACGACTCAATTCCTCCATTAATAATTTATTACTTTATTTATACTTCATGATATTATATCACAACATGTTATTGCATAGCTTGTAACAAAGAGTTTTCCTTCTCATTTCTAAACTTTTAATCCTGGCAACTCCTCAAAAATGATAGAGAAATGTTGGTCCGTACACTACTTGTGTGAACTGTGGCAAGGGGGCTAGCTGAACATTATACCTACTTTGTTTATTTCATATTTACTGATTCATTGAAACTGAGATTACTCTGAACCAGCACCTGTGGATTAAAGAATTAATTATTAATATCTATGTTTACTGATTAGCACACATGATGGTAGGCTGAGTGTAGAGCTCTATTTCTTTGATCTGCCCTCCCCTTGGCAAACCTGTTTCATTCATATTTTTATTGTCTTGGTGTGATTGCATCCAGTACATAGGTCGATGGGGACTTTACCGTATGGCAAACATGTTGCCGAGTTGTACAGTTTTGTATTTCCTGTTTTTCTCCTCTGCCACAGGTGGGTGGCCGGGAGGAGTATGACATCTGTGAGGGAATACGAAGCGGTCGTATCACTAAGAGAATGGTCTGCTGGTGTATCGGCACATGCGCCTCCATGTTCACTTCAGATGTAAGTCCGTTAGTTGAGGAAAATTGTTTTTCAATAATTGTAGATCTTCAAAGGTAAATATTTCAGCTACCGCACCACCTAGCACTTGTTTATTTCGGTGACATAACTTCTATGATATGAGCCCAAAGGTGTCCTAAGAGCACCTTGCGTAAGTTTAGATGGCACTACATTGTAGATTATATTTCTAGCATGCAAAACGTATTAGAATTAATTTTTTTTTCAAAAATATCATTAAGTTGCCGCATTATATGTTTCAAAGGTGTTGATGTTTACAATTTTGTCACTAATTAGCATGTTATTCAAAAGGTTTCTAAAAAATAGTTTTTCGTCCACTAAAATTTTCTACCTGGTATAACAATTTACTCAAAAGGATTAAGGAATTACCTTTTTTTCTATGTATAATCATTCTTTATTTGGATTTGCTCATTATGTAATGTTTTATATATTATGATAATTATAATTTATTACCACCAGTTATGTCACAACTGCTGGTGATACATTTCTCAGCGCTGACAGTTATGTTAATAGTATGTATGGTAGGGCTTTCTAGCCCTTTGTTAACGAGTTATGAGATTATCTAGGTGCAGAGTTCTAGTTGAAAATAATACATGCCTGAGTGTAAAGGTAAGAGAAATGTATGCGCGGCAGGGCGAAGCTCTGTGCTGATTTTCATCCCAGAGGCATTCTAAACCCTCCAATGTCAAGCAGTCATGTTGTAGTCTAAGTTCTATGCCTTCAACAGGTGCAGTTTGGGCACGCTGGTGCCTCTGCCAATGCAGAGAATGAGACGGCTGCCGCTAAGAATAAAGCCTTAAAGTTGGCGGGTGCTGCTGTTCCGGACAGCTTCAATGACTTGGGCGATGTAATCAGGTTAGTACCTCGTTTCTTTTAAGTTTTATATTTGTTTTGTAAATGTGGCATAGAATTGAAAATAAAAAATGTTTTGATAACTTTCCAAAGTTGATACTTTTAATTTTGGACAGGTTTGTAGTATTAGCAGGTGTGCATAGCACTTTCTCAGTAGGTAGTGTTTGATTACACGTGTGACAGTGCTGTATCTTTACAGAGACATCTACACAGAGCTTGTTGGTAAAGGAGACATTGTTGAGAGGCCTGAGGTGACGCCCCCTACTGTACCCATGGACTTCAACTGGGCTAGGGTCAGTGTTTTACCATATCATCAGACATCTCAATATGCCTCTCACAAGTTTCGATTTGGGCAGAATTCCATAGATTTTTATTATTCATTGAATTTAAATTTTCAAACCAAGTGTCTTCTTGGAATGCGTATCTTGAAAAGATGCTCTATAAAATTACATTTTAACATTATCTTGTCTTTTTTTGGCAAGTTTCAGACTACTTCTCAATCAATAAGCATTAATCAGTGTAAATAAAGCTAGCTGCGTGGACATAGTATAAGGAGACAATGGCGCTGTTCAACAGAACCCCTCTTCTCTCCCCATATGCCCTCCTATGTCACTCTGCACCATGCTGTTGACACGGTCCTCTCTGTCCCATAAAACCTTCACCGTCGCTAATCCCAATCCGGCCATACTTAATATTTTATGATGTAGGTTTATTAAAATAATTTTATTATTGTATTAGTTGCCTTTTACTCTGGTATTATCCTCAATTTATTATTATCATTTTAATTTGCAACGATCGTTGATGGCCATTCATCTTCTTCTCATTCCTCACGTCATCTTTCTCTACACTTGAATTAGTGTAATAACTCTCGCAGTGCAGTTTTTATAATGACATTGTTTGTTGTTGGAAATGGCCTGTCACCAGCTAATCCTTTTCCAATCCTCTTCCCATCTTTTCTCCAGATTCTCTTGACATACAACTTTCTCAAATATATGTGTTTGTTACATCGATTTCTATTGGATAACTGGCTATCTCATTGTTACGTAAATCCTGTTACTATCATGAACTTTAATTTTGACCTTGAGCCTGGCTTAGCATAAATAAATTGAATAATTTTGTGATTTAAGAATTGATTATTCAGCTAATTGGAATATGTATTACTTTCAGTAGCAAAACTGGTCAAATCAATGAACTTTACTATTTCACAAGTTTTCTACTATATGTTTTGTCCAACAGAAGCTAAAGAATAAAGTAAAGTAATATTAGTTTCAATTAAAAAGTATATTGCAACAAGCTCATGGAAATGTTTGTCCATCATGGTGGAATTTACACAGCTTAGCGTGATTCATAGCTTATGAACTGCAAATGATGTGGTCCCCGCACCATTCACTCTGCTAGAACCTGTAATACAGATAGCCTGCATCCTTGTATGTAGATACTGAACAGTGTATTCAGAAAAACACTGAATGACTTGGATAATCCTTACCGTTGTTTGTTAAACTAGGAGTAAGTCAAGACAGAAGGGCGTGCACTCTGATACGATTATCCTTACCAACGTTGTATTAATTTCTCTCACCTGCCTTCTGCCATGTAGCTGCTTCGTCATCGCCACTACCCAACTACATCCTGGAATAATAGAAGACAATTCCTACTAGTCAGTTGCTTGTCTCTCCAAACACATCCTTGTGTTAATGTCAACCTGTCACCCAGCTTACTATGCAGCTAAATCTAGCAAGTGGTTTATCAGAATGGCATGCGTCAATCTCAGATATCAGGTGTTGGGGTGTCGTTAGACTGCGTTCACTTCATTCTCACAACTCCAATAGTGTTTATATTCTTCGTGCATTAAAAGAATGAAACAAAAGCTGCAAGTTTTTATTTCCTTTGGTCTGCATTATGTTGACAGCATGACACGTATATAATTCCTGCGGTATATTAAGGAATGACTAGTTATAAAAAATAAATCTAAATATTTAATAGTTATTAGTTTCTAACCCTTTAAAGGTTGGCGTGAGAAAATGTCCCCTATTCACCATCATTAATGTTATTCCATTACGATCCACTCCGCTCAGCTTCCTTCGTACGCTCCTTCCTTTGTTCTGGTATGAGACGTCTTTGATCTGTTTTCTCATGTTTGTCCATACATCTACTTTTTATCTCCTATCTCCAGTGGTTATGTCAAAAAATGTTAAGATTTTGCTACTTTTGCATCCATTCTCTGTAGTCAACAGCTCTTGAAAATCATCCACTTTTTTGCAAAATGCTTTTTTTAATCACCTCGTCTTCATCTTCTTAAAGTACTTTTTACTGCTCTTTCAGAAAAATTTCCTCTGTCTCCTTTTATATGACCCCCTCTATCTCTTCCACATACCACTCTTTCTCTTTTACATACCATCTTCTCTCCTCTCCACATACCTCCTCTTATCTCCTTCACATACCCCCCTTTCCCCTCCTCATACCCACTCTTTCTCCTTCACATACCACTCTTTCTCCCCTCCACATACCCCCCTCATCTCCTCTGCCTTCCATACATTTCCAATGGCTTTTCCAATGTTTCAGGAATTGGGTTTGATACGTAAACCGGCTTCTTTTATGACAAGTATTTGTGATGAAAGAGGGCAGGACCTTCTCTACGCAGGTATCCCCATCACTGACATATTCAAGGACGACTTGGGTATAGGCGGAGTTCTAGGACTTCTGTGGTTCCAGCGCAGGTATTTCCAGTTATGCAAGTAGGTGTGTGATAAATTAACTTGTATTTATAGTACAAGTGATTTATAACTTGCTTGTAATGTACATGCTTTTTTATGTATGTTATCAAGTAGTCATTTATCATCTCGCGCACACTCTCTCTTTCTCTATGACATAACGTCATCAGTCATTCTGTCACATTTATGTAATAACTCCGGTACAATCTTCATTATTAAACTCGATGGTCATCTTGCCTACGAGGCACCTCACATTGATACCATATTCAAATACGCCAGCTTAATCTTTTTGCGCTATTGGAATCTCGTAAAACGTGCACTGTGCAGCTGCTCCACCATTAAGCGAGAATGAAGAACATCAGCTCTGGGGATTATCTAGGACTATTTCAATAACTTTAAGCAAGTGTTCTTAGCTTCGAGTCTTACATGGTACGAGGTATCTCTCTACTACCGGCAACTTTTCTTATAGGTCAAAGTGCACCTTCTTATCCTTGAGACTTGCATTGTCAGGTCTGTCCGCTGACATCTAATAAAAATAAAATGTTGACACAGATTAACGCTAATCTGTATATTCCAAAGTTATTATTCTAAGATAATACTAATTAAAATTATTGTGTGGTAATCTATTAAACATAAATTGATAAATAATTGCCTCTTTATTAAAGTTTAATATCCAATTTGAATTAAATTTCAATGAAATTTAGAACTCCCTGATGTGTTTTAGCATCTTCTTCCTGTTGCTATTAAATTATATCTGTAATACTTTAATAAAGTTTTAATTTTCTTGAAAAGACATTTTTTTAAAGTCATTGTATTAATTGAAACTCGCTGTGAATTAGAGTTCCAAAACTTATTCAAAAATGAACTGGTTAAAATAAGTTGCCTAAGTACACGTTCGACGACCTCAAGTGATGCAACTCAAGGACAGCTTCTGCATCTCGACCAACTAACGCTGTCTGACAGCTGACAGGACTCGGTATGTGCACTGGCTGCCTGCTGAGATTGTCCATTTTTAGCTGCCTGCCCTTATGACATATTTGTGTCTGGTGCCAATGTCGAGTTGAACGGTATATGTCATATTCTACTCTATATGTCAAGGTCACAGCGTCATGCTGTCCTCTCGTCTGCCGGCTCCTGAAACGTGACCAGCTCTTCCATGATTTTATCAGAGTACACTCTTTTAATTGTAAATTGTTTTATTTGCTACAGATAAAAGCAAAGATCACTAAAAAATGCCATGCATTACTTTCTTTAACAATTTTTCGCCAAACATTTTCGACTTCATTGCATCAAGTTATGGAAAGAAATAAAATAGTCTTTTCCATCTACTATTTTGCCTGACCAAATCTTGTCTGTTGTATGAAGGCAGCTTTTCACCATGCACATCAGATATTGTTGGAAATCACGATCTTGCATGGGACCTTAGTGTCAGTGTACTTGTAACACATCAAGCTTTGTCCTTTTTAGAACATGTTGACAAAATAATAAATTTTCCAATCGTACATATAATAGGCCTGTTTTATATAAACATATCTTAGCTTATATCTACTCAGTAATAGAACAAGCCAGTGCACATTGTGCTTTACTGTCCTGTACAGAACTAGAAAGAGCTTGCCAGGCTTCTACTTTTGAAAAACAGTGTTGATAACAATATATCCATACATTTATGTTGGAGAAATGCATTGAACTGTGATATATTAAAATAAGATTTAATGTAATGTTATTTACCAGCTATCTGTTCATTAGTAAACAAGTCATAATTACTATTACATATTAGGTAGGTCACTTGGGAAAACTTGGCTATGGCCAAGCTATGGTATTCCTAGAATTTAAATGTAAAAAGTTATTTGGTACAAACTCGGCATTTTTAGTTTTAGTCCTAAACAATGAACTATTTGGTAAATCATCTATTATTTAATAAACTTCTTAAAACATTCGAAGTATTTTTTATAAAAAAACTTCAAAGTAAATGTCAGAGTAGTCTTCTCTTGGCTTACAGTACTGCACTTGTTGGCATCACAACAAGATTTGTTCATTCCAAGCATAGTTTAATCTCTTCATGCTTATACCAAAGATCTCATGTCAACGTCATCAATGTACAAACTGCTGCAAAGCAATTAATTACTATACGCTTAGAAATCTGTGTTGGCATTGGTATGCCATTAATCCTAAACACCACTACTAGTAGGATTAACAGCACACAGCTCTTCCTAGCATGGGTACAGATATTTTCAGTGTTGGTTCAGATTTAGTTAAAGTAAATATTTCAGAATCCTAGCTGATGTTTACACTCATTAGTAATTCCGCGATCCAAATGTATCAATGTGAAATCTCTTTCTGGCTCAAGTTGGTATATTTGTGTATAGTTTTGAAAGAAATCAGTGAATTGTTTCTAGTGTGCTGGATTACAAATCTGCACACATATTGTTACAATACACATTAATTTGATGCTGTTTCACTTTAAGAAAACAATTAGCCTCAGGGTGGCCTTTAGCCTTAGTATCCAACAAAAATTTACAAATGTTTTACAAAGTTTCGTTTTTATTTACTCAATAACAACATAAATATTGGTCTCTGGTCATGCACTGTAGTACAAATCAGGGTTGAGAGTTGATTGGCAGTGAGTTCATCTTAGAGTTGTTTTTTGTAACTAAGTTTTTTGTTCTATTAAAACATTTGTCCCACTATTTTTTATGCTTTTGATTAGCTACTATTGCTCAAAAACACTGTGCGTACAAGAAAAGTGCAGATTTTATATTTAATGCAAGGGCTCATAATCAACTTATTCCTCTTCAGACCCCATTTTACACTGTCTGTTTAGAAGTTATTTTTGAGGCTATATTCTCAGCAAACTGCAAATCTTAGTGATCCTTATTTCTAGACTGTAGAAGTAAACTAAGTTGACTTGCCTGTGGTATTTGATGATGAAATTATTACTTCACAAGTAAATTTAGATTAGTGTACTCTTTCTAGATTGAGATTCCATGTAAATATTTCAGATTGCCAGCATATGCTACGAAGTTTATAGAGATGATACTGATGGTGACGGCAGATCATGGCCCAGCAGTGTCTGGAGCACACAACACTATCGTGTGTGCCAGAGCAGGCAAGGATCTTGTCTCCAGTCTTACTTCTGGACTCCTCACCATCGTATGTATTTATTGCCATGTGAAACAATATTATAGTCTCTTTAGACAGTGTTACAATGTAGGCCTTTCATACTCGTATTTTGTCTTTTTGTTGATATTTCTGTAAGAAAAACTGCTATTCATAACCACACAGAGTCTTAGAGCAGCTATTATAAACTATTTCAGCTTCAAATGTGGATGACTGTTTAAACTGATATCCGGGTAAAAACTTCCCTCTAAATCACTTGTTTTGGCATTTTGATTGAAAACCTAATTATTTGTCTTGTTCCAATATCTTGCGCCATTTTAGAATGGAAAACTCAGGGTAAAGTCTGTTTGTATACTCTTTAATTCTAGTAATTCTGTATTAACAAAAACAGTTTTCTTTTTTTGCAATTCTTGTTTCTGTCAAAAGATTATTTTTATGTAACTCAATCAGAAAATAAAAATCTCATCAGTTATACTTTATCATAGTTTATTTAGTTTAAATAGTAATTTTATTGCTGGTGTCAAGTGTAGAATATCGCTCATTATTATTATTATTATTATTATTAATTTTAATAAGTAAATTTAATTGCACAAATAACAAATAAACATATCAACACCTCTGTAATGCTTAGAATAATAAGAGGCCTATTATAACATACTCAACATATGCATAGAATCCTGATAAGTGTAAGCTAGACCAGGCCTTTACCTAGATGGCCATATCACAAATTCTCTTGACTGTATATTTTGAAGTTCCCACCCCAAATTATTGGTAACATTTCATAATATATTCAATAAGAAAAATACGATTTCAACATTTTGGTCTAAATCCAAACTTTTTTGCCACTGCCAACTTGTGTCCACTTTTAGTGCCGTGAGTATGTTTTCCTTGTAGGAAGTTTTGATAATTTTATTCTGTGAAAAGGTTAGCCCAAATCTCACAGCTATATTTGCTTTCAACATGTTTTAATTTTGCTCACTTACAAATTTTTTTTGTCGTAAGGTGGGTCATTAGAACCTTCAAGTCAATTTGCATTTCTTCCAATGTTTTCATTTTTATTAAAACTGAAAACGAATTCACCTCTTAGACAAAACTAGGAAATGTTTAACTCCAACTTCATGCATCTTCATAGTTTTGTTCAATAAACTAAAACTTCCTTATAGTTCAATATGTACATTTATTCACATATGTAGCCTCTATTTTTAGGGAGATAGGTTTGGAGGGGCGCTAGACGACGCTGCCAAACAATTCAGTGAGGCGTTGGACACTGGCATGATTCCCATGGAGTTTGTCAACAGTATGAGAAAGAAGGGACAACTCATAATGGGAATTGGTCACAGAGTTAAGTCGGTGTGTAGACCTGCTAATACTGCGTCACCAGTAATTTACTGTAACTGGCTTTAGTGGGTATTTAATTCGATTATATAATTATTATATTATTCAATGATATGTATAATAACATGTTATTCAATAATACAGTATAATTCTTATTGTGTTCAATGGTGTGATATAATTATGTATTATATTATTCAATAATATAATATAATATCATTTTCCTCAATAACGTGATATGGTTATAATATTGAATGATATGATATAGTTATTATAATATTAAATAGTATGCTATACCATGTTATTCAATGATATACCATGTTATAGAAGCTGCTGCTTCTGTTAAATTCTGTCACTAAACATTTAATTGACCTTGAAAACATCCAATCCTGTTATCTGCCTTATCCAGTTCTTAATGAAGCTGCCAATCTATTATTCTGTTGAAAATTTCCGTAAATGTTTTGTTTTGTTTTTTACTAAAATTGAAAATGAATGCAAAGTTCAGATACTGCTAGTGGGTTGAGGTTTTCTGTGAGGTGCAATAGTTGCATTGAGCTGATATAATTTGTGCTTTTCTAAGCGTATGTCTGCATTGAATATTTCAATTGAATTTACATAATGAATTGTTGCTTTTTTGCGTTTTCTTTTTGTGAGGCGGATGGACAATGCCCGTTACATTAGCAGTTAATACACATACTATCTAAGCTAAAGCGCCACCTCAATTATAATGTATGCAGGCAGCCATTTTATTGAAACTCACAGGGTTTATTATTAGATGTCATTGTAACAAGTTGCACGTCTGTCATCTTATTAGTGTCCTATAAAAACTAATAAAATAATTGGTGTTTGTGTGTTGGCCTATCTGGTCCATTTAAGAATGTTCCCACACTTTAAATTGAGCAGCTAGGCTGACAAACCACAGTTTTTTGCCTCAAATATTTTTGTTTATGCCTGCTGATATCTGGTGACGACAGGACAGTGCAGCTACTCTACTTGTCTAACTCTCTATTCCGGTACTTTCTCTCCCAAAACCTATTTATCGGCAGCCTAAGATTCATTAGTCAGCAAGTCGCGGCCCTGTTTAGACACTCAGCCTGTCTGTGTATCTGGCATTCCATCAGTGGTCAACGAGTACATTTATGTCAACAAAAGTATGCAATAACTTTTCAAAGTGAACAAGTTTTGGAAACAAAATTGGAGTAAAAACTATGACTTGAAAAGCGGAATATGCTAAACAGAGCAGGAATTATATTAAATTACCCTCTGCATACTGATAAAAATTATTGTTTTGTTTTGATTTTATTAAATTATGTACTAAACTGTTAAATTTTTCACAGATCAATAATCCTGATAAAAGAGTTCAAATACTGAAGGAATATGTGAAAGATAATTTCCCAGCCACCCCCTTGTTAGACTATGCCCTCGAGGTGGAAAAGATAACGACATCTAAGGTGAAGTACTCTCTTACCTCATCATACTGTACATCACCTTGCACTTGATATCCTTGCTATTAGTGTGCACTGTCCAACTGGCAAACACTTACCTGCATGTGCATGCTCCCAGGTGACACAGGAGTGCTGATTTGCTCAACTGTGGAGCAAATCAAGAAAATTCAAAATAACCATGTAGCGCTTCCGTCATTCATATGTTCATCATAACTGCTGAGTCTGTAAAGCTGTTACTATTACCACTACTAGTACTACTGCTGCTGCTACTACTACCGCTACTACTACTACCACTACTAGTACTACTGCTACTGCTACTACTACTACTGCTGCTGCTACTATTAGTTCTACAACAACTACCACTGCTACTACTACCGCTACTACTACTGCTGCTGCTACTAGTACTACTACTACTACTACTGCTACTACTACTACCACTACTACCACCACTACTGCTACTACTACTACTACTACTACTACTACTGCTGCTACTGCTGCTGCTGCTGCTACTAGTACTACTACTACTACTGCTACTACTACTACCACTACTACCACCACTACTGCTACTACTACTACTACTACTACTACTACTACTACTACTACTACTACTGCTGCTGCTGCTGCTGCTGCTGCTGCTACTAGTACTACTACTACTACTGCTACTACTACTACCACTACTACCACCACTACTGCTACTACTACTACTACTACTACTACTACTACTACTACTACTACTACTACTACTACTACTACTACTACTACTACTACTACTACTACATTTTCTAGGGTTTATTTTTAGTGTTGCAGGAATTGTAAGTTGAATAGGAAGATGTAGGTTGGTGTGATTTAGCAATTTTACCAATAATCTACTTCCACATTTACCATCAAGGCATCTTCTATTTTATCTCCATGTCAAATATAACTTTCTATTGTTCCACCCATAAATTATTAGCAATTACCTACCTGAACAATCAGGTATATTAACATAAAAATTTTAAGTTTTAAAAAATTAATGCAGGGAATCCATTTTATCACTGCCTACACAGACTAAGTTAGAATTATTTATCAATCTCTCTGATTAATATTCATAGCTGTTGTAGATGTAGAGTTACCGGGTGGCTGATGCCAGGCCAACCCTGGTAACATGTCTGGTGCTGTTGTAGAAACCCAACCTCATACTGAATGTAGACGGATTCGTCGCCGTATCCATGGTGGACTTCTTGCGTAACAGTGGCCTGTTTACCAGGTAAATGTCATGTAGTTTACTGTCACATCTATTTACCTATGTTTATTTCTTCCAAGTGTAAGTGCGTTTGTACTGTATGTGCATTATCTGCATGATGTACTGTATGAACACTATTGGTATGTAAGGACGTATGTACTTACTGTATATGATGCAAGTGCATGTCTACTGTATATACATTATCTGAATCTAAGTACATGCGTACTGGATGCACACTATCTTCATAATGTACTGTATGTCACTTATAAGTCAATTATACACAGTACACATATATACATATGTGTACTGTATATAATTGACTTACATGTATGTGAATAACGAATATAGTATAACTCTTTCATATTTGTGCAACAGAACTTCAATTCAACATATCAATACTAAAGTTTATCCTTTCCCAGTAAGGGTCTCATGGTTCACATGCGCTAAGCTGTACTAAAACACAAGAACTGTGGTTCATACTGCATGTTAACATTTACTATAGTTCCTTCCATGTTTGTGTGACGTGTGTTCCAGGGAAGAGGCCACGGAGCTGATAGAAAATGGAGTCCTCAACGGTCTGTTTGTGTTGGGACGGAGTATGGGCTTCATCGGTGAGTTCTGTAACTGTCTCTAAGGCTACATGAGTCACCGTGGTGCTCAGCCAGCTGTGGGATGTGATTCGCTAAGTCTGTGCAATTTTCCTCGTATTTCCTGTCTTCTGCGTGCTGATTGGGTGTGAAAGTTAGTCTTCCTCGGAGTAGCTCGGCTTTATTTGGACATGTCAATTCTCGCTCAGTCAAAACATTTTATTCGACGCCTAAACTGGTTTCAACTAGCAATTCTCAGCGTTTAAAGTATCCTGCGTAAGCGTTGACAATGCTCCCACATCTAAAACAACAGAATAGTGAACTTTGTATGGCACAGGCTTGGCTGATACTTTGTATCTCAAGGTAATTGCAGAAGAAGTTGGCGAAGAAGGCTGTATGTTTGTATCTTGTCAGTGCATTCTGATCCACTGATGACATCATCAGATGTTCACGTGATGAATTTAGAATTGATTGATTATTTTTAGACATGATATTTTTCCCAGTAGCCGTTCTTTTGGCTACTGAAGCCATTACTGTGTCCTCCACAACTGTGGAGAATGATTGATGGCGCTACAATTTTCTGAGGGTTTTGAAAAAAATATCAATAAATGTGAACGGCTATCCACATTCAATGCGAACCTGCTCAATTCATTCATGTCAGCGAATCACGTTTTTTCATCAGCCAAACCTAAGTTTTTTTGCATTTGGTCACTATTTCAGAAAATTTTCTACTTTTTAAGGAATTTAAATTTTACAATGTAATTTACATTTAAAATATTAAAGCGGAGGTGAAAAGGTTGTCATTGGTTCTGTCAGCTGTCAATCAGCGCATGCTCTGATTCCTCAGACAATGAATGATTTACTCTGAAGCAGTCCTTTGCTCCAACTACTTGGGTTTTGAGAAAGATGTTGAAATGTTGAAATATTATATATATTCAATCTGTCGTTCTAAAAATTAAATATAAGCCTGTTATGTGAGGTTTTTTACATAATCTGAATTGTACCATTTGACTTGTGACTTATTGATATTATATTTATCCGTCTGTTACCTGCTGTTTTCTCTAATTCTTTCCTTGTTGTTTTGAAGGTCACTATCTAGACCAGAGGAGACTGAAACAAGGCCTATATAGACATCCCTGGGATGACATTTCCTACGTGATGCCTGAGCAGAACATGTAACACGCTGCCTGCTGCCTATTAGTTCGGTCTCTGGACAATTAATCAAGCCAAAATCCACACGACTTCACTGCATGCCCAATTCGTAGCATCTCATTATTATGCACACGTTCCAGCTGTAGTAGGGATACTCTGTCACATCTAAGCAGTTTTTGTTTAAATAAATATTGTCTTTTTGTGGGATCGGAAGTTTCCTGCATAATAGTGTGAATGGCATTGAGAATGTTACGAGGTATGGTGAACACTGCACGTGCCCCTGTGTGCAGTGTTCAGCTACTCCTAGTGTGTACACAACTTTTTATTTAATATATCCTTTATTATATACTATGTATTGTTTTTGTATAAGCTCTGTGTTGAATAGGAATGGTATTTGTGTTCAATAATAATTTATAAACTTGCAAGCATTTTCATTGGTATGGTAAGAATATTTTCAGGTACTTGATATCATTTGTTAGTATTAGTATGGCTTACTATATTTATATGTTATATTATATAGTACTATGTATGAGTTTTGTGTTTCTCTTCTTTCTTACATTCCTATGATGTGTAATGTAATGTCTTGTAGGGAATATTAGCAATTTTTTCTCATAATGTTGCCCTTCTATTGTGCATACCAACTGTGTGGCAAATGAAAATATAATTATTGGTGTAAATTCAACAAATCTTCAATTGCTAGAATATGTGATGTAGATTATTGCATTGCCTTTGTGGGCAGTTGATTCTCTCGTATACTTATTAGTTAAAGTGTAGGTCACTCATAAATTATATATATATAGTAAATAAATTATTTCGTTGGACTGTTTGGCTATGAACAAGTAACTATAAGAGGAAGATCTTATGTGTTTGCATACAACTGCACTTTTCAACCAAATCTAATCTTTGCAGAATAACAGCTAGGAATCTAGAAAATTAATTCTTTGCCGGAAAAATTCTTTTGCAAGTCCAAAGTTGTGTGAAGTTTGCTCGATGACACCACTGTACTATGTAATAATTGGAAAATAATATTCTAGGGAATTGTAAGTTTTTGCTCAGAAATATGCCTGACCAATTGACCACATTACAACTGCCATTGCTTGATGAGAACCTTGCATTCCAAGAGAGAAAACTCCTCAAATATAATATATGTGTGAATATGTTAATTTTAATAACAAAAAGCTGATATTTCATAAGAATATTTTACTGACTTTAGATACCACGCTCATAATTCTGTGCAGATGCCAAATGTTTTGAAGTTGTATCTCTAAAGTGCTGCATTACCTAGCCTCTGTAACTAATTGACGCACTTGTTTTCAAATTGTTTTTGCAACAATACTAATCCCCTAATTTTCGACAAAAGTACTGATGGGAAAATATACCCGGCTTTATTCTCAAAAAATGCACTTGCTTCAGAATTAAGTATTAATTTAAAGTACAAAGTCATTAGTACGTAAAAAATTGCATGTCAATCAGTTGTATTTGAATGTACTACGAATTCATGCCATGAAGTTTACTCTAATCTAACCTCAGCATTTGAGAAACTAGGTTACCAAACACTGGTGTTTTGACAGCTTACAAACTTTCATCCCGCTAGTTAGTTAGGGTACATAATCTTGCACTTGATTTGCCTTTTGAGTACCACCAGCGCTTAAAAGTCTTGTGAAAGGAAATTGGCTTAAACAGCCTAATGCTGTCTTTAATTTGGCAACCAGGACTTGAAAACTATTAACGATTTGAACTTACCAACTTTTTTTACCTTTCAGTGAGAAGTTTTATTGGCTTCATGTCAGAATAATGCAATAGCAAACTTATAAATACTACTAGTCTTATGCAATGCAGGCTAACTTATTCAAACTTTTAAATTCAAATTTAATTTTGCATCTTTTCTCTTTAAAGTTCAATATTTTTACCATCAGTTTTGATTTATATTAATGTGAAGAATATATCAACCATTCAATAACATTACATGCTGTGATAAAGTATCTATCACTAACTGATGGCATTAAAGTATATAATCATCCCCAGGTGGTGAAATGCGCCATTATAACATAATCATGGCTTGCAACCATATTGCATAAGATTTCAACATACTTTGTTATAATCATGAAATCGATGAAAATCATGGCGAGTATAACAAGTTTACCGTATAGTTTTGCACATATGAATTTATTTCATAAAATTCACAAGTCTTTTTGTACAACATTACAAAAATTATTAGTCCTTGAAGGGCAGGACTAAATACAAAATAGGATAATAAAGGACTAGTAGTCCGTGTCGTACTGGGTACCAAATAGTCATAATACAAAAATCATACTAAGCCAACAACAACAAAATGAGAGGTGCTTCATTAAAGAGATTGAGAACTATGTAAGACTTAGAGTCTGTTTTAATACAGCAGAAAAAGCGGAAAGGTATTGACTGTATGACTCTAATAGTCACAGGCTCCTATCGCAAGTTTCACAGGCTGCCTTAAGACAGCCTGTAAGTTTGTAAACAGCAGCAAGAAAGCCAATTGGTCAGCATACAATTGGCTGCCTAAACAAAAATTTCGACAATTTTCTCTAGGAGATAGTTAGGAGTTTTAAGCTAGGCCCGGTTTGCAAAAGTATGCCGATTAATGTTTATAAAAAAAAGCCTAGAGTTAATTTGAGTTTTAAACAATTTTGATAATCTAAAATGATAATTTAATTCAATACAATAAATAACAAGAATATTTATTCAAAGCACTGTAATCAAACAGAAATTTGAAAAATTTAAGCACTTTTTGTAAACTGCCATGTTTATAGGAGTTTGTAGGAATTTGCACATGAATAAAATTTAGAGAGTTGAGTAACAGGCAGGCTTACAATTGGTAGCTAGTGACAGAAGCCAAGGTATATACATATACACAACAACTGGTTGCGAAAGTCCAGTTAGCACTACTAATTACAACAAAATAAAACCATGAAACATGTTTATATAAATGATTGGATGGGTGTAGTTTGTCTTTTGATCATGCTCGATGACTTTTATGACATCATGAACACCGACACTGATGTATCGTTCTTATAGTGTTCCTATTGCTGGCCACCTCACCTGATGCCTTCGTATAAATTATAGGTATAAACTCCTCTTCGCTCGCTACAGACACACAGCAGGAGTTGGAGTTGCCCCTTCTTAAATTCTCTAGCATGGCGTTGAGGACGAGACTGTTTGAGGACATGCTCTGGCGCTGAGTCGCCGTCGGAGTGGCGCAGGAACCGGCGCAGTAGTTGGCCGTGTATCTCTTCGGGTGCACAACCCAGTCCCAGCCGAGCGCCTCAAAGTCAACTATAAGCTCTCTCTTGCAACAGCTGCCGTCGCTGCTGCAAGATGACGATGTGGTTCTTTTTATTCTTCGCCATCCATCCATTCTTAGAAACGGCACATTCTGTTTGGTCATGACTCTAGGAAAGACTTGATATTCGCAGTTCAAACAGCTAAGATGAAAGTTGAGTGTCACGTTTTCTGTTAGGTTGCCTCGGTTTAACAACTCATGCCGAATTAGGCTATTAGGGATGACCTGGCTGTGCCAACCCACCAAGTGTTTGTGGATACCGATGTTTTCTATTAGCTGAGAAGAAATGCTGCCGTCAGATTCTGACGTGAGAAGACTGAGTCGAAGCAGCATTTTATTGTCTTCGCTGCCGGTGTGCATGGTGATATTCGCCGAGTTGACGTGATAGTACAACTTGATCTCAGACATCCTGTTACTTCTATCAGCTGCATTTACCACAAACTGAATCGTCTCTCCAAATCCAATGGTGTGTACTGTGAACAGAAACAATAGTTCATCATTATAAGAAATACATTTAAGAGAATGTAGTTGAACAACAATGCCTTTTATTGATGGCATTTATTATGATTTATGACATTTCTTAAAGCTAAATAGATGACTGCATCATCAGGTTTTAGCTAAGAAGATTCAAAGTTGTTTGTTTTTATGTTTAGCTAGTCTCCAAAAAGGATTTTGTGGTAAAGAGTTTAATGTATTTTTGTAACACACAAGTAATTAGTGTTTCTTTTCAGTCTCTTACAGCTACACTTTTATCAAAGGTTATACAATGTGCCAGCATAAAATGAATAAAAAGGCTCATGAGTTTGAAATATTTCTATAAAAATACATTTTTTCTGAATCAAAAAAGATTTGTTTTAATTGAGTCTAAAGCAAAGAGCCTAAATCTAAGATGGTGCTTATTTCAGCTAAATAAAAAGCAGTTGATTTTAGATAGACATGTGTAGGCCTATCTATTGTTCATTTTCGACAAACATTTCACCACAGGTGAATAAGTTGGTCACTGTAGACAGGCATATAATTATGCTATCAAGTAAATAGAAAAATAGAGTCTAAACTCTACCCACTGAATGGTAGCTTTTAATTCAATTACTGTTTCTTTCATCACTAATTTGTTTGTTTAAATGTTTTTTGCTCAAAGAAAACAAATGCAATAGTCTACTATAAGACACAGAGACAAATAGGCTGCAGGTAGTAAATGTTTACAAGAGCAGTCACTATAAATAGTATTGCAGTCAGCCACCAGCCAATTCTCAGACTATGAATAACTTTAACTTAAGTTCACTCTGTTTAAAATTGCTGTTAATGGAGTTTTTATTGCACGCCTCTGCATTGCTGTGTGCCAGTTGTGCTTTGATAAGTCTCAGACAGCTTTTTATAGTGTCGCAAGAAGTGGGTGCAAAGGTTATCTGTCTGCTAACCTCTCGAAATTAAAGTTTGTTGAACATTGTTTGTGTTCAAGTCTGGTGGAGTTTAATGCTGGTTTAATAACTTATATTTTTGCATTTCATTGAATTAGGTTAAGTAGTTAACTGTTGAGTGAAGTTGTAGTACGCTGTCAAGTCACTAAACCTACAGTGCGTAGCTCACCATGTTTGTAACATAAAATCACAGAAAAAAATTTCCACGCATTAAGAACACTTGTTTGTTTTCTAATAACAGGTGCCTCTGCATATCTCCATGGTTTTATTATTTTACCTACGTATGTGGCAGATTATCTTAGATTAGCTATACTAATTATTTCAATTTTTGTTAATACATTCAGCAATGCCATATCACAGTTTTATTGCTATATTAGTTTAACCTCTAATATTTATTCATGAGAAGCAGCTATACAAATATCTTACAGAGGTTTTTGCCTTGCAGTGCACTTACATTGTGCTAGGTATAACTTATTCTACTAAATTCCTATGTCATGTGTAATTGAAAATCTAAATAATTTATTTGTGACTAGCATAAAAGAAAGAGAAGCCCAAATTCCAATAACCCAAGTTCTTTAGGTTTTCCTAATGAATTTTGGTTTGGGGCAAGAGTTGAAAGTCCCACAAGAACATAACTATTTTACATTTTTCCATTTAGGACACAGGCTCTTTTCAATTTCTCCAATACTGCATCTACCTTGTTGATGTCTACTTTTAATTTTTAGCAAGGAGTATATATACTGACACATTGACTGACACAATGTTTAGCAAAGAGTATACATGCTGATACTTACATTGTTTAGCAATGAGTATAATATTTGAACTTTTGGACATAAAATGTTCTTCTTCAATGTCATCTTCCAACACACCAGCTTGTTGCAAAGCTTGAAGTCGAGCAAATTCTGAAATACTATCCCCTGAGGTATTGGGCGGCTGTGACATGCCCAGGTTGGCCAGAATATCACTCTGTAATTGGAGTAAAGCCGTGGCTGTTGGATCACCAATTGGGCTGGTGACACCAGAGCTGTGTCTAACTTTTCTAGCTCCTGTACCAGCGTTGGTAGCGTACTGCGCCACTCGGCACACGGTGTCCATTACACAGTTCAACAATGTGAGTGTAAACAGAATATAAATAAGACACTTCATGGTGATGATATGCGATATTAACAGATAAGCCTTGGAGATCAACTGAATAGAACCTCTCTTATCCAATGTGTGTGAAAATCTGCTTCTGCAAGAGCTTATATACTTTAGCAGAACCCAGTCCAATTGCTAGCCTATTTCCACCAGCTGTCTTTTATTGACCCAGGCCTAGCTACGCTCATTTGATACATTTAATTAGTAATAATTAGGCTTTAGTGTAGTAGTAACAGATCATCGTATTAGCTAGCAGCATCCAATCAGCACGTCCGATAGAGATAGATTAATGAAACTCTTTAATAAATTACTCAGAACAAACATGTCACCTGGTGCAAAGAAATTCATTGCAGAAAATTGTCTTGCTGAATGGTGACAGTTAGAAAGAAGCAAAATCTAGGTAGAACTCCCTGAAGTATAGAATCATCCAGGTTAAGCAAATTTCAAGTCTCATTGTATATACATGGCTATATATATATACATAGAGCATGTGGGCGTGTATATCAATTTTCACTCCAATGAAGTTTACCGTTTTAACTTTACATTGATACCAAATTTCATTACCATCCCATGTGCGTGTGCGTGTGAACGCTGGTAGTTGCCAAAATTAATTTAGCATCTCCACGCAGTTACAGGTCTTGTATTTAATTGACATACACTAGCGCTAGCATTCCATATACAGAAGATAAACAAAAACAAATAAGCTGTCAACAATGCTCGAACTTGATGATGTGTCGTGCAAACCCTGGACTGTCCGTATAACAAACATTTTGGTGACTTTGGGACAATATGGCAATGACATGAAGGTATGCTAGCTGAGAATTTAGCCAATGATTGGTTGATAATCTATCTACGTAATTAACTCCTATTTATGGTGCGGAACAAAAAAGTCAGATCTGATATCTAAAACCTGCAGATACAAGAATTGGCTATTCAAGAGAAAACAATTACCAAATATTGTTCAAAAGAATCCTTTAATATGCAAGTTAGACCAAATATTTTTATGTTTTATTATACTTTGACAGCCGTTATATTGAATGTTGGCAGCATATTATAATCATATAACTGACTAGATTTGCCGTATGGTCTTTCCAACTTATAACAGTTTCATAAATAACTTTGCAATAAAGAAAGATAAAATTTAAGTAAAATATTTAAATTTTTCTAAGCAATGGAGAGTGCAAAATGTCTAAACCAATTTTTGTCCAATTACATATATTTTACAAATGCTGTATTAGTTTTTTGTTGTAGGTTGAGGATAAACATTTAGTTCTCTGTTAATAAGGTTTTAAGATAGTTTGAATTATTCACTCGACATAAAATGTGACCAAGATTATAGTAAAGGTAAATGCGTTTATAAATACAGCACGTGTAGCATGATGAAATGCTTGCACATGGATCAAAATGCAGACGCATGAAATGATAGTGCGTTATTTTCTATTAAGAATACAGAGATAAAATTGTATAGCATATATTTTTAGCACATATTGTTGTCATCAGACTATATTTACTGCATGATGTGCAATAATAAGCAATATTATATAAGAGCAACGCTGTACAATCAGCAGCATTCAAACCATGACCCAAGAGCTTGAGGAAAGGTTCAAATTCATCACAAATTTGCTATTTTTGCCAAAATTATGATTGCATAATGTCTATTTATTGCTCATTTGTTACCATAGCCGCATTGCCACTTACGTTTTCACCGAGTGAATGCTGATTTCCTGTAATGGTGAATATGAGTTTCTATGGTAACACTTGTTGACCTTCAGTGTTAATCAGGGTCAGCATATGGGGCATTGAAAAAGCTGACAATGAGATCTCCATGTCTTACTCTGATGTAATATACACCAGCTAGTATTTGCCTTGCATTCGGTGGTATACTTTCAGTAAGCGAAATAATAAGACAGCTTCATGTAAACACGTTATTCCAGGATGTGCATCAACTAATTGCATAATAAAAGACGTATTTATATAGCCAAACAGCTTGTTAAAATGGTTGAAACAGCAAATGTCATCATCACGCAAGTATTTGTCAACTATTTGCTGACTTCATAATGTGATTGGCTGACACAAGTAAACAATATATTTATAACTACACACCTTCTGCCTATATCGCTGACATCACATTCTAATACAGATCATGTTAGCTGATAATCTCTTCTGTTATTATCTCTCCTAGCAACGACCGTATCCCTCTATAGTTCTCCCCAGTGTATGTGCATATCACCATGCAAGCTATATAAATATTTAGTATCAAGTTTGTTGCTATAATATATAAACATGAGGTGAAGTTTTTATACAAAAATATAAACATGTTTCAAGAATTACTCTGGTTTCAAAGTCATAGGCAGTTTTGGAATTTCTGGAGTGGCCATTATTCTCATTCGGGCTTTAAAAGTTGTCGTCAAACTCTCTTTTGTCTTCTCTCTTGAAACCCCTAACAGAACTTTGTCGGATGAAAAGATGTCTGACTATAAAATAACTCATTCAAGTTAAACCTAAATCAAAATTTTCCGGACCTAAGCTAAGCCACAATCTACATGAGCTGATATGCTGTGTCCAACAAGATGCTAAAAACACCCCGCATACACAACCTAACCTTTACTACAAACGTATTCTACCTTTTACAATTATGTGCATGAAAAAAGCTTTTCCGTCAGTATGCATGATCTCAAAGTAAAAGCTGTTATTCTTCAACAATATTTAAGTCTCTGCAAGCATTTTATAAATGAATCCATATATTATACAGAAACATTGTTCTTACATGCATTGGATTATGGTTATGAAATAGTGTAGTGTATATTAGCAAAATACCATACAAGAAACGATTTTTAGCAGAGTAGTAAAAATTAACATTTCTGCTTTTTAGAAATAAATTCAATTTTTTCGTAAAATTGCAGCATGTTAATGTTGCAATATATGATATAATATAATGTATATCCAATTCATAGTATAATATATACATATATTATAATACAGCATGTTTTGATAGAGTTCTTTAGTTTTAGAAAAAACCATGTTAATGTAAGCTATTCTTTTGAAGCCTACTTAATCTCAACTTATTATATACTGCGCTTAATAATAAATCAATTGTATATAAAAATGCCTTAACATACGAATATGTGCTCAACTTCTAAGGAATGTTTCATCATTTCGTCACAGCATGCAATATGCGATAACTTTAACATTATATAAAATTACATGAACCACTACAAAACTATTTCAAATTTTTAAAAGTTTGAGAACATTGAAAAACAAGTAATTACAAAAAACAGCAGTTTTCAAAAAATGAGTCCTTTAAGAAATTATTTCTGTTTCAAAACTTCATATCTAGGATTAGATGACTACAACTGATCATGTGACAGGAAGATTATTATAAAAGGATAAGAACAAAGCTAAAGTGCAAGCGACATTTGAACAAGCTACAACTTGTTTGAAATCACCAGACAGAAACGCTGCACCCGGGAAGATGAAGTTTTAGTATCATGTTGATACATCATCGCATGACATTTCAACATGGCTGAAACATTTCATTTATATCTTATGTTGATATTTAAAAAGTGAATAATTGTGGTGTTATCAAAGCCTGAAAGCGTGCATACGTAGATGCATGCCATTCACAAGCATCTATGTCATGCCTTCAGCGCATGTAGTTTCCTCACATGCCTCCGCTATAGGGCTGCTCAATTAACTACAGTTTCAATTTCTGTTTCTAAACACTCTTCCCGTAGTTTAGTTTACAGAAACATGGCTATGGTCTATTTTTAGCCTGTGAGCACACACTGAAGCTGCTGCGAACCAATCACACAGCGTCTTTTAATCATGAAAGCTTATTTGTGATTGGCTTTGCATCGACTTTAGAAAGGCAGCATTAGAAACCCTTTCAGAGGCTGCAGATAATGTGCTTTTTTTCTCTCCAAATTGATGCCATCTAGTGGCGTCACACAAAGTGATTATTTATGTATTATATGTAGAGCTATTATTCAGAGATTTTCTTCATCCTTTAACAGCCTATGGACTATTGTAGTCTTACGTAAGCCAGTCTGATGAAGCTTTGAATTTACTAAGAGAGGAAAACCTCAATAATATTACAACTTCCCATCCATTCAATTTGAGTTGAAACTGTTTGTTTATAACAAAAATGTTTAAAACTATGCAGTACTACACAATAGTTTGTCTGAAAACTAGTTTTCAAAGTTCATGTGTCGTTTGATATGGTGAACTATTGACTGTCTAAATATCTAAATAATATTCCAACTGTCTCTCTACCTGTAGTCCGTCAACTGTAGAAAGATAAACAGCGATGCTATTACTGCTATAGAATATGTTGTTAGTTTAGGAGAAATTATCTTCTGTAAATCTTAAGCAATTCAAGAAGATGGTGAATCAGCGGCTTTTAATGACACGTTTTCATGCTGCCAAACTTTCTTATCTGCTGTTTTACATTTTTCGAATAACTTTACGTGAACTTTTATTTACCTGAATTTTTCGTCTACTATTTCAAACTCACATTTGGGCTGCAACTTAGAAACCTATTATTACTTTTCAAACACTAATAGAAATATTTTTGTTATTGCTGTAAATAATTGCAGTTTTAATTTCTAACAAATACTAAACTGTATTTAATTTGTGTTAGTACTAGTAATAATCAATAATAGTAATTTTAATAATTTTTAAATGAAGATATTAAATATAATTATTAAATATATACCTACTTACTCCAACTTTGTATTCATTCTGGTTGCAAATTAATGCTAGAAACCTTTCTCATAGCAGACAGTTTTTCTTGCAGGTAAAGCATATACTGCAATGTAAAAGTGCATGTCACTACAAAACTCACCTGCAATATTCTTACAGTTTCTTTAAGGTAGAGGCAACTCCTTTAAAGACATTTGTTTTTCTTGTACAAGAAAAGAGAAAACTATTGTTATAGAAAACTTGCCATTTTCCATGTGCTACTTAATTTGTCTCTAAATTATGCATTTATATTGCACAACTAAACTGTTACTGCAGTTGCTATAGTAACAGCACATGGCCACCATCTCATGGAACTAGCCATTGAAACATGTCTTCTTAGAATTACTTGAAGTAGCAAAGAGGTTTGTAGAACTTCTATGGTACTTACTCTCATACTATCTTTATTTGTTGAATTTATCATTTTGCTAAAATTAATGATGTTTTAAGAGCCTACTTTCTTGAACGATCATGAAGAATGTAGTTACACAAAAACAAGTCTTTTTCCGGGAACAAAAGAATAAACTTTTTTGCTACTCAGTAAGTTGCTTTAAACTATTTGTTTGTGTAATTCAATTGAAGTCTAAAGTGTAACTTGATGTGAAATATTGTAAGCAGCAGCTTTTTTGTGTAAAACAAATTTCATGTTTAAAACTCATCTTGAACTTTGAACTCAATTCCAGCCGTCGTTGGCGTCATACAGTCTTGGCTGAAAGAAGGGAAGTATGTTTGGAGCACTGAGCTGGAATAGACCTGGAGAGGCCAAGGACGTTTTAGCGTGGCCAAATAGTTTAGCTCCGCCTTAACATGGAAAACTTAACCACGCCTACTTGTTTTGCACGCAGTAGTAGTAAAATCCATTATAAATGCAAGCTATTAGAGCTTATAAATTGAGGTAAACGCTAAAAAATAATGAAAATTCAGCAATGTGAAGCAGGAACCAATTATTTTGTTTATTTTACTTTTGGTATTTGTAATTTCATGACTAATTATCATTTTATGAAGCATGTACCTCAAGTATATATGATAATAACTTTAATAACCTAACAAATGCATTACATATTTATTGATTAGATCAACACATTAGTCAAAATTAAATGAAAAGCAACAGCAAAGCAAATTTCAGCCTTAGTACATGAACACTGGCAGTAAGGATAACAAGTATAAAAGTTTATAAATAATATAAAAAAAACCGGTGGTAAGACACAGCTTTACAACACAGGCAAGTAACAGATTTCCTTAAACCTTTCAAAGTTTTAAATTCTGTTTTCAAGTGCTAATCTGAAAGCAATAAGTGATTAAAATAGAATTACAGAATAAACAAAAAATAATATTATATTGCAATAACAATATTTGTTATCATCTAATGTTATAATATAAATACTGTTGTAATAACTTCTAAACGATTAATTACCCACATCCTTATTACTGGCCTCTAAACAGTACACTTTTGTTGCTACATTGCCTGAAATTTAGTTTGTGCATAGCAATATTTGTTAGTTTAGCAATGTGGTGCTGAAATAAGTCATAATATACTTCAATGAGTAAATTTAAAAGGGAGAAATGATGATTTTCGATGCCTAATGATGTCTCCATGAATAGCAGTTGTGCTATCTAATGGCTTAGAATTTCCTGAGTTGCCTGGATGTACACCACATCGGGTCACCAATTTTCTAAAGATAGACTGAAAGCCAGTTACAGATGCGTTATTATTCCATCCACCTAGAACAGATATTAAAAAAATGCTTGGACATCAATTGCCTGTTCACAATTAATGATTGGATTATGTTTACCCAGAAAAAATGATGTTTTTTAGAACACAAGCAAAACCTTGCATGCAATTAAGCCAAAAAAGTCATTTAATTAAAAAATGCACAATTGCTTTGACACCACAGTTTTGGAAATTTTTGAAAATTCATTATCTTTGTCTCTTGGTATTCAAAAGTTAATAAAATATACTTCATATTGCATGCATTTTAACCGCTAAGCTCATGCAAAAATATTCACTTTTCAACACAGTTGGTCCAACCGACCATCTTAGTTGCCCCTATCAAAGCAAAGTGAAAAACCGAACACCTGAAGGAAAGAGATAAGAGAGTAAGAGAACAAATGAACATGTTAACATAAGTGGATGCAGACTGGGCTTCATGCATAGCTGTTTAGAGCTATAGCATACCACAGCTCTAAATGGTCTTGCGAAAATTTATACATTAGCAGATAGTCGAGCACCAACAGTTTCTCCACCAACCCAAACACTGTGTCAATGGCACATACAAGTCCAGTAATACAAACATGTCTGCAAATAACACAAATAGGGACAGGCACATATTAGATCTGAAATATAAGCAAGTAACACTTTCTATGGTAATAGGAAATTTACCTTTTGGTCTTGTACAGAGGTATCTTTTCATTATTCTTTAGGCCTAGCAAATATTGCCGTGTATCTTTCAGAAAAGGAGTGATGACACTGATACCATTTAGATGTAAAGGCTGCTTGTAGCCTTTAGCTATTGCTGATCGACTATTCAGGATGTCAAACAACCGATCAACTCGCTACAGAAAAAGTAATATCAGCAGAACATGGGACGATTGCAGTTACAGTATTTTAAAGAAATAAAACCAAAAGCTGTAACAAACCCTAATGAAGTTGATGGTAGCATCACACTGCTGGAATTTAGAGAGTCCCAACTGTTTCAGCGTATCTAGTGAGTCAGCCACTGAAGCTGACAGCAACTGGGTAGCAAGAGACACCTGAGTAGATGACACAATAAAGATATTAGTTCAACACTCAATTATAACTGCATTGCCAAAGTAGCGCTCTACTACTAGTAGTAGTAGCAGTAGGCTAGTAGTAGTAGTAGCAGTAGGCTAGTAGTAGTAGTAGGCTAGTAGTAGTAGTAGCAGTAGGCTAGTAGTAGTAGTAGTAGTAGTAGTAGTAGGCTAGTAGTGGTAGTAGCAGTAGGCTAGTAGTAGTAGTAGTAGTAGTATTAGTAGTAGTAGCAGTAGGCTAGTAGTAGTAGTAGTAGTAGTAGTAGCAGTAGGCTAGTAGTAGTAGTAGTAGTAGTAGCAGTAGGCTAGTAGTGGTAGTAGCAGTAGGCTAGTAGTAGTAGTAGCAGTAGGCTAGTAGTGGTAGTAGCAGTAGGCTAGTAGTAGTAGTACATTTAGGAGCAGTAGTGGAGAAATTGAGATAGCCCAAGTTCTTTAATTATTCCATTACATTTTGGTTTGAGGCGCGGGTTAAAATTCTCGTGAGAACATAACTTCTTTTGCTACAATTTTAATCTAGAACACTGGCTTTTCTCAATTTCTCCATTACTGCACCTACCTCGCAGTAGGCTAGTAGTAGCAGTAGGCTAGTAGTAGTAGTAGCAGTAGGCTAGTACTAGTAGTAGCAGTAGGCTAGTAGTAGTAGTAGGCTAGTAGTAGTAGTAGTAGTACTATCATACTGATACTGTAAGTATAACATTAGCCATTAGCCTTAGGCTTAGCTATTAGTATTAGTATTACTACTACTACTACTAGTAGTAGTAGACAGTAGTAGTACTAGTAGTAGAGTACTACTAGTACTAGTACTACTAGTAGGCAGCAGCACCGCTACCACAACTATTAAGCCTACTGTTACGCTAGTTCATGTATTACTTTCACTGATTGTTGTAACTAAAGCCATATACTTACTAGTTACTTGTGAAAAGAGATTTTTTTTGTCTCCATGTAACTGCTGTACTGGTAGTTGCGGCAATTGTATGCATAACACTGAGACTCAGTGGTCTTGCTTCTTTGACCCTTAGTTTGCTTAGGATACGGAGAATTCGACATGTTTAACGAAGTAGAGGTGATAGAAAACACAATTAAATAAAAATATAGTCGCTTCAGATATAAAGCAGGACAAAAAACAAAGTTTAAAAGTGAGATTCACTCAATCGAAATGATGGACGACCGGCTCTATTTTCTCCCGCTAGAAAAAGAGCATGCTCGGGCTCACAAAGCCAATCGGCAACGAGGTTACATTACAAAGTACAATCGTACCCATTCCAGTTAATAATTATTGAGTTCATTGGGCAAAAATATGCAACATTTTTAAGAGTTATCATCCCCTTTATCCCAGTCTGCAAGATTTGCATAACTTTCCTTGCCTGTGTGTCACAGCAGAACCTCTAGTCAGAAGGAGTTGGATTGCTATTTTATATAAACTCAATCATTCTTAACCCAACACTAAACTTACTGGTGTATGTTACGTATATTATATTATGTAATTTATATTATATACTATTATATTAAATATTAAATATTCATTTGTTGTATAAATATTAAATGTTATATACTAAATAATATATTCTTCATATTACATTATATAGTTGAGTTTGGCTGTGCTATATGACCATTTGTTAATGAAAAACCAGCAATAAACAACATCAACCATCTTGACTGTTACAAAATTTTGACACCATTGCAATTAATGTTTGGTCCAATTTTACAGTGTAAACAAAACAATCGACTTTTTCATGAGAATTATAAACTTTCAATTACTGTCAGAGTTTCAAAAATGATAACTAGTGCCATAGCACCAAAAAATAAAACTGATATTATGGAGTTATGCTCTTTTGCTACCAGCTTGCAATGAAAAAGTACAAACTCTATACAAGCACTAACCCATGAGTTTATATCTCACTATTGTTGCTCAAATTGAAGGTGATTTCATTCTTATAAAATAATTGCAACACTTTTGCACTTCTAGCTAAACTAATAGGCCAGAATGTTTCTTAAAGTCATAGTTTGAAAAAATGGAACTCAAGTCTTTCTATATCCATATCGCAGCATACATTTAAAGAATGAGATGTTATTAAAATAACTGTCTAAATTGCGTCATTATAGAAGCCCCATATAAAAACATATTTTTGAATGATTTTATACAGCATGTATCACATAGCATATAGCATCTAGCATATAGTATATAGGATGTAACATGTAGCATATAGCATATAGTATATAGCATATAGCATATAGTATGTAGCATATAGCATATAGTATGTAGCATATAGTATATAGTATGTAGCATGTAGCATATAGCATATAGTATATAGTATGTAGTATATAGCATGTAGCATATAGTATATAGCATATAGTATATAGTATGTAGCATGTAGTATATAACATATAGTATATAGCATATAGCATATAGTATGTAACATATAGCATATAGCATGTAGCATACAGCATATATATAAGCATATATCAAAGGGTATATGTAGCATATAGCATCTAACATGTAGAATATAATATATAAAAGTAAGTAAAGCTATTATCAATTTCTTGGTATGCATTATTTCTTATTGCAATTGTTTGCCATTATCTTAAATCATATCTTAACATTTTATTGCAATTGTTGATAGACTGGAATAATGCACTGAGGCCAAGTTAGAATCTCATGCTAGTAGTTGTGAAGTATGACAGCGCTGACGACAAGGCAGCGTGAGTATTGCACCCAAGGGCTCAATATTAAAGTGCTCACAGGTGATAACCATGTAATTAGCTGTGGCGTGGAGGCAGTTGCTAGGTTTTCAACTCTAACTACTGTAAGTGTAGCTACTTACACGTACATGTATATTGGCCTACGTCCGCGTGGGTGCCGAGTAACGTAATCAAGTAGTTTTGTGACAGCAACCATTGCAGTCCCACTCCCACTTGACAACCTGCACACCTACTTGATGGTGTGAAACCAGCTATTGACAGCAATTTCATTATCTGAAGTAAGCAGCTCCACTTGCAGCAGCAGCAGCAGCAGCAGCAGCAGCAGCAGCAGCAGCACAATGTGCCAATTGCAGCATTTATTCTGCATCAACTGTGTTCTTCACATCTGAGATTAAAATTATAATTGAATTTATTGCATATTGCAGCTATGAGCTTTCAGAAGATGTGAATGTATAACTTGAATAATGTGTATCACATTGATTAGTTAAAACTGAAGCTAAACTATTACAGTGATTCTCTGATTTAAATATGGAAAATCTGGTAATTTATTACTAAATATGAAATTGAAGAATCAAAACTAAACAAATGAATCACGTGGCATTTGTGAAAGCTCAAACCTAGCCTGCTCACTCAGTGCCCATACATATGGTTGTACATGTAAATACGTTTCTAGTGAGTTCACTGCCAAGTGGCTTTGCCAACAACCCTGATGATTCTTTAACTGTGATTATAGTAGCTGCATAAACATCAACGTTTAGTTTGCCTTTCCTAACATGACTAGCCATGACTATACCACAAATATAATAATAATAATTTACACAAAATATTTTTATCTTCTGTGGCTATGCTCTGTAAAACACTTTCTTTAATCAAAATATTGTTTTTGAAGCAAAATAACGTATGTGGCTTCTTAAAGACTCTTTCTAGATCTGAGGAAAACAGTGAAGCTTACTGTAGTTAATGACTATTTACTTATATAAAGCTAATGGTAGAAAAATAGCTTGAATATAGTTATAATTATAACCCCCTTTGACATTTGAAAGTGTTTTGTAGAATGTCGTTATGTGAACGCAACATTGTTGTTTTGTGTGTAGGTAGTAATTGGTGATAAATTACAAATGCACAACTGGCATTAAAAACATAAAAAGTGAAGGGGCAACCATAAAATCTTTTAGATCCTAGCAAAACCTTATGCGCAACTTCAATCATGTAACATGTGAGTAATACAACACATGCAGCTTGAATTTTTGTGAGTAATCTATCCAATCAAAATTCTGTCTTCATGTTGAATGTGATTCATAACAGATATCAAGTTTATTAAAGTTAATTTCACAACAATTATTACCATGTTTTAATATTCTTACAACAACGAAATAAAAATTGGCAAAAATATAGCTTTTTGTTTAAGTCATGTCAAATTGAAGTGTTGAGTGCGGCATTGTGTCTAAGTTCCTCATCTCAACAGCTATTAACTAGAGTTCAGGGCATACCATATAAGGACATGCCACAAGAACCTGCAATCTCCTGTCAACCAACAGTATTGACTGTCAACTTGGTGTCATCTTTTTTCAAGCAAACAAAAGACATGCTTGCAAACAAAGCAAAACAAAACATGGGCAGTACTTGTACTTTTACCAAGTGCTTGAGCCTTCATAAAGTTATTTCTAGAACAGCTTTTACAGTCATTTTCATTATATAGCTAATAATGTTGAACATAAGACAGTCTCTTTAAAAGTACAAGTATTGTTTATGCAATATGTAAATGTAAAATGTAAAGAATTATAAATATATAAACAAATAAAGTACTTTAACTTAGCTGAGCTGTAAATATAAACTTGAAAGGGTGTTGGCTGTCTTTAATTGAATTTATATAGAAATTACTGAAATTGAAATGCATATTTAGTTGTAATAAATCACGCATCACAAAAATTCCAAGCTGCCTCATGATATTCTCTTTAATAGTAAAACAATGAATGTCACTGTGGATAGATAAATTGTTTAGGGCTGTGATAAATCTGCCTGTAAATTAAAATAGAAAAAGAATGTAACTGATAGTGTATTTTAAAAGTAGATATATATAGTTTCAATAGGAACACCGAAATTTAAAGTTTTGTACAGATTTAATCGTTTGAAAATTTCTTTATGCTTTATTTTTATTTTACAAACAAAAGCAATGACGTAATTGAAATCTCACTTTTACACTATAGAGCTTGGCTCAGCGCCAACAATTCAAGGGCACCCACACATACCAAGAGAAGATAAATCATTCGGGTCTTCTATGATTTATTGAGTGTTATTATTGTATTTTTATTTAAACCAGCTTAATTCTTTTCAACTCAATGCCTTTGCCAAAAAATCGGCATTTTCAAATTACATTTTTTGTTTAATACAAAGACACTTTTGGCAAAATCAGAATGATTCACGTCTGTAAAATCTGTTATGTTATTTACTGAGCTACTTGAAACCTGTAGACATCAGTAGCCAAATGTACGCCTAACATGAAAAACAAGATAAATCTGTATGTTGGCCCTATTTAAATTAATCTATTCAAAATATTTTAAATATTCCAAACAGCTGTATATATAATCAGTTTATAGCTATATAGAAACAAAAATTTTTCATGAGGAAGGAGTGTGTACGGTGCTCTAACTAGTAATTGCCACTATATAACATATGCCTTAGTGCATAAACTTAAAAGAAAACAATAAAATAAAATATTAATTATACAAAATATTCAAAAACTTTGAATAAAGTAATAGACTATTCTTAAAGTTGAAATATGGTTGTATGTGTATATATATCCAGTAAACATGGCATATATAAATTATACACATAGTATTAAATTTCCATGTAGCATGTTACAAAGCGCTACTGGTGCAAAATCAAAGATGCTACATACATTTTGTTTTAGATATAATTAACTAGTCAAAATATCTGATACAAATGGTACAACCTATGATGTGGGCAATCATATTTGCTGTCATTTTAATACTGAAACTATCTATAGTATACTATATCATATACAACCGCTGGCAGGTAAAACTGCGTGTCCCTCAACAGGATGTAATATTTCATTTTACGCCTGTTTAATTTGATTAACTTTTGCCAACCAACAATTTTTTCAAAACATACAGGAGGAAAAACATCCGGGTTTTATGGAAATACGAAGCGTAACATTCCTCTCTGATGACGCAATAAAATTATACTCTTGCGACACACACACACAACACACACACAACACACACACAACACACAACACACACAACACACACAACACACACAACACACACACAACACACACAACACACACACACACACACAACACACACACAACACACACACAACACACACACACTTACCGACATAGTTTAAACATCTATTAAGAGTTATTTTCTCTAAAATATTGTCAGACACTCTAAAGGTTGTACACATTATACTATACCTTCTGTTAGCTGTGAGCAATTTCAAGTTGCAAATTTTACATTTTAGCTTGAATGCTGAAAGTTGAAGCTAATGAAGACACAGCCATGACTTTCTATTAGAGACAAACCGAGGCTTGTACTCTTCTCCCAAGGGAGATAATGAAAGAGATGTCCTTTGATTAAATGGATATCAATGTTATTACATTCTAATAATAAATTTCTTAAACACATTCATTTAATTTAACAATTTAAATAAAAATTAATGGCAAATAAAGTTTTAATTTCACGGTTTTGCAGTCATGCAGAAGCGATTTGCTAATTAAGCAGTAATTGAATCAGCTTGTGCAAGGTTGTTAATACAGAGAGGATGTTGCTCAATGTTTAAGTATATCAGATGCTGTCTGTAGAAAATAGAGATTATTTCTGCTATTTAGTAGAGTGCAGCTAGCTCCAGCAGTAGCCAATATTGTTCTGACACTCATCTTTCATGGTTTTTTTTCAAAATCACTTTATTAGCATCAACCTTTTACCTTGACTGTTAAAACTAAATAAAAAGTCAGCTGAAGTAAAGCATAAACCAAATATATGATGGCTCAATTCGACAATATTTCAGACTTGTTTTTTATTTTAGCAATTTATATCTTGCTGAGAAACTCAATGATGTAGGAGTTGTCCTCTAGCGCCAGTGCAAGCAGACTACAATAACAAAACTTATAAAAAAGATGGAGTTATCAAAATAAAAAGAAATTCAACAATAACTATAAGGCACCAAATCTACTGCTGCCATTTATTACAAATTTTGTATCTACATGTGAAATTGAGTATCAGTTGCTACACTGCACTGAGCGTGTTTCCAGCTGTTTAGGTGCACTTGTGACCATAGACCGTAGCCTTTTCTTTGCTTTCTGTATAGCCTATAAAACACTATACTTAGTAAAAGTATACATATTTAAGGTAGCAAATACTTTTAAATTTTTTACGTAGATTTCTTTAAAACTTTCCAACAAAAACTGAACTATTTATCCACCTAAACTTATTGAAAAATATAGCATGAACATTTGCGTAAGAGTTTAGGATGTATACCAAAACAATAACTATTATGTTTGTGTTCAGAAATTACAGTTTTAAAAGAAAAGCTTCCAAATAATATGTACCTACTCTAAAATATTTAAATATTTCTATATACTTCGAATTCTAAAAATAAGTTGTTGGGAGTTTAAAAACATGACATTCAATTCTACAGTGCAAGAACCATGTGTGTAGTATTAGTACATGTGTAACTAGTGCTCCTACTTTTCAATTACATCATAATAAAATCAGTCACTCGTAATTAGCTTTTATGTGCCTCGGCAATTCTGCCATATTTAATCATTAAAAATCAATAATTTCTTCAATATTTATGCATATTTATTAATTTTATTTTTCACCTTTTATATAAATTGAGCCCCAGTTACAAAATCGGATGTGCTGGAAATTTACTACTCTCTGGTTAATTTAAGCAAATGCAAAAAAATGTGCTGATACATTCTTACCTCCAGATTATTGAATGTCATGCAGTCTAATAATCAGCTGACATTCTGACTGTGATACTCTAATAGTCTAAATTAGCGCAATTAGAAATTGGATCAATTATCGAAGAATTCGCACAGACATCATTTTAGAAATGAGAATTTAGAACACGGCTACCTGCTATACAGCAACTAAAACCTGCTTTAACAAGTTTTAACTCTCAAATACGTATTATATTCTCTGGGGAAATACGAAAATTTTATGTCATCCCATCGTAGATAGCCACATAACTTTTTTTCAATGCAATACATAAAATGTATTATAGCTGCTATTCTATGTATTCAAAGATCACCCGTTTTATAGCTTGTGTACCATAGCGTACAGTTTACAAGTTTTAATAGTATGATTACTACTGTAGAAACTGAAGTTATCAAGGAATGCCTTATAGCCAAGTCTTTCACTATACACTACATTTCTCTCATCTTGCAATTCAAGTGCATTCAATAAGTGGTCAATTCACTTATTAGGAAATTTTATGATATTCTGTTGAAAAAAAGCCTTAGTTAAATTTTTTTATGAAGATGCAAGATTTTTACATAGTATTTACGTGAGAGAAATATTTGCTGTAGATTGGCAGCTTAACTAGGCACATACCACTCATTGTTAATAGGCAAATTTAATCAGGCCAAATGAATTTGTTGAAGTTGCTAATAGGTCCGCAGAAATATAATTAGGCTGCATTACGTCACTTAAATTAATGTCACTTTTGTGTCAATCAACATTGCATAGCCTTTCGTAATTCATTTAATTCACTAGAATAGTAATCACGTAGATTTCATACTCTGGCAAAATAAATTTGTTTGTATTTTATAAATTTATAATACACAAGTAGTGTTTTAATTCTATAACAACTAGCAGGGTGCTAATTTGGTCAAGAGGGAAAGTGTAGATGTCACTTTACATAAGAGCACCAGGGATGATGCGTAAAGAAATAAAATTTAAAATGGTGTCCTTAAAGCAAAGGATATAAGCATTTCTTTTGCATTAAAAATACACTTTGGAATTTAAAACAAAAAATTGTAAAATAGTTTTAGGCAAAAACACATTGTGAATATTTCAGGTTGCTTTTGAACTGTTAGAAACTTCATTAATAAAGTCTGTCAAAGCGTATGTGGTTACATGAACATTGTTAGCTGAACAAGTTTTGTTTTAATTAATATGTTGGATGAAGCAAAAGTATTCACAAAATTTAGGGTAAGTTTATCGGAAATCAATTGACTGAAGGGACTGGAAACTCTTCAATCAACTCAACTTCAACATCTTAACAAATTCTAAGAGCCTTTGAAAAGAGTTGACAGCCAATGGGAATTAGTAAATAGCACTCTATTATTCTCGCTCAACACAAGGTGGGAAATTATGATTAGCACTTTACTACAGAGTAATGCAGAAAAAATAATACTCTAATCATTGCAGGGGGTGATAATTACAGTAGAAGGGGAAATGAAATGCAAAGTATGTAAAGAAGAGCCCGTCTTTTCTACCTCTCCAAAGGCGAGGCCTGTTTGTATTCAACACTTGGAGTGTCTGCATTTTTCAGCCTTGAGGTTTGCGAACAATACATCATACCACAATACCTGTCAGGTGTAGACACAATTCTTGCTGAATGTAGTTCATTTAAGGTCAGGTAATTAGAGAATCAAAGAGCTCTGGCTATTTTGAGACCGAGCAGGTAAGATATAGTGATGTCAAGGTAACAATGGCCAGTGACGATGCCTAATTAAATCCAATCTAATTACAAGCATACTGACAACAGACACCTAACATGATACTACTTTGAAAAAAAGTATTTGCAAGTTTTCTTCAAGTTACAAGTGAAAATAATTAGGTAGATGATTAAATGAACAATAAGAACAGGTGTAACAATTATAAAGTACAAGCTGCATTGTATATTTCTGGTATAATTAATCTACAAGCTGTTTGGACTTGAAAGTTCACTTGAGGTCAGCAAAAGTTTGAGAGATGCTGCTATATTTTGACACATGTTAGGGGTTTTATAACCATGTTTTCACGGCCCCAGACATCTTCTCACTAAAAATTCTGTAAAATCAAACCATACTTCCAGTACAGCAGAGGAAACAAACACCCGGCTATGCCTGGAAAGTGGTCTTTGAGCTCTTCACAGAAACAGAAAAGCTTAACAGGATGCGAATCAATTTAACTCATTTTTGAAAGGAAGTAATCAGAGCAATTGGGGGATTTACTTCCTCAATATTAAGTTCAGATATGATTAAATCAATGTCACTGGCCCAATAGCTTTTGTTTCTAAACCATTGAAGATGATTGGTTTTGACAATTAGCATCCACTGGAATAATTCTAATAGATAGGTATTTCCTGTGTGAGATTGTAACCTTGATGTAACGTGCAAGAAAGTTATTGGAGATGGATAATTGGCATGTCTTTAACCGCTGCCAGAGATTTATTGAGGCTAACTCAATCACCGATGGCTCCACTCCTACGTCCCAACCCAGCTGACCATCTCACAGTCTACTATTCACTTGCTATGTATGAACTATGGCTATGCTATGGGTGTATTATCTAAGCATGAGATCTTTAATACAATATTGTATTATTAAGGGTTCTACAGCACCCAGTCCCATGTCGCAATCTGATAGCATTAGCTCTTCGCTAAGAAGAATTTATGACACTGTGGCTTAACAAACTGGCTAATAAATTGTATGAATTTTAAATAATAGTTTCTAACTGCTAATATCTACATTATATTTATTGCTTGCAGTTTGTGTGGTATTATAAATATTAAGTATGCAGCTCATGTAATGACACTTTCAATTCTACAGCTTTTACAGCAGCAACCTCAGTGCTGTATATATACAGTAGGTATAGTACTATTAACATTACTTCATAGTATAGTGCTATTATTATTACTTCATAGTAAAACAACGTGACCAGCTGTTCCAATAAGACTGTATATTTTTACACTTGCATTAATTGACCTCCCGGAGTGGCCGACGGCTAGCCGAGATTGTGACCCATGAATTGGTCACTGGAGTAATACAACACTCTAGCATTTAATAACGTAGAGCATATATACATACATGCATAGAATAATCATATATCCAGCATACAATAGATGTTAATCAGTATTGGTCACTACAGGCTACAATTGACCATGATTAGTAAACGCCCAGGGTAACTAAATTAACTTAAAGAATGTCAGCTACTGCATATAGTAACTTGCCTACTTCCTACAAGGGGAGTAAGAGCACCTGCAAAGCCTGCCACTTTCTTAATGTACTGCTCAGCATTCATGTCATATCTCTGACATCACTATAACTTTTCAGTTGAGGTATTGTAACCTATACCAATTGAGACTATGTTCACAAATAGGTTGAGGAACATAAAGATAGCTGAATTTGCCAATTGTTGGCCTAGTTTTGACTTTTAGCCTGGTTTCCTACTAATAATAATGTAGTGGTGCGTAAGCACAGCTCTCTCAAACCGTCTGCTTTTTACTCATTTCTTCAAATGTATGTAGACACACAACTTCAAACAACCCAGAAAGTTTGTTCTGTATACACCTCACCTTCTGGCAAGCTACAGCAGTGAGAAAGCTGATACTGCGGCCCATTGCACTATTGCTAATTTTTAGGTAGTCTTTTCGACGCCCTAGTCTGAGCCCTCTGCTCCTCATAAACTTAATCAGTAAACTCACAACAATTCTAAAAATGTTAATTTATACACAAGCACATAACAGCCCAGCAGAAATCTACCTGTAGTCGAACCTCGCTACAAATATTTCACTTTGGGCGTCATAAATTATTTTTGATATAAAGTTATTGGTAATAAATCACTGGTGACGGTTTGCCCGTCTGCTATGTAAACTTTTGCATGGATCAACCAGCTCAAACTTGAAATAGCAGATGTGAATAAATTATCACTATACAAACTGGATGGGTGTCAATTACCACACTGCGGTTTTTTGCAATTAAATGATGAGAAGACAACTTCCCTAAGTAAGTTTTAGTACAGGCCTAGTACACACCTATATCTGTGTTGGCAACATTCAGCATACTTTGACTACCTTTCAAAAAGAATATTTGTATATATTATATAATTATACTTTAAAGGATGATTTTGTCTGATGACTTTTTGTTTGCAAGAAAGCTACAACAATGCTAATCTCTCTGGTTATGCTGTTTACTACATCTCCAGGCACATCTGCGCCATGTGTAGTAGTAATAGCTGGATCTGAAGTGTGCGCCTTATGCAACTAGCAGGTACACACAACTTGAGAGCTCAATTATAAGTGGTGTCAACATAATTCATGAAAACTAATTACTAATTAGAAATGACGAAAGTAAATAATCTAACATTAGTAGGGAAGAAGCTCATTGGCTGAAAAGATGCATTTACGAGGATCAACAAATTAAGTGCTTTGGTGACGAGTTGAGCATGATAATTGAATATTCTAGAAACTAGGTTTTTTGAATTAAATCACTGTTAGATTGATTGTTCATAGTAAAAATTGCTGTAGTGAAACAGCGTAGTATTTTATTAGCAACGCTCAGCAGGCATTGTGGGTCAATTCACACAATGCATATTGATTGGCTGATGAAATATATGATAGATGCTTTTAGACTGCATCATATTGCAACAGAGCGAGGCCAGGGCTTATAAAGAATATTTTCAGTAGGAAAGAAGCAGGCTGATAGCATCAAATGTTAAGAGTTTTATGGTGATGACCCATTGCCAAGGTTAGGGTCTGCATGGTATAACAAAGCTTCAGGGAGAATTTCGAGGGCTGTAAGAGATCAATTTTATTTTATGTTCCAGGGTTCATCAAGGTTAAAAGCTAGATAATATGATGTCATACAAACTTGTAGCAGTCTTCATTAATTTCTAGAAGATTTAAAAACATATCAAATGACACTTCTCAGTATGCAAAATTAATTTAATAATGGATCTCAATGTGGTTTATTTGTTGTATAATGTAGTAAAGCAAGGCTGCACTATAAAATATTTAATACATTTAGGAAACTCCCCATTCTTGAGATGCTTGCTGCAATGATTTTTTGGCTCTAAAGTCATAATGCTACTTGAAACAGGAGTTCACAACGCGTAAAACTGATCATACTACTTGGAACGACAAGAAATGATTTGACTGACGGCAATCTGATGCAAGGTGTATTTGTACTTAAAATGAGACTTTAATAAACTGGTAACTAAGAATGAGACTGAATGAGTTGAACTCGTGTTCAAGTTTAATTCCAGTATGCATTTTATATAACATAATAAAAATACATAATATGTGACAGTAATTTCAATAGTATAATGGACACGTAGAGGACAAATTTTACAATACTATGTGGTAATTTACTGTTTGTAGGTATGTACAAGTTACAAAATAGCTGTTGACGTAAAAAAACAGTCAACATGGAAACTGAAGAGAGAATGTTACAGTTTAGAAACTCAGAGGTTTAAAGTTAGGAAAAGTAAATAAGAAAATTATCCTAAAACAATATGCAGATCGGTGGAGCATGCCGTTTACCAGGTCATGTGATCAGTAATAGGTCATGTGACCAAAAAGCTGATTTTATCAGCAGCAAATTTGACTTGAGAATCTGTCTCAATTAAGACTAGAAATAGTATTATAATACATAATACGCTGTAATACATAAGATGCTGTAATACATAATACAATGCCATACATATTACATTGTAATACATGTATACGACGTTGGAATACGTATTACATTCTAAGTGCTTTACGTTGCAATACATAATTATGACTATGTTGGTGCACATCACCACCTTGAGCATTACACTTTCAAAATTAACTATGTACAAAAATGTGTAAATAAATAACAATTTAGAAAACATTTCCAGTTTTATAAACTGGCAAAAATAGTATGACTATAATATTGTTTGTTTTTTGGACAAAAGCTAGTTATGAGCATTGGCACCTTTCCACGGTCATATCTGAGATTTTTCCTATTAGCATGCCGCCATTGTCATCATAATATAGTATGCTAAGGTCTTTTTTCAATGCAGGAGCACAACATCTTTTAAACTTGGGTGTGTGTAAGCCCATCAATAGTCTACTGTTCATGTCTGTTGGCAGGTAGTAAGTTGGACATGTTCCTGCACAATAGTTTGCTAAAAATCGTCTTGGCTGAATTATAAAATCAAAATCTTCACCCATGTCACTGAAGTCAATGACGAACTTGTACCGACAGCACCGGCTTTCCTTGTCCTCGATATCACAGGCTATATTTGTGTCGTCAAACGACCTCTTATAACGACCCGGATGTTCATTTAGTAGAATTTTTATCAGAGGAGTCTGCAAAAGATAGATATTAGACTAAGAATATGCGTAGGAGTATTGAACTAAAAGTAGTTAGGTATAAAGGAAGGAAATTGAGTTTAAAAACATCTTATGAGTAAATATAATCATAATGACACTTGGCTATAATGTAAATAGCAAGGAAATATATGTAAAGAAGTAAAACCTGAGCAACTCACCCTTTGAGGCCTGCTGGATATATCTTTACTAATATGTATAGTTGCTCTAGCGGCTTCTAACGGGTCTTCATTCAGATATGCCACATTCTTTCGACCAATCATAGCTCTGATATATAAGCCATAATTATTATCCTCGTCTGCTGCCCAAGACCTCACCATGTGACTGACATCTACATGTTCCCAATGACCTCTAGACTTTAATAAGACTGTGCGATTAATGAAGGGCTTGTTTCTATATTTAGTGTCACTAACAGTTAGCTTTATTTTCCTCCCTTCATAGCCTTCAGGAGTAGCAATGTAAACAAGTACGACAGCACGCTTCACGTTCTTTTCGCTGACTATCAACGGAAGTGAAAAGTAAGCAATGGACTCTATTGGAAACTTTGTTGGCTCCTTTTCCACTGGAACTAAAAGAAAAAACAATAACAAACATTCAGCCAATCAGTCGACAGAAAGCCAGGTCCCAGAGACTAACATTTAAATTGTTAAACTGAAAATAATAACTTAAAATTACATGATAAGAAAGTTGAAACTTACAACTAGTTGCGAACTGGATAGTGGTGCTGATTTTAGCGTGATAGTTATCGTCATACTGTGGCGCCTGGTCTTGCTGAATATCCAATGATTCCTCAGCAAACTTTGGCACGATGTGATCAGGATACTTCTTCAACTTGTTGCTCATTTTCAGAGCCGTGATATTAGGGGGAGCAAACAACCTTAACTTGCTTAATATAGACTGTTTAACTTCACTTATCCTCATAACTTTTGCTCTCTCGTGCATCTCCATCAGACTCAGTCCTATCAGAGCAGACGCCGCGTTAGACGGTTCTTCTGGGGCTGCAAGTCTCCGCAGAGGTGGAAAATCGATATTGTCGGCCTGGTCATCGGACGCGTTTGGAGAAAACGGTTTGTGAGAAAGTATTTTGTTGGTTATAGCTGCTAGCGGATCAAGATCTCCACTTCCATACTCACTGCTGTCATCTTCGTAATCTTCTAAAGGAAGAACTTTTTTCTTTTCTGGCTCCGCACTCTTGCTGCCGCCAGCTTTGTTCTTATATAAGCTGTTGATAGATGACAGCATGTACTTTGATGGACTTGTATCGAGGTTAGTAGTCTTACTTAGCGGTCCCGATACCACAGACGGTATTCTCACACACAAAATGCAGTAAGTAATTGTACATAACTCTAAAATCATCATATTGATCATGGAAGCAAATATCAGTTATACAAAAATAAAATCTTTTTATGGCAGTTGTAGTAGGCTTCTACATTTATAATAAACGTGATAGGCGGGATTTCTCTCAGCTGTTGTTTGATTGGCCAGGACGTTCTTGTTGAATAATTATTAGCTCATGTAGAGTGATAAATTGGCCATTCAGTGAAGAGCATTTTTCACGCACAATTATATGCAACACAAACTATTTAATGTAAATTCATTAACTATACTCACTAACAATTTGCCTGTTAGTAGTAAAGAAAGCTCTATCTACATGTAGCTATGCATTACCACTGGACTTAGCCATGTTACTCAGCGCTCAAATTAAAAATCAATTGAGTTAATTTAAACTGTTGTCCTGTTTCAGAAAGAAGTTAATATTTCAGAGTTGCTAAACTTCATCAAGAAATCTAATGTGAAACGCCATGTATACATAACACATGAAATTGAGTTAAAACTGTGATGACATCAGACCATTATTAAAGAATCTTCTACGCACAGCTAGTATATTATATGAGCGTAGTTTAGTTGAAATCTGCTACACGCTTGAGTAACTTTAGGAGTGTGCTATAAGGAAACAAGCTAATTCCATTGATTATAGTTTACAATATTGGAGTTAGGAGATTGCGTTTATGCCAAGATCAGACAACTTCTCATACTATTGAAAATTTTTTTGATTAAACACAGGAAAATAGCAAGCTATTTTTAAAATACTTGGCATGACTCATTTTTGTAATAAAATTGATTAGTAGACAAGCCAACATGCTGTCATAAAACAGAATTGGTGACAAACAAATCATAAATTGAATAATTTTTCTTATGCTTCTTCCAATATACTTTCTTATAGTTATTATTTTTCCCAGTTGTTACTTAGTTTATAAAATATTGATGAGCTTTTACTGTCAGCCGAAAGCACCTTTATCAACAAAAATCACTTATATGAACTAATATACTTTAGAAAAGATCTTATAAGTTTCCTATGATTTAAATTAATGCATCAAATCTGAAGAAAGGTGCGTGTAACCAATAACCTGGAACTATAGTGTGTAATCATGCAGCAACCTGAAACTATTGATTGTATTACTATAAATAATATCAGATTAAAATGCCCAAAAGTTATTGTTTTCTAATAGAAAAGCAATATATACAGATGTTTGAAGACATAAAAGCTTTATTAAAACAATTCACTAGTGAAAACAATAGTATTCCTATTATAAACAGCTTAAAAAAGATAAAACATGACAAATGCAATATTTATGAAAGATAAGCAGTGATTGAAGTTAACAATTTAAAAGCAAAAAGCGCAAGTTATACACATTGACATCTCTCTACAGTCATTTCAGGGAACTCTTCTTCCCGTATGGTTTGATTATCGTCGTAGTGCAAGACTTGTAGAGACGTCTTGGAAGCCGGCGCACAGCACCTTTGGTAACCCGGTCTATTTAAACCCATGGTGAGTCTTTCGTGTAAATCATTTGGTGTGTGGTAAGTTCCACATGTACCTGCGCAGTAATTAGCTATGAATCTTCTTGGTTGAATGATAAAGTCGTAGTCTTCACCTAATTCGGCAAAGTCCACGACTAAACTATAGACACAACAGCTGTTTGAACTTTCACTAGCATTACAGAGCACCTGATCATCTCCTACGTTTCTTTTATGACGGATTGGTTGATTGTTGAATTTGAGTTTTAAAAGAGGGATCTAAAAATATAAAATTTATTAACCACTTATATCAGCAGAAACTTAGAATATAGAAATTCATACTAAAATATAAAAGAGCAGCACTATTATGTTTAGGAGCAAGTAATTGAATAAAAAATATTAACTTACTTTTTGTGACTTAGTGGATATGTTTCTAGCTTCTGACGGGTCTTCATTGAGATATGCTAGATTCTTTCGACCAATCATAGCTCTGATATATAAGCCATAATTATTATCCTCATCCGCTGCCCATGACCTCACCATCTGACTGACATCTAAACGCTCCCAATGACCTCTAGACTGGAGGAACACTGCTCGGTTTATAAATGACTCATTTCTATATTTAGCATCACTAACAGTTAACTTTATTTTCTTCCCTTCATAGCCTTCTGGAGTGGCAATGTACAGAAGTAAGGTGGCTCGCTTCACATTCCTCTCACTGACAGTTTGTGAAAGTGGAAAATAGGCTATGGATTCTACTGGAAACTTTGACGGATTTTTTTCCTCAGGGACTAAAGCAGAGCATAAAAAATTAAGAACTCAAAATATATATTGCTCAGTTGTACTAGATATTGTATGATTTATTTTAAATATTATTTAAGCATTTAGCAGCAAATGAAAAATATAAACATAACTTACAAGCAGCTGCGAACTGGATGACTTTGTTAGCCCGAGCATGATAGTTGTCGTGATATTGAGGGCCCTGCAAGCTAGCCGACTCCAAAACAAACTGCCGTAGCATGTGCTGAGGCAATTCCTTTAACTTATTGTTTTGTTTAAGAGCAGTTATGTTAGGAGGAGCGAGTAAACGCAGCTTGTCTAATATAGATTGCCTGACTTCGTTTCTCCTCATGGTTTTTGCTCGTTCATGCATTTCTACCAGATCCGACTTAGCTGAAATCGAGGGTTCCCTTAGCTTAGGAGAAGCTGTACCTGAGTTGAGAGTACGGAACTGCTCGGATGCAGTTATTCGATTAATTAAACCGTCATTTCTGTATTCACTAAAAGTGTTTTGACCACTGCTCCCTGGGGATTGTATATCCTGTTCGGCCATTTGATTTTCACTGGATGATTCCAGACCTTTGCTGTTGAGGTTATAGGGCGTGTTGGAAGAAATCAGGAAATAGCTGAATGAACTTGTTTCAAGGTTAGTTACGCTGCTTGACGGATCACAGAGCACGCACAGGATACAGTGCATGGCGATGAAACTTGATCGAAACATTGCAACCAAAGCCGCCGAGCAGTTAGTGCAAAAATGAACCCGTTTTATGAAAATTTTATTTGGTTTGCACAGTTATATAGATTTCTGATGGAGATTTCAATCTGATTACCACGTGATTGGATGGAATATCTGTTAGCATGGGAACCGGTAGGAGAAATGTCAACTTGTGTCATTAGCGTTACGTAAACATCATTCTGTAAAAGATATTGCCGCTAATGGGGCTAAGAAGAGGCAATCAACAGGAAACTGGTTGACATAAACAATTTTCAAATGCTCCGCCCAATTGATATTTTTTCAAGCCATTATGATCAAGAGATAGTTTCTCTCAGTGCAATATGATATCAAAAATATATATACAAATTGTTACACAATGTATATAAGCATACAGACAGCATAAAGGCAAGTTGTTGCCAAATAAAAATAAATTTTTGTGAATAAAAATAACTTTTCAAGAGCAAAAATATTTTTTTATAAATAAAAATATCTTTTAGAGTTATTTGAGGCACGTATAAACATAAAACACGTAAACATACACTTACTTATAAAAAGCACCTTATCACGCAAGTTAATCTTATCCAAAAGAGCAACTTTTTGGCTTTCAAAATAAGCTCCTTTAATCTTGAACCTTATACGAAAGCCGTTTCCCAAGGGCGTACTTTTGTTCATATTATAGATTCTGCCAAAATCGTTCTAACTTGACACATAATAGTAGAATAACATAGCCATCTTTCAGTAAAGACCAGCTTCAGTGATTTCTTACATCTTACTCAGTCTTAACTCCAAACCTAAAAGCTTTAAAGGTTGTGTCTTTCAGCACCTTTTCTATCATTGGAAGGTTTGAGGTTGATCAACTCTAACTCGGTGAAGATGTTACGTAAATCAGAAAATAATACTTGCATTATAGGAAAGCAAAGATGTTGTTTAGTGCAAAGCTAAAGTTTAAATATTACCCTTTTCAATATATTTTTTGTTTAAATATATTGTAAAAGACATTAAGCACTTTGTTTGGTAGAATCATCAACTAAATTACTACAAAAGTAAAACATTATCCAGCAATAATATAATATTAGTGTATATTACAAGGGCATGAAAATACATATCGCTGTTTCATTGCATATAATAAACATGTAGATAATCTAAAGCATATAAAAGAAATTTAGCAAGGAGATTGAATACAGAAAATACCAAAGTGAGGAGGCTAAGCTATGTAATAAAAGTTTGTATCTACATGTTAGTTACAGCACATGATATATACTGTATTGATACATATTGCTACATAGTTATATGCATCTTCATCATGGGGCTACATGCCCTATGGCGATTGTTATAGATAAGGTACTGCTGCCTCAACACATGGCCCAAGTCAGCGGGCCTATTTGCACCGAGAAATAGAAATATCAGTTACAGACCAGTTCCTAGTTAGACTAACGCAGTTAGGCTTTGAAGTTTTCAGTGAGTTCGCTCAACTAAACACCTAGTCTGTCACAAACACACCTGTCCGGACTACCTGGCCTGAGACCGATTATCATGGCCTGGGACCAACTACCATGGCCTCATGAGTAATAAATTGTAATAGTGATCAAATGAATCACTATAATCAGTTTCAGGATGAGTTCTCAGTCACCGTCAGTTAGTCAGTTATACTCCGCAGTAATAGTGAGACTCTCTCAAGACTTGGTAGTAGTGGTAGTAGTCTCCCCTGGTCTAGAGGCGTGTGACAACTGTACAGAGGGTGACTGAGCTGGAGCGACTGCAACAAACTGAGAAGGCTGAGAATGCGGTGATGCCACAAGCTGAATAGTTCGGGGGAGTGAGGTGACCCCCATACCGGTGTTGGATGTAGCCTGAGGGATGACAAACGTTAGTCCACCAGCAGTGTTGGTGGCTGAGAACGGAATGGTGAGCTGAGTAGATGAGTTGGTGGAGGTCGGCAAGACAGCGGCAGAGGTCGTGGTGGTGGAGTAGAGCTGTCTGGTAGGGGCGGGCAACACATTAGTAATGTTAGGTTTAGATGCTGTCAGCTGTATGGGTACGTATGTCACAGTGCCGTCAGCAGCAGTGGTAGGCAGCATTCCAGCTATGATGGTGGGGGCAGAAGTAGCGGTTGTAGAGACAGCTGCTGGTGGTGCTGAAGAGACGTCTGGTGTGAGCTTGCTGGAGGTACCTGAGGTGGTGGTACTGGCTAGTTGGAGTATATTCTGTGGTTGGCTGGGTGGAGCTGCTACCAGAGTTACACCAGAAGGTAGAGCTGCGTGTCTCTGCTGAGGTTTGACTGTGTGCTGAGTGAGAGTTGGCGTGGAAGTGCTGGCAGCAATGAGGACCAGCTGTTTAGGAGCAATGTTCAGGTTAGTCTGCTGTGACTGGTCGACAGCGCTGATGAGTGCCGTGTTACCCAACCCCTTGCTGTACACCAGCTGGGGCTGCTGCTGCTGATTCACCAACCTACCAGACTGGAGGTTGAACATTACAGGAGTTGTGCCCACAGAACTAAAACTAGACAGAGAGTCAGCACTAACTGTTAAAGGTTGGGGGTGTCCAGACACCGCCTGCAGCTGCTGAGATTCATTGCCGGGAGCGGAGGCTATGAAGAAGTTGGCTGTGTTAGGAGTGACTGCCTGAGGCATGCTGGGTGGCTCTGAATTGGCTGGTGCTAGAATCATCTGTCCATCACTGAGTGTGCAGAGTTGAGGGTGTATAAGCTGAGCGATGGTTTGATTCGCTGTCACCTCAGCAGACTTGCTCATTGTAGCAGACGGCGTGGTGGTGGTAGCCAGTTGTGACAGACTCTTCGGAGCTAGGAGTATTTTGGAGGATAGGTTGGTAGGTCCGGCACTGCCCGGTAACTTGGTTACAGTATAGACTACAAACAGAACAAAGAACATATGGATTTCAATATGAGAGCCTTTCCCTGCCTGGTCACACTTTCTTCTGGTGTCACAGCGAGAAGAAATGGTGGTAATATGCACACATGTGGAGCACATCAAATATAATTGAGTATACACAATAAATTTATTTTTTTGCACATTAATATAGAAAGAGGCTACATTAGCTTACAACTTTCTACATAAATTATAATTAGGAGTCTGGCTGGGTCAGGACAAACCCTAGATTTACTTCTAGAAAGGTGATAATTTAAGTGAGTAATATTTCAGAATGATTGATTATATGAAATCAGCAGACTTTTTAAGAAAATGGAGCCTAAACGTACACACTTTTTGTCATCCGAAAGTTCTACAAATTATTCTACTACTGTCTCTTATGTCACCTGAAGCTTCATAAATTTTACTGACTGGCAGACTTTTTTACAAAACAAATCAGGTCTAACTGATGATTAAAAAATAATATATTTTCTTGCTGGATTCCTCTTGTGTAAAAATTAAATACCAACAGGCTATCTAAAACAGGTCAAGTTGCACATGATAGTCTGTGAAGTGAGATATAGATCCTGATGAAAGCTAAAACTGCATTCTTTTCTCACCTTGCAGGCTAAAGAGTGTTCAGTCTAGGAAGACTGCCCTGCCCTGAGGTGCACTCAACTTATGCTCATACATTCTCGCCACTTTGACAGGCTGTGGCTGGAGGGAGATTATGAAACTCAATCAAAATAAATATTTTAAGCTCCCAACTATAAACCTGTGTATTGGCGAGGATCAGGGAAGAGAGACCAGGGTTGGTATTAGCATAAACCGCAGGTTATATCTCTCTTACCTCCACAAGGACAGAACAATGCAGTAATCTATGCGTACTAACGATGTAGGTTGTAGCAACATACATGTACTAAGCTTGTACTGTTGACTTAACATCGTAGTGGAAGGCAATGTGCTCACCCCTCCCCCCAGTCTATTGCACCCCACGATTATTTTATCAAGAAAACTTGTGCCTCAAGGTATGTCTGTCTTCTACTGCATCTATTATTATATTATTGGCCAATTTCGGCAGCACTGCCATTGATATGCTGCTTCACACCCTACATACTACTGCTGCTACATTCTTGTGGTCATGCAACTAGCTGTTAGATGATATTAAAGCAGCCATCAATCATACGTGTGCAGATCTGCAAAGTTTTAGACTTTAGAGTTTTTAAAAGAAGTTTGTACATAAATAACTCTCACACATTCTGCAGTGTTTAACCCCATGTGCTATATTTTGATACGTAGAAATTAGTTGATTAATGAAAATGTGTTTACTTTGTCTAGACTATCCCAATTCGTCTAACAAATTATCCCTAGGAAATGTGTGCCTATTTGAGTTCTGTATCGATTTCTCTAAGCATAGCTTTGACGAATCTGAAGCAAGGAATTTCCAGCCCAAGGTTGGACACTCGAAAATGGCATTCCTCTGCGTGAAAATAAAGCAACAGCTCAGTGTAATTTTTCCCCAAAAATGTTTAAAAGGTGTCTAAACCGTACTTTTTTATTCATCTAGTAAATATATTTTGACTTGAACAAAGGTAAAATTGCTCAAACTAGCCATCGCAGACATAACAGAATGTGTAAGAGCTATTTATGGACAACTTTCTGTTTGCAATATTTGATTTCTCTGCTAGAACCTGTAATACAAGAAGTAGAAAGGAGTATGGCAGGTGGTTGAGAAGAAACTTGAAGTGGTTATGACAAGCAGTGGTAGTGTGTGTGAGGCACATGGCCCACCAGAGTAAGGTTAATATTTCTTGCTTAATAATTTAATCACCTCACACTGGACTAATAACAAATAGTGCACTATTGGTATGCATCTAATTAAATTAGCTCTACGTGCTTATACAGGCTCAAAAATATTTTATTAATACAACTTAGTCTCTTTATTTCAACTTATTTTGGAGTGGAAGGGCTAGTTTGTTATTGTAGTTTGTGTGAAATGAAAAATGGACCCCATTTAGATAATTAAGCGTTAGGTTAAAGTAGCAATAGATGAGAATACAAACTTGTTGTTTTGTCCAAAATCACCGAGGTGAAACAAACAGAGTGCCTGAATCCACCCCAAAGGGATTATGTGTTATGTAACTTATTGTAATTATTTCTGAGTACCAAGATAATATGAAAGATTTATTTTAATCTGCAGACAAATGAGTAGTCAGAGATTAGCAGAGTCTTTTGTATTACATAATGTTTTCCAGAAAAGATAAAATTCTGGTAAACTTGTTTATGGGCTCAGCATCCAAGTGGTTGGTTCATACAATGCAAGAACTGGTGGGAACCTGCATTTATGTCATGTGACCACGAAATATCCGTGACACTTGTCTCATCTACTCACACCACCTAATCACCTACTGCACTGGAGCTAACACCTGACGGCTCCACCACCAGAAGTAAACTCTTGCCAAAAGAAGCCTTAGACAGTTCAGTGTACAAAAGGGTCAGAATTGTAACTCAGTAACTGAGCAGTGCCAATGTATGTCAGGCCATTGGTCGATAGTCATTCAGCCAATACCTAACCTCATTAAAATGCTTTAAGAAAAACAAAAAATAAAGTATAAATTATTAGTTCTTATGATTGCAAAAACTGACTGTTCAGTCAATATAAAATAGGCTGCAAGCCAAGTTAAACTGACAGATTAATTTGTCTGAGGATCTGAGCCACAATGAACCTTTACGAGTAAACTTGGTCTGCTTAGTTCCCATACAAGTCCACTAATGAGAGGAGGGGGGGGGGGTCATATTAAACTGCAGACTGTGATACCTTGACCTCAGGAGAACTGTATGGACTGGGTAAACCCCAAAGCTATACATGTATATATTATGTATGCTACATTGTGCAGAGTAGCACCTCTGTTATGTGAAACCCTTATGCACAGGGCTGCACCCAAACATTAAGCACAAGGAGTTGTTTTATCTTGAAAGGTAAAGCTGTATAAAATATAGTTAATAAGGAATAGTTAATATTACATGAGGAAAATGATGAGGAAAATTGCATGAACTAAATTTGTGATCTTCTACCTTTAGCCTTATACCCTCGATTAGCCCCTGACGCAGGCTTTTGCTTCATATTTTAAGAACAATGTGTGAGAACACAGCCTAGCTGCGACTGGATATTAAAAAGATACATTAGTATATTATTGTGTTGATGTTTGGGAAGTCATTCTCATTGAATGTATCAGCACACTATTGAATGAATTTGTTTTAAAAATAAGCAGACAAACATTTGAAACATCTAAATATTTACATGTTTTTCTAAAAATGCATGCTCAATAAATATTTTGGCAGTACTTTAGTATATATGTTATATCATAGGTATCATATTAATTATAAATTGAATTGGCCTCAGAAGAGCTTTATCAACCTTTTTGATCTAGTGTTATTTCTCAAATATATGACAGTTTTTAACTAATTGTTGTAGAAGGGAAAACTTAATTCATGATACAGTTACATAATCAAATAAAAAAATGCATCAAGTATTATTGATCAGGCACAACATAAACAATCTGGCAGACAAAACAATCCCTGCTTCTTGAGTGCGAGTCATATTTAGCAGAAATTTCAGACAAATAGGCTTGGTATTTCATTATAATCAGCAATTAATATAATATTAACAACATATACTCTCTGCCAAAATATTTACAGAAAAATGTAAATAGTTTAATGCATCAAGAGTTTTCATTTTTATTTTCAAAACTGAAATGTATTCACCGATGTAATGATGATAAAATATATTAGATAGAATGGTTCTATAAGCAGCTCTGAGTTGCTACCGCACTCAATCACCCCCAACTCGGTGCTGCTTATAGAACCATTCTACAAGGTAGATTTATTTAGTACCAATTCAAATTGCGATACTACTGTATATTTGTGATATTCATGTCGGGAGTTATCAACACATTAAACAGAAAGCTCCAGAGCTTTTGCTCTGAACTAACTCTAAACTGAAACTATTAAGGTTTTCAACTATGACTTAACTTGTATAAATGTTGGCGAAATAATAGCAGATAACAGAGAGTGGATAACTCCTCGAAATCTAATATATTTTGCTAAGCTATTTGCATAATTGAAAAAGAACAGAAAACAACCTGTTCAAAACTTGAAAAGGATATAATTTTATTAATAATTAATGTGAGAATTTTGAAAGGACAATATTTATCTTTGTATATTCATTGTTTTCATTCAACAAGAGTTTTGTTTAGACGTCTCAAGTAGAAAGACGTTTTATAACATAGTCGCCCAGGACTTGGTGTTTTCCAAACTTGACGTGAAGTCACAAATATTGACTCAACTCTGATCCATGCCCTTGAGCAACACGGGAAGCTTAAGAGAGATGAATTATGGTCCAGGAGGAAGCAAACATCCATTGATGAATGTGTGGATAAATGTTTGGTTACTGAGTGTTCTAAAAATAACCTGGTTTGCAGGCCGAGTGATTATTTATGGTCAGGAGCAATTATATCCTGTTTAGCATAGAAGAAAATCTGGGCCGATTTTCCATGATTAATGAGAATATTGGAACAATTAATTATTAAAAAATACCTGGCCATTTTCTGAAAACATCATTATTTCTGGTATGTCAGTTTTAGTTTTATAACGTGTCACGTTGATGCAGTTTAAACTGGGCCCTTGTAGACTATGTTGAAAGTATAGCAGAATTATTGTTGGTAATAATGACACAAAAAGCAAAGTAGGTAAAAATGGTACGTACTCAATATTAGGGTTTGCGGGTGGTGGTTGGGGGTTTGGAACAGGGAGGGGACTTAGGTTTGAGAGTTTGAGTCTGGGAAAATTTAACATCAGTGTGCGCCATTTTTACCTACTGCTCCATTTGTGCCATTTTCACCTGTGCCATTTTTACCTAATTACCTATAGACGGTCTTCTAACAGACAAGAAGATAATATACTGCCTCCAATCAACAAGTATTTGTCAAGCAGCAAGTTAATACTGTGTGATCTGAACCAATGGCACAGAGTGTAACAAGTGGAGTAAGATCTGAGCCAATGGCACTGAGTGTAACAATTGGAGTAAGAGTTACCTTGTGGTACTTGGGTGTTTGTAGGTGCCAGTTGCTGGTGCTGGGTAGAGGCGGTGCTGGGGAGGACATCTCCGGAGGCGGAAGGAATCACTATCTTGTTGACTAGAGTGCCGGCCAGCTGGGTGGGAGCCATCATCAGGGTCTGGGGTTGGGCGGTCAGACCGCCCTGCTGTACCAGGTGCACCGTCTGGAGAGGTGTGGCCTGCACGGTAACGTTGGTTGCTGACTCAGACTTAGTGTTGGGAGCTGGCTTTATAACCAGCTGCACCTCTACAAGCAACAACAACTCTCTCTGTCACAAGCGCCTGTCAGTACACAGTGCACTAAGGAAAGCATCATTTAGCAATCTATCAACTTAGTGATGCCGAATCACACCTCCCAATCACCTACCCTGGATTGGGCTGGTATTAAATCACTGGCTGCGTTACACTTCATCACCCAGTCAAATATTTAAATACACTCCTGTCCCAACAAATAGGAATTTTGTTTACCGTTATTTTTGGCACATCATTTAAATAAGAGACAATATATTATTATAATGGCCGAATATTCATCAAAATATTTGAAAACAAACTCCACAGTCGACAAATTATACACATCACAGGACTATCACAGGTTAAGCTGGTCTCAAATCTTGAGGTGGGTGAAGTAATGGGGAATTTGTCTGTTTTCTAGATCACAAACAATTCTGCAAGTCATGTTCGATTTTAACCCGCGCCACAAACAAAAATTTCTGGGCAAATAAAATTTTTTCACTGTTACCAAACTTGAACAAAGAAAATCTTAAGCGTGTCACGGCTGGCTAAGGTGATTGCACCGCTACAATTTGCATGTTTATAGACCAGAGAAAAGAACCAACTTGATGAGTTTATTCACACGGCATAGCGCAGATATCTCGGCCCCAGCGTTGGTCATCTACACTTTACACATCAACACCTCCCATCAGACAAACAAATCAATCTAGAAACATTTACTCCTCATCTGTCTCCACTAAACTACGCGATACGAGTTTCTTGACTGGTGATTACAACTAACGTTCGCACGTGAGCTTTGGCGTCATGTATCTTCACAGCCAGTCTTTGGTAAACAACTATTATCTGCTTAATTCCAGGAGGATGTGATAACGTTACGACCAGCCACTCAGCTATGAGTGATTAACTACGAGAAGAATCAGCAGCTTACCAGAAGGGAGTGGCGCAGGCTGGATACTCCTCGGCTGTTCAGCAGCAGCAGCTTCAATCAAGTTCTGGACTCCACTATTGGCAGCTGCCACAGCTAGAGTGTCAGTTACCCCGTCCCCACATTCTACAAGTAGTTAGTTAGAAACACATTCTACAAGTAGCCAACTAAGAACACATTCTACAGGTAGATAGTGACACGTCCTACAGGTAGTTAGTGACACATTCTACAAGTAGCCAACCAGTAACACATTCTACAAGTAGATAGTGACACGTCCTACAGGTAGTTAGTGACACATTCTACAAGTAGCCAACCAGTAACACATTCTACAAGTAGATAGTGACACGTCCTACAGGTGGTTGGTGACACATTCTGCAGGTAGTCAGTTAGTGACACATTCTGCAGGTAGTCAGTTAGTGACACATTCTACAGGTAGTTAGTGACACATTCTACAGGTGGTTGGTGACACATTCTACAGGTAGATAGTGACACATTCTACAGGTAGATAGTGACGCATTCTACAGGTAGATAGTGACGCATTCTACAGGTAGTCAGTGAAAGAGGCTATATCAGAAGGATATGCGCTTCTTCTATGCCAGATATTGACAGATAACAACTTCTGGCAAGTTTCATGACCAATACGGGAAGTCAGAAAGACTGTAAGAAAGTTGCAGTATGTAAATAAAAAAAAGTAGTTTTGACTCGACTGTCAACTTCAGGCAAACAGAAAATTTTAGCAGGTTGATCTGGATATAGCACAAGAAAGTGTTTATGATGAATCATGGTATTAATGTTTTTTTAACTTGTTTGTTCGACACCAAAAATAAAATATGTTCAAGTAATGGTTGGTAGCTTGTGCTTCAAGAGTTGAACTTCTCTTTGTTGAAAACTATTACTCACTCTTACTAAAAAACCACTTGTCTACTATATTTTTTATAGAGCTGCATAGATTAACGTCATTTATAAATTACCACACATTTCCCGATTGACAGATTTTATGTAATTTTTTAAATTCTAGGACACTCTACCAGACGTCCCACCATGACATTTCCACTGCAGGCAGGCTGGATGTTAACCAGTTCACAGATTTGGCATTACTCTGATGCTTATAAAATATTTTGGCACTTCATTCATTTTCATGGCTGCACAAAACTGACAAAAACACCTCTTTTAATAGATTCGTGTACAGAAGTTAAATATAACTAGTAGAATTGAAGCCAATATAATACAGTCAATGAACTAACACTTTTTTATAAATATCAAACCATGCCTTTCAACAACAGCTCAAAGCATGTGCCCATGCTCATTACATCACTAGTTTTGGTTCAATCCCCGAACTAGCATTTCACAAAAGCAAAGTTGCATAAGCTTAAAATGTCTACTAGTATTTTTTTATAGAGTGTATTTGGATTATGGAATCGTCCTAATGCAAAAAGTTCTTTTCTATAGAAATTTTTCAATTGATTATACGGAAAGTAATTTCAAAATTTGAGTAGAAAAACTACTTATGGTTGTCTACAAGAGCATATCTACTGTATAGAGCTGTGACAGTGTTAAGAATGCAACATATCTATTTGGGAATAATCACAGACTATTCCAACTGTTGGTGACTTGGTGAGGTCACTTCTTCAGGTACGACAGATTATTATATTGTATGTAGTTGAGCTGAATGTGGTTTCCAGGTTGTTAGTTATAAGCAGTTGCTGAAAACTAGTGATTGCAGTGTTTTTGGCAAAAGTAAAAAGCCAAAAACTTGGGAGTAGCTAAACTTTTAAAAACACTGTCTACGTTTAAATAGTAAACTTGTTGGTTCATGAAAAAGATTGCTTTGTGTTTCAGTAAATTGGAAGCCATTTTCTCGGACCTTCTGTAGATAACTTGAGCTTACATCATAAAATTTAAAATTAATTGGAAAGCTAGTCTTGTTTATGCTACAGTTTATAAAGAGTTGTCTATTCAATGAAGTCTGACAAGGGAAGACAACTGATAAATGATTTTACCTAAAGAAGGAGTCGGCTTACCAGATGCTGTGCTGGTGGAGTTAGTGCTAGACTTAGTGCCCTCAATCCAGTCCTCGATATTGTACTCTACCCCCTTATCTCGCAGTTCTTTTCTAAAAACACAGCTAAATATAAGAATCTCAAATACAAACTATGCTGTTTAGTGCTGGGTGCCACGAAACTGAAAAACACTCAAAAAGTTTGTTATTTGAAATGGGTTATGAGTAGACGCTAACAAATCTGTCTGTGTAACTCCTCCACAATTTAGTGTTTGAGTCATCACACGAATGCATTAGTAGTTTTTAGTACATAACCCAATGAATAGAATGAACCAAGATGGCTGTTGGTAAAGACCAACACTCTCAATTTCAATATAATGAAATGGAACGAGGTAAATATTGCCAATTATGAATTACAGAACTGCATTCGTTACCTTGGCGTTAATCCTCCACAAGGCTAAAAATTTTGTACAAAATTACACTTTCAAACGAAATATGAATTTAGAGGACCTTTATATAAAGTGAAAACTAGCTATTCCATTTTTATTTTACTAATACTGAAAATAATAACAGCACAGATTGGGCAGCGTATTAGCACATAACTAATGCCACTTGCTTACGTTATGCCATCCTTTGACTGCACTCCTGTGCATTAGTGTTTACTGACAAAGGGGAAGCAACTCTGAAAACGCTGGAAATTCTGAAATTGGTGGGCTAGACATGATACACCCAGGCATTTTAGTATAATAATATAGTACGTGTAAGATTATAATGTCTATATTCTAATTTCAACAACTGTGGACAGCCTTGTGATTGCCAGGGCACAACACTGGGTATAAGAGTAACAAATGGCTCAGCATTTGGTATAAAGAGAAGCTACACTCAGTAAGGAACCACAAGACCTGAAGTTGGAAAGACAATGTATACTAAACCCTAGAGATTTGATTAATGATCAAGTTGACCACCACAAAGGATTATCTTTCCGTTTTGAGACTAGTTTTAAAGATATTAACAAATAACTTGGGAATTAGTCACAAGGTTGTCGCAATATTTGTCCTCTAATGCAAACCAGATAAAAGACTATTTTAACAAAACTTGCAGATAATAAAGAACTGTTCTATGTTTGGTTATTAATGAAAAAGGGTTTAATGCGAATCCAAAAAATGTTTTTATTAATTATTTGAAAAGAAAAAAAGCAGTGAAGACACACAGACAGAAAACCTACCTCAACGTGTTAATGTGTGCCTGTCTTGTGCTCTTCAATCTTTGCAGTCTCTTCTTATCAGCTTCTAGCTCCTTGTGGCGACTAGCCAAATTCTGATATATAGAAAACACGAAATGACAACTCCAAGTATTGATAACTTTTATAAAAAACACAACTCTTATGCTGGTACACAGTACTATTTGCAACTATTCTATAAAGGGAGTTGTCTGTAAGGGCAAAGGTGGAGGTCAAAGGTTAGAAATGAGAAAAACTTTACAACCTGATAGGTTAAGGTTTCACAACATAGCATGGGTTCAGAGTGTTACAGTGTGCATAGGCCCTAGTGCACGGCTTCTTAATCACAGACACGACAATTTTACAGCACAAGCATTAGAGTTTACAAAGTTGCTGACTTTCACTTGACGTCAACTTTATAATGATTGGAAACAAACCAGTATTGTGCTAAACTTTTCAGTAGCATTTGCACAACAGCTTTTGAGCACGTGCTTCTAATTATAATCATAATTTAAAAGAAAGAACAGCTAAAAATAGAAAACATAGTGATGGAAGTTTTGAAGAAGAGTTGAGTTGACAGGTGTCAGCAGGTTACCTCAATCACCCTGATGGCACTCTTCAACGTGGAAAGGTTGGAGGCTCTCCTCTCATCAACAAAAGGAAGTTCTTTTCTTAGCTGATCGAAACACTCTCTAAGATGAGCCCGCCTGTGAACAGTAAGTAGTACGTGAAACAGTTGACATGCAGCTACTGCAATGAAATGTACACTATAAGCTGTAGCATCAGAACTACATTATTAAGTATTACACGGCTGTGATTTAGTGATGATCTAGTATTTACCAGACGCTACAGTCTTCTAATTAAACTATAGGGAATTTTTACCTGCTACTAACTACTAAATAGCTGTTTATAAAATCCAAAATAAATAACAGTTGTATAGATATTTTCATTACACTATTGCAGTTGTGAATCTACAAACACAAACACTTTAGGTGGCACACAACAGGTATATCATTGCTGCAATCCTTTTGCATTAACCTATGATACCGTAGGAGAGATGAATTTCACAAATCATAGGATTTTTCAAGTAAAAAATGATACGAGAAAACGTATGAAATGAAATGTCAAATAAATTTGACTTTCTCATTATAAACCGTGTATAACTTCAAAACTTCTTTGAAAAAAAAAAACAAATTATAATCATGCTATAACAGGAAAGTCAGAATAACAGTGTAGATGTAGCATGCAGGTGGAAACCAATTTGCAGGAGAAGACAACAAAAATGTAAATTTTTAAACAAAAAATGACTGAACCAAATATATGGAATTATTCCCTCTCAAGATTGAATATGGACAGGCAGTTTGCCAGACACAGTAAAAGAAACAGCAAGCATCTGATTTATGCAGACACAGAAAAGCATGTCCATTTAAATAACCCTTCTGTACTGAAACGCCTCGAGATGCCATGTTGGGAAAACTGAGTAAGCAATAGAAACTGAAGGGGATATCCTAAGCAAATGTAACAATACTTGAAGACATGAGGAAATACTAACCTATTTTTCTCTAGCTTGTTATGCGTCTCCCGGTTGCCGAGGCTGAAAGCATAATCATAAAAAGTAGACATAAAAACTTACATTTAGACTCGATTTTCAAATATTTTTAGAAAAAGTTGTTAGAGACACTATTTCAGTAAAAAACTCACGGAAGTTTATAGTTACTATCCCTGTAAGAAACCAATAATGGAAAGGGTTTTTTAAAGCGGGCTACGAACTTTCATATGTGGCAGTTTTTCAATAAAAAATATACCAAAAAAGAAAGTTTTTTGAGGGCATAGGGGACATCAACATGCATTTTGTCTATAGAAAATAGAACCAGTAATGTACTACATACTACATAAATTCTCTCTGTCTATCATTGGGTTAGAATACCAATAGTTGTGGTGACTGAGCAATGCACAAGCTCACTCACCAACTAATAGTGACTACATACTACCTTTTTCGAATTTCTTTCAAACTAATGTTCTGTTGCTGGTCGGTTGGCGCTAAGTCACTGAAGGTAGAAGAGCCACCCAATGAGAAATCACTGACAGTAGTAGCAGAAGCGGAGGCAGCGCTGGTTGCTGCCGCAGTCAAGACTTTGACAGGCTTGGTGCCAGACACTTTTCTCTTCCGATCAGTTAATAATTGAGGTTTATAGTTTTCAGCCTTTTTAGAAGTCCTTGTAGCTGTAACATATAATATAATATGTATATATACATATATTAATATAATATATAGGTCTACTATAATCTTATAGGTTAAAATTGACTAAGATGTTGATTTTAAAATTGATCACCTACAACATTAATACAGTTTACACATACACACGCACGCACACGCATATAACATTTAATTTTATCCAACTACGTCTACAAGTAGTAGTACAACCATCATGAAACTAAATATCAATATGAATATAATTATAAATTATGATTAGAAGACAAAGTAGATTTGGGGAAACATCAGTTGAAACGTGATATGATTTTAAATTTTATTTCAATTGTTTAATAATGACTAAGATCAGACATAGAACCAACGCTGAATGTCTAAGTGAAATTTTGGCACAAGTGCCTCCAATTTAACTTGAAGCGCTTTTTTGTCAACCATAACGCTGTGCACGTGACAAGCGTGCTGGTAGAGTAGTCACGCCCATATTTGATCCGGGCTTTTTAACAAAGGGGCAATCGTATATGATTATATTTATTGACTCACTTATACTATAGTATTAGTTACAGTTACTTATACTTTACACCACGTTGATTTAAAAACCTAAAGCAAAATTAATCAGTACATGAATAACTGACATACTATCTAAAAGCGAAAGTTAATATGCATATGTCACTGAATAAGTAGCTAAAGTAATCAAAGTAAAATAACCACCAATAAGTATAACGAACCACGTGACGATTTCTTCCCACTCGACTTGTTCCATTCCAGAAACTCAGCTGCTTCTAACAACGTTTCAAGACTCATGTTGCTAATTCAGATATAATTAGGCAGCTAGTTTACTATTCGAACCGCGTTTTCACTAGGAACTCAACATGAAATTGAATTTAAAACCATAAACGGAGAGAAAATACCGTTAAACCAAGCTCAATTTCACCCACAAGGCGCATCCACCTGGTTATGAGGGCACGTGTACACAACTAAAAGCTATTGACCAATAACATGCTTTCAAAGTTGCATTAATATCACGTGTTGTCGACGGAAAAGCTTGTTATTATTTACTCCCTTCAAAATATTAAAATATTATCAACTTTTATGTTTAGCAATATTGACAAAAATTAAACTGTATTTTAAACAAATAGATTCATTTTACTTAGTCAAAGATATATAACTAATTGTATTTAAAATACAAGTTGGCTAAGTATATAACAAATCAACTACGATCTACTTAACTCACATGGCCTTTATTCAAAGAAAAAAAAATCGACTCGTTGTTGCTACGCCAAAAAGCCGCGGAACTGTAAAATAAAGTACTCACTCAGTACTGGTGCTCATCCTCAAGTTGACTTTTATTATTTCAAATTAAAGCAGCCTTATTTCATGGTAAAACCTGAATAAGAAACTCAGTGTGTATTAAAAGCATAATTTATTTTTAGTAGTACAGTTTTACTTTTTACAAGAGCATATTCATAAAAAATGGTGAGGACAAAAGGCGATGGTGCTACAACTAAAGGTGAGTTTCAGTTTGTCATTAATTTAATGATTGACAGTATGAGTAACTCTTAGTACTCTTAGTCTTACTCTTACAAGAACAGTTACTCTTAATCTTACACTTACTAAATAACTTACAGTTCCTTTTAGACTTACTCTAACTTCTAATTTTACTGATTTGTAGTTACTCAGTAAGTGAGTAACTCAGCAACTGTAATACTAAGTGTAAGTGTAACACTAACTGTAACACTAACTGTGAGTGTAAGTGTAAGGTTTAGACTCTAGTCGTCTAGAGTTAGATTAAGACTAAGTGTAACACTTACACTAACACTTATGACTTACAGTTGCTGTAACAGTAACTGTCGTTATGAATTATTGTTAGTACTAGAGTTATACTTACTTTTAATATTGGTTTTACACTTACTCTAATCAGATGGAGTCAATACTCAATATGAATAGACATTCACATACTCATAGTGAATAGAGTGATCAGGCGATGAAAATAATTATATTAAATATTAATATCATGATTTTGTATTGTAGTTGTTGGCTCGAAAGCTCCAAGGAAGCAGTTGGTGTCCAATAGTGGGGCTTGTAGCAGCTCATCTCCAGTAGACCCAAGTGAGTCAAGTGATAGCTTTACTACATTTCATAGTATTGGTCAATTTTTATTCTAAAGACAAATCAGTGTGTGCATTTAATTGAATTAATTGGGTAATGGTTTTTCTTGCAAACAGTGCATAGGATAATAGTAAGGTGACCAAGCAATTCGCCTGCTGTCTCCAAATTGTTGCTAGCTGATGCTACCTTCTCTCCTAGATAACTACCATAGTATAGTATCAAGAAATTTGACATAGTCACCTATAAACCTTCTCTTAATTTGTTCAAGGTGAAATTGCCTGAGGGAATAAAAGTTTATATCCAACATTTAAACTTACATAAGTTTCATCTTTACAGCTATCTCCTGCCTATTTTTATGCTGCTATTATATTCCAGGTAAAAAGAAAGGTCCAAGCACTGGTTTGCCCTACTGTCCTCAGCCTACCCCAGAATGGCAGAAAAGTGTCAAATCATTTTTCACATTCACATCTAGGAAAGACGTATCGACTGATGACAAGGAGGTAGATGATGATAAGGAGAATGAGCGAGTAGTTACAAATGATGAGGAGAAGGAATCTCCAACTCGCACCAAACGATCAAAGGGGAAACAACCACAAAAAGGCAAAAAGCCCAAGAAAGACTCAAAAATGTATGTAAGATTGAATGTGATTGAAGAGGGAGTAAAAATTCATGCTCGCCATGTGCTCTATTTTGCAAATTGAAAATGGGAAATACTTTAGATTTCGTTAAAAAAGCTAAGGAACTGATAACCTCAAGTTACAGTTTTAAGTCAGCACTGATCATTTCAAGAAAAGATAACTCTAAATTTTGCCGAACCATTGATCTATTTGTATGCATTTCATCTCTAATCTAAAGCAATTTTACTATGCAATCACAGCTACAGTTGATACTAGGCAGTAATTATTCATTTGATTGCCTGCTATGTGAATGAAGCTGCATCATTTTATGTGGGAAATAGTAGGGCAATAGGTTAATACAATTGTACATATCTCTCTAAATTAGCCCAACTCTATCTAATTTTAAACTTGACTACAAATTGAATGGTATACTTTTTGCTAAACTGGTTCCTCATTCATGACTGTTGATTTTATGCAGCTCGGAACTCTCCAATGAAATTGATGATGAAACTCAACACGAAGAGGCAGAAGAAAGTAAATCTGACAAACATCGTGATGTCCCCACAGATAGTGACGAGGAAAGTGCACCAGTAGCAAAGCGGCGAAACAGAATCGAGTCGGACGAAGATGACTAGTTCTGTATTCCATAGACATCAAGCAATTAACATTGAAATTTTATTACGTGGTAATGCTTACACTCGAATTCATTTTATCAATATTGTACAATGAAAATGTTTTATATGGCATCACAAGTTTTATACTTTATTATAATACTGTCTCTTCATTATCTTTTTTAATAAAACCTAATTTTGATATGAAAGTGTCATATAATATTACAATCAATGTTTTACAACATAAGTCTTGAAAGTAACTGAAATTAAATATTGAATTATTGATATAGAAGGTCATAACGTACTCCCAATATTTCTAAGTTGGAATGCGAGCTATCCATAAAATATATAGCAATATATGCACATATTACACGAATAACCATGCAGTGGCAATATTGCATGAAAAAATCTGCTTAAACATTGTTTCTGAATTGTTTAAGTACTTTCAAAAATAAGTCGTTTAGGTGTTGTCCACCTTTTCCAGCGAGCTGGAGAAGTATACAACTCCCAAGTGAAGCTAGAACTGTGATATAGCGTATACTGTAAATGTAAAATGAAATGCAGGGTGTGTCTGATCGTAGCGTTAGAGTGTGAACTCTAGTAAAGAAGCAGCAGAAGGCACTGGACTAGATTTATCTTCTCTTTTGACTGAAAGAAAACTGTTCTAACTTTCATCTCGATATCTTTTGTATCTAACAGAGGTTTTCTTATGGTCTTTCTGTTTCCCATCGTCAACCGTCTGTTCAGTTTTATTAGATGACTCATTAACGACAGCTGTAGTTGGTTTTGATTGGTGGATATTACTGTCCAATGAGCGTAGTAGAACTGCGTCCTTGCCTGCTTGTGCTCCTTCGCCACGACCAGACTGCCTGTATCATTTCTTTCTCTCCTCTGACTGTGAAGCGCGGTTGTTGCTAGATTTGTTTTTCGGTGGCTTTTTCTTCTTCGCACCACCAAAGCATGTACAGCATCTAAAACGGTAATGTGATATTCTTATACTTTTTAAATAAACATATCACTAATTTTAACAATTAACTCCAAAGCAATTCTGCTATAACAAATTTGAGAAATATTTCAACAATATAGAGTAGTGAACATTTGCATTACATATAAGGTGGTCATTTCCCCCAAACAGCAATTTCCGGAATGACTTACCCATCTCCTTCCTCATCAGCATTTGGTCGAAGAGCCGGTTTGCTGGACTCTTGAATTTTGCTATCTTCAGTCAACCCATTGATGGCCCCACTTGAGTTCTATGAAAGAAGGAAATAAGTAATAAAAGAATTGTCTCTTTACGAACATATAAACCTGCTCACTGCAGCTGTGATCTAGCCATGCACACCCTAAATATTCGAGTGTACAATTAGTTGGCACAAGGCAGACACTACCACTGCTCTAAGAAAGGAGTTTTGATGGGCTTCAGCATAGTAACACAAATACTTGGCAACAAAATTTGATAATATTAACAGTGGTAGTAGTAGCAGTAGTAGTAGTAGCAGTAGTAGTAGTAGTAGTAGTAGTACTAGTAGTAGCAGTAAGAGTAGTAGTAGTAGCAGTAGCAGTAGTACTAGTGGTAGCAGTAAGAGTAGTAGTAGTAGCAGTAGTAGTAGTACTAGTAGTAGCAGTAAGAGTAGTAGCAGTAGCAGTAGTAGTAGTAGCAGTAGTAGTAGTAGCTAGTAGTAGTAGTACTAGTAGTAGCAGTAAGAGTAGTAGTAGTAGCAGTAGTAGTAGTACTAGTGGTATCAGTAAGAGTAGTAGTAGTAGCAGTAGTAGTAGTACTAGTAGTAGCAGTAGTAGTAGTAGTAGTAGTAGTACTAGTAGTAGTAGCACTAGTAGTGGTAGTAGTGGTAGTAGTAGCAGTAGTAGTAGTAGCAGTAGTAGTAGTAGCTAGTAGTAGTAGCAGCAGTAGTAGTAGTAGTGGTAGTACTAGTAGTAGTAGTAGCAGTAGTAGTAGTAGTAGCAGCAGTAGCAGTAGCAGTAGTAGTAGTAGTACTCACCACTGCAGGTGGTCCAGCGAGGTGTCTCTGTCTACCTGGGTTGCGTGCTGTGTGAGATGAAGACGAGTCCGCAGTAGTAGCTGGCTGTGACTATAAAACATCAAAACTCAGACTGCACCCATCAAACACGCACAGCAGCATCAAAATGATATACAGTATACACTGACATACACGTGACACTTGGCTAGTAGACTATTGCCTATGGAAACTGGAGCTTTTCTGAATTGAAAAAAAGTAATAAAATCTCAACACAGCAGGTGACAGTTGGGCATACAACTAACACATTCACATAACAGGTGCTAAACGGATACGCATTAGTGGGCAATGTCAGTTTACAAGGTCAAAATGATTTACTTTGATACTGTCTCACTGAGACAGTGTTGAAGTTGTACAAAGCTGAGAAGTCTCACCAACTAACGCTAAAATAGAGTAACTCATAAAATAATGTACAACAGTCACTCTAGCACTCTACTATTTACAAATAGGATTTCACTGACTTGTCTGTCTGTCCAGTCGAAATGCCAATCGCAGTCCATCCCATTCTTCTCCATTAAGCCCAGGAATATTTTTTTGAGGTATGAATAATCAGGAGTTTCGAAAAAGTCCAACCGCCGGACATAACGTAGATAAGTGCTGAATTCCTCTACAAACACAAACATGAACTGTTTCAGAGTGGAAATGAAAAATAGTCTCAATAGCTATCATTTTGAAGCATCAACAAAATATAATTAAAATTTCCCAAAGTCACAGAACTGGCAGAAAACAGGCAAATATAAATATAATAAATATAAAGTTCAGCCAGTGGTAGTGTAGCTGTAGCTAGTAGTATTAGTAGTAGCAGTAGTAGCGGTAGTAACTAGTAGTAGTAGTAGTAGTAGTAGTAGTAGTAGCTAGTAGTTGCTGTAGTCATACCGGGAAAGTTTTCACAGAGCACTTCCACTGGAGTTGCCCTCTTTGTGTCACCAATCTTCTGATATCTCTCCTTGAGAGTGTCGGCCTTAAGTCCTTGCCAAGGGAGACTCCCCCGCAGGAAATACATGAACATGTGACCTAAGGCTTCTAAGTCGTCTCTCCTACTCTGCTCTGTAATATAACAACGTGTAAAGACTCTCTGCAGGTGCTACTAAACAACACACAGAGTACTTAAGAGGTTGTATGATTATATCTACTAAATGAAGAATTTTTTTTTCTATATATACAAATAATTAGTATATTGGATAAAAATACTGTACTAAATGCTAATCATTATCTCTGTAAATGAATTGGCAGAAAATATAACCATTTTGACAATAGAAGTGAAACTAAATTACTAATATATATTTAATTTTGTTATCACATTAGATTCTAGCTCACTATTATTAAACATTTTGAAGTCCTCTAAAAATTAAAACAGTACATGATACTACAACAAAGCAATAGCTATTTTTATTTTCTTAAACTGCTCGGCCCAAACTTATGCTAGTATATATCCATCGTCAATTGGTTCAAATAATTTCTTGAAATTAACAAAAAACCTGCAGTTCTGGATTTGTGTACCAAATGGGTGGAACCATCATTACTGCAAAATGAGTGGAGTGAGGATAAATACAGAGTAATTAAAACTAAGCTGATGTCACCATTTTTTTTCTATATTTCAGGATTGAGAGGATCAGATTATTTAGAATTGTCTTTCCCTGACAGACAATTTTTATTACCAGTAGACCAAAAGTAACACATGATTTTCATTCTTACTTGATCCAACTGATTCAACGTACCTTTGCCAAGATGTGTATTTATACTCATGTAACGGGCTGTACCAGTTAGACTTTTGTGCTCTTTATAAGGTATATGTTTTTTAGAATCAGGATCTATATATTCTTTAGCTAGTCCAAAATCAATTATATGTACTATGTGACTTCGTCTCGTAGAGTTTCTACCAATTAGGAAGTTCTCAGGCTTAACATCTCTGTAGATGAGATGCTTTGTGTGCACGTAATCCATTCTGTCAAGCTACAACCACACTAGACAGTAGAAAACATTCAACATTCATAAGAAATGTACTGATGATACAAGTGCTCAACAGGCTATAATGGGCATTAACTGTGACTAAAAATTTTGTTGAGCAGTAAAAAATTGGGTCATTTTACTTAAATTAGTACACACTCGATATTTCTAGTCTTTAACCATTTTTCCCAATTTAGCTGCTAATACCTATGGGTTTTTGCTCTAAACTAATAAAATATCAACAAATACAACCAAATAATCAAGGTTCTTGCTAATTCTGCTTAATCTTTTATTATGTTATTTCCTAAATTTTTAGTAAATTTGGATATACAGAAAAATCCATCTGAACTAATATAACAATGACGTTAGTTGCCCTTCATTGTTGCAGAAACTCCTCCCAGCTTTTTTATTGCTATGAATAGTTAGAATTAGGACATAAGATTACCGCATATAGTACATTTTTAAGAATATTGAGCAAACTTTAATTGTTGGTCCGAATTTACTGATGTGCACTAAATAAAGTAAAATGACCCAATTCCAGTTAATATGATCATCAGATATAATTTCTACTCACCAGCTGAATGGCCACCATGAGGACAGTCTTCAACGAGAACTTCCGTTCACAGAGGTCAAATAGATCCTCTAGACTCGGGCCCAGAAGTTCAAGGACAAGTGCATTGTACTTACCACACGGGCCAAAGTAAAACACCTGTGGCACACCATCTAAAGCACAAATGAGAGAGTGATACATAAAATAAGGTGATACATAGAATAAGGTGATATATATAGGATAAGGTGGTATATACAGGGTGAGATGTATAATTGGTGATGTATGACGGATTAAGTTTTATACAATCACATGCTACATAACTAATAACTATTTCCAAGTTCTATGCCCACAGCTTTAGCTTCTCTAATTGGGAATTGCCTCCACTGTTCAACAACACTCTTTATTGGCTATGTACACGCTGACAATGCAATGCCTTTACTATTCTGAGTTATATTGCAAATCATGCTACAGCATCCCAAGATGAAAATGATGATACACACAGACAGCAGGTAAAAGCTAGCATTGCTGTCACACTAACAGCTACTTAGTAATGTTAGACATTAAGGGCAAGCAGTGATGTAGCTCAACATGAGTTATGAGAATTAAATAGGCGTTAATTCATAATTATTGATTTTAATTAAATTGTAATATTCCAGCACACGAACTTAGATAGCACGAGATACGAGTGTATTGAACTGCAGGGCAAGGTGCAGGTTTACTGGTATACTAGACATATTAGAGGATAAAGTGACCATTCACTTAGAGGGAGTATAAACCCCCCCCCCTCCCTCTAGCTGACCTCTCAAGTACCACAGCTACTTTATATCTTGCACTAGAATTACATCTATTGGTTTGGTATGAGAGTTTACGCCGACTTAGAACTGTTCTATAAGCAGCACTGAGTGGGGGGGGGGGGGGGTGACTGAGTGCAGTAGTTTGGGTTCTCAAGTTTAGGGTTCCAAATTAAACAGCATCTCCAAACTCAGTCACCACCAACTCAGAGCTGCTAATAAAACAATTTTATTGAGAAAACTATAAATACAAGTTAAAGCACATAGCCCTGGCCCTAGCTCTATAACAAGCTGCACAGATATACAGCCAGTTATACAGCCTGTTATACTCCAACTCTTTAATCACAACAACTTGACCAGCAGAAGCTAATTTCCAGCCAATTATTCAATAGCCTTGCAGTCACAGAAAAATATGGCAGAGTAACGGCACATCAGCTTAACAAGGCTTACTCTAGGATCCCAGTCTAGGTCAATAATAATCACCCTGAAGCCCAGCAAACACTGTTTTATAGGCCATTTCCTCACTACTTCCAGTACCACAACTACTGAATCTTGTACACGCAGGAAGGTGTTAGATGAACCACAAAGAGGCTTTGTGCAGAAGTTGGGTAGTGAGAAAGGTTATCTTGTATACTCTCACCATAATTACTTGGTGTGTGTATATTAATATATAAACTATTATACAATCGGCTCCAACATTGTATCAATCAATACTTATTTCAATGAACTGCTGCTATCTACTCCTACGTTATATAAACTTTACTTAGCAGTTTCGTATTCATCTACTGACTGACTTGCAGGGTGCATTGAGGTTCAAGCATCAGCAATCCGACTTTGACAATAGCAGAAAAAAGTTGAAGGAAAACTACCTTATTTAAACGAAACTTTTATAAAAAAAAAATAAATCCAACAATTTTTAGAACACAAATAAATGCATTCAGCTATCCAAAAGTAAGTGTTGGGGGGAAAAAATTTCCTGAAACACAGCCCCATTCTCTTGCACACCTCACAGAGCTCTACTAACCATGGTTGCCCAGCTGTCTGTAAAATCTATACTCCAGATGAAGCTGAGGGGCTCTAGACTTCATTGACTCCTACAAATAAGACAGAATACACTAGTAGAGGTCAACACTATTCAACACATCATAACAATATATTTAAAAGTCAAGCGTTGTTTGATATTTAAATAGCCTGAGAGACGTGTTTATAAAACAAGTGACCCCCAACAATAGCTAATATAGTAGAGAAAGTAGAGTATGCTGGGACACAGGGACGACAGGTGACAACTGAGTGGTACAGAGGTTGCTAGGCAACCAGAAGCCTCATAACTGAGTTGCACCATCAAATAATAGTCCAGGATAAAAAAACTTTCAATAAAAATAAAAAGCAGAAGATAATATTGTGTTAGGAATTTCTATCGGGTCAAGGTCATTTGCCAACTTTACCTGTACAAAACTTCCTACTATATACCTACTAGATACTGTTACCTACTACCTGCTATATACTACCTACTATATACTTCCTACTATATACCTACTAAATTCCTGCTACATACCTGCTACCTACTAACAATTACTGCTGCTAGTTCATTTAATCAAAGAATTTATCAGTATAATAATATTAAGAAAGATAAGGCAATAAAATACAGCCAGTTTGAATATCTTGATATTGCAGGCTATTAAAGCAATTATTCACAATGAGCAGGTGTGCCTATGCAATACCATTGCTAATCAAACTGCAAAAGACACTGAACTCCAAAAGCTCAACTGAGAAAAAAGAAAATCTGATATGCAGTGTGGTATGAATATAGCTAGTCTGTGCGAGTGTCTACTCAAGCACTCTTGTATAGGTGCCTTTCCTAATAAAGTTATCTAATATCTTCTAGAATATTTAATCCAAACAGATAAGAGGCACAACATTTCTCTACATTTCTTCCTCTCAATTTCAATGTCCCTAAACATACTAAATCTAGAAGGCTAAAAAAACTAAGTCTACAGATATCATTGGTGCTGCAGTGACTAAAACCTCCTACTATTTTGACCCTCGAGATTTTATATTAATGTTTGGAGGGAGCGGATCCAGCAACCCCTGCAGAGAGTCAACCCATGCAGAGTGTGCAATGTATACTCTGTTACATAATGCTAGGTGTTGTAATAAAAACTAGACATACCAGTTTGATGGCGACATGCTCATTATTGTAGAGGTTCTTGCCTGAAACAGAGTAAGCTAGTGTTACATGGTGGAGATGAAAGAAAATAACAGTTATAGCACTGATAATCAATGGCTAACTGGAGGCTATTTGCAGTTCATTGGAATAAATGTACAGGCCTTGAATCACAGTAGAATCAAAGTGAATAGACTGAGATTTTGCTATATACAGCAGTATCTAGTCAGTAGCATTTCCTCGCAGTATAATACTCAAGTAGTAGAGATATCACAGCAGTAGTAACAGAAACAGTAGTAACAGTAGAAGTAGTAGCAGTAGCAGTAGCAGTAGCAGTAGCAGTAGTAGTAGTAGTATAGTAGTAGTAGTATTAGTAGTAGTAGTAATAGTAGCAGTAGTAGCTAGTAGTAGTAGCTAGTAGTAGTAGTAGCAGTAGTAGTAGTAGTAGTGGTGGTGGTGATAGCACGTTTTACTCAGTAATAGCATACAAGTGGTAGTAACTAGCAGTCAGCACCTATTAGTTAAGAAGTAGAAACTAGCAGTTGGTAACTAGTAGTTAGTAACTAGTGAAGAGTAGGGAGTAACTAGTACTCAGGCCAGTGATGTGTGAGTAGCTATCTACCCAGTACAGAGTAGATATGATCACTCTGGGCCCTGAGCAATGCAAGCAGGCAATTAATTATCAATGTATTCTCCAGAGTTATACCATCATATGTAGTTATTGTTGAATTGTTAAGAAAGCTGTTGTTAGAAAGACAAAAGTCATTATTTGTATAGAAAGTTAATGAGAATAACACAAACCACCTTCATTCACAACTCAAGTATAAATTTACTAATAAGACTTTAGGGCTGCAACTAGTTAGTGGTATCATTTAAAAGGCTAGATAAAGCAAACTGTTTAAATTTCAAAGTAATTCAAATGCTCGCACACTCTACCAAACACGATAAGCATATGTAAGTTATAGAAGATTCAATAAAAAGCCTATAATTACAATGTGTATATAAATACGGTTGAGTTAAACACACCCAGTCGTAGCTCTCCGAAGTTACCACAGCCTATCTTCTTGCCCACTCTAAAGTTAGGGCCAACCATAAGTACGCTGCCTCCACTGGTGGAAGAGGCAGCGCCACCGCTCCTAGTAGTCATGGTTTGTTTAATTGATCACGTCTAACAGTTAAGGACACTGCAAGCCAGTGATATAAAGTATTAGCTGCAACAAGACTCGGTTACGTCTTGTAAGGTGCTTCAAGTTTAGCCATCAACCTGAAATAACCATGACTGAGCGTTACCAATGATCCCATCAGTGAAAAGGTGTCAATAGATAAACAAGAGAGAAAGTAAACAACTAGAACCTGTGTGTTACCTGACTTCAAGAAGGCAGGCAGAAGTGGTAGTAGCAGTAGTTACAACATGGCAGAGTCCGTCACACAGTTGAGAAGAGTACAGAAGTACAGCAGCTGTTCATCAGTCAAATACGGTAAATAATCTAGTCGTTCACTCGTCTCTGTGATACAAGAATATAATAACAATTATAATAACATTGCAATACTCCGCAACTTTGATAACATGTTATATTTTTAAAGAGCTGATCAACTTTCCATGATAAAAACTAGCAGCAACAATGTGCTGAATAATTCAGGGTTGGGGTCAATTACATATGAATGTAATCAATTACAATTACGATTACATGAGACTTTGTCAATTACAATTATAATTACAACTGAAATAAATGTAATTAATTACAATTACATGGTAATGTAATTAATTACAATTACTTTTGTTTTCGCAAGAGATAAATAAAAGTTATATAATCTGACTTCTGGGTTCCAACTGACAGGGCAATTTTGACAACGGAAAACCTTTCTTGTTCTCAACAGTAACGAATAGGGCTTTAAATACGACAATAAATTAATCTGAACTTTTTACTTGACAGTAGGCAAGGCAGAAAAAATATGAATTTTATAAGATTTAAAAATTTGAAGTAATTGTTATGTAATTATAAAGGAATTGTAAAGTTCAATTACATTAGCAGTGTAATTAATTACAATTACATTTTATACATCAATTACAAATTACATTCAATTACTTGAAAAAAATGTAATTAATTACAACCAATTACAATTACAAATTACAATTACTCCAACCCTGCTGAATATACACATAAAACTGAGACACGTAGTCCTGATTTTAAAAAGAAAAAGTGCTTGCATAAGCTACATAGGCTAAATGATGCCTTAAAATCTAAAAATAAACCTTTGTATAAACCAAGACCTATAAAACTCCCTTCCTCTGTTTGAAAGCACTGAGCACCAACAATGAATTGTTAAATAAGCAAATCCTAGATACTATCAGGTGAAGGATCCTTCAAATATGACTTGAGGAAGTTTCACCCATGAACCTGTAAGCTTAGCCTAGACAGGAAAGACTGATAGCGACTAATATGAAAATATTTTGTTTTGTGTTTTTATTGGCAAGATATTCAGGGTTGGGGGCAAAACCCATCAAAACACTTTCAAGTTTTTCCCAGCAGGCTATTTATTTTGTCAATGTCTTATAATTTTATAATTTGCAACTTCAGGCACATTTATTAATATTACTGTGAGGGGTGACCATCACTACAACTAGATTTAACTCCATGTTTGTAAGTAAAAAATTAACATTGAGAGTAAATATAAATATTAGACTTAAAATAAGAAATATTGAATGGCTTTAACTATAACTAAATACAGCGAATTAAAAAAATAATAATAAAACCATGAATAACTAATTCAGCAAGAGTTACTCATAATACTAAAATTATTGAAAAGTAACTGTAAGAGTAAAATCAATAGTGAAACTAGCAATACTAACAGTACCAGATATAGCCTTAAATAATAATTAGTAGTATTGACTCCAACCCTAAGCTTAATAGACAGTCTCTCGAAAACTGCAAAGATGCTTTGCCATAATTCAGCATCTGCACAAACACAAGTGATGTGATTTACAGTCCTGGATATCTAATCTTTAATAGTTAATAGTTAATGGTATACTCAATACAGTTTGAATTCTATTATGTCTTGATATTATGATTATCAATCAAGGTTCCTTTAGGTAAATTTATGTGAAACTAAACCGGCAAGTGATACAATTGAATATACTAGACTTGGAGTACTACTACTACTAGTAATAAAAATGTGCATAGGACTTCTAATGTTAGGCTTCTTAACTTACAGTGTTATAGTGTTGTCTCAATAAAGTAATAATAGTAACATTAGATACTAGCAGTTATGCTAAATTTGTAATTATACTGACTCTGATTGCAACAATTGATACGATAATTAATTAGACAAGACAGTTCGAGTATAAGTATAAGTGTCAAACTTACATATGTTTTCCAACTTGTAGCTTGAACTCAAATGCTAACATCGTAGTTTGTGAGTATGATTCTGAGTTTAAGTCAAACAGCATTAGTATTACTATCTGTATGAAGTAGATCCTGCAGCGGATCCCGTTGATTAATATTAGATGTGTCACTTACTATTCAGTATTACTATTAGTATAACTAGTATTAATTAAAGATGAAGCAGTGTTAATACTAACAGCTGCTAATAATAATAGTAAAACAGTAATTGAACAATATTTATAGACTTATACTTATAGACTATAGTAATCCACTGCAAATCGCGTTGGAATTTATATTGGCTATAAAACATACCAATGGCAAGTAAATCATTTATTTTATACTTATAGTTATTTAGTTAATGTTATTACTACCAGTATAAGTATTAGTTATTTACATATTTGTAATCCTTATTCATTCTTGATTTAATTTATCAATTTTGAATGAATAAATCATAACTAATAGTTATTTATTAATAGTAATAGTGTAATACTTATACTAATAGTAATAGCCTAATACTAATACTACTAATATTACTATGTCTATTACTATTAGATTTGGTATTAATTCTGAATGGAATTACAAAGTTCAAGTTGAGTAAAATCAAAATGAATATGAAAATTATTGACATGAACTATGCCTATCAATTATCAATTATGGGCTATTAGAATTAGTATTACTATTACTAAATATTACTAGTACTATTGTACTACTATCAGTATAAGTATTGAGTCATTAATGGATTAATTACTTTTATTTAGTATCACTTTATTGGTATGACTATGACTTATAGTTATGAGTATAAAAGATTAACTAATAAAAAATTTAACATTAAAACTAAAAGTAAAACTACAATTTATACTATAATTCAAATTATAAGAACAATCAAATTGACAAATATAATTAAACTAATTATCAACGATTTGAATTCCAATAAGTTAATAATCTGTTTTATCATTATGATTATCAAACTCAAAGTAAATCTAAAAGTAAAGGTAAAAGTGAAACTGGATATCAAATTCAATTATCAAATTCAATATGAATATGTTTGTGCTGAATTGCTTACCTGAAGTACAACTACATAAACTTTAATTTGAGTAATTGTAAAGCTAGAACTATTGCGTAACTTGTTGGCAACCAAAGAACAGAGTGAAATATCGAGTCAATGGCCGAAAGTTATGAGGTGATAATAAAGGTATAGTTAGTAACTATCACTATGACAGACCGTTTTTGTGTCTTCTTTTCCTTCAGTTTTGTTGATTTTGACAACCGGTCATCGACGACGAAAAGCCGTTTTGGTCATTATAAGTAATGTCGTAAATTATTTACTCTCTAACTCTTATAACAATTACCATAATGATAAAAAATCGAGTTTTGTTCTCCGATGGCACAATGGAGAAAATTGTAGCTTGTTTGCGGCTTTATGAGTGCGAACACAACTTCGCTTTTAGACCATAAAACAACCAGATATTTGCCAGGAACTGTGTTCAGTTCAGCGTTGACTGTTGTAAAAAAATTTAGTTACAGTAGAGTTTTTTCCTTTATGGTAAGATAACTATAATATTTTTTCCTAATGCAGTATGAGTATTAAATTTAATATCAAATGACAAATTATAATCATAATCATAATGATAATAAATATCAACATATCTATATTCATATTCAGTATTCACTGATATTGTAATACTAATACTAATACTAATAGTAATAACTAAGTCTAATATTCAAATTGATAAGTATAGCTATCATCATCAGTATGCGTATCAGTATGACTATCAGTATTACTATAGTAGACTATAAAATGATCACTATCATTATGATTATGACTATCAGTATCAACCATAGTGGAGTATAAAATAAGTACTATCACTATGACTTACAGTTACTATGACTATGAGTATGACTATCAGTATCAACTATCACTATGAGTATGTTTATCAGCATAAGCATGACTAATGACTCATGATCATGAGTCATTAGCTTCACTATCAGTATCACTATGGATACTATTGAATTTGATGCTAACTCTGTACATGCTTTTAAAACTCTATTAGTCATACATTTGGTGTTACTGTTTTCATGCTACATTATTGGGGTTAAATAAACCACTGGCTTTTCCCCTCAGCCCACTTTTTCACGTCAGAAAGAGTGGGATACAGGTAAATATCATCATCAATATTATTATGATTATTAGTGTCAGTATTATTATGATAATATTAATAAGATTGAGTGTAAGAATCATAATGATAATTTAATTTCAATTCTATAGTATTACTATTACTATTAGTTGAGTTATAGTATTACTCTTAGTATAAGTATAAGTAGCCATTAATCGGCTACCAGTAATACTTATAGTTATACTAATAGTTATACTTGTAGTTGTACTAATGCTTATAGTAATAGTTTAACTTAAATATTCATAGTTCATCAAACATATTGCTATACATAATATCACAATTGTATTAGTCAGTGTAGGCAGAATATAAAAATTCATGGTGAGAGTGAATGCTGTTAGCCTGTTATACTTATTAGTTGAAAAAACCTAATCTGACTAAAATTATAAAAATGTGGAACTCTTCAGCTAAAATTTTGATAAATGATCTAGCTTTTATTAATTAATCTTAATCTAGGTTTGTGTTTTTATTAATCTGGAGAATTCAGCTTAAAATCAGTTAACATTGAAATTAAAGTGTTGTTAATATTTTCAGCAAAATGACTGAGAAGTTAGAAGAGCTTGAGCAGCATCTAGAGATGTTTATTGAACATTCACGTCAACTGGGAATTATTGCTAGTGACTTCCAGCCTCAAGGACAGAATGTTTTAAATAACAAAATGTAGGATTACATCATTCTACACAACTTTTATCTCTGGCATGTTTTTCTTGGATGTAAAAGTATATGTCAACTAAAACTTCATTTCTGTTTTCTATTTTACAATGATTTAATTGTACGGTCTGTAAATTGAGCTTTTGGGTTGGCAAATTTTACAGTAATATTTATTTTAATTAAATTGTGAATGTAATTCTTACATATGCTAAAACAATCTTATTTTTATTCAATGTAAAATGATTATACAATACTGTAATACATATTTTTGGCTGCTTTTTGTGTGTTTTCAAAGTCAAATGTCACTGTTTCAAATGTTTGATTTCATTTCTTCTTTAGTAACTCATTGGTACAAGAAATGCAAGAGATAGACGGACTTCGAACTTGTGTTCAAGATATTCAAGTTCCCATAGGTGTATTCGAGTGAGTTTCACCACCACTTTTCATGTTGGGCAGTGCTATTCTCTCCCTCTCTCTCTCTCTCTGGTTATATAAACTCATAACCTTCTCACGCATGCTGCTTTTTACTGTAGTGGTTTGAATGCTTAGTTTTATGATGAAGAAAACATTGTGGAACAAATGTTATATAACATGATTATATAATCAAGTGATTTCCCGTACTCTAATTTGCATTGCTATGCTTATTTCACCAAGCAATCCTCCAATTTACACAGTTGTTTTACTAAATTAAATTGCAGTGTAGTTGATGGGTAGCAATTACTGTATGTGATTAATACACGGAGAAATGCTTAGTAGCTCTAATAGGTTCATCTCTTAGGCCAGCCCCACTGTTTCCCATAAACTGAAAGGCTAACTTCAATGTGAATTTTCTCATGTAGACTATATAGCAATTTGTTCAAGGTCTACAGATATCAATCCCTTCCCTCTGTTATATAACACATATTTACTGTGCTTACAATATGGCCTGAAGTTTGTTGTACATATCCTTTTCATTTGTTTCAATTCCTAAAGCTTGAGCTGTTTTGTGAAGCAAGGCTCAGCGGGTAGAATCTTTTTCAGCCTCTCCTCTGTTTGCAAACTATTTTCATTGAACATCATTTAGTAAAATGCAGCTAAATTTTGTAAGGTTTTATATAAATATTTCATACACCTCTGTAAGCAACAATGTGCTCATATAAATGTGTAATTTATTGCTTTCATCTACAGCTACATAGACCAGGGCAAGAATCCTCAACTCTATACTAAACATAGCATGGAGAAAGCGCTGCAGAAAAATGAAGAAGTTAAAGGGAAGAGTGAAAGCTTGCATGTATGTATCTATGTTGAATAAATGTTGACCCTTTGACCTTCTTCTGTTGAAAATGTTGAATTACTCATAGGACGTAGATTTGTGCATTAGAAACGTTAAGTCTACGATGTGAGAGGAAACCAAGCCCTGTGTAGACATCAGTTTGTGAGATCTCAATGACTTTGGATAGGTTTACTGAGGCTAGATTCATTTTATGTTGACCTTACTTTGATGAGGTAGATAAATTAGTAAAATAATGTTTATTGTCCAACATTTGTGAAATGTAGACACCTCTACGTCGTCTTCTTATCATTATCTGCTTAATTATACCCTTTTTCACATTATAAAGAAGTGGTGGGTTAAAAAAATTGATGTTTTTCAGATTAAAATATTGATGAAGTTCAATTTTGCCTTCGCACGACAATTTTTGGAGATCGCAAGTTGTTTTCAATACAGTAGAACATAAGCCAAGACTTTCTGTTTTATAATGAATACTGTAAAGTCTGTGTATATATTGTAGCGATTCAAAGGCCTGTTGATGTTGGAGCTGAGTAAGACGTTTGACGTTGAGATGAAAAGGTACAGAGCTGCACGGAACCCTGACCGGCCTCAGTGATGTTGTGTAGCTGCGGAGCTGTTGCAGGCAAATGACATAGGGCTGGTGGCAAGAAGATATGTAGAGTGCAATGGCTAATCTTAGACTAAATGTTCAGTACATTCATATGAAGCAGTTTTACTGCCTCAGCTGTAGCAGTAACATGCAGTGGCTGTAGACAGCGTCTTGTTTTGTAGATATTGTATATATGTATATAGTTGGACGTTGGCAACTCAATTCTACTGTTCTTTGTTTTATATTTGTCATGTTAGTCTGTGTCATTTTTGAAATTGTCTACTCCTTTTAACACTAATTGTACTTGAGTGTTCACGATAAATAATTTATACGTAACTTAATATTTGTATTGCAGATATTTGACTTCAGGATTGTTCCAATTGACACGCCAATGTTGGCAGTGACTATTATATTAGTATTTTTATATTATTCTAGTTGTCAATATTTTCACTACAGGGTTGTCTACACATGCCATTCTAAGTCTACAAATTATTAGTTATCATATATATTATATCATACAATACAGTGTATCATATTCACCACATCACACTCTTATTTATGATTATTTGTAATATGAAATTATGGATATTTTCCCTCTATGCTGGTTGAATACAAACATCTCATCCTCATAATTGGCCATCCGGAGAGGGCTTCTTATAAACTAGTTTCTCCATTTAAAAGTTTTAGAAATTAAAAATTTCATGCAACTTCTTTATTGTAATCAGATATCAGGCAATGCAAATGCGCAATTTTTAAACAAAATAAACAGGAAATGATAAAATATGAACAATAATACATTCAGCATCTTATGAGTTTGTGGAATCTGACTCATCATCGTCTTGCTCAGGTTCTTCATGTACATCATAAGCAAGTCGGGTGACCGTGTCTATCTCCCGCAACTTGTGATAATAGTCTGTATTCACCTTAGGTGATTGTTTGGTTCTAAAACAGGCATCATGAGTGCTGGCAGCACACAGAGGCATTAAACCCAATGCCCTCAGAAAACGTCTCTTGCTATCCGTGAGGTAGATTTTCTTGGTCAAACTATCGGCATACCTATTTTTATGCTTTTCGAGTTGAGCTTTAGTCTTGTAGTCATGGTTACAATGCAAGCATATATGCTTAGAAGGAAAATAGTGGAAGCTGCTGACATGTAGCTCCAATGACATTGGACTAGGAAAGGACTTGGAACATTGTGAGCACGAGTAATCATGAATGTGGCAAGCAGCTTGGACTGAGTTCTTCTCGCAGTATCGCTGTGATATAGCGGGGAATTTATCACAGGAGAAATCTATAAATACCAGGTTATGAAAGCCCCGCCCAGCCATCTCTTCTGCTTGTCTTCTCTTATTGTGACGCAGTCTAAAAAGGGTTACAGATGATGCTTACCAACAAAACACAAGTAAGTCTCGAGTACTACAGAGTCAGCTCGAGTACCACTGAGATTTCACAACCTAACTTGTGTTTTTACCAAAGGAATAATATGGATAACAAATTGGAATTATCTCCAATGTTCTTAATAAGTTTAACACGCGCATTGTAATATTGCAATTTGGTATTGGAAGCACTTAGCTTTGTCTAGCTTCCAAATACTTGAGTTCTAAAAGTATTATATAATTGAACTTTGGTATTTCGTCAAGTGACTTAAAGTTGCTGACTCTACAGTTTCTGTGGTCAAATTAATTCTGCTTCACAAATTCACAAAGTAAATGACTCCCACATCTATGCAATCATACAACTAATTCCCCACAAAACACAAATAATTTTGCAGTCAGTAATTTAAGCTAGTTGATTGGTGGAAAACCTCCATGTCCTTATTACTCATTTAAAGCTTGCATGAGCAAATTGAGAAATTGCAAAAACTTTTACCCAACTGGGAAATGAACCTCGGATTTCAAACTTGCAAGCTAGTGGCTAATCATTACACTAAAGAGGGCTACTGGGGAATCTCTACACCACATAAATTCTTATCTCCCACACGAGAAAATGGCCCGCGAGTATAGCAAAAACATGTCTGACATATTTATTAAAAATTATATATATTTTTGCATTATAAAAATTCAACCTTTGATGCTGAACCAGACTTTTGTTTGAGCAAAACCGGAGGTTACAGTGCCAGCATTTGATGGCGGCTCCTTCGTGTTTCTCCAGATGTAAGTCGTGGCCGTGGAAACTGAGGAAGACTTTATGACATACTGGACAGCTCAGAACCTTGGTACGACCCAACGGGTTGATTGCACTAATAAGCACTTCCTATAAAATCCGTAAACTACTTGTTTGCAAAGAAAGAAATATTCTACAAGTTTTCTTCTACCTTCTTTTTGCTGATTCAAACTAAAAGCATTTTTTTACTTTATATTTAGGAAAAAAGAAATAGTATTATTAAACTTGACATAATGATTTTGCCCTTCCATATCATAGAATTCATTCTTTTAGTAGACAAATCTATATGATAGACCTGTTCAGTTAATTTTACAAAATTTTTAATAATATAACAAAAGTGTTGATGTGGTACAAGGCCTTCAAACACACAATACTATTTAAAAATTTAAAAAAACTAGTCAACTAGATATATTGTGTTAAATGGAGGTTAAGGACTTCAGGTATTGGAGAATTGTGTACAAACATTCAGCTGATTCTATCAATACTTTTTAATGTCCATTTCCGACAGTGCAAGAATATATAATCAAATACAATATAAAAAGTAACTCATACAATATTTCCTCACCTACAACCTTTCATTTATAACATATAGTAGCAATATAATAATAACATTTAACAATTAAGTAATTTTACTAAATTCAATATTTTTACTACTTTATACTTTTAATGTAAGTACTAACAGAGTAAACAGAAAATTACAGGTACAACTTATCTAATATAATTGAATAACACCACCAATAATTACCTACATTTGAACGTTTGTGAATTCTTTTGAGTGGTCTACCATCTACAGGGCTATCACTGGGGGAATTCTGCAAACCACAATTTATATACATGCACCATACTACTTAGTCAAATGCATGTATATAAAAGCAAATAACTGAAAAACGAACAGCTAAAAAGATTATAAACCAGAATATCTTTAAAATATATTTCATTAGATGTTCATAAATAAATGACAATAATGCATTTTGTAGACATGGTAATACTTTAAACTACAGTTCTAGTTTTTTAAAAGACACTTTTAAAATGACACTTTCTAGATATTGAAGATAGTGATACTAAACATACCAGACTAGATTGCAGGACTGGAGTTACGTTCCCCTGCCCAGAATCGGTGTAAGGGTCCATGTCAGAGCTCGTTGCATGGTCATCATCTATCTGTCTCACACCAAGTCTTCTAAGCCTAGTAGCAGGCGGTGAATGGGGAGGAGAGACAACCATACTAACCTTGGTTTGACCTTCACTCGCTCCTACAAGACCTTACTTACAGTTACTAACTTTGAAGTGCATGTAAACAAGTATTATCATATGGAGTGAATGTTGGGGAATCAACTTTACTACAGTGAAAAGATTCCATCTACTTTTGCTTTTTTCTCAGACAAAGTTTTCTATCATATGCAGTGTATCACAAAGCACAAGTTAGTGTGAAGAACAGAAACATAGAGGTGGTGAACCATTATTATTTATTTTGATTACAGGTGATCAGAAACTGCATTAACAGTTTTTAATTAGGTTTTCATGTCTTAAATTACTGAGTAAAACATGTGAAGAAAATAATGAAACTCACTTAATAAGGAAGGTTGTTTAGAGTCATGCTTTAACCTTCCACTACTGAACTTGGAAGACTTGCGAGTAAGACGCGTTGTAGGCATAATTTTTCTCGAACTTTTTTCCTTCACCTTAGAGCTGCCCTCTAATAGTTATAAACCTTCGTACACATGTGTTCATCTAGTAAATAAAATAGCAACTTTTTTCAGTGTTTTATAATTCGGAGACCAACAAGCAGTGTTCATATTGTTTTAGTATAGCATTATAAGTATGTGATACTCACAGTAATTATTTTATTAGCTGTGAAGACCATAAATATGAAATGGAAATTGCCTGCAGTTATAACTTATACAGCCTGTTGCAAACCTGTTGCAGGGCAACTTAAAATACTTTTACATTTAGGGTTATTTTTCAAAAGTTTAAACTATCCCGATGATTAACCTGTGTGCTGAAGCAACCAAAAATAGCATGCAACAAAAATTAACAATAATCAGTATTAATTCTCTACTACCACAATCACTGAGCCTGTAAGCCAATCACAATGTTACCAGCAGGTGAATCGTGCACAAAATTTATTTTAAAACTAAATTATATAATCACACAATCTCAAAACCGTATTTAGCTAAGAGCTAAGTTAGTTCAGGATACTTGTTATAAATATAACCAGACCGGTCTACTTCAACTACGGATACAAGCTTAAGACTAAGTGTAACTAATATTAATTAATTAATATAATATTAATTCTTTATAGAACAATATGTGATACTAAGTCTAAAGCTGCGCTGTAAGTGTATATTCTTTGTTTATCATTATGATGCTGCTAATATTGCTAACTTTTCGTAACAGTCTAAATCAGTAACCATGGAACTATAAGTCTTACTGACATAGTCCTAAATATTCATATTAAAGATTTCAACATTAAAAGTCAAACTGCTTTAAATTAATCACCCAAATAAGCAGTCATTGTATTTTCATTTTTAATGCATTACCAATACGGATACCAGAGGCAAAATCAAATGCACTTGAAATGATCATGATGCTATTACTATTAGTATTGGTATTAGCATTATATTTATTATTACTATTACTATTAGTAATGCTAATACTAATAGTAATAGTACTACTATTATTATTATTATCATTATAAAATTAAATAGTTAAACTTGAAGTTAAAGTTAACATTATACTTATAGTTATACTAAGAATTATAGGTAACTGTAACTTAATCTTGTTATGAGTGTTATGTTAGTATAACTATTACATTTACTATAAGTATAACTATAACTATAACAGTTATACTTATACTATAAGTACAAGACTGAGAAACAATTAAGTATCAATATCAATCAGAATCTCGGTGCGATCATCAGTATGAGTATCTCTATCACTATCAGTGTCAGGATTACATTTTCATTTTGATTTACTATGACATTGACTATCAGTATCAGTATGAGTATCAGTATCACTATCACTATGACTTAGAGTTAGACTAAGACTATGACTATGAGTATGAGTATCAGTATGATTATGAGTATGACTATCAGTATCACTGTGAGTATCGGTATCATTATAGGTATTAGGTAATAGTTATAAAATGAGATAAAAATAATGATAACCAACAAGCAGTTTTATGATTGAAAGTTGAAGTCACCTTAGGAGCACAAACATTTTTTCTTTGTTTACTGAATTCTGATACGACTAAAAGTAAAACTAAAAGTAAAAGCTGTGTTAATACAGACGCAAATAAAGATATTGGAATCGCTAGGTTCATATTTTTGTTGACATGTTGAGTGGTAACCTTCATTTTCAACCTCTCATTCTGTATACCTCACGAAGTACACCAGTTTTCAAAGTTACTCAGTTATTTTCTGTACTACTTTATTATATAATTTTTTGACAAGTTTTAGTGTTCATTTTAAGTTTAAAAAGCACACTCTGTATTCGTACAAAATTTCAGTTTGTATTCATTTTGATTTTTACTAAAACTAGAAGTAGAAGTCAAAACGAAAATGATTGTCAGAAATCTGTTAGTGTTAGTGTTTGTTCCCAACACATGTTTATGTTGAATGAATATTTCAATAATATTAATTAATCCAACAAAATATGAACAATATGTTTTCCTAAATTTTATTTTGCTCTATGCTAACAATAATAATACTAATACTAATAGTGATAATGATAATGGTGTAGTGGTGGTCGCAGACTAATTATACCTATACTTTTAGTCATTTAGTCTTACTGAAATAGTATTAGCTCTTTTGTCATTTTAAATATGAGAATATATACAAGTTACATCAGGCTGTGCAATAGACTGATGTTGCACTTAACCATTAATATAAAATTTAAAAAAGGCCTATAGGTTTATATTGCATAAATTTATCAAAGACAAAGACTTGATAGCATGCTCTTTTAGTTTAAGTCTGTAAAAAGTTACATAACTTTGTTATTTTTTTAGTCAATTTAGCACATTCACTTTCTTAAACTAAAGGGATTTATTAGTTATTATGGTTGTGTTTGTGCAACTAAGGAAAATTTTAGATTCTTTCTGAGTAGTGGCTTATTTCTGGTGGGCTGTACAGGTTTTTGTTTTTCATGAATTATATTTACCTAAGCTACTGGACAGTTTTGCATGTTTTACAGAGAAATTGTGTAAATATTGTAGTGTTGCACATATATAATGGAGCAGTATACTATTCTTGGAAGAATTGGAGAAGGGGCACATGGAATCGTTTCAAAGGCAAAAAATATTGAGGTATTTGTAAGATAGCTACAAAATTATAAAAAAAATTCAAAGTCTTTATTGGCTATAAATATAAACTGAAAGCGTATGTACTCTTTTGCTTTGCTAGCCTTTAAATTTTATGAAAGTTGACGTTAAGTGAACAGGCAAAATCACTTGTGTTTACTTAATGTATCCACAGTTTTCAATTTTTGGCAATAATAATACCTTCTGTATTGCAAGAGTAGATTTCAAATATTGATCCACACAAAGTATTTCTTTATTTTATATTGATATGTCTGTCATTTCTGGTTTCTGCTAGTTTGTGCTTTATTGGATTTTAATCGTGTATTAACTTTCCAACAGTAAATTATATTGTCTGAAAGTTTCATTTTCATACAAAACAATTATGGTATATGTTTCAATAAAACACTTTACTGGGTTCCATTTATCAGTGATTAGTTTAAGCTATAAATTTTATTGTTACTAATTTGTCCTATTGCAGCCTGTAAGATCTTTTTATTAATGGGGCAGTCATTTTCTGAGGCATGAAAAATTTCGGTGCATTTGACACAAAATGCTAAAATCATAATTTAATTTTGGTTGTTTTGTGACAGAGTGGAGAAATTGTTGCTATAAAAAAGGTGGCTCTTAGGAAAATAGAAGATGGAATTCCAAACACAGCTTTAAGAGAAATTCAAGCTTTAAGAGAGATTGGTGACAGTCCTTATGTAGGTCGATTTTGGAGTTACATTATCCTGACTACCCGTGTGTTCAAATAGGAGGATGGTTGTTCATGGATAGCCTTCAATATTGTACAAGCTTAAAATAATTTCTGTTTTATTTTATTTCTCCCCAGGCAGATATCCATAAAACTAAAGACATATGTATACATGTAAAAAGTAACTTGCTACTATAGTTACTTGAAGTATATAAGTCATCGATTGTTATACTGTGAAATGTTGAAGGTTTTGATTATACAGTATGATAGTTGAAAACAGAGCACGAGTTTTTTCAGTATTTTTTCAGTAGTACAAATATAATTTTGTGCCAATAAGTTCAAGTTGACTGGCATAAATAACTCCATGTCAACAAGTCACCTGGCAGGCAGTTAACTCTTCTATGTAATTTCAAAGTTACCGGATTAATCCTAATTTAAAATAATCTCATAAAATGCAACTAAAACCGTCATCTTCCTAAATTATTTTCTTTGTCATGATCAAGCCATGTGTTTGTACTATTTATAGATTGTAAGACTGAGAAAGATGTTTCCTCACGGCAATGGCTTTGTGTTGGTGTTTGACTACATGCTCTCCGATTTGTCAGAAGTGATTCGCAGTGCCATAAAACCGCTCACTGAAGCCCAAGTCAAGAGTTATATGCTCATGTTACTGAAGGGAGTTGAATTTATGCATGGCAACAGCATTATGCACAGGGTACTTTATTACCTATAATATAATACAGTATTATATTATATGATTTATTTATAATATATTATAAATTTTGTATTATATTTATATTCTACTGTATGCATTATTGTCTATAATATATTATATATTCTAAAAATTTTGTATAGAATATTATATATTTTATATTCTGCTATATTGATCTATAATATACTGTAAATTATTATCTCTAGTATATAATTAAAAAAATATATTATACATACTACTGTATACTATACATACCATACTATGCTGTGAAATGTTATATATTTTGCTTCAACATGTGCTTCAAGTTTTTTATGAACAGAACAGAACTTGTTTAAGTTGTCAGATTTACCTATAGTTATGTTAATAATATTTGTCTATTGAAATTTAATTCAATTAATTTTGCATTAGATAGTACCATAGCATACTCTAAGCTACCCAATTTGTATATAGTTTTTTGTTGGTGTGTTTACTTATAAACAAAAACATGTATAGAATGCTATATAATTAAGAGATGTAAAGTTTGTCTATGCATCATGACTTCTATTATTATACAGGATCTCAAACCAGCTAACTTACTCATCAGTCCAACTGGAGTTCTAAAAATAGCTGACTTTGGACTGGCAAGAGTTTTTCAAAATAATTCTGGCAGATTATACAGTCATCAGGTTGCCACCAGGTGAGAATATTATTGGTTATTAAACCACCAGGTGAGAATATTATTGGTTATTGAACCACCAGGTGAGAATATTATTGGTTATTGAACCACCAGGTGAGAATATTATTGATTATTGAACCACCAGGTGAGAATATTGTTGGTTGTTGAACCACCAGTCAACATAAAATTGTTTACTCATTTTGTTATTGGGTTGTGAAAGCAGGAATAGTTATTGGTCTTGTTTAATTATTAAGTATTTGAACTAAGATGAAGTGAATCATTGTGATTGCATCAGTTAGTATATTTATATGACCATGTATAAAAATGTATGTACATTTCATGACTGTGTGTATATAGGTGGTATATATATTACATGATTGTATATAGAGGTGGTACATATATAACTGTATATAAAGGTGGTACATATATTATATATGACTGTATGTAAAGCTGGTACATATATAGCTGTATGTAAAGGTGGTACGTATATGACTGTATGTAAAGTTGGTATATATATAACTGTATATAAAGGTGGTACATATATGACTGTATATAAAGGTGGTACATATATTATATATGACTGTATATAAAAGTGGTATGTATGTCACAAAGGTGGTACAGAGCTCCTGAACTTCTGTATGGTGCCAGGAAGTATGATGAAGGTGTAGACCTCTGGGCTGTTGGCTGTATATTTGGTGAACTTCTCAACAGCTCCCCCCTTTTCCCTGTATGTATACACTCTTGTATTTATACACTCCTGTATGTACATGACGTATAAACACTCCTGTATTTGAAATAATGCTATATCTTCAATAATTTCTTTATAAATTTAAATACAATTTGGTTTAATTACCACATTTATTCAACTTATTAACTAAACTAGCTAATATAATGAGTTAAATTGTTTCAAGTTGCATGATACAAATCAATTTAGTTATTTAAAGGCATTAAAATGGTAGATAGAATTAAGATTTGCAAGACAGATGAATTATGCAATCTGGTAGCATCCTATATTAGTGTCATATTATATGAAAGAATTTATAATAGTCAACGATTGGACAGCGATTCCGTGATGATTGGTTAATTATTAGTTTTTCAATAATATGTATTCTAGCAAGTTAGACTGTACTCCTAACACACTGTGAAAAACTAATAATTTTGAAATTATAATAATTATGCATTGTAATTATTATAATATATTATTCTTCTTTATTTACTATGTAATTATTAAACTATAATAACACCTATTTAACCTCAAAGTAGGTTTGTTTGTTGTAATTTGCAATAATATACTTCAGCTTTCATTGTATATTAATCAAATATAAGCTGTTTACAGAAAAAATATTCATTACACTGTATCATATGGTTAACTATTGTGTTCCTGTATAGGGAGACAGTGATATTGAACAGTTGTGTAAAGTCCTACAGTGTCTGGGTACTCCCACTGAGCAGAACTGGCCAGTAAGTGTTCACGTATAGTTGTTGAGAGAAGACAATTCTAAACCAACTCTTTATTGCTCATTATATAGGAAACTGAATATAAAAGCTGGAGTTGTCTTCATGTTTGTCAGCTTTATACAGATTTTATAGATTTTATTAAACTCTCTTCTCCTGTTCATTGCTAACTACCGGCTGATTGGTTAAAAAAGTTATGATCTGAAATTTCATTATCTGGTTTCATATTAATGGTGTCTTCTAGATTGTAGACCCAAAACTGCTGTTCTATTTTTAACTCACAACTATTATTTCATTCAATAGGGAGTGTCAGAGCTTCCAGATTATGGCAAGATTGAGTTCACCAAGTCTACACCAGTACCACTGGAGGAGCTGTGCCCAGACGCCCCAGATGTAGCAATTGATCTCCTGAAACAGTTCTTAGTCTACCCAACGAAGCAAAGAATCTCATCTAGTAAAGTGAGTGGGTTTAATTATTATATTTCTAAACCTATTCTATCATCTTAACTTCTCTCACCAATGTACATAATTTAGTTAGCATTCACATCAAGTTTGGAGTTGTCTTCCAAAATAATTACCTTTTTGTTGCAGGCTTTGCTTCATGCGTATTTTTTCTCCGAGCCTCTGCCTGCTCATCACTCGGAGCTGCCGATTCCGCAAAGAAGTAAAAAAGTTAGGCATCCCCATGGTCCAAATTTTGGAGTAGATCAACCAATCACGGCCAGTCTTATTGACCCTGATCTCATTTCCCCACATATTCTCAGACGGAATTGAATTGTTTTGTACTAATTAATTTATTGCTATGGTATTTGAGTGTACAGAGGTCAGAGGTACTTTAAGTTATTTACGTATGTAAATAGAAACAGTTTCTGGTAAAATATTGACTCTTTTTAAATAAAATTAAAGTATAAACTTGCTACCAAACAGGTAGTTTCATCATTTAACTCAAATATTTTCACTTACCACATTAAAAAAAATTCACCTCTTAAAATCACACAGCACTAATAGAAAGCTTATGGACTGTGATTTCTATTATGATAGCGTTTATATCTCTTCTATGTAGGCTACTATGTGTTTTATAATTTGTCTTTCTTGTCTTTCACAATAATTAGTGTTCCAAAATGTTTATCTTGTTTGCAGGGTACTGAAACATAACTCAAATAATAAAATTTGAGTCATTTGTTTATAAAATAACTATTTTGATAAAATTTTGAAGGCTGTTAAACACGATAACACAATCATTATTTTCAAACAATACTATTTATTTTAATAAAATAATTTTACCATCACAATAGTTTGGTTTTATATACGACTGCTACACATTTTGTTATTGACTACAATACCACTAAGTTACTGTCAACATATATAAATACAAGATTGCTTCGGTACATCAAACCCACAGCTACATGTGTCAGTGGGTATATATATACAAATCAGTGAAAACAAGATAGTCAATAAATTTACAACAAAACATAATTTTATAAAAAATATGTTCAATGGAAACAAAATATAAATATGTGAATACAAAATGGTAATTTATATAAATCTAATTTTTACTTTCACTAACAAATGATATATTACTATTATTGTGAAACTTGAAGTCAAAAAGAAAATTAAAATATTCATTTGCCATCAGAATATGAAACCCCAACAAGCTGCATGAAAAGGGTACCTATGAATGCGCATACTGTATACATTGTACTTAACCTCATACTTTCTCACCAATTCACAATATTCTACTTGCAAAAGATGTCCAACCTACGGGCAAGGAAAAATTTTGCAGATAAACAGTGCTCCAGAAGAGATCAACAACAAATATTACCACAAGAAAGTACTGGAAGACAGGGTTAAATAATCTGGCAATAGGCGTAGTTGATGTCTAGTAATAAATTTACGATATCTGTACAATAAACACAGTCAGACCTACTCTCGGGTCTGGAAGGTGTGAAACTGTGATTGTTCTTTTCACTGCTCACTTGATTGTGACAGAAGCAAAAGTAGCAAACAATGAAATGACTAGATGTAAAGAGATAAATTGAGTCATATTACACAGCCACACCACGAGCTCAGAGCAAACCCTCTGGATATTCCTCTTCACTCTCATTGGCAGCGGCAGCATCGGAGTTCTTAGCAGACGAGCCTCCAGAGAAGAACAAGCCATCTGGGGGGTTTTCTCTCAAGTCTCTAGCCAGTTTGGCAAACTAAAAGTATAAGCAGTAACATACACCAAGTGTCAAGGTAGTGCATTGTGGGTGCATAAAGCAGGCAAAGCTTTTCAACAATTAGAGCCGTCAAACTGTGCACACAAATAGGCTGCCCATATCTTTTCAGAGTAGAAGAACGATCCTTTTTGAGCCAACATCTTCAGTTTGTGTTATCCACATATATACGTAAATTGCTTCATTACTCGATTAACTGAAAGTTCACTGTTTTACCACAATTACTAAATGGTGTATAACTGATACAATACAGCGGTTGTTTACACTTACATCGTTGTCAAGGTATTTGAAAAGTGGTGAGTTGAGTATAGTAGCCGCTTGCGCCTCATCTCCCTGATTCATAGCTTCTAGAAGTTGCTCTACCGCGTCTGCTTCTTCACAACCACTGAATGCAGGATAACTACAAGGAGATTAACACTGTAAACTTTAACTATAACTACAAGGGGAACAACACTATAAACCTCAGCTATAAAGTCCTACGAGGAAATAAAAACTCACGCCGGTTTTATAGTCGCAGGGTAAAACACAGCAGACAAAACAAGAAGCTTTCATCACACAAATATGTTAGACAACTAATTTATCCTAGGGCAACATTTTAAAAGAATTCAGATATGAAACTACTTAAACTGGCAGTTCTGATTGTAGTTTTTATTAACACCATAAAATAGATTAAGTTCAACGCTTGTTTGTTGTGATTGCATCATAGTGCAAAAAAGAAGACAACTTCTTTTGAACCGAGAACAAAATGCCATAGACAGACAGACAGACAGACTTACACATAAGCATGTTTGAACGCCTTGTCCGCTGCGACACAGTCTCCCCTGTAGAGATGGAGCAGCACCATACATACCACCAGACGGTTGACTATCTCGTAGCATTCACCTTCAGCATTGTAGTTGATCTCTCTCTGTAGGGCCGTGACGGCCTCGTCGTGTCTGACATCATAACATATATATAATAATATAATATAACTTGAAGGGATATAATATATTACACTGCAGAGTATTATATAAACATGAAGGATGTAAAATAACACGATGCAGTATACCGCTAACTATTATTAAAATATAGCTGGTGCTAAAATAAAACTGTCAGTAGGCAAGGCAGTTTGATGTTAGCACCAGCTTTACTGTATGGATCTATCGGCGTTACAAAAGTTAAAAATACCCAAAAAGACGGTTTTGCCAAAATTAGGAAAAGGAACTATAAGCAGTTGCCGCAACACCACTTAGACACAAACTAGAGATGATAGCTGAAGTAGTCAGCAAAGCTACTCACTTGTCAGTTCGAATCAGAAGGCGTGGGGCTGACCTGATGGCATCGGCAGCCTGCCTGCTGTTTCCCTCTCTCTGATGTCATAAGATAACAATAATTATCATTAACTGACGCTGTTGAGTTAAGGCATACTATTCAGCTTCTACATTATATCGATATACTTCCCATTAAACGAGTCATAATAAGCATTATATTGATAAACTACTCAGTATTGTGCTATAGTCACACCTCATATATGCCGGCAGCTTTCATGTACATCTTTACAGCCCTGTCAGCACGCTCAGACTCTATCATCCTGTAACAGCACCAACATGAAAGGACTGTCGGCTGAATACAGTATTTATTTGTATCCTGTAGCATTACTCAACATGAAAGGACTGCAAACTAAATACACCACTTGCCACTAAATTTAAGTGTCTAAGTTTAAACAGAGTTATTATTGACTACAAAATCTAATGAAAACCTCTACATAACTATCTTCAGTGAGTAATTTCAGCGTGGTTTAATTTTACAATTGTTTGGCTGGTTAATCAAAAGATTAGCCTAACTCTCAGGCTATCTCTAATTTCAGACTATCTCACATCAATTAGTAGAATAACAGGACATACTTGGCAGCACGCAGCAGTGCCAGGGCTGCCGTGTCAGGTGTTCCATTCTCCAGATACATGTTGGTTGCTCTCTCTATCAGCTTGGCTGTTTCATCAAAGTTCTTCATTTCTTTAGCTATAAAGCCAGCCTGCTCAAACGACCTTCAAGACATACAGTATTCTTTATGACTTAAATTACTAATGCAAGATGAATAATCTAAAATCAAATTCAATAATCTAACAAATTTAAAAGTTTACACTGTGTGCCAAATATAAATAACATTTTGAATTTTAGTAAAACATGAAATAAAGCAGAAAGTTACCATTTTTTGAACATATGCAACAGGAAAGACTACCCTCACAGCATTGCACATAGACTGGGCACCAAAGAAAACAGGTAAATCAGAGAGACAAATGATGGTGCAGTACCGCAAATATGAAAGATATTATTTATAGTCTAGTAGATTAAAAAACTTTCTGGAGTCAAAGGTAGAATAAAGCCAACTTTAACAAAATCACATCTACACTTTATCATTAAGATTATGTTCAACTTACTTTGCCGAATGAAAAAGCTGTTTACATTGAAGTTGGCACTCTCCTGCCTTCTCATAGGCTGATTTGGCTTCTGCAAATGCCTGACCATTCTTGAACGCCACGGCTACATAACATACACAGTGAACATACACAGTGAACATACAGTGAACGTGCACAGTGTGTCTTTTACACAAGTGTAAAACATGCAATCAACCTTAAAACTGCTTAAACAAAATTTTAAAATTAAATACTTTTCAGCCATAATGGTTATGACTCTTTAAAATCTTTTAAAACCAAAATAATTCTAATTTCAAAAAAAGACTAATCAAAGTGTTAAATAGAGAATATAAAATATCAAAATTACGTAAAGTTTTTTAGCAATCAATCCACCATGAGAAAATATTTAAAATAGTAAATAAAAATAGCAACATCTTTTCATATGTTATTCCTAGACCAAGCATATTCAACTTACACTAAATATAGTGATTTTCATTCTGTAATATTTTCCACCGAGCAAAATAAAATAATTTTATTACCTGCTTTAATATATTCACTTGCAGCTCCCTCGGGGTCAGGATTCCACTTGGTAAAACTTGTCTTCATACTAAAACACTGACATGGCTATACTCAAGGCTATGTGAATGGCAGGTACTGGCAGGTGAGAGACAAAACTCACCAGCAAAGTAATAGAATGAATGAACTTCAGGTAAATAAGGTGAGCCATAGCATAAACAATTCAATTTGATTTTTGAAAATGGAATTTAAAAAAATTCTATTTAGAAAAATATTTGGGCAACTGTGAGGCAGAATGTTATTAAATTATTATTATAAAAGTAATTTACTTTTTTGACTCAGCCATTATTTCAACAGTTCTACCTATATTACTATGTACATCTGTGTTCTTACCATTTTTCAGCAGCTTGTATATGTTTCTTAGCTTCGTCTAGTTTAAGTTTGTTGGCCATTTGATCTTTACACTCGGTTTTCTTTAAACTACAATTAGCAAAAATAAAAAAATTATCAGAAACTGTATCAGCATTGCTTTCAATGGTATAAATGCATTTATACCAAAAGTTGACATGTTAGTTCTACATTACAAAACAATAAGGTCTATAACAAGTATGAAGTACTAAACCAGTAGCTTTATCAAATATGAAAACTAAACTTGGGCTTTCATTTAGATGTGCAATAAAAATAAACCATAAGCCCCAAAAATCTTTTACTTTCTTCGAATACTTTCGGAAAAAATTACATGACCGTATTATGACAGTCCATTATTCCAACTGCACATTATTCATTTAGAATACCAAAGGCAGCCAGTGTAATTAAACAAGTAATAGCAATGAAGTATTAAACTTGAGCAAGGTTCTTGATGGAAAAGCTTTTTTAAGCGGGTTAAGGACTTTTTCTGATATGGCACGGAAGCAATTATGACTGAATGATCTTCCTAACACCGGGGCCGGTATTTGGACCCCAACCACAGACCTCGTGATTTCTAGGCCAGCACTCTAACCACTACACTACGGCTGCTTTTACCAATGAAGTATTACCATATAGTTAATATCAGTAGGCGCATAACAGTGGTATTGGATGGGAATAAGTTTTAGCCAAATTCAAGCCGAGTGGCAACACAGTATCCTACTATCACAGTTTTCCAACCTTTCGATGAGACATGAATCAGTCAAAGGATGGTTTTAAGCAGGATACTGTGATAATGAAAAGGGCGTTTAACAGTAGTAAATTATTATTAGTCAATTATATCTTAATCTACAGATTGGAATGCAGCAAAACATGGAGGCATTGCTTAAATTGGCAATTATTGTTTCAGTATCCCTATTGCCATGAGACAATATGAGTATAATCTTCAATGGTGGGTGTGGGTAGTAGTGCAAGCAGGAGCATTATGATTTTTTACTAGAAGGTCTGTCATCTTATTACTCGTAGTCTTAATTTGAATTTCTCCTAGTGCTAGTAGTACCACATTAATCATTAATGATTAACACTTATAATATTAATTGCTTCCTATGACTACTATTAGTATTAGTCTTTGTATTACTATTAGTATTTTTATTTATAAACTTAAGAATACGAGATCCTGGCCCTTAAGTTCAGATAAAGCCATAGGTCTTTTAGTTTTAAACTTTGATAGTAGTAATAGTATTACTTCGTAACTGAACTTTCGACAGTAACACTAGACCTACTCAGTACTCACCCAGGCATAGTATAATACCAATGGTAATACCCATAGTAGACGTGGTACTGGTAGTTTTAGTTTTTTTTCTATGACCACTGATGGCACCAATACCCAATATTCATTAGTCATTACTAATACCTATAGACATAGTCACAGTGATCTGATAATTAGTATGACTAACACTATGATAGTATTACTATTAGTATTTACTTTTAGTAATAATACTAATAGACAACACTCTCTCTCTCTCAGACAATAGTAGGCTAATAGTAATACTAATAGTATTAGTAATACTAATAGTATCACTGTGACTATCAGTATGACTGAGTATGATGATCATTAGCCAGTGCAGGGTGAGGTATTTTTAGTTTTAACTTTACACTTATAATTTTACTGTTACTTTTCAGTTTACATTACTATTGGTGAATTATTATTAGAGTTGGTGTTACACAATCACAATGACATTCACAATGTGAATGTCATGATTGTGATTGAGTTTGGCAATGACTATGACTCATACTCATAGTATGAGTGAAGGACAATTAATATTATTATTATCATTATTAAAACCAAATTGAGATAATAATGTAACAATATATAATAATACTTAATTAAATACATATAATAAAATGAATATTCACATTTATTTATCAACTTTAAGTTCAAGTTAGGTTTAACTTCAAGTTCAAGTTTGAAATTGAAGTTCAAGTTCATCAACTTCAAGATTTTGATCTTCAAGTTGAAGCTAATTTTTAAAAGTGATTTTTATATAAAACTAAATACAAGATGGAAACTTAACATCTAATGGTTAATATAGAGCTTTTTGACGACAGCACAATGGGTTTAGACGTGATAGTCCACTGTCCAGCTGTCTTTTACACCACCTAAAAATTTTAGTATAACTGAACCCCTTCAACTCTCGTAATCAATTATTGATACTGCTCAGGAAAGAGGACAACTCTGGTTTTGAAATTTTTTGTCATTTTGGTAAATTTTCACCTTTGTGAACTATGGAATTGAAAAAAAGCTACATTTCTAATGCATATTAAATAAATAAATGTCAACTAAATTATAAGTAAGATGTTGGTTGAAAAAATGACTTAGGTAAAATAAATATTGTTCATGCACACAAAAAATGAAGTAGGCGGAGTTTAAATCAATGATCTCTTCTTGTACTTGAAAGTACTTTCTATATCTTTAATGTCACGCTCAAGCAACGTATGTGATGGTTAATTATTTTTCATCAAGCTCAGTATCACACTATTGAGACACTGACTGTGAGTAAGTAATTATACTTATATTATTATTATTAACCATAGTACTTACACTGGTAGAATGAGTAGTGGATAATTAGACTTATTCCTACAATATTTAAGCTTACTAATAGATAATTATTGAACCATTCCTCATTCCTGAAGTTGGAATTAAAATGAAAACTTCAGTAGTTAAAGTTTTGTGTTGGGTTAACACCAGAACTGAAAACACATCACTTACTGTTACTCCTAATCTAACTCTTACAATAAGACTATCACTATCAATATTACTAAGACTGTAAAACTGAAAGTAATACTGGTATTACTATTACTATTAGTATTAATATCAATATCATCATGAGTATCAGTATGAGACTGAGAGTGAGTAATCACTATGAGTATGACTCTCAGTAAAACTAAATGTAATCAGAGATTGTTAAACTTAAAATTAATGTTATCACTTATGACTCATCAGTTATCAGTATCAGCAAAACCTAATTTAGTTTATTTTTTAGCAACTTATTTTGATCTTCTATCGGTTTTACTTTCGGTATTACATTTACTATTAGTATTAGTATTACTATTACTATTAGATTTAGTATTAGTATTAGTCTATTAGTATTAGACTTAGTATTACTATTAATACAATTATTACTAATACTATAAATATAATAGCTATAAGTATAAGTAAAACTAACAGAATGAGAACAGCAGAACAGTAGTAGAACTAAAATAACTACCACTTAAATATAAGTATTAGTAATACTAGTACCTAATAAGTAAAACTAAGTAATAACTGAATAAGCAATATTAAATTTGGTGAGTATCAGTATAACTATATGCATGTTGATATTCATATTGATCAAATGAAGTAGCTATACTTTTAGTCATTGAGTAATACTGTATAGCCAGTGTTATAAATATACTTGCTACTTATCCGCCTATAGTGATGTACTTATAGTTATTATCATATAAAGTTAAGTATAATAAAGTACATATGAATTTGAATATATACTAATACTAATAGCAATACTTATAGTTATACCTATATTCATTTATTTTTAATATAAGAGATATTCATATAGTGATGTACTTAGTCCTAGCAGTATGAGTATATCTAAACACCTAAACCTATGACTATGAGTTTACTATGATTGCGTTGCTGGTAGCTATCTTTTAAAACTGAGTATGCATTTGCAACTCTTCTACAAATTTGTTTATCGTAGTTACAATGATAACCATAATCATATAGTGATATTCATTATGATTATAATGATTCACCACTCTATTAGTTATAGTAAGACTGGCAGTTTGGTTGTAATTCTTATGAAGATTATTATTAACCACCTATGATTCATAGTGAGCAGTTTGAGTTAACATCAGAAATCTAGTCACCTTTTTTGGAATACTAAACAGATCTAACCAGGAGCAGCCGTGGTCTAGGGGTTAGAGCGTTTGCCTAGTAAACACGAAGGTCATGGGTTCGAGCCCTGACAAAGGCCTTTGGTGATGTTAGGAAGAGCATCCAGTCATAATTGCTCCTGTGCCTCATTTAAATAAGTCCTTAGCCCACTTTAACAAAAACCCTTTCTATCAGGGGTTTCTCACAGGGATAGTGACTATAAACTTGCGTGAGTTTTTTTAAACAGATCTAACCACCAGAGGAGCACATAATGAGGTTATGGACTTCCTACCAAAATTATGTGTAATATTCTAATTTTTGAACTCGGACATCTAATTTAGTGAGAAGTTCAACGCTTGATTTGCTTTTGATGCTATTTTTTGATACACACGCACACACTCACACATTTATCTTTTTTATAAGGAATACATTGCTAATTACAGGCTAGATAATGGTAGCGAATATACTGAGAGAAAGTCTGTGATCATGTCGTCATGAAACACAAATCCATAAACATGCAGACTAGCTGGCTGTCTATTTTTCTCTTGCTGTCTCACAGGATAGTCAACTGTGCTGCCTCAACTAATCAAATTTGTAAGTACTTACCAAGTTACTAATCAGTTGTCTTGTAAATAGCATTTTGATTCTACAATTTGAATGAGTCTTTTATTTAATTCTTGTAAAAATGTTATTGAGTCAAAATGCTGTTTTCAGCGTTATGTGTTATTTATCAAATATTAGTACCTAAAAGTGAACCAAATTCACTTTGAATGGTGAAGTGTATTGGAAATGTGTATAAGACTTAACATTTTCACAACTCATCAACTATTTTACTGATAGAAAATAACTCTGCTAACTTGTTGAATTATGGCATAATTTTTATCAATTAAAATATTTGTTTAGGTCAAATAATTGAATATTATTTTTATAATAGATGTTATATTCTACTAAATATTATGATGCATGAAGCCCATTTATTCTATAACTATTTCTAGCATATAGCTTCACTCTTTAGTTAATTTATATATCAACTAAAAACATGTATATAAACTCAAATCTTTCTTGTAAAAGTAAAAAAGAAGAATTCTGCTATCTCCAAGCCAATAATATCGTAGCCAGGTTGTGAAATCATCTTGTTTCTCCTCCTATGTACGGTCTTACATCTGCTCTGTGACTGTAATATAATATAATATATGCATACTTTTAAATTAGTGGGAAAATAGATCGTGGCTGCAAACACCTTGGCTAATATTTCTATTTCTATATTTGCACAAGTGTTGTATTTTCATGGTCTATTTTCAACACCACAACTAGATGTGTGTCTTGGGTTGTATGCAGTTGTTTGACCATCAATTGATAATGGCAGATGAAACTGTAGCTAAACTTTCCAATCAATAATCCGGTCTAATAACACAAGGAAGATTGGCAGATAGAGTGTGGAAAGGTTTATGCCCTGAGGATAGTTTACATTGAATTAAACCAATAAACATGAAATAGGATTCTATTAACTCGGGCATAACCTTGCAGGATGCATGCAATATGTAACAGGAGCTTCTCGATATGAATAAGGCATGTTTCATTTCATTGAGCTAATTTACAAATTAAAATTGATTTTTCATTTAATTTCCTCTTTGCTATTATAGCGATTTTATTTGATATTCCTGAATGAATTTCTAGCGATACTTCAAATGTTAGTTGGTTCCACTGACCCAATAATGCACTTGTTTCTAATAACAAAAAAAGATATTGAAACTGAAAAATGATTTCTTAGAATTCCGTTATCACATGCAAATAAAATTGCTTTCCTTGTTTAACTATGAGGCGTTTTTCAGTGTTAAGTTTTATAGTAACATGATACTTGTATATAATATGTAGTTAACATTGCATTGGTCATGCTATTTAGCTGTTTACAGTTCTACTATGTCAATAATAATCAAATTGATTGATAGTTGGACCCATGCAGCCTGTTAACTACCAAACACACAGAAGCTGCTGTAATAAGTACCTCGTACAACACAGTTAATTGTTTAATTTGAGGGTCCTTCAGTCAGATGATTGTTTTCAACTAGCCATTGCATTCAGCATGACTAAGCTGTAGATCATGTGACAACAGAGTCACACTACAGTTCTATTACTACTTGCTAAGAGGCTTGCAGCTTTCTAATTACATTTTAATTACTTGGTACAATTCGACTGCTGCGTTGTAGATTAATTTTTTCAGTCTGAGATTATTTACTGGAATTAGAAGTGTTAATAGTAACATTTAACGTTTCATTACTGACGAGACCTTTAGTGGCATTCAAATGTATAGGTATTTTTTAATTTCCCCAAAATTGGTCCCATAGTGCATTTGATCTTGAAATAGGTTGCTAATGGCTGAAACTTTTACTCTAGTGTTTAAATTTTTACACCGGGCTACTTTCTCTAGATATGTGTTGTATTTCAAATCCTACAACTTTTAAATGCTATTAGAACCCGTTTTACATAGACATCTGGACTATAACACTATTGTAGTATACACACAAGGCAGTGACTGTGGTAAAGAGATCGAGCTAGGGTCGGCCACTGTATACTCCCACTACAGACCTGACACAGTAGCCCACTACTCCCACTCACAGGAGTGTCAGGTCACCTTCATAGCTGAGAGAGAGAACTGGAAGCTGCAAGTCAAGTTTGAGTACCTGGATATACCAGACTTCCTGTACAACGGGGTGTGCACAGACGCCCTGTACCTCTATGACTCCAATACTATTGGTCAACGGGCTTTTGTGAGTACACCAAGTGTAATTCCAGTTAGTTTGGGTTCCTAAACAGTAGTAGGAACTTTATGCGCCATGTGCTGCGTTCACTTCGTAATACAAAGATTTTTTGAAGCTGAATACTGTAAAACATTCGGTGAACATTTTTAAAAACATAAATAAATTAGTTAACCGTTTCATGAAAAGAATTTTGAGTTTTCATATTCATAAAACTTCTACACAAGACACCAGACATCACGAAAAGATGTGTCATAGCAACAGCATTCTCATAGGGCAGCATCGGCAGCAGCTACAGTGCAATGTGGGCAATCAGCAGGAGCAGGTGCTCTGCTGATAGAAATGTCACCAAGGTGCAAGTGTCATGTGAGTTCTGACAGCTCTCAGCATGTGTTTACTGATTAGCTTAGCTGCGCAGTGTAGACATACTGAGGCACTGAGTGGGGCTTTTAGCTGAGAGTAATTAAATTATGAAGTGAGATGAACTGACTAATGAAATCATGTCAGGGAATCTGTATAAATGCAATTATCTAGCGGTGGTAGTAACATCAGCTATCTCCCTTCGTCATAGACCAGTGTGCTGTGGCCATGTAAATTTAGTAGTTATTTACACTTTCTTCTGTGACTGTATGTCATATGACTATGGGACTGCAGTTGCAGTCACATTAGAGCTACGTGTCACAGAGCTACGTGTCATGTTAGAGTTGTGTGTCACGTAACCACCATACCAAATGCCTCTGCATTCACCTGACAGAACTTGTGGAAATAGTTGCACTCTTGTGAAGCATTAGCCTGTCTTGTAAAACATCATAATTGATTATTTCTCTCCTAATCTTTTTGTTACTTGATACAGACGTAGATGTATCACTTGTACTTACAGTGTATAATAGTATGTTTATCACCTGTCTTGAGCGTTAATACTTCTATTTCAGTTTCTAACTCAATTACTTGCAGTAACAGAAGTCATAGTAGAATGAAATCTTTCAGTTTGAGTCAATGCCTTATAGTCTGGAGTGCAGAGCATATCTTACCTCTAGAACACATTTCTTTCTGAGAAAATGTTAAAACTTGGGTTGTTGTAAATTTATCCATTGCTGCACCTGCCTGTTAATATGCACTATATTCTGCCATCTTGTATTTTAACTCACATTAGTTTAAAGTCTCCATTTCTGTGAGAACCTCTGGTTACAAGGGTTTTTAAGGGAGCTAAGAACTGTGCCTCTCACCATGCTGGTAACATGGTTTCAGGGCTTTTTCTGTGGCACAGAATGCTCTTCCTGACATCATCAATAACATTCACTCAACCTGTGACCTGTGTCATACTCGGCCTGCACTTTGACCACTATACCACTGCTGCTCCCTTTGCTATATTATAAATATTCGTTTAAATAATATGTAATATATGTAGTATAAGTTACATGTAATACATCTAATATAAGTTACATGTAATACATCTAATAAATGTAATGTGTAATATATCTAGTATATGTGTAATATCTGTAATATATTATATATGTAATATATGTAATATCTGTAATATATAATAATATGTGTAATATATGTGAGGTAGTGTTTCAGAGAGCAGCTGGACAGAATGGAGGACTATGTGGTAACACGCTTCCCCCTATCATCACCTCCACTGGACCCTACATATCTGTATTCTTCAGGTGAATCCCCTAAACTGTATCCAGTGCTAGTCCTTATAACTTAGCAATCCCTAGTCGGTAACTAGTAGCAGCAACTGCCACTATTTTAATATGAGAGTTTGTCAGTTGTTAGTAGTCAGTTGCTAGTAATCAGTAGCTAGTAGTCAGTAGCTAGTAGTCAGTTGCTAGTTACTAATACCTGCCACTAGTTGGTATTTAGGAGTCGCTAGTAAAGTGCTTGCTGAAAATATTAAAATTAAAACAAATATTTGAGTCATTTACGTCACATTAGAGTATAGCAAACATCTTGAAGAAGTAGTTATAATAAACTGTGATGGAAATGATATAATGATGAAACCTACTTGAATGTTATCAGTGAGAGGTAAAATTTGTCTGGTTTGTGGGAATCTTATAAAAAACACAAAATAAATTAGTTTTCACTCAACATAAGGACAGCCTTTTGTCTCTCACAGAGACCATGACAATCTGTCTGATAATATTTGGTTAAGTGGCCTTAATATGCTAATAAACATATATATGATTAGCCTACTTAATGGAGGGGAGTTCTTTGTTAATCATAAGAAATCATAGGAAGCTTCTGTATTGCCAGTTCAACTGATAGTCACTCTATAGAGTATAGTGTATTTTAGTGATAGAATACAGGTAGAATATAGACAGAATATAGATGGTGTGTAGACAGAATATAGATAGTGTGTAGACAGAATACAGGTAGAATATAGATAGTGTGTAGACAGAATACAGGTAAAATATAGATAGTGTGTAGACAGAATACAGGTAGAATATAGATAGTGTGTAGACAGAATACAGGTAGAATATAGATAGTGTGTAGACAGAATACAGGTAGAATATAGATAGTGTGTAGACAGAATACAGGTAGAATATAGATAGTGTGCAGACAGAATACAGGTAGAATATAGATAGTGTGTAGACAGAATACAGGTAGAATATAGATAGTGTGTAGACAGAATACAGGTAGAATATAGATAGTGTGTAGACAGAATACAGGTAGAATATAGATAGTGTGTAGACAGAATACAGGTAGAATATAGATAGTGTGTAGACAGAATACAGGTAGAATATAGATAGTGTGTAGACAGAATACAGGTAGAATATAGATAGTGTGTAGACAGAATACAGGTAGAATATAGATAGTGTGTAGACAGAATACAGGTAGAATATAGATAGTGTGTAGACAGAATACAGGTAGAATATAGATAGTGTGTAGACAGAATACAGGTAGAATATAGATAGTGTGTAGACAGAATACAGGTAGAATATAGATGGTGTGTAGACAGAATACAGACAGACTATAGACAGACTATAGACAGAATACAGACAGACTATAAACATAATATAGATGATTATGCCATTTTGTAGAACTGATGTTTCTGGTGTTCTGGGCAGAGGATTCAAGTTTGAGATTTCAGCTGTTTTCCAAGGTCAGTAGCTTTTAGCGTGTCTCATAGTAAATTAATACAACAGTACTCTACTCTATGTCTATCTATTGACTCTCTGGTGGTTACATTAATAGTATTATGGGTATTTCCAGCTATTCTTGTTGAACTTTATGATTTTTGATGGTGCAAGGGTTTCATAGTTGTGAATGAAAAGGAAGTTTATTATTGTATTTTCATGTATTATATGTCAAAGGATTTCATTTCTGAACATTTCCAGAAGTGTTACGATACTTTCAATGTAGATAAAAGAGTGCAAATTTTTATCTTTCTGTAAATAAGAAATAATTTAAGGATATAGAGAAATAGTCTATCATAGTTATAATTATAATTATTTACTTTTTCTTCTGATTCCAAAGCAATTTCAAATGAATTTTACTCATGACCAGACATTAATCATTTGTGACAAGTTTATGATAAACTTGTACTTTAGTAGATGATTTCCTCTCATACTAACTTCCACTGTGTTAAATATACATTGGGAGTTGTCTTCCCCCCCCCCTCTGCAGGCGTACGTATATTTTACAGTCGAAGACGGAGTTGGTAGTGACGGCCCTTTCTGCTCTCTCAATGACTTCTACTGTTTCCTGTCTTCCACGTGCATTGAGTCCGCCTGGCTGTGTGACGGAATTAGCCACTGTGCTAATGGTGAAGACGAAGATGATAACGGGGCTAGTCAGTGCAACCCGCTAGAGGAGTGTGAGTAGTTGAGATCTGAGGCTATGTAATTCAAACATGACTGTGTAGTTTTCCAAGTCTGGGAGTTAAAAAACTGTAATTTTCTTGACTGTCTGTGTATATGAAAAGTTATAATTAGTGTTGTGGTTTACTGTCTTTCTGCCAGTATATTTTTGCATTTATAATTTGTAGTTCACTGCTAATGTGTATTTACTATGAACATGTAGAAGCATCGGCACTAGATCAAATTGCAATGTTGTTAACAAGCCACGGTTTTTCATTAAATCAATATTATGATGATCATGTTGGTAAACACTCTTCATATGTAATTATATTCCTGATTCATGAATTACTTATGAACCTACAGTTTTCAGAACACTTTGATATCACAATATTTAGCTTTTTGTGTTGTTCGCCAACTCACGCTCTACAGTCTACTATGTATAAAGAATATTTCTAGCATTTCGGGAATATGTTGGTCGGGCGAGTGCGACTCTCGCTCTTCATTTAACTAGATATACAAACTCTGTTATGTTCTGATATTGTAGCTCCAGTGTTTGACCTGCTCACGCCCAGAACTACAGATTCAGCAGGTTACAAATGCTTTCTGATTCACAGATTTTAGCACTTAAACTGCTCCAGCTTCTATTGCGTTTCTCTGTCATGAATGTGATTGTAAACATCACCTTGATCTGGCTGTTGATTTACTTGCTATGAGAGGGTGGCTTCATCGTACTAACACAAATTGGGGCTAATAAAATTAATAAATCAGTGATTAAAATGGCAGTCCAGCTTTTATATACTAATCTTCCTAATTTTTAACTACAAAATTTCAATAAATAAAGGGAAGACAACTCCTAAGCTCTATATTTATTCGAGATATAGATAACAACTCCAAATATTATCTCACCTGAAATTGATAGATCTGCATAAATTTTTAACCTGTTTAGGGCCTTGTTTATTCTACTTGTTTTTATTTACTGCACCAAATGGTTCAGCATTACAATTATATTTTGGTGGTTCATTGAAAATGGCAGTATTATTGAATTTATTTAGTAATGACTGGATGCTATTTTAATTTCGAGTTTGTTTTGTTTTTATTGCTGTGACAGCGCATACTTTATGGTGACGTGCATATTTATAAAAAGTCGTTTTATTCTCATCTATTTTAAAATAGAATCCAAGATATAATGTTAGAAGGTAGAGTTGGAATGGCGTTACGTAATATACTTCAGCCCATTTTTGTTTGAATTTATTTTGCACATTTCTGGCTGAAAAATAACAAGTTGGTAACTAGCCAAGCTCTGCTTGCATCCCATTGTTTTAGTATCATGATTACAGTTGGCAGGTTCTTCTACTTCCAGCATGAATTTTCTATCTAATGTTATGACCAATCATGCTTTTTCTTCCATTCAGCTACTTTAAGGCATGGCCTGGCTGTTAGAGTTTGGGCTGTAATAATACAGTTGGGCTGATGTTAACTTCGCAAATTCTGAAGAGTCTACACACTTTCTGTTGAGCTATTTCTTATTTATATTTCAATTCACTACCAATATGTTAAAATTTGAACATTGTTTTCGCTCTAATTACGGAGATTAAATCTTTTGTTGAGCATTTGAATAAGAGTGGAAAACCCACAAGAATCTGCAGTTTTTGCATGCATCACTATTGTCTTCTCTTTGCACTAAACCATAAATCATAGCGTAGTACAAGTTCTACAACTCTCCCTTTTCCATTTCTTTCAACCAAGTCTCACGTTAGCATGAGAGTTATATGCTCTTGTTGCTAATAGATAGATGACCGGATTATTGTTAATCTTGTAGCTTCAGTCACCACTGAGAGTTCCATCTGGCAGACTATAATGTCACTGGGAGTGGCTGGTTTTATCGGAGTTGTGATTGGCGGATTGGTGATACTGATACTGCTTATAGTGTGTGTTATATGCACTTGCAGAAGGTGGGTGTCATGTAACAGCTGGCTGTGGTAGTGGTTACAGTAAGCTAGATGTTGTAGTCTCATTGGTTGTAGCCTTTAGAAATAAAATACAGTGCTTCCTCAGTATCTCACTAAGCTGCGGGTCCTGAAACTTCATTGTAGAATACATAGTAGAATACCAGATTTAACTCACCGATCCGGTGTATTCGGCCATTTTGTCCCTATACACACATATACATAAGCCACAAAACAGGGGTCCAAGCCCCTCTCGTGAGCAATGGAATTTCGTGAGAAATGGAACCGTGAGATTTGGAAGGAGCTCTGTATTATTTTGCTTGAAGCTAATAAGTCTAAATGGTGTTTATAAATGTGGAGTTTTGGCTATCTTAACTTAATAGTTATACTGTACAGATTTTGGAATTATTTCACGTCAATTGTTGTGTAGTTGTAAGAGTTATCATGCCATGTTGTATGTAGTGTGTACACTGTTCTGTAGGTGTTTTATGTAGTGTGTGCACTGTTCTGTAGGTGTAGTATATAGTGTGTACACTCTTCTGTAGATGTTGTATGTAGTGTGTGCACTGTTCTGTAGGTGTTGTATGTAGTATGTAGTGTGTACACTCTTCTGTAGATGTAGTATATAGTGTGTGCACTGTTCTGTAGGTGTAGTATATAGTGTGTACACTCTTCTGTAGATGTTGTATGTAGTGTGTGCACTGTTCTGTAGATGTAGTATGTAGTGTGTACACTGTGCACTGTTCTGTAGATGTGGTAAGAAACCAGGGGAAGCTGAGCACAGACCGTCTATACCCTCCAGTACTCATGGCACTGTTGGTGCAGGTCAGCCTCAGCAGCAAATAATTAAAGACGGCATCACTTACCAGCAAGGTAGGGCCTTCCTTTCATAACATGAGACAGTTTATACTATACGGTATATAGTTATACTATACAGTATACAGTTATACTATACAGTATATAGTTATATTATACAGTATATAGTTATACTATACAGTATATAGTTATATTATACAGTATATAGTTATACTATACAGTATATAGTTATACTATACAGTATACAGTTATACTATACAGTTTACAGTTATATTATACAGTATATAATTATATTATACAGTATACAGTTATATTATACGGTATACAGTTATATTATACAGTATACAGTTATACTATACAGTATACATTGGATAACTATAGCTGTTCTAGTCAATTATCATGTATTACGAGACGTAAAAGCTCGTCTGCTACTTTTCATTCGCAGTGCCCCAGACGCCTGCCGGCCCAACCAACCCGAATATCATGCAGAACCCTATGAATCAGTACCCACAGGCCGGTGGGTTGAGCCGATACCCACAGAATGGTGGTATGAATCAGTACCCCCAGCAGCCCGGCTATTGTGTCTCACTAAACCAGCAGCAGATGCCTGTAGTCTTGTCTCAGGTTCAAAGGTCAGTCCTGTGCTATCTGACCTTGAACTCTAGATTAGTGGCCGATCAGTGTGTGTAGTGATGTTTAACTTGGCTTTCCTTTGTTCATGTTAAGTGAGCTGCTAGTTGAAACTAAAAGATGGGCCTGTTTCCTTTATATAGTCTCGTATATGTGCACACTGCCATGGTGTTGTATAGGTTGAGCTGTAAGCATAGCGTTGTATAGCAACACTCAAGTTTATTTCTCAGACTATGTGTAATAATGTTAGCTCAGTTTTAGTAAACTGCCGTGATTTGGGAGAAACTCTCTGCCAACACGTCGCACCTTCACCAACACGTCACACCTTCACAAACATGCCACACCTTCACCAATGGTAGCTTATCTTTTATTTGCTGCAGGCCAGGTTATTTATCTCAGCAGCCAGCCATGGAAATGCAGTTGCAAACCCAGCCAATGATGTCTTGTAGCGGGGGCCCCAGTGCGCCACCCCAACCTCTCCCCTCTGGTGGGGCATATATAGGTGGCTATAATTCTCCCTTCCACTTGGCCCGTGGACCCGAGTCTCACTCATATAGCAGTGGTTACTCTTCTCAACAGGTGAGGGCGTCTATCTCCCCCCTTCAATATCTCAAGTAGATTATTTATTATCACCTGCTTCAGTAATTCACAGTAACTGCATAATTTTGGGTTTTAGTAAAGTGAAAAGCTAAAAAGAATTTTGTATTAAAAGTCACGGCTTTATTTTTCTCAGTATATTCAGTCCAGTTCAACGTCAGCATGTGAATACAGCATTGCTATTTCATCAAAATGTGTCTGTAAATTTCCTGCAAATGGATTTGTTCTCAGCAAAACCATTTTTGACGTATTTTGTCCCAATCAGCCAAGTTATAGTCCTACTGTGTTCACATTTTATAAACAAGTTCCAATCAACTAAAGCAACAGAATACAGAGAGTTTTAGAGCTGCCAGACTGACAGCTAATGAGTTAAATGAGCTTATAAACCGTTCATAGTTGATAAGTTCATCACTTCATTTCCTTCATAGTGATAGTAGTAGTAGTAGTAGTAATAGTAGTAGTAGTAGTAGTAGTAGTAGTAGTAATAGTAGTAGTTAGTAGTACTATTAGTAGCAGTAGTAGTAGTTAGCTGAAATTAATGTGTAATACTTGACTACACTGCAGGGTCCAGCTGCCGGCTTCCACCCGATGCACACTAAGCCTATCATATCGCAGCGTGCCTACACCCCGACTAGCGGCAGCAGCAGGTCATCAAGGTCAAGGTCTGAGAGCAGCGTGACTTATAACAAGGGAGACAATCACCAGCACCATGACAGACAGAGAGCTATCCTGTAGCCTGTTTCTGTAACTCATGAGTTTATATGTTCATATGTGTCGTCAGTGCTGGTCAAAGTGAAACTTGCGAGTTTCGTTTCGTCACTCGCTAAAGTTGCCACGAGTCATGAGTTGTTGGTGCAAACGGAGGGTCATAAAAACTCCTCCACTTTTCTATATTTTTAACTTAATCAGAGACTAAATGCATTGTGACTTTAAGTATTTGTGGATGCATGTTTTATTGATTTTGTCTGCACTGGTCTAAACCGAGCAAGGCTTTTGCAGTTTGTGTCAACTGGCTAATTTATACATTTATTCAGTGATAGCCAACATACTAGACCTTATTTGGATGGTTTTGGCCTTTAATATTTTCTAACTTTATTAAGTAATTGTAGCACAACGTAATAGACAAAACTTCAGTGCTGTTTATAGCGCTTATTTCATCTCATTTGCTTGTCTCTTTTATAGTGATCCTGTACTATAAACATATTATTTTCTTTAATTTATTATTGTACAGTGTAGAAATTAGTTTATGTTATGCTATTACTACTACTTTTTCACTATATCTATTTCTTATTTGGACACGTTTTTATACTATTTCTTATATCTCAGTAGAGATGAAGTTGTCATATCATTTCACAGTGATATTACAAGGACACGCCATTTGTATTACTGCTTTATATTAATATTAGATATTTTATAATATTTTTCTATGTCTAGTTAACATTTTTAGCACTTTGACAGTGTCAGTCATCTCTATATGTAAGTTTTAAATTGTAACAAACGTAGAACAAATGATCTAGTCTAATAAATAATTTCTGTACAAATCATTTCCACTCTCTACAATTTCTACCACACTTTGCGTAATTCTAGGTATAATTATATGCTATATTTGGTAAAATATATACAAAAAGCACAAAAAGAAATACAAGCAATAAAAGTATATTGAAATGTTTATAAAGCTTTTGAAGATGATCTGAGAATTTAAGTCAACAGTTTAGTGGCTCTTTCAACAAACATTTTAGTTTCAATGTGCTTCTGGTAACTTTATTTATCACCGTTTATGCTAAGTTGGATAATCACTGTAAACACAAAAATAAAATACACTAAATTATAAGGTAGCTTGATACGATTTGTTATAGAAATACTGCTGACTTGTTTTTGGTGGATGATTCACTAAAATAACCTAATCTCCTTGAGACTCGTAATGTAATACAAAAATATTCACTACTATACTGTAGTCATCTTCCCTACAATAAACTTATTGCTTGTAGAATGTTCACCAGTCTTTTGATCGGCATCCCTTTGTTTGGTGTTAGATGTATTAGGTTGCTCTTTGTAAACCTTTTCATTCTTTGGCTCATTGCTGACACTGTCCAAGGTGGGTGACTTGGTCATATCTACGAAACTCTCTGGGTTAGACGTTCTGCCAACAATTCTAGAAGAAGTAGAGTTGCTAGACTTTCTGCTTCGAATGCTGAAAGTGCTTGTCTGGTTTGAGTAGGATTTGCTACTTCTACTTCGATATCTACCTCCAGTTTTTATTAGATTCAGCACAGTCTTACTAAATACATAGCAGACAAATATTAACGCGCCTTGTGAAGCATTTAGAATAGCGAATATATAGTTCAACACAATGCTGTCAAAGAAAGCGGTAAATAAACCCATTATCCAAGGTAGACCCATTACGATCACCAACTTAATAGCAAGGTAGAGCCTTTCTTTCATATCTGGGTTCACCATTTTTGTTTGCCGTGCAGCCCGAATTATTGCTGTTATAGACACTATATAGAAAATCACGTTACACAGGATTATGGCGAACATCGGTGCTAGAAAGTATATTAGGAGACCATACGGCGTACCAAACCAGCAACCTTCAGCGCCATAGGCTGGTTCTATGGCTGCATCAGTGAACTCAGCAATTAGTGCGGCGCCAACAAATATGGCTGGTGTAATCCACGCATATAGATTATACAAAACAAGCTTTTTCTTGCCACTGCTTGTCTGGTAGGTTGCTGCACTGAGCATTCGAGCTACATCAAATGACATTACATTCATCCAAAAGAAAGCTACCAGGAAAAAATAATGCTGAAAAACTACCGGCCAGAAGCATATTTCCGGTGTAGGTTTAATAAAGGTGGTGGAGAGGAAAAGAGCTTCTGCTATGAGCATCGCAACGCACATGCACATTAATATTAATCCAGCGACATTTCTCAGGGCCCTATACCTGCTGTACAACGCAAGTTGTGCAATCAGACAAGCTATAGATACACACAATAGAACTGCCACCAAGATTGGACTTTCTATGGGTCGAGTGTTCCTAATTATCACAGAAGATGAAGCTGCCTGAGATTCTAAAACGCAAACTAGTGCTTGTCCATCTACAATACTGTACTTTGTAGTAGTGAGATTCAAATGTGGTATTGTGATTTGATCACCACTTTCTATATAGTCAGAAGTGTTGATCCATTTTTTACATTCGTCAGCTAAAGGAGCATTGTCGTCCTGTACACAACCATGCATTGGTTTGTATCTTTTACCACTAGGGCATTGATATTTACCCTTATCACATTTGGTTACTTTATGCAATCCAATTGACTCTTCTATTACTTCCTTTCGAACACAAGAGAGAGCGGTTAAGCTTACAAGTGAGCTAAACCCTCGGTAGACAGGCGGGTTGGCCGTTTCTGGTGGTGGCTTACAGCCATAAGTTGTGATGCCATTACACTGAGCACATTTATCGTTCCTAAAAGGAAAAATATGGCAGTAATATTATCTTGTATCTAAACAATAGCAACACTACTATTGCTAGATGTAGCAGTCACTCTACAGTGTTTACTGTAAAATATTTGCCTGCACTGGGATTCGAACCCTAGACCTCTGGGTTGCAAGCTGGTGCATCAACTGTTACACTACAAGGGCTACTGGGTAATCTCAACCCTACATTCATGACTGGTTATTGAGCAGCACCAAAATTAACCTTCACTATTCAAAATTTGACTGCTTTAAAATTGTTTCTGCGTGTTTTTAGAACTTAAAATCAAAGTTTACTGCCAGAAAAACTTGATAGAAATGAATAATTCTTGATTAAATAGTTACAACTAGCCCTAAGTTGAAGCAGATTGCATCACATTTCTGAAGATAACTAGACTTGTACTTAAACTTTTTACTATTTACAATAAGTAGAAAAATTAATATGAGCTCATATTTGAAGCAAATCAAGTGCATGGTTGTGCTTGTACTAGGACTAGCGATATTTGTAAAATAGATTCTTTATCTGATTATAAAGAGAAAACTTTTTCTGAAACTAACCTGTAAGCTGTTAAACCAATAGTACCAGATCTTGTTTCTTCATAAACATAACTCACTGGGCTATTTCTACATTCGTCATCTATAGTCGTTCCTAGCATGTTGGATGGACATGAGGATTGGAGGTTGGGATTACAACTCCTGTAGGTTACTTTGTAGTCTGGGCTCATTGCCTGGTAGTGTAGATAACAGTTCACTCCATCGATGCTGCAAAGGCATAGTGCAGTCAGCATATTGAATTACATCACGTCCTGCTTTTTATTTACTAAACTCTATTTACTAAACTTTATTTACTAAACTTTATTTACTAAACTCTACACAGCTCGGATTTGTGCAAAAAGGTGAGTAACAAATTCTTTTTTAAATTACTCCCACTTCTGTTCTTGTTTATACTGCATGATTTTAAATAAAAAATTTTCAGCATATTGATACATCTGACTAAAGATGTAACTAGTATGCTTGGTGGTTTGATGCTGCAAAATGCTAAAAAAATATTAGTGGAAAGCTTTTTTCTTTTGATAAAAAGTTAACATTCTGGAGTCCATCTACAGCTGATGTTTCTTTGCAACAGGTTATGTATACAAAGCAGTGGGCCAATTATGGTCCTAACTTTCTTAATTATTGATACTTTACCTTTTCTCAATTCTTTTAAAAAATAAACAAAATGAAGACCCACACCACCCTGTATTAATACAGTTGGCCGTGTAGGTATTTTCTGCATGTTTGAGAGCAAAAGTAGCTTTGCAACTCTCCGCATTTACTGTGAATTGTGTCTGTCAGCCATTAGCTGATGCATTATTTTAGAAAAGCCTTCATACAACTACCAAATGAAAGTAGTAAACAATTTTTCTGATCAGCTAAACTGTAGCCATAAAACAAAAAATGTGTTTTTCTGAAATGTTGTATAAGAAAATTTACATTAAATACATATGCCAGTTAAAATAGAAACACTCATTTAATTCTCATGCACAGTCAACATTTTGTGAAATCAAGAAAAATTGTAGTTTACAAATGCATTGCAGACTTTTTAGCTAATAAATTCTTAGATAAACTTTAGACAAAACAGTTTCCTAACTATTAATCTTTTAAATCCATCAACATATTTCAACAATTTTGTATCAAAATATAAAAAATTGGAATCAGTTATGAGTCATCAAAGAGCAACTCTTGCTAACAAATTTTACTAGCAGCGCAGTTCCTATGAGCATTCTTTATGCTTAGAGTCAACAGTTGCTGATTGTATGCTTAGACAGGTCTGAGCAATATGTTGATATAAATGAAATACCAAAGCTCTAAAATATCTAACTTAGTATAAACTATTATACAGTTGTATATTTTTAAAGCTTACTGGTATTTCTAAATATAAACATTATGCAGTTCTTGCTAATTGGGGCTCTTTTTACATACCGCGACCTTTAATCGACCTCTACTCGTCTACATGAATAGTTAGGCTTAAAATAATTTATTTAATAAACATATTCATGTTCAGTATCTGTGAAATTTTTATGGCTTTTATCATATTTATACCTATTTATACATTTATCGGAGCAAATCCTTTTAGGTGCAAAACTAGAGACATTTGAATAGTCTAAGTTCTTTAATTATCTTTATGAATTTTAGTTTGAGGCATGGTTTGGGGCTCTTCCTAGTTTTTCATTTAGAATACAATTGCTTCTTCCAATTCATCTGTTACTGCACTTACCTCGATATTAACTCACCCAAAATAACTAGCAACTGTTAGTAGTTATAGTAGAGTATATTAACTCACCCAGAGTAACTACCAACTGCTAGTAGTTGATAGAGAATGACAGCTAAGCTGTCTGCTGTTGGCTCCACAGATGTACTGCTTTCTGCTAGATTAGCCTCAGGTGGGAAACACTGTACTTCAACAGTTAGGGGGTGGGTGTCATCCTCCCCGTAACACTGTGCGCAGTATTGGTTAGCATATATGAGTCCAGAGTGGTTGCCTCGTACCAGCAGTGAAATATCTGCAGTAGAATATGTTGTATATGTATTCCTTCTCATGTGTTGAAGAGTGAATGTATATGTATATGTATATAATTTTAAGGTTCTCTTTACATTAATTTGAACTGCCCCCTCTTTTCTATAAAACATTTTTTAAAGTTCATTTATCTGGTGTAAAACATAGCAATGGACTTATGAATTTAGATTAAATTATGCGTGAAAATTTGAAACAAAAATATTGATCACTTTGTTACTTGTATATGTATATCATTTATTGTATATTTTTGGTTTCCAAAATTTTTTTTGCAAAATTTTAAAATTTAATTACTAAAAAACATTCACATAATATTATAACACAATTATTTATAATGCTTGAAGCTGAGCCGAATTTGAATTATTATATGCGTCTCACTACATGTATTGCTTAATTTATATGTATCAGACATCATTTTTTTCTCACCTATCTCCGCTTTGTCCTGTTTGGGTAGCAGGATGTATCGTATATTATATGTAATGTATAATCCATATTGAAGGTAATATATGTTATATATATATATATATATATATATATATATATATATATATATATATATATATATATATATATATATATATATATATATATATATTGTATGTCATATATATGCTGAGATAACTTATAATAACCTATATATATATACATATATGCAACTTACCATTACTTGCACAGTTGTTGATGGCACTTTGTGAAGCACTTGAAGGGCACCTGGTAATGACTGCCACATGCACTCTGATGTTATTCATCACTCGTTCTTGACACGCCACTGTATCCGGCTCTACGCTGAAAGGAGGTGAGCTGCTGAAATACTGCGTGTCCTCACAACAGTCTCCGTAGTACGAACAGACTGAGTCACAGTAGCAGTTAGTCACCGTGGTATTACACTTGCTACAGCTTGTGTACCGCTGACAGGCCAACATTTTGTCATCAGCGCTCGTAGGACAAGGGTCATCTGACTCTGCGTAGTAGTCGTAGTATGACTCAGAGTTAACTGACTGAAAGTGAGTGACTATGATCAAAATCATGAGTATTACTGTGAGCTCCAGAGGATTCATGGCATTCATATTAGATCTGTGAATTCTATAAACACAAAATCATAAAGAGAGAAATATAAGATGTTGGATTTGCAAACAAATAGACTTAACTGGTTAGATAACATGAAAGCATCTTTGTTATAATTCCTTTCACGCATAAAGTCATTCAAAATTAAATTAACAAACTAATAACTAAATAAAGCAGTTTTTGTAGACTAAATGCTGGTTAAAAAGTTGTAAATAACACCATTCAAAGGGTCTACTATCCTTCTATTGAATGATACTTCACATGTTAGTATAAAGTATAATATATATTCCAGGTCTAGACAATGTTTTGTTAAGCAAGTTCTTTAGAGCAGGTTGTACAGGTGTGGCTGGTTTGTTGAAGCGATTAGTCTTGTAGCTTTTCATTCAAATGTTATCTGACAGCATCAACACTTATGGAGGGGAGAAAAATCAACACTCATGGGGGAGGGGACAAGCTAAGTAACTCTAGTATAGTGTGAAAATGAAGGCATTAGGTCTAGCTGTTGCATTAATGTTCTCTGTCTTTTTAACTTTAGTGTGAGACATCTAGAATCGAATAGTATCGAGCTAATGGAAAAACAACTTATCCATAATATGTACTTCCACAATTGGATGTTTCCTGGCCATGATGGAAACCAGCCATCAGAAAATCTGAATTGTGATGACAGAAGCATTCGGATAGTAGCAAATGTTGCTGCCGGAGGAAGATATGAATACACATATCAGCCAATCAGATCGTGCCAATCTAACCGCTGCATAGGAGGGGCTAGCTGAACCTACATTGCTGACAGTGTGAGCAGTATGGTGTTTTAAAATTCACTAGCTCACTCAACCATGCAATTGTTAGTCAAAAATAATTCTGTCTGTTTGTATATAAATGTCTAAATACGGAAGAACCTTAATAGATGAAACTGTTTTGTGGCATAACAATTTTATTTAATATAAACAGTTTTTTATTCATTTATTTATTTAGCTGAACTACTAGTACAGGCATATTGCAAGAAAGGACAAAAAACTGCAATATGCCAACATTGCTAATATTATGTTAAATAAGTGGAGACCAGAACTAAAGTAAAAAACAATACTTTTGTACAAATGTCTGTGGGTTATGGATGACAATAACATTGATAGGTAAATAAATCACTAAGAGTTTAGACTAATAGCAGCTAACATGTTAGAGTTAGACTAATTACAACCTTTGAGGAAGTATATATATTTACAAACATAATATCATAACAGGTTACTCATGTCAATTAATGAAATAAATGATTATTTAGCAGAAGAAACACTTTTAGCTTTAGGCTCTGCAGTGTTTCTGCACCATCAGCAAACCAATACCTACTTACTATGTTATATGAAAAAATAAATATATTACTGAATGTGTTATATCATATATGTAATAAGTATATCACAATATAAATGCTGCATAATTTGTAAAGGTTAGTTTATAATATATCTTACAAATACCATCTAAATTCTAAACATATATCATATTAACCGTTGGTCTACATTATATATGAACATACACACTGACTTGACTTCAGACTGACACATCCCATACAATTGACCTCTATAAACAATTTCCCTTTCTAATGAACTGCACCAATGAGAGTCATTGAGTAAGTTTACGTTTTGAATAAACATTCTTAGCTGTGTGTACATATACTTACACTACATATGTACACACACCTTACATACAAGAGCTACTTACATCATATACTTGTACGCAAATGTATATACTTATGTGGGTGTCATGATAGCATTCTAGAATGTTCCAGCCTACATACTGCACCTAGGAAGTTTGTGAAACAATGTATTACATAATTTTCTTAGAAGAAAAATATGCTTTGCGTTTATGATTTGCAGTATATTCATGCAAAACTTGGGGATGCATAGCCTATATAGTCAATATATAGTCAATTATCAAAACTAATTTGCTTATGCTTATATTAATAAGAAATCCACCCACGCAATCATCTCATGAATTGATACAGTATAGACAGATTCAATTAATAATAATCTTTTATTTATTTGAAATGGACTTCTCTTTCTTGTAAGATTTCATATCCTAAAAACATTTTTAATAGTACAAAAATCTAAAAAAAGTAAAGATTGTTGTTTGTTTTAAACCAACATCAAGCTTTTAATATAAGACTATAAATTGCACTAGCTACTTATATCTAATCAAACAAGTGATATTTGTTAAAAATGATACATTATACTAACATATTCAATTAAAGTTGGTCATGCATTTTTTTGATAAACGTAAGAGAAACTTGTTTTGACGAAGACTTCTTTATCACTTACATGTAGATCAAATAATATTAATATATGATATGTTTGAAGACAACTATGCTTCTGTAGGCAGAGCAAATATATTGTTGTTTGCCAGACGTATGCTATTGACATTTGCTAGCTCACTCTATGAAACATTCTATATAAACATTATTCATCAGAAGTTTCGTTTAACAGGCTTATGAAGGGGCTCTGGTAGAATACTGACATTCAGCTTGTTGATGTGAAAGTACTTTACGTATGCAATTATCTTTGGTAAATTTTACCTGTATCTGCCATCAATTTACACTCATTTGCACTCATTTAAGCTATGCATAATATTATCATTTCAAGTTTCAAAATACTGTGTGTGTGTTCGCGAGTGCGTGCGTGCGTGCGTGCGTGCGTGCGTGCGTGCGTGCGTGCGTGCGTGCGTGCGTGCGTGTGTGTGTGTGTGTGTGTGTGTGTGTGCGTGTGCGTTATACATAACCTTAGATTATTATTTGCCTATACAGTGTAATTGTTTTAGCGTTCTGACTGCAAATTGAAAACTTGCACAAAAATGTGTTTTTGGTATTCTAATCCTTATAAAACATTTCTTTTTTAAAACTTTAGATGCAGAGTATAACTAACTTGAAAATGTAATTATAATAGTACGTTTTATAAGCCATTCATTCTTCTGTCACTTCACAGTGTATTCCTGCGTTATCATCATATGAATATATATTATACCCAGCTATCCTCTGAGTGTTGGTTAAGACAGTATTCAAATACTTATGAACATCTAAATTGTGTACAAAGTAAATTATTAAATAGTCAGATAAAATACTCCAGAAGAGCTTGAGAATTTCTAATATTATCTGAATTTCTTATTATGGATCTTTAAATGATGTATAAAGATCTATTTTTACAACAGGAAACCTCTTATAACATCACATGGAAACACAATTATCATTACTTGATCTGTTTTGTCCCTAGTGCAATTGTATCTATATATAATAGAGACCAAATAGTTAAACTATTCAAATTTATATTCTAGATAGCCAGCAATTATTACAAAACAAAACTAAAAAAGTCATCTAATAATCATTAAATATGTGTCCTAATAACTATTTCGAATTTTCAGCTCTTTTTTAAATTTTGTTATTTACAAAATTGCAATGAGTTTTAAATTAGATAAATTTAAATTCACACATTTAATTTAAGGTAAAATGAGTAAGATTTATTGTAAATACTCTTAAATTGTTTCACTTCATATCAAACTGTAATTCGACGGTAACAATGATACAGAAATATTATAAAAAATTGTGAAAGTACAAAACTGAGTTCATACAGTGGCTCTTAGAGCTATGCTATGTTATGCCCATTCTATTACTATAGAAGGTGCTATATACACTTTCTAGTTATAGATAGTAAGCAATTAACATTTCTTTACCACCAGATAAAATATTTCTTTACGTGGAATCAATGATGCATCGCCAAAACCATTTTTAACTAGTAGTGAAATGTTTATATAGCTAACACTAAATATAATTTCCATGCATACATTACATATAAACCAATAATTTCATTATAAAAATCATTTAGAGGAAAACTAAAGTAATTATGACAGAGTATCTATTATTTCACTTTTAGGTCAACAAAAATAACAATTACAATATAATTTTACAGATTATACCATATTACAGTGCAATCTTATTTAGCTTAACAGTATATAGGCGAATTTACCTAAAGCCGTTGTTTTGTGTAAAACAAAGACATTCTTGTGTGCACCTTTCAACTCTCAACAACTGCAGTTATAATAGTAAAAAGATGAGAAGCCTACAGTGCTTAAAATAGTGAAAATTTAATTTTTAATCTGTTTTATCAGTAGTACTGTTATAAATGCATCATTGTTCTGTATCCTCATACCCTACTCACTAGTGTGTATCCTCATACCCTACTCACTAGTGTGTATCCTCATACCCTACTCACTAATATATCCTCATACCCTACTCACTAGTGTATCCTCATACCCTACTCACTAGTATATCCTCATACCCTACTCACTAGTATATCCTCATACCCTACTCACTAGTGTATCCTCATACCCTACTCACTAGTATATCCTCATACCCTACTCACTAATATATCCTCATACCCTACTCACTAATGTATCCTCATAACCTACTCACTAATATATCCTCATAACCTACTCACTAATGTATCCTCATAACCTACTCACTAATGTATTCTCATACCCTACTCACTAGTATATCCTCATACCCTACTCACTAGTGTATCCTCATACCCTACTCACTAGTATATCCTCATACCCTACTCACTAGTGTATCCTCATACCCTACTCACTAGTATATCCTCATACCCTACTCACTAGTGTATCCTCATACCCTACTCACTAGTGTATCCTCATACCCTACCTACCAGTATATCCTCATACCCTACTCACCAGTATATCCTCATAACCTACTCACTAATGTATCCTCATACCCTACTCACTAATATATCCTCATACCCTACTCACTAGTGTATCCTCATACCCTACTCACTAGTATATCCTCATACCCTACTCACTAGTGTATCCTCATACCCTACTCACTAGTATATCCTCATACCCTACTCACTAGTGTATCCTCATACCCTACTCACTAGTGTATCCTCATACCCTACCTACCAGTATATCCTCATACCCTACTCACCAGTATATCCTCATAACCTACTCACTAATGTATCCTCATACCCTACTCACTAATATATCCTCATACCCTACTCACTAGTGTATCCTCATACCCTACTCACTAATATATCCTCATACCCTACTCACTAGTGTATCCTCATACCCTACTCACCAGTATATCCTCATAACCTACTCACTAATGTATCCTCATACCCTACTCACTAGTGTAGGTAACTTAAGTAACATTACTTGAGGACTTGCATTATGATTAAGTTTCAGTTTATCATACTGGTTGACTGTTTCATTCCTAACAATTTTAAACTGAAATAATTATGTACAAGATGCTCTAAAGATTTGCTCAATTAAACAGTCTATATTTACGAATTTGCTCAGTTTTAAGATTGCCATTCTTATAAAACCCCAACACTTTATATTAAACTTATGCAGATTTGCATGTTGGATAGTTGAACTACAACTTAGCAAATTGCTCTTATATTATTATGTCTTTTTGTATAGTTTTAAGGATTACAACAATGACCATTATATGCACCAATTTCATTCTCTTTTATTCGTTTAAAAACGAATTCATAGTAAGAAAAGTTAGCAACTTACCACAGTTGCTTCTTGTTTTTCTGTCAGCTGCTTGTGATGATGGTAAAGTGATAACTCACTCACTGAGTCACTGTGTCAAAGATCAGTTTCTGATTCATCAGCTCTGTGATTTCAACCACCTAAATCGGCTTGACTTGTAATCAAAATTATTATCTCTAACTTTAGTATCCGAAGAGAATTCCTATGCTGATAATAACTTTATATTAAGCAGTGTGAGTGTATTATACAGTTTGTGAGTAATGTATACAATGATGTATCCAATCACGATAGACATTAGGAGCTCATGTCTGCTATTATATGCTTTTTTATCTTCAAATTATCAACATGTGTAAACATATACTGCAGTCATAAATGACTAAAGGGGAGACAATTTAAAAATAAGTCAAAATAATGAATATTATTGCTTATAATTGTAAAAATAGTCATTGGTTGTTTATTTTATTATTTATCAAATATATCTTATACATACACATGCTTATATATAACATATAATATATTATATTATTATATAGGATACGTAATATAGTATAATATAGTATAATATAATATAATATAATTTAATATATTATAATATTATATAATATGGAGCAACCATGGTCTAGGGGTTAACGCACTGGCTTAGTAAACACAAGGTCATGAGTTTGAATCTAGGTTAAAGGTCAAAGGTGATGTCAGCTGACCGGCATTTGAGTATAATTATTACTCCTGTGTCCCTGCATAGTAGAAACAATTTCTTAGACCACTTAGAGCTCTCTTACCGTTAGGGGTTCACACAGGGATATATGGACTTTAAAAACAAATATGAGTTTTATATACTCATATATAATATATAATGATATATATGACATAAAGGTATGCAAAAGTAAAGGCATAAATAAATGTTAATATATGCCAAACAGTTTATCAATAACAATGCTTGCTTGAAGTGCTTCATGAATTTTAACAGTTAGGGTAATAGATTGCTTTACAGCCCTTCTTATATGTATTTTTAAATTAATGGGCCATTTTATTAGAATTGGTGATTTTTTCAATTGCTGTATAAGTGTTTAAAGATATCTTGAGTTAAACAGGATTTATCTATACCAGCTAAAGACAAAGTCATTGCACTAAGAAGCTTCTAACAAGAGAAATAACATCCATCCACCACAATGTATAATATTATAACATATTACCAAGACACAGCTCAGTAAGAATAACAGTAGTTATGTTTTCATAAATTACTCTAACAGTCTCCAAGGTAATAAAATAGATTCCACTGTCTGTAGTAGTGTGTCTAAGTCTTGTGTGTGTGTGCAGGTGGGGGGGAGGTTGTCTGCACATCTCTCTAACACTATGTCAATAATCTGTTCTTGCTTTGCTACTTGCTGCTTGATAGTCATTACACTAGCTCAAGGATGTCCAACCTTTTCAGAGCCATGGCCACTGAATTGGTGAATTGGAATATTCCATGGTGAGGGCCACATTTTAAAATTTAGCTTGTGCTGGGGGGGGGGGACACCGCATCAGTAATTTTTAAATAACTTTATTCCAACTTCCTATGAAACATTACACAACGAAGTCGGCCTCTAATTACTCCAGATTGCAATCTGTTTGTGTATAATATATGTATATATGATCATATTAAGAAGGTGGTTTTTCTACTCTAATCCGTATGTGTGCAAAATAATTTTATTTGTTATACCTTTGGGGGCCACATCTGGCCCTGGGGACAGCCCTGCTCTAGCTAGTTTTATCTGACGTAGTAGGTTGTGACCTTCATAATTGTAACTAGGCCCTACTAGAAAATTGAATATTATAATTAATTAGTTGTTTAATTAGTAGGTACTGAAAACATTTATGGCGATTCCTGATTGAAATAGATATATAAACTGGCACATTGTTGAGCATCCTTAATTTTTATAAAATTTCAATTAGTAGCTGTTAATTTAGTAATTTCAGTTTAAAATGATTTAAAAAGGTACCCAAAAAGGGTCCCTGATTCTCTTATATAACTTTACGTACATTCACCAGATTTTCCCCATCAGTATAATAATATTATGCTAGCAGTTAGCCAATAACGGAGAAACATCTATGTAAGTATAGCAATGCTATTTATTGGAGTTATCTACCGCGTAATAAACTAGCGGCACTCTTTCATCGCAATGATTGTTGAATAGGCGCTACTCCAAGGGTCAAGGCTATACCAACCGTATTGACAATGGCTAGCCGTTTACCTGTACACCATTGTCAAGTACCTGTACAAGGAATAATTACTTTCGGACCGTAACTCGCCTTGGAATTTACGGTATTTTATTTACAAGCTAAGTTATGTGCAAAGAAATTCATAATTTTAAGGTTAATTTTATATATGTTTGCCATTTGCCTCTGAAATTCGCGTTGCCTTTGGTTTTGGTCATGGTGACGGGTGACCGTAAATGTGATGATATTCATATTCATATTCACTTCATATTGTGATTGTCATTGTGATACTGATTATGATGCTGATTGAGTTTGACAATGACTGATTAATATTATGATACTGATAGTGATGGTCATGGTGACAATGACTGTGGTGGTCATGACTCATGGTGATGTTGATACTCATAAGTCATAATTCATACTTATACTGATACTCATAGTCATACTCATAGTCATAGTCAGCGTTTACTCACTGCCCACTGGCACCCGCACTGGTAGTGATACTGGTAATGAATGTCATGATCATGATGATAATTGATAGTCATAATAATAATGATTAATCATTAATGATGGTGATTGCCACTGGACTGGCCTTCAGCATCTGCATTTTGATTGGCACTTTTTCCTGGGTAATAAATGTAATTACTATTGTCTATTAGTAATTGTAATTATTATAAGTATTAGGCCTAATAGCTAATAGTAATGGCTTATCACATCATGATCATGATTAATTTTTAACTTTTTACTTAAGTTACTGTTAGTTATTTGATTTCATATTTGTAAGTTGCAGAAATTTAAAGCAAAAAATTTGAAGGGAAATTCATTTAAACTTTACAGAAAATAATATTGGGTAATTGATAACTATCCAATCAATAATGCTTGAAGTTCAAATACTAATAATCATAAAATTGAAGTTAAAAATAAAATAAAATATTATTGCTAAAAATGTGAAATATTTAATTATTGATAATTATGAATCATAAATTTGACATATTAATTTTGATATTCATATTCATATTGATAGTGATGACAGTAACGAGATTGAATGATAATTGCAAGTCATCCAATACAATTGTATATTACATATTTTGAGTATTACTGTCTGTTCCTTTTAGTATTAACAACAAGTTGCACTTCAAATTGTAGCAAATTTGGAAACGGAGTTTAAAAATCATGTTGGATTAATGCAATGATTGTCAGTGTTTATTACTTAGTAAATGTCATGGTTCAAACAGAAATGTTAAGTGAGGTATAGCAATACAAGTCAATTCAAGTAAGAACTTGAATCAGTTTGAGATGGCTTACTAAAACTATGTGCAAGTCAGTACTTGTAATACTCATCTGCATATTAATATAGTTTTTTTTGCAAAAATTGTATAACATTGATATAAATTATGTAGCAATGTTATAAGTTATGCGTAATTTAGCCGTTCAAACAAAGGATAGACCAATTCATTAAATTTGAGTTGATGATGTATATATAATTAAAATTTATTCAATTTTTAGTGTATTCTATAAATAGCAATAAATTGATGTCACTGTTGAAATTTATTCCCTTGCCTAATGAAATTAGCTGTTACACTTTGTTTAAGGCACTGAAATAATCATTGTGACTTCAATTTAGACAAATATTAAATAGTGATGATTATAATGGCATTTATAGTAGTAGCCATAATAGCATACTACAATTGACTATTAATCTAGTTGTTCCTATGTTGTCTTGAAACTGATTCTTTTTTATATAAATACAGGTAAATTACCTGAAAAGGTTCTGATATCCAAATGCTATTTTCTAAGTTGTCATCATAATAATTCCTATTTTCATTAAAACTTTAAGTAGATTAGACATTTGTTACAAATGATTTAAAAATGAAAATGATTATTGTGCTTACATGGGGCTTGCATGTGCTTATATTGGGCTTACATGTGCTTATATGGGGCTTACATGTGCTTATATTGGGCTTACATGTGCTTATATGGGGCTTACATGTGCTTACGTAAGGGCATCAACCCACTACTTTCAATGTTTTACTGTCCAGCCTTCTATCCAGGAAGTTATGCACCAAGAGTCTCTGTCAAAATTTGTTTTTAAGACTTTGTGAGCACATGTATACATAGTAGATGTGGTTGTGTAAAGGCATGCATATGCAAGAGAGATAATGCAACATTAGTTCTCCTGTGGAATATGTTTTTGGAGCACAAAACTTTTTCTAGATCATGATTTTTTGAAAATTTGTTTATAAAAATGCTCAAAGACATCTAGACTTTTTATTTAGCCTGAGTTTTTAATTATCTGTTTGAATTTTACAAAGGGAGTGTATACATGAAAGTCTTCCGTATTCATCAGGGCATTTCAGCTATTTCCAAACATGGATCTTTTGTGTGAAGACTATTATATGGTGTTGATGAAAATGAAGTTGTTAACATGAGGGGGCTTGGCTGTACTCTATTTCTATTATATTGTATGTTCATGATCAAAGATAAAGACTTTTTCAAAAGGATATTAAAATACTTGCTTATTGATAACCTTTTTCAACGAAGACTATTTTTAGCTTTTTCAATGGTAGCATTGACTTCAGGTGGCACGTATGCTTGAGTAATGAAACATATTACCCCACTGGCTACTATCTTATCACCAGATCTTTGGATTGTTCTAGTTGGTTGTTACGTAAAGAAACCCAATTCCTGTGATAGTAGATGTGACTATGAGTTGATATTACCACCTCAGGAGAAGTTTGAGAAGCTTCGACACCTCGTTAAGTTATATCTGTGTGAGTAGAATATACATTAGTAAACAGTTTGTATCATTTTGACTGTTTCTACTACACATGTATACACTACAACTACTACATGTATACACTACAGCTACTACATGTATACACTACATTACTACATGTACGCATTGCCACAGCTATGTGCAAACGTCACAGTTACATATCTCACGCAACACACAATGTGTGGTACAAGTACAACTACACTTGAAACTCTCTATATTTCAGCTGCATACAGTGTAATCTTCAGGTGATGCCTAGTCTGTATGTAAATTTTGTAAAATGTAAACAAATAGCGCAAGTTTTTATCCAATACACTAGTTTCATACCTTGCTACAAAGTCTCTGTGTATTGATATTTTGTTATACAACTATAACTCCCTAGTATTATATTATATTATTATATTAGATTGTGTAGAAGAGATTGAGTATTGCCCATATGGCACACTATTGTGCCTATAAAGTCTTAACTCTATTCAAGTAATTAGGTTTAACAGCTGACTTACTAACTGAAAGAAATGGGCTGAGGCGGCCATATCTTAAATGTTCTTTGATATTATGAAACCCATAAAATGGCGGTAGAGTCACTACCAGAACATTACTAAGAAGCTGTTGTGGCTGTCGCACTGTATGTGTAGCTGCTGCCACCTTCTCTAATACGTTGCCTGTGTACAGTTTCAGTCATGATTATAGAGCATGTAATCGTGTAGCTCACACGTTATACACCTTCTTATTATCTGCTGAGCATTCCATAGTCAATCTATTAGTATATTATCGTATGATGCACACCTCATTACTACTTGTATACTTAATATATTAAAGATCATTATGTCTTTATTAATACAACTCATGATGTCATTTCCTCTCCAGCAGCTTTGTCTGTCTGAATGAGTATAAAGTGAAGCCTTGGAGTCAAGACTAATACTGGTGAAAAGGTTGGGTCGCTGTGTGCCCACCCGTGTCTACAAGACATGCATGAAAAGATGAAGAGACTGAAACAGCGCCTCGGACTACGGAAACCTTTTTCTAAGAGCAACACATATGATGAGGGGTTGTCCCGCTACGCCATCCCTGAAAACGGCCCTGCCCAGAACATGTTACACGCTGGGTTCTCAGACTACACACTGAATACAAGCTCACAGTATGAGAAAGGTGAGAATTTGACACGCTACTATAGTCTCTCTTCCTGGTTGTCTGGGAACTTAGCCAAACGCTGCAACAACTATAGTGTGAAATATTCTCTGATGCTGAGAGTTGCTTTCTCTTTTTGTTGTATATTTATTTTTAATATTTTAATATTCAAAATTATTGATACCATATAAGTTAAAATTATAGTATTTCTAAAAGTCTGAACGAGAAACTTATCCTGGACAACAGTATTTAAATCATCCGTGTTAGTAAATATACCTGGTGAAAAGTATAGGTAACTAATACAGAGTGTTGATTTGAGGTGTTTTATTGTTTGTATTTCTACTCAATAGAATTGAGTTATTTATTAGAAGCAACATATATTGTATATACAGTATATATTGTATATAGTATATTTAGTATATTATACTGTAAATACTGTATAGTTTGGAGTTATTTTCTCTGTTGGTTTGTATTTGATTGGTTCAATGACTGAGGTCACATGTCGTTCTGCGCCATCCTATATACCACCCCGTAGCCCGTAACTGCTCCTTTATATCCCCTCTAAAGTTTGTATATTTATGCATAGTCTTTCACCTATCTGGTATAGTTTCTCAATGATACTTATTTGGTAGAACACAGGCTTTTCAGCTGAAGTCCTAGTCTTTTATATATATATCGAGTATGTTATGAAATCCAGTTGAAATATTGGGTGGGAAATTAGGTAAAACATCTTTTTTGTGTCAGAGAGTAGCTTCAGGTGTAACTATAGAAGTTTCTATTTAGGGATCAATGGTTACACTCACATAGCCAATGATAGTATTCCAATTAACAGTTTTTTGTTCTGCATTAGCTGGGAACACAACTTCAGTCGAACAAATACATAATTCACTGCCATTTGAAAGGATTCACCTGTATTGTTTTATTGTTATTTTCTTGTTTTTATCTTTGAATTTTGTGCTAAAATTGAATTTACAAGTAGTTTGCGTTGTACTGCTTCAACTATATCTATTACTGGTGTTGGTACTATTTTGACTATATCATGGGGGATAACTCTACAGGACGTGTGACATGTGACAGACTGCTGAAGCTGTTTGCTATATCTACACATGTATGCAATAATAACCACAGCAGCAGCATACTGTATTTGCAGTATGTATAATATATAGTATGTAGATTATGTAATATGCATACTGTGTATAGTGTGTACAATATGTACTTTGTATATGCTGTATTGTATATACACTGTAACATATACAGTGTATATAAGTGCTGCATACACAGTATATACAACTTACATATCACATATGTATCTCAAAAGTCCACAGTTACTCCAGCATCTACCAACTCTCCACTACCTAATCAAATATTCACTATTGATCCACTTTTAGTAATTATTATTAATTAAATTACTCACCCTTTTCCAATCTCCTATTTCATGCTTCTACACCTCAGGCACAGGGTCCGGCTAGCAGCTGCTTTCTCATTTCCAATGTTATGTGATATTTTCATAAATTCTTCTTTTTCCCTTCTGGCGGAATTCTACTGATTAGCACGAGATGCAAACAACAAGTTGTCGAGTTATTTCGCTGTCAATGTCTGTCGTAGCGTTACATAAGCCAGTGTCATATTTCTTCTCGTCATGGACATCAACATTCTGTACGAGCACCCCTTCACCAAGCCTCTTCTCAAGCAGCATCAGAGACGACGCAGCTCTCTACGCACGCCCACGTGTCTAGGTATTTCTACTCTCTTCTCTGCTGACTCTACACACACTTTGCTGACTCTACACACACTGCTGACTCTACACACTCTCTGCTAACTCTACACACTCTCTGCTGACTCTACACACTCTCTGCTGACTCTACACACTCTCTGCTAACTCTACACACTCTCTGCTGACTCTACACACTCTCTGCTGACTCTACACACTCTCTGCTGACTCTACACACACTATGCTGACTCTACACATACTCTGCTGACTCTACACATACTCTGCTGACTCTACACACTCTCTGCTGACTACACACACTCTCTGCTGACTCTACACACACTATGCTGACTCTACACATACTCTGCTGACTCTACACATACTCTGCTGACTCTACACACTCTCTGCTGACTCTACACACTCTATGCTGACTCTACACACACTATGCTGACTCTACACACACTATGCTGACTCTACACACACTATGCTGACTCTACACATACTCTGCTGACTCTACACACTCTCTGCTGACTCTACACACTCTCTGCTGACTCTACACACACTTTGACTCTACACACACTCTGCTGACTCTACACACTCTCTGCTTTTGCCAGTTTAGTCTGATACAAGTTTTCAGAGTTCAGAGTTTCTAATAATCTCTCTGCTGCGTCCAGTTGGTGTTCTGTAATTCTGTGCTCTTTGATACGGCAGACAGGAAATGCTTGTCTACACTTTTGTGATTGGCTGAGTTACTCTTCCTTTTGTCTTCAGTTGACAAACGGGTGCACCGAGCATCTGCATGTCTTCAGATTACAGCATTCTTGTACAACTTCCCAGGACTAAGGTGGTAGCCTAGTAAGGTATGGTAGTCTATTAGTGTATACTGACATGTTGCAACAAGTGCCCTGTGGTTGCAGGTGTCCTCCATGAATACCCGCACGTCCTTGAGACGACAGATACAAGTAAACAGAGCAGCCGTCCTCTCAATGGTAGACCGAGAGAACGACTTCAGTCAGCCCCCGACCCTAATTCTCATTCACCCCTCACTGACGACGAGGACACAAATGGAACTGAAGCTGAGTTTGTCTCCCCTTCTCACATCACATTCAGACAGCGACGGAACTTGAGTGAAGTTAGTATTTATCATATGCTGCCGTACATGCTGCTGTACATGCTGCCGTAATATGTAATGTGTTTAAACTAGTCTGGAACTATGAATTCTATATAAGCAGCTCCGAGTTGGAGGTGACAGAGAGCAGTAGTTTGGGGTTCCAATAAATCCCAAACTCAAGAGTCCCAAATTATTGCACTTATTCACCCCCAACTCTGAGTTGCTTATATAGCATTTCTGGAATTATGATTTAAAAGGCATTTGTTTTAATCTTGTAAAAGAATATATTATTTTAAAGAGAAATTTATTGGAATAGCCTAAATTTGTTGATCAATAAGTTGTTAATTTATATACACATCTAGACACACAGGTAAAGTTTTATTTAGAATACTGTTGGCAGATCTATGAAATGTAAACGTGAAAGTAAAATACTGTAGGAGTTTAGAAGTTGTCTGCCAGAAATACTCACTTTAAAGTACATTATCTTGATCATGATTACTGTAGGCTTGTGGTTGTTCTTGATAAGATTAGTCAATGAATTTTTATTAATTTTCATTTTTAGTTTTGTGAATTTAAAAATACAGTGGGGCACCTTTGAACTAAATCTATAGGGCCAACTGATTTCGGTGGAAATAAATTAGTGTTTTACGTCAGCTCCATGTGACCTTTTCCTTTCTGAATGCCAAGAAAGCGGGATATTCGCTGACAAATATCATCACCACGTGTTACTGCAGCTCATGCTGTCATTCTTTGATCAGTTTTTAGCCTTAGGAGTTTCTTTTAGTGTTTTTGAAGTATTTTGATTAAAGAGTGTACATAGTTACTGCTGGCGTTAAAAGTTCTACTCCGAGGGGTGTTGAAAATCCAGTTTCAAAGGTGTTGACGTTTTTGCACCTGGAGATGGACAGATTCATTAGAACAAGTTTGTCGTGCAGTTTGTATATAACTTGTGCTTTCTGCTGGAATACTCAGCCCAAGTTCTTGGAGTTGTCTTTCATTGGTTGGGTTAATTACACACTTCCAGTTTGTAACTGATGTAAACTATTTCATTGGATATACTGTATGCTGATTTTAGACTTAGAGTTGCCTGTTCATTAATAATCAAGTTGAAACATGGCTTTACCTCCTTTGATTTCTTCAATATTGTTGATTTTATGCTCAAACATTGAACTAGTATTTATGCTAGACGAAGTAGTCAGTACCAAGGTAGACTGTTTGAGACTTTAAAGTCCAACATATTTAGTCCATCTTTCAAATAAGTGACTGACTAGCCAATCAGCTCTCTCTGGGATATTGGCTAATGTCTGTTCCATCAGTTTGCCATTGCAGCTGAAATCCTGGATTTTCCCTGCTCTTCCCTGCTCTGGCTTCAAACAACTTCCTTTACTTAAAACATGTAAAGGCTTTTATATAATTTAATATTGCTGAATATTTCGGCGAGTACTAAATTCATCTTTAAGTGAATAAATAAGAAAATTAGAGACGGTATCTTTGGTTTGGAAGCTTACGGGGAGGCAACATCTACCAGGATGTATGTCTGCTACTCTAAGCCATCAGTTATCAGTGTGGTTAGCCTGATTTTCAATAGCTTCACGTGCCAAGAGGGTGTCTGCGGAAAAGGGAAAGACTGGTGAAGTATTGGGGTGAAGTAAGAGAGGAGAGAGTTATTGTAACCTTTCACAGCGCCATGTGCCCTAAACTGTTCACATGATGATGTGTTACATTCAGTACAACAGTATAACGTCTCTCAGCATGGTTTCTATTTTCACTGATAACAACAATATGCATATATACTAGTAACAGCATTGGCAGCAGTGGTTATCGGCAGCTAATAACACCTTGTCTGCTACCCCTGGACATGCAGACGGAATGTTATTTTAGCTGGTAGATTAGCTGTGTTTCCCAACAACCAGTTCACTTGGAATATAAAGCAGTTACAGTTACTACGTCATTCCTATTACCTACTCACACACCGTACTTTCTCATTGACATTTGGAGTCAGCATTCATGATGAGTCATACCTCCGCTACGATTATGACTCATCCGTCTAATAAAATGTTACCTCCGAAGATTGGTTCGGCATTGCATCAGAACACGGCTGTTTTCAGCACGTCTTCAAATACCCACTTTCGGCGTAGACTTCCTAAGAAACACTACGGAGTGAAGAATGTGAGTGAGTAAGGATTCGTGTCAGCTGTAGCCTTAGGTCATAGGCATGTGTTCTTTTTAGTTGATCTAACGGTTATCTGTCATGGAATAAGAAGTGTGGTGATGTAGTGGTAGTTGATGTAGAATTATGGGTAGTAAAGGAAGTAAAAATTTAGTTATATTACATATTACCCTCTAAGTTTCAACAGAAATAACTACTGGAGTGAATTTTAAAAAAGTTCTCATAATTGAAAAAAGAGCGACTTGAATAGTAATACAGACTAACGGAATTTCTTTTCTTCCATTTCTTCTGAGAACGTTGATACAAAAGTTAGCTGTGAAACTTCAAGTAGTACTGGAGTTGTGTTCCATTTGCACACATCTCACCATATTTAGTGTTTATTGCACGGTTTACGAAGAATTAACAAAGAGTGAAAATCACTTCTTCTAATATCCGAGACATTTTTGTCTGTAATATTATTTGTTTGACAATCTTTCCAATGGCTCTACCATTTCCATAACTATTTTATTGGCATCTCACAGCATAGCCTGCTGTCCACATTCTCATACTTTACACTCTGTTGTAGCATGACTTGAGCAAGCGGCTCTCCTTACCAGCAGACCTCAGGCTACCCCAGACATTTATAGCCAAACATGCTCCTAAAATGAACGAGCCTCTGAGTATTCGGCAGCGTAGAGCTTCACTGGTGAGTATTCGGCAGCGTAGATCTTCACTGGTAAGTAGCGACAGCAACATAAGATTTTACTTCAATCTACGTGGATGTCGTATCAAGTCACCAGGTAAGTACGCAGTTTACAGTATTTTAAAGTATCTTAAACAGAATCTGTAGGAAACTGTGGCACGTTGATTCAGTGAATTATCATTTATCTTCGTCAACTGCTGAGATGGATTGAGTGAGTCTGAGTGTCATAGTGCCCGGAGTAATGTTGTGTGTACAACTTAGTTACTTCACCTGGTTTCCTTTTATATTTGGGTGCGTTTTGTAGTCGGAGATTGGGTTTGGCAAGGTGGAATCCTACACTAAACTAGACAAACTTGGTGAAGGAACCTACGCTACGGTGTACAAAGGAAAAAGTCGATTGACAGACGATTTAGTGGCCCTCAAAGAGATTAGGTTGGAGCACGAGGAAGGCGCCCCATGCACAGCCATCAGGGAAGGTGTGGATAAGAGGCTAAATAACGGCGATAGTTTTACTGCTCTAGTCATTTCTTGTGTTATTTTAGAAATTTTTTGCTGTCAGTTCTATTTTGTGACTTTCTAATTAATGTTCTGTTTTGCTGATTTTATAAATGTTACATTTTATGCAAGTTGCTTTAGTTAGTTCTTGATTTTTGACTTCTGAAATTCTTAAGAGGTGTTACTGAAATATGATTGGTCCAAATTACTGGGACATGATTGGCTCTTTTCTGTTACAGTTTCTCTCCTTCGAGATCTCAAACACAACAACATAGTAACACTACACGATATAATCCACACAGACAAGTCACTAACTCTAGTATTCGAATACTTGGTTAGTTCTTCAACTCTTGTATAATAATCATACCATTACACACTTGACTAGTACAAAGTTAATGCTGCATGTTTCTTGCATGTTTTTGTTAAAGTTGTTTTAATTAAGTTAGACTTATGATTGTAAAAGATTTTCATTGTTCAAATCTTGAGACATTCACTAGAAACTCAAGTAGTTTATTCAATAGAATGATGAGCAGACGACTCTATATTTTTCCCCAAGCAGTATCACTATTGTATGAGTTAATGTTGACAGTTATGTTACTCATTGCTCTCTGCTACAGGAGAAGGACTTGAAGCAGTACATGGACGACTGCGGTAACATAATGAGCATGGGAAATGTCAAGGTCAGTTCATAGAGATGGTATTGTGCTATCACAGTGTTATTGTTACTGCAGTTGCTGCCAGTCAACTCTGCTGACTCTGTGTTCTATTGTAGCTCTTCTTGTTTCAACTACTTCGAGGTTTGGCGTTTTGTCACAAAAGAAGAGTCCTACACCGAGATTTGAAGCCTCAGAATCTACTTATTAACGACAAAGGAGAGCTGAAGCTAGCCGATTTTGGTGAGTCCTATTTACGTTACAAACTCTATGTTATATAATCTTGTTGATACTTGCTCAGTTTGCTTAACCTGAGTTCTCCATTGACGTGTTGTAGGTTTAGCTAGAGCCAAGTCTATACCCACAAAAACATACTCAAACGAGGTGGTGACGCTGTGGTACCGCCCCCCTGAAGTCTTGCTGGGTTTAACTAACTATTCCTCGCAAATAGATATGTGGTAGGTATTGGTGAGACACATTATGTGGGTAGAGTATATGTGGGTATATGATATGTGGGTTGGTGATATATAATATAATATGGTATGTGTGTAAATTACATGTGGAACAGGTGACATGTGGAACAGGTGACATGTGGAACAGGTGACATGTGGAACAGGTGCCATGTGGAACAGGTGACAAGTGGAACAGGTGACATGTGGAACAGGTGACATGTTGAACAGGTGATATTGTAAAGTAGCCGACGTGTGGAACAAGTGATATGGTGAGGTAGAAAGGTTTTGAGGTGAATAGCTACCAAATGTGAACTTGTAGAATAAAAACGTACATGTGTTTACACAGTTTCTCTACTATTAGGGGAGTTGGGTGTATATTCTTTGAGATGGCCAGTGGCAGTCCCTTGTTTCCTGGTTCTACTATTGAAGACGAATTACATCTGATATTCAAAGTGAGTCAATTTTTGTTGCTTAACATGGAGTAATACTAAATATGTAAATAAAGGTGGATGTGGTGTGTAACGTACAATGTTGGATAAAACTATGTATGTAGTGGGTTTGAACCTGGAATACAATAAAAACAATACATCACATGATGATGAAGATAGTTATACCTACTATAGTATAATAATAAGAAGGGAGCAGCCGTGGTCTATAGGGGTTAGAGCGTTTGCCTAGTAAGCACGAAGGTCATGGGTTCGAGCCCAGACAAAGGCCATTGGTGATGTTAGGAAGAGCATCCAGTCATAATTGCTCCTGTGCCTCATCTTAATAAGTCCTTAGCCCGATTTAACAAAAACCCCTTCCATCAGGGGTTTTTCTCACAGGGATAGCGACTATAAACTTGCGTGAGTTTATAGTATAATTATAAGAGTAGTAAATTATTTGTGTTATAATAACTAAAGTTTTGCCATGCAGTGATGGTTACTGCACAATTCGTCAACTCTAAAAGCATTTGACATTAAATACAAAAGAATGTCTACTGGGGAATTTTCTGTATAAATTTGGCCACTCAATAATTTGTGAAAAGGTTGTGTCATAGTCTGCGGCATGTAACAGTTCAGTAACCCCTTATTTCCTGTAGACACTGGGCACGCCCACTGACGAAACGATGCCAGGAGTGACTAGTAACCCCGAGTTTGCACCATATCGGTCTCCCGTCTACATGCAGGAGCCTGTCGTGGCCATAGCACCTCGGTGAGTAGCCTACCTGCATCTGCCACCTGCTCTGTGTAGAGTTATCCTACCTGTACCTGCTAACAGCTCTCTGTAGAGTTAACCTACCTGTACCTGCTAACAGCTCTCTGTAGAGTTAACCTACCTGTACCTGCTACCAGCTGTGTGTAGAGTTGCTCATTGCTAACTTAAATGTTACAATGAATGCTTCACTATTTTTTCTGTATAAACTTTGCAGTTATGTTTCTCCGTGTGTCTAGTTTCTAAACAATTGTGTAAACCAATTAAGCTTTAGCTGTAAGGATCAGAAAAGTTATATAATAAATGATTGTTGCAAAAGATTCGATTTGCATAAATTAAAATATTTTTTCTGTTGACAAGTTTTTTAGTTAAATTAATTCAATTGGAGTTCTGAGCTAATTGTGGCAATTAATAAACCATTTATATTTCAAAACCTATAAAACTATGAAATTTGTATTTAGTAAAAATACTTAAGTGTGCGCTTGTTTTTAGGAGTTGTCTTTTAAAACCCCGTCTACTGCGTACCAAGTATCTTATTCTGCTGTAGGTTTGACTTGGATGCTGCCGATTTGTTCAGCAAGTTACTCAACTATGACAAAGAAAAGAGGATGGTTGCGCAGCCCGCCATGTCCCACCCTTACTTCAAATGTTTTGGTTCTAAGGCTGCCCACCTTCCACCCGGTATGTTTAGTATTGGTAATTGTCTGCTCTTACTTTTTGTCTTAGCCATATTAATGCTTGTGGAATTCCTTTGGAAACTCATGCAATACTTTTAGAAAATTTCCTTAGATTTATTTTGAAATCTTGTTTTAGGAAAATGCATATTACAGTAATTTAGAATAAGCAGAAATAAAAACCTTTTTAATATTAATACTAATGCTCAAACATAATATTATAGTCCAACAAGAATTGTGTTACCATAAAAGTGTTATACTTTTTTTTATCTAATCTTGGCCAAAAATGCAATACAATCAAACATACAATTTTTATTTAAATGAAATAATAATATTCACCAAAACAATACAGTTTTGTTACATAATAATAATATAATCTAATATTAGATTATTGTGAATAAGTAGTCAAGTATTTTATATTCTACTGCTACTATAAGCATTAGCAGGTTTATACAACCAAACTATAAACTTGTATATATAACAGAGGAGAGTATATTCAGTCTACCTGGTGTACGACTAGAGAAAGATCCTGGTTTAAGGTCATCTGGCATCACACACGGTAAATATAAATACTCCATTGTGTGTATTAAAAGGTTACATACATTTATTCGTATTTGAAGAAAACACATACTGCCTTATATCCATGGCAATTTTAGCTTGTGTGTTATTTATTCATAACAATGCTAATGTAAAATATCAATAAGGCATATTTTCTAGTCTAATTTCTAGAATAGCACAGGTTAAGGGTTTTAACTTCTATAGCTTAGCTTTCTGGTGGATATGTGTGCCTGATGGATGTTTTGGGTTGTGTTGCCAGACGAGAATATTGACTGGGCATTTGCTGCAGCCTTATCATAAATAATATATGGTATATGGAATGTAATATTTTGCCATATAACGTTATGTAACTGGTGAACTGTATGCTGTAGGAGGAAAGAGAAGACAGAGTATGTTATTTTAGCTGGACTCCAACACCTGCCTCTACATGTCAACCTCCCTGATCCAAGCACCTTGCACACTGACTGGCAAGCAATCCGTGTACTCCTATGACATATGCACTTCAGACACATGCTGATTGGTGTCAACTAGACATACTGTGTGCAGTACACTCAATCTTGTGATACCTGCATATCACAGTATAGCACTTATTTTCTATATACCTGTACATGTCATATTTAGTGACATTTGTTCCATGCAATCTTCACACAAAATGTATGGGATTTTTTTATTGCTTTGCATTGTATTTCATATACCCTACTGTTAGGCCTGCATCAATCATTTGTAAATTTACAAATCAAACATTTTGCTGACGCTTTCATCATATTTTGCTGACTTGACAATCTTGTTTACTAATACTTGTTTACTCCTAATTACTACTTTTAGTTTTATTTTTAATTTTACTCGGCAAGTATTTTGATGTCCGCTTCATGCACCTTCCTTATTGTGTGATATTTTTTACTTTCAGCTTGTATTTCTTTGTTTAGAATTATTCTGTACACTTGCTAACACTTAGCTCACCTGCCCTCCTGTTATTCCTTCAGTTTATCATGCTGCTATACTTAACGCCAAAGATACAGGAATACAACCGAAGATGCATTTTACCATGTTGGTGGGTAACATTAGGCTGTGAAATTTAAGATTTCTTTTTATTTAATACTCTCATTTGCTAGCTGTAACCTCAGTTGCTTTGGTGTCACCATACTTTTCTAATCTCTTACCAATCCAGTGAAGTTGGAGTGTTCACAATTTGATATTGTATTGTTTAGATTGAACTTATTGTTAAAGTTTTCAACTAGTGTTTTATAATATAAGATTTAGTTATTTGTAGAAACAAGTTTGCATTTTACATGACATGCTTATTTGTAAAAACCTCTTGAATATAAAATCACCTTTGAATCATTGACATCGTGACTTTTGTGATCGAATCATGGATATTACATTTGTATTATAGACTGTTTTATTTATTGAGATTGTACTAATAAATTGGTTTCATATGCAGTTGCATCCACTTTTTAATGCATGAAGTTTTCATACTGAATAGTATTTTTCTTCACAGCAGCCAGCTGGATTTGCTTGCAGAGGTTTTGTAACAAAATGTAGAATTCCATATGTCCATAGGTTATTAAAATGCTTTTACTATTCTTGTAATCAATTCATTTCAATTCTTGATAGTGTAACGAATACATTTTTCAATCAGGTTCAACACTATATTACATAGTATTTGTAGCCTACTACTGATATAATCAAGCTACTAGAGCCAGACTGATGCTCCAACTTCGCCCACACTTAAAACAAACCAGATCTTAGTGAACTTAGATTCAGGAATTGTTCATCACACTAAAACTTTAGTCTTATTAACTAAAAAGGAAGAACTACCAGCACCCAACCAAACCCCAATATTTCATCTCAGCTTCACTCAACTGTTTTTTAAAACTTCAATTCCCTCCCCAGAGGCTACTGCATTTCATCAACACTAAACTAGACTTCCGGTATAGCGGACAAGAATATGAAGAGTGGACAACTCCATTATGTTAGAATTTATTATGCATTATTCGAGTAATGCAGATTTAAAAGGAGCATAAATTAACATTTGAATAAACTGTACAAATTATGTTTACAAATAACAATTTTGAAACCAGTTTTGTGATATCATCAGGAAAGTTCACATATATGTAGGTTGCTAGTGACCATAGACAGTCTAAGGGATATATAATCCATCATACAAATGCAACAAGTATGGATGTGACAGTCATAACATTTTTCGTATATGAAAACCTTAGATTACATGTTTAAAAGATATTATATATTACTTCCATAAAACATTGAGGAGAAACATGGTGTGAAAATAATGTGAATACAAGATAAAAATAAGGTGATAAGCTAAGGCAAAGGGACAGTTGCAGAACACCAACACAATAAATCACTCTTCAAAATATATGCTCCATAATAAGTTTTAATGAAAATATTTACTGATCTGTGAAAACAGTCAAGACTAACAGTATTAGTAAGTTTACAATTCTTTAATAAAACAGGGAGTAAAAGAAAATACTTGCTAGAGAACATTGAGTGCAGCTTATTTAATATATACAAAGTTTAGAACACACAGCAAACTACTCCAGGTGATGATACCTATTACTTTAATAACATATTATATAATAATACAATAATATTGTAATTTAAATATAACAATGTTACATTTTATAAAAATACCTTACTTATTATTTTATATAATCTCTTATGGCAAGAAAGTAGTAAAAAGTTAGTAGATATCAATGCCATAATAGACCTCAGTTTGTTAAACAGATCTATCTGACTAAGTTAGATCATTATATTACATTGGTTCAGTTCGTCTATTTGGTGGGATAACTCCTATGTACAAATATTTTAGCTTATGTACAGGATGAATAAAGGAAGACTTGAAGGTTTGATTACGGGCTATAATGCACAAGCCCAACTTCAGGAGAATTGCTTACAGAAAATCCTGGGTTATACTGCAGATATCACTTCCTCAATATCATCTGCAAGATAAGTACTAATATACAACACGAGAAATGCAACAGCCAATAGCAAAAAACATTACAGCAGCAAATCACAGAAAGTGTACTATCTACAGCAGCCAATCAAAGCAGCAAATATACTTCACATATAACTGGTAAACGGGCTCATAACATGTACTTCAGCTAGCGCCTTGGTTTCGTTATTTGATTTTGCTATCAGTTCTGTATGATTTTTCTGATACTACTGACAATAGAACTCAAAAAATAGCAACCTGCTTCCAGTGTTAAATAAACAGATTTGACAGGTCACATTTTAATGCTCGTAATTAAGAATATTTTTCACAAATAAATTGCCATTTTTTGAAATAGCTTAGTAACTTCCAACTAATGTTAGACATTGCTGTCACAGTCAAGTAATTTTCCAAACAAATGAAACTCAAGGCAATTCCAAGTGAAGACAATTAACTTGAGTTAATGTGAATTAATGTGCAAGTACGTGATCAAATCAATATATCAAATGTACTATTGAAAGTATTACATGAAATTATTTGAAATTCAAATTGATAGGAAGTTGCATGCACTTTGCAGCCTAAATTATGAAAGCTTTGGGTCTAGATATTTGAAGAAATAATATGTAACTAGATTTAATAAATAAGATCAGAGGTTAATACAGCAACAATAATTAGATGTCATTGATCTCTCCGGATACATTAAAACTGCTAAAATCACCACCAAATTATTACTTTTATAGGAGATTGTAGTACCAAACAGAGACATCACAGAACAAAGAAATTAGTACCCATATACTGAAATGCTAACTAAAACAACTAAAATGTAGCAGCCACTTAATATCTTGGTATTGCCAATATCGATGCAGCACTAGCATCAACGTGCATACAAACTAAGCTACATATACCCAAATAGAAGAGGCACTATCTACTCTAAAGACACACACAGAAAGCCATCTACATACAAACTTACAAATACTGACCATCACAGTCCTCTACGGCCCTGTTGCCACGGGAACCAAACACATCAGCCGATGGAGCTCGCCCCGCCCCAACTGGGAGACCGGTGATGTTGACGCCCGCCACCCCCTGATGTCGAGACAAATACGCCATCTGCGCTGCCAGCTGGTAGTCTGGTAGAGTTGTGCCCCCTTTGCCCTGATACGCTGGCCCTGGCACTATAACATGACACAAACACAGTAACACCTGACAGCAGGTAGCATGAGTCAGCTGCCAGAAAGTACAACTGGCAGCACCCTTTATACATCCATTACAATGAAATATGTGCTTCACAACGTCTAGTTGGTCCAAGACTTTCTGACAAACTAGTAAATTCTGTATTATAGCTTGTTGGGTGCAACAATTGTGGGAGAAACATTAAGCTGTAGAAAGACTACACAAAACATAATACATGCTGCACGGAAGGTCTGCACTGCAACCACATGGTAAGAGAACATAGGATAAAAACTGAGCAAGCACTAAGCAGACAAAAAAAGGGTCAAAAAAAACATTTGAAGGTTGATAAGCAAATTGGTCTTGAAAATTGGAACTTTGCACAAGAATGTTGGTTCAGAGGCCACTTGAGAGGTTTCTACCCTGATGTGCACGCAAGTGCGGCACGTGGCGTGGCAAGGAGTGAGCTAGCAGTGAGAGAGAGAGCTAGCATGTACTAACCATGTATTCTAGACGTGTACTTAGTTGCCGGTGACAAGGAAGGAGAATTAGTACGGGCTGCGTGTCCAGAGAGGGAGCTAGAGTTAGTAGAGAATTGTGCGCCCCCGGGACTAGGACTGGGCTGCTGAGACTGGGAGGAAGTTGAGCCGCTAGACTGGCTCTGACTGTCGTACATGCTATGGTGGCCCGAGTCCGGATCTGGCTGCATGCTAGAGCTGTAACTACGGTGAACACCGCCATGCTCGCTGCTAACATACTTGCTCTGCTGACTGCCCGTTGAAGTGCGGGAAACACTAGACGACGTGCTGAGCTTCCTCAGAGCCCCGCCTGACCTCATGTTGCCGATCACGCTGGATGACTCTGAGGTGAGATCTACGGCCTTGAGGGCGCTCTGCAGGGACTGGGTGTTGGAGTGGCTGGGCTGGCTGGACCCCCCACCTTTGTGTAGTAGGGTTGGGCTTGTGATCTTGTCCTACACAAAGAAAACATGCCAGTGATTATTTCTATTGACAGACTGCAAACAGATATCCATTCCACCATTCAAATGATTAGCAATAAAAATAATTTTCACCGCATGTATAAATATTTATATACAGAAATCTCAGACAGAGACAGGCTGTCTGTGTACAGCAGGGGGAAGTAATTTGATAATCATAGAGAAGACAACTCCTAAGACACACAACTGTACACTGTCTGCTGTGATTTAATGACAGCGTAGAGTACATACAGCACAAGATGTCAATTCACTACCCACTAGGACCTTCATCAGCACACTGTAGTTACCATTGTATAGGCTGTAGCTACTACTGTGAGCACTGTAGCTGCTACTGTAGTCACTACTGTATCTATCTACTCTACTATGATGTTAGTAAAAGTTACATGAATTTCCTATTTAGGCTGTATAAAGGATTCCTTTACAGAGAATCAAAGTGTCGCATGCTGTTATGATGAAATAGTTTGCATGAAACGACTTTGTATAAAAGTAAAACCAGAAGTAGTTAAATAACAGACAGACAGGCGTTGAAATAGTCACAGAATAACTACACTTGCAGACACCACTAAACACATGTCAGACTAGAATCAAGATTGGGGAGAAAACTCCAACAAGTGCTGCGTGTAAACGGGTGAAAAGAAACCTCGAATACAGCTAGACACAATACGATGCAATACTCGAAGGGTTAATTTTCAAGGTCGTTGATTGAGGGCTACAAACTACGAGTTGTGTACAGAGAAGGTCAGTATTAATGCAACTCACCCGCTTTCGCTGTCATGAGAATAAAAAAGCATATTTAATATATTGTTGAATACTAATAATAGTAGTAGTAATGTATATTACACGACTATAAACAGTATATTACTGACTATACATAGTATATTACGTGACCATATACAGTATATTACATGACTATATACAGTATATTACACGGCTATACACAGTATATTACTGATTATATACAGTATATTACATGACTATACACAGTATATTACATGACTATACACAGTATATTACGTGACCATATACAGTATATGTTACAGATAAAAATCATGTATTCAAAGGTCTAGGAGGACTGTGAAAGCCCTATGCAAGAGTTGTACACATTTCTTGGTACAAAAACAGCTGGTCATTGTATGGTGGATAAAGGAACATTCAGAACACAGCAAAGGTTCACGGTGCCGAGTTTCCTACCAGCACTTCAGTCAAATACGGGACAACTAACCTGAGCTTGAGGTTTAGAGGTGTTCACAGTGCGAGACTTCTCCGACAGAGCCAACATCCTGTTCACGTTGGCCCCGGCAACGCCAAACTTAGGTCCCCCGTCCGACATGGAGGGAGACGGCATAGAGGGTTCGGTCTTAGATTTGCCTTCGCACGACAAGGACATCTCATTCAACTTTTCTTCGTCATCTGCAACATCAACAACCTCTAGAGTCTAATGAATACACTATACACAGCTTTGATATCGTAGACATCATTGACTACACACCAACATAATACATCCTCACATGTTGGCAACTGTTATGATATAATAAGTCAAAGGATAAGAAAACGATGAATGACATGTCAGACCTACCACACAGACAAAGCAAGGTCAAGGACAATGAATGCTGGTAAACTCACCGATGACAACGAGGTTAGCGAGGTAGGCTCGTACTCTGCGCGCCATCTGCGCCTCCTCAAACATCTTCTTAGGATGATGTATGAGAGCAGACGTGCGCTTTTTCCTGCGTATCGTTATCACTCCCGACATGTTTGCTGCCTGCAGATTCGACAGGAAGTTGCTGCCAGAGCCGCTAGACGACCCATTCGGCACCATCAGAGCCGGGATCTGACGAAAAAGGAAACTCTAACTTCAGTGTGTTTACAACAGAGTCAATTTAATACGCGAGTGAATTCATTTATCAACTATGAGTAGTCAATTGCAGACTTACACGATTAAACTTACAACTCTTTTTAGATTAAAAGTCACTCAAAGAATCAACAAACAACAAACTTCTTATTGAATTCTGAATGGTATTACAGTGCCACACTTGTACGCTGGATTACGAGGTGAGACTAGCAAAGTACACGTTACCAGTCAACGCCACACTCTCTTATGATATGAAACTCACGTATTGTGACGAGGCCAGGCCAACGATGTGCCGCACTTCCTTGGCTATCATTCGCATCTTTTCAAAGTTTACCAGACCGTCCACCCGAGTGTCATTTCCGAGTTCAATAAATGTCAGGTCCTTCTTTACTATCGGGAAAATTGGTATCTGAAGAAAAACACAGAGATTAGTGATTAGCTAAGCATTAGCTGACCAGAGAGTGAAAAGATATCACCCCAGGTTAGGCAGGGATCACCATGCGGTAGTACAAGACACACCTGAGGCGGTGCATTGCATACCTGAGGTGGCACAAGACATGCCTGAGGTGGTGCAAGACACACCTTAGGAGATGCATACTCACCACAGGTGGGGTAGAAGACGCGTTGTTGAGCAAGTTCCTGTATTTACTCATATTCCTCGTGGGGTCCAGGAAGTAGAGTAAATCATCAAACATCTTCTGGTACTTGTTGGGGAGTTTCTCCCACGTGTTGTGTAGACGCGACACGGTTCCCGTGTTCAGGCCAGATAAGATGGCAAACATCGAGTTGAAATTCTTAAAATCCTTGCAATATTCTAGAAAAACGCAGAATCATAACAATATCAATCTTGTACGACTTCATTGTGCAATAAAATGGAACACGATTCCCAATATAGCGTCTTATTATACAAAGGGAAGATAATTCCTTCTCTAAGACATCATTGGAAAACTGGTTTGAGGAAGAGACCGAAACTAAAAAATCTAAAACTGTTCAGCTGACACTGTATATGCATACAATAGAGATCAAATACTACTGCACTGAACAAGTGAGACACCAGTGATGTAACAGGTGCGCCTGGGGGAGAACTCACTGGCTATCTTAATAAAGTGTTTAATACATTTCATTCTCCTGAACACGCTGGACTCGTTGCATATCACGCTGGCCACCCAGAACATCTCACGGTTCACAAGCTACAAGAGAAGACAAACCCAGATGTCATCAACTAATATGTATGATAAAATACACAACATACTTCATACAAACATTAGCTAGACGAGTTAAACACACTAAGGCAGGGCACGCCGTAGAGAGACAATAGAAGAGACTGTAAGGATGTGATATATTTTATGTAGTTTCAGAAACATGACATGGTTGGTGAACGCACAGTTCAGATACCCAATAAATTTCAGCATGTAAAGACAAGTACCAGTTCAAACTTGTGCAGCTGGGTGGTACCGTACGCCGATACTCGTCCAATGAGGTTGTCGATATACTCTGTAGGCTCGATATCCTGGAACACCCTGTAGTCATTGACGGTCAGCTGCATGGCTATCTCCATGGCGTTGAGACTGAGGAAGGTGAAGTGGGTTTCCTTCAGCATGTCCTGAGCCGCGTCATCTGGGACCAGAGTCTCTTGGGACATGTTGTTCCTCAGGTAGTACCTGGCAGACCACACACAGTGTAATAGTATGAGAACACACACAGCGTAATAGTATGAGAACACACACAGTGTAATAGTATGAGAACACACACAGTGTAATAGTATGAGAACACACACAGTGTAATAGTATGAGAACACACACACAGTGTAATAGTAACAGAGTGGACGCCTACCTAAAGTAAACACCTACCTAGAGTGGACACCTACCTAGAGTGGACACCTACCTAGAGTAAACACCTACCTAGAGTGGACACCGATCCTGTCTGCTAAATTAGAGGCGGTTTCGGGGAGTCGTTTCTGCTTGACAAGGCCTCCATGTTCCACAGAGACTTCACAGAGAGAGTAGTTGTTGCAGCTCATGTTCTGTATCTCACTAGAGTGCTCAGAGATACCAAACTGTCTCAGCGCCAACATCACCACCTCCCTAGTGGTCGTCTCCTAAAGTACAGGGAATATGTCTGAACATTCACCAAGAGTTAGCTTCTCTTACTTTGTGCACAAGAAATCATTTACTTTTAAATATTTTGTGCGTAAGGAGTTGTCTACTTTCTACTTTATGTAGGTAGTTACTTTCTCTACACCCAACATAAAAGGAGTTATCTTTCCTCCAAGCACACACAGAATATTCTAAGCTACTTACTTTATGCACGAGGAAGTACTTGTAAGATTGGTCAGCTCTGTAGACTTTAAGCACGTGCTCGGGAATGTCAAGGTTGCTGTCGATACTGTAAGCCGACAGCTGCGTCACATCCGGACTACTGTTAGATCGGGTCAAGGTTGCCGAGTCCTCGTTCAGCGAGTTTGATCTCGGGCGCGTCTCCATCGCCCCGTCATCGGTCGAGTCCCGCTGAGTTCGCACTACGGTTGACCTCGGCAGCAGACTCATCTTGGCCAACATCTTCATCAGTTTCGTCTTATTGCTTGTCCCAGCTTTTGATTTCTTGCCTATGATTGGCTGATAACTGCTGCTGCTGCTGCCATCCGTACTGTCACTATCGTCGTGTACTTTGTTTGTTATTTTAATGAGTGTCTTTGCGCTACGTACGGCGTAGGCACCTTCGGATTTGTCCGATTTGTTCAGCATGTCTCTGAAGGCTGCAGAAAGGCAGAGAGTCGAGTACAAACAGACACATGGTGTACATACATACACTAGTAGCAGCACTATTTCCTCAACATACTATTTATATAAAGAGAAGTCATCGAATGAATTCGATACAACTGAGAAATACTAGAGAAAGCAGAAACACATGTATGGAGTAATGATGAGTCACCTCTAGGGTGGTTTGCCAACTCACTACCTTACCTTGGTTAGGTTGTTGACAAACACATTGCTAACAGCTAATCAACCGCAAGTTCCTTTTCACATTTATTTCCTTATTTACAAAGTTGGCTGTTCAACATGAATAAACAGACATACACACCTAGCAGATTAGACTTTACTGTGATGGATAGCAGAGTCGTCCCCCTTAGCACCTCCAACGCCTTGCTGTGAGAAATATTCTCAAAGTTGGTTCCGTTGACCTCCAGTATCTGGTCTCCCCTTTTCAAGCCTCCCTCGTAGGCCTTCGAGCACCTCTCCACATTGGATATGAAAATACCGCAGTTTTGGTCTACCCCGCCTGCAGTGCGAGAGGTATCTTACACAATACTGACACAAATCTTAGCCTCACAGCAGGTGAAGTTCACAGTTCTACATGTAGTCAACAGTTAGCTGTATAATATAAGAAATAGCTCTAACCTAATATAGAGAAGTGTAGTATTTCGTCCCTGGTGCCCCGAGTGAGTGTCACGGATCTCGGTCTAGCTTTAGCTGCACAGGCTATGTGCAAAAACCTGAGGTGGGGCAGCATCGACTGCAGTAGAACAAACCAAACAGCGGATAGAATTTATACTACAGAGTATACACTACAGAGTATACACTACAGAGTATACACTACACACTACAGAGTATACACCACACAGTAGAGAGTACACACTACACTGTATACACTACACAGTACACACTACACTGTATACACTACACAGTAGAGAGTATACACTACAGAGTACACACTACACAGCACACACTACACAGCACACACTACAGACTACACACTACACAGTACACAGTACACACTACACTGTATACACTACACAGTAGAGAGTATACACTACAGAGTACACACTACACAGCACACACTACACAGCACACACTACAGACTACACACTACACAGTATACACAGACTACACACTGTATACACAAGAAGCTGACAAACTCACGTAGTCCTCTAAGGCAGCCTCAAAGTTCTGCAGGAACTCCGTCATATCCATGTCCGACTCAAAGTCATTGAAGTGATTGTTGACCCAGAGAAGGACAACTCTGGTGATTCTCTCCCTGTAGCTGGCGTCTTCCTCGAACCACTTGAGCAGTTTATCCGCTATCTCCATCGGGGACTTGAGAAAGAGGCGGTACGTCAACAGGAAGTCCTACAAACGTACATTAAATAGCCTTAGTCCCACACGAGGTTTCATATAACTATGCCATCGCTTGTTTACACCAGAACTACTATGTAACAGCAAACATTTGTAGCCACAGCAATGTTCAGTCACATGGCAATACAGACTAGTAAATTAGGGGTGTACAGTAACCCCCTCTCAGTCATTAGTGAGACAACTCTACATTCTGGAACATTCTAGAAAGAATACCTCATCATATGTCATATCTATCGGCGACCTGTCTTCAATTAGATGCTTCACCAGTCGCTCAGAAGTGCCGCTGATGACTATGTCCCCCTGTCTGTCCCCGTTGTCTACGCTCCTGTTTTCAGTCACTAGCACCACTTCACCATTCTCCTCAAACTTGGTTGTGTTCTCTTCTCCCTACACAGGAGACACCAGTGAGCATATAGTAGAGTACAAACCTTGTCCAGATGTCAATGGATATGCAGACGTGGTAATAATAGCCTGGGCTATGCACACAAAGCTACTATAGTATATAATAGACACTTACAGCACTGAGTATGTCGTAGTAGTTATCCTGGGCTATACACACAAACTGGCAGTCATCCACCGTGGTGGTCATAACTCCTCTGTGGTATTCTTTTTCTTTACTTGGCTTAATGCCAAAACTACAAGAACCATCAGTATCTTGAGTACTTAGAAGACAGTCAATGAATAGAGAAAGAGAATACCTTAACTAAAGTTAACCTGGGAATCCTGCAAAGGGTATGCGGGTGAGGGGGTCTTCCAGACATCCTTTGCAACATTTCCCTCAAATACAAATAAACTTGGAACTGTTTTTCTACAACTGGGGCTGCATATATGTTAATGTTGTGATGATACACATTAGATGAGGATTATTTAGAAAAGTGTGTCGAACAATATAGAAGCTTGGAAACACAAGTAGGCCACCACAGCCTACATTTCTGTGAGAAAGAATTATAATACGGAATGGTCCTTCAGGCCATCAGAACAGAGTGAGAGAACTTAGGCTATCCAAGAGGCATGACATCAGAGAAAGAATTTACGTGAGGGTTGTTATCTATGGTTGTAAGCTTTATCCGATTGGTTGACAAGAAGAGAGAAGCAATCCTATTCGCTAGACAGTTTGAATTATATTACCAAGAACTACTTTGGTAAGATCAGGCTAAAGTGTAGGAAAATAATTACCAGTAATTCTATAAGCATAAGTTGTGGCTGAGTTAATCCAACAGAGAATGAAAATATGCATAAAAAAGAGAGATAAGTGATTGGAAACACCAAGGTGACTGTTGACTGTGTATAAAGACAGCATCTCATTGGCTAATTCAGCTTACAATCATCTAGTGTGGGTTTTGCTTTTTATAACTACAGTGGTTTTTACATCAAGAGATAGTAATGAATTTACATGAAGTTTTATAAATTTCAAGGTCACTCTTAGGTCCAGCTGTTTGCTAAAAAACCAAAACATTTGATCATTACTGCTAATAATAGTAGAGCTGTCTAAAGCAGCTGCGGCCTGTAATGTGTTACTATTCTACGTAGGAACTACCTGTCGCCCATGGAGAGGGTGGTGCTGGTGCCGTCCTCGTAGGTTATCTCCACCTGCCCGTTCAGGATGACCGACCAGGAGTCCAACTCCTCGCCGTCATTCATGACGACGGTGCCGGCCGTCTCTACGACAGCGTACACCATGACAGCGCACAGCGACCGCCGAGTGGCCATGGTCATGTTGGCAAACGCCTACAAGCATACAGTCAGCCCGTAAACAGCCTGTAAACAGCGTCTACGTGATTATAGCAGTAATACAGAAGAGCTGGTGGTATAAATTCAATCAACAGCCATGTTTACTAAGAGTGACTTTAGCATCCTTTATAGCCAACTGATGACGAATTCCATGAATCTATTTCATAACTTTTTATAGTGAAACGAAACATGAATCATAGACACAGCTCAAACAAGTTCAACAGTTGCTAAATAATAGTTACATTCCCTCTATTCTACAGCTAGATTGTAGGGTGACACTCAACAGCGCCCGGTACAGAATCCCATGACACACTCGCAGTCTCCCAGCTGCAGGGGTTGGGCAGGTACGTGAACAGATATCAAATTCTCTACTTTTAGGAATAAATTATGAGTTTTGACAATAAATTAGGATGCAGTCGCATTCCTTTGTGCTTCAGTTGACACGACCAGTGTTCAGAAGTAGCATTGAAATGGCTGCTCTACCTGTACAGTTCGTATGGAGACAGAAAGGAACTGAAAATTCTGAATATGAGTTTTAAACTCCATAATATACATAGCTACATATACGTTACATATACTTACATAGTTTCATGTACGTCACATATACTTACTCAGTTACTGTACGTTACAGCAGGCTAACACCATACTTACCGGAAGGTTCTGAAGGAACTCTAGCAGTATCTCAATATCATCTTCGTTCCTCTCATCCGGGTTTTTCTCTAAACATTCCCGAGCAGTATCGACATCGGTGATGGCCTGCAGTAAAATTACATAGAGCAGGTATAACACACAGCTGATGCTGGGAGGTGAAGGGAGCAGATAACCATCTGCTTGCCACTGGTTGCAGACGTTGGATGCATAAGTTGGCTCAGCATTTGGCTAGCAGCAGACGAGTTGCATATTATATAGTAGAGATGATGCAAGAGATAATACAGTGTATCTACATAGTCTAACAATGTGTTGTCTATATGTGACTACAGCATACAGAACCAACCTTACCCAGTTATATTGCACATTACAAGTCTTAATTCTTTATACACCATTACTTAGAATTTTAGCATAAAATATCTATTAGCTGAATATCATACAGAGAGTAACTGAGTAAAATATAGAGAGTGACTGAGTAAAATATAGAGAGTGACTGAGTAGATTATAGAGAGTAGCTGAGTAGAATATAGAGAGTGACTGAATAGAATATAGAGAGTAACTGAGTAGAATATAGAGCGTAACTGAGTAGAATATAGAGAGTGACTGAGTAGAATACAGAGAGTAACTAAGTAGAATATAGAGAGTAACTGAGTAGAATATAGAGAGTAACTGAGTAGAATATAGAGAGTAACTGAGTAGAATATAGAGAGTAACTGAGTAGAATATAGAGAGTTGTAACTTACAGACTCGGCGCCATATTCGCCCTCGTCATCTGAATCTATTAGACTAGAGTCGTGTTGACTGGGTCCGTCACCCTCCCCTGAGTACAGAGAAGATGAGGTGTCTGAGGTGCGGGAACTACGCTTGTAGCTCTGCTGGTCACTAGACGCAGTACTCTTTGATCTGATGATGGAGAAATTGCCCTGTTGTGTTGAGTGGCCGGCATGGTGTGAGTGGTCTGTGGCAACAGGCAGCTGTGGACAAAATAACAGTAGAAGTATCAGTAGTAGTACTAGTAGTAGTAGTAGTACTACTACTACTACTAGTAGTAGTAGTAGTAGTAGTGGTAGTGGTGGTAGTAGTGGTGGTGGTAGTGGTAGTAGTAGTAGTAGTAGTAGTAGTAGTAGTAGTAGTAGTAGTAGTAGTAGTAGTAGTAGTAGTAGTACTAGTAGTAGTAGTAGTAGTAGTTGTTGTTGTTGTTGTTGTTGTAAAACTAGTAAAGTAGTAGCAGCAGTACTAGTAGTAGTGATAGTAATGGTAGTCAAGGTAACCTCACCATGAACACAAGTCTTCCATCAGCAGAAGATCTAAGATATTGTAAAGGAAGAATTTCCTTCATGGTTTTTATTCAACCAGTAAGTCCATTTCCAACACACAAACTAAACGCAAGGTACTAGTAGGTGTAGGTTGGTAGAAGTGATGAGTAGTAGAACTAGTGCCAGATATTAAAGTGTAGGCAGACGCGAAGCAAAGGCACATGCAATACAACAGACTAACGCAACAGATAAGACAAGCTCGCAGTCTAATTAACCGTAGGAGCTGTACACTCAGCCTATCCAGTCGCTATCGCGCAGTTAACTGTAGAAATGTGTGCGCAATGTTTAGTGATTGTACCAGGTGATGATATCACAAAGTGCCGTGCATTCCTCCACATCAGCGTTAGTATAATAACTCAGGCTTACACAGTAATATATTTAATATAATAATTACATTATACCATATAAAATAGTGTTTATATTAATCGAGTTCCTACGTGACAACTGCCATTGGAAGGTTATAGATGATTTGTTAATGTACGGCCAACTAAAAGTACCTCCCAACTAATCTGAAGGCCTGGTAACTTGTTTTAATCCAAAACATTTCAGTAACATAAAAAGCAAGCTGGCACATTTATTTTGAGACGAAAATAACATGAAATGGTTGCAATCACGTCAATTGATGGAGAGTTTTATTTGGTAGTCTTGCAGTTGCAATAAAAAAGAGAGAAGATAATTTAAAATGCTTCATATACACACCATAAAAATATGCCTCCAACAAAACCCTGGATACAAAGCAAATGTTTAGTGGAAGCCGTGGCAATCCCTGCATACGCATTCTGGAAGCGGTTCAGCAGTAAATGAACTCTTTTCACTGCTGAAACACTTTGCCACTTCCCAGACCCTGTTGGCAGTGGGTTGTAAACAACACTGAACAGTCTCATTACACCATCTCTAGCTGAACAGGGAAGTCAATCCAAAAACACAACTGGAAGGCTGATGCAGCTGTCAAGACACGCTGTTGGCCAACTCCCAAAAATCTGCCTAGTATAAAAAATGGCACCCATTAGGCAGAACATGCTTATTTCATTTAATTCAACGCAAAAAATAAATTAAATGCTAAGACCATAAATCAAAGCTGGATTGGGTCTAAAATTCAGTGGTGGTCTCACTATGCAGATGTGACAGTGGGGTTTGAGAGACTCCAGAGCTGTAAGTAGAACAGACATCACACACTTAACGAAGCTTTTACTAGAAACCAGTTCAGATCTTTCGAAGTCTTGTACAACAACAACGTTTTTCCAACTTCAAACACTTCCAGTTCCAACGAGAAGATAATTTCTCGTATCTTTTATTGAAATCCAAGCTTAATAAATGATGGCGGATATGCCCTGATAAAGTCAGGGTGGAGCGTGCTCACTCCATATGTACGAATTCCAGTAGTGAGTTGGGAGGTACATGAATTAATGAGAAAGATGTTGGCTTACCCTAACGACAAGTTCTCTACATTCCAACCTAACTTATGCATAGATTAGGAACTAACCAAGTTAAGATGGTGAATAATAATGTAGATCACAACATGCAGCTCTGCTACAGGTTTGCCGTAGAGAAAAGAGGTTGAAATAATACAGGATATAAAGTTGTCCCCCTTACCATACTATTATACAATGCAGAGAGCAAGCTCTAACGCCATTCTATCCATTAAATCAATTAGCTAAAATATATATTCATCACAATTCTAAGCCAGTGATACAAATAGTAAACAAGGTTAACCAAGAAATTACACAAATATAGTCTAGGGTTAGCAGTGGTTGAAACTTGACCAGCAGTTGCTGAATAACAGGATAACTTCCAGTTGAAATTACAGATCGTGACTCATGTTTCTATCTGTCCCAACACAATTGGTTATAAAAATATGTACATTTGGTGCTGAGTTGTGTACTGTTTTGATGTTGGTGTTATTACATCCCTGCCTTGCCACATCCATTATGTCACAGCATCATGAAAAGTGCAACATAATTAGTCACTTTGCCAGCTGCTGTTGAAAAACAAATAATAAAAGCAGAAGTAAACTAAATTTCATCACTAAAAATAAATTCCACTAAACATTCCTTAGAATGAAGAGACTTGATTAAAATCTGAAGCTTTCCTGGTTATTAGATGATTTGGGGTGAGTTTAGCAGTCATGGACCTCCATGTCTCTCCAAGTCAGTAAATCAGTGTAACACAGCTATGACACTGTAGACTGCGATGAAGGAGAAAGTGTTGGTTACAAGAGCTCTGAGAGACAAACCAGCCAGTAGCCAACCAATCAACTATCACAGACTGAGTTCAAAATGCCATTCTACATACATGCAAGTACCTTCTTCAGGGGTGGCCAAGGGGTGTGACAGCAAAGCTCAACTCTGACAAACAGCACCCCTGTGACAACTTGGGGGAGTAAACTGACAAGGAGGTGAGAGAAGAAAAGCAGCAGAAGTGCCGCCTACACTCACCTTTAGTACGGCTCTCCTTTCATGCTGAGAAGGAGGCAGCGAGGGATGCTGACATAGACTATAGTAGTCAATAATGCTAGTCCTCTGCCTATATCCACCAGTGTGGAAAGTGAAACCAGAAGGGGTCGTCCACTCGTTGGCCATCGGAGACTGACGTAGAAACCCAAACGTACAACCCTACAGCTCTTACACACACTCCATGTTAAGAGAGTGAAACTAAATTAATTGTAAACTAATTGAGGAGGAGTAAACAGATAGACTAACGAATCTGCCAACAGAGTACTAGATGAGCAAACAGTACGGTTGATGAGGCATTTGCTAGAAGTCATTAATCATGGCTAATACCTTAATACTGACTAGGAAAGGCAGAACAGAGATTGGTGGAGCATACCAACTTAGGCTGCTAGTTGGCTGCACATTCCATCACCCAGTTACCACTGCTCAGGCCTGGGTTGGTGCTTACCATGAATATTAATGAATGCAATTCCATATTTAGAGAGAACCCTTCAAGCCTGTGTAGGATACTGGCCCACTAAGATGTGTAGGATACTGGCCCACTAAATGTGTAGGGTACTGGCCCACTAAATGTGTAGGGTACTGGCCCACTAAATGTGTAGGGTACTGGCCCACTACCTTTCAGTTGCTCAAATAAAGACTGATTCTAGCAAAAAAACATAACCACACCAGTTATCTTCCCTTTATGTTAGGTTCCAAAACAGTAGAAATGTAAGTGCAGGTGGGCATCCAGTGGCACCGCCCCCCCCCCTCCCCGTAAAGATTGCTATAAAACTGTAGCATTTAAGAATTGCTGAGAAAATAGAAAAGAAAGAGTTGATATTAGATTCTGATTCACACACTGACAGCCAATAATATCCAGGTGTGGTAATAACTGACTAACCCTTATCACTGTGATTATTGAAACCAAAGGCATTAATATTATTAATAATTATAATGAAAACCAGTTACCCAGTAACAAACTGATTATTGTACAAATGGTAATGTACTTGTAGAATATTTAAATATATGTAAATACATGTGAGCATGCACACATCAGCTACTTATTTCTCACTTACACATAAACAATTCACTGCCAACACATCATTGCAATACAAGGTTAGGTTTAGCTTTGCATCAGGTAAACATAAACTAAAGCCTTGCCATTAAAGCTATCTTAATGAACACGACTGTAAACTACGTATTTCGAGAGCAGACAACTTCAAATGCATACACAGTCATAGTACACCAACACTTTGCCATGTTACAGGCTCACTCGGAACAACTTTTTTGCCATTTATGTCATACAAAAAATAAAGAGCCACAGACATTCAGTAGCTCAGCAACAAAGAGCATGCAGCTAGGACCAAAAAGAAAGTTTGAAACTACAACGGGAGCACGATGACCCTTTTCCCTTAACCCAACTCAATAGAAACACAACTTTGACTACAGCTACAACAAAAAAACGCATGCTGCAAGGCATCAAACACACACACCGGGTTTATGAAACAAAACATAGCCAACGGGCTGATACGAAACAAAGAAGATGCGACAAAACAGGAGGACTAAGCATGGCGGGAGACGAGGTGGAAGCACAGGGAGACAACGCAGCCCACAATGAACAACAAACCTCCACTGGTGGGCTTCTCATGGTTGGGAAATGAGACCGAGAATGTGAAACTTGGTCCAGAGTGAGGCCTACTGGGGCCGTAGCCTTAGCCCTCCTCTCTATGTTTGTAGCCGAGTTGGAGCGCCGCCTATGGCCCCTAGCTAGAGAGCTATAATGGGAGGAGGCTGAATCTAGACGCCTACTAGCAGCAGACATGGGTGCGTTGGCTAAAGACGAGCTGACTCTATGCTGGGACTCAGAAGCCGACAGCTGCCGCTGGTCTATCTAAAGGTAGAGAGAAGCAGCTGACTTGAGGGCGCATATAGCAGCTAGTGGCGGGCACTGCATATAGCAACAGCTCAATAAACCAATGGTCTTGATGCAGTCTTAAGAGTTGTCTACTTTCTGCACTTTATAACAAAGGGCAAGCAACTCCAAAAAATTTCAAGCACTTCCTAAAAAAAGTGTTTTAGTTGGCATATAAGTTTTAATATAAACTGGTATGAATTCCCTAAATGTACAATACAATCCTACCAGCAGTAAATATGCTGTATTTGTGTATATATTGCATCATTATAACTCATTTGCTTATTATAAAACTGAGATACACCCAACCAAGTTGCAGTAAGGTGGACACAGCTACACGGAATAATCCCCTTAATCATTAGTTATAGTAGACAACTCCTGAGAGATAACTTTAAGCTTGCCAGTAGCACTGAGAGAGTGAGGTAATTATTTAGTGCTGCTAAAAGGACAAACCCTAAAACAGCTGTCCTACACCGATTTAGGTATATACTATATATAATATAATATACAACATATACTCATAGCATGACTTCACCACCACCACCCAGCACAACAATCTACCATCACCTCGCTGTAACCCCCAGCTATTGACAGTGTGCCACTGAGTAGTATACAGAGTAGAAGACTGGCTAGTAATACAGAGTACCCACCACTTAGTATGCAGTCATGGCAGTGCAGTAACAATACATAGTTATTGACTAACAGTGCCATGGGTGTCCAGAGTCGATAGTTATAGTTGTGTAGTCACAGTAATGTGCATACTCACAGTCAGTGAGTATTCATAGTCACAGTCAGCACTCACTGTGATTATGAGTACTCACTGTCATTACTAACTATGACTGAGTACCGACAGTCACAGTGAGTACCGACAGTTACAGTGAGTACTGACATCCACTCCAAGTACTGACAGTCACAGTTATAGTCACAGTGAGTACTGACAGTCACAGTTATAGTCACAGTGTCACAAGATACATACCACAATCATTTCTGAAGGTTCCAGTACCAGACAGTCGTTTAGCCTTCTCCCTGTGGGGGTGTTGGGTTTCCCAAAGCTGAATAATAAAAATAAAATTATGGTAGTTGAGTGGGCAGTACATTTATAATAGGCAGTGGGACTGAATGTTACACAGAGGGCAGTGAATATTACGCAGTGAGGAGTGAATAACAGATACAGCAGACTACAACAATACATGGCAAGGGACACAGACAGACAACTCCCACTTCTTTGAAGTTGGTTTTTTTCTCTAAACCTAAAGTGCAGTGACAGGCAAAGATAAGAAACCAGGTGCCAAAAATTATACATTTAACCTTACCTGTGCTGGCCAGTACAGTACAGGTAAGGTGCCAAATCTCAGTCAGTAGAACAAAACGAGAGCGCAGGGTGTGTGTGTACTAGGATTACTATGGTAACCAAACTGTTTTCCCAATTTTTGAAATGACTGAACTAGACAAGGAAAAATAAAACACTAAAACCTAAACCAACCAAACTGCCATCACTCAAACGTCATTCTCTACCAAACTACCACCAGATTGGCCTTTGACCCCTTCACCAGCTAGCCATCTATCTCAATGACATAGAGAGTATGGCCTATAGCAGAAAGCACACCCCAGTCGTGTAGCCTATCTATAGTTGGTTAGCTTGCTCTCTTCTTGCCATATACTGCCCTGTCAGTATTACAGCAGCAGACTGTGTGTGGAGATCAGAGTCCATATCTCAGCACACTCTGTTTATCTTTCAGCCAATGAAAGGAATGCCATAGCCATAATATTTAGTCAACTGCATGAAGGACATAGTCAACTAGTGCAATGACTAGTTTCTAGCAAGTAGATGGCTGAGTGATGACGCTGACTAGCACAGGCAGCTCGGCAGCAGGCACTTCTCACTGAGCCCTCTTCTATAACTCCATTTATAGTTTAGGGGATCCCTGCTTTATTTCAAGGAAAAACAACTTCTCAAACTGATAATATTTGCCAACAGAAAACCGTTCATTCCATATACCTAGTAGATTGTATAGTAATGGCTTGCAAACTCTTTACAAATAAGTAAAAAGGAATGGTTTTTGGCTTTTATTTGATACAGAATTTCTGACCAAGTAGAAATATGGTCGCTGCTGGCATCACTGAAAAAGCTCAAAAAAGGAGCTAGACAGCTGTTCAAAACATACTTCTTTATTGACAATTACACAACAAACCATAATATATTGCTATATGCGTGAGGAAAGTACCAGTATATTAGAACACTTGCCATCAACTGACTAACATAATCGCTATGACTATGTAGCAGCAACTCCTGTGTGTATATTCCATGAATTTAGACTAACTACAGTGTAGAGAAAAAGAAGATATCACTGGTTATTACACTCGCATGTCATGTCATAAGCTAGAACGTCTTCAACCTGCGTGAACGCTGCGATGGTTAAACTTATAACAACCTACCAACTATGACATTGGATCCCGTGACTGTCCACTATATAAGGAATCCTGCCAACTGTCCAACTATTAACAAAACTTAACCCATTTTTGGTCAAAAGCCATTCATTTCTGTAGCACATTTACTATCAGGTCAAGTAATGAAAAAGACTAAGAATTTTCCATACACTCAGAAATTCTCTGAGACTTTTTCGCTTTTTACCTGTTCCCACGTCAAGGTAGGAAAACTGTCATGTAATTTGGGTGGTGCCTGGGCAGCCAGTTCTAAGATGAATCCATCAAGCAGTGCAGCCTATTGGAGTTATAATTGACAATTTTATTGTGCATCATCACGAGATTCAAGTAGCAAGAAGGGAAACCTCCTTTGATGTTGGCTTCTACTTTCACATCTATTTATACACCTATTGACATCAAAGTGTAGAGTGATTGATTTTATGGCTGCTAGTTATGCTAGTTATCATTTTTGAGAGAAAACTGGCCAGAATTAAGGTAAGTGTATGGAACCGAGGCTAATTTCAGCCTGAGAACTAGAGTCGAATTAGGCTAATCCCCCATCGCAACATTTGGCCCAATTTCACCGCCTTAATTAATAAATAAATTCCTATGAATCAATCAAAACACTTTGATTTATCTGATTTTTCCAACAAACATTGCTCTAGAATCTATAAGATTATGTTGGGCTGCACTCAAATGTTGTCGGATTGGGTGTTGAATCATGAGCCACAACAACACAAGGTTGAGTTCTGAGCCAATATTAGAGTGTTTATGGAGACCACGAGACGGAGTTTCGATATAGTCTAGTGGCGAGAGATTAGGGTATGAACAGCCAGCCACATGCACCATCTTCCCTGGTGGGAGATATGTGTCCCAAATAGCCATAGAAGGTCAAGATGGTAGACGCAGGGAACAAGTGGTATATTTTACAATCATATGGTCAATTGCAATTGGTGTGTGGATAAAAGGAAATACACTTTTGTAACTGCAAAAACCTCGTTATTTAAAATAGCTTGTCCATGAGTAACAGAATATAGTGAACTTTTTTCCTAATTTTTGGACTCCATTGCCAACAATTTTAGATTTTAATAAAATTATATACCAACAGATCCAAATAACAAGTATTACACTTTCAACTAACAGAGTGACTATAATTTTAACACACTTTATCTAAATATGTAATAAAGAGACACAAGTATCAAGTAAAAAGCAGACAGCTATTGGGTACCTGAGCCATGCATCTTTAATTCCACAGGTGAGTTCCCTTCGGTACGACTGATATATAACTGGGTGTGTGGACAACTGAAGAGACTGGCGAACAGACTGTCTGACAGACTGGTTGTTGCTGAAGTTCCAGTGGTGCATAGACGCCTCCACCTCGCGCCTGATCTCCACAAAGTGCAGCTCCCGGTACGGCTGAGACATACCGTCAAAGTAGTTTAGTTTAGGGAGTTCAACTTCTTAAAGCATTCCGAGTGAAAGCAAGGGCAAGTACAAGTATATTCCCACGCAGTAAGCTCAATAATCTTGGTCTGATGTAACAATGCAAGAGTGAAACTTGCTAAGAAGGAAGCTGATCTGCTAATCTGCCACCATTGATGAGAATTCACCTCAACAAGTGTTTGAAGCCTGAAATTGGTCTCAGCCGATATCTTCCAATAATGTAAGCTGATATTAATGAATTCAGTTGTTTGCTATCAAAGCTGAGCTATTAGCTCTATTGTGTGAAGCATAGAAACGAAGATGTACGTAGCACGAACTCAAACGAGAGAATGATGATTCACTGTGAATGTCATTAAACCATCATCAATTTGATGTTTACTATCAAAACACAGCAGATCCGATGTCACACTCGCTCAGTAGGACTGACAAGGCGTAACGCAGGCAATCTTTACATCCAATCGGGTGAGGGTTTGTGCCGAAGAAGCAGTAACTACTATAATAGCTTGTGTATCTAATTTATGCACGTATCTTAGTAGATATAAAAATGTATCATCACTTTACTATTCGATTACCCTTGTAATGCATCTAACAGTGGGTGATGGCAGAGGTTAGCTGCAAGTAGTAGTAGTAGCAGCAGTAGCAATAGAAACCCCAAAATAGTACCATCTTATATGGTGTATAAGCTGTATGTAAATAGCCCAGAAATCTTTTTACACAACACACTATCTTTCTTATCTTTTTTCATCATTTCATTTGAAGATTGCATGAAGTATAAAAACTAAAAGCTTAAAAATTAAAAATTTCATTTTTTTCATAGCTAACAATCTACTACATATATTGTATTAAATATCACATGTATTATACATATATAATTACATATATTTATAATATAAACGTAATTAGAAAAAAAAGAAAAGGCGACAAGAGCTCCTATTATAGCTGTTAACTAAAACATCACCCCACTACTGTATTTCATCACCCTATATCAAAGACTGGTGAGTTAAACATGCAGTGAGAGCATGTGTGCACTGTGCTGCCATAGGACAAGATTCATTATAAGTAGATTAAAAACAAGATCAAAGGGTCAGCTTGTCAGCCCTGCATGTCCTCCGCTATCTTTCACTGCTGCCGATGTGTTCACATTGATTCAACTTACGCCCTAAGGGGGGTTTAATTTTCATTCACAGTGGGTGATTAATTCCAATAGGCCAAGTTGCTCAATATTGTTAGATTGAACTATTGTCCGTAAAAACATTTAGCTTTAGAAAGTTCAATGGACTTGTTGACAAATTTTGAGGGCTGAAAATCATAAACATAACCTCTTTGTTTTTTTTCATTTTAGAACACAGTCTTTTAATTTTCTCTGATCTTGCATCCAACTTGAGCTTTGTGTGGGGTAGCCTACTGTTGACAATGGAGGGGAACATCTATTATGGCTTTAGCTGCTGTCCACACACTGGTAAGAGGGGGTGTTGGGGCCCGAGGCCAGACTGTTGGCAGGCAAGGAAGAGGATTTGGTGAGATGTGTAGATAGATGGTGGTTTATCACCACAGGCAGGATGCCACACAGTTAGTTACATCACGTCACAAAAGAATCTAACCTAGTTATACAAACTGTCAGCCTACACGTGCACTACAAGACAAATTACTTGAGGTATGATTCTAGTGGGTTTCTAATAACCTTATATTCTCAGAATATGTGAAAACTCAATTAGTCGGAATGATCAGGAGTCCGTTACTTGCCTTTCGGAACTTAGGCTATCCACACAAGCAGTAATACAGTAACAGTACCACTAGACTAAAGCAACCTTCACCGAGATAGTGATAGCTATACAATACTGAATGAATCTGGTCATCAACTACTCTGATGTATAAGTTTGACAGGTTTTGGCAACAGACCTCCACTATAGCTTATAAAAAACCAAGTATGAAAAAGCAATAAGAAATACCACAAAACTGGACTCATTGACAGCAAGTAGAGACTAGTCCATGTGTTCAGAGACTGAGGAGTAGACTAGCTTGTCTCCGTCACATACACCAGATGTGGTGATCAACAATACGAGGCAGCAAAAGGGTGCAGTTCTTGACTTGACAACAAAACCACCAACGCTGACTGAAAAATGATCATTTTAGAGAACTTTACAGTGAAATACACCACATTTCTCAGAGTGCCTGTTGTTGAGGTTTAACTCATCAATCCCAGATTACTATGAGTAAATCGTCTCCCCCTCAGTCCTAAACAATTTGATGACTTCCGGGTGTGGTAGGGTAGAAACATGCAATATGGGGGATATATTTGATGAAGACTGCATGTAGAGATGATATTTGCTATAGTACTATGCTATAAGGTTCTGCTCCAATTATAGGTTAAATGTTCATAGCAAAGGCCATTATATTCTGGCATTTTATCTCTCTTAGAGTCATTAACCCTTTAGAGGTGTAAAGTGGCCATAAACCAAAAGGGGTTTCATTATGCTTAAAACTTGCCTCCAGGATTGCGCTTTTCATTCATATGCATAATTAGAAGGCAATCTTAAAGGTGAAGGTACAGCAATGCTCCAACCCGACAAGGTTTGACGAATGCAAGTTTAACCCTGACAAGGTTAACTTTAAGAATTACATGAAGTATTCTATTGTAATCCTAGGAGAAACTTTCAAACGTCACAAAACTTTTATTTATGCAACTTCTCCCAACACCAAAATTTTAACACCTATCAAAGCGAAATAATTCAATAGAAGTACAGCACTGAGTTATACAACATGAGGTGAAATTTTACTGGAATTTACAGCAGTACCAAAACCATTACAAGCTGTATAAGGCACCCAAGGTTCAAATCATAATATCAAATGTAGAAATCACTAAATGTTCTGATATTTAGAGGTCAGAGGTTTAGCCATCTGAAACAAGTTTAAAGATAATTTTCTCCCCCTTTGTATTGGCACATTTTACTTATAATTTCCCAGAGACTGTTTCAGGAAAGTCTTAAAATGATGGGGAAGCTGTGATTGCATCTGCTCCAACAGATAGTAAAGACTAAATACATAAATTCAACACCACCAACAATAAGCAGGTAGTTGTGACCAATGACAGCACAGAACAGGTGCTAGACAGCAACATGGCAACTTCAGTGAGCAAAAAACTCAAATGAGCCGTCTTAGGAATTGTTTACTGCTGCCAAAGAGCCTGGAGCTAGGATAAACAATAACACCATGCAGTGGGCCTGAAATCTAACCCTTCCAATACTTTGCTACTGGATAGAGAGTAAATCTGCATATACTGTGCATAACTGATGTAATATATGCACAGCTATGTGTCATTTCCGATCTATCAAATACCAGAAACTGAACATCTTGTAGCTACACTATGTGGGTCACATTTACTGACAGCTCTGACAGGTTCTTGAGGAGAGTTAACATGGAGAATTTCATTGAGTAAATACCCATTACCCATAATCCACTCAGGAAATCATTAAAATGAGAAACACTACAGTGTTTGCTGCAGAAAGTAACAAATTAGAAGCATTGAATGAACTTTCAACCCCATTGACATGATGAAAAGTACACTATTTCTCAGTTTAAGTAATTTCATCAGTAAACCCAGGCAACACCACCACAACACAAAGACTGGAACACAACAGTAAAATGTAGAAAGTCAAGTTTACAGAGCAAAAAGTCAAGTCAAGGAAGAAAAGGCTAGTTAATGGCTGACACAGCATCTTTACTTTGAAGCAGGTACACAGCCTGTAGCTGCTGCAGTGCAATGACACAACTAATTGACTATACATCAGAACCTATAGACTAGTAGAGTTTATAACAAGGAAGTGGGAGTTGTCTGTACACTGTGCCATGAAACTACAACTACACAATTAATCCTACACCAGTGTTGCTTATGCATTGTAGATAGATAGAAACTTACGTTTTTCTAGGCAGATACATGGAGGGGTTGATGAATACTGATCCAGTTAGTAGGATGTACCAGCAGCGTGCGATATCTCCTTCTCTACAGGTACATACAGGTAAGTTATAAATATATACAGGTAAGTTATAATATATACAGGTAGGTTATAATATATACAGGTAGGTTATAATATATACAGGTAGGTTATAATATATACAGGTGAGTTATAATACATACAGGTAGGTTATAATATATACAGGTGAGTTATAATATATACAGGTAGGTTATAATATATACAGGTAAGTTATAATATATACAGGTAGGTTATACTATATACAGGTGAGTTATAATATATACAGGTAGGTTATAATATATACATGTAAGTTATATGTAGAGGTAAGTTATATGTAGAGGTGAGTTATAAGTAGAGGTAAGTTATAAGTAGAGGTAAGTTAGCAACTCTGACAGAGGTAAAGAAGAAACTACCAGTCAGGGATAACCACAGCAGTGTGACCTGACGCTTTACAATGAAAAGAATGCATGGCTCTAACACTTTGTATGAATATAACCAAAAAATGGACACTCTGAGGGAAGTATTGCTGTGAGTTAGCCTCCTACTAACTATGACACAACTGCATAACATAACGTGTACCACCAGTACAATTCGTATTGAATACGGGCTGAAGAGCTGCAGTGACAGCACAATGTGTGGGAGGTATCACAACCCCCATGAGATCGACAGCATGAGGCCCACCATTCACTCAGTCAATAAGTAAAACAGTTACACTGGCATCAGACAGCACTTGTTTACCTCCAGAGTAGAGCGCTGCCGTCATGGTATTCGTAGGAAACCACTTTACTCAGCCTCAACAATGCTACCTCCCTGAGATGGTTGAGTCCTTCGATAGTGTTGAGATAGTGAGAGATGAACTGGAGATCCTGTAACGCACAATGTAATACCATCAGCAATACACAACATTGTTATACGACCAGTAACATGCGTGGTTAGTATATACATGGTTAGTAATACAACTGTAGATACATGAATAGTTATATAATGAGACATTGTTATACCTCTACTGCATATGATATGTGTAAGATAGTCTTTTTGGTGAAGTATATTTATTGTAGTGTAGGTGAGTGGAGACAACCACTCATTTTATGTTATAATAAATAATAGTAGTACTATTATTATTATTATTAGTTCCTGGTGGTGCTCTAGTAATCATAATGGTGGTACAGACCCATACAAATTTACTCTATAAATAAACCCCAGGCTCAATTTACAAGCATATCTTGGCAACTTTACAAAGAGCTTCTTAGTAATTAGAGTTACATAAACTTTTTATATACAGCTGAATGGAATAATTTTTAAAAATCATTAAACAACACTTTCCAAGACCTTGTCACATGTAACTCAACCCCTATAGCACGTAAAGTACGTATGCAGCCATTGCTAGAAATAAAGCAGGATTTTACACAACCAAACAGAAACCAGGCCTTGCGAGCTGCATTTCATTTAGAAAACACGTACGAAAAGTTGTTAACTTTTTTGGAATGAAGTCCATTGAAAAAATCTAGAATTGAACAAAGTAAGATCAAACTACTACTAGTTGTACAAATCAGTGTCTAATATGACGTTATGCTGCAGCAGCTAGAACAAAAGAATAGATTATGAAATGCCTATCAAATGACATTATGTAAACACAACTATTAGGTTACATAATCGCTAGGAACAATACTGCACTGATAGACCTCTGCATTTCGTCATAAGATTAGAATGAGAGTCTTTATACTGAGTACAAGTAGTTAGCAGATTAGCTTGCAGATCTATATAACTCTCAAGTATAGTTGATAGAGACTACATAGATAACTTAATCATGATATACACTATACAGCGACAACCCAACGCTATTAATTCTATAACCAATCACTCTCTTGACCCCAAGCCGAACTTTAGGAAATAAAAAAATTCAATTACTGAATTGAAAAAGATCCAAACACTAAAAACAAAGAGTTGGCACAAATGAGCTAGGAGTTCTAAAGTATAGCTTCTCTGCACTTACTGACACCCCCTCAATATATAACAGAATAGATCTTACACTAGATAGGAAGATAGCCAGTGGAGTAGACCAAGGTGTGCGTGTGTATAGTAGTCCGTATAAACTAGCACAGCCGAGTGAAATGGTGCATGCAGTCGTGCAAGCGTGTGATGCATTCACTAGCAATGTGATATAACAGCAGGCTGCAGAATGTTATAATTCACACTGGCTATATTTATAGGAGAGTGGATAAATCAATATCAACTGTACATGTTATGCATGCAGTGGTGCCTGCAGCTGGCTCAACTAATAACAGCATAGGGAGTTGTAGTGAAGATACACTGCCAATATTGCTTGGTAACACAACTTAGCAATCTAATTACAGCATACAACACGTATTCCACTCACAATACGACACTGTCATACCATGTGTGCATTTGTATTAGTGCCCTTTCAATAGCATGTATATAATAACATTGAAAGCTGGTCCACTGACCACTAGATCGAAGTTGATTGACCTCTACAGTTATTATACACTTCCATTAGCACGAGAGAGTGAAGACCTCGCCTGGATAGACTTGCAAGTGCACAGTTATGTAAGCTGATTTATGACACTAGTGCGTCAGCTGCAGGGTGACTGCCGTGACTGATTGCCAAAGAAACCAAAAGCAAGAAAGAAGGAGAATAAGTTCACTACTCCAAGACTGCATATAATAGTTTTTGGATCTAGTGGAGAGAAGACAATTAATAGACATAACTATAATCTATAATAAGTGTGTTCTACATACTTTTCAATTATGAAGTATTTTAACAGCTATAAACTATGCAGTCACTTTCACCAGCACACAGGGCACTTACAAGGTTTTAACTCTAAAGTCAATTGAATTATCACCTAAACTGCTGAAGTATAAAATACATGTAATTCAATTTTTTCGGTTATTTTTACATTCAGACTTACATCCTGTTTGAAAACGAATTGATGGAAAAACTAGCTCTATCCTAGTTCAACTGACAGGGGAATCTAGTATAGGAAAAGACAACTACAACAATAATCTGAATTTGTTACGAAAGACTGTTAGGTAAGCAGTTATCACAGCCGCACGTGCAGTATAAGTGGCACTGGTACTGCACGTGCTCAGCAGCTATGACTCATGCATACCCAATACTCGAGGCGCACTAATTTTAGCTGCTGCAAAATCGCTAAAAATCCGGTTGATTTTGGATTCTGGCCATTTCTCTTCGGTAATGACCCACACACTATAGTGGTAGGGGCAAATTGTTTAACAGCAATGTAATAAAGGGTAGACAACTTCCAATATGATTGTTTTGCACTGATAGCAATTCAGGAATTGTATTTTATAGACATACTTGTTGACTCTAACTTAAAGTACAAGTTTAGACAGTGTTCGACTATCAGAAAAGAAGTGTTAGCATGTTCAGATGCTGTGCTAAAATAGACTCTTCAGTTGACCATTTGCTGGTCAAAACTGAAATATTTATTTTTGATTACAAATAAAATCGAAAAAGCGAAATTAGTAGGTTTTGACTAATTTTCTCAAAGTATGCTGTTATACCTATAGATAGCAGTAAAACTTAACTTTATACAGCAACCTAGCTTTATTCTCACATACACTTGGGAAATACTCAGTCTATTGGTAAACTTCAGTTACTGCTTACAACTGCAGCTATGACAACATTAGAACCTCATTTTAAAAGAAGAATACTTTAAAGTTTAACACGTCTCAAGAGTGATTCCCACAAACAAAAAACAAGCAGCTTTGAAACATGAATATGGGGACAGGTCTAGAGAGGGTCACCTGTTGAGATCTTTCAGCTGGCAGTTTTTGCAGACTGTACACCAATCTTCTGTCCATTCTATCCTAACATCTTAAGAAGAGTTGAAGGTGACTGCATCCAAAGCTAGAAACAACAGAGCATACACTTTAGGCAACATTTTGAACTCTAAATCACACCTCAGAGGTTGAACAAAAAGAGAAATGACCATCGGTCGATACTATGAGCTCTCGATAAGTGGTGCAGAAAAGTAAAATAAAAATAAAAATGGCAAGCTTCAGCGAACAGGGCCACTAAATCACTGAAAAGGAAGACTACTCCAAGGTTTACAAAATAAAATAATACTACTTACGACCATATGCTATATTAGCTGCCATTTATTTCTATGGAGAAAGCATTATCTCAAGACAGTGCCAACTTAATATACATTAGCTTAAGGTGGAGAATCAACTTTAAATAACCAACTGTTGATTGGCTATGACTCAGCCTAAAGTTATCACTAGTTAATAAGCGGAGGTGATTGCAAGGAGTAACAGTAAAGTTAGTGCAAATACCACAACCACCACAGAAGTCAATGAATGTTTTCAAAAAATTACAAAAATAAATCTTATAACTTGCTGTTAATGCAATACGATATATACACTTTATCCACAAAACTAAAACATGTGGTTTAATAAAGACATACGCAAATAACCTAAGAATTAAAATCTAAGCATTAAAATTACTTCAAAATTAAACCTCCTTTTAAAAATAGAAGAAATGAAGCAGGTATTTCATAGAATTTGAGTGCTTAAATTCGGAGCATCACTTTAAAAACGATGACAAGGTTAATCATTGTTATCAAGGTCAGGGTCAACGTGACAGTTGGTGAAATACGTGCACGTAAATATAACCACTGTTGACTGTGAATGTACAGATTAGTTATTAAGGTATGTTAGTGTTATTTCATGTAGGTGTGGCGAAGTTAGCATAACTACATATGATAAGCTTATATTTTAAGTATTTAATATTCATACACATTGAATAACCATAACTGTTAAAATCATTATCAATTATCAACAAAAAATCATTGTGATTATAGAATACGGAGTTAGATATATTTTATACCTTATACGATGCAACATCAACACATAAAATAGCTTGAAACATCAATTGAAAAAATAAAGCAAACTAACTGCAATCATTGGAAGTAAAAATTATCATAATATTGGTAAGGAATTTACCTGGCTTATTGGTTTGCCATAGAGAGTTTGTTTTTATTATTAATAAAAAACTAAGCTTTTTCCCATTATAAATAATTATGATTACCATAAGTTGATTCTTTGAATATTAATGACTAGAAACTAAGCAGAATATTATCCATATAAATATTTAAGAAAAAGAGACCATTTAATGTACAAATTTGGCATGATATTATAGCTAGCATTGCAATAATGCATTTGATTTTGTGTGCTCGTTTTAAAACAGGTTTTCAAACAATTGCATATATTACACAACCTAAGTAGATTGAAGTAGCATTATTGAAGCTTCACAAAGTTCGTAATTTCCATGAGCACAGTCATTTTGTTTAAAAAACAGCAAAAAGTAAAATTTACAATAAAAATTAATGCAGAAACCTAAGAAAACCATGAGCTATGCACTCACAAAAATAGAATACATTTTCTACAAATATTACTAAATAGTTCAAAAAATACAATTCAAGGATTTCAACATATTGAGTTTTTTCACAATCTACTATTGGAATGAGGACATTGGTCATGACATCCCTAAATAATTTCTAATGTTTATTACTTAGGTAAAACTACTAAAGGTGTTTTAATATATAATAATAATTTGTTTTAAACTAAACACAAAACTAGTTAAAATAGCAGGGGTTATTTTTCAACTAGTTTCATGCATTTACTTACTCTGAGGATATACTAAAGCTCTAACGAAACGCCAGTAAAATAAGAAACAGCAATATAGTTTTGATAAAGCCCTGTAATGCATAATCATTGAAATGAAATATAAAAACTGAGTACCACTGAGAGCCTTATTCTCAGATTCTTCCCAAAAAGTAATAAGGTATAACTAAATCTGCTCATAGAGTAGGAAATTTTTATACTCATAATGTAATGCTCATCATGTATCAGTTCAAAGCAAAATTTAGTAACCATGACCATCACAAAAATGATCATAATGACAATGATTACTACTGTGGAGATTAAATCTAATTACTGTGAGTGTGATTATCACTATATCTATCAATAGTAATAGCAATGGGATCAGAAAATTGCTGTTGAACAATTATGTTTATAAGTGAAATTGAAGTTAAATACAATTTAACACAGTAAACGTAGATTTAGATTAAGCTTTTTTATTTTAACTTTTTTTATCATTATGACCATGACTATAGTCATAATAATAGCCAGAGTGATACTGATAGTGTTACTATAAGTATTAGGCTAGGTGTATCAGTAATATAAATATTAATAAATTTAAATATAACTAGCACATAAACTCATAAACTTGTTATTAACACTATAGCCTCAAGCACTGCTATTACTATTAATAATAGTTATAGTAATAGTAATGCTTCAGTTTTAGAACAACAATAATAGCATTATAAATATACCAACTATTGTTATACTTCTTGTATTTTAATTTCACATTTAACAACTTTCAAGTTGAATGATATAACTATATACTTATAACTACATTATTTTTGATTTTTATAATGATATTGATAATAATAATATCCTTAAATCATTTAATAATATTACTATAAATATAATGATTAAATTCATTCATATTCAATATCATTATGAAAATGATTATAATCTTAATGATTTAGACTATCAATGCCTGCTAGAGAACAGAGCAAAGAGGTTTACGATAGGATTAGGTGAGGATTCAGACAATCAATTAAGTTCAAATGATCATGATGATAATACTAATAGTAGCAACTACTATCATTATTATTACTATTACTATTTGAGTATTGGTATTTGAATTCCCATCATCAACATGATCATTTTAATTTTAATTAGTAGTACTTATATCTTATAGTATAACTATAAGTATTACTATTAGTATAAGTTACACTTATACTAATAGTAATACGTATAGTATAACTATAAGTATTACTATTAGTATAAGCTACACTTATAGTTATAAATTATACTTATAAGTATAACTTTCTCATAATTATACTAATAGTTAGAGTAATTTATACAGTTAGTACTAAATCTTACAATTACTTATGAACTTAGAGTTATAGTCTTATACCAATAGGCAGTAACAGTAACAGTAACAATAATAGTAATACTAATAGTAATACTTATACTTGTAGTTACACTAATACTTGGATCTGGGATTTATCATTTTAAATTTATGCGTATAATGATTATTTTCATTTTATAATATTAATAACTGTCAGTGTGAGTGCCAGACCCAGTGTCATAGACATAACCCAAAGGCAAAGCCAAATGCTTAGCCTTATCAGTCTTAGGCGTATGACTATGCTCATGCTGAGGCTAGAAATTTAAATAGAAATTCAATCTCAATCCGAAACTGATTTAATCTCACTGTGACTGTGAGTGTTTTGCTTTTAGCTTTACTTCTAGTTTTTGATTTTAGTTTTTACTTTACATCTTCTAGTTTTTGATTTTAGTTTTTACTTTACATCTTCTAGTTTATATTTTTCTTTTAGTTTTAGGAACATGAACAGTGAACTTGAACTTAAACTAAAACAGTTTGAGTTAAAGTTGAAGTTCAAGTTGAAACAGACTTTGAATAAACGTTGCAAGCAAAAGGGCATATTATTAAAAAAAACTATTGCACATAATTAATAAACTGGCACTTACATTTTTTTTCTTCAACAATTATAAGTTTCCCAAATTGAAATCATTTACTATCACTATAACTATTACTATTAGATTTAGTATTGCAATTGTATTTTATTTGAAGCAATCATGGCGTTAAACAGTTTCCGGCGTTTCCGGCGACCTATTTTTTCAGCGAGTGTATTTTTGTTTGGAAAATCCGAGCAATAATGCAACCTTCAATATAATATTTTATAATTTATTCTTCATGAACTTTAGTAGAAGAAATTTCCAACTTAGTTATCCTTCGACTATTATAACCTGACATGTTTTAAAATATTATGGTAATTTCTTTATTAACTTTTATGCAAGCTTTTATCATTTAATTTACATTTTTATGTCAACAGCATCAAGAGCTAAGTTCTTACTAAAATAATATATGATATATGGTGGAGTAGAAGCAGATCAAAAAATACGATTAGCCTTACACCTGACATTAAGAGTTTTTTAATGAGGTGGTTGTAGCTACTGCAAAAGATAACATAAACATAAAAGCAAATAGCTCCAAAATAGATACTCTCGCTCTCCTATTCAATGATGTGCATGGAGGAAATAGAGTGAACCCATATGTGTATTTACTCTATTGTGCAAACGCAATAATTTAAAGAATTTTGGCTTTTAGTAGCTTGAGTATCTTACTAAGTCAATATACTACGCACTGTTGGAAGTTTTCATAGTTGTTGGCACCCCACCCAGTAAAGACGTTTTGAAGGAGCTAGGAGTTGAACCAATGACCTAACACCTACTAAGTCAAAGAAGAATCTAAACTGAAATGATGTGTTAAAGAGTGCTTGAGTAGCCAAGATTTTATGTATAGACTACACAGTTTTGATTATTTATGTGAGTTACTTAAAATAGTATTTTATTTGTTTGTTTGTTTACTTAATTATTCATTCGTTCACAAGCAACTGTGCTCTGTAAAGATTTTCAATTTCATATATTCTTCATTTTGTAAATCTCAAGCCTCAAGCTAATTTAATCTATAATTATTTGAACTGGTTTTTGATGATACAGAATCGTTGCAAAAAATTCAGACTGTATACAATCAGCTCCTACCTGTGTAACATAATATGTATAAGTATAATACTATAAAGGCAGTTAGTAAGACGGTAAAAGTAATTTTGTTTGTTACTTTCAGCACACACAAAACTGTTTTTTTTCATAAGCTATTTAGTTTGAACGCATTACTAAATCTGTATCAACAGGCAGCATATTTTTACATATTCTATATTTGTAAATAAAAAACATAATATGGAGAAGGTACCAGGCGATACAACACTGAAAACAAGCAAAAACTGCACATTACACTCTGATTTACTGAAGGCTATAATCAATAAATAATTACAAATTGTTAATAGCTGCTTAAGATTTATAATGTTTTCTACCCGACCAGCAGGTAGGTGAATAAATATAACCTATTTTTCACCACAATGCACAGTATATTTCCTGGACTACTCAACATTATTAGCATTAATTTATATAATATAGTATAATAACAAAAAGTTAACTTGCAGCCTTTCTACTGCAAGTTACATTAAAGTTGAAAAACATAACCAGTATTAGTGATATGACACATGATCTATTATATAATGCATTTTATTATTGTAATAAGCATTAATTTGTGTTAATTCACTGCATGAATGTTTAAATTGTACTAACATATTAATATAGATATGCCTAAAACTATATTGCACAATAAATAAATTTATAAGCACTAGTACATACATCTTAGTGTTAAATGAGTTGCCAGCTAATCAGCATAATGATATGCGTTTGAAATATTATACTAGAACAATAATATGGATAATTTTGTTTGGAGTATGAAGTAAATTTTTGCAAATGTGTCTGCCTTTGCTAGGTTATGCGAAAATTAATGTTTAATTTTTTAAATAAAACTTTTCAAGGAATAAGAATGTGATAGCATGTTTATAACATTTAACCTGCTGCAACTACAAATTACTAGTTGGATGTCATAATATGAAGTAAAAATAAAATCTACCAACCAGCATCTATGGCCAGAATATCTAACAACTATGAGTCTTTAGGCTTGCTAATAAGTCATATCTTTTTCAAAACTCATGTAAGCCAAACAATTAACTATTACAATACTTGTGATAATATTCAGTATAAGTTTTATCCATCTTAATAATAAAAGGAAACGGCCTATAAAGATAGACAGTGCCTATATAAGACTTACGGTAAGGTCCAAATTATGGATATACAATATTCTGTCTCAAACTATAAATTCTTTCACGCAGCTTGATGTCGTAAAAGTAAGAAGTGATCTCCTACGGAAAGTATAGCAACAGCTGTCCATAATGCTTGATTATATGTGAAAGAATGAGTATGCTGTGTAATGTCGTGTAAATTATTTTTGTTGAACAGTATCTAGAGTTGTCTTTCCTACTGCACTATAATAACCTATTGCTGTGGAGCATGGTTATTTTTGGTTATTGGTGACGAAGTAATGAGTTTATCTGCTTCTGTGTTGCTATATACTGCCCCGTACTTTGAGTTATATCCAGTTAGCTCAATCTGAAACCACAAGAGTTGCATTAATTCTTTTAATTTGGTGAGTAAAACATTGGTTTTGCCAACAGATGAATTTAGTTGAAAGTTATATACAAAGCATTCTGGGTGCATGTTCACTGCAATGCACTAACCAATTAATATGAATTGCCTGTGTACTGTAATATAACAAAATAACATATATAAATAAAAACAATTCACACAGTATTATATAAAGTAGATTCAGTATAATACAATGTATTGTAATATATAATGCAATATAATATGTATAATATAGGAACAATAATTTCATTTTTATAATTTAATATAATATTATATTATATAAAATAAAATTAGGTGTATTACTAAAGGAAACATGTTGAAGCATGTACATCTGTAAAATTAAACATGTGACTAAAAATTCCAACTGAGCAGAAATCCTGACTAAATACAGCTACATGTATTAGCAAAATGCTTCAAAACTTGAAAGAAGAAGGCAACTCCTTATTATGCAATGACTGCTCATCTCACTAGCGACTATTTTCAACTTTTAAATTCTATACAAAATAGAATAACAATTTTGTTTGAAAGATGAGTGAATTCTTAAGGCTAACCTTAGTTCCATTTTCATGCCTGGGAGACTCAACTATATCAGCAGCTCTAAGTATGTCCGGCCCGACCGGCTCATTTGAATCAGGAGCAGTAAATTTGCCGTTGGTTGAAGCTATATATAAGTTTAATTCTCTTTCATTCACTACGGCATTTAGTCGATCAACTCTAGATGGCAATCTTCCCGTCTCAAACAGCATCTTGAATAATGCTACAAAATGTATTCAAATTATTACCAAAATACACGGTAAAACATGATCTAATATAATGTAAAGTGACAGACAGACAGAGAAGGTATAAAAGTGAAGTCAACTAGACAATATTTTTTGTATAAGTGATAAAAATTTGAAATAGCTTGGTTTAAAATGTTAATCAATTTGGTTTTGTAACAAATTAAATGCGTAACAAAGTAAAAGCTAAAAAGAAAAAGCAAAGTGTATCGCGTTAAGTGTAAGGCCACACGGCGCGTTTTACACGAGCGTGACGTGCGAGAAATCCTATTAGAATACATGCTAGTGACCTGCCACACACAGTGCGTGTGTTGCGAGTGCAAAAATTTATTAGCCATTGATGTTAGCGTTAAACTTTACTGCTCGCCTGCAGACGTTTGTTTTTAAACTACGTCATCGGCAAAGTGATTTGGATATTAAATAAAAGCGGAAATGCAAACTATATAAAACTGTTTTAATTCAGCTCGCTAGAAGCTAAATCGTAAATTAAAATAAAAAAATGTACTCGCTAAATATTACATGGTAATAAGCCAATTAGATCAAACACGCACGAGCGTGTCGCACTTCTCGCTTAGCATGTTAGAGGCTTGAAAGTCCGCACGCAACATCCAATTTTTGGGCTAAATGGGATTTTTCGCATGTCACACTCGTTGTAAAACGCGTCGTGTGGCCCTACACTAAAAAATCCTCAAATTGCCAAAGATTCTAAAAATTGTCTTTACCAGAAACAGCAATCTCTACAGCTAAAGCAATCAGCATAGACATAGTTTTGAAAGGAAAGTTCTGTGTTTGCTCCACCTCATCATACCAAGGATACTTGATTGCTGCCGGGAAGTTGAGGATCTTCTCTCCTCCTAGCAGCCTCAAACATATAGCTGTTATGTAACCCGCCAGTGCCCCATAGGCGTTCACCTAAAAATATGCATTTATGTTGTAGTGATGAGTTTACCCAGTGTCCCCGTGGTGTAACGGTTAGCACACTTGCTTGCAAGCCAGAGGTCTCGGGTTCGATTCCCAGTGGGGGCAATTACTTTTCACATGTATAGAGAACACTCACATTTGAAGAACTTAGACGAAGCTTGTGTTCCATATCTAGCAAAAGAAGTTATGTTCTCACAAAAATTTCAACTGTGCCCCAAACGAAAAGTCATAAAGAAGATGCATGATAGAATTTAGGCTGCTGAAATTTCTCTGATGCTTCCCTTTAAACTGTTACCAGTTGGACTGCAACTAAACAATTGGAAGAACCTACTTTAGTATGGTATTGCAACATGATCTTACACGACTAATTATTAGTTAATTACTAGCTGTTACATAAAAAACAGCTAATTTATCAATTGACAATTTCAGTGCAATCTACACTTTTGATGCTAATTTAGTATATTTATTTTTATTATAAATCTAGCTGCTATTGCTACTCTGATTTTAAAAGCTTCCTGTATTAATTTATCGATTTGTACAAAAGCATTCATCTATGCTTTTCTTTTGTATTACTCAGTAGTGTAACTGTTACTTTTTGGATGAAATGTATAACTCACGGTACGTCTTATATATTTGCTTAGTTTTGTAATTACTATGCAATATTCACTTTTCAGTAATACTATAAAGGCCAGCTATAATGAACTAGAGGAGGGGTCTGTCTAGTGGTGAAATTTCTTACAGTACACCAAATTGCTGACTTTATGCAATGACAAATTAGGAGCTATTCCACTGACAAGAGTATGTTTTTTAGTCATAATAATCAACAGCGAATGAGATTTTTCTATATTTTTCTATTTCATGTTTTATAAATACAATCTGTTTAATAAGCTGGGAATCACTTCCTTTTATCAAGGTTGCTTTATAGGTATAATTTTTACATTTGAACAAATAATTGTAGCCAAGTGGGTTAGCCGAGCAGTGAGTGGTTGTCTTACCATCACACAACTATTATTGATATACTCAGCATCAATGCACTGCATAATTACATATAACGCCAAATTACGTCAATGTGTAATGTTCACCTTTACAGGATCTTATTGCACAGTTAGCATTAAATAAACTTATGCACATTGCAGCGTTTAGTTCAACTTACAAAAGGAACATAGACGACGCACACTAGTTGTGGGAACAGAATGACGTAGACCAGGTCTGAGCACAACGTCCACAGTCCGTATATAGACTTGATGAGAATACCCATAACTGTGGCCATAACTCCAAACACCAGTACAGAGCCTCTCATTACCCAAACTATCTCTCTCTCACTTGCCTGAAAAACTGAGGATTATAGGAAAACTCAAAAATTTCAATATTTGTGATATAATGCTATGTATAAGTGGAGTATTATTTTATACATTATATTATAATATTATACATGGCGCATTACTGTACATTGTACATTATACAGTGTATTTTATACATAATGTATATTACACAGTTTAGATATCATATTATATTATAGTGTATATTATATATAGTGCATTATATACAATGCATTATATGCAGGATAAATTATGCAGTGCATATTTTACATCCTATATTTTATTTATAGTGCACAATATGCAAGATGTTATAATAAAGTATATTGCACGCACACACACACACACACACACGCACGAACACATGCACACACGCACACACACGCACGGGCGCAGTAATTTATTATTAATTTTAAATGAAAAACATATTAAGTAAAGTAGAACAACATCACAATGTCATATATAATTATCTAATAAAGATTACCCCTCTCCTTATGGTCAGCTTGTATATGTTCCTTGCAAACATGGAGCTGGCAGATAGTATAGAGGAGTCAGCTGATGACATCACAGCTGCCGATATAGCTCCTAGTCCAATGAAAGACACAGCAGGTGGTACTAGGTACTGTAGAGCCATTGGGAGGATGAGAGAGGCGGCAGGTGGACCGGTGCCATTAAGACTTGTGCCGTTGAATACAGCATCCCAGTCTAACAACAAACAGTTTTGTTTTAGTATTGTTAGAAATATTGATACTAACGGAAGGTGTATTCTGTGTGTTTAGTTTAGAATATAACATACATATTATAGTCATTATTTACATCCTTTTGAAAGTCTTTTCCTCAAAATCACAACAAGCACAAACATTGTATTTATTTTAACTAAGCTAAAGTACAGTAAAGAATGAGAGGACAACTTCTAGTCAGCTTTTCAAATTATTCTACTATAATATGACTGCTTTGAAAATTAAATGCAAAAGAGAGGACAACTCTAATCTTCTAAAATGCATGTACTTTAAAACTTGTAGAAATCTACATTGCACTTGTTTGTTCTTATAATGATGTTGGATCATGATTATCCAGCATGCATGATGCAGTACTAGCTACTATTACTACTACAGCTTACCACATCCATAAGATGCCGCACCAATCAACACGGGAGGTATTGCCATGATAAAACAACCGAAGGCAGCGACGAATGACAAGAGTTGTGCCCCCGCTGATGTTCGACAAGAAAGAACTCTTTGGAAGTAAACCTATTGAGAAAATATCTAAAATGTAGAAATATGCTTATGCATTACATTCATATATAGACTACTTGAAAAGAAGCAGCAGGATTGTATCATGTTCAAACATTTAAGATGTTAAAATGACAAACCCTTTAGCTAGCTATAAAAAAGTTTATCATGCATCTAAACAAAATAAAGTTATCTCAAACATCCTGCAGCTACTTATGTAAATGTGTTTTTAAATTTTGTTTAAATAAATAAAAGGAAAACATATTTATACTTATAAAGGTATACGTTTTTGCTGTCCATATTAGCATTTTAAAATTCAAATGGGTTCAACAATAAACTTTACGCACAAAAAGGTTTAAAACTTCTTTTGCTAAGAACTATAACTAGAATTGAAAATGAGATTTTTAAATCTGTTATATATGTTTAAATATTAAAGAAATTAATAATTTAAGTTATAAAACTATATACTTTTTAACTCTTTATACCTGCATAGCATTATGAAAGTAGTTTGCTATTAACTGATAATTGTCAGTTCATGGCAAGCATACCATAAAATAGGGTCAAAATAATCTTCTTTAAAGACAGGTTTGCTTGCAATAACTAAACTGCAGCTTCAATTATCATCTTGAAAGTGATATTTAAGTGATAATTAACAGGAGAAGGCAACTTTTTACACAACTGTACTCATGTATATACTATACTCCACTCACCTGCCAAGGAATGCCACCGAATATTAGCATAAGTCCAGTGTCAATATAGTTTCCTATTACTGGGCCCTTATCTAGATGTCCCAACCATCCAACGCCTGAACTAATACGCCCTGTCTCTGTTATAGGCAGGACGTGCTCATTAGACATCACAAATGGCGTTGATATAACCTGCAGAATGCAATGGTCACTATATACTATAAAAACAAATTGCATGACAAACTTTTTCTACAACACGACAAAACATGTTTTGAATATATAACTTCAATGTTTGAGACATCCTTCTATAGTCACTGAATTTCAATAAAATTAATTTATTGTGCAGGATATTCAATGTATCACTATAATTTATAATAATTGTAAAGAACCAAGGCTATGATATTGCAACTGTATTGTAATTAATGTATAAAATAATTATATATTTGATGACAGCCTTCATAATATACGTAGTCCTGTAGCAATATTAATTGCATATTTTTAAACAACTAAGAGTAAAAAAGATTTGGTAGAATTTAGTGATGGTGCAAATTTAGCAACAATATGTACACTTCTACTTATTTTTTTTGAAAAATCTCTCTCTACCCATCTCCCTCTCTTTCCCTCTTTCTCCCCCTCTTTACCCCCCTCTCTTTCTTCATTATCTTCCCTCTCCATGAGAAGATTTCTTAGATAAGTCATAACCGACTTACCAGGCCTACAAGTATGCAGATAAGCTGCACCACGTCTGTATATGCAACGGCATACAAGCCTCCAAACAGCGTATAGGCTATGGCAATACACGCTGATATTATCACAGAAATGGTTTGCTCCAGGCCTATGATCACTGAAAGAGTAGAACCTGGAAAAAATTAGTACACCTTTAGTTTTATATCTGTTCAAGACTATCAACAATGGGAGACATATTTATTAGTGCACCTTTCACCAATGTTTACTTAAAAAAGTTACAAAAAAGTAGGAAAAATCTACCATCGTAAATAATATTATATCTGTTTATTTAATCACTTAAAGCATTTATTGATATCAACATCACAATAAAATGCCTACTTTGTTGTGGAACGTGAAAAATGCATTTAGTTAATTTTATATTATTCAACATGTTATAGTAGTAGCTTGTCATATTAGAAAATGTTTTAAGGTAAAAAATAAACATTCAATAAATACAGACTGTAACATAAAATATTTCAGTCACGATATATGCTAAAACACATTTACCTAAAGCAGCCAGTATAGCTGCGCTCCAGAATATTTCTCCACAGAGGGCTGGGATAAACAGCAGACCTCCTATTCTCTCTCCAAACTTCTGCTGGAAGGGGTCCAACATGGTGACGTAACCAGCTTCTCTCATCTTCTTGGCGAATAGTAGTCCACCTGAGACAAGTAAAAATGTAAGAACATGAGCAGCTGTTTACCTATTATTTACTTGATAACCTGTCATTACACTACTATAGCCATGATGTCTGTACAATTTTTTATAGCTACGCTCTCCTTGACCTTACCATAGCTGCTCTATTAAAAGTCCGGTACTAATTAAATTGCAAATAAAGCATAGTGTATGTAACACTATTTCACTGCTGTTAGCATATACTGTAAAATAACTTTCAACGTGGTTAATGTCATATTGTAAGAGATAATAAAGTTTAAATAGTTAGCAAATCGTTTCTGAACTTGCACTAAATTAAAGTACTAATTGAAGATTTTCTTGTTAGTTTAGTCGTAAATGCAAACTTTGAGAATTAATATTTTAAAACCAAAACTGCAAAAACTTGTGTTAGTGTAATTCCTAAATTAATTAGAACTTAACAATTAACTTTTTAGACACACATTACTTTACAGAATATAATAGTTTGTGTTGCACATTCCTGATAATAGACATTGGTAAATCCTCACCTTTTCTCTGTAAACCAGCCTTTAAATTGTATTTATGGTAAGGTGTAAAGATAATTTCCCTTACCTAAGATGAGACTCAGGCAGTAACCAAACGGTGCCTGCACCCACACTAGACCAGTTCCCTCAGAGTAAACACTTTCAGCTGTTCCGTTTATATAGCCTCCTCCAACCCATGTTGCTGTTAATATGTAGCAAATGTCACCCGTAAACCGTCGGTATTAGATAACAGTTTTTTAATAGTTTCGGGGTGTGCATATTATTTAGTGCACACAAATGTTTGGGGGGTTCAGTTATTTTTTTTCAAAATGAAAATGAAATTCAATAGTATAGCAATTATGTTTTCGAAAACTTTGTTGCTATTAATACAATAAACAAGGGTTATCCATAATATTGATATTCCAATTGAAGAAAACTGTGGGAAAGATCACAAATAGAGAGTTATCAAAATACTCTCATATGTATATTTTGTTTTGTTAATTTCACTTTACAGACTAACATCAATTTTTCTTATATTTAAATATTTCAAATCTATAAAACTACATGAGGCATCTTGACTTGAAGCTTGTCATAGCCATTATTTACTAGACTGACAGGTGTTAGGGGGGGACATGAAGCTAGTCTCACAAGAAAATTAAATTAGCAAATAACTGATTCTGGTTAATTCGAATACTTTAGTTGTTCACCTAATGTTAGTAAATAATTGTATTACAAGAGACAGACATTAAAAGTATAGTTTAATCAAGAAAAATCCTAACTAGATTAGTCCACTAGTTTCTATAATACAAGTAAATCTATTTAATTATCTTCAAATGGTTCTTGAAATAGTATATAGCATCTAACTAAACATAGACTAGCTGAAGGTTGTCACTAGTTGTCAACAGTAAGTATATAGATCTTTCTGCAAATCTGTGACAAAAGTGTTCTTTTTTCATCACTGGATCAGCATGCAGCAAATCCAAGTTAATGAAAATTTCAACACATCAATTTGAATGGAGAAATGACAATGATTTTGTAAAACTCAATAACGTTAACAAGCATTTTTAAATTGCACACAGTTATATGTACTATATAGATACATACATAATGCTGTCTAGTTGCTTTGGTTGTTAACCAAATTTAAAGTTGCATTTAAAATTACCTTTATAGAAACACCTTAAAGATTTATCTTTAGAAAAATCTATAAATACAGGTCTTTCTATGATTATAACTGATTGTTTTGACACCTGTTACTGCTGTCACTTGATGCAAAGTGTCACAACCTGCTCCTGCAGATACCATGAATTTCTAGGCTATAATAAGCTGTGAATAACTAATAATAAATAGACTAGTCTAGCTCTATAATGTTCACACATCAGCCAGCCATACACTGATCAGACAACAAAGCATCAATTTCAGTTTTTAAAATGTGCTTAAATAGTTTATCTTGCCTGTCATTGTGAAGACCCCAACAAACAGCCCGATATTTCTCCCGGCCACCATAACCTCCTCACTATCAACATTGTTTTCTGTAGATTTACTCTTTCTACCAGCTAGAATTCCAACAACGAGTATCAATACGTAGAAAATAATGACAGCAATCAGCCCAGCTATGTTTACAACCATTTCTAGACCTTGGTATGTTTTCAGGTGATATCAGGCAATCAGTATCAGGTGGGCACTCTTCCTACTTCTCTAAAAATGAAAACCAAAACAACAAAATTAAACCAAACATAATAATTCTGATGAATAAACAATATATTACATTAATGAAAATATTGCAATTTGATATTGCTGTTATATAATGAGTTTATTTTTCTGCCTTTATTAATTAGACATGCAAAAATATTACACACAGCCAGAGCAGTGCTATAACTGTAGTGATTTGTATAACAACTAGAAGTCATGTAAGTTTGAAGGGTGTATGTGCTATGGGACTGCTGCCCCATAAGCAACTAGGATTATAGGCTATACAAGAGCATTTAAGATTCTAACATTCTATGTGTATAACCATCTTGAGAGAAATTTGATATCTGTTATACATACAATGTTCTGGCTAGTCAAAAAAATGTTAGAATGCTCAAAAAACTGAATAAAACTTTTTAAAATTAGAAAAATATGACATAAGATTTCTAAGCTGACTTTCACACTTTGTAGAAAGAGACAGATATGACTATACACCTCATAAGTTCTATTTTTGATATTCAAATGGTAATTACATTGTAGCTAAAGTCTTTGTATAAATTAATAAGTAACAGACATTATTAAGAAATCACGAAGTAATAACTGTAGACGCTTCACTTCTCTAAGTCAATCATTTAACTAGTTTAATGGGCAGCGGCAGCAAAAGAAGTAGAGCATGTAAGCCGGATGTCCACTAAAATATCAGCTAACAGATACTAAAGACTTTATATTGTACACTAAGAATGAAGAGCCCAAAACACTAATAACTTAGTGAATGTAAATCAATACAACTACAAAGGTGTGGATTAGCAGCAACATTGAAAGGCATCAATAATTTATTGCTGCTATAAATAATCAACTAAGTCAGCTGAAAACATCACATTTTCAAAGGAAATTTTTTCCTGAAGTCAGCATATTTAATCAACTAAATAATTGATATGGAATGTTTATCAAAAATAAAATCATTTAGTATACACTGAAGGTGATAGTGATGGGCCTAAATACTTTAGCCAGGATATAAGATGCATAAATCATGTGTTAAGTTATAGAAAAGTAGATTTCCATGTTCTTAAGTGTACCTTTTGCTCAACTGAACATCTATAGCATCAGCAGTTATTTGCCCTTGAAATAAAGTAGCCAAGTGATTAAAAGTTGGTGGCAGTGATGATTAATACAGCAGCACTTCATAAATTATTTTTTGCAAGTAAGTATTAGCAGTTGGCAGTTGAAACCAACTGTTTTTTTATTAGATTTTAATTTGCTGTCTATAAAATGGAATTTTGTTCATTTTATTTGAAGGATGTGTTTTATTATCAATTTAGCATCATAAAATTTTGAACTGGTTTGAAAAATGTCAGCCCATAAAGTTTTGAGACAGATCAGCTGATGCAGATGTAACGACAATTATAATCGGCCATGCAATACAGTTTGCATTGCGCCATTTTTATGACTTATTTATGATCACTAAAGGATTCAAATTCCAAAGCTGACGGCTGTTGCATAATTTTTAGCAAAAAGTAGTTAAAATATCTACATTTTGTCAAAGGCTGCTTTAGATATAAAATCTGTCTTTAGTTGGGAAAAATTAGGAGTAGCAAAATAGCTCAGTGCTAATTATTGAATATTTGCCAACATCTCAACCTGGAAGCATAAGATTCTTGTGCAGATACATAAACAAGATCAATACTAAGATTACTATAAGATGACAAACTAGATTACAATACAGCTTATAATATACAGTTATTACTTTACTTTTATTTCTAACTATTTCTAACATTTTGTGGCAGTTAATTAAGCTAAGAATTAATTAAAAAATGATACGGGCTCATAAGTAAAAGTATCCCTCCCTACCTTCATAAAATTGAAAGGATTGTTACTATTACATATATCTGTGTATATGTAACAGTCATTTTAAATCAGGTTTCACAGTTTCATACCTAAATATATCTGAGCATATCTAAACATGCCTGAACATGTCTGAAAATATCTGAACATGTCTGAGCATGTCTAGACTGACACCTTACATGCATGTCAGTCCCAAATCATTGTATAATGCATTTGAATAATTTATTTTCTCATTCTTTAACGTATTACATGATATATTATTTTAAAAGCATTTTATAGATTATTATGTGAATGTTAATTTAGGTAATGTAGCATTTCTTTTTGTATAGATAACTGAAAGCTGTGACACTAAATAGATAGGATGGAAAATGTAGATAATATAAGTTGTAGGCACTAAACTCAGAATAATAATGTGTGGGAGGAAGAAGGGTAGTTAATATATTTCGAAAGCTTGAAATAAAAAATTGTAAATTGTGAAAGACCCATTTAAATTCCTCAAGCTGGTCTTCTCATATTGCTTTCACCTTTAAATTTTTTTGTAGATGCGCTATGGTAACATTTTGCTACCTGACAGAAAGTGCAAATGTAGTTGTTATACATTCTGCTAAAAAAATTTTATTTTGCTAATGCTTCTACAAATCTTAAAGCGTTTGCTTTGGGAACACGAAGTCATGGGTTCGTAACCCGACAAAGGCCATTGGTGATGTTAGGAAGGGCATCCAGCCATAGTTTCTCCTGTGTCACATATAAATAAGTTCTTAGCCCACTTTAAAAACTCTTTCCATCAGGAGCTTCTCGCAGGAATAGTGACTATAAACTTGCGTGAGTTTTTTTGTACATCTTTTGCTAGACTTTTCACTCATAAATAGTTGATCACTTAGATAAAGTTAAATGACATGGCACTTTTCTAGACAAATTATTAGCTTTTTATATTGTAGAATATGTATAGTATATACAGCATCTCAGCCAAGGTGCTGGTTAGAATCTTTCATAGCATTAAATTTACGATATAAAAATAGCTTTAGATTGTGAAGGGTTTCCCAACCACCCCTTAATAGCAATAGCCTTATCAAAGCACCGTTCTACTACTGCGTTCTGCAGAAAATACTCAATTAAAGTAATTTACAAAACAGACTCATATAACTGTATAGCATTAAGTTATGGCAACGTGATCAAAGTTTAAGACATATCTTAATACTATATCTTTATATATATCTTATATCTTTATATCTTGGACAAGTAAAAAGGTAATGAAGACTAGTTTAGACAGATGCCTGTCTTTCTTAAAAAAAACTAAATTTAAGCATCAATTTAAAGATCTACTCACCTGGATATACAAGAACTTGCTGTGCAGGCTCATAACTTCGGCAACTGCAGAAAAACCTTATGCATTACATTACTACCGCTTGTAGTTATCACGTGTAAAACTATATTGAGACTCATGCATGAGTAAGACTGATGCCCATAAAAACAACACGAAAGGTTACAATACGTAATAGCCAATAGTATTATAGTACGTTGTTGATCTAATAGTCTGCTTTCTTAACTAATAGCTTCTCTAAATGCTTGCTATGGGCACAAACCTTAAGATGACTTCTTAGTGTTGTCTATCCACATCAGTTGCGAGAAATAGTCCTTTATTATTGTAAAAAACTGTGTCAAGTTAAATTAGAGTTTGATATATAATTTGTCACGATTTATCATTTACAGCAATCAGCTAAGAGTAAAGTTCAAAGTTAGCAAACCAAATCCCAGGGGTCTAAATTTAAAGAAAAACAAATGCAAATATTTTCCTGTAAGGAAAAAAATGTGCATTATTATTTATTTTCTAAATTCATTACGTACATTGCTAAATCTGATTCCTATAACGATGATGGAAATTTTAGTGATATAAAACAAATATAGTACATGTAACTCAAACAGATCAAAGGTGAGCGACACAAAACTAATTAGATAGAGTAAAAAAACTTTATTCTTATTGCTGTTTTAGGTGTCTAATAATACTCCATGAGTTTAGTATTCAATTTTCTTTTACTCAGGTTAGCCAAAAGAGTTATTCATACGGTATTACAGTTTTATTTTTAAAAATTTAAATAAACTCACTGTTCATTGGTTGCGTTTAATTTTCCACTTTATAAGTTTATTTTAGATTCGAAATAATTTCAAACTGCAGCTTCCTCAATGTACTATACTAGGTTATTGATGTAGTTTAAATTTGTAACCTGGTAGCAGGTTGGAACTGTAAACATCTGTACTAACACATCTAGAACAAACTCTATCTATACGAAGTATTCTGAAGATTAAACAAATGCCGTTTTAGCAAATTCATTCACATATAATTTTCACTCTAATTGTAATTTACCCAATTTAAACTTTTTACTACAGTATTTAGCAAGTCACGACTGCAGTCACTAAATGACATTCCATTACTGTCCAATCATAAAACACATTTTTCGGCAGGTTAGTTATTGCAGCCAAACTTTTGTACTTTAATTAGCTTCCAAATTTTATTTGTAACATTGATTTACGTTTGAGCTAAAAATCATGTATCAAAATTAACATAGTTCACCAACGTGCACCTAAAACTATTTGCTGGTACACGACATAGTTTACCAGCACGTAGAGAAAAACATTTGCAGAATTACGAATACCCTACTTACCAAAGTAGAGCTTGTTAGGCTGCAAGACAGTCGTGCAAAGTTGTTTCTAAAATTTGATATAGCTGAAAGTCGTACAATGAAATAAATTAATATATTGATTGGAATAAGAATAGCTTAGCTAAGAAGGATAAAATACTTAATAGTAATTTTGCTATTAGATATAGTTACCCTAGTATGCCAAGCCAACAATATCTATTATTCATAAGCCAATTATTCTCTACACGTAATTACAACACATCCGGATGCGAAAGTATATTTATTTAGTAGCTGTATATATTCTTACCTTAAAATACAGACACTATGGTTATTCTTGAAAGAAGTATATTTCAATTAATTAGGTCAAAAGTTAGCTTACTGTCCAGGAAATAAAAGTGAATATAATCAAGTAATCAACGCTAGTTCATTCATTAAATGGCAGCAATATATTCCGCTGAGCTCAAAATTCAGATCAAGAAAACTAGTCAATTAAAGTAAAAGACTTTTTCTAAAAACGGCAGTGCGTAAGCATTGACTTCATCACTATAAATGTACATGGAGAACAGGAGTATCGCTGGCACCTTCTAACTACTATTCACAGAAGAGAATCAATATAATTAATAGGCCTACAATTAATTTGCTTGCTTCTAAAATGTTTAGCCGTGTCTTGGCTAATTAGTATTGACAACATGTTGCAAGCTATCTGTGGCCATCTTTGTTTCTTATGCCTACGTAAGGGTTTACATCGTAAAATTATTTTTGATTGTAATCCAATTAGAGTGGAAAGTTTGAAAATACAATCTGAAACTACAATCTGAAAATAACTGATGCAAGGGTACGATGATTTGCCCACACACTCCCATCTTCTTATTCATCCTCACAATACGATAATTGAATTAACCATTAATTCATGCATCGTATGCTCTATTACACCAATATTGATTATGCAATTATGTCTCTGCATGGCTGTAAGACATTTCATTCAAAGTGCTAATATTTTGTAAATATTATGTGGACCAACGCTCTGCTAAGACACGCCTGACTATCAGCTCTGCATGATAACTTTCTACACACATGACCAGCACCTGATAACTTTGTAACTGAAATATAACATTGTTGGAATGGCTGGGGGGTTACAATTATTATATATCGTGTAGTGGCTCTCAGCTGGTGGTCTGCAGAAGGCTGGAGGTCAGCATTTATCAATGTTTCTCAATATTGTTCACTTCAGCCTAATCAAAGGCTCTCCAGAACTAAACCAATAATTTTCACCAAAGAAAACATGCAAGAAAAGTGTCCTAACTGTATGTTTGGTCAGGTTGCAACTTTTTAAAAGTAAGATGCAAAATCCAAGTGAAAACATATTTATAGAACAGAGCATTGGGTTATTATACTGTAGTTAGTGGTATACTGTATAGTTAGTATTATACTGAATAGTTAGTATTATACTGTATAGTTAGTAGTATACTGTATAGTTAGTATTATACTGAATAGCTAGTATTATACTGTATAGTTAGTAGTATACTGTATAGTTAGTATTATACTGTATAACTAGTATTATACTGTATAGCTAGTATTATACTGTATAGTTAGTATTATACTGTAGTTAGTGGTATACTGTATAGTTAGTATTATACTGAATAGTTAGTATTATACTGTATAGTTAGTAGTATACTGTATAGTTAGTATTATACTGAATAGCTAGTATTATACTGTATAGTTAGTAGTATACTGTATAGTTAGTATTATACTGTATAACTAGTATTATACTGTATAGCTAGTATTATACTGTATAGTTAGTATTATACTGTAGTTAGTGGTATACTGTATAGTTAGTATTATACTGTCTAGCTAGTATTATACTGTAATTAGTATTATACTGAATAGGCTGTTTCTCAACGAAACAAAAAAGGACATTTCTATCAGTCTAAACTCTACAGAAATATATTATATTTCATTAATAATAATAATATATGAACATATAACAAAAAATGTATTGTTGTGAAATAAATGCTGTTTTTTTCTCAAAATCTTTAACAAAAACATTGCATACTTTTTAATAAAAACATTGTAGCCAGATGTGGTCTACCTTGACTTGTTTGTAGAACAGTTGCTTTGCGATGTTCATATGTTCTATATGATGTATAGAGAAGGTTGTAGAACCAAAGCTAATTAGATATATTGTAAATAATGGATACTCGGATAGACTGGGTCATAACATATTCTAATGATCTGTTCACTGTTACAGAATCTGTTTGAAGTTTAACATGGGAGTCAAGCTATTCCTTTTTTGTAGATTTCCTGACACATTTCTTTTGACACTGTTTCTTGGTTCTGAAATTATCAACCATCTGGTAGATCGAAGGTGTTTCAGCATCATTACATAATATTCATCCATTATATAATATTTATAAAACAGTCTATAATTTCACAATTTTAATGAAATGGATAATAATAATAACTATTTTATTTGTTAATTTAAAACTTGGTAAATTCATTCTTAACATTTCGTAGCACAATATTAGCTCTATGGTTATGAATACTTGTGCCACAAGCAGCATGAAAGGGAAATATACATAACATAGAGCCATTTTCTAGTTGAAAATCATAACTATTTTTAATAATATGGGTATCCTATGACTATAAGTTATACTTTCTTCAAAAAACTACTTGAAATTCAGTCATGATGTATGAGAAGACAATTTCTAGTTTAGATCAGAGGTACAAAGGCCTTACTTCATAAGGAGCTCTTAATAATCTACAGTTTTTCCATAATACATAGTTTTAAACAAGATATTTGTATTATGATATGATAAAACATATTATCATGTGTGCTACCTAAAAGCTTGTCTCTCATCAACTTTGCAGGCAGATTTCTCTTTGCACTGATTAGTTTTAGGATTGAAGACAAACACTGACTGAAGTTTGTCACTCTTCTTGCAGTTCTTAGCCTGCGGAGAGATGATGGGTCCACATTTTACTGCTTTTACTTCTGGCATGCATACTCTTTCGCATTCTTCTTCTGAGCTGTTCAAAGAGATTGTAGTCAAAATGTTTATCACTGGCTGCCATAGCTTACCTTGAGTCAAATAAGCAAACTGCAGGAATACAAATTTTACTTTTATATTTATGTTGTATTTGCACCAAGTTGGGCAAAACACTAGACTACTCAATATGATAAAAAGATATGAAGCAACGATATGATATAAATATTTGATATAATAATATGATATACTGATATATTTTGTATTATAATAATGGTTATACCTAAAAGCTTGCTTTTCATGAACTTTGCACGAAGATTTTCCTTTGCACTGATTTGTTTTTGGATTGAAGACAAACACTGTTTTCAGTTTGTTTTGTTTTGTGCACTTCTTCGTCTTGGGTGGTAAAATTGGCCCACACTTTTGTGTTGGAATACATGTTTCTTCGCAAGACTTCTTGGAGCTGTTTGTTATTCATAAAACAGCTGTAGTTGTGTAGCTATTATGTGTAGTAGCAATATACATGCAAGACAGTTTCAATATTTAATTATAACTTACAAGAGATTTAGTATGCTATAAAAGCTAGGAACGCCTACTATACGTCTTAAATTGACTTATTGTAGTATGGAGATTTCCCAGTAGCCTCTTTAGTGTAATGGCTAGCTTGCTGGCTTGCAAGATAGAAACTTGAGGTTTGAATCTTAGTAAGGGCAAAAGTTTTTACACATATGGCTGCGGATAGGGTACTTTTGCAGCTAAATGTTACATTACAATTAATATTTAGGTTCTCATACTTGTAGGCACTAGGCAATGCCTAAACTTCCTGCAACTAAAATTTCTATAAATACAGTTTCTATGCCAATTGGATGAACCATGGGAAAATAATGAAACTTACTAGTGGCACGATCTTTTAGATGTATCTAATAACAGCTCCTGCTTACTTTTGAAAAAGAATAAAAAGCTATGAGGCAATAACCTATTCAAAAAAGCCGAGTTTACCTGAACCTATTGTTATTTCCTCCACAGCCTCCATATGTAAACATTCTACAAGTTCCATTTTCACTTCCCCATCTCTGAAAGTTGGCTCTGCATCGTCCTGTGACTAATGGCTGGTCACAAGTGTCTACTTTGAGAGGACTGGATGTTGTGTTGATAGATGGGGGACACGACTTCTCACATTCCTCTTTAGATCTGTGCAGAATTTAAAAAGAATAAATAAAAGCATTTAATAAAGTTTCTTTTATTATTTTGAGAATTATTTTAGTTAAGAAAATCACAGATGTAAACCTGAGATAACTTCACGGATTTCATTTAATTTTTAAGGCTATAAAAGCTATAGAAGCCCAACTCACTGAAAGTTATTGTTATTCCCTCCACATCCTCCATATACAAACTCTCTGCATATTCCATCTTCATTTCCCCATCTAGTGAATAATGCTCTACACTGTCCTGTCTCAAGTGGTTGTTTACATGTTTCTTCTTTAACAGGAGGGGGTGTTGTGCTGATAAATGGTGGACACGACTTCTCACATTCTTCTTTGGATCTGTGCAGAATTCAATAATCAGCTTTTATATTACAAAACAATAAAATATTTTATTCAATTGGTTTCCTTTAAGATGCTTTAACTAAAATGATTAAAACTGCAAAACCAACACAGCTTCACAGATTTTTTTTTATGATCTGCAACTCAACTTACTGAAAGTTATTGTTATTGCCCCCACACCCTCCATATACAAACTCTCTGCAAGCTCCATCTTCACTTCCCCATCTGGTGAATAATGCTCTACACAGCCCTGTCTCAAGTGGCTGTTTACATGTTTCCTCTTTAACAGGAAGAGTTGTTGTGCTGATAGATGGTGGACACGACTTCTCACATTCTTCTTTGGATCTGAAATGGTAAGAATTAAATTGCCAAGTATTTTGTAGATTTAGCACAACACAATAATCTCACCATATATGAAAAAACTTACTCAAAGTTGTTTTCGTTCCCTTGGCAACCTCCATAGATGAATTGTGTGCATCTCCCGTTAATATAAGCATATCTTGTTATCCGAGCCTTGCATATGCCAACTTCTGTCGTCAGGTTACAGGGAAAGACCTGACCAGAAACCCCAACAAAGCTGAGAGCCATAAATACAGCCGTGAACATGATGTGAACAGCAGCCATCTTGTACAATGACTTTGTGTGTTTTGTTTCACGCAGGGTAATCTCTAGAAGAAAGAATTATCCTGCAAGTGTAAACCAATCTTATACAAGCAACCCACCCAGTGTAATGTAATGCATGCATTGGAGTGTTGACAAATGGTATTATTGTAAGTACTGGTCAAAGGTATCCATGTCTACTGTAGAGTCATCTAACACAGCTGTTACCTGAAAATATGGCATTTATAGACAGGTAAACATTTGCATTATTGGCTAATTTTTCAAACCGATTCTTGAAAAAGAATATGTTTCCAATGTTATTCCAAAATCATAGCACACCACATACACACTGAACTTTGTAGGAGTTGAGATCTTTTAAAGAAATATCTTATATTTAGTTTGCTTGTTAAACATTTACAAGAATATATTTTACTATTTTTACTAAAATCCTTATAGCCAGGGTCAATTCATTTTAATATGTGTGCTAGTGTTTCACAATATATGTATAATTCTCAACTTCACATCAAAGCTATTCACTGCAAACAATTTTTAATATTGCTCAGCCAATCAGTTTTAAGATTGTTTGAATGTTGCCTCAAGATGGAGCAAAAAAGTTATCTCTCTTGTATGCAACATTCTACTCAAATATAGAGTTGTCTTTTCCAATAAAAACTTAAAGGCTAGCTCTCTGCTCACCTAATATCATGTAGATATTGTAGATCCTATTAAAAGTAAGATAGCTCACGAATTAATGCAGATATGCTTGTAATTGAAAGAAGAAATTATGACTCATTTCCCCCTCCCCAAGTCATGTGTTTAATATAGCAATAAAAGCTTTTATTGAATACAAAATAAAATATGTGCCTACTACACACAGCTTTTGTCCTTTCTGACACACAACATTTTTTGAGCAATATAAACTCTCTTCTATTACATGGTGTATGTCACACTGTACATGCTATCTACCAAGGTAAGGCAACTTCGGATTTATCTAACATGTAGATATTCGCTAACAGCGCACCATCACAAAACCAAAACCATACTGCAATTTGCCACCACAAAATATCTTTTTATTATTACTGTATAATAATAGCTAAAAAATATGCTTGGTTAAGACAGGCGAGAGAAGACAATATGACATGTACTTCCCACTAATTTCCTGTTTTGGCACGTGGACGGGCTATTAAATGATGGATTATCTTTTGTATAAAAGCAGCTGAAAGGATCATTATTTCATCAGTTGCCGTCGTCTTGAGATTAGCTGTAAGATGATGATATGGATAGCTGTGTTTCCTACTCTGTTGTTGAACTTAGCTGTGGCGAAAGAAGACAACTCCTATATTTGTAAACTGCCCATTAGCAAAGGGAAATGCATAGGCTTCTGGCGAAGATGGGGGAGCATAGATGGCCGCTGCGTTTCGTTTATTTACACTGGATGTGCCTCCAATGCTAACAACTTCAAGTAAGAGTTTATTGTCTAACTTTAACCTTCAAAGTATGTTGCAACCATTTTGTTATAGAATATATTTGAAATTCATTCTCAAATTTATTTTTATTTGTCCGCTATCAACATTAACTTAATGCAACAATAAAGACACTTGATACTCATATTGTACATCAAATAAACTGAAATATAAAGAGCTTCAAATTTTATTTTACATTTTATTCTCTGGTATGTTAGGAGTCTGAAAGAGTGTGAGCAAAAATGCCCTCCATCTGTACCTTCAGCCCCAGTACCAAAATGTCAACAAAGTCTACTTACCGGGACGTGCCCAGAAGGCAGCCCCACACAGTTTCTTGACAGATGGGGTAGTCTAGCTGGTGCTTGTGGCCCCTTTACATTCAGTGGCTGTGGTGGCAATGAAAACAACTTCTTGTAAGTTACTTGCGTAACTGTAGCTTAATATAATACATTCATTGAGCAGCTAGTGGCTGGAAAATTCTAACAAATATACCTGCTTCAAAATTTTCTACTACAGTTTTTTGTAACTTTAAAATGATTAAGGCTGGCGAGTTTAAGCCGGCATTGCATTTTATATTCAATAAACAGAAAAAAAAATTTTAAAATTGCACCATTTTAATAACATTTATCTTTGCACAGGACACACCTATAGTCTCATTGTTTTATATATGCACATCTTTACTGACTAGTTGCTCTAAATTCAGCATATTATAATATCTTAAGCTTTCTAATTGTGCATAAAATGCCAAGCAGCATATAATTTTATTTATTTTTGCCTCCAATATTTGTAACAAGTTAAGATATTTAGTTGAAATATAGAAGTCTTAGCATATAACTACTACTAGTGAACTAGTCCACTAATATAGACTTGATATCTTTGCAGGACTCAAGCTGAGTGTGAACAAGCATGTCCATCTACAGTTGCTCAAGTATTAGACTTCTATCAGGATGCTAAGCCTCTCCCGATTGTTAAAAACTTTCTGGTGGCACCCAAAGTGGTGTCTCCTGCACAAGGGGTCTGTGCATTACCACTTAAAGCTGGTAGGAGATGCAACTCCAAAGGAGGTAAATTCTATGGCAACAAGAACGGTAGATGTGTTAAGTTCCGGTATCGCGGGTGTGGAGGGAATAGCAACCGGTTCGAGTAAGTTTCAACGCATTCAGAAATAATAGTCAACTATATGACAATTATTTGAAAAAAGACATGATATGTAGCTCTACCTGCTACAATGTTTGGAAAGTTGTTGTGAAGTTTAAACATGTTTTATTATTTAAATAAGGCTTTATAGTTTATTTCTTATATATAGCTCAATATTTTTATTGCATTTATTATTATTAAAAAAAAAAGATTTATTATTATTGCTACAACTTTTATTTAATCCTATTTATTGTTGTTATTAGTTTTATTAGTATTTTTGATTATTTTTATTATTATAATTATTTTTCAGAACCAAATTTGCATGCGAGACGAAATGTGGCAACTCAGCTGCATTTGGTAGTCCCAAACCTATGAAATGTAACAAAAAGCCTCCTAAAGGGCCCCCAAGCTGCAAGGTGCCCGAGTACAGGTATATTTATAACACTGAAACTGACAAGTGCACTCAGTATGTGGGCTGCAGAGGAGATGGCATAGGCTTCAGGTAAATGGCTTTATTATATTATTTATGAGCTTAGCATGTTTTCAACATAAAGTGTGAGTTCTTTATTTATTTTAAAAAACACTATTGTTTTAAATATAATATATTTAAAACATATCGTCTGTAGAATTTTTGATTCTAAATTCATAGATAAAATTAAAAAAAATTGATAAAATTTGAAAGCTATCAAAGTTTGCAGTGTGGGTAACTTTAGTAAAATCAAACATCAGTTTTAGACACCTGTAAAAACTTGAGCGCAACTTTGAACATAATTATGATGCTTATTTAGTGCAGTTGTTGTATATTTATTCTGTCATAAATACAAGAAAAAATATAATAAAAGCACTATAGAATGATTCAATGTTAAACAAAATGAGAAAAAAAATACTTCATTTACTTTGTTTTAAAACATTGAATTTTCTCATAAAAAATTTACACTTCTTAATAAAACTGAAGCATCATGCAACCAACCAATAGCATTTCAATCTGTTGTACATTGCATAATACATTACATTGCACAATATTGTAATAAGCAGGATTAAGTTAAGGTGTCTCGTGCCTAGCTTCCTCTTCTATTGTAATGCATATATTTTAGGAAGTTAAAGAGATGTGAAACCTTGTGTATGGGAAGTTAATGACAGGGTATTTCACTGCGACGTCTCAAATAGCTACAGTAGCATACAGCAAACAGAATCCTGCATACCATGCAGTTTTGATGAGCTTTTCCTAATATTCTAAGAAGGATAAAAGGAAGAGTTTATTAGATGGATTATTTTGATATAATTGTGCTGTAATATTAAATCAAGTTCCTGTATCTGTGATAAGACTATACTGAATATAAACATATTTTATAGAGGAATAGAGGTCTGTGTAATTAACATAACAGTGGTGCTGTATGAGTTATTACACACTAGTTCAGCCGAAAGTATTTACATTGATTATCAACAGCAATTAATTACAAAAATTAACGCTTTTTGAAGAAAACTATTAAACTAACTTTTAGAGTACAGTACCTTCAATTGAATTTTATTTACATAACTCGCTTTATGATTATTCTAAAACGCTTTTTCTCTGATTCAAAATACTTGAAAACAAAGTTGGGGATAGAAAAGTGTTTGGCGACATTTAGAAGATGCTAGTTAAGTTTGTTATTGTTGCTACTCAATATTTAATACTGCTATGAAGGAATCATATACATGCAACACATGGTATGTTAAATTACTATATATTGCATACATATGATATATGCATGTAAAATAATGTTGGTTATTTATAGCCTACCAAAAGTATCCACTATAAAACTAATAGGCTATTTGTTGTATGACAAAATCTGTTATTGTTACTCTTGTTGATTGTTGTTGTTATGAATGTTTTTAAAGTAATAAAAAATTACATTATAGCATACCATGTTGTTGTTCATTGACAATAGTCATAAATACCTTTGCAGTTTGTTATATTGCTATGGTCTGTAACTACTATTTGTATATTAAAAACTCTTTTTAATAAATATAATATATATAATAAATATAAATAAATTATCGTAAAACTATTTAACTTATACATGTACATGTCACACATGCAACATTATGCTTTTATTTATATAATACAGCAAAGAGATTTGATTAAGTTTTTTAAAAATTATATTGCAGCCGTGGTGTTAAGCAATGCCGAACTCTGGTCTTATAATTGAAACAGACAACTAGTGATATTGCCATTCTAACATGACTATTTTTCTACAACAACTAGAAATACATGTGCTAAGTTTAAGTTAGTCAGATGGTAATTATTTTATGGTTTTTCAGTGAAATGATGTACCTTTAACCTTTAATGATTATACAATACATATATTGGTTATAGGTTAGATATATTAATTATACACTACAGCTGTTTCTAGACAGGTACTTTAAATAATGATATTATTATGTGAATAGAAAACTATGACTCAGAGCTCCATATTGACAGGAAATCAGCTGTTGTATTGCCCGGTAATCACTAACTGTCATGTCTGCATGGCAGATTAGCTGGGAAGTGACAAGTGACATGATGGTAGCTAATAATCTATAATTAAATATAATTTAAATATTTCAACTTGTTATCCAAATTTTCATTAATCTAGCCCTGACTATTTCTCTACGTTTAGAGTATGTTTCACGTATTATTTATGTACATCACGTATACATTTTAGTGTTCTGAAACCCTTATGTAACTCATGTAAATCACTATGCATGTTACACTAGTTACAGTATATTACATGCATTGTTTATTAGAGCTACTTTTTGAAAAGAATATATAAGAACTAACTTGTGATCTTGACTATTATTTTGTACCAATATGCTTTACATGAAATGTTGCTATCGAATGTTGAATAAAATAGTATTAGATAAAGAAAAGTTAAGCTTAGCATACACGTAGTCCTATATATGTGATAAAAGTAGCATGCCTATTATATTGCATAGAATGACATTTAGTTTGGTTTAATAAAAGCCTGCTCGGTATATATAATAAAAAAATATCGATATAACAATATATTATTTATGTCGTAATGAGTTACATAATTTATATTACACAAAATCAACATTGACTCAAATCTCTCATTCTAGTACTATCAGTCCAACAAGTTGGAGTAAACCTAATTGCTTTAAAAATGGTACTTATTGTAATTTGATATATCCAGTAAGGTAAGCTGATAGGATATTACATAACTTTAAAGCAGTATATTAATAATAATTAAAGGGTATTATAGTAAACAACTTTTAGATGAAACTAGCTCAAATACACAAGTGATTGTAAGCTTTAAAGAGCAGTACAGAGTGTCTATATTACTTATGACACGATTTAGAATGTAATAAAAGCTTGAGAAAGATAGCATTCTAGCAAAAAATTGAAACATTCATCGTGACCAGTCAGAATTCGTGGCTGATTTAGAAAACATTAACAAACATATTTTTGGCTGATAGACATAAAATAAGAATGTTCCTTTTAGCAGCTCAATTTGAAATCAATGCAGTTTAAATGTCCAATTATTTTTTCCAAATGATTTGCTGCAATTTTTGGCTTTATAAAAACAAGGTTATCCAGAAATTTCAAAAGCAGTAGTAGAAAGTTTAGCTTTGCAAGATATTTTGCAGATTTCATAAAAAATTAGCTTTCTATAAGTGAGATTTCATGTAGGCCTACCTACCTATAGCGTGAATAATTATGCATGCAGATTACAATCACAAATGGACCTCTTGTTATATAGTTCTATTCTCAATAATGAAAACTACTAAATTTTGTAAAATTTCTATTTATTAACAAACATTTATTACGTTTCCAAGCTTCGAAACCACAACCATGAGTGAATGCAGATCACAACCACAAATTCATCGGTATGAGCATGACTGCAAGCAATTGCATTGCAAAATGTTGAAGCATAAAAGTAGATATTTCTATGTCACTAGTATAAAATCGTTTGCAATGAATTTTTCAAACAGAACTACCTCGCAACATTCTGCCCTAATATAAATGTGGAATGCTTATGGCGGTTGTAAACATATCCCTAGCAGTAAGTCAACCCAACTTCAAACAAGTTTACTACTCAATGTCATGAGAAAAGGTGAGGAATTGCTGAAGGTGACAGCTGTTACCTGTTTTATGATGTCAAATTAGCTAAATATAATGTTGACCTTCTCTTAACATATGAATATGCCGTGCAGGGTAGTTGTATATTCATAAGAAAAGTATTTTGTAGCGTGGGCTGAGCTGCAACTGATTCGCTGTAATTTAAAACAATGTTTGTCAGAGAAAAACTCGGTTTCAAGGAATTTGTTTCATTTTACACAAATTTAACTTTGCCGGCTCATCGTCTACTTCCTCATTGGCTGTTTTTGTGCAGACGACTAGTTAGAACTATAATATCTGTAATTAGATAATTTTGCCGGATTGTTACTTTGAAGAGCTAAATTGCTACTGTGCAGCAACCCTGAATAGCTACATGTTGAAAGTTATGTGCTGTTCACAGCATGGCTATTCAGCCAGTTTCAGGAAACATGCAGTATAGCACAAGATTAAGCAGGCACTAAATTCTTCACATCAAAACATTACATAATTTGTCTTTAGTGTGAAGTGGAAAAATTTGATAAAAATAGTAATATCACATATAGCTCTTCCTTTAGCAAAACTAAAATTATCTAACACAAAAATCTATCCCTCAATATTATATTTTTGTCCTTTTAATATCCTACAGCAGTATTTGGTATTTATACGTACATATAATCTTTGAAGCCAGCTATAGTTTTGTAAAATATAATAATAATAATAAAAAGGTTTGGATTATTTAGATAATTGTAGACATAAATTTGCTATACAACTATGCATCTTTTTAGTTAATGTAAACATTTCTGTGTGTTATAGATTAAATATTCAATGATTACCATATGACTATATATGAGACTATAGCCGAGCATTAGTTAACCTACTTTAATAAACATCTGCTTTTGCTTGCAAAAAGTATGGTTTCTCTTTAAATACAAGCTCTTTGAAAGTTATAAATTCTGTGTTTACATTATCAGGATAAGAAATAAACTCACTTGCTGGATACCTGACTGCGCCTATCAATATATATGACACTGGGCTGACCAATGATGACAGCATGCAGACATATTATATAAACGTTGACACTCTCATATACCGGCATTATTTGTACTAGAGCTGCTAGTGTAACATGAAGGAAAATATTGTAGTATTACTCAGCATAGTTAGTCTTACTGTAGCCATTGACTGCAATGCGCCCTTGGAGATAGGACCTTGTAGAGCCAACTTTCCGAGATGGGGGAGTGAAAACGGAACTTGCAAAGTGTTTACATTTGGAGGTTGTGGAGGAAATACTAACAACTTCAGGTGAAAATATTATCAATATTCAAACTTTTTTTACATCACTGACAGCAGTGGTGCTAAAATTTCATAAGCAAACCATACTTTTAATGGAAAATCCTGAAGCCTCACCAATAACCCAGTTTACAAGAAAATAACAGAGGGACAATCTAACATACTATATTATGCTATAGTCGGCATCGGCAATCTGCAGCATCAAGACCAACTACTTAGAAGCTTCCTGTTGCTTTTTCTCTTTAAATGCACAGCCTAAAGGTCTCTTCTTGTTAGAAAACTTTTCAAAAAGTGGCAAGTTTTGGGCATCAATTGGTTTTAAAGAAAAAAAGTTATGCTTGAAATGCAGTACTCTTTCCAAACAGACAATTTTCAAATCTGGCATACGTTGATGAGCTGAGAAGTTCAGAAATTGTATATATAATTATTAATTTACACAAGTTAGCACATTCCTTTCAAAAATTATAGGTATAAATATAATTTACCAAGTGCTAATCAAAGTGCTTATCTGTTCCTATTAAATACACAAACTGTCGACAGTATAATGAAGATGCGTTGGCATCATTTCAATGTGCCCATCTGTTTTGTAATGAATGGCTTTAATAGCCACATCTTTTGCAGAAACTTCTTAATGTGAATAAACCTTGAAAAGTCTTTACTAATTGTAAAAATCTTGTGATATATAATATACCTGAAATACAATAATAATTATAACTGTAGCATAATATGACAAATTTGAAAGTAACAATTGAAATATTTTGGCGATTTCACATCAAAATTAGTAAAAGTTCAAACCACTTTTTGATTGGAATATTTAGAGCAAATATTATAAAGTTTTCAACATTAGACCATATGTATATTTTTCCAACAAAGTGTGGTCGAGTATATATTGCAGTCGTGTTGAATTCAAACAGAATTATGATACAATACAGCTTTTAGTAATCAAAAATGTAACGAGGAGCTATAAGTCTGCAGCTATTATGTAACAGAATATCTTAACCAGTGAAAATAAGCTTTCACACTTTGCTGTATAAATCACATGCAAACATGGCTTTGCTAATAACAGCTCAAGTGTTAGTGGCACTTTAGGAGGCGCAACATTCAAAACCTCTGATTGGTTATTTCATCAGGTCCAAAGTTGAGTGTGAAAGATCTTGTCCTTCATCAGTAGCCACTGACGTCTGCACACAACCAGTCACCCCAGGAAACTGTTATGGTTACTTTGAAAGATGGGCACATGAAGATGGAGTGTGCAAAAAGTTTGTCTATGGAGGGTGTGGCGGAAATGGTAACAACTTCCGGTAAGTTCCATACAAGTATTCCTTTGTCAGAAATATCTGGTAATAGTTCACTAAAGTTTATGTTTGTTTTTAACATTCTGTAATCTCGATCTAGATCTGAACAGGAGTGCGAAGAATCATGTCTTCCAGCAAACACTCCTACACCACGTCTTGTAAAAGTAGACGCTTGTGACCAGCCATTAGTCACAGGGCCATGCAGAGCCAACTTTCAGAGATGGGGAAGTGAAAATGGAACTTGTAGAATGTTTACATATGGAGGTTGTGGAGGGAATAACAACAACTTCCGGTAAGTTCTAGAGGTGTTTCTTTGGTTATGATTGTATACTATAACTTGTTTAACATTGATGTACTAGTTTCAAAATGAATTAATTTTGTTATTTCCTAGTGACATAACAGTATTTCAATAAATTTATCATACATATGTGTGTAGATCTGAACAGGAGTGTGAGCAGTCATGTCTACCAGCAAACATTACATCACTTCCTGTAGAAGTAGATACTTGTGACCAGCCATTAGTTACAGGACTATGCAGAGCCAACTTTCAGAGATGGGGAAGTGAAAATGGAACTTGTAGAATGTTTACATATGGAGGTTGTGGTGGAAATAACAACAATTTTAGGTGAGAATATTATAAACGAGACATAATTCTCATTGTATTTTTTTGTTTAATTCTAAGCTTTTGTTTGTTATTTTTAATCAACATCATATTTCATCAGGTCTAAAGTTGAGTGTGAAAGATCTTGTCCTCCATCAGTATCCACTGACGTCTGCACACAGCCAGTCACCCCAGGAAACTGTTTTGGCTACTTTGAAAGATGGGCACATGAAGATGGAGTGTGTAAAAAGTTTGTCTATGGAGGGTGTGGCGGAAATGGTAACAACTTCCGGTAGGGTCTGAAAACTCCATCAATAAGTTATATTACATTCTTTAACAACTCTAAAATAATGGTATCAGTTTTAAAAGAAATTGAAGTTGCCGTTTTCTAGTAGCACAATATTACAAGAACTCTGTATCACTTATAATTGTGTAGATCGGAACAAGAGTGTAAAGAGTCATGTCTTCCAGCAAACACTCCTACACCACGTCTTGTAAAAGTAGACGCTTGTGACCAGCCATTAGTCACAGGGCCATGCAGAGCCAACTTTCAGAGATGGGGAAGTGAAAATGGAACTTGTAGAATGTTTACATATGGAGGTTGTGGAGGGAATAACAACAACTTCCGGTAAGTTCTAGAAACTTTTCTTTGGTTATGATTGTATGCATGCTATAACTAGTCTAACATCCATGTATTAGCTTCAATATATGTTTGTATATGTGATTATGTAGATCTGAACAGGAGTGTGAGCAGACCTGTCTACAAGCAAACATTACATCACTTCCTGTTAAAGTTGACACTTGTGACCAGCCATTAGTCACAGGACTATGCAGAGCCAACTTTCAAAGATGGGGAAGTGAAAATGGAACTTGTAGAATGTTTACCTATGGAGGTTGTGGTGGAAATAACAACAATTTTAGGTGAGAATATTAAACGAGACATAATTCTCATTGTATTTTTTTGTTTAATTCTAAGCTTTTGTTTGTTATTTTTAATCAATATCATATTTCATCAGGTCCAAAGTTGAGTGTGAAAGATCTTGTCCTCCATCAGTATCCACTGACGTCTGCACACAACCAGTCACTCCAGGAAACTGTTATGGTTACTTTGAAAGATGGGCACATGAAGATGGAGTGTGCAAAAAGTTTGTCTTTGGAGGGTGTGGCGGAAATGGGAATAACTTCCGGTAAGTTCCATACAAATATTCTTTTGTCAAAAATATCTGGTAGCAGTTTACTAAAGTTTATGTCTGTTTCTAACGTTCTGTAACTTCTATCTAGATCTGAGCAGGAGTGTAAAGAATCATGTGTTCCAGCAAACACTCCTACACCACGTCTTGTTAAAGTAGACACTTGTGACCAGCCATTAGTCACAGGACCTTGCAATGCTAACTTTCAGAGATGGGGAAGTGAAAATGGAACTTGTAGAATGTTTACATATGGAGGTTGTGGAGGGAATAACAATAACTTTAGGTGAGAATATTGAAAAGATCTTTTTTTAGCATATCTTCTTCTTTAGATCTAAATTTGTGTTTATTTAAAAAAACTATTTTTTTCTTAGGTCCAAAACTGAGTGTGAAAGATCTTGTCCTCCATCAGTATCCACTGACATCTGCACACAGCCAGTCACCCCAGGAAACTGTTTTGGCTATTTTGAAAGATGGGCACATGAAGATGGAGTGTGTAAAAAGTTTGTCTATGGAGGGTGTGGCGGAAATGGTAACAACTTCCGGTAGGGTCTGAAAACTCCATCAATAAGTTATATTACATTCTTTAACAATTCTAAAATAATGGTATCAGTTTTAAAAGAAATTGAGGTTGCGGTTTTCTAGTAGCACAATATTACAAGAACTCTGTATCACTTATAATTGTATAGATCGGAACAAGAGTGTAAAGAGTCATGTCTTCCAGCAATCAGTCCTACACCACGTCGCGTTAAAGTAGACACTTGTGACCAGCCATTAGTCACAGGACCCTGCAATGCTAACTTTCAGAGATGGGGAAGTGAAAATGGAACTTGTAGAATGTTTACATATGGAGGTTGTGGTGGGAATAACAATAACTTTAGGTGAGAATATTGAAAAGATTTAACATTTCTTTTTCTTTAGATCTAAATTTGTGTTTATTTAAAAAAACTATTCTTTTTCTTAGGTCTAAAACTGAGTGTGAAAGATCTTGTCCTCCATCAGTATCCACTGACGTCTGCACACAACCAGTCACTCCAGGAAACTGTTATGGTTACTTTGAAAGATGGGCACATGAAGATGGAGTGTGCAAAAAGTTTGTCTATGGAGGGTGTGGCGGAAATGGGAATAACTTCCGGTAAGTTCCATACAAATATTCTTTTGTCAAAAATATCTGGTAGCAGTTTACTAAAGTTTATGTCTGTTTCTAACGTTCTGTAATTTCTATCTAGATCTGAGCAGGAGTGTAAAGAATCATGTCTTCCAGCAATCATTCCTACATCACGTCTTGTTAAAGTAGACACTTGTGACCAGCCATTAGTCACAGGGCCATGCAAAGCCAACTTTCAAAGATGGGGAAGTGAAAATGGAACTTGTAGAATGTTTACATATGGAGGTTGTGGAGGGAATAACAACAACTTCCGGTAAGTTCTAGAAACTTTTCTTTGGTTATGATTGCATACTATAACTAGTCTAACAACCATGTACTAGCTTCAATATATGTTTGTATATGTGATTATGTAGATCTGAACAGGAGTGTGAGCAGACCTGTCTACAAGCAAACATTACATCACTTCCTGTTAAAGTAGACACTTGTGACCAGCCATTAGTTACAGGACTATGCAGAGCCAACTTTCAGAGATGGGGAAGTAAAAATGGAACTTGTAGAATGTTTACATATGGAGGCTGTGGCGGAAATAACAATAACTTTAGGTGAGAATATTTTAAAGACATAATTTCCTCGTATTTTCTCGTTTAATTCTAAACTTTTTTTGTTATTTTTAATCAACATCATATTTCATCAGGTCCAAAGTTGAGTGTGAAAGGTCTTGTCCTCCATCAGTATCCACTGACGTCTGCACACAACCAGTCACTCCAGGAAACTGTTTTGGCTACTTTGAAAGATGGGCACATGAAGATGGAGTGTGTAAAAAGTTTGTCTATGGAGGGTGTGGCGGAAATGGGAATAACTTCCGGTAAGTTCTATAAAAATACTCTTTTGCCACAAATACCCAGTAACAGTGCACTAAAATTTATGTTTGCTCTTTACACTCTGTAACCTCTATCTAGATCTGAGCAGGAGTGTAAAGAGTCATGTCTTCCAGCAAACACTCCTACACCACGTCTTGTTAAAGTAGACACTTGTGATCAGCCATTAGTCACAGGACCATGCAATGCCAACTTTCAAAGATGGGGAAGTGAAAATGGAACTTGTAGAATGTTTACATATGGAGGTTGTGGAGGGAATAACAATAACTTTAGGTGAGACTGTACTACTAAAGAACAACAATTAATAAATCATATGTTACAATAATTAAATTCTAATGGCTATAGCTGTTGATTGTTTGTATATATACTCTACAATTTGTCTACATTTTATGCTGTATTAAATTGCTAAATATAAGGTAGTAGGTCTAATCATAACCAGGTGGGAATATTTAGACTGTATATTGATTCAGATCCAAAGAAGAATGTGTAAGAACATGTCCCTCTTCAGTCATAGCTCCTCAAACTGATAAATGCGAACAATCTTTGGATACTGGACCATGCCGTGGCTTCCTCAGACGATGGGGTAACAAAGATGGAGCATGCATTCAGTTTGTATATGGAGGTTGTGCAGGAAATGAAAATAATTTCATGTGAGTAAATGGTTAAATATCAGTTGAATGAAGAATTTAAATTATTTCTGTTTTCATACTTTGTCAAACTAGAAACTTGGTAATAGTGTCATTCTTTAAATCACTGTAGGAGTTGTTTTCTCTATAAGGGACACCGAGAAGGCTTTACTATATTTAGTAGTTGCTATACTTTTATGATATATATAGTAAACCGTAGTTGATAGCTTTGCAAAAATGGTTTTAAGTGCTCATTGTAGAGCAACATTCTAAAGCTGAAAACTTATATTTACTTGTAAGCGACCTGCAAGCAAACGGGTGGATGATTATTAGTTACTATAACAGGGTTATAGGAAGCAACTTTTCTATTGATGGCTTGATGACTTGTATAACGATTACGCTGTTTATAGCTTTTAAAAGAATATTTATTAGTAAACAATTAAAAATGGAATGAAACAGTTTTCAGCACTCATGCTAAACTATAAGCAATTAATCCAAATGTACATTTTGAGGCATATAGTTTTATTGCTATTCTAAAGTAATAATTTCTGTAGGATTTCAATCAGGTTCTAAACTCTCTCGTAACTTTTGCAGGTCCAAAGAAGAATGCGAGAAGTCATGTCTGCCAATAATAACAGCAAACAGTACAACACCACTTCCTGTCAAACTAGACAGATGTGAGCAACCTCTAGACACAGGACCTTGTAGAGCCAACTTTCAGAGATGGGGAAGTGAAAATGGTGTCTGCAAACAGTTTGTATACGGAGGTTGTGGTGGCAATGAGAACAATTTCGGGTATAGTACAAGTTCTAAAAGCATTTTAAGAATTATAATCATGATAGTCCATGTATTAATTTAATAATATTTGCATATTATTGAGATGTCAAATGGTTGCATTATATAAATTAAACACCTTAGAGATAAGATAATAAGATCAAGTCATTGTGAGGTTTAATTTCTAACACAATATTTGCAGAAAATAGACATGAAAATTAAAGTTTTCTTTATTTTTTTTAAAAAAGGTGATTATTTTACAATTTTCATCAATTAATGTTTTATAGAGCTGAATTAATTTAAAAAGCAACACAATCCTTAGTGTGCACTTTGTTATTTCTATGCTAACAGATCCAAAGAGAGATGTGAACGCCGGTGTCCTTCCCAAACCACAACGGTGGCAGTGACAAGCACTACTAAAGTTAACACATGTAGCCAGCCTCTAGACTCTGGACCATGTCAAGGAAACATCACAAGGTGGGGGCATCAATGGCCCGGCACATGTAATCAGTTCTCATATGGTGGTTGTGGTGGTAACAACAACAGTTTCAGGTAAGTTTACTGGCTAACAATTCCGATATTGGTTATTTACCATGCGCTTACTAGTTAGGGCTTATTTACCATGTACTTACCAGTTAGGGCTTATTTACCATGTGCTTACTACTGAATGCTTATATGTATCATGTTAATTGTCTTATAAGCAAGAAAATGCTATTCTTGGCTTAGTTTATATTTTTTAAACTCAAAGCTGAGATTGGATGCAGGCAGTGCTAACTTTCAGTGGTAGACATTTCTTGTCATATTTGAACATTGATTTACTTGGTAGAAGTTGTACTCTCATTGTTAGTAAATCATTTCAACTATGTACACAGGTGAGAAAGCGCTTTTCAATGTCAACAGTCATAATAGACATACTAGTAACGAAGCCAATTTTTTCTTCTATATTTTCTATTTAAGCATACAGAGAAAGGTTGAAAATCCTCAATCAACAATTGGTTAAAATTATATCCATCATTACATTATTTTTTAATGATAAAATAGTTCTTTCCTCCTGTTAGTTTTTAATTAGCAATGTCAAAATAGAAATATAATTATGTTATAGACAGTTCAAGGATACTATATAAAAAATAATCTTTCAACCAATAACTGACCATTTGGGGCGTGCAATGAATAATTTCTTGCACCATTTATAATTCTTTAAAGAATATTGTATTAGTAAGCTACTTTTAAAAGCCGTATTTCTCAATAATTATAGAGATACTGCTGTTTCCCCACATAAAATAAAAGTTGCCTAAGTTTTACTTGATATCTTATAATAATATAAACTAGATGCCAGCACATAAACGGGCTTATAGTAAGTTGTAGATGTAAACCCCACAACTTTAGTATCCTAGTATTATACAGTTACATACATAATGCAGTGCTCCCTCCATATCTCACGGCTCCATTTCTCACAAAATTCTATAGGTCAGGAGAAGGGCTTGAACACCCCCCACCCTCTTGTTTTGTAGCTTATGCATGTGTGTATAGAGGCCAAATGGCCGAATTTAATTAATCCGTGAGTTAAATCTGGTATTCTAATATGTTACCGAGATTTTGGGACCCGCAGCTTAGTGAGATACGTAGTTTAGTGAGATACGGAGGGAGCACTGTATATTACACAACCATTAGTTACTATCAACCATTTGGAACATGTGTAGCACCAAAGAAGAATGTGAGTCTATATGCCTTGGAGTAGAACCAGAAAATACGTGTAACTTGCCTTTAGTCCGTGGTCCTTGTTTTGCATCAATTTCATCTTGGGGGTACCAGCGTGGAGTTTGTGTTGAGTTCACCTATGGAGGGTGCAATGGAAATGCCAACAGATTCAGGTAAATTACTTATTGAGTGGATTTATTATAGTGCGCAAGTGCGCGTGTGCGCGTGTGCGCGTGTGCGCGTGTGCGCGTGTGTGTGTGTGTGATTTGAAAATATTAATTCATATATTTTTTAGTTCTAGGGAAGCCTGTAGACAAAGTTGTTATGAAGATGTTAAACCAAAGCCAAAGAAATGTGGAAAATTCAGCCAAACACAACCGGCTTGTTCTTCTAAGAAGTCCATCTGGCTATATGATTCTAACAGCAACACATGCAGTAGACAGAGTGTATTGTTCTGTAAGGGCAGACCTGCAGTTGGGTTTAGGTGAGAATTTTACAGCCTCATTTTGATTTTTTGCGCTCTCTACATTAATTGTGATCTACTTCTCAAGCTGTTCATCTTTTCATGTTGACATTTTGACAGATCAGCAATAGTGTGTATAAGCAGCTGATTGCAGTTCATTTCATAGTAACTTATGCTGACTCTAAAAACTGACATATTGATGTGGTGTTTTGTAGGGCCCAAAAATGGTGCGTAAAGAAATGTGTGGACTAAAGAGTTGAAAGATTTAATAGCAAATGAAACTTTCTAAAAATACGTTTTCTATAGTAACACCACTTTGAAACATTTACAAAATATAAATATTGCTTGTTTTGTCATATTTATCACAAATATTTGACTCCCTATAGTGAATATATAGCATATTTTAATAGAAACAATACAGTCAAGTGCGCATATATATAGTGTAGCTTTCAAACTTATTCTTTTAAATTCAACCATTTATATATAGATTGAAATTTGTGATCTTAAATCATAAAATACCTTTTTTTATTTTGATAATAACATAGTATTATGGGTAATGCTGAATGCAATAAAGTGTGGACTAATAATTACATAGTATAATTCGTTTTGTAGCCTTAATTCATGACATGCTGATATACAAACTTTGTACTAAGCTTCACTTTAGGTACTTAATGTTAGTAGTGCATAGGAAAGATGCATACAAGTCAAAAGTGCTTTTGATAATTTGAATGGTGCTAACACCTAGATCATGGCAGGCTGCCAGTTTGAACAGCATGATTTGATGTAATTTCATCAACTACACTTACAACATGTTAAAAATCTACAAATTTGCTAAGACAGAATTGATAGTAAATAGTCTTGGCATAAAAGCTGAGTAGGTAGTAAAAGTTCTCATTTATTTTTGGAACTATTCAATTTGCGTTATAGATTTTATAATAATTGTAACATAAAATACAAAGAATTTGTTTACCGATACAATATTAACATGTTGATGAAACTACCCATTTTTTAATAATTTACAGAAAAAATAATTTTATAAAAAAGCATTTGAAATTGTTACTGCATAGTATAAACAAAAGCAAAAACATAGCAATTAATAAGTTCCGGATTCCGTAATTCCTTGAAGAATTATAATTCAAAATCATAACAATAAACATGTGTAGATAGCAACCCTGGTTTAAAGAAGATGCTGCAGAATAGTCTATACTGTTATTAAAGACAAAATTAAGTTTTGGAAGCGCCCAGCTTGGGAACCTAGTTCCTGTAAAAAGACAACGCAGGGAACATACTTTTTGTTTTTTTTTCACTCTGTTCTTTTCTTGCTGTTCGATTGGTTTAACAGTGATGTTTATGGGGATATATTTGAAACTGATTGTCGTCCATCAAGAAGACTTCATGCTGAACATTACCTTACTCTGTGTTATTGTACCTTGCATTATAATATGGCCTGTATTTATTATCATTCAAACAAGATGGTAAGCAGGCTTAAACACTTTGATTTTTTTAATTGCTTTCTTCTAAATTGAGTCTAAAAGTAAAAATAACTTTTTTTTATCTAAAACTCTTTTAAAATTGGCTGAGCTGAGTAAGACACACCGTAAATGCAGCATTATCAACAATTATACTTAATTATACTTGTGCATGGGTTTGATTCCTGCATGGTCATTTCATCAATAAAATACTCCATATACTAGCATTTGTTTATTATAATTTCAATTCCTTAATTATGCCCCTAGTTTTAAAAACAATTTTCATAACTGCTTGCAAAGTCACAGCGAGCACACATCTCTGCTTTAAACTTTGCTTGTTTGTTACATTATTATTACAAGACATTTTAATAAGTAGGCCTATAGAGTGTGGATGGTCTATACTCTATAGTGTTTACCCAGCATTCAAACAACAATCAGCTATTAAAATATAAAAGAACAAGGAACTATAGTCATATGATACAAACTATAACAACTGTTGTGATCAAATATCTATTAGTACTACAAGCAGTGCTAATATTGCTGGGTCAAAGAGACTGTGTTAACAATGCAATGTTAAACTTTTAGTATTTAAAATAAAAGAGGTTGTGCAGTCAGCATAAATATTGAATTTGTTGAGGCAACACACAGGCTTTTAAATGTTTGTTTTTATTTAATTAATTCCTGATTCTATTAGTAAAGTCAACATTGTGTCTACCATGCAGCTGCCTACAGCCATTATATAAAGTCAGCGTCTATCCAGTCATGTTCCTTTTCATAGACAATAGAACTTTACAATTTTCAAGTGGGCATGTAACATGCAGTTAAAGTTGTACATGATGAAGAGAGAGACAAGCCTGTTCGTGCAGCTCTCTTTAGTCCCTGCAGCATAATGCTCATCAACAGATGTCAATTAGGGCAGCATGATTTAATATGACTTCATCAGCTAGCATATACTAAAATGTTAAAAATCTACATATTTGCTGAGAAAAATAATAACTAAATTTGTCATAAAAGCTGAATTGGCATTTCTTGTACTAACTCCATTTCATTATGAATTGTATACTTATTGTAACATAAAATTTACAAGCAATCTCTTTACTGATGAAATATTACAATATTAATTTATAAATAATTTTGTCAAGATAATTTGGCCATGATTATTATAGTGCTCATAAGTCTAAACAAAAGTTGTTATGTTATATTATGTGGCTATTTTTAAACCCGTTATATAATTCCTGGTTATATAATTACTCGAAAGTTTTCAACTGAAATTTTTATTAAACGTTGTTTAGGAGATCAACTCGGGTTTAAAGAAGATGCAGCAGACTAGTGTGCAGGTATGGGCAATATGAGAAGGGTTCTGTTATGGTACTAATTCAATTAGTTTATTCGAAAACATTATAAGAGTTATTGTAACCTGAAACGGAAAATATAAATAATAATGACAAAATGTACAGTAAGAAAAATTCAAAGAAAATGAATAATAATATATAATAATAAATACATACCAATTATAACCCACTTGGGAGTTTTAGGCTTTTACTCTTTGAGATAGTCTATAAGTTTATATGTTCTTTTTCATAAGAAATACAAAATTGAAGCTATTCTTGCTGACTAACAGAAAATGAAACAGAAAAGTAAGTGAGGCAAATATAGAAAAGCTAAACTGAAAGCAAAAATAGCTGATGACACAAAAATTCATAACAAAAGAAAGCAGCTTTTGAACAATACCAATACAACTATAGTTTATATTATTAAAGACCACCCGCATTATAATTAATATAATTTATTAGAATATAAGCTCAGTAGACATGATTCCCTGTCTTGTTATATTATCACATACACACCCTTTCAGCATGGCTACCACAAAGCAATAACTGTGGCTGATTTAAGGTAGAGAAAATCAAGTTATGTGCTAAGCCCAATGTTCTGTAAGGAGAAGACAAATCTTGTATATTATGACATGTTGGCAAACACTTACATTATGCTTGAATTGAAATATAAAGTTTACTGATTTTGCATGAAAATACAACAGCTTGCATTAAAAGCATTACGGATATTTAGAGGTCTGCTTAATAAAATGGATATATAATAAAACATATAAACTTAGTTTTTGTTGCTGAAAATTAATAAACCACATATAATGTATTATTTTCTACAAAATTCTTCTTCTGCTTCATTAGTTCACATTTCAATGGGGACAATAAAGTCTTTTGTATTCAGAGCTAGATCTAAATTCTCTGCTTAATATACAACCACTGCATTCTATACTCTTATATTGAAAGAGCACTTGATACTGATTGCATGGCCAATTTATTTCATGTTACATTTTGATATAAGACAATTCATCTTCTATAAGAGAGTGTAACAGGAAAAAGGTAAGCTAATATAATATAATAATAATATAATGTAATATAATAATTTCACACGCAAGTATAATATATATTCATAGTAATAGGCTCAAGGTAGTACCTATACAATGCATTTTCAAAACTAACTGAAATTTTTTTATTATCAGATGCCAACAATATGTTGAAAAGTTAATGGATATCAGAGTGTCAGAAATGTTAGTCCTAGTTCTAGTCGCTAGTTTGTAAGTTCCAATTCCAGTGGCATCATTTCTGTTGGTAAAATATTCAGCTGTGCAGATTTACTATAAATATCTGTGCAAAATTTGAACAAATGACTGAAGGAGCATTCATTTCACAGTATAAGTATTTGATTCATGTTCTCGAGACATTGAGTTACTTCAAGTATTTTAGGTCATATAAGTAGAGTGTTGGTATGTAATGTCACACAATGCCTGTCTACGATTAAAATTTATTTCTATAATAAAAGTTAAACTTTACTATTAGATATTATGCTATATTTTGATGAAATGAGATTGTAGAGCTCCATAAATAACAGGCATTGAATTTCTATTTGATAGGTCTTTAAATATGTTTTATTGCAGTTTCAAAACTGATTGTTCGCCAGAAACATTTACTCAGTTCTTTTATTCTGAATTAGCATATGCATTTAATATATTTATTTTTATTTTCATAATATTCAATTTATGTTTAGTTTATAAAGTCAAACAAGAAATTGAAATAGTGCTATTTGAAATGTGGTTTGTTTTTAAATGACAGATCTTCGAAAAATTATGTTTACCACAAAATTTAACAAAGTTTGACTTGAGGCCTGGTCACACAAAATCGTTTGTTTGACACGAAACATAAAGGTACGATCAAATTTGAAACAATTCAAATGAAATCATCTTTTGTTGGGTGCACCCAACAAAGACGATTTCGTTTGAATTCCCTCAAATTTGATCATATATGTTTGCGTTTTCGTGTCAAATAAACAATTTCGTGTGATTCTCACGAGCCTGAAACTAGGCCTTTATGGTGATATAACAACCAACTTTAGACTAATACTACATGCGAGTTTATGCTTCTAGTGAAAAGCAGGCTAGTAACTTCTTTTCTAATTGCTATAGGTAGGCCGACAGCATATCTCATGGCTGACGCTTTGGCAAACATTGCCTGCTGTTTCGATGCTTCGAAAGACCTTGGTGAGACTTCAGTGGAGCTGGTCATATGTAACTGCCCGGCCACAAAAAAATGCTGTATTAAATGGGAGACCTTCACCTTTGTGGCAGCATTAGTATTCAGTTCAGTTGACTTCATAGCAGACGTGTTTGGGTACAAGAGTTTTGTGGACACAGTGACAGACAAACAGAATATTCAGGTCTACATAGACATCTGGTTTGTGTTGATTATCACAAGTGGGGTCATTATTTTGAGTGAGATTTCCTTGCCACTGTACAGTCTCATCAAAATAGCTGGCTGCTGTACCAACAAAAGCCTTACAGATGAGGAAATCATTAAATATCGAGAGAAAACAAAATATTGGAGTCGAGCAAACAACATATCTGTGATTTTGACCGAAGATGGAGTGATCGCTTTGATTAAAGTATTGATAGCTTTTCAATCAGTTGATGCTGTTCAAGACTTACAAGAGACTGCTGGAGTTGTAAACTCTTGTATTGCATTTGCAGTTACATTTCTGAGACACTGTTTATTAATGATGCAAATAATCACCAAGTTAAGCAGAAATAACGTCCTGTTTTCAAAGCGCCCAGCTTGGGAATCTGGTTACTGTGTAAAGGCAACACTGGGCATATACTGCTTGTTTTTTCTCACTCTGTTTCTTTCTTGCTGTTCGATTGGTTTAACAGGAATGTCTATGGCGATATCTCTGAAACTTATCGATATTTATCACGACGACATTGAAGACTTCATGTTGAACATTAGCTTACTCAGTGTTATTGTTCCTTGTATGATGATATTGTCTGTATTCATAATCATCCAAACAAGATGGTAGGCAGGCTTCAACGCTTTTCTTTTTTAACCAATTATATAAAAACAATAATAGCTTTTTGTATCTAAAAAGCCTTCAAAACTGACTATGCTAAGAAAGACACACTGTAGATGCAACAATCTCAACAATTATGCAAATATCAGTCGTACACCATCATACTAATTTATGCATTGGCATTATTCTTTGTCATTTCATCAATAAAATATTTCATACTGTACCATTTATTTATGCCTCTAGATTTAAAAATTACCTGCAAACTCATATATTTCTATGTTTTTAACACTGCTTGTATTGTTGCAAGGGCATTTTAGGTAGACCTAATATAGACTTTATGCAACGTCTCCAGTGTTTATGCAGCATTCAAACATTGAAATAAAACATTCAACAAACTATTTGATAGAATATAAAAGAACTAAGTTAGTCATGAGATACAAACTTAGTAACTGTTGTGATCAAATGTCTATTATTATTACAAGCAGTGCAAATATTGCTCTGGTCAAGGAGATTGAGTTAACAATGCAATGTTAAAATTTTAGTATTTGAAATGAAAACGTTGTGCAGTCAGCATAAATATTGAATCTATTGAAACAACACTCAGGCCTTTAAACCGTTTGTTTTTATTTTATAATTAATAACTCATTTCACCAGTAAAATCAACATTGTGTCTATCATGCTGCTGCCTACAGCCATTATATAAAGTCAGCGATGTACAAAAGCATATGCTCAAAGACAGCTACTGGTTCAACAGCTGTCCATTCAGCCATGTTCCTTTTCGAAGTTGATATAGCTAATATATTTCCAAGTGAATAGCATATAACAAGCATGCAGCTAAAGTTATGTAACTAAAACAAAGAAACAATATTCAGCACAGGCTTTGCTTTCCTGTTTGCCAACCCAAGTGTTTGTTACTGTTTTTGGAAATATTCCTGCATGATGCAACAAAATACATGGAGTGACAGAATCTGCATAGGAAAATTTTAAAGAAACATCTTCTGAATACTTTGCTCATAAATTTTAATAGCTGCACCATTTATTTTTTATTGTCTATCGTTTCAAAAGGTGCATCAGCTCTACTTTGCTATCTAGCAGAAAGGTGTTGTGAGGGAGTTGAATAGGCTACATTAGTTTTTAAAAAATGAATTTTTACATTAAGAGACATTTTATTATGATATATATATGCTACATCTACAGCACCACATATGCCTAGTTTCTTATACTTACTTAAACAATTATTATTCTAAACATTTACAGAGTTGGTCAATTTAAAAAATATTTTTGTTACTTTTTTGTAATGAATGGGGGAAATAGATTAGAAAATTTAAATAATTAGGTGCTTAAAGACTGGAATATTCTCACAAATCGGATAAAAAACCTTTTTTGCGCCATTAGATAACACAAGACAAGATAACATAAAACTCTGCCCATACATTATAAAATAGATTTCGAAGGCAAAAACTAAACATGAATATAATATTATATACAGGCAAATGACATTTCTTTTGGACATTTTGTACTCCTATAATACGATAGATATTTTACTGCACCATCAACCCCGCGTTAAGTCAAACAAGTAACTCCTAAATTATGCAATAAAAGCATATGCTAAAAATCATCAGAAAAATTTTAATATTCACGTCAAACTATACGCTGACTTTATAAAATAAGGTGACCCAATAGATCAGACAATAAATACACAAGACTGAAAAATAATTTTTTATGAAAAATAGCAAACACCAAATTAAATGAAGCTTCATTACATCCTATTTCTAATGAGTCGCTCCAACTTCCTGATTCTGCTCGTGTCATGTTCTACGTTCTGATTGGCTGAGCCACCTGAGTTGGCAGAGGCAGCAGAAGCCACGTTATGAGGAGAGCGAGCTTTGAACATCTCCATAAGACATGCCTGCTCCCCTCTCTTCAGTCCCTGCAGCATAAACTAATACTCATCACCAGGTGTAAGTGATTAGCATACTAGAGTGTGTTGTAGAGCAATAGGTAACACTCTACTACTACACAACTAAAGCTAGCCACAATAACATGGTATAAATCAAACTAAATATGGAAATAAACTTCATTATTAGCAATTAATAGTTCCCAATTGTTTACCTTTGGCCAGTAGTATTAATACTACATTAGAAGCTGCGGGATGTGTATTATAAAATGAAAAGCAAAACTTCCACATTCTGCATACAACTAAATTAAAGTTATGTTGAGTGGCCACAATGTGCAAATACTAGTGGAGATAACTAACACTTACCCTTTACTTTCTGTTTACTTACCCCTCACTTATATGTTTAAAATAGCCCTAGTACTCAGTACGAGGACGCGAAGACCCCCCCCTTACCTTCATGTCAAGAATTTTCTGGAACTCAGTAAAGTCAGTATCACTGAGTAGTTTGATGCAGTTGTCCACAAAGCCCTGGTAGGGGTCGTGGGGGGACATAACTACCTTCAATATCATCTCCGCTCTTGTCATTCCCTTCACCACTATCTTAGTATAGCTACAACAATACAACTTATGGCCATACATATAATATATAAAGCCACAAATTCTGATACACTTATTGAATAGAAATAAATAAACTAGAAACATTTTTATTATTGCTTTTTTTACATTAAAACAAATTATTATAAATAAAGCAATAAATATAATGTTTCTCGTTTATTTATTTCTAATGAAATTGCTAGCCTGTAGATATGTATTTAAACAAATTGAATACTCATAATTAGTTAGTACGACGAAATACCACACAATACTTTTTCTTCTAGCATTTTCCTACCGTTATTATAGAGGTTGTAGTTGTTATACTGGGATGTTGTATTACTAACAGATTTTTTATTATATAAAAAGTATTTATATTTTAGAAATTGATAATATATTCAAATTTCAAATATACTTTTAAATATCTTCTTATTTCCTAAAATAGTTTTGTATAAATCTAGCAGCATTTACAAAATGAGTCACACATTCTTTATTCAAGATTGCTTTGGAAAAACTTGGCTTACAATGATTTTAATAAATACAGATAATTTTCTATTCTAAGCTTTGATAAATGTGTCGTATAACCTTCCATATTATATATAATAATAAATGAATACAGAGAACCCTCTCTAAAGTTTAGACTAGTCATGAGCTAACACAGTGCATGTATCTATCACACAGAGCTGTTCCAAACTCCCACACAAGTGGTTAAGTGACACACAAATACAACGCAGGGAACTTATAGAGGCATGAGTATCTACTCCACATTAAAAGCTATAATTATGTAATATACAATTACAAGGACCTAACCTATATGAACTATTATATATCAATATAAGAGAGTATATATATAGAGTTACTAATATATTATATATCAGTGTAAAAGAGTATATATATTATAGAGTTACTATTATATATCAATATAAGAGAGTATATATACACTTGAAAACTAACTCTACACCATACATGAAGAACACACATACACACCTTGCAGGAGCTTTCCTGTTAACCTTTGACCCAATAGAAGGCAAGTCAAGCAGAACAGTTTTGAGGGAGTGAGTATCGAGTAGGAGTTGTTCTGCCCCGACAGTTCCAGTTGGCTTACATTTGTACAGACTGTTGATGAACTTTGGTATAAACACACTAGAAAGTAGAAATCAAGGGATTAGCTCAATGATGACATTGAATACAATACTGTAAGATGATGTTCAGAATTCACTGTAATTAAAATAAATATTTCTTTCTCACCAACATGCAACAATATAACACATAATTCAGAAATATCAACTCTTAACAAGACTTTTAGCTATTTAAAAATTGTGACAGGCGTCAAGTTAAAATAAAATAACACTTTGCTGGTCTATCAAAGCAGAATACAACTTGATGGTGCTAATTTAGATATTGTATAGAGAGCAGCCATGGTCTAAGGGTTAATAAATACGAGGTCAGTAGTTCAAATCTCAATAAAGGCCATTAGTGATGTTAGGTCATGATTGCTCATGTGCCACAATGAATAAGTCCTTAGCCTGTTTTATAAAAAAAACCTCCGATCAGGGATTCTCACAGGGACGGTGACTATAAACCCGCAGTAATAACATCACAACCATTAGGCTACCCATGCAGGATTACAGCCTTCTATGCGAGAAAAGTGAGAAATACACTCTGTACACCATCTGAGCAGAGAGTTGGGAGTGGATCAGATAAACAAGAGCTACAGGGAGAAGATGGTCCAGAGAGAAGAATTAACTCACTTAGCGAACTTGATACAGAACTGCGTGTAGTACTTCCTAGAGGAGGAGAGACTGACTCTAATCACAGGAATATTATTCTTGAGGTGGACAATAATGGAGGAGATGTAGTTACTCTGGTCACCAACTGTTTCTAATGTGTTCCAGGAGAACTAAACATAGAATATATAGTAGAGTTTATAGACAGTATAATATAGTATATCGTAGAATTTATAGATGGAATGATATAGTATAGTATACTAATAATAATGTAGCACATAGTAAAGTTTAGACAGTGCAACACAGTATATAGTAGAGTTTATATACAGTATATTATGGTACATAGCAGAGTCTAAAGATGTAATGATATAGTATATTATAATATAGTTCATAGATGGCATGTTATAGTGTATATTAGTTTATAGAGGTTAGAGGACAGTATATATAAAAACAAAGTGTATATATAATAAAGCATTTACATAGTAGAGTATAATGTATGACTTATTGATTTAAATGAATAAAATAAAGTTTACAAGTAAACATAGAACATAATATATAAACTCAGTAAACTATATATAGTGTAAAGCATATATAGAATAGTTCAGTAGATTATACACATAGGATAGAGATAGAAAGGTTAGGTGACACACAGTAAATCTACATAGCTTGGTTTCTTACCTTACTCATAGCGTGTAAGGCTGGTTCACACGCCGACTCTAGATCCTGCACTAACAGCTGGATACAGTGGGTTATCACTCTACAGATATAACATATATCATGCAGAATTAACAGTGAAAGTGAACTAGTGATAGTAACAGTTAACTAGTACACTAGTCATAGTAACAGTTAACTAGTACACTAGTCATAGTAAAAGTGAACCAATCAGTAAGAATCTATTATCGGACAGATCAGCTGACCTTGACCTTTGGAATGACCTTGACTCACCCATGGAATAGATCTTGCTCGGCGGAGAGTGAAATCTGCGGCAAGAGTTTCTCGTCTGTTTTCTCCTTCAGCTTCTCTTGCAGCTGGAGGGAAGTTTCCATGCAATACTCGGATGTACACATTACGACGCAGCATAACCTCTGCTCCTGCTCGCTAAACTTGGAGTTTTCCCCCTCCTTTAGTATAGACTGTATCAGACTGCCCGCTGTGCTAAGGTTACTCTGATTGGACACTCTAAACAAAATAAACCAATCAAATAATAGAAACAACTGGTCTTGTTGTTTATTCAAAACATAGACATTCAGGCAAACAACAGTTATATTTGTAAAACTGCAATATGCTGGTATTATTGGATGAAAAAAAGCAGTTTGACCAATTAAGTAATTTGAGTGAATATATATATATATATATATATATATATATATATATATATATATATATATATATATATATATATATATATATATGAAATAACATACATACATGTAGATACAACTATGTTATGATGACCTAATTAGGAATTAGGCCGACTTACTTAGGTAATGTGTTGAGTAGGATCTTGTTGGCATACTCCTGCAAGTACTTCTGGAATGTTCTAGTTAGACTCAGCATTGGCTGCAATGATGCAATTTCACAGGGTAAAAAATGTGAATTGAGTAATTTATGGGTAACATTAAGATTTAACTAGCACACAATGCAGTATATACTAGTCATGTGACACTATAATAATGTTATAGAACTAAGATATTGCCGTAATAGAAAGGGCAAAAGAAACTTAGAGCATAATACAGTATTTAATATAAGTTGTGTAATGAGATGCATAACATAATATTATATTAAAACATAGCTACTATTATGGAATATAGTAAACATGCATCACCTGTCTATAAAATATATACTGCACAAGTTAGTCCAATTACAGAGACTATGTTAACCACATGCTTGTCCAAATAAACAATGATTGTTCACTAGATATAGTAAAATTAAAATGGATATTGAACTTCCATAATTATATTTCTAGCCAACATTGGACATTAAATATTCATACTGGTGGAAATTGAATAAAAATAAAAAAAGGCAGCTGGAGTTGTGTACTGTCACTAGACTGAGGAGAAAACTTCATCTATGTATCATTACACTGCCAACTTTGTTGGCTTCCTGTATTAACTGATGATACAGCAACTTGAAAGCAGTGCAAAGAGAGTCAAGCAAATTATTTTTTTTAAAATGTTGTGCAACATTAGAATAGAGTTATCCCATCAACAGGAGAGATAACTCCTAAATAGTTATCCTATCTACAGGAAAGATAACTCTTAACTGAAAGACAGTAGAAGGAATATAAGTAGCAGATAATACACACCGGCCCGTTGCTGAGCTCTGAGCACTGCTTCATACATTTCTTATAGTAAACAAAGAGATCAGCGCAACTGGGCAGGATGTTGCTCTCCTCACTGGAAGATACAGTCTGAGGTTTGTACGACCTCATGTCATTTATAAACCTGTCTATCAGCTCAGCCAAGCTCCTGCCAACACATGTCAGGTAGATTATGCCATATATATGTAAAGTATAGATGAGGCCACAAGTGACAGCTGGTCATAAAACTACAAGCAGCTATTAGGGGAAACTACATATATGTGTGTTTAAAAACCAAGCCCATTTCAATGTCTAATCACCCAATATGGCGTGCGGTGAAAAAAAATTACAGTTCAAAAATATAATGTGGTGCTTGTAGTGTTGAGATCACTGTAGCCTCTGTGGTGTAATGATTGGGTGCAAGTTGGAGGTTCGAATCCCAGTGCAGGAAAATATTTTACAGTTTGCTATAGCTCTTGCTTGGAGCTGAATATCTTCGTATTATAAAGATTTGCATGCAGCATAACATTTTCTCCGCTATGGATGACAGGTTGTACCATGTAAGTAGTTACTGATGTAATTCAGCTGCCTATGACACAAACATACAAACTCGGCAGCCAGTAAACGTACCTGTCCTGAGACTCTATGTAAATATTGAGGTGAGTCTCAAAACACTTGGACACAATTCCTACAAACGGGTTAGCCTGAGAGGTGGTCCCTGATGGCGCGCTTTGAGGGGGTTTAGGTACTTCCTCCTCCGCCGTGTTGTCTTGTAGAAATGGATTCATAGCATCAGTTTCATCCTTTTTCTGTGGTTCAGATTTCTTTCTGTCAAGTTGAGTCTACAGGACACGAGAGTATATAATATTTATGAATATATAAAAATATATTAAGAATATAATATAATATATTAGGACTGGTGGAATATATCTGCAGAACATAGGCTTTCCTGACTGTATTACATAGGCAATAACTTTCAAGGTCAACATTAAGGTCAATAGCTAAAAATGTGATAAATGAATAGGAGCTCAATCATTACATAACCATAATTCATCATGATACCATAACATACATGAATATATTGAGTATACATGAATAGACACTATATATACAGATTACTATGTAGCTAGATTGCACCGTAGTGATGTACAACATCATATTATGACAATGCTGCCACACTCCAGGTGCTGACTCTACCTTGTTTATGGTTACTCCAGCATATCTTTTAGCTATGAGCTGTTCGAATGCCGTAGTCCTCTGAATGGCAAAGAGCAGAAGTTTGACGTCAATGTCTAGAACTCGTCTGCTCATCACCTTAGCCAGCTCCTGTAACAGTATGTGTGACTTACTTCTCTGGTTATATTATATATACTTGACTTCTTACTTCTCGGGTTATATCACATATATTTAACTGTTTGATCATATTATACACATTTAGTAACTTACCTTTCTGATGTCATTAATACATTCAGTAACTTACATCTTTGGTTATATTATGCATACATGCCAAACTTACTTCTTCGATAATATTATATGCATATTTAGTAACTTATTCCTTTGATTATATTATACACATGTGGTAACTTACTATTCTGATTATATTATACACATGTGGTAACTTACTATTCTCATTATATTATATACATGTAGTAACTTACTATACTGATTATATTATATACATGTAGTAACTTACATCTCTGGTTAAATAGCAGAACTCGACACAGATTCTCTCTGAAACTTCCCAACTCTCAGGAAACAACTTTCCATGTTTTTCCTCAAATTCAACCAGCGTCCGCTTTATCCACGCATATCTTCTGTCTATTTTATCCAGCCAGGCCACCTGCACACACCATTAATAATCTGTTCAGATCTAGAGTAGATGTAGAGTAGTAGTACTGTAGATGTAGAGTAGTAGTATTGTAGATGTAGAGTAGTAGTATTGTAGATGTAGAGTAGTAATACTGTAGAAATAGAGTAGTAATATTGTAGATGCCGAGTAGTAATACCGTAGAAATAGAGTAGTAATATTGTAGATGTAGAGTAGTAGTATTGTAGATGTAGAGTAGTAGTATTGTAGATGTAGAGTAGTAATACTGTAGAAATAGAGTAGTAATATTGTAGATGCCGAGTAGTAATACCGTAGAAATAGAGTAGTAATATTGTAGATGTAGAGTAGTAGTATTGTAGAAATAGAGTAGTAGTATTGTAGATATAGAGTAGTAGTATTGTAGATATAGAGTAGTAGTATTGTAGATATATAGTAGTAGTACTGTAGATATAGAGTAGTAGTATTGTAGAGTAATAATATTGTAGATATAGAGTAGTAGTATTATAGAGTAGTAGTATTGTAGATATAGAAAAGTACTTACATCTTGGTTGTCAGCAAACAGCACCAGGTACTCCGACAGCTGTAGTTTTATAAACCAAGACAGAAGGTCATTCTTCACCTTAGAGTCCAACACATCTATCACTTTACACGCATCACTTAGCAGGGCAACGTTTCCCGGGCCATACTATAAAATAGGCATCATACATAATATGTGTTATATTAATATTATATCACACAGAGTATTATATGATATTATGATTGCGTAGTACACAGTATATGAAATACATTCAATGTAAATATTAAACAGTTACACATTACTAACATGAAAAATCACCTCTTAAATTCAAGAGTTACCTTAGAATTGGGTCCTTCAAAAGCTTCTTTGAAATCTGTAATAATTTGCGTAGATAAATCTGATTTGATATGCTTGACCCTGTAAAAGAGGAGACATTGCTTGAAACATTTACTGACAGTAGATGTTGACCTTTGCGTAACCTTCACATACAAATGTTTATTATAGCATTTGAGAGACACAGGAAGACGTGGAGATAAGAAAGATAAAGTATCACCTGTCAGCAAGTTGCTTCAGCTGAGGAATGTGCATATAGTTATCTTCAAAGTGTTCCAGAACATTCAGTACAGCTTGCAGCAGGTGGGCAATCTCCCCGTACTGTCTCTGTATAGCCATACTCCTGCAACAGGACATAATACAAGTTCAGTATGAGTGTTGTTAGAAGCAGCACTGATTTGGGGTGACTAAGTATAGTATTTGTATATAGGGTGACAACCAACTCCGTGCTGTTTCAAGTGATTTTCGTTTAGTATCTCTCAATTCACATGTGTAGAGTGCAAAAGTATTATTTAAAAATTCCCTAAAAAGTAAATATGTAAAGGGGCCTTATTTAACTCATGATTAAAGCTGTAAAATTTTAGAACTTGCTGATTATCATAATTTTATCTAAAGTAGAAGAGAAACCTACGCTAAAGAATCCACACCGCCAACAAGCATGTGCAGGTGGTTAAGTGTGGTGATTGACATAGTAAGATTCCTTTTAGCATGGTCCAGCTGTTTAATATCTCTTGTTATATCCCTCACCTACAACGATTTAGTTGTATTCGTCAATATTTTATTAACTTGGGGCAAAAAATCATATAAATTAGCAGCTAAATTGTGAAAAATAACTAAAAACTAGAGGCATGAAGTGTGTGCTACATCAAGTGAAATTACCCATACTCAAACTGATTAATTTTGATTGCAAAAATGACCACCATGAAGTATAAAAGGTGTGAGAAACTTACCATTTCCTCAGATTTCTCAGCTCTGGTCTTGATGTCTTTGATACGCGTGAAGAGATCTTGTATAGCAGTCTGAGCTTGCTGCAGAGACTCTTTACCATCCTCTCCAGCTGTCTTCTGCTCCCTCACAACGTCCCTGATCTCTCCATCAAGACTTCTATAAGCAGACAGAAACTCTAAAAATTTCTTCCCATGAACAAGGAATATTTCACACTTGGCAACAAACATGGAAATGATGAGAAGTTGAAGTACTAGTAACATAGCAGTAAGGAAACCTTATTTTGCCTCGTATATTGTTCACAACGTCATCAATATTGACAAGAGACTGTTCCGTGGGGAATAAAGTATTGATATAATCAACAGCGTTGAAATCAGGCTTGTCAAGAGGGTCATCGGAAATCAGTATCTGCAAAACAACAGCAGGTAAACAACATTTGTCAAACAATGCGGGGAGACTAATGATGTAATCACCAGCAAACATAATCACATGCAAAATTATCATTCTATGATTTCAAAAACACAACTCTAGGTAATTAATAGTGATTTGTGCTTTAGTTCTTTTACTGCTAATATAAATTTATTATTCAAAGAAAATATGAAATGTAAGCTTACAGTTCTTAGGATTGTATTAGGTAATCAAATAAAGAGCCATTGACCAGTTTAGTGATTCCAAAATTACAAACACTTTTGCAAAACATATGAAGCAAAATCTAAGCATGCCCTAGCTAAAATTATGAGCAAACTGTAACTTTTAAAATCCAAAAGGAAATAGAAATTTTTAATATGCTAGAAATAACAGTTGCACAAAGTTCAACTGCATTATCTTACTTGATCAATAGCGAATTGAACGTCAGAAGAAAAGGAAACAATGTCATTTAAATGTTCATCTTCTGCTTCTAAATAATCTTCTTCATCAAACGTAGCCATTCTAGTTGAATAATCATAGTGAGTCATACCAATACATTAAAAACAAAATTCATAAAATAATATTCTTTTTGCTAGTTATTATTCAATTACATAGCTAAGTAAATATTTTAACGAAACTTTGTAACATTTGAGTAAATATAAAATTACTGAAACTATAAGTATAAAAATAAATGCATAATTAATTAATTTACACTACTACTGTTAGCATCAGTATCAGACCAGGACAGTAAGAGCATATCATTTTATTTTCAAAACATGAAGTAAATTCAGGAGTGGAACTTCCACATGTTGCAGTCGCAGGTGATCTCAAATTTAAGCTTAAGCTCAGATTATCTTTAATATAATACTAATAGTAATAGGCAAAGAGAAAGTTATACTTATACTAGCAGTGATAGCTGGTCAGTGAAACAAAAACCAGAAGCCACAAAATAGTAATACCATTGGTATTAGTATTACTATTAGTCTGTCGATACCTGTCGATGTTATTTCCACACTGGACCTCCCTAGAGGGAAGAAGGGGTGTGCCTCATATAAAAAACTAAGTTGTCAGTACTTGGACAGTAATCTAAAAAGTGTTAACATTCTTGTGCAGATTAACTTAACAGGCTAACTAGCCTGTCTGTGTGTGATCAGTGCTGATCCTCATATCTCTTATTAGTATATCTCTTAGTATTAGTATAAACATTAGAGTATCAGCATTATAATAATAATCACTTTAGGTTTATAATATAATTAAAAGTAAAAATAATACCAATAGTAATACTAATAGTAATAATAATTATAATACTAATAGTATTAATATTTTCTATAACATTAACTATACTTATACTTAATCTTATACTTATAGTTATACTTAAACTTATAATGATAATCTACAAGTACAACTACAAGTATAACCATACACTCACACTGCTACTACGTACACTTACTAAGTCTAATAGAATGATAGTCTAACTAAGTTTATAGCTGTGCTTGTACTTGTAGTACTAGTTGTAGGCTGTACTTATGCTACCGGCTACTGTTATTGTAAGACTAAGAGTAGGTGTAACTCACTAACACTAACACTAAGTCTAACAGTAAGAGTAACTGTAAGTGTAACACTAAGAGTAAGTCTAACTGTTACTGCAAGAGAAAAAGATATTGCTGACAAAAAATAAAATTCATTAGATGCAGCTATTGCGCTTGCCATAAAAATTAAGAAGTATTACACACATTTGTTTTTTATGCAAAGGTTTAAAGGGCAATATATAAAGCCGGTTTTATGTAATAATAATAATAATTATTATTGTTAAATTTAATGGCAAGCTATTGTCTAAAACAATCGGAAGTAACAAGTTGAAACAGGTAGAACAGGCTCGCTGTATCTGTACTTGAAAAACTAAACTAAACTTGTTAAGAAATAAAGACTTAACAGACTAACGAGAAATAGCGAGGCTTGAGATGGCGGCCTACATGAAGAAGTCACGCCGAGAGACTAAAGAAAAAAAAATAAGTATCTCTACATCGTTACACTAATTCTCTGTGATCGACCAAATTATTTCTGTTTTAGTCACTGTGAAATTTTTTAATATTTATATTATACAATCTCTGAGGAACAAAGGAGCGAATATCTCATCTAACGGGTAACACCAATACTAATACTAATAGTAATAGTAATAGTAATATTATTATTAATTTTTAATTAATAATTACTTATCTTTATGACCAAGTCTAATACTAATAGTAATATCTTAATCTAATACTTACTCTTAGTCTTACAGTTATAGTTATACTTCAATAGTAATAATCTTAACAGATGCGTGTTGATATTGCACAGGAACTCTTTAGTTTAATATTTTTTATATATACTAATACTAATACTTATAGTTATACACAACGTGGATTTCTTCATCATTCCCTTCCTTTTCCCTTTTTTTCTTTCCTTTTTCAAAGCACTGCAACTTTTCTACATCATTTTTTAATTTTTTTGGTTATTTTTATGTATCAATTTTAGTATTGTTTTGCTTTTATTTTTGCCCATGCTTATCTGCTTACTACACTCCAGATTAGGCTAATCATAATGCGTGTCAGGTAAGACAGTTTGAGTTAGTCAGGCTTCTCCATACTTGTCTGTTTTCAAATGCTTTTTCTGCGTTTACTCTCTCTAAATTGGTATTTCTCTCTTATATATAATCGTCAATGTACTGGTGCCATTGCTTCTGTAGTCTGCCACTAACTCTTGTTGCTAGTATTGTGTAATTCAGGGCTTCCATTGTTAGATGGTCTGCTGGTCTTCGTCTAATGTAGCCATACCACCTAATCTGGTGGTTTTAAAATTTTCTCTGCCATTGGTAGTACATGAATTCGTTTGCATAGGCCTAAATTTCTAATCTTATCCATCCTGGTTACGCCATTTATTATCCTTATGACCTTAATATATGCTGCAGTGATCTTTTTCATATTCTTGTTGATATTCCATTTTTCACTACCATAAAGTAAGATTGGTCTTGATATTCCTGTGTGTATGATTTTATTGGCTTTCCATGGCACTTTATCTTTTAATAGGCGGTAGAGGAATCCTACATTTTGTGAATATTTCCTTATTCTCTCAATGTTTTCATGACCTATTAGTCTGGTCTCTGACAGTGTGCTTCCTAAATATTTGAAGGTACTAACTTGTTCGGTTTCTTTGTTGTCAAGAGTGAAGTGTGTTTTTATTTTGTGGCGCACTAGGGCTAGCACTTCCGTCCTAAATTCTGTCTTGAAAATTTCTGTAACTCTTTAAATACACAGTTGTTCCAGTATTGCTTCTACTGCTTGAACCATGGCTGATGTGTGAACTTTCTATATCATTGAAGAAATGCAAAAGCTAGACGGTGGGAGATCGCCGAATCCCACATGTAAGCTTTGTTGTCATTTCCAACACCCTAGAAATATATATTTGCGTATATTTTCACTATATTTGCGGCCATCTTTGGTTGCGATAGATGCTGGCTTGGCTTTTGTCAACTGCTCTCGGAACTAATCTACCAGCCCTTCAGATTCGCCCAACTCACTGAAGTTAAGAAATCTTTTTGTGCAATTCAGAAATCTCTTCAGCATGCAGAGTTTTGAGCATTTGTAAATCCACTGCGGCCTCACTGCTATGTTTAGTAGAGTTTAGAAGGCGCGTATACTCAACATATGTTATGCTTTTTGACATTTAAATATGTCCACCTTTTTTATATATTTACAAGTATGGTCAGGTTTCAACATCTAGCTTTCAATTTATGATTTTCCAAATTTAGTCTACAATATCTCTGTCTGCGTAGGCTTTTTCTTATAGAAGTGCATTTGGAATGCTACATCAAGCGCTTTATTAATAGGAATACACCTGTTTCTAATTTTTACACTTGTATATGAAAATGTGCTTGGCATGAACTTTTAAATTTTTAATAAAATGATTAAATTTTAGGTCCCATTCAAAATACACTAAAGCTATGGAAAGGCAACAAACTAATTGCCTACACAAATTGTTTCTTGGTCAATTTAGTGTTTTTAAAATTCATTCATATTAATAAATATATTGAACTCAATAACTATCTGAAAATTTATCAGAATTGTAGGTTCAATATTTCCCAGAACAACTTTTAGTTTAAAGATAGTGGTAATAAAAAGAGCTGTTGTGAAGTTCCTGAAAAGGTGGAAAGGTATGGTGCATAACACATCATGACCGCTCTATTCCTGCTCTAAGACATTAAAAGTAGTTGATTGCTAGTAGAAAAGTAAAAAACAGTAGCTATGGAGATGATCTAACCAATTCTATTAATGATCAGTGATAGATTTAGTTGAGAGACCTGCAAACATGAAATGAAAAAAAAGGAAAGCAAAAATAAGATGCTAACTACATCTAAAACAATCCTATAAAGTTACTCAACAAATTCAGAAAATCTGCCACAATACGTGCTAACAGAATTCATGATCTTCTGTCTCATCAGCAGTTTTCTCATCTACAAACTATAGTTCTGAGAGCTTAGGCACACCAGAGCTGGTACTCACGCTGCCAACAGCTCTAATAACAAGTATTGCTACCATTATTGTTCCATATACACACAACCTTTGTTGTAGCAACATTAATTGAATTTCTAAGATTGCATCAACTCTTCCTGGTGGTATATCTGAACATGCACTAGTAACTAGTTCAAAGAATTAGAGAGATTCCCCCGTTGAGAACTTAATCTTTAAGATTTAAGGTAGCCATTTTGTTTTTTCAGATTAACAATTTGAATTGTTAGTAAAGAATGGGCTTGCTGCATATATTGACTACCAGTACTGAAGCTATATTTTTTTCAAACCAGCTATATGCATTTAATTTCTTTACAAACTCTTGCGTTTTTCAAGATAATGCTGTGCCTAGAAGATCTAGTCTTACATTTTTCAGTCTACTGTTTGCATTTGCCAACTTTTCTTTCAAGTCTCCCGCTGTAGCATGAAAGTTTACATTTTTTTCTAACTAAAATACTTTACCCCAGCATGCTGTGTCCTTGCATTACCTTGGAGCTAACAAAACTTGAAACAGATGATGATGGAGGTTGTGAATACAGAGGGAAAGTGCTGCTCTGTTGTAACATATACCATATCCAAATCAAAAATTGTCTTAAATGCGTTACATTTATCTGAACACCCAACATTTTTATCCTAAGCATTTATAATATTTTCAAGATGAGTCAAGATCATCTGCAGGTAGCGTACTAGCAAACTTATTGGGCAACTGTTTAAGAGCATCTTTAGCTTTTGTTGAGCTACTTTTGAGAAATTCATGACCTAAAAATCAATATGACCATTTTTTAAGGAACTCAAATTAGCGAAAGCAACAGGATTAGAAGCGTAAGAGTTCTGCAGTTAAACCACAGTGCGAAATAATAAAAAATTTAATAAAAGCAGTCGAGGTCTAGTGCTAATCGAACAACTGATTTTTAATTATTAGAAGCACAGAGCAGAATCAATATTTTGTAAAATAAATATTTGAGTGTTGTATTTAAAGTTTTGCAAAGATTTTTTACTGTTTGTTGGTGGTGCTCATAACTGTTTAGCTACAAGATGTAACTAAAATTGAACTCTGCCAAACAGTCCTGCTCTTACCGAACAATTCTTCTACCACCAACTAATTTTGAACCTTATCCAACATCAGTGTCGCATAAATCTGATTTGCATATATTTTCCTGCTGCACCGTTGCTCAAAATATTTTTTAAAAAAGGTAACAAATAGTGAATATTACCAGACAGTGAAAATGGGTCGTTAAGCCTATTTTCCACATCTGGAAAGCAGTTCCACTTGCACTCCATCTATTAAAAATACTTGTAACCACACAGGTTCACCAGATGATTTGTATTTAATTTTAATATTAGTCAGAATGGCTTTCCACATTACTGAACTGTTTCCGTTCAGAAGAAGCATGAGACTCATCTTTCGCAACTTTGACTGTTCTTCGAAACGCAATAGCCAACCATCTAATGAGAGAATGTTGCAATTTAACTATAACATCATGCCCTAAAAATTTCTCTAACTCATTAAAAACACAGGGGTTCCAGTATAGCTTCTACTGCTTGGCCTATGAGAGATGTATGTTTATATTTATTTTATTCTAACTTTACTTCGCACTGAAAAAGCTGCTATATATTATTTGATGGGGCGTAGTTGTTGATACCAAGTATCAACAACACAGCTTTCAGTTTAAATTTATTGGCGGCACTATTTATAAATTAATTTTTGGTGCCAATCTAGTTATTAATATATAGTTATATAGTTCTCACTGAGAAACAAATGGCTATAATTTTTTAAACCCCTACACTTTAAAGTTGTATAAACTGCAAAATGTCATAAGTGGCCTCAACGCCATTAGGATTTTATGGCCTATGTGTGCACTTCCTATATCATTGAAGTGATTCAAAAGCCAGACAATGAAAGATCATTCAATCCCACGTACCAGCTTTGTTGTCATTTCCAACACCCTAGAAATATTATTTATCTGCTTATATTTTCACTATATTTTCCACTATCTACAGCCATCTTTGGTTTTTATATATGCTGGGTTGGCTTCTGTCAACTGCTCTTGCAACTGGTCTACCAGCACTTCAGTCACCCAACTCACTGAAGTTGATGAATCATTTTGTGCAATTCAGAAATCTCTTCACCGTGCAGAGTTTTGAGCATTTGTAAATCCACTGCCTCCGCCTCACTAATATTTTTAGTGGAGTTAGGAAAATGTGTATATTGTTTTCTAGAGATAATCAACTCAGTTACGCTTTTTACCATTTAAATTTGTCCTAGACCCTCTTTTTATATTTATGTACAATATGGTCAAGTTAGGAAATCTGGTTTCAATTAACGATTTTCCAGATTAAATTAAGCAAGTTTTATTAACATTTGTGACATGCAGTGTAGGCTGAGCTACATTATTTAGGTAGTTTTTTCATCTCAGTATTGGGTTACCGACATGAAATAATAAAAAATAATTATTTGAGTGTTGTATTTACAAAGTTGTGCAAATTTTTTTTTTTGAGGTTTGTTGGTGATGCTCATAACGGTGTGGCTACAGATTTTACCTTGGATATGTGTCTAGATGTTTTTGGGCACTGTGGTTTGTTTTATCAGGTTGTTTCCAGTTCTCTTGTATTTTATTTCTATTTTTTAAAGCATTAATGAAATAGAGTTGAGCAGTATTTTTCTTTCTATGCATAAAATAGTTGCAGCTTGCAAGTTCAGTTGACTGGACTCTGTTCTCCACCCAGATTGTTACCACCACACACAACTACACCGATATTGGTACACCTTGGATGGAATCTGTAATGAAAAATACAATTTACAAGTGACATAAAAGCACTGCAAACGCACAGCATTCTTTCTAAGTTGATGAAAGTTTTTATAACCCTACCGGGCAGTTTCGAACTTTTGAATTTTATTACTACAACACATGTTTTTCTTTCACAGCGTGTTATATTCTTTCCAAGTAAAACTTCTGAATTTCAACAATTGTTTATCTCCTGGTAGCAAACAGAGCTGGTATGCACCAGGGACTGGAGTTTTCTCACTGTATACTTGAAAAATTACATCCAACGACTTAATTTTGCAATTATTGGACAGTTATTCTAGCACTTATTACTAAAGTTTGAAAAAAAAAATGTCCGAGCGTAACACATTTATATCGAGTGACATAGAAAGTAATGAAACAAGCTACAGCAACATGGTCAAAATCGCTTACCATGTTACACATTCTTTGCCTTGTGTATCTATTACCTTTTTTATAGTGAACTCCCTGTTCAAATAGCTTAGTCATTGTGATTTGTTTGCTCTATAATGTCAAGTGCTTTATAATACCCTAGAGTGTACACATATAATTGCAAGCACAACTGAACAGGTGTTAAAGACAAATATTTACATTTATTGCTTAATTAGTTTATTTTATGGACAGGTTTGCAAAACAACTTGAAAGATCTCCTCTTTGAATGGCAACAGGGAACACTTATAAGAAAAACTAGTAATAAATAATGCTGTGCAATGTGATGCCAAGCAAGAAAATTAATTTAATTTAATTGCATATACGCACTTCACAAATATTACTAAAACAGAGAGATCCATTGCTACAGAAACTTGCTTCCTACTGCATGCATGCAGGACAACTTAAAACTAAGCTTCAACAAATATGAAGTACGATGACAATTACTTTATTGATATGTGAGAATTTACTCACCGCAGTTGAAACACTTGGTAGCATTTGTTGCTATGATGTGCTTGCAGTTGGGGTATCTTCTTTTTATTATGCATTAGCAATAATCAGCTAATCGGCACTTTGATGCTTTTTTGAAATACATAAGCCTGTTTCTAAGTAATCAATCTATACTTGATATCGTTTATCTATGCAATAAGAAAAATTTGTCAAACTTAATTGATGGCTCAAAATCATAAAGGTGTAAAAACACCTAATTTGACTTGCTAATAAACTATCAAGTTTAACCATATTTTCTGTTAGTAATGATTCAGATTTGCATGGGTTTCACTCAGCCCACTCTCAAGCTCTGCCCTATTTTGCTGATTTCACTAGTTGTGGTGAGATGGCTTTATACTGCCAGGCCTATTTTTGTAGCTACTTTAGCTTAAACTTTTTTTATGTTAAATGACCACCGAGATGGCTTCAGATGATATGTAAATGCTACTGTAAAAACTTTGTTGGCTTTGTTTTTGTTATAGTCGATCATGAGTTGATCTTGCATCTTATTTTGTTCGACTGCGGGGGAGATGTATTGAGATGGCATTGTCACACAAGAGTGACTAGGTATTACTAGAGCAGAAGGACTTCTTTGCGGTGTGCTGGTGAATCTATCAAAACGGCCTCAGCTCTATTCCTACCTGCTGAGCTGTCCTGAATAGGAAAACCCCTCCATTTTTGGCGCATTTCGATTGAGACAACTGTGGAAGCTTTCAAGCTCACTTGTGGTAGCTTTGGTAGCATTATTGATAGCTTTGATCAACTTACTTTCTAATACCATGATTTCCATCTCGTCATGCAACTCACTTCCTACAAGCATTATTAGGCAATAACACTTTTGCTATGTACATACTAGAATGATGTTTTAATCACCCCTACTCTGTTACATCGGTAATAAAAGTCAAAGGAATAGTTTAGTTACTATAGCTTTCTTAAGTGAAAGTCACGAATCAAATTACTGGCAATTCACGAGCAGCCAAGTTACAGCAGAAGCACATATTGCTATCATAGGGAGTTTCTAGCACTAATTGGATTCACTTATTGTTACTGCTAAATGTATCTAGTATCTAATAATCACCTTTCTGAATATAAGCTGGTATATATTCAAAGCCATCGTCACCTATAGTCATTTGAGACTCTGCACCATGTAGACATACAGGAAATTCAGGTGTTTCATGGACATGTATGTTAGCAATGTGGTTCACCAACGACTTCCACCAAGCAACTCTCAAAGGCCCTTTGATTGTGTTCATCACGGCGTGGAACAAGTGGTCCACTATGGCAGGGATCCATTCTCCTACCACGTAGAAAGCAACCTTTTGGCCCGCAAGCTTGGCCATTCGCTTTCTGGTATCTAAAGTATTGTTCAAACAAAATAAATATCGATGAATAATGAATAAGATGAAAAAATTTATAACGTAGGATTCATTAATCCAAATAACAAGTGAGTTATTGCAACTTTACAACACTCAAATAACATAGTAGCAGAAATGTAGAGGCTTTTTGCTGGCATCCCTGTTTCTCCACACACCCAGGACCTGCTTTCATTTCTGTCCTGATCTGAGAAAAGTGTGCAGAGAGTTACGCATGCTTTATCAAATACCTGGCTACTCTTTCAAAGAAAGGCGAAGGTAGATCTTTTACATGCCAGTACCATCTGAACGCGAGACCTCCCATATTTCCTTCTGTTTTAGTTTGAATATAATCTAATAGTACTCAGCAGCCTCCCCTTGAGGCTTAGGAAAATATGGTCCAGGGCAAACAAGATCTTTGAGTATCTGGCTTACAAAACTCCCTGATATGCTCATAGAGATACCTCTGCCTTTGAAGATCAAGACCTTTTGATGGAATTGCAGTTGGAAGTCGATCAGCAGCAGAACACTTTTTAAGGAGAATTTCAGTTGTCGCAGATTCTCCGACCAGCATCTTGCAGTGAGCCACACTCTCTGCAGTGTGGACGATCTGATGGTACGTGACTGTGTGGCAGACGGCAAAAAAACTGAGCTCAGTCATACATGATCACTTCCTCAGTATCTCCTGTACCATCTCCAACGATTGTGTTATTTACTGCAGAGTTGTTGACAACCTGCAAAAGCCAATATGACAAAGAGTTCTAGCAAACAAAGCACTTAGTTAATTTTCTAAACAAAGCAATGTATAACCAATACATAATGGCCAACAAGCCTGATATAGCTCTGGCTAAGATGAAATCAAAAGTTCTTACAAAGCGCCTTTTGAGATTGCCAAAGTGTTGATCAGGGGCAAGCTTAGTGTGCTCAGCTATCATGAAGTCAAGCTCGATGTTTTGACTAGTTCGTTTTGTAAGCATTTTCCATAGAAGGTAATGCACCTTGTAGCTGTTTTTGTTTTGTCCACTGAAAAGAAAATGCTGAAATTATTACACATTAAAAATTTTTGAGAAGAAAAAGTTTTTAAAAGAAAAACATTATGGAAAAAAAATCGAAATTAATACACATACCAGCAGTAATCTGCATGCAGTATGAGAGGTGTGTCATGGTTGACATTGAGACGCTCTAAGTAATCGTGAATAAGTGAAATCACTTGTCGCTCTTCGTCAATAAGATAGGTCAGCTGATGATTATCACCTTCATTGCAGACCCCACTAGTTGAAAAACATAAGATTAAATGCTATTTCACCATTTAGAATATACTCACTCGTTAATAAAGGTGTTGTTTGATTAACAAACCCAACAAAGATGATTAGCTGATCTGCTAGAAATGACGAAAGGTAGTTAAGAGTGCCACAAGTTACTAGAGGTAGTGAAGCCAACAACCATTCCAACATTTGAAACATGCTAAGTGTAAACCAAACTCTATGTCCTCTCTTATGGTAGGAGAGATATATTGTAAGCCTTGGAACCAGGCATTCATCCAGGGAGCTTGATGGCATGCGCCTCAGCAAAGTTTGATGAAAAACAATTTTGGTAGATAGAAAATTCATGCTTCTTGTATTGCTTTTTCTGCCACCTCAGTTTTTCTGCCGTATTGACAAGCCATTCTTTTTAAGGTGAGCTACTGAACAATCAAGCCTATGATGACCTATACCATGCAGTTTAGGGAAAAAATTTCTACAAACTGGCTTTCCATGATGCTTGTAGACTGTACTCGCGCTGCCAACAGCTCTAATAACAAGTATTGCTACCATCACCGTTCCGTATACACAACCTTTGTTATAGCAACATTAGTTGGATTTCTAAGATCGCATCAACTCCTCCTGGTGATATATCTGAACATGCACTAACAACTATCTCAGAGAATGAGAGAGGGTCCCATGTTAAAAATTTTATCTCCAAAATTTAAGAGTCATTTTGTTTTGTTTTTGTTTCTGATTAACAATTTGAGCTGCTTGCAAAAAATGGGCTTGCTGCATATATTGACTACCAGTACTGACACTATATTTTTTCGACCCAGTTATCTGTATTTAATTGCTTTACAAACTCTTGAGTTTTTCAAGATATTGCTGCACCTAAAACATATACTCCTAAATTTCTCGGTATACTTTTTGCATTTGCCAACTTTTCTTTCACGTCTGTAGCATGAAAGTTTACATTTTTCCTAAATAAAACAATTTGCCGCAGCATGCTGTGTCCTTGCGTCACCTGGGAGCTAAAAGAACTTGAAACAGATGATGGAGGTTGTGAATACAGAGAGGGAAAGTGCTGTTCTGTTGTAACATATATAATATCCAAATCAAGAAATGTCTTTAATGCATATCTTGCAAAGCAAAGACATGCTCTTGGGCATCTTCTATAGAGGAGCCATCAAAAATGTAAAGCAAGGAGTTTTTCCTGCTGATCTTTTGTTTTATTACTCTACAGCGGTAAGCTACATCTACACTATCGGCATTCTAAGTACACGTGATTTTTTTTGCTGAAAAGTGTGTCTGGAGACTTGACAATATCTGACACCACATTTGCATCTTGTAGGGGTACTTGGAGATCTGAGTTGATAGTGCTAACGTCGAAGCTATCAGATATTTAACCAACGTAGGCATTTGTCGGCACTGACTAAGCGTGCCATTGAGCCTGGGCATTTGGCCTCTCATAAAGTTCTTTTTGAACATTTGATTCACACTGCTTAGATTTGTCAAACATCGGTCATGATTTACGAACAACATGATAAGGAGCATGAGCTTCTAATCCTTTAATTACTACACTGTTCCGTTGGTAGCACAGGCAACTTCAGCAATTATGTATGAATCCGAAGCTCAGATTACTCTCATACACCATATTATAGGCAGGCAATTAGTACTGAGTTGAACATAATCAGGGGTTAAATCATACAAGTCGTCACCTTCTAAAAAATATCTCATCAGCTTTATAATTTTTTGGTATGATCAGCATATTTATAGCCCACAGAGATTCTTAACATCTACAGCTGAATACATTTCTTGAGAATTAATATAGCTTTGTAAACAGGAACAAAAATAAAACAGTATTTTCATATTTTTTCAACTATACACATGTTTAAATGTAAGAGGTAGCGAATGTCAGTTTGAATAAGAGCAGCATTCCCAATCTCAGTGGTTCTTGACTGGCCTTAGTTTCTGAGAGTTAAACCTTTAGCATTTTTTAGGTTTGCTTCATTTTCAAGCTAATTTAACACTTAACAAAAGTAGTCCTTGACCCTGCAGGTATGTGAATTTTTTCTGTTCCTAAGTTTCCAGATAACTATCTCACTAAAATTGAGATGGTTTTGATGTATACAGTCAGATAAAGTTCTTGGCAGTAGTACCATCACATCTTTCATCGTTGGCAGATTGGGCGATTGCTCTTTTCTCCTTCTTGGATATAATTCTTTATTATGGTTTTTCACTTTGACTTGTATGAAACTGGAAGTTGTTTCATCTCTTTCACTGGTTTCATTATATTTTCAACAAAGTTGCCTACCATTAAACCTTTTGTCGGTGTTTTTTTCTAATGCAGCTTTCAACGATTTCAATACATCATTTGTTTTTGCCAAGATAGCTGGACAAGATTTCCCTCCTCTTTTCTTGGTCCAGATTTTCTGGTGCTTTTTTGCACATTCCAAGCATCCATAAAAACTGTCCAGGAGTTATTTCCCTAAATGTTGCTCAGGCCAACACTTTTGGCAAATCAAATTGCCCAAGTGCTAATTTACTTCAACAATATATCAATACAAGACGATTTTTACAGCCTGAATTCAACTAGTTGCTATGTATTTGTTTAGGATTGTAATTGGTTTCCTAAAAAGCTGATGCAATAGCGCCACTAAGAATGCATTAATTGTTTAATAGCTGTAAACTTCCAGACTTCATCCAATGCATAAAAGTTGAGGGTTGTTGTGCCGTATTATACTAATAGTTCTACAAAAGTGTATCAGAATTATTACTTAAAGCCCATCACATCATAATTTTATTGCTACAAGTTGTTTTTTTTCACAGCATGTAATATTCTTTCCAAATAGAACTTCTGAATTTCAACAATTGTTTATCTCTTGGTAGCAAACAGAGTTGGTATGCACCAGGGAGTGGAGTTCTCTCACTGTAAAAGGGAGCCCTTTTATAAATTGGGCCAATATAATTTGGTCCCTGGCATGTTCATCAATGTTAGGATAAGCTCGCTTCGCCATTGCACATATAGTGGAGTAGAACTTTCCAACTGACTCCGTATCCAGCTTCTTCCTGCTATTCAAGTCAAAGCTTGGCACAACTCCTCCGGAGTTGATGAATTTTTGATCCATCTCCTGTAATAGTCCGTAGAAGTCTTCATTGAGGCTAGGATATTTGTTAATTATTTTAGTGTAAGTTATCTTAGCACCATCTTTAAGATATAGTGCTAGGATTTTGGGCCAGGATTCTTCTGGGATAGAGAGGGCTCTGGAGTGCATGATGAAGCTTTCTTTGAACTCATTCCAAGTTAGCTCATCAAAAGGACTGTTTGCCCATTTTTCTATATCTGGTAGTTTATTAGTCACCGCAATGACTTGTCTGACTGGTGCTTGGGTAATTGGGGTAATAGGTTTGTGTTTACAATCCATATTCTTCCTGTATTGGTAGCTGTCGTCTTCTAACAAGAATCTTGAGCGGTGGAGGTTTTCCTTTCTTGTCAAATACCGGTCATCTTCTTGTGAAGGGAGATAATGTTGGGATTGGGGAAATAACTCCATGTCAGGTAAAGGTTGTCTTCTCTCATCAGGTTGTGAGCTTCTGTTTTTACTAGGATTAAGGGGTAGCCATTCATCCTCAGAGTTGTCTGGAGGACATTCATGTAGTTGTGTTTTATAATAATCTCTCCTCTTTGAAGGCTGGGCCAGCATATGGCTATATTCGTCTCCTCCACTTCTATGTTTCAAGATAGATGGTCTTTTCCTTTTGGATTGATGATATTCTGGCTCTTCCTTGTCAAGGAAGTGAGATGACCTTGATGGATGATTCATTGCTTCTGGGTATTGGAAATTCCTCTTTATAGTTTTGGGCCTGACATCTGGTTCAGGGGAATTGTCCCGGAATAGATCAGGGGAGTTGGCTTCTGATCGGTGTTGCTTTCTCCTGGGAGATGGGGATGTTTCACAGTTCTATTCATCTACGGTCAGGAATCCTTCATCATCCTCATATTGTCGGTCATGTTCCAAGTCAGGTAGTTGTGCGGGTGGTAGTTGCGGTGGGGATGGTACATTAGTGTCATGTTGTGGCTCCCTATAGGCATGGCGGTGTGCTGCAGTGTCCCTGGCTAAGCTTTGAAAGCTGGTAGGGGTTGCTTTTGTTTCTGGGGCTTTTCTAGGAGTCCGGTGATACGGCAAAGCAGGTTTGATACTCCTCTGCCAGGTTTACTCATTTTTTTTATATGCTGCAAATGTACTTAATAACACAAACACAATGCACAATAAAGCTAAATACTAAATTATGATAGAGTAAAGTAGTTAAAGATAAGACAATTTCATATAGCTGTGTGTAGAAATATTGTTAAATAGCACTATATTATGTGTATCATACCAGTTTTAATAATAGCCAATATAAGGTAAGGTAACTCTAAACTAATTATAATTGTTACGTTGAATATTTTAGTATATTAGCATTAATTGGTTCACAAGATATATGATTTGCAGACAATGTAGCAATAATCTAAAAGCTTAGAGGGTAAATATACATATATGTATTAATCAATCAAAACGTAAGCAATTGATCATAGGTCTTACTAAAGAAAAAAGGGTAATATGTCCTACACAGCAAGATTTCTCTAAGCCCAACAGAAGCTCCAAATTTGAAGCCAGAGCAGCCCGTTTGCAAGGATCCGCTAGTGTGGCGGCACCAGGTCCCGAAATTCTGGAAAGCTCGCCTGGTCTACCGCGAATGTGTAGCCCATGTGGCAGCGCGAGATGCGCTTATGTCTCGCCACTTAGTCGCGCTGATATGAAAATTCGCCACACGGGCAGAACACATTTATATAGTGCTGAGGGGCGTGAACCCGCAGCCGCCGTGTGGAGAACTTCCTCCGACACTGTTAGCAGATACAGTTGCTCGGCTCACCGCACGTCTGGCCGATCTTGAGGTTGGTATCTCTAGAGACCCAATACTGGCGGAGTAAATGGGAGTTGTCTTCACCTTTATCCGTGGGGTCCTCACCGAGCAGTATGCCCTGCTCTTCCCCGACGGAGAGATGAAGCTCAACCAGGTTGGAATCAGGGCCACTGGTGCTGGTGGAAGGCACCTCTGATGGAGAAGCGGTGCGCTGCTGGCTTCTAGGAGCCGGAACAGGGGCCGGTGGAGGAGGAGAGTCGATACGACTCGGTCCAACCTCCTCGACATCCATGTTACATCCTAAAACAGATAGGAGAGGCTGACAAGCCGGTCTCGCTATCGCTGAAATTCGGCATGCGCTTATAAAGAGCCATGTTATAAACTGGGGGCCGAGATAAGTCACAGAGTGTAACCGAGCCCACGTCTTTATCTAACAAGAAGTCATGGGCAGGGTCATCTCCGAGATCCGTTTTGTTTGACTCACTATATGGATCAAATGGTAACAAAACTCAATATAACAATATAACCCCTTAGTATAATAACATGGTATAATTAAAATAGTAAAGTAATGAAACAAGCTACAGCAACATGATCAAAATCGCTTACCATGTTACACATTCTTTGCCTTGTGTATCCGTTTCCTTTTTCATAGTGTACTCCCTGTTCAAATAGCTTAGTCATTGTGATTTGTTGGCTCTATAATGTCAAGTGCTTTAAAATACCTTAGAGTGTACACATATAATTGCAAGCACAACTGAGCAGGTGTTATAGAAAATTATTCACTTTTTTGCTCAATTAGTTTATTTTATGGACATGTTTGCAAAGCAACTTGAGAAATCCCCTCTTTGAATGGCAAAGGGGAACACTTGGAAGAAAAGCTAATTATAAATAATGCTGTGCAATGTGATACCAAGCAAGAAAATTAATTCAAATTGATAGCATATACTTCACAAATATTACTGAAACAGAGGGATCCATTGCTACAGAAACTTGCTTCCTTACTACATGCATGCAGGGCAACTTAAAACTATGCTTCAACAAATATGAAGTACAATGATATTTACTTTATTAATATGTGGGAATTTACTCATCACAGTTGAAGCACTTGGTAGCATTTGTTGCTATGATGTGCTTGCAGTTAGGGCATCTTTTTATTGCGCATTAGCAATAATCAGCTAGTCGGCACTTTGATACTTTTTTGAAATACTACATGAGCCTGTTTCTAAGTAATTAATCCATACTTGATATCCTGGTAGCTATTTGGATTAAATCATGTTGGTCTATACAATATTTTTTTCCAAATTTAATTGATGACTCAAAATCATAAAGGTGTAAAAACACCTTTAGCCTGGTTTTTTAATGATCTATTTTAACAGTATTTTCAGTAAGCAATGATTTGGATTTGCTGGAGTCTCACTCACTCCACTCACATACTGCCAAATTTTGCTCGTCACCGGTTGTGGTGACTGGTGAAATGGCCTAATATTGCCAGGCCTCTATTGCTATTTTTGCTTATAACTGTTTCTATGTTAGATGCACACTGCTCAATGTGTTTTGCTAATAGTTTTTTGTGTAATATTCGCCACCTGCGAAAAATACGTTACGGAGTAGCCAGCCCGGAGAATCAGGTAGACCTTGCGGCCTTCGAGGTGCCTGCCATCCTGCGTCTTCTGACTCCATCAGGGCCTCGAGTGGCATGGCAGCAGGATCGGCAGACATTTCGGTCTCCGTGGTGCCTGTCACTCAGTATCAGCAGGCTCTGTGGAGGTCCTCTCGGCTCCTTCTGAGCCCTATTCTGGATGGGATTGGCTTGGGGCCCACGGTCGGCGGAAATTACCGTGAGCCTCAGGTGTTTAAAGGCCGGTGGCCTTTCGGGCAGTTTCTCCTTACATGCCCCGGCGTCCCGCATCTCCAGCAGTTAGGCTAAAAGGGGTAGACAGGGTCGTCCCGCGATCGGGGAGCTCGCCTATCTACCTGGCTTTGTTGCAACTCAGTCATCGTAGCCTGCAGGCCCTTCACCATGTCCATCAACACGGTGAGCTGCGTTTGCTCAGGTGACTTTGTCGTTGCTGCCGACACTTGCGGGGCTGGGAGCATGGCGGTTTTTTCATCGTCTTTGACCACCTGGCGGGCGGTGAAGCTCGCCCCTCAATGCCTCTCCCTGGATATAGGCTTTTCCTATCTCTAAGGCTTCTTCCAAACTGCTGACCTTGACGGCTAGCCAATAGCGATGTAAGTCTGGGTCGTTTATACTCTCGAAGAACGCGTTGTAGACCAGGTGCTTCCTGTCGGCGCTGGATGCATGACTGAAAGCAGTCTGAGCCAGACGTTCCACCGCATTCGCGTGGTCCTCCAGAGGCCTCCTTCAATATCTCCTCATGGCCTGTAGGCGATCCGAAGCTTCCTCGGCTGTCAGGCCAAACCAGGTCCTGAGGGCTCGTAGGGCGTGAGCCTCATTGGGTCCAAGAGCGAAACTTTTGGCCCAGCCTGTCAAACAGCCCTGGGGTTAAAGGATGCGCACCCGAGCTGGCCATTCAGCAATGGTAGCCACATCTTCAAACTCACGGATGAACTGCTCGGCATCCCCTTCACTTCTGAAAATCGGGGGCTTGAAGCGGTACCTGTCGCCAGGTGGCGCCTAACTCGTCCCCTGCAATTTCCGGAGGGCTGTAACCAAGCCTCAACAGTGAGGGTTGGTGTCTGATTCTCCAGGGGTCGTCCTCCCTTCCTCCCCTGGAGCCATCCTGTTCTCCTTAGCACTTAGTTATTCGGAATCCCACCGCTGCCACCAATGTGATAAACTTGTGGGTGGAATGTAACTTAGTGCAAGAACAAAAAGAGTGATGAAGTAGTAGGTAGAATCAGTCTTTATTATAGCGTAGAAAAATAGGTCCTTCACAAGCGAGCTCCAGTGGTAGACTAAATCTCCACTGGAGCTCGCCTGCTTTTATACATGCAGAACAAAAGACACACACACAACAGATCCTTTGTTGTCCGAAAATCGTTGGTGCCGAACTTTGGAAACCCCGAATTTCGGATAACAAATTTCCAGCTTCAACATTCTTGCAAAAAAGTGAAAATAAAATAAAGGTAAAAGAAGACAACTCCGGAATGCATGTTCCCGGAGGTATAATTCCACAACAATATGTAAATGCTACCATAAACAGTTTGTTTGCTTCTTTGTTTTTGTTAGAATTGATCATGACTTCATACTGCTTCTTTTTTTGTCTGACTACAGGGGAGATGTAGTGAGGTGGCATTGTCACACAAGAGTGACTAGATATTACCAGAGCTGAAGGACTTCTTTGCTGTGTACTGGTGAATCTATTAAAACGGCCTCAGCTCTACTCCGACATCAACTGGCTTAACTCAAGGTGAGGTACGTTCTATGCAAACAATAAATTGCCATTTTTACTATAAATAGCACTTGAGAACAATATAATTATCGAGTAATATTTTTCTGAAACTATTTTATTTTAGTACAAATCATTTAGGCATGTGCCTATATTTTGTTTGTTTTTAGTCACTGATGTTGTTTTTTAGCAGGTAATCACCACCTTACCATAAGGGGAAAAAAGGCTTTAAAGTTTGAAAGTGAAGTTCTGAGAAAAATACCTAGTAGAATGAATTTAATAACATTTGCACTGATAATCTTATAACTGTCAGTTGGACCTAGGCCTACATTACCTAGACCTACATTTCAAATTAAGCTTAATGGAAAACTTAGATATTCAAAGTGTCACGCTTACTGCTAATGTCCAGCTTTAGATCAAAATTGCTCAACTTTTTACAATATTATTTTGTATTATTAGCTTAGCTGCTCGCAGACAGTTAGAATTATTTTTTTATTTATTTAATTAAAAAGCTATCAAGCAATGTATTTCTGTTTTGAATCAACTGTAACACATCAAAATTATAGCTTTCAAGTGTTGGGCTAGTTAAATTGTCAATGCAGCTTACTAATTATCACCAGCTCTTATTTACACTTTTCTATACTTATTCGTCACATTAACTTTGACAAATATGTCTTCATTGGGTTACACATGTTTTTAGTAGCATTCATTCTTTTTAATTTTTGCTCTTAATTTTTAAACAATAAAGTTGTCAACATATACACAATATACCAGAATGTTGGAAATAATTTTCTAATAGTGTTTCTGTCAACATTTTCAGAGGGTTATAATCATTGAACTAAAACCCTGTAAGAGTTATAGTTTGAATAAAGATGGGGACCTTGAGACTTGAAAAAGTGTTGATTAATGTCTAAATAAAATTGTTAGATATATAATCATGAATATAATAACAGTTCATTAGCATCTAATTAAAATTTATTCATATTATATTGCTATTATTTTTTAGTGCCAATGGTATATCCGCAGCCTAAATTGTCTTCTTTCTATGAGCCTACATTATATCTGTTGATGAAAAAAATAGTGAGATAACTCTTAATACTTGTAAAACTGCTGTTGCTCTTAAATGTAGATCCTAGTCACAATAGCAGTTTGCTTTATTCTTAGTAGCTGCCAACATATTATATTTTAATTGTAATTGCAAATCACCTAAAAAACTACATTGAAGTGAGTCTAGAATTGTTTTTAAACACACACATGCACAATGCATGCTTGTGCAATGATTTATTTCAGGCATAATGTACCTGTTCAATCCCTGCATAATAGAACCTATAAAGTCCTGTAGAAAATAGATATCTGAGTTATAGAAAGAAGTAATTAGTGTAGTGAGAAGTGGGATAAGCCATAAGACAATGAATTTAAATGACATAGGACAAAGTAGATAATAAAGGTATGACAGTACATAATAAAGCTAAAAGAAAAAGTTTAATTAGCATAGCATAATAAACCAATGAAAATAATGAAAAGATATAAGGCGATAAAAAATAATAGCAAATATCAAGTAATACATATCTAGCAGGCTGTAGAGTGCAGGTACTATAAAGCTTGAGAGCATCCGATATTAACTATAAATGAGCTAATCTTTGGACTGTTGGTGCACAGCATAGGCCAATATGGAAGTTTTTCTCTTACATCTACTGTATCAAATATCTAGAGCAGGGGTGTCCAACCTTTTCAGACCGAGGGCCAGTCTGCAAATTTCAGCTTGGGCCGAGGGCCACATTTTTTTTTCTGTTTTTAAAATCAATTTTCAAGATCCATAAAACATCTGCAGGCTATATGTATTATAATTATAAGCGATGGCTAGGCTTTGCATGTTTATTAAAATCATAACATATTTAAATAGATATATATTATTTATACGTGTATGTGTGTATATATATATATATGCATTTAATTAAAATAGGTAAACAAGAAACATTTCATTTTTATTACTTTAATAATCAATAATTATATTATATGCATTTATGTTTGTGCATAAAAAATAATACATATATACATACAAAGTATATATTCATGATTGCACATGCAAATTTAAACAAGATGTGCCAGTGCTAAGAGTCTGTACTCATACCAGTATAGTTATATTTTACAAGCATCAGTGAGACACTTGTGAGTACACAGTGAGTATTGTTTGCCTTGAACAATTCTCTTAATATCTGGTTTCGTTATATCAGAACATATAACCCTTAGTTGCTGGACTAAGTGCTGACTAGTGAGTGAAGTGTAGTATTTATTTTTGTGTATTTCATTTGACTGAAAATTGAAAGTTCAAACCTTCAAGCTATCTCAGTGCTAATGCTGTGCAGCATCTAACAAGCAGTCAAAGGTCAAGGCGATCATAAATCCCAAATCATTTCAGTACATACTCGCACAAAATTCATTATAAAGCAAAATTGTTTAGGCATCTAACCTTAAAACAGTAGGTAAATGAAAACTAACGTATATAAGAATATTTTAGTACTGCATGCATAAGTGAAGTGTGCCAGAGATTCTTCAATTACTTATCTTTCACAATACAGTCAATAAAAATGAGATCTTATAGTTATACTTTCAAAAAAGTCTTGTCTCTATATGGCCGGTCCCGATTAAATGTCTTTGAAATATTTGTCTGCACAGGATAGCTAAAGGCAAATCTTTAGCTGCAACGGCCTTGCTGAGGTTTGCATTGTAACTGTGTAAAAATTCAGTAGGCTACCAGTAAAAAAATCTCATTTAATTGTAGGCCACTATAGATCAAAATTTAAAAACTATGTTGTGAATCTTATTTTTACCAATGCAACTTTTTTGGACTTTTTCATTCTTTTGTAAAGTTATAGAAAAAAACTGCACAATTTCGGCTATATTTTCGCCTGAAAAGTTGATCTTTTAGTACCAGTAAAATATCTTAGCAAGAAAACATGATATCTGAGTAAAAAAGGAATGACTTTTATATTTTATATAGATTATGGATTTATACACTGGAAATGGTATTAGTCTAGAAGTAACCTCCAATTATCTTTCACTCATTACACTTCGAGAGGTGGCCACGCAATTTTTTTAAAAATAGAAAGTTTGAAGGGTCCTAATTAATCTGTGAAAACTCTAGACTGTTCTGTGCACCCAGTTAGCCACAAAAGCGCTTCAAACTTTTAAAATTAAACAGGAGTTGTTTTCTCTTAACGTTTTTGTGAATCAGCTAAATATTTTGGAATTATTCAAGCTAATTTATTTTATATAAGCAAAATAAATTTGCTAATAATTATAGATACTTTTTTCACTTTTCTTTTATAAAAACTCCAAATTTTTCTGTCCACCCAGTTAGTCACAAAAGCTCTTTTAAATGTTACAGGAGTTGTCTTCCCACAACTTTGTCCAAATCCATTGAATATAATCTTGAAATTATTGAAGCTAGTTTATTATATATACAAGCAAAAACTTTTGCAGATAATCATAGATGTGTTTTTCACTTCTCTGAGTTTATTTCTAGTGATTTTCTTGTGAAAAAATCTGAAAAAAGTGGATTATTTGGACGAAAACTAGCAAAGGAATGGGTTTATTAGTTATAAGGCAAACATTATTATTGATCAGCTATAAAAAAGGCGAATTATAAGTAAAGCTGTGTCTGCTAATGATTTTCTTCACCATTTTATTATATAATAACTACTTTTACAAAAAAGTAATGAGAAGCATGAGCTGGTTGATCTGGACTCCGGAAGATAATATTTTGAATGTGTACAATTGAGCTTTGCTAATAAATTTAGGCTGAACTATCTATACATAAGCAATTTGGTTTTTAAAACAATGCTATTGGTTAAAATGCATATTTTTATACTATCTTGATATAATGACTATAGAGCCAATTTATCTCAGTTATAATTACAGAAGAAATACCCTAAAGCTTTCCTATAATGTTTAATATATATATGGTTATATTTAGACCACCCATTAGAAAAATGATCTTGGGCTGCCTCATTCAAAGATCATAGGCATGTACTTTTTTCATGTGTGCCATTTGTTACAAAAATAATAATTTCTTATCAGCAAATAAAATAAGCTGAGTTTGAGACTGGTGCATTTTTGTGTGAAACGTGGAGTAAAAATATTTTAGAGAACAATATTGTTATTATAGTTGATGCATACCAAAAAAATTGCGTTTGCTACAATTTTACCAAACACGAGGAAGCAGATACACAAACTTTGTTACATGCAAAATATCTTATGAACATCATAATCTCGCGTGTAATAATCAAATCTCAATCTTTCATCCTAAGTCTCGCTATTTGCAAAACATTACCTTCTTACCAATTATTTTTTTTCACTTGTGTGGTAATCATGGTGTCATGCCAGATAGAGGCTAGACTAAATTTCCTACTTAGACGCTAGTTATTTATTTTGGTAAAATGTATTTTCATGTGCAACTTATTTTAATATTATTGAAATATATGTATATTTAAATAAACTTGGATCAATTGCTTGTTATTTAGCACATAAATAAATTCTTTTGATTTGCATTAACTTATTAATTTTGTATATTATTTTATATATCTTGTCTGTTGTTTGAAAATATATTTTGCTAATAAGTATCCATTAAAGATAGCGTCTATTATTAATGTATTACTATATTAGTATTAGTATTAGTATTAGTATTAGTATATGTATTAGCTACATATAGCTATTAGCATATTAGCAATCAATTCATCAGTTATATAGGTAATATTAATATATATGGTAACAAAATAAAAATAGCGTCTATCTGGGAAGAAACCATAATCATATTAGATATTTGGATGTCAACATTGCAGCAAATAAATCCAAACCGCAGTTGTGTGCAGCACTTGGTAGATTTCATGCTTTAACAGGTTTTTATTCGACTATAGTGCTTTTTATGGAAAAGGATAGCGCACAGCCTACTCTCTTTTGAGAAAATATCCATAATGTATGGGAAACTTTGAACACCTTGGGAAGTATTTTAAGCTGTAACCCATTACAGCGGCTGAAGTAGAACAATTTGTCTATAAGCTTTATGGAGCAGGAAATCCATATATAGATAATGTCTGATACACTGTATTTCGTTCACCGTCTAAAATAACTCAATACAGTTTGCCTCCAACAAAAGATGAATTAAATTTGCATGTAAAAAGAGCAAATTATCAGGCAGCCATTTGGAGAAGAGTTACAACAGCCTGTATTGATGCACTACCCCCAGAACACTATGAAAAGATTGTTGAGGATCATGGCAACATAAATATAAAGTGGATGATTCAAGCTTCTGTACCTGAACATGTATATTGCAAAGTTTAAACTGCTCCTGTAAGACCAGCTGCAACATATCAAGATGTGGATGTCAGAAATCTCAAATGCAGTGCATGCACTGATGTTTGTCAATGTAAGGATTGTCTGAGAAGAAGCTCTATATTGGGGAAGAAGCTAATGAGACTGACGGCAGTGACAATGGTGACGAGAATACTTTTTCATAATAAAGCACTATTTTTAGACATTTGTTATATATTTTGCTGCAACCAATTTGATTTTGATAATCTCTCATGCTTCTGTTCCTCTAAATAATTTTACAAAATCTTGTTGATTTTTGCAGACGTTTAACGGCTACCCACAGACTATATAGCAAATGGTTCACTTGGGCTGAGCTCAAAAGATTTCAATGTTTATTCATTTCAACATTTATTTTGTACTATAATTTTATAAATATAGTTTTTTCACACATCAGCATGACTTTGTTTTTATTTTTGCATAAATAGCTTGGTCATACATGATTATTCTGCATGCTTATGCCTCATGCAATATAATACGTCGATTCATAACAAACATACATGTTTTTATAAACAACTTGGTTTTAATTTGGGATAGCGTCTTGCAGTCTTTAAATTCAATATCAGCATAGAATTCTAAGTAAGAGGCAATTATTTTTGATATTTCAGCAAATATTTTTTCTTCAAGATAGCTTGATAAAATTGGATACTATTTTGCACAATCCACATTTCTTTTTATCACTCATCTAAAATGTTGATTTGTTTTTTGCAATAATTTGAGTTTGGGTAGAGATAGAGTTCTAAAGTTTGTAGATTCAGAATCAGCACAAAATTCTGATCTAAAAACAACTTCTTTTGAGTGGCCATTTAGTAAAGTGTAATAAGCCAATTTTTTGAGCACTTTTTGGGAGGTTACTTCTAGACTATATATGTTTATATAAACAACTTGGTTATAATTTGAGATAGTCTCTTGCAGTCTTTAAATTCAGTATCAGCATAGAATTCTAAGTAAGAGGCAATTATTTTTGGTATTTCAACAAATATTTTTTCTTCAAGATAGCTTGATAAAATTGGATACTATTTTGCACAATTCACAAATGCCGATTTGTTTTTTGCAATATCTTGAGTTTGGGTAGAGATAGAATTCTAGAGTTTGTAGATTCAGAATCAGCACAAAATTTTGATCTAGAAACAACTTTTTTTGAGTGGCCACCTAGTAAAGTGTAATAAGCCAATTTTTTGAGCACTTTTTGGGAGGTTACTTCTAGACTATATATTTCTTTTTAAGTAAAAGCACTGTGCATCACTTTGCGCTTCAGTGAACGCGCAGAGATGAGTATATAATATAGGCGTCTACATTACTAGTTACAGCCTTGCTAGCTAACAGGTTATAATGACTAGTTTGCTGTTATTGGTTGTAGTTTGATCTCAGGCTAAACAATGTCAAGTAGGCAACACGCATGCCACCCACAGATCAATATTGTACAAGAACTTAAACTAAATTTCAATAGAAATTCTTAGTGGGATGCTGTTTCAGGCTAGTTAGCAAATTTGATAAACAAAAATTTGTAACTTGCTATACCTTGGGGGGTCACACAAATATAGCTGGGGGGCCGGATCCGGCCCCCGGGCCGCCTGTTGGACAGCCCTGATCTAGAGTATTGAAAGTTTGATTACAGTGCCTTCTAAAAACGAACAATTGGAGAAGTTGTGTTTCCTACACAGCTCATTTTCTAAATTCTGCAAGAGTGACAAGATGCTATCTAGTTTTTTAATCGATCCACTAAAAAGTATATATACAAGACAGATCACCAAGAAATTCTAAGTAGTATATTGTAGAAACATCATTAATACATTATTATCAATAACAGGATGAAAATATAATTCATATAATGAAGTATAGTTGCATTATAATAATAATGATAATAATATAATACCTTAGAACAAATATCTGCCGCATATCATTATATAATTTACAGGTTTTTTGTTTAGCATAGCAAATTTAGAATAGATTAAATAAACATCTAGAAGCTAAAAAGAAGTTTAAATTGTAAAAGACATCGATTTGAAAAAAGTTTCCAAAAAATTTTGCCTGCCTACCATCTTGCCTGAATGATTATGAAAACAGACAATATCATCATACAAGGAACAATAACACACAGTAAGGTAATGTTCAGTATGAAGTCTTCAATGTCATCATGATGGACGACAAACTGTTTCAGAGATATCGCCATAGACATCCCTGTTAAACCAATGGAACAGCAAGAAAAGAACAGAGTGAGAAAAAACAAGCAGTAAAGTCCCAGCGTTGCCTTTACACAGTAACCAGATTCCCAAGCTGGGCGCTTTGAAAACAGGACGTTATTTCTGCTTAACTTGGTGATTATTTGCATCATTAATAAACAGTGTCTCAGAAATGTAACTGCAAATGCAATACAAGAGTTTACGACTCCAGCAGTCTCTTGTAAGTCTTGAACAGCATCAACTGATCGAAAGGCTATCAGTACTTTAATCAAAGCAACCACTCCATCTTCAGTTAGAACCACAGCTATGTTGTTTGCTCGACTCCAATATTTCGTTTTTTCTCGATATTTATCAACATCTTCTTCCTCCATAGTGGCCTTGGTACAGCAACCAGTTATGTTGATGAGACTGTAAAGGGGCAAGGAAATCTCACTCAAGATAATGACCCCACTGATGATCATTAACGCAAGCCACACGTCTATGTACACCTGAATCTTTTGTTTGTCTGTTACTGTGTCCACAAAACTCTTGTACCCAAACACGTCTGCTATGAAGTCAACTGAACTGAATACTAATGCTGCCACAAAGGTGAAAGTCTCCCATTTAATGCAGCATCTCTTAGTGACTGAGCAGTTACATATAACCAGCTCAACTGAAGTCTCACCAAGGTCTTTCGAAGCATCGAAACAGCAAGCAATGTTTGCCAAAGCGTCAGCCATGAGATATGCTGTCGGCTCACCTGTAGCAATTAAAAAGGAAGTTACTAGCATGCGTTTCGCTAGAATTTGCATGTAGTATCTAAATACCAACTCCATCTCTATTGAGTAGATTGAAATTCTAAGTATAGATGAACATTTTTTAACCCCTACAGTAACAATTAGTACTCTACAAATATAACCTATAACTATAATACTTGAGCTTTTAATAGTAATATTTTATTCAATCACAGAAAATGGCACGTCAGGCACTTAATTAGCATTCTCACATAAAAATAGTTATAACTTACTAAAAAAATGTCAACATTTCATGCTGTAAGCATGGTTATATATTAGCGTATGCTGCATATTTATAAATACCTCTTATTAGATGCTCACTCTAAGATCTTTACTCTAAATGAGATAACTTGGCGTGTTGATATGAAATGAATTAGCTATGCAATTAGTTGGAGCAATATAAAAGATAGACTGTAATAGCTGTGCTAAATGTAATGTAAATTGACCTCTTCCTACAATAGAATGAATTGTTCCATTGAATTATGAAGTACTGAGGCTCCATGGTGAACTAATAATAGGAGTAAACAATGCAGAATTTTATATAAATCAATATTAGTTACACAGATAAGGCAGTCAGTAGACAAGTAATCTTCTTTTATACAATATTATGTAATAAGGGTAATAGGTAATACCACTTGAAAATAAAGTATAAAGTTATGTACATTTTTCAAACAAAGTCTATTATAAAATTTATATTTGGATTCATTTGTCTGCTTACCGTAAAAATAGTTGTCTCCTCTCTGAAAAAATATTTGATCCCAGCCTTATTGGATGACAACACCGTAGTTGAATGTTGTCATATAATCAGGCAATGACTCATAATATGCCAGATATGACTCATATTTAAGAAATTTAAACTATAACAATGTTATAGTTGCTAGGTATAAAAATATTTTCACATAATGTTATTTATATTAGCTGGAGCAATTAATTTCTACAAGCTGCGAAATTCCTTCCCCATACACCATATAGCTTTGCTATCTAGATTTTGTGCTATAAATATGCATATATTATAGTTCAAAACTCTATTTATAACCTAAAATTATTTAGGCAAAAATGATGCATTATGTGCTTTGAATTCTATTATAATTTATATAGCACATATTTTGCTGAGAGATTAAAGTGCAGCATAATTCATCTATTTTTTATAATCTTTTATAACATGTCAAGCAGAACCCAGGTGAGATCTAGTGCACGCCAACCACAGCTCATAGGTACCATAAGACTGCTACTGCTTGGCTAAGGTAATAAAAACTGATTATATTCTCTTATTGGGTAACTTGCCTATGAAAAAACATATAATATTATTTTGATTTAATAAATGGCCCTTATCAGCTAAACAGTGGAACTTGGAAGTACAAGTTACATATAGAAGTTATCTTCGCTACAGTAAGCTTAAATGTCACGAGATATTTTTACGACGGCTGAATTACTATTGTCGCGTTTACACTATTTTGTGTTTCTTTACGATTTCCTAAACGATTTATTATCTGATTATTTCACCTTTGAATTTTCAAATTAGTATTACTTATACTTGTACTTATAGTATTACTATTACACATTTATGTTTTTTTAAATTTATATAAACTGAGAAGAGCTAATTTATGCGTATTTTTAAATTATTATTTTGCAGTTGTATTATTGAAACGTGGTTACTGAATTTATTTTTTTAATTTTATAACACTTACTATTAGTATTACAGTATTAGTATTACTATTAGTGTTACTATTACTATTAGTATTACTATTAGTATTAGTATTAGTATTAGTATTACTATCATTATATTTATCATTTCAAATTTATTATGATCATCACAATCATGGTGATAATAATATTAATAATAATAATATTAACTATAATTTAAATATTTTACTTCAGCACTTTCTACTTCTTATACACTAAGTGACTATACACTAATACAGCAAAACTTATAGTAATAATTTTGGTAACGCTACAAAATCAAATACATGTTCATGTTGGTGCTGCCCTGAGGCTGAGTTAGTAATATTACAAATTGAAAAATGTTAAAAACAATTCATTAAATAAACTTAAAGTGGTTATCTTTTCTTTTTATAGTTATGCTTCTATGTTCTGTTAGGCAATTCAATGTACCTTGCTTCAATTTTACTCCTGACTAAAGGTTTCATAATGGCTTCTGAAGAATCTGTTCACAGACTTGATGGGAGTTCTGGAATTGAAAAGGGTGGCCTTGTTATAATGAAAAAGACAAAAACTCAGCAAGATGAAGCCATGGCCCCTCCAAAAACCTCCTTATTTGGTAATCCTATTGTATGATGATCTCTAGAAACATATATATATATATATATATATATATATATATATATATATATATATATATATATATATATATATATATATATATATATATATATATATATATATATATATATATATATATATATATATATATATATATATATATATATGTATATATATATATGTATGTATATATGTATATATATATGTATATATATATAAATTTTTCTCCTAGTGTCTTTCATTATATTTAATATGCTTTTTCTAGCATAAGTGGTCGTTAAATGTTCAGTAAGTGAAAACGGGCTGTACGTAAGATGTTGTCATGGATAGTCCACAAATGAATATAAATCATGATATAATTTCTAGTGTTGTAGTCCTTGCTTCATTTCCTCTAGATTCTCGACAATTTCAGTATGAAAATGACTGCCACAATTTAGTACAACTAAGCCTAATGCACACTATGCTTATCTTTGAACATATTTTCGCAGACCACTAGTCTCTGAAATTTAAAGTTGTAAATCATATCTTGAAGATAAAAAAAGTTTTGATTTGGTATTGGTAGGTTCCCGCTTTATAACTATTCAATTTAAAATAGATTTAATCAAAATAGTTCGCACAAGGTAAAGGGTTTGCATATTACCATGCTCGAAATCTGAATATGTTAGAATATTGATAATAGATGCTGGTGTATAAGAAGGAGTCTAGACACTAAATAACCTGTCTTCTTAGTTTACCAAAATATTAACAGCAGAGATTGTCTGCTATAAATAAAAGAATAACGTGTGATATATTTAAGGTATTAGGTTATATCAAAAATTTGTACCATCTTTAATAACTGGTAAGTGTGGTACGCTAATGTCATTACTAATCTGGTGCAACTAAAGCATACCATATGCTATGTTTTAGGATTAGATAAACTTGCTTCTCAGAAGAGGAAAGAAGCAGATGCCAATGAAGTCGAGTCAAAGAAAAGTCGCTCTGGTGAAAGGAGTGATAAATCTAGTCGGTAAGAAATTTGATTGAATTAGCCAAATTTAGATCAACATTTTTCACACCAATTTTATGCCATTCTATTGTATTTCTATCTATATCTCACTGTTATAAGCTGGCTTGCAAGTGTATTCTGATAGGCTTGCTATTGTGTGGTAGCACATAATACTCAGAAAACGGAATCAAAATTCGAAGTAAATTTTTGAGTTTTTTGAGTAAAGTTAAACTAGCATTGTGAACTGGCTAATGACGCGTGACTGGAGCAAAATGAGATAAATAAAAATCAATGTTAGTTAAAAAAGTCAAAAATGTTTATGTAATGATTGGCGAGTGTGTGTCATGTTTTCAATTGAACAATATTTAGACTATAGTTGCAGCAATCTTTATACGTATTAATAGGTAGACAGCCTCAATCAAAATTGTTTTGTCTTATTTTGTTAGAAAATTATATTTTATTGCAATATTTTTCGTTTATATTTTATCTCAGATTTAATAAGTTTTTAGTTATACAATACGGTATATTACATCCTAAACAATTTGTGGTAGATATTATCGTGAAAGAGGTGACGATACCCCCTCACATCCTGGTGGTGTATCCACTCCTGTAAGAGATACTTTACGTAAGCATAGAGACAAAAAAGACCGTGGTGTGTATGCCGGCTCGAGTAAGAAAGAACCTCGTGAGAGAGAGAAAGGTTAGCAATGTTTGCGATAGTAGAGAACATTATAGTAATTATGTTGTACAGAATTATTAGTATAATTCTGTAAATGTTTAATTCATTTTATAATAAATGATCAAAAGAATTTAATTTTCAGGAGGTGTGCCAAGGAGCTGCGGTTTGTTGTAAAAAAATTTCTAAACAATTGTGAATCAGTAAAATGATAATAGTTTTAACATATCAATTTTTCCCACTAGTATCAGTTTAGGTTTCGAAATTTAGCTGTTATTGATTGTATTCCCCACAACTATAGTACCACAAATGCACCCTCTGTGTCATCATATTAGTAACAGAGGTGTTACCTTTCAACTAACAATGACATTACCATGTAGATTATAGAGAGCATAGGAGGTACAACAGGGAAAGTGAAAGATCCGACCGGTCTCGTCGCTCAGAAAGGGAGCGTAGAGCTAGAGAATGGGAGGAAATCCCTTCAAGGTCAAGTACAACTGGTGACATTGCTACACCCAACATTTATCGTAAAGGTATGCACCCTAGTAGTTATTGTTTTTGTACCACTTAGACTTTGACATACAATATTTGCTCATTTTACAATCATAAAATAGTAAGCTAATTTCTATGGTGGACCCCCAGTAGCTTCAGTCACAGTAATGCTCCTAGTGACAGTCATAGTAACAACTCTAGTCACAGTCTTACTTCTAGTCACAGTACTAACTCTATTCACAGTACTACTTCTAGTCACAGTACTAACTCTAGTCACAGTACTAACTCTAGCTCACAGTACTAACTCTAGCTCACAGTACTACTACTATACCATAGTATGCTGCCATGTGTAGAAACTCCCTCCCAGCAGAGATGGGATGAAGATGACCCGACTCCCCTCAAAAGGTCCAGCTGGGACCTGCCTACACCGAGATCTCACTCGGGACGAGATGGCAGATCGGAGCGATACTCCAGCTCTCGTCATTCAGAGAGATCAGCTGATAGGCGGTTTGTTTATTACACCTGAGTTTTCTCATAATGAATAGTGATCCAATTACAATAATACTTAAAATAGACTAGCAGTCATAAACTCGTAGTCTAATTTAGCTGTTATGTACAATGTTTATATTTGCACTCTATCTTCAGTATTTTAATAAAATCTACAGTTGTGTATTGAGCAGCAGCCCTTGTGTATTATACTATATATATAATACATTATAATATAATATATTATAATATAATATATTATATTATAGTCTGTTTAGATTGTTTATTAACAGTCATGTTGTTTGATTGTGTTGATTCAGACACAGAAATAAAGACGAAACCCCTCTGCCCACTCCTTCCTATAAGTATAATAGTTGGATGAAAGATAAGAAGAAACTCAGTGCATACACTCCAGTACCCGGGGCTACAGACACTGGTGGGCTTCTCTATAGCAATTTATGCTGCAGATCTTTTCTTCCCTTATGTTAACTGTATATAGTTACTGCGGACATTACTGCCGATAGTTACTGTAATATCACTGCAGACGTATGCTGTAGATAGTTGATGTAGATAATCAGTGTAGATATATACTTTATATATTATTGCATATATTACTGCACACGAGTGCTGTAGATACTACTGCAGATATTTAATTTATATAATTGCTGTAATATCACTGTAGATATACACTGCAAATATACACTGCAGATATACACTGCAAATATACACTGCAGATATATACTGTAGATATACACTGTAGATATATACTGTAGATACACACTGCAGATATATACTGTAGATATACACTGCAGATATACACTGTAGATACTGTGATGAAAAAGCCAGAGACCTATGAGGAGGACGAGTGGGAGGAAGAACAGAGGAGACTGGACAGAGAGTGGTACAACACAGACGAAGGATATGATGATACCCACAATCCATTTGCGGACACCTCTGATGAGTACGCTATGAAGAAGGAGAAGGAGCTGGAAGTGAGTGAATTACTTTGGATAACTGCTGTGTGTTGGGCTTTTATATCACCAGTTAAATATGACTAAAAGAATTTTCTCAACTGGTAATTTGATTTATATCACTAAGAAATCAAAACCTCATTTGTGAATTTCAAACTTGAAGGCATTTCATATTGAATTCAACATATATGCAATTTTTTATTTAGCTGTTGAAAATATTCCTGTAAGATGTAATACTAAAAACGCTCCTGTGCCCCATCTGAATAAGTCCTTAACCAATTTAACAAAAGCCCCTTCTATCAGGGGTTGTCTCACAGGGATGGCGACTATAAACTTGTGTGAGTTCTTATGTAATACTACAAAACGGAGGTGTATTCATATTTTATTACTTGCAGGTGAAGCGAATGAAAAGGTTAACTGAACGTCAGAGAGAGAAAAATCGCGACGTGCAGAAATGGGAGACCAACAGGATGTTGACGTCGGGAGTCGTCACTCAGACGGAGTATGATGAGGACTTTGAGGAAGTCAACGAGGCGAAAGTTCACTTGCTGGTCCACAACATTATTCCGCCGTTCTTGGACGGGCGTATTCTGTTCACTAAACAGTTTGAGCCAGTCATACCAGTTAAGGCAAGTACTGTAGCCAGTGTTCCTTACTAATGTAACCAGTGTTCTTAACTTCTTGGTTGCTGTAGCTAGTATTATTGTTTTTAAATTGTGCCAGAAAAATGTTTTTGCTTCAAATATCGCATAAGTATAATCAAGAAAAAAAAGTTTTAAACTGCTTAAAAGGTTTAATAAGTTTGAAGAACTTTGAGAGTCTTTACTAGTCTTTATTGACCAATAAAAATGCATATAATCAAGTAATGAATTCTGCTAGGATGCCACGTCGGATATGGCAGTCATATCTAAGAAGGGCTCACATCTGGTTCGAACATTCAGAGAGCAGAAAGAGAGAAAGAAGGCTCAATCAAAGCACTGGGAGCTGGCCGGGACCAACATTGGTAACATCATGGGGGTGGAGAAGAAGAAAGATGAGGAGGTAAGTTTGTGAGTCACTCAACAGGAATGGGAGTTAGCTTCCCATGTTAGTCACATGTTAGTTAATAATAAGTGTGCCAGAGAGTCTAGAGGTAGTTTATGCAGTTTAAATTCTTGTTCACACGGAATTCCATAAGACATGAGAAGGGCTTGGACCCCCGTTTTGTGGCTTATATATGTGTATAGGGACACAATGGTCGAGTTTAACAGATTCGTGAGTTAAATCTGTTATTCTACTATGTCACGAATTGTGACATAGTAGAATAACATAGTGAAATACGGAGAGAGCACTGTAATGATGATGTTTGTTAATATTTGTAATAAAAAGTGATTGCGGCAGTGGTTTTATTTCAGGATTCTGCTGTCAACGAAGACGGTGATGTGGACTATAAAAAGGATAAGAAGTTTGCTGATTTGTTGTCCGATAAAAACACGGCAGTCAGCGAATTTGCCAGGAAGAAAACAATGCAGCAGCAGAGACAGTTCCTGCCAATATTTGCTGTGAAAGAACAAGTAAGCCCTCAGTCTACAGGCACTCAAGCTGCACTATTTGATTGTATATCTCCCCTTAAAGATACTTGTGAAATATTTAATAGTTTAATATTTCGTTTTATTTTAAGTATTTCATTCATTTATTATCTTTTTTGCAAGTACTTTTTTCTATAGCTGTTTTCAAATTTAGTTTTCACTGCTTTATAAACCTGATCTTGGCGACTACTAGCAATCATTCTTCTACTATTAAATCAATTGCTAATAATCAATAACCAATCAATATTGCTGATCAACACTTGCTGCAATGTCAGTGTTGTATTATTCACCATTTATTACATAATGGTTTTGTTTTAGTTGCTCTCCGTCATTCGAGATAATAATGTCATCATTGTCGTCGGAGAAACAGGGTCTGGAAAAACTACTCAGCTCACTCAAGTACGATCTGCAGCTATTCAACAAGATTTTAATTATAAATTGGTTTATATTTAAAAATATATGAAAAGTGTACACATTTATGATTGCCGTACATAGGATGAACTTAGGTGATGGAATACAATGCTGTAGTATAAGATAAGATTTTTTGGTGCTTATAATTATAATAACAAAGAATTAGGAGTTAGAAATGTGCATGTTAACTACTACAGTATGGTAATGTTGTTTATGTCTGTAACTACAGTGTGTTGATGTTGCTATACATCTGTAACTACAGTGTGTTGATGTTGCTAGACATCTGTAACTACAGTGTGTTGATGTTGCTATACATCTGTAACTACAGTGTGTTGATGTTGCTATACATCTGTAACTACAGTGTGTTGATGTTGCTATACATCTGTAACTACAGTGTGTTAATGTTGCTATACATCTGTAACTACAGTGTGTTGATGTTGCTATACATCTGTAACTACAGTGTGTTGATGTTGCTATACATCTGTAACTACAGTGTGTTAATGTTGCTATACATCTGTAACTACAGTGTGGTAATGTTGCTATACATTTGTAACTACAGTGTGTTAATGTTGCTATACATCTGTAACTACAGTGTGCTGATGTTGCTATACATCTGTAACTACAGTGTGTTAATGTTGCTATACATCTGTAACTACAGTGTGTTAATGTTGCTATACATCTGTAACTACAGTGTGTTAATGTTGCTATACATCTGTAACTACAGTGTGCTGATGTTGCTATACATCTGTAACTACAGTGTGTTGATGTTGCTATACATCTGTAACTACAGTGTGTTGATGTTGCTATATGTCTGTAACTACAGTACCTACATGAGGACGGATACACGAACTACGGAATGATCGGCTGCACTCAGCCAAGGAGAGTGGCCGCCATGTCAGTAGCCAAAAGGGTCTCGGAGGAAATGAACTCTGAGCTCGGCGAGAAAGTTGGATACGCTATCAGATTTGAAGACTGTACCACCGAGGTTTGTTACCCACAATACAGCTATGTCTCCTCTTGTATGCTGATATAATAATATTTTGTTTTCTATTATAATAATATATGCAATTTTTTTTACTTATATGCGAGGATTGTATGTTATCAATGGTGTATTGTCTAGAAGTTGAGGAGTTGTCTTTTCGCTGTAGAACACAATAGTCAAATACATGACAGACGGCATCCTGCTGCGTGAGTCACTCCGAGAATCGGATTTAGACAACTACAGTGCGGTTATTATGGATGAAGCTCACGAAAGATCTTTGAACACAGATGTGCTGTTTGGCTTGTTGCGAGACGTAAGTAGACAGACGAGCTGATTATCAAAAACTTTGTGATAATTACATAACCTTCTTGTTCTCTTTTTATGTTCTCTTGTGTCGGAAACACCTTTGTTATTTGTTTACCAGGTAGTTGCTAGGAGACAGGATCTAAAACTTATAGTTACTAGTGCCACTATGAACGCTGACAAGTTTGCCGAGTTCTTTGGCAATGTGCCAGTGTTTAGAATACCGGGGAGAACTTTCCCCGTCGATGTTATGTTCAGCAAGAATCCTGTGGAAGACTACGTGGATGCCGCAGTGAAGCAGGCAATGCAAATTCACCTTCAGGGCAACCCAGGTATGTGCAGTGCAGGGATGTTTAGTAGAACACCTCTGAAATAGAATTAACTAACCTGTGAACGGATGAGAAAATATATATGTTTCAGAAGTATCTGATGTGAAAGGAAGAATGATACAATTTGGTACTATAGTGTAATAGATAACACTATAATATAATATAATAGATAACGAAATATAATATAATAGATAATATAACATAATAGATAGCATAATATAATATAATAAAAACATAATATAATATAATAGATAACGTAATATAATATAATAGATAACATAATATAATGTATAATGTAATGTAACAAAATATACTATAAATATACTATAATATTTAGCATAATATAACTCATTATATAGTATAATGATAAAAAAGCTCCTCACTCACTATAACAAGGTTTACATAATAAAAAGTTGCACCAGAAGATCAGTTATCCTATTTTCTGCTGATACTGTGTCGTGCAACTCACATGGTTGATTTTTACAAATAGGGATTAACCAACTGTTAAATTGTCTACAACCCTTTTGATTCCCTATGATAGCTGTTGTTCATCATATCATTTTATTATTTGTCTTTTTTTCTCAGGAGATATTCTAATTTTTATGCCTGGCCAGGAAGATATTGAGGTGACATGTGAATCAATGGGAGGTAAATTCTATATAACTTATAACTTATATATATGTTTTGTGTGTGCATTGCGAGCACCACTTAACATGGCATTTCCTGTTGTTAATATCACTATGTAGAGTTGATTTATTCCTCAAGACTAGCATTGATTATAAGAATGTAGATATAAAAAAAATATTTTTAATATGCATGTTCTGTTTTTATATCTATGTGGTTTATAAATATTATACTTTTTTGTGAGTTATATTTACTTATTCAAGTACACGACTGGTTTTAAAATATATTCAATGAGAAATTATAATGGTGGAAATCAAGGTGAATATGTCAAACTTGTTTCTGGTTTCTGCAGAGAGATTGGCTTCCCTTGAGGAAGCTCCACCTCTTTCAATCCTTCCCATCTACTCTCAGCTGCCCAGTGATTTGCAAGCAAAAATATTTCAAAAGAATAAAGATGGGGTGAGAAAGTGTGTGGTGGCAACAAACATAGCTGAGACTTCGCTTACAGGTAAAACTAATGATCACCAGACCTTCTTCACGTCGGTATATTGCATACCCCTGTGTGCAGTATACATAGATATTATACACCCATGTGTAAAGTATCAAATACATGTTACATACCCCTGTGTAAAGTATTTTCAACTGGTTGCAGTCTGAGACATGTATATCTTGTATTGTTACAGTCGATGGTATCATATATGTGGTTGATGCAGGATATTGTAAACTGAAAGTATTTAACCCTAAGATTGGAATGGACTCTCTTCAAGTATTTCCTATATCACAGGCTAATGCTAACCAAAGATCGGGCAGGTACTCAATAGTTTCACCCTCCCCCTCCACCTTCTTCCCAGTATACTCATAGGCTTAGGAACATTGTGGGATGATGTTAAACTGCTGCTTACAATCAATTTTATATTCTGTTAGCCAGAAAAAAATTTCCTGTTTTCTTTTAGTTGCCTTCTGCAACCAGGCACTTTTTTATCATTGTAAAGTTTGAAAACTACTCACCCAACATTACATTTTTGTTGCACTGTAAAGATAGATTCTATAAATTGTATTCAAATGACATAATTGCCCTTTCCTGATATGGAATCACTTTTTCTGTTGCACTTGGCTCTACGCTGGAAAAATTCAATGTATCACAGATTTTCTAATAATATAGAGGGTAAAGGGTGCCAGAAGACCTTTAGCAAAGCAAACATCTATTTATTACTATAAGGTTTAGTCTTTCTTTTACAAACTTCTGTGTAGACCTCAAAAGTTGAAATGCTTTCATTGTTTGTAAGTAGTAACTATTTCAGTACACATAACCAATGAAAACTTTCTACAACTAAAAATTAATTATATTTTGTAGAGGCTTCGAGCAGTTTTTTAATTAGTAGTCTTATTTAAATTAAGTTGCATGATTCTTTTGTTATGCATTTACTTTTTTCAATCAGAATTCATCCAATTATTCTTCTTTTAATCACATCACCGATTTCTTATTGGTTATAAATTTTAGTATTTATATTAGGGCTGGTCGTACAGGTCCGGGCCAAGCTTTTCGGCTCTACACAGAGCGAGCTTACAAGAATGAGTTACTATTGAACACGGTGCCAGAGATACAAAGGACCAACTTGGCCAATGTAGTTCTTCTTCTCAAGTCTCTTGGGGTTCAAGATCTGCTACAGTTTCATTTCATGGATGCTCCACCTCAGGTAAGATCAGTCGTTGTGTTTTACAAACTCTTGTGTGCTGCTCTTTGTATTTGATGAGAACACCTACTTGCCAAAACATAGCCTACCCTTTTTCTGAAAGTGAGATTTGTCTGCTCCTGTTTACTCCTTAGGGCATAGAACATTAAAATTTCTGTATTCTATTTTATAAAGCATTTTAATACTTGTAAATGATTAAAATTTAAAGCAATATAGTATGTAGTTACACGTCTAGGTTTATACTTTATCATCTCCTAAAATTTAATTTGGTGTTCTTGTTGCCTTTTACTTTCTCAAGCAGAGCTGTATTAAATTTCTTGATGCTTGTCCTGGTGACTTGCACTGACACCTCAGTGGCCCAGTTACTTTATATGAAAGCGGTGCATCTAATTTACTGTGTTTACATTTATTTTATTTATTATTAAAGGACAACATACTCAACTCTATGTACCAACTGTGGGTTCTGGGTGCACTAGACAACACAGGCAGTCTAACCAAACTTGGCAGGAAGATGGTGGAATTTCCTCTCGATCCAGCTCTTTCTAAAATGTTGAATGTCTCTGTGGAAATGGGATGCAGTGCTGAAATTTTGGTACTTGGTCTATTAATTACATTTCATAGACTAGTCTCATCTGCAAGATTTACTTGTTTTAAGTGTTCTAGATTCAAAATTAATACATTTTCATCAATGATGTCTTGGAACTCTGGTGTTTTCATTCTACTCCAATGAGAGCTCAGAAGGCATTACTACTTCTAATATATAATAAATTGTAGTACACTTTTGGTTTGATTTAGATTATAGTGTCCATGCTGTCTGTGCCAGCAATCTTCTTCAGACCAAAAGGTAAGGAGGAAGAATCTGATGCTATGAAAGAAAAGTTTCAAGTCCCAGAAAGTGACCATCTAACACTTCTCAATGCCTTTCAGCAATGGAAACGTAACAGGTAAATGTAGCAGTAAGCATTGCTGTAGATATACTCAAGCTGATAGCAGAGCAGGAGTTTAGAATGTATTAAACGTGAAGTTTTGTTGAACTGCATTCTAATAAGTGCATAGGCAAGTTTATTTCAATCATGATTTAGCATCTTGTTCTGTTGTAAACATATGCTGTATGAGACATCAGCTTTTAAACCCACATGCTGTGATCTGTTGAGAAATTAGTTTCAGAGAAGTTGCAAATTGCTTTACAAAGCAGCTGTTCTACTATGTTGGCAATACATTTTAGTTATGGCTCAACCTGGTGCACTGAGCATTACATTCATGTAAAGGCAATGAGAAAGGTGCGTGAGGTCAGACAGCAGCTTAAAGAAATTATGGACTCTCAAAAGATGGACCTGGTTTCTTGTGGTATGGAGTGGGATGTCGTAAGAAAGTGCATATGCTCCTCTTATTTTCACCAAGCTGCTAGACTAAAGGTTTGTAAAGATTTTGTATTTCTTCAATAATGAAATATCAATAACATTCTCTCCTTACTAGCTGTGTGTTTTTTGTGGGAAGTATTTTGATGGGAAATAAGCTCATTTTTATAATTGGCAAAAGGTAGTACAGATAATTTTTACTTTATCTTTTTTAGTGGTTAATTTTGTTTTAGGGATTAGGGGAGTATGTGAATGTGCGTACAGGGATGCCTTGCCATGTCCACCCCACGAGTGCGTTATTTGGAATGGGATACACTCCGGATTACATAGTGTACCATGAATTGATTATGACATCCAAGGTGAGTTCTATTTATAGGATTATTACATAGTACACAGTCAATGGGTCTTATTAATTTGCAGTTCTAGTTTTACTCACAACAAAAAACTATGTTGTAGGAATACATGCAATGCGTTACAGCGGTAGAAGGAACTTGGCTGGCAGAATTAGGCCCCATGTTCTACAGTGTAAAAGATACAAAACAATCTCGTCAGGTAAATAACCTATCTTATTTGAGTACCATTTATATATGTTAAATATAAAGTGCATTGTAATTTGAAACTGTTACCCAACAAAAGTTTGTGAAGCTTACAACATTTTTAAATTTATAAACAATCAACTCAATAAAATAATCAATTGTTTAGTGTACAACAGAATAAGTTACATATTTAAGCCATTAGTGATTAGAATGACATACAAAAACGCTTGTGCTGAGGCGTCGATTGGCTGATAATCCTAAAGAAAACTTTTAAAGCAGTCACCTGTCTACTAAAGTAATAGAAAGTAATTCTAACAATAGGAGAGAAAGAAAGTAGCGCAAGCATCCATGACAAAAATGGAAGAAGAAATGAAGGAAGCAGAGTCACAAATCAAAGCCCGAAAAGAAGAAGCTGAGAAAAGTCGAGTGTTGGGTGCTTCCATTAGGTAACACTTTTTTCAGATTGGCAGTCTACAATCTTCTTTTTTTATTGCTGTGGAAAATCATAGCAATCTTCTTTCTTTATGCTCATTTTATTGACTTCAGGCACAAACCAAAATCATTTCAAATGATGGATATAATTAGACAATATTTATTTTTGTAGGAAGCAGATAGTAGAAATTGGGACACCAAGACCAAAATCAACCAGAGGGACACCGTGGGCAACACCTATGCGTAAAACTGAGTAGTGTCCTAAGATGTATAGTAGGCATACTGTTGCATTCAAATTCATGATTGTTACTTATATTAACTTTCACAAAACTGAAGCAGAAACTTTGTATATTTTATAGCATTTTTCATGACTTTTGATCATATGATTTTTGTATAGTTGCATATATGTTGTAAATAGGGAGACATTTTAGAACACAAATCATGCAGTATATTTTGCTAAAACTGTAAACATAAAGAACAATGCTGTTGATTTTTTATTAATGAAGTCTAACACAAATGTAAAATGTCGGCTATTTACATTAGCCGGCAAACGTTAGAACTATGTAAACAAACATTATTTTCAAAACGGTTGTTGCATTTTGCCAAGCTGTGTTGCATAAGTCTGTTTTGCAAGTGCAGCTACGACCAATGAAGTTTTGTCTTCTATCTTCACCAGAAAATAAAGTGCAATCTTCCTCCACTGCACTTGAACATTCGCGTATATACCGAGTGGTTTTCCCTTTAGCATATTCATTGGCTACTGCAAATACAACAGATCTGCTGCATCACTAAATAATCATTGCAAATAGTTTTATCAAGCTTATTTTTCTAAAAGAATTTAGAAAAAGAGTATTAAGAAAAATAAAGTTTGTAGAGAAAGCAAATTTAGTTAGCAATTGGGCAACTACTGGGTGCATTTGCTGCTAATCCAGTATACAAAAATTACAACAACAACTTTTTAAATTAGCTTTCAGATTTGTTAAAGAAGTTTTTTTAGTTCTATACCTTCAGTAAATTTCAATCATGAACTTGACTTACTAAAATATCAAACTCTTTTGTAACCTATGAAAATTAAGGTGCTCAAATAAATTTATTGCTACACTCAAAACATAAATAAAACTTTACCACAATGAAATTTATATATTTTTACTGCATGTTTGGCACCTTTGAATAACTCTGTAAATACTATGTTGATTACAAGCAAGCATGGGAAGGGCAATTAAACCATAAAACAAAATAAAAAGATATAATTATACTTGTGTATCACACAAAATAAAGGCTTACTTGTTTGGTATGTATAACGGCATGATGCATCATTACAACAATCTACTATGAATGACTCCAAATTGTTTTTGTCAGCACATTTTGGATCAACCACACTATTGCAACTATAGCATTGTCGGCACTGGCCATCAGCTGTAATCAGATAGGGCTTAGAATCACGCAAGAAATGAAATTGATTAGTTTTTGTGTTGAAAAAAAATAAATGCTTCGAAAAAACAACTTTAATTAATTAGCTTTATATTCTCTTTATTATTCCAAAGGATAGCAATTGTACATAAACGTTGAATATAATTAATATTGGCTCACTTGAAGTTAATCATAATGTTAGATTTGAACTTTACGCAGTAAAACTAAATTCTTTTTTCCTATTCAATAAATATTAAAGTACTTTAAAGCAATGATGCTCAGCTTATTATATAGTAATACTAATACAGTATTACCACTAGTTTAATAGTATCATTATCATTATATTTATATTTATAGCATAGGAGTACTATTATAATTATGTATTATATAGATAATTAATACCATTACCTACTATAACTCTATAAGTATATGATAACTATAACTATCAGTATATAAAATTCAATAATTATAATAATAACATGTTTATGTTGCAATAGTAACACTAATAGTATTATAATTATTTAATAATTTATATTATTGTATTTATTTTCACAACAATTAATATATTGTTATGGTAATAGATTGAATCCTATGATGATTTACTATCATTAAAAGGCTCCATAACTTAGTTATCTTAGTATGAGTAAGTTTTTTGTATAGTTATAAATAATAAATTATAATGAATAGTCAAACTCATAGTGATAGTGAGACTAAGTCTAAGAGTCAGCACGAGTGTCTTACCTAATCCAAGGCCAAATACTATTAAAGCTACAGTTACTTGCAAGGAAAAGTACATCACAAAAAGAAATCAGTACTTGATTTGGCGTCTAAAACACAAATACAATATCTAACTTCTTGGTCACAGCTATTTTAAAATTATGTTAATTATGGTGCAAACTTTTACAGATTCAAATAAAGTACATTCTGCAATGCCGAGACCAGAAAATGAAACTAGCGGATATTTATCGTCTGCTCATTGGTGTGCTTTCTGCTCTACTTATCACACAGCAGTATTTGTGTGATTTTTTTTACTTTATTAGTTTAAGTTTAACTTTAAAACTAAAAATAAAATTAATTTGATTTATTAAGTCTTTAATAACAAGTCGATGAAAATACCTTAAAAAAGAGAAAAGACAATTCTAAATATAATGTTGCATTTCGAGCTCGGTTGATAATTACATAATATTAAAAAATATTAAAAAACTTTTTATCATGAAGCAGCCACTAGGACTTCAATTTATACTTTTATTAGAAAACAAAGGAAGCTTCTTAGTTCTACAAAATTAAAATTTTAAGCTGATTTTCATAAACTTACCAGCAAAAAGAACCACAACAAACAATACACAATCTATTGAAGCACATGCAGCAATATAAGTCATATTTAAGAGGGAGCTTCAGTTACATTTATTTTGAAAAAAATTGTATATAGATATACAGTAAAACATTTAAAAATTATTTAAGGGTACTACAATGAAATGTGTTCAATATAATAGAAATTTATTTTAGTAAGCCATACCTATAACGTTATAAATTGGGTTACACGTCATCATACAATAATGTCTAAAACACAGAAAAGTCAAAATCAAAGTGTTATAAAAATTTTATGTAAAATTTACTTCAACTACAAGTTTGAAACAGTAAACATTTGGGAACAGTATAAACAACATAAATACTACCTCTAACTGTCAGTTTATTAAAAAATGAAGGAGATAAAAACACTTTGTGTGTGCATTTTCTATTTATTTGTGAGATTCAGAAAAGATTCAACTTTAAATATGCTAAAAATTCATTTTCCTAAAAGCTTGTACATATTATTAGACCACTATATAACTTTTTGAAAAACAGATATTTTTTAAAAGAAGGGTGCAAAAATGATTTGTCATAAAGGGATATATTTCCATTTTCTTTACAGGGTACATATCACCCTATATGCTTTTATAATTTCTTCAAGTGCTTTTTGAAATATTTCATGGTCAAATTAATGCAAAGGTTGTGCTATTGCTGTGAAATTCACATAAATTATGTTTATATATTTGTTAGAATTAGCAATCATGTAAATATTCCATATATATTTTGTTCATGTAACTGGCGAATATATAAAAAAAATTAAACACTAACCTTGTACAAGTTATAATCGGCATTATATCCTCGGACTCCAGTTATAAATCTGCAGGCCATATAACACTCTCAATATTCTGACTTCTGAGTACTTTGACATGTTGTGACAGGTACTCTGACATGTTGTGACAGGTACTCTGACATGTTGTGACAGGTACACGGGCATGTTGTGACAGGTACTCTGGCATGTGGTAGCAGGTAGTCCGACACATAGTGACAGTACCCCAACGCATGGTGAAAATGCTCTGAGGCATTATGATTTGACTATTCTGACACATTTTTCTGTCTCAAACATTTGCATTCTCCCATGCACTCATACTCATACATGTATGCAGGTAAAAAGAAGACAGTAAAGTGCAGAAGTATTAGATGTGCAGATGAATGGATGGGCAGATAGGATAAACAGATTAACAGATAGGACAAACAGATAAGTAAATTAAGTAGTCATATAGTATAGATATGAGATGCGTCCTGTACATTAGAATGACATCATATTCCATAGGCTCCATACCACCCTATATGCTGTGTGCAACATATAAACAATAAATAATAAAGTATTATTAATTAATGTTATCAAAATACTGACTATTATATTAGGGTTATTTATTACCTTGTCACTAAAAACTATCTTATAATCCTTCATAACATTAAAACAAGCATGTAGTACAGCTCCCTATCAGTACTAAAAAAAGATTTATCTCCAATAACACTTGTTAACATTGTAAATGTCCAATACTTTTATTTATATAAAATATAGAAGATTCTCATTAACTTGCTGTAAAGTTGTGGGTTTTGCTTAGGCGTTTAATTTTTATGTGTATGGTCTAATTCAAGAACAGGACACAGCTGCTTGTGTAACAAATTATTGCTTTGCGAAGACAACATGCCTGTAACCCGAAGCTTCTGTTTTGGCTATGCATACTTCCTTGTGGTTTTTTCTTACCTGTTTTATTACCTATAGCTTCCACCTCTACTACGGAGCTGTTGGTAGTTTTATTGAAACCTTCAGAGTGAAGGTCATCACATTCAGCTGAGTTGAATGTTAAGATAAACAAAATGAGAATATTCTGATGTATTCTGCACTTCATCTTCTCTGCATGAGAATAATAACTTGCTCTATACCTATTTCAAAAATAAATGTATCGTGACTCGATATGCGTGGGTAAAAAGAAAGAAATTAAAATTATTTGCTGAAATTTTATACAATGTCAAGCTCAGGTTCAGCCAACTATTTTGCTAGTTGTAAAAACTGCAAAAAAAATAATGCAAGCTAATCTACATTAATGTAGATGATCTATATTAATGTTTTCTTACCTCTTCTGCCAGTCTATAGAGCTGGCCTCAAAATGCAGAAATCAGATATATATTTTCCAGTTATGAATAAAGTTGTATTAATTACAAACACATGCATTAATAATTTGTCGGTTAAACCATGAATGAATACACAGCGATAACTTATTTGCATATATAAAATGGTTGTCTCAAGACATGCAATTTTTTTATCCACAAGGGATTATCTCCTGCAAAGCATTAAATACTGCATGTACCTTTCTTCATCCATGTATTTTCTATGGCCCCACCTCTCCTTACAGTATTGAATAACAATTCAGAATTATGTTAATGAAAATAGATTTAATATTTTTACACCAGCTTTGGAATAAATAGGTCATGAATATTTTATAATAATACAACACTGTAATATTATATCACAGTTAACAAAAAACTACTCAGCAAAGCAAGTAGTATATATTGATTAGATGGCAAGCATCTGTTTGCAAACACCTGCATTGTTCTCCCCAAATAATTCTATACTATATCTAATCCATCACTTCTGGAGATCAATAAAGGGGACAGTCAAAACTCCACAACTTTATTTATACCAAATCTTTCAAAAATTCCACATAAATATTACTTGTGACAGAAAAAGACGTGAATTTAGCAGTAAAACCAAAAAGATAAAATACGACAACATATACCAAGTACATAAAAATATAGCATAATTCCTAGCAAATGTTGGTTTATTTGGAGGGTGCGGGAGGCTGCCACGACTGTATCTTAGCTCTGGTTGTGCTGTAAGGCACGTATCTCTGCTGAGTTCCCGTCTTATTCTCAATGTGATCAATCATCCAGCTGTGCTGTAGGGGAGGTTTGACAGTAGGGGGCGTGTCCGTCATGTCACTCAACCATCTATGCCTGATATCAAAATAACTTGATGCGTTATATTTTACTGAATCAAATAAAATAATCAACAGTATATACATTTGTAGAACAAAAACTTGTCACAAATTACATTTATCAAAGATCAAATTGCTCAAGTGATATATTTTTTGATAAATAGCTATAAAACTACAAACCTTTATAGTGATGAATCCAAATTTAAAAAAAAACACTTTTATAAAATCTAATTTAGATTGGCTGTTGGAATGGTTTTAAATTCTGCGCTATTGAATCAACAACACTTACTCTAATAATCTAAGAAATTGTTGCCAGTTGATTTATAATAATAAATATTTAATAAAGTGGCCAGGTAATTAAATATCCAAATGAATATTCAGCAATGCTAAAACTCTTCTGCTATTGAAAAAATATGTACAGAGTGTATTGTCAAACTCGGTGAGGCATATTGAACACAAAGAAACAGCTACTTACCATTCAGCAGGCACCTGGGATCCATCGTAGTTCATGCCTACTTTCTCGCTATACACCACCCATTTATTCCTACCTAGATAAACAATATATACCAGAGAGTTTAGGGGAGTAAAAACGCTATGAGTATAGAGAAAACACTCAAATAGTTGAATACAAATTGGCAATTTTACTTGGCTCATAAAGCTTTAGGTATAAAAGAGTTGAACATTATGAAATATTTAAAACATTCAACCAATAAGCTAGATGACTAAAAGATCTATTAGCATTGGAAATATATTAGCTGATTTTGCACAAAGGGGTTTAAAAGAACTGTGAGATAAAATTGATTGAAAAATTCCCAGTCCGTAATGATTATCAACACACTTACTAACGCATAATTCACAGTCAAACAATACTCTAGAGTCTAGAGTGTCCAACCTTTTTAGATCGAGGGCCACTGAAAGGGAATATTTCGTGGCGGGGGGGGGGGGCCACATTGTAAACTTTACCTTGAACTGGGGGCCACAATGTCAGTATTTTTCAAATTATTTTATTACAAATTCTAATGAATCATTACACAATAAAATCTCAATAGTTATTGCAAGCTATATGTTTTGTAGCATGTGTATAAATGAAACATTTGAAAAGTGATTTTTCCCTTTAATTCATGTAATTGTATACTGTGAAAAAAAAATTAGTTTTATGCCTTTGAGGGCCACATAAATGTAAGCTGGGGGGCCACATCCGGCCCCGGGATCGCCTGTTGGACAGCCCTGCTCTAGAGTATACATTATATATTTATTATAATTTTAATTTTCAAAATAATTGCTTAATTTTCTTCTACTGAAAATTTTAAAGCAAGTAATAATGTTTGAAGTTGTCTTCTTTCTCAAAAGTGTACCATGTATTGTTACTATTTTGTGAGTTTACAGTAATATACGACAAAGTACTAGTAAGCCAAGCACCGCCTACACTCACTGTATAGATAACTAATTAAGAAAGAATAGTTGTAAAATTGCATTGCCTAAAAAAGATTCTATCAACTTTAAATCCTACCACAAAGCTATGAGTTAGTCAAGTCTCTATTTCCAACATTTTAAATGCATCTCCTGCGAGAGTGTAGATTATAGTAAACAGCACAAAAGATGTTTGCAAATACGTTTTGTGCTAATGAGAAGACAAATCCTAAAACAGCTGTCCTACACAAAATGAGTTAAAATACTCCCACATTACATTATCAAGTGGATGGTAGAAATTCTGTAATTGAGCATATTGTTGCTGATTCAAGCTTTTTGCATTTTAAACAAAAATCACAATTGCTAGAGTAATTAAATATTATTTGATAATAACAATTTTAGCTTTTAGGTACTGAATTAAAACTGATAAACCAGAAGTTTCACAAAATTACTTTTTAAAATTTAGAAGGAGGGGCTTACTGACCCATGATATGCTCATCATTTCTGTAGTACTTGTTGCCATACTTATCCTCTCCTACCAGTTCACCTTGCTTCAGCTCATCAGTTCTACAAGGCAATAATTAGCTTGAGGTCAATGAAATTAAGTGAAAAGCAGCAGCTTCTAACCTAGAGCTGTGAACTACATGTTGGCTAAACTTAAACAAACCCTAGATTAAAAACTTGTGTGCATCATTACATCAGCCATACATAGTATTTTCAGTATAAAATATAATTACCCTAGTAGTTCATTCACCCAATTATTAAGAACTGATTATTTATTGAATGTAATAATAGCATGCAACTATACTTGTAATGTTTATATCAACTAGGAGTTCATTGGGAGGGCTAATTTACACTTAAAGTTATTCTTTGTACTTATACTTATTTCTTATAATTGTTATACATTTCTTACTTTCTTCTAATAAAAAGCTCGAGAGTAAGTATATTTATTTATAAGCTCAACTATTAATGCTAATACTATCTCTATAAATGACAATTTACTACATTAATATTGTTAGTAGTAACACTAAATCTCTAAACTTTGCTATTCTGGTAATTATTAATGTACAAATATTTGCCCATTAAATTAGTTAAATTGACATGTAGTTGTACAACTCTATAAATATAATAATCATTAGCATAATGATTATGATGATTAAACTTGCTTCTTGGTATTTATAATTATATTATTAATATTATTATTCGTGTTATAATTATTATATTTAATTTAACAAAAACAGTTATATTTATTTTATTTAAATATTCTCAGTCTCACAATTTGAGTTTGAATTTAGATTTGAAACAATTTATTTGAATTTGAATTTGAATTTTTTAGCAAGACTAAGTAATTTACTTTTAGTAGTAAAACTAAAAAACTCAAAATGAAAATAAAAACCAAATTTGAAATAATTAATATTTATCTTAATATTATTATTAATATTAAATATATAATAAATAATATTAATTTAAATTAAAATTATAACTTGAATATCAATATGAATATGGTGTGTAACTGTATACTTGTGCTGCATAACCATATATTATTATATAAATGAACAAATTCTAATTATAATAAAGCTAAAAAAATTTACCGGTAAAGAGTAACAATCGAATTCCAAACTCCTCCATTGAATTTGACTATATCTTTGACCTTTTTTAGTTTTGCCAAAATTCCTTCTGTTGCTATCTTTGCCATCTTTTCTAGGATTTTATCCTTGAACTTTTAAGTAGTTTTCTCATAACTGCACGCAGAAAATTATAGTTAGCCGGTATTTGTGCAGTATACATTATTATTTGCTGTTTGAGTGAATAACGAATGCGCTTTTGATCTGTTCTCGCGGAAATTTTGTGGATTTGTCTTCTCAGCATTTTCCCAGGAGTCAAAGAAGTTTTGAAATGAAGAAAATTTAAGTTTTGGTAACGCCTTAAGTTTACCAAAATATTGGAGATCACAAAACGACAATATCTAAATTGATAAATTTAAAAGTGTAGCTACATTAAATTGTCGGTTTATGTAGTTGTTTTAATGTAAAGTTCAAAGTCAATTGCTATTCGATTTCGACTTATAAGTTTTACTTTTAGTTATACTTATAGTTTTTATTAGCTGAGTATTACTATTAGTATTAGTATAAGTATAACTATAACTATAAGTATTACTACTAGCTGAATAGCTCTATTTACTATTAGTATTAGTATTAGGAATAATCTTACTCCTTTACTTTTAGTACCCTAATGATTATGATAACCTTTATCATAATGATAATTTGAATACTGTACTTAGAGGTCAAAGTTAGTATGAATATGAGTGGAAATAATAATATTATTATTAATATGAATATATCATTATGATTATCTCAATAAAACCTAAAGTTTAAATTGATTCTGCTTTGAAAAAAATTGATTTTACATTTGAAGTTATAATGTTTTAAGCTTATGTTATTGTTACAAATTTAAACTTAGTTTTAACTATGTAATTGTATAGAACAATTAACTTCAACTTCAATATTAACTGTATCCTGATGATAATAGCCTAGTACTAGTATTCATGTGATATTCATATTGGTCATTCTATTTATATTTACCACAGCATATCTATATCACTATCAGCACAATTTTATGGCTGTGAATTTATTAGTACCACTTTTAGTTTTAGTTTCGATTTTATTATTTCAGGTCAAATAATAACCATCATAACTGTTTATTAATTACATGAATAACTAAGGGATGGCCAGAACTTGGGATATTCTTTAAAATGTTAGTCCAATCTGTGTAGGCAATGGCCCAGTTGTTGCTGATAGTAAACATGTTGTAGTGATATATGCTATCAACCTAATATTTTTAAAACTTCTATCTTTGGTATTCTGGACTTCAGTATATGTCACTACTACATTTTCATTCCAAATGCCTAGTGTATTTTGTGATTTTTCCAGATTTTCAAATCAACCTTAGCCTAGAAGTAAATTTTAATTATTGCAAACTAAAAACAAACTGATTTTATAAACAAAACTGTTAATGTGTGTATTTAATATATTTATTAAAAGTATTCTATATATTGTGATTATTAGTAAAATAGAATCAGAATTAGCACAGCAGTACTTCTTGGAGTCATATAGCACTGGATTATTTGTCCTTATCTGTCACACCATTAAGCCCAGATTGAGCGGCAACAATATTTGCAATATGCTTTCTAACTGCATTGTAAAAATCATCCTATTTTACCAAATTTAAGTGATAATATATAGACAATGTAAAAATATGTCAAATTTGTAATTGTAGTTCATAATTAATTTGTAGACCAAGATGCTTTGGAATAATGATGATGTTGAATTGCCTGCTTTAAAACTGCACGGAAAGGTGAGTTTTTATCATGGTGTTTGTGTATGCTTTAGGGGGGTGTGTTCATATGTTGTTTGATAGTACTAATATTTTTTCAAACTCAAGTTAGAAAGAGGTGAGCTTAAACTATGCAACGTGACGAACTTATATCATGGGAATAGTTTGTTTAACGTATCACTATATAGAAGTTTCTCTGTTTCTCTGTAGTATGAATGAAATTAAGGCAGTTTATGTGGAGTTATCATCTCTTGAGATATTAGCAGATGTATCACTTCATTAATTTAATATGTAATCTATAACAGCCAAAATTATATCACTTACATGTATGTAGGTGCAATTTCAAGTACAAGTTTCTTCTATAGCGTTAGTGTAGACTGTGCTTTGCTACTCTAGCACCTTCATAGTATAGCATTCTACTCTAGCACCTTCATAGTATATCAGTCTACTCTAGCACCTTCATAGTATAGCAGTCTACTCTAGCACCTTTATAGTATAGCATTCTACTCTAGCACCTTCATAGTATATCAGTCTACTCTAGCACCTTCATAGTATATCAGTCTACTCTAGCACCTTCATAGTATAGCATTCTACTCTAGCACCTTCATAGTATAGCATTCTACTCTAGCACCTTCATAGTATATCAGTCTACTCTAGCACCTTCATAGTATATCAGTCTACTCTAGCACCTTCATAGTATAGCAGTCTACTCTAGCACCTTTATAGTATAGCATTCTACTCTAGCACCTTCATAGTATATCAGTCTACTCTAGCACCTTCATAGTATATCAGTCTACTCTAGCACCTTTATAGTATATCAGTCTACTCTAGCACCTTCATAGTATATCAGTCTACTCTAGCAGATTAGATTTTCAATTGATCATTCTCCGGTAACAATCTGTTGAATGCCGACTAATTTGATGCCTGGAGCACTTCTTTCAACATGAGTTTTTGTCTAAAAGTGTGTTGAGAATAAAGGACAAACGAAATGTTGCAGTTGCAAAATCTAAAAGTTGTTGTTTGATCTAATCAGTTCACCTACCTATATGTGTTCATGCCTTGAGTTTATGCTCAATGCTGTGACAATAAAGTTTGAACCTTGAAAAGGCTGTTGATTTGAAGTTCACCTTTAATCTAATGTGTGTTCACCTGTGATATTTGATACAATTGTTTGATGTGCATAATTAGTAACAACCTTTCATTTTCCTGCCAATTGCTGAAAATGAATTAATCTAACATATTAAACTATGTTCACTAACTAGTATGTAGTGTGGAATAATACACAGTGTTTGGTGTCCATAACTTGTAGTAAGTGTTGCTGTCCTGTAAATCAAAATGGCCGCTTACGCTCCGCCTCCGGCAGAAGAGTATTCCGACTCTGACTCAGATGACTTCCTGTTTCCTGCCTCTGAGACCGCCCACACTAACACGTATAACTTTAACTCGGCATATGCAGGAGGCGGGTTCAATGTAAGTGATGTGCATTAGTGATGTAGTATAGCATTATGGGTCTAATAATGGCAGTCAACGTGGTAGTTTGGCAACTGAGTTGTGTATGTTTATATGTTGGCTTGCCATTGTCTACTGTAGATAAGATCAGACTTGTGTGATTGAATTGGTGCACAATATTCTGCATATTCCATAACACTAGGTCTTGTCCTACATTGTAGTCTTGGTGTAGTTATTCTTAAGAGTTATCTTCTTTTTAATTCTGCGCTTTTTCCAGACTTATTTAGCTGTGACTTGGAAAAAGAATGCATATTGCTACTTGTTTTTGCTCATTGCAACTCTGCTGAATTAATAGGCCATTCATTGTGTTGATCATTTACTACAGTATATTGTGTGTTTTGTTTGGCTTTCATGTTTGTTGTTTTTGTCAGATTTACTGTTTGCAGTGATTTTCAATGAAGGTGTGTTTTATATTATTCTGTTAAAGGGCTTGGCCGTGTTATTATATTATATATTATATTACACACATCCATGCAGTACCTCTACTGTGTAATACATGTACGTCTGCAACTTCACTGAGCTCTACTGAGTAGTTAACCACCATTCTATGTGGCAGTCATCAGAGATCATGTTACAGAATTCCAGTAATGATGCTGCAGGCAGAGACGGTGGCTGGACTGTTGGCGAAGACGCCAGTAGCTTTAAACGATCTTCAGCACCCAAGAGCAAAATACCCGTTTCCTCCCCGACTAATCACGGGGTGAACATCGAAGACTTCAGACTAGCGGTTATACGAGGCAGTGTGGAGTCAGCGCAGCAGTGCTTAGAACAAGGTATCCTATTGGTCGATTATATTATTTATACTATTTATGACAATATTGTTGACAACAGAGTGTAATGATAGCTCTATGTCATCACATTCAGGTGTTGATGTCAACATTAAGTTCAGAACTGGGTGGACAGCTCTTATGTATGCAGCACATCAGATGAACGAGTCTTTACTGTCTCTACTTCTCAGTCACGGAGCTGATCCTAGTCTCGGTGTGTACCTTTACTACTACACTAGCTACATGTACTACTACACTAGCTACATGTACTACTACACTAGCTACATGTACTACTACACTAGCTACATGTACTACTACACTAACTACATGTACTACTTCACTAACTACATGTACTACTACATTATACGCACGTAACTACAGCATACGCGTGTAACTACATGTACTGTTACAATATACACATTAACTAATGTATACACATGTAACTACATTACACACATGTCTGCATGTACTGCTACAGTATACACGCGCTACTGCATGTAATACTACACAACTACACATGTTGCTGTCACAACCACAGGGTCTACCACTGCCCTGATGACCTGCTGCACATCCAATGTGATGAACAAACCAGCAGATGTGGAGAGGTGTGTTCAGATGCTCATTACTCACGGCGCAGACGTCAATCTACTCGACAGGAATGGCATGTCACCACTGATGATGGCAGCTAAGAAGGGACATGCAGGTGCTGTGAAGGTGCTTGTAGAGGCAGGTGCTGAAGTGAACCAAGTAGAGAAGAGAGGATATACTGTGAGTTGGTAGAGTTTTTGTGATATGAATAGTTCACGGTGTAATGTTTTCTGACAATAAATTTATTAAGTAGTTGAAAAAAATTATTTGAATTATTGCTAAATGCTAATGAGAAATGCCACCTGTCTCATATCATTATTAAATGGTTTTACAATTTTACATTTTTCATCCATATTAAGTAGTTGAAAATTGTTTTAAAATATGATAAACAGATAAAGAGTGCAATTTATCTCACTCATGTTCATTATTAAATGATGATACAAAGCAGCTTTATCTTATGTTTGTCTCAGCTAATGTCCTCATAATATTGTTGTAATGGTGTACAATGTAGCCTCTCTGCTGGGCGTGCAGTAACGGCAGTCTGGAGTCCATTCAAACTCTCGTACAGCGTGGTGCAGACGTTAACGTCCAGACTCTGCAAGGCCAATCGCCGTACAGTCTAGCTCGTTCTTCCAACAACTTCTCTCAGGTATCCTTTCTCTTTGATTATGATATGATGATTCTAAACATTAAACCACGTTGCATTGTCAGCACGAGCGGACATTTATTATCCAAAAATATTTACGTTTAACTTTACTGCGCTTTTGTCTCTATAGCTACGTCTTCTGCCTTACAGCGTCTGTTGTGTTATACTGCTGCTGTAAAATTGGAAAAACTAAGTCGCTGGAAAGTAAAACTTGAAACGTGGAAAGTAGGCTCGCTAACTGATATCAACCAATCACATTCACAGATACTTTCCATTATTCAGCTTTTTCACTGCATAAAATCCGTACGCAAAGACCAAATTTTCGCTTCTGCGGATTTTCTTTCAGCTGCGAGTGTGGGAATCCTTCTAATGTGGCGTGATATTAAATGCCATGGAATATGAATGGCTTTACTTGAAGCATGTTTAGTTGAAGACAAACACTGCTTACATTTTAAGCAGGTTTTGTGCTACTGAAAGTGTTGCCATAGCAACACTTTTGTTACTAACTTCACCAGTGCTTGAGTTTTGTTTATATAGATATCGGCCTATTTCAATTCATTGCCTGAGTTCCACAAAGTAGAAGAAGAGAGTGAAGATAACTCTCCCCCTGCTGCTGCTCCGAGTATGAGTAATGGTCCTACTGCTGTCACCAATGATCAACCCGACAGCACAACTACAGCACCTCAAGATGCTGCGTCTGCAGAAGATACCAAGATAGAGTGAGTGAACTTAATGTTTACAGTATTCTTGTAACCATGGTAACAGTTTCATGTCTATGATGTTGCCTAGCGACAAAATCAGGTAAACATTTTATTGCATAAACTATATATAGTAAGACTGACTTAGTCCTGACCTCAGCTGTGGCATCTTCATTAATCAGTTTACAAAACGTAAATTTCTTTTACTAAAGGCAACCAAGTCAACATTGTGCCAATATTTTAAGTCGCCATTTCAGTTAGTGTTTGGTTTGCAGACCAAATCTCCCCTTTACAGTTAGTTTTATTATATTATATTTTCCTACCTTTCTTTCAGCACTGTGTATAACAAGTTTGGAGATGTTGAGATATTCCTCCACGGCATGGAGTTATCTTCTCTAATTCCATGTTTCCAACAACACAGCATTACAATGTCTCACCTGTTGAGTATTACAGATGAGGAGCTGGTTAAGGTAAGTCAGCTGGTCAACTACTGGGTTGTTTGCATTCTGGATCATATAATATATTTAAATATAATATATAATCTCAATAAATATGTAATGTATATATCTAATTAAATATATATATATATATATATATATATATATATATATATATATATATATATATATATATATATATATATATATATATATATATATATATATATATAAATACTCATGGCATATATCCACACAGGTAATTATGTCCCCTTGTTTTTTGCAGGTTGGAGTTGTCTCTGTCGGTCACAGGAAACAGATCCTAGACTCAGTTCACGAACTTCACAAGAAAGATTGGCAGCCGAGCAGCATTCCTTCCTACGAGACGGTGAAGATGGGCAAAGTGTTGAGGTGAGTGAGTCTATAAAGGGCTTGTCTGTTAAACATGCTATATATTATATGTTATATACTATATATTATATGTTATATACTATATGTTATATACTATATACTATATACTGTATGTTATATACTATATATTATATGTTATATACTATATGTTATATACTATATACTATATACTGTATGTTATATACTATATATTATATGTTATATACTATATATTTACATATGTTATATGTAGTGTCAGGCCAGCAAATTACAGCTGCTGTTACAAGACAGCAGGAAGTTATGTCTTCAATTAGATTAAAGGTTTAAAAACAGCCACAAAACTAAAATAAAAGCAAGACAAGTCATGTGACTATCAGGGCAAAATCTTCTAGTTGTACAATTTATTCCTGTTTCAGTGAAACATGGTATACAGTTAATACATGGTATACAGTGAAACATGGTATACAGTGAATACATGGTATACAGTTGGCACATGGTATACAGTTGGTACATGATATAGATGGTATATTGTAGTTGTGCTGAGGTGACTACCATCATAGCCAACTTGGCCAGTCACAGTGCCTGTATGAACTCTACTCTCAGGTATCTCACCTCCCAGATACACACTAACCCCTCTTTGCTGCAGGTAGACAAGGTACGTCCATCACGTCTCTTGAGAGTCTATAAATAGAACAGTTCTTGTTGGAGGCTCGGTAGTAGGATTATTAGCTTGCCTTTCCTTGTCAACTTGAAAATTTATCAGAGCTCAAAAATAGTGTTCTAGTTTTTGTGGGTCATAAGTGCTCGAGAAAGGAACAAATTATAAAAGTCTTCTAAACTTGCTACATTTCCAATTTCTAATAGATAACTGCAGCTCTGTACAATCTGAGCAAGTTTCTGCAAGCACTAAGGTGCATACGAAATGCAATGTGTGTCTTTTTTTTTAATTTAGCAGTAAGCATGCTGTGACAAAGACATGGGGCAGCTGCAACTGTTTGAGCAGCTCGGTTTACTAATTTTATCAGTAGAGAGGACAATTTCTCAAATTTCTGATCTGTTTTAATATTCTCTTCTATTTTATGTTTAATGTATTATGACTTTTTCTCACTCAATATTTCTATTGCTTTGATTTGTTGAGTCAAATTCTGGACAGAAAACATTAGCACGGAGGACAAGTTTTGTTTATTTGTGTGAGAGGAGAGTGTACAGTGTGGGTGGGAGGAGTAGAATGCTTTATTGTAAAATTCTCCTGTCACTTGTTTAGGTTGTTAATCATTATAATTATGCTTAAAGGTATATCTCTGTACTCACTACTCACTCTCTAGTATAACTCTACTTTCTACTCATTGTTTAGTGTAACTCTCTACTCACTACTCACTCTTTAGTGTAACTCTCTACTCACTACTCACTCTTTAGTGTAACTCTCTACTCACTACTCACTCTTAAGTATAACTCTCTACTCTATTCACTGCTTTTAGCATGGCCGGGGACTTCACGCTCTCAGACGATTTCTCCATGAGATGGAAGGAAATACCAATACTCAAGTTGACACGTGCTCACAGCTCAAGACTGAGATCCTAAAGGTTTGTTACTCTGCTCAGGTTTTTCTCTGTTCGTCACTGAGGCTATTTTTGCCTATTCTCTACAGGAGATATGCACAGTCAGCTAGCTGTTGGTATTGAAAGTTATTTATAGCAACAAAGTAACTCTAATGTATTTCAACTGGACTTTTATCTGTTCTAAAGCCGAACAACAGAAACTGATGTATGCCAACTACAACAGCTGTCACTGTAAAAAAGCACCCCATTTGCAGTGTTTGGTTCACTGAAATATTTCTGTGATCGGGTTTTAGTAACTTTCAAAGTCGTGCTTATACAAAGCATTCTGTAGCTTTAGGATTGATAGAGATGTATACAACATCCATGCCTGTGTTGAACTTTGCATAATATTTAGTTCCAAGTTTCGGCTCTCTATTCATAATCACCCATAATTTAATTACTTGTCGAGTTTGTATTATAATTATATTTTATTTTGTTTCCTCAGTGTTTGGATGACGGATCGGCCTCGACTAACGATCATATTACAAGGGAGACGACTGACAAATCTAGCAACAAGCTCATCATATTTTCTGCAGCTCTGGTTACTTTAGGAGTCGTCTCTCTCGGTGCTTTCGTCTTGGCGAAGAAATTCCCCCATCTTGGGTTTTCTTCCGGCAGCTAAACTCATTCCACTTCCGGATTATTTCTTCAAATTCTTGTATTTCGCTGATTTCTTGCCAGTTGCAGTTATTGAATTCTTTGCCGGTGACTACATGGCTTACTGTAATGTTTTTTGAGTTGTTATCCATGTATACATACTATCAGGGTATTTGGGCCACTTCCCTTGGCTCACTCACAACATAGCTTCAACTGTTGGTTGTAATGATACAGAGTCTTCCATTGTAATTCTTATTAAACTTATTTTCTTGTTGTAATGTTTTTGCATTGTGTTTGTAAAGCTACATATGGCTCGGTTTTTAAAGTATTCTGTTCATTTTGTTATAAAATAATAAATCTACTCCCATTACATGCAGTTACTATCATTTGTATGGCCAACTTCCACATTTTCAAATTTTCACACTCTTTCTCTTAGTCTGCATGACACCACCATGGCCCACATAGTTTATTTTCTATAAGGAAATACCTTTTAGCTTATAAACTGTTAGATATTTCAGCTTCACACAAAGCCAGGATGAGTTTTGAGTTATAATAATATATTATGAGCTTTAAGGCCCCCCTCCCCCCTATGATTTTGCCTATCTGTAGGTAAAGACTATGTTCTTCTGAAGCTAATAAATCTTTTATTCTGCTTAAAATACCACAAATAGCTCAGAGTCTAGAAAACTATAGTAGACATAAATATATTTTCTGCCTTTTAAATGTTCTGGAGACTATATCAAACAAAATATATTGCTTATAAAAATAAGGTTAATAAATGTCTGGAAATGTAAAATTAACAACAGGTATCTAGGCACTAGAATGGCACTCACTGGCACGTGCCGCTGTGGTGGATGAAGATTTTTCACTTGCAGATAATTCAATAGAATGTCACCTGATTACAACATCAAAAAATGATTAATTACCATAAATGGTGAAAAAGTAAAGTAATAGGTACTGTATCAAGAGAACTCTAGCATGCCTGTTGACTTGTACTTTATTAGTGGGCTATTATATATATATATATATATAATAGCATATCTGTTGTACTGTGATATTGGTGTTATAATTATATGTAAAGGAGAGCTATTGTTTGATTACCGAAAAAGTTTGATAAATACACAAAGAAAATATATTTAAAGTCCTAAACACTAAACACACATTAGTTCAGCACTATTATCTTGCATACAGGTAAAAACATATTTCCATATTTGCTATACAATATAAATAAAATACCATGTATTTATGAAATCTGTAAAATAAGATCAAAAATGAAATATAACAATGAGTCCTGCAATTTAAAACTATTATAATACTAACTCTAGTAATTTCTGGATTGTCCTCTAAACTCAAATTTCATTCAATATAATTTTATTATCAATGAGTCTATGACCTGTTCGGGTGAGATATGTAGAGTTGAGGGTAGGAGGATGACCTGTCACCTTGGGCACTTGCTTGTGTATTCAACTTGGGTGGTCATGTGACTGGTCAATGACAGTTTTAACACCCTAATATTAAGCTTTGAGCTGCTGATAACACTTTTATGTTTTCTATTAGTGTGCATTCTGCAGTAATTTGTTTTAAGATGGCATTGACTCCCCACTTCACCTCTTAGTGCGTATGTTGTTAGTAGTTTATTGGAACATTTGTTAAACACCCTAACTTTGTAGTGATGACTTAAACTACTCACTATAATAGAGGAAATTTCCTGCATTGCAAAAGAAAACTGCTGCAATTTATACTGTCGTAAGCATAGCATTTAGCAAACAGATTAAATTTGTCTAAATACTCCAAACACATGGTTTGTATTTCACTTAAGACTATAATTACTATATTATGGATAGTTGATACATGCATATGCAAGCGAATAACCCAACACTATCGTGGCAGGGATGGCCTGAATTAACCAAACAAGTCTACCATTTTGTAAATATCAGTAAAACATGGAGTAAGCATATCAAATAGCTATCACTGTTTGTGTATATAAAAGTGTATGTCATGTTTTAGAACTTATATGGTTTTGCAATAAATACTTTAATTAAAACCTTAAGGAGAATACTATAAACAGGTATACAAAGCGTATGTCATGTTTTAGATTGTTTGTAAATAATTATTTTAACGAAAACCTAAAGAGGAAATATGGAGAAAATCTAAAAAAGAGTTTTTGTTAAGAATGTTGCCAACCAGAAACAAAATTTGGTGGAGCAACTACAAACCTTTTAAAGTTTCTGATATAAGAAATTAACCCATGTTAATGATCATTCACCCACATCACAGCTTGAATACCACAAGTTCTATTCGCTCTTCAGTAATCATAAAATATGTCTGCAAAGGAATTGATGAACCATGTTACAGTAACCATTTGTCATCCAAAATGTCCTTCAAACTTCATTACACTTTTGTCATTGTATTCGTGTGACTGCATGACACGATGCATGATAATTCCAAGTTATTATGACGACATTTAAGATAAGGCAAGTCAACAAAAATGCTGTTAAAACTGAACTCATATAATTGTAAGCATTTGTGTGAGGCTCATTTTTGATTAGAATTGAGCTCTTCAACAAAAGTTAAACTCTACACCGCTCTATGGGTGAACTCACTGCTACGTTGAATTGCTAAGGTTTTTGCTAACAACCAAATATGGATAGTGTTTCTACAGTAAGAAGGGCCATTCCAGTGGCCAATACACGCAAGGTATGTGGACACGATTACCTATTTACTATATTGCTAAGAACTCACAAAAATAGTATGTGAACAGCTTCTTCTAAAGTGATTTTACAACATGACCTTTTTTCCTCTCTTTACATTTGCATGCTAATAATAATAGACTGGATCTAGTCAATGAAATGCTATATAGACACTCGTACACAACTGATAGATTAAATCTTAGCCTTGTTGTATCATAAACAGTTTTGCAGTATACTGTACAGGGTTCCGTCAGCTTCAGCAAGTAGCCTGTGGTCCCAATTTCTCAAAGGGGGTGGGGAGTACATATTATCCAACACGAGTTTAATAGGCCAACAGCCTTTGTACTATGATATTAATAATTAAGATTCTTAATAGCATTTTCCTGTTTATGCTAATGTTGCTCTCTCTGTGCATACTGTTGAATATATCCAGACATATATGATTGCTAGACACATGCACATTGAGATATGACAAATTGTTGTAAAAATAAAATTTTAGACACATCATATCCTTTACCATATGTCCACCACCAACAATGATGATTTCAGTTAATTTAATTTATTACATAATAATAACCTTCCAATAAAACACATTGTGGCCAATTGTTTTCTGTTATGGGAAAATGTTGTTTTACTGCAACAGATGTGTAGTATCTGTTGGTGCCAGCTGACATAGTATCGCTAGATTCAGTAGTCCAGAGGAAAAATGCTGCTCATCGGAGTTTGTTGACAATGGGTTGAGAGTATGCACCTCATTGTTATAGAATAAATCATATTTGATTAAGTGCTGTAGACACTCAGCTTGATATAATACACCATATTCAAGTATCCCATTACAACTACTGCAGACCTACTGCCCTGTGTCAGTCTTTTCTGGTGAGAATCAGTCAGCACTCAGCCATTACTTTCTTCTCTTTGATTTGACTAGCTGAAGTTTCAGAGAGGTTTGTTTGTTACTAACTATTTATTAACAAATATTCGTTATGTTCTACTATAAGCTACAATTAACCACATATGTTTATTTAAAGTTAAGTTATAGAAAGTTTATTTTTGAGTCACGCTATGCTATTGTACTATACTTGTTTAAATTATTCTGTTTGAATTTTCAAGCTTTAGAATTTTATTAGTTTCAATATAATCTATATTATGGAGCAGCTGTAACCAACTGTGATGGTGGGTTATATACTCGTTAACAGTTTATCTTCAACATAGGTTGCAATTTAATCAGTAACAACTTTAATAACATATGTTATGTATGCATTTCATAGACTCAACACTGCACCAACACAACTGTGTGTCATTTATATTTTGCATGTCACAAAAACATGAGTTTTCCAGTAAATTATATGTATTTGTAATCAGTAGTCATTGTTCTAAGAGTATTCATCTACTGAAACAATGCTAGGGTTTATATAATATAGCAGACAAAAGGTCACCGAGTCATTTATTCATAAATCACTAATTTACACTATAGGCTACCTACTGGATGTATTATCCTTAAAACTAACTATAGACCTATAGTTAAAGTGTATGAGTTAATCAACTAGTGAGTCAATGGATGAGTCAATGTGTGAGTAAGTGAGTCAATGTGTGAGTAAGTGAGTCAATTTGTAAGTAAGTGAGTCAATGAGTGAAGGGGTTAATGAGTGAGTGAATCAATAAGTGATTTGAAGAGTGAGTGGGTGAGTCAGTTTGTCTGGGTTGCTGTGATGTTGTTGGATGTTTTCATTCAAAGTTGCTCTTAAATTAAAAATTTAATAACAGCTGCATGTGCTCAGCTTTACACCAAAAAGTTAATATTAACATCAGGTATAAATATCAAGTTGTATTTTTATCTTGAGTAAGGGAACTTTAATCAATTGTTTAAACATACATTGTTTACAATAGTTTTCACTAAATTAATTTGTATGCAATCAAGGATTTGAATTGAGGTTGGGCAACTATAAAATGATCAAAAGGTAAATGTTATGATAACATTATTATAAACCTGCATGCAGCTGTTTATAAATATTTACTGCAGTCAACTTTTAAAATATCTGTTCATTCCATGATGAATATTTCAGCACAATTAAAAGTGATGCTATGTATTCGAACATTTAGACTTTCTTAAAATAATCTTGGTTGCTAATATAAACACTACTGTATTTAAGCTAAGTTGTATTATATAATTGTTCCAGAAAAAAAGAAAAACACAATAAATTTCAACTGAGAAAAGCTTTTCTAAGCCAATAGTAAATATTAATGCAATATATATTAAAACCTATAATTAAATTACTAAAACAAGTATTAGGGCAGCTGAACTCATTACCTTTTTATTTTATTAATTAATTAGTAAACTTATTTTCCTAATATAACTTGCCTCTTTGATTCATAAAAACATCACAACACTTGTAAATAAAGGTAGGCCTATATGTTACATACAAAACCTAGTTATCTACTTTTTCAGATTGATTGAGATACAGTTGAATCTTTCTGTCTCACTGCTCACTGTTTCATAGTTGGATACTTTGTGTGAACTACTGTAATATTAGCAATGATTTATGCATATTATGCATTATGGCTTGTGTGTGCTACTATATGAAAATGAAATACATGCATTATGCATATTATGTGCAATGCACAATATATGCATAATATCTCTATGCATAAGGATATACTCTACACATACTAAAAGGCCACGTTTACATATTCAGTATATCTCTTTTAAGAATTTAATTAATATATTATTATATAATTATTCCGAAATATTATTACTTCATTATATTGCTACTACTTTATTGTTTTCTATTATAAGTGTTGGCAAAACCAGGTATATAGAAAGCTAGTCTGACAGTCTCCCCTATAGGTATAATATTATAATACCTAGGTTATTATACAAGACCCTTCCATTGTATAGACAACAGACAATTGGCTGGAAAATTATCCAATATCATTTTACATAATTATGTCATTCATTTATAGCCCTCAATAAACATTGCATGTCCTCTCTAGTGGACATTGTATACTGACTAGTAACATGTCTTCTATACACCTGTGACTTAAGCTAATCTGTATGTATTAGAGTTGGTATACAAGGAGCTGCTGTCGTTCTGGGTAAAGAACTGGTTTAGCATAATATGCTAAATAACATCTGGAATGTCAGAGCATCCAGCCAGCATTGTTCTTGTATCATCTTAAAGCCCCAAGCCGTGTGACCAGTACTGTTTGAGGCGATAGTCTACAACCCACAATACAAACTTTTAGGGCTCCCATAGGAATTGTGACTAAAAACCGAACAAGAGGAGTATGTGTGAGTGGTAGATAATACAGTATACAAAGAGTTTATATACAGTATAGAGAGGGCATTTATTATACAGTATATTAGAGAGAGTAATATACAGTATGTGTGAGTGGAAGATAATACAGTATACAAAGAGTTTATATACAGTATAGAGAGGGCATTTATTATACAGTATATTAGAGAGAGTAATATACAGTATAAAGATAGTTATATATACAGTATAGAGAATGTAATATACAGTATAGAGAGAGTAATATACAGTATAGAGAGAGTAATATACAGTATAGAGAGAGTAATATACAGTATAGAGAAGGTAATATACAGTATAGAGAGAGTAATATACAGTATAGAGAGAGTATTATACAGTATAGAGAGAGTAATATACAACATAGAAAGGTGATAATCATGCTTATATTGTCAACTTATTTTGCAAGGTGTGTATATAATGGTGTTATCTATAAAAATCATGCAGGCCAAAATCTGTAACTTCTATTACCAAAAAGTTTGATTTATGTTTATAATTTATCATAGATATTGAAAGCAATTAATGATAAATTAATTGAAATACCTGTGTGTCTGTAGTTAATATTTTACAAGAAATGAATGATATACATTTGCTTTCCAGTCACTACTTTTGGTACTATATTCAATATATTTTAGAACTTGCATAATAATGTTAAAAATATTAAATATAGGTAATTCTGTACTTGCTCAAGGTCAGGAGAATACACTGAAAGTACAATGTGGGTACCAACTGTTTAGCTAGAGAACTATAATACTAGTCTATCTGTAGATTCACAGGCTAATCTATTTTTAAAACATGCATGAAATTATTTTGTTGCCAAAACTTCAACTTAAAGTATAACTGTGCTGTGCAGCTGTGAATATTTAATTATTTAAAACCTACTGGGACACCTTGTCTAATATATAATTAACTCTGGTGATACCAATCTTTTTCAGGAGTTATGTCCCTTCATACTAAAGTAAATATTATTTGTTTACACTCAATGACACTCACGACCTTATTGTTTTAACTCTAAGCCTGTTTGCATATAAAAAATAGTTGCATTGTTTCACATTTATTCATGTCCCAATGCACCTGTAATTATAAATTGAGTATTTATTCAGAAGCAAGCATTGACTATGTCAATAAGCTGGGTGAAATAAACAAGCAGATGATAGCTTATCTGTCTCCTCATTGTTTTTTATACTAGCTATTTACAGCTGGTCGCTAAAGCTATTCATTTCAGACGACTTGACTACAAGCTATAATAACATAACACATTCAAAGGGAGATATTACAATCACAATGACTTTACGAGGTTATTGTTGCCATTTATTGTGTGGTAAATGACCTTTAAATGTGACCTTTATTACAATGTCCAGGGGGTTTGGTGTTTATCTGATTGACTAGAGCGTAGAGCACTGCATATACCCATTGGTGCTAGTCCACGCTACTCTTCTATTGTAATCTTGGGTATTCCATTCTAATACTGTATATGCAGTGCTCAACTCTGCATTAGTTATTTGAATTTTGGACTTAGTAGGGTTACCATGCCAACCATGCAGGTAGGTCTAGTCATGTCACTCAAACACAAGCTTGAAGTCTTTTATTTTTATTCATTGTAATTGCTTATTATGTACTTTGTTATTCTACATTTATTGTTGTATTTCAAAATGCATAGTTACATTATGTGGAATTTTGACATTTTTGGAAAATATTTTAGTTTACACCAAGGTTTATTTGTGGTTTTTGATATCTGCAACTCCATTACTGCACTTAAATGTATCATCTCCAGAGTGAAATCTGATAAAACCATTGACCAGATTTTATTTGTGATTTTAAATTTCCAGGTGTAATTTCCATAATAAAAACAGCATCAACTTAAAAAAATAGTGAAACAGCATTACAACACCTAATTTGCTCAGATTTCAATAAACGATTGAAAAATCTATATTAACAGCAAAGAAATTTTTGCAATCCTGCTATAGCAATAGTGTTTGATAAATGTCCCAGTGCTCAATTCTAATAGGTCTTACACTTTTACTTTCATATTACCTAATAGGGTAATAAAATAGCATTATATTTTCACCTTCGATGATTAGTACGGCAATTAATTATTGTAAATGACTTCTTATTGCAGCTCAAAGACTTTCCAGCCTCCGGTTTGCAAAACTCTGTGGCCAACCTGCGTTCTAAATTTGGGAATAAGCAGACAACCGATACTAACCAGATATTTGGTGTGAAGAGTGCAGCAAGCAAAACTGGCAATCTCCAATCCAAGTACAATGGTACAGTAAACGGCTTGGCCAGCCAGCCTTCTAAACTCACTCGGAATGACAACAAAGTAGCATCTGGTTCAACTGAAACCAATCGTCTCACTTCCAAAATCAAAGTTCTTACTATTCCAACTGTTGCAGCTAGTAGACCACCAGAATCTACATCACACAAACACACGCAACTACTGTCTGGTCAAACACCCACCCGATCTGCAACTAAACATAATACTAAGAGCTCAGCATCAGATGTTTTAGTCAAGGACCCAAATCCATCTTCACAACCAATTTCTGAAAAAGTTTCTCACACCAAGTCAGAGCTTTCAGCAAGTTTGCATAATCAAAATCAAAGTAAGAGATCTGGGAGAAACTCCAGTGTACCACCTGTATCTGGTATAAGACACCAGAACGTAAGGAATACCACAGACTCTGGAAGTAAAGAAACATCTGCTAAATCTCAGCCATCTTGTTTTTCAAAAACTTCGCCAAATGTTGAAGTGACCACAACAACTGTGAAAGATTCCAATAGTGTTACTTTCTCTAACTCGTTTGCTGTTGGAATGGCTAATCCAGAATTAGTAGATAAATATAGTAAGATTACAGATGTCGAGGAGCTAAACTCCCTGGCAAGTATATATACCAGAAGTATTGTAAAACAAGATATTTCCCATTTTTTCCCATTTTAGTTGAGTTTGTTCAACAACTTTCATTTCATTTCCAAAACTTGCACTTTTTCATAAATTATAATATGAATTAGATTTTAGCTAGATTTACCCTTTCTATGAAAGAAAGTTACAAGACTAAATACGAAAATTTTACGAAGTTGTTTGTTTCAAATATACATTTTAATTTTAGTTTACTAGAATATTTATAATATGAATTTCAATACTGCAGACTCAAAATATTATAATTATTCATAGCATGTTTATTAATATCTATTTTAATTTTAGCACTATTATAAGTGGTACAGCATAATTTCAACTCAGAAAAAACTAATTGGAAAATGCAGCTTCTTAGATAGTCAATATCCCTTAATGTTTTTCAAAAGAGTTTACTAAGGGCAACTTACAGGTTGTCAAAAGGTTTTCAACCAATAAAACCTGAGTAAGTTAATGTAAACATTGTGAACCAGAGTTATTCAGTATGATAAGAGGTGAGTTTCTTGACTGATTAGGACAACAAGGAGAAGGTGATGGCATGTTAGTGACATCATTCTTAAGGTGCTTGTATCAGTTTGATTGAGGTGACAATTATTGTTTATGTGGCTTATTTGTATAAATAATGAGATGGTTCATACCAGTTGTTGCTCTCTGGTAACAAACAAGCCAGATTTCTATTTCTAATTTTGGTTCCTCAGGTTTTCAGTAAGCTATAAGGGGTTTAGAGGTTGAAACAAAAATAAAACCTGTTAATACTGGAAAGTATCTTTGGAAAAAATGATGGCTTGGTATTTGTAATGGGGGTTTTTGTTTTACTCATTAGTACTTTTGCACTTAAAATTTTGCAATCCAGGCATTAGCTGTGGTTTGATCATGCAGCATAAATTGTAGACTATCTTTTGTTATTACCAATTAGCTTCTTATAATACGTTGCTCATTTAATATATGACTGAAACATCAATTTTGCCAGCTGAAAGAAACAAGGTCATTCGAGGACCGAAGAGCTATAAGAGCTGTTTTAAGAAGTTTGCGAGACAGCAAGGCTGGCAGCACCACCACCAGGACACCTGCTGCCGCATGCCGCAGTGAGTAGTAATCATTGGGATACATTGACTGAGTTGTGAGTCACTAGTACTAGTAACAGTTTCAGTGACCCATAGTGAGTGTCAACACTGAGTCAGTTTAAGAATCGAAGTTAGCAAAATATAAAAATCTTAGCTAATCTAAAGTTGCTGCTGCAGGTTTTAGCTTATTTACCTCCCAAATTGTATGCTTGTAGCTTGCTTACTCTACAAAATTTTTGAATACCTATTTTACCAGGAATTGGAGTAACTCGGATCACCAGAATGCAATCTGACCACATAATAGACTTACTTTGATAGATACGGGTTATAATGTCTGGCTGGTTTATTGCCATTAACTGAGTTTCTGGTTTTAACTTTTGCAAATATATTATTTCTACAACTTTAGCAGAATGATTAGCATATTTTGCACTAAATTCATTGTAACTGAGTTAACCTCAACAATTCATCAACATGAGCTTTTCTCAGGGTCGATGCTCTACTTAGAGTAAGTCATTTCTTTGTCAGCAGAAAAACCAATTTTAAAGAAATTTTATTGCCTTCACTATTTTCTTGGCACAGCTCCAAAATTGTTGATGCTGGGTGCCCACACACAGTGATGTGTCATAATATTGATAAAGATTCCTTTTGACATGTGTTATGTAAATAATATAAAAACAAATGCGATATCTTAATAACCTCTGCAGGCTGTATATGGTTTATATTGTTAAGCTAACCCAGCCCATGTAATTGATATTACACACCACATTATAATAGGAGATAGTTTCTGGTAAGTAGATATCAGCTGTGAATTTATCTAACACAAAATATGTAATAGAATATTTAAATTGTTTGCCTCGGCTCTGTATATTGAGGATATAGTTTAAGCTTGATTAGAATAGCAAAAATTAAGTGTCTATTTTATGATAACATAATAATATGATTATTCTCTTGCAGCAGAAACCTCTTCCCTGGATCTCGGCAAATATTCTACTGAAGAGGACCTCAAAGTTCTGGTTGGTCTACATTGTATCATATACATGATATACAGTATAGTATAGTATAGTATAGTATAGAGTATACAGTACATACTATATGATATACATGATATACAGTATAGTATAGTATAGAGTATAGAGTATACAGTACATAGTATATGATATACAGTATAGTATAGTATAGTATAAACTATAGAGTATATAGTATATTACAGTGCATAGTATACAATACATAGTATATACAGTACATAGTATATGATATACAGTATAGTATAGTATAGAGTATATAGTATACAGTGCATAGTATACAATACATAGTATATACAGTACACAGTATACAGTACATAGTATACAGTACATAGTATATGATATACAGTATAGTATAGTATAGACTATAGAGTATATAGTATATACAATACATAGTATACAGTACATAGTATACAGTACATAGTATACAGTACATAGTATACAGTACATAGTATACAGTACATATTATACAGTACATAGTATATACATGTACATATAGTACACAGTGAATACTACTAGTGAATAGAAAATTAATGGTAAGCTGTCTTATAAATGTTGCAGCTGCACCAAACATCTGGTTACGAAGAAAAGAAACAAATCCGTGCAGCTATAAGAGAGTTGCGAAAGAAATCAGGTGATTGTAATTTTATATTTTCATCCAACAACTGCACTAGTTATTAAAGTGTTGCATTACAATAACTGCAGACACTTATGACTGTAAGGGTACACCTAAACAGTTAACTGGATTACATTGCATAACTTCATGTATAGCAAATCTGATCTTGTGATCTAGTGACAGTAGCGTGTGAAGTTGACATGTTTGAGGTAGTACTGGCTACAGCTAACTTGATATGATCTCAAATCTATAGATTTTGAGCATCAAAGCAGAATGTTTATATTTGTACTTTCACAGTTACATCACACTATATTGTAATCCTGCAGTAAGTCCTTATTGTTATGGCAACTTCACTGTCTTGTATAAGGGCATTTTTTCTAGTCTATAAAATTACTAATTTTGATTAACTTTTTTTGGTTTAAGAGTTATGTCCTCTAATGAAGCAACAAGCTTCAGCTGTACATGATGCATGCTCATACCACACTTTATAAACAGGCTCAATCTGCAACCAGATTGTGTAAATAGTATGTGCAAAAAATATATATATAGCTCTAACGATTTTAACACATTTAGCAAAAATAATTTAAAAGTTGAAGGAAGTTTTGTTATATACAATTGTGCTGTGAAAGCTGAGAGATGGTACATATTTTGTTGGACATTGCATGCTTAGCTGCTTATGCTATATTCACATCGACAATGACTTCAACTCAATTTCATTAAATCTCATATAAAAACAAACTAGTACTATGCTGTGAAGTGGACCAGGAGTTATTTTGATACATTATATTAATCTCACTTTCTTTTAGTGTGTTTTCATAAGCTTTGCTCATGACTGATTTTTAAAAAACTCTTTGTACGTCATGTTTGCTTGCACAGGCTTAAATTTATCTCTGGGTACAACTTATCATGCTTTAGATTATGCCACAGAGAGTACAACTCCTAAGAGAAAACCTGGAAACTTCTCCACTTCAGAACGCAGTTTGGAGTCATCTCCCAAAGAACCTTCATCTCCCAACATAGTAGTCATAGCCAAGCAAGTAATGGATACTATATTTAAATTCATATGTAATATATTTTGTATAAATAACTATGTATTAGCTTATATTGGTGAAAATTTGCAAAAACCATATATGGTTACAATTTGTTATTACAACTTGTGTGGACATCAAATCGCTCTTTGACTGCACCTGGGACCATGTTTTGTAGCTGGCAAACCAAGCAGAGAGTCCAAGTGAAGGCTCTACTCAGTGTGTACCTGCAGTAGATTGCTCTCAGGCTATCACATATGATGATGAAGTATTAGTTAGCCCCATTAGAAAGCAGACCAAGATTCTAGATCGGCCAGAAGGTCAAATAAAGGTAGATGTTTTGAAAACACTCCTAGTTTTATATAGTGATGAATCATAATATATTGTCACATGATATGTTCAATTATAGTTGATAAACGAGATGCAGTGTCTAGCAAAGTGTATACCAGCTTTTCATAAAATGTATATCAACAATTCTCTTAATTTTCGAAAGCACATGTTATGTAATTAGATAATGTAGCTCCTATAAGACTGTATTATATTTTATCTATATTGTGTTATATTTTTATAATACTATATAGCGTATATAGTATTATAAAAAAAAATATAGCATATTTACATTGTGTAATATTGGCATAAGTTCTTGTGATATTTAAAGATTTTTATCTAAAACATTTTATTCAGCATAATATTTTAGGGTAGCTGGACATACTCTCTAGCCATTGCTATACTCTCTAGCCATTGCTATACTCTCTAGCCATTGCTATACTCTCTAGTCATTGCTATACTCTCTAGCCATTGCTATACTCTCTAGTCATTGCTATACTCTCTAGCCATTGCTATACTCTCTAGCCATTGCTATACTCTCTAGCCATTGCTATACTCTCTAGCCATTGCTATACTCTCTAGCCATTGCTATACCCTCTAGCCATTGCTATACTTGCATTGTACAATCAAGCAACTTCAAATAGATTATTATTGATTGAATAAGTTAGGAGTTTTTTCACTTTAAAAATATCTGGTAGGTTGAGACGTACAGCAAACACTCTCGCACAACTAGTCAATCAGATGTTTATGAAAAATCAACTAGAGTTACAAAGATCTCTAAAGTTGGTGCATTGGATGTGTCTGAACAGGATACAGTGACTACTAAAGAAAAGGTAAGAGCAACCACAGTCACCATAGCAACCACAGTCACCATAGTAACCGTAGTCACCATAATAACTATAGTCACCATAACAACCGTAGTTGCCATAGCAACTGAAATAGCTATAGCAACCATAGTCACCATGACTTACTTAAAAGCTTAAAGCCTGATATTTTTGTATAAGCAACCAAAATGTTTGTAAAATGGCAAACAAAGTAACTATGGATGTGGAGAGAAGTGGTTGAATGTCTAAAAATGTGCCTACAGCTTCACAATTGATAATGCAACTGTGTTGCTGCTATTAGTATTATATTTTTGTGTTTGCTGTTGTTTCTTTAGAGGTAAATGTGTGTGCGTGGTTCTGTTGCAGACATTGAAAGACGACCATAAATGCTCAGAATATTTTTTTTTGTACTTTTAACTTTTTAGAACTTTTCTAACTTGTAAAATTTGATTGCACTCAATATAAGGATCAATAAATAATGTAATTTAATAAAAGCATTGGTAACACAGATATAGATGTTTGAAATATACTAGAATCTTCCGCTCAGTGGCCTGTTTGTCTTTTGTGATGTATAGACGAGTCAGAAAGGTTCTGTAACTTCCGAGGCTGACATATTGCAAAAAGTATCCATTAAAGAAAAAGATGGGTTTTGCATCACAGAAGAAGTCATAAACATAGAGAAGTCGTCTCATTCCAAAGCCTCTGGAAGAGACGAGGTGACCACAACACAAATCTCGGTAGTTCAAGAAAAATATCCCGTAAGTTGGCAAAGTTTTTGTTTCCTGTCCGTGCACTATTCTCGTTGCTTGAAAGTATAATTCTTTCTCCAAGCACTATATTTTATTGCTTAAAATTTCTTATATGGAATTGATTGTTATCTGGCTTGTTTATTTTGGCTTAATTTACTATAACTTAAAAAATTTAAATTTCAACATAACTTTTCTTTGTAACTAAACTTGATTTAGCCTCAACTGATCAAAGAACTAACTGACAGTCATGGGATTGATGGACAACCTTTAACAATGACCTGTGAATTCAACACTGCTAATGGTGCTAACAACAAGTTAGAAATAACGTGGCTAAAAGATGGGAAAGTTGTGAAGAATGATAAAGATATTACTATGACCTTGGATGGCGGACTGGCTACTTTGAAAATAAAGGAGTTGCTTTTCCCTGATGACTCAGGCAAATATACTTGCAGAGCTGAAAACAAGTATGGTTTAGTGGAGACTTCAGGACTAGTTAAAGTGGATGGTGAGAGAGTAACTTTGTAATGTCTTCTTAAATAGCATTTATTTATTTTAGTTTTTTATTCTAGACTAATAATAGAAATCGCAAAAGTGTTTACTCATGTGCAAAAGAAGAGATAAATTGCTTAAATTTGTGACCATTAATTTGAGTTTGAGTTTCAGGCAAAATCTGCTTCATTTAAAAATGGCGTCTGCTTAAAATATTTGTCCCTGTGAGAACTCCTGACTGCAAGGGTTTTTAAGTGCCTCTTACTATTCTGCTTTGAGAATTTTTTTCTTGTGGCACAAGAGCAATTATGATTGGATGCTTTCCTTGACATCACCAATAGCCGGGACTAGAACCCACAACCTTTAATGCTCTAACTACTAGACCGCAGTTGCCCCCTAAACTGTTTTATTTAATAAAATAATATTCTTTATAACAATCAGCTGGAAGCTGAAAACAGCTTTAAACTTTCCCAGCTTCATATCTCAATGTGTCAACTTATAATAGATCAATCGACATCATCTGCCCTAAAGTTTGCACAGGAGTTGTGTCATCTCACGCCAGCGGATGGTGACGTTGATGTGACCTTAAAATGCTGCTTAACAGAAAAGCATGAAGGTGTTGCAGTTAGCTGGTATAAAGATGGCAAGGTTAGTTGATAAATTTTACCTTATTGCTTTTAAGCTTGTATTAGTGTCATTTGCACGTGTTAGTAAATTACCATTTATCATTTTTATAAACTTTATCAGTACGGCGTTGAATTTTTACTAAGATGGAGGATGTTTCAACATTTAATTATTTGATGGATTATCAAATTGTTAGTTGAGTAGATGGCAGTGGTTGCAAGTTGTAGTATGATGAGCAGGTTAGGCAGTTCATAGATTTAGATATATGCTCAAAAACATTAAATGATGGTATAAATAACAATTTTTGAAATCTTATTTATTCAATTAACAATAATTGTACGTCAACATCTAAATTTTTGCTCTAATAAATATTTATCAAGTGTCAACTGTTTATTACCGCCAGCTGCTGAAAAACACATCTGAGCTAAAGCAAACATTTGACGGTGTCAACGCATCGTTGGTTATATCAGAGGTTTTTCCGGATGATTCCGGAGAATATGAATGCTGTTGTGTCAAAGATTCTCAAGAGTTGTCTTCTTATGCCAATCTGAAGGTTACGGCAGCAGGTTAGTTTATCTTTAAATTTAAAACAAACCTCAGTTTTTCTTCTGAGCTTCAATCAAAGTGATAAGAGGAATCAAAATAAACCCCTCACACCATCTCACAGCTGCTAAGTTTGTGTTGAACCACCTAGTGTATATGTTACAGAGAGCTTGCTACTCAACTTAATATATTTGGTAAAAACATATTCTACAATATAAAAAATATTGAGAGAGAACAGTTTTTAAAGTTGGGCATCATTTAGTCATTCACAAAATATGCTCATATTATGACATTTTTGCCCTCCTATATCACACTATTTAAGCTTCAATGCAAGGATATCTGAATGCCAAGCATATATTCAGTAAATTGTATAATGTTTTTATGATATATAAAATGTTCAACCATATACTAATGCTGACAGACAGTAAGCTTTAAAAATTCATCACTAATTATTACAAGTATGATACTGTCATTGCATTGTTCAGTGTTATAAAAATACATTATGTATCTTTTTGTACATTATTATTGTGCATGTATCTGGTGTATTGTAGATATTAAGGCTAAGAAAATCAAAAACATTGATGTGGGAACAATCAAGACTAAGGTAAGCATGTTATCAAAATGATTTGCGAGAAGCACATTTTCTGTTTACTGTAGTTGTTGAATTCACAGAATACATGTCAAGACTCAAGTTCATTGAATGATTGCAGCATAGAAACTGGTTTCATATTAGTTGATCATTTTATTTTATTATCTTATGAACACACAAACGCTATGAGCTAGCATATTCTGGTACACGAGTTATGATATAAATTGATGATGTAGTTATTAGTTATATAAATTTATATAGTTTTTAATTTCTTCACTTGAAACCTGCAATGCCAACATGTCAGAAAATAACAGGCTGGCCCATTGTGATGAAAATATAGTTAAACCAAAAATGCAGCTATCAGAAAAAATTGTGTGGATAATTGATCTAATTTTTTTCTTCTGTCTGAGACTTGAAGTGTAGGTTTTATTATTCACATGCACACAGTAGTCAAAGTCTGAAGAGAATGGCGGGGTACCCTGCATACCCCCTAACTTTGACCATTGCATACACATATGAGAATCATAATGATAAACCTCACAGTTTTCACTAACTTCAGCTAAGATCTTAGGCTACACTATTGTAAGATCTAGGAGGTTAGCCTTAGCCCTAAATGCAAAGTAAAAAACTGTACAACACTCTGATTATAATTACTGAGGAAGAGGTTTGAATTAACTGGGTTCTAATCAATTAGCTTGATGCCAGCCTCTGTGTGTCTAAACAATACCAGTTGTAGCCCGTATTAATCTATTAAATACAAACAGACAAATATTATAAATAGTTATATAGAGTGTTATACGAATTGGATGGCTAGTTATGTACATCTAGTATGAAATAGCTACTGCTCGTAGGTAGTCTTGCTGCATTTCATCTCTCAGTTTTGTTTTTGCTGCTGTTGAATTATCCGAATAATATGGAACAGGTATTTATTAACACTACCTTGTCAACTTTTCATTCTGCTTATTTTCTTATATCAAATTTATGTGTAGTTTTTATTCATTAGATAGTTAAGAACAATTTCTGTACTGTTAATTTTGCTGAACTTTTATTCCTACGTATATTTGTATTAACAATATATTACATCATTGTCAATTACAGCTTTGCATACACATATAGTAGATTTATTTGGCAAAGATAATATTATGTTGATATATGGTAGGCATCTATGCTATAACAGTATGTACTCATGATACTTGCATGTCTGTCTGTAGGAACAACAAGATTCCAATAACAATTCCCAAGTGAGTAATGAAGCTAGCACAGACAACTCCAAAGCCGAAAATGAAAATACGCCAGCTGCTGTGGAAGGGGAAATAAAACCAGAATCATCTAGTAAGTGTAGCCCTCCTAGTAATATATTATATGATACTTGAACATCTGCTATGCTTATGATTTTTATTATTAATTGCCTGCTTTTCAAAATATAAGTAGGCTATAGCAAAAAATTGATGATCTTGTTGATACAAGTAGACAATATAGTGCTAAAAACAATTGCAGAACTTTTTGGAATTATAGAATAAAAGCAACTGAATTAATATTTTTTATATCATAAAACTTTTACAAAAAAAATTTCCCGTGAAAAGAGCTGTTACAAAAGAGCGTACTTGTAATTTAAAGCTTAAATTCCAAATATTTTTCTCAGCATATACGTACATTAAAAACCATAAAACCACAAAAAGAATGCATTTCTAAAATTATGCTATTGATAAATTTGACAGCTTATAGTTTTCTTTACAAAAACTACTTCATCTGGCATGTATCCAACAACTTCTCTTTTCGCTGTAAAATTTGGGTTAGCTTTACATCAGTTAGTAAATCTATAGACAGCTACTGATAATACAGCTGCACAAGAGGCAGTAACTTATTAACCTTATGAACAGTGTATAAGTTATAGCTTAGCATATAGGATGTTCATATATTGCATTAATCCACATGCATGGATATCACTTACCCTACATTGTTATTATTATTATATTGCATATATACTGCAGCCCACACCATTATTTATAGATAGGGTAAATGTATTAGATAATTAGGAAATGTTACATTGACATTTAGTATACATCAGAAGAAAAAGCCTTGCTATACGTTTATTGTTAATATTATAGCAGTTCAACTGGTGGCCATAGGGTTTACACAGGTACAAGTTATGATCATATCTAACTGCTCAAGCTTTTAAATTATAAACTCTGTTGATTTATTGACTTCTTCAACGCAAGCATTGATCTCTTTACCTGATAAACATTTTGGTTGATAACCCTCCAGGTTGTACATACAGTCTTAGGATGCACAAGTATTTAAGACTTGGTTCCTACTGAATAAGGATTAACTGTGGGCCGAATGGGATAGGTGTTGAAGAGGGAATCTCATATCCATGTAATTAGTCTATAGCTAATTAGCACTTGATTGCATCACTGCACAGTTGTTATGACTTGTTTATAGGTATAATTGAGAGCTGCGCAGGCACACACCCTCCCACCACATCCACTGAGAACGGCAGCAGTGCAGAACAAGCCGTGGAGGCAGCAGACAGCAAACCACAGACCAAAGTCGGCGAGTCTAAAGACAGCAAATCTTCACTTTCCTCCACAAAACCAGGTACCATTTGTCAAAATATTATATAAAGCTGTTTAATTATTATTTAATTTAAAAAGTTTTATTTTGATGCAACTAATCGCTATAAAGAATGTACTCAATCTCAGCATATGTAGTGGTGTCTCAGCAGTTTTATTTTATATGCCGTAGTTTGCATAAAAAGTAAGATACTTATGTTCTAATAATATCATGGGGAAAATTACTATATTTTATTATAATAACTTTTAAATACTTTAGTACCAAATAATTAGAATAAAATTATATTTAGGTAAATGTATTATGGTACGTATTTCTATACAGGTTTAAAGGCTGTTCCTAAACCCAGTGGTATGAGTCGTCCCGGGGGTAAGTACACTTTGACTCAGTCTGTAGTTTTCTTTTTTCAAAGCATGGTGGTGAACATTTGTTTTCTTGTTTTGCCCTGCATATTTGTTGATATACTTTGAGTGTTGAGTGTGAAATTCCCTCCAAATTTACTAGATTTTACTTTTTCTGCCTCTTTCTTTCCCACCTGCTGGAGATTTTAGCGCAAATTTTTGTGTGTGGAATAAAGTTTGCATCATTTCAAATTTTCAAGAGCCGTGATGTGCCCCTCCTCCTCTGCATGGTAGCTGTGTGTGTTTATAGTTTCTGCAGAAAATATGGCAAATTCTCTGCTAAGGAGGTTATCGAAGCCAAACACGTCTGGCAGCGTGCTGGTAAACCAGACGTGGAAGAGTAACACTGCGGGCAACGTGCAGCACAAACAGACAACTGCAAATAAATCTTGGGGTAACACAGGGGCTTTGTCAACACTGTTTGGTAAGATGGCGGTTATATCTCCATGGTCACAGATAATTACTTTAAATGCCCAGATATAATAGGTTTCCTTACAAAACTTGTATTGCTGCATATTAAACATCATTTGAGTAACTTCTGCACGTGTCATGCTGAATACTGCATCGTCTGTAATTTTTTATGCAATTGGGTTGTGTCTGAGACTTTCTTGCTTTTCAAACCTGCAGTGTATTTTAATCGTAGTAGAAATGTTGCTGCATCCCCAAATTGTTTTCTGCTGAACTTTAGAGCCTGTTGTGTCAACATTTACCATTCCTCGTGCTCAACCTCTCACACTTTTTATAAAACAAATGAAACCCTCCCCCCTTCGATTCGCAATAGTTCATTTTAAAATACTTACTTATTGAGGCAAACAAATTTATTGCAGAGGCATTACTTTAAGCATATTAAAATGCTATGCATAACAAGTAATCTATTTTAAACTGAATGCAATTGGGTGACCCTCTATGAATTGGCACTCCATAACCCTCAAGATATAACATGAATATGATAAAATAATAATTTTATCATATTTGTAACTCATCTTTACTTCATTCTATTTGACATGTGAATTTAATGTTGTTGTAAGTTACTGAGATAATATTATGCTAAGCTCATTGCATATATTTATTACAGATCTATTACATATATCCTATATATCTATTACATATCCATTACCGATATATTACTTATTTATTACATATATATTACATAATATTTAGGTAAAGCAGCACCTACTGGTGCTAGAGGTGCCATGGCAGCATTCAAGCAGATGGACAATGCTAACAACCCATCTTCAGCCTCTGCCCCTAAACCCAAGTAAGTCTAAGCTAAGGAACTTATTCTAAAGTCAGTGTCATGCCTTCTAAATGGACTACAATTTTCAAAACTTCATGAAGCTTGCAAATGGTATCAGTGTAGATTGTGTTTTGGGTCTGGTATGTTTTACACATACTTGTAATATATATATATATATATATATATATATATATATATATATATATATATATATATATATATATATATATATATATATATATATATATATATATACACACACACACACATATAATTATATATACACACACACATATATATACACACACACACACATATATATACACACACACACACATATATATATATATATATATGTTTATTTATTTATTTATTTACTGCATGGTATTTTTTTAGTTTTATCATTTTCTTCAAACTAGAAAATAATTTTATTTGGCCTTCAACTAGGGATCAGGTTTTTTTCTGACTTCATATGTTTGAATAATTGCGGCTTAGAAGTGATGTGTTGGCACGACGTGAAATGTTGTAATAATGCGGGAATTTGTGAGGCCCCCTCTCCTGCAGTAGCCCTGTTATACTTAGGACTAAAGGCTTTTGCTGATGTTTTGAGTGGAAGTGCAATGATTTACACATAACCAGGAGATGTAGGCACTAATTAATGAATGTTGTTTCTATTCATCTGCTTTTAGAGATCTAGTACTAGGATTAATAATTACAATGTTAATTGTCAGTTATATAATAGCAATAGCTCAATATACTAATTAGACCCCTTCTACTATAGTGTTCATGTTTATATTATGATCTTTAAACTTTCACTACCAGCCTATTTTAGTATTATCAGTGCTTTCGAGTTTCAACATACATGATACAATGAGCTCTCTACAGTGTTGGTATATGATACAACTCTTCCCACAATGCTGTTAGTTATTATTCACTGGTTGTAGAAACGATTTTTTTGCCAAGTTTAATTTTAGAGTTCTTTAGCAGTAAATTGCAGACTATTTTTACAGCAGCATTAGTATTTTGATGTTGCTAAAGTGTATTTTAGTCTCCACTCCCTGTCTTTCAGTATTCAGATTCGGATGAGTAAGAATGTTGAAGAGATTTTTAATTTTGTCAAAAACAACACAGCAGAGTACGAGGTATACTTGTATTTGAGCATTAGATTCTAGCATTTCATAGAGTTTTCATTAGCCGAGTGACGGTTGTGATGTGACTTGTGCCGTTCTTGATTTTGTTATAATTCTTGTGCATTATTTAGTGGTGCGGCAGCAGTGTCGTTCAAATCCATTCCGGCAGCTAAACAAGCTGCTAAAATGATCAAACGTCGAGCCATGGGAATTGTTGAAATAAAGCAGGAGATGTTATCATTTTGTAAAGCGAATACGGACGAATACGAGGTGACTCGCTTGTCCGCTCGTCTTGTCGTCAGCTATTAGTGCCAACTGTCTGTTAAATTCAACTAACTACTTCACCCATATGGGGTGCCCTGTTTCCTTAGAAATAACAGCTCAGCAAGGGGTGGCTCTATCACTGCATCTAGAAATTCTGCTTCTAAAAATAAAGTAGCTTAATAGCTCAAAAAGTTGGATTGGATATTGAAATGCATACAACAACCCTTATTTGTTTAGCAAATGAAGTAGAGCTAGTCAGTTCAACTTTATTTTTGAACTTGTTAACCTTTGGTTGACCTTTTTATGTAAATTAAAGGAATAGTATATTAGAAAATGACATATTGACGAAAACTATGTTATAAGTTGAGTGTTATCATTGAAATTTAATTTGGAATGTTTTTAGTATTATTTGAGTATAGTCAAACGAAGCACTAAAAACTCCCAATTCCATCAAAGTATGTGTGTAAGCATTTCAATTTCTTCAAGATGAAAAATAAGCAATCTGGAATCAAGTTGTGGTCTCGTTAGAAAGATTTCCACAATTGACCAGTTTGACACGAATAAATTCTTCTTGTGTGTGTTGAAGGTTTACATCGGGCGGCAAGGGTGGACAACCCAGCGTAGTAGAAAGTCTGCTACGCTGGTGTCAGCTCATGACTAGAGAATATGAGGTAAACAACTGAACAGCACGCATGCAAATTTGTTTTGCCACCCTCCGGTTTTCTGTTTTTAAATTGCTGTCTTTATGGAACTGGCATTAGATGTTATTGCAATCTCGTTGCTTGTAATCAACTCTCAAGTTAATGTTTGTAATCAATTGTTTTATTATATAAATGAACAAATTTGTAAAATAAAAAAACCTGAGCAATATAAACAGAAACCTATGGGTGTTTAACGTTGTAAGACGCAGACCACTGTAGTGTGCTGGTTGCACTTTTGATGTACCGAGTTTAATAACAGCCTGCCAAATTTGTGTGCTGTTCAGAATGTTTTGGTACCCTCGTTTTGCCAATTGTTGTAAACTCTCTCAGCACACCTCTTTGTGGTGTCTGGAAACCAACTCTCTGTCTTGTCGCTGGTCTGGGATGGTTTGGGACTGCTGGCTTGCATGTTTACGTACATCAACTACTACTTTGTCGTTTTATATAGTTTGTAGGACAATGCGTTAGCCGGGTGGCTACTGTATTGTGGGGCAGGTTGTGCATTAGTTTCATATGGTGTGTGATGAGGTCAAATCGGAGTTGTCTCGACATAATAAATTTTGTTATATTTTATTTTGTGATGTCTGCATTGTGTTGTCTACAGCTACTCATAACTTTCATACACAGTATATTGTTCAGTCTTGTGACATTTTGTTTTTATGCTGGGTGATGTCTTCGTTCAGTATATTGTTGTGTATAGCCAGGCTGACTTGAACAACATTTTTCGTGAAATGGAAGTATAAAAATTGCAATATTACAATATCACAATTTAGTGATAATATGCCATTGGAAAGCTTTTGACAGAAACAATTGATTAATATAAAAATAGTGAATGTATGAGATCTGAAATTATTAAAGTTTCAAGCCATTTTACTCAAAATAATAAATCGTTTATATTGCAGTCAATTGTAGTCAAGGCAGCCTAGTTATATAATACATATGTAGTGCTGTTTGTATGTGCTAACCACTTGCTTACTGATGTCATCATGCATTAATTACTCTCTATCATAGCATTACACGAGGTGGGACAACTTCTGGACCTGGAGTACGGCGTAGTGCTACTGCTATTAAACAAATACTCCTAGATTGGTGTAAATCTAAAACAGTGGAGTATGAGGTACCCTGCACCTAATCTACCTAAAAACACCACATGACTGGCTGCTATGTTCATGTGAATTTTGGTATTGGTCAAAAATTCAATTTTTGTAAAAATCATAGTTAGCAACATCTATCAAATCACATGGGCATTGCAGTTTAATTAACTTAACCCTAACCCTACTTAATAATAGAAGCCTTTTCCTGCATGTAAAGGGGTTGTCTGCCCACTTGATTATACACAGCTTTTAAATTTGCCTGCAGTCATTGTTTGTGCTTGTCAAGATTTTATGGCTTTTTGTGCTTCTTTGTGTTTGCTAATCTATTGACAACTAAACATGTATGTATATGTAGCTAAAAGTTAATTTACCTTCTTTTTATTAGTAAATATATTATTAGGTTGGAATCAAAGTAAAGCGGAATTACAAAATTATGTTATTTGTCATGAGACTTGAATATTGGTGACAGAAAATGTGTTGAAGGTCTATCCATTTCATGCTTATATAATTTATCAAATTGTACAGATTGTAATGTCTAGTTATGCTGAATCAATCTAGAATGTCAAGATAGACAACTTTTCTACAAGCTGGAGCAATGGACTCGCCTTTTTGGCCCTTATTCATCATTTCTATCCCGACTCCTTTTCGTGGGACAAAGTTGATGAGCGAAGAAGGAGAGAAAACTTTCAGCTGGCTTTTGATTTAGCAGAGTAATTATAATAGCATTTACCTTCTTTGGAAGCAGCTGCTTTATTTTTTAAAATGCAACCCATTTGAAAAATAAAACTTTTCTCATTTTGTTGATTGAATGTCATATTTCAGCTCACTTTCCTAATATAACTACTCAGTGTAAATACAAAGATAAACTTTAAATGGCTAGAGTAAATAATGATTTTTTGTTATAATACAAAATATATTAGTGGAAATTCCTATTTGGTCCCACCTACTACGGATATTCTGATACTTGATATTTGTTTATGTGACCATCAATGACTACTTCTATTAGTGGTATGCCGTATTTTACAGACAGAAGGCAGACATAGCCCCATTGCTTGACGTGGAAGATATGGTACGGATGAAGAAACCTGACTGGAAATGTGTTTTCACCTACGTACAAAGTTTCTATAGAAAGCTGAGAGACCACGAGAATAATAAGCATAGTTACCCACAGCAATAAGATATGACAACTCCAAATAGTATATCAAAACACCAGCCCCAATAAAATAGCATCATGCACGAGGATATTATAATATGAAGTGCATATTATTATTTAAAGCCGTGCGTTATGTAGTGTTAGTTAGGACAGTGTAGCCATGTGTTAGCTAACTAGTATAAATCATAGAGAGCTTATATTACATGGCGTTCCAGCCATTGTGCAGCGTGCTTTAAACAGATTTGTATTTGGCATATTATGTTTTCAGCTGTATGTGTGCACAGCTATTCAATATTCAAGAATGTAATAATATTTTACATGTGAAACAGTTTTGGAGGAATCATTTTAAATGTAGTGACAGCCATTGGGATCCTATCATTCTCTTTACTGGTATGTACAATACATCACTCAACAGTGTGTTTGCAAATGAAGTTTTACTAGATAGATGCTAGTAAAATGCTTGCCTAATTTTGTTTTTGTTGAAGACTGTCAAATCAAAATTTATCAGGCATACATGAAGCTGGAAATATATCTACATTGTATTGTAATACCACATTTAGTAATCAGCCTATATTGTGTAGAATCTCTAAATAAACAGTCAAACTATTATGGATATTTATTTATTTAGTGAATTTATAATAAAATATATGTATACATCAAAAGAGTTCTGTTCAACGCACAACAAGAATAACACCACTTAATCTGGCATACATTAACCATAAATAGTAGAATGACTACCAGATAAAAATTATGAAAAAACCCAAAACATGGACTATAACATTAATTGACTGTATCGTGCTGCATATGTGCATGAGTGGACGTATTACTACTCAGTTGCAACAACTAGAAATCTGCATTAGGTACAGTAGTAGAAACATCCACACTCAAGTAATTCCAGTCCGTGTTAAAAGCCATCCTACTAATTTTAGTTGTCTTTCTTTCCAATAATGGAACAAGCCATTTTACAGCCACCCAAATAGCAATTCCTGCAACACAATGAAGATGCAATCAGCACAGAAAACACAATAATGTAACAGAGCAGAGAGCACAGACAATCAGACACAGCATTGGAACCTGCCCTAAGTTACAGACTCTTGAATGAGTAGTCCAGCTACACGGAGTTGATGAGTCATATCGAATGAAACACTTTCAATAAAGTTCGAGTATTTAGAAGCACTTGGTGATGATTTGCACTTTCTTGAAATATGCAAAAAGCTGCTAGAGCCTGCAATTTTTTTCATTTCAAAGTAAGTCATCATTTGCAAATTTTAATTCCAACATGAAGCAAGTTGAAATTGATGGCTCTGTTCAAGTAAATGTAGTATATATATTCTGTAGCAACATACTAGATAGTATAAACTATCAGAAGATGCTGTTATTATAATCAACTTGGCAGCATACCAGGAGAGTCATATGTCTCCACATCAAAATATGCTCAAGAGGCGAGGGTTGGCTATTTAGGCAGCTTCTGTTTTCAAATTGTCTGAACAATGACGCAAGAGAACTAATAGCCAATCAGTAGGAATCCTTCCTGGCAATGGATACTTATATCAAGTTCAAATCTGTAATACATCTTATCCTGGCATACCTTTAGGAGTTTTCGTACTCGGATGGAATCAGTTCTTTAAAGGAAATCTTGACCAACACAAGGCCAACAGCTCAATCTGCAGCACCAATTTAAACGATTTCAAGACACCAGTTTTAGCCAATAGCAGATTACATAATTCAAAATATCACAAGCAGGTAAAAGAATTTAACTCATCATTAACAGCTTGATTTTTATAAAAAAAACTCAGTAAACGAAATGGTCTTAAAAATAGCTAGAGCTGACCTAAATATTTAAGAAATTAAGAGTACTTTTTAAGTAAATGTAGAATCTAGAGCTACTACATATGATAGCTTACCTTAGACGTATAAGTGAATAGCTGATAGGTATTCTACAGTTATCTGTATATTGTAATACATGTAGTGTAATCTTATCATTACAGTACTTTACAGTATCTTTAACCTTTCATTCCCAGCAAACCTGCTACACTTACTGAGAAATGCTTCAGAGTTAACCAATAATATTATATTTAGATTTCAATCTGAACGTAATAATAAATTAGGAGCACTTTTAAAATATGTCTCACAATAGTTGTTGCATTTGTAAATTAAAATGTCCTAGTGCAAGTCTTGGAAATAACAAATAATGAGCTACTGCTAGTTATTACATAGTTATTAACAGTTATTAACAGCATAGTTTAAGATGTAGCAATACCGAGAGAGCACTAGTTAATGTCGTGGGGGTATTAGCATACTTTTTACAGCTTTATACAGACCATCACAGACTAGATAGTGGATATGATTACATTTATTCTGCAGTGTAGAAAATCATCAGATATTAATTTCATTATATTTCTTCAAACCCAGCCATTACTGTTTACATTATACTACGTAGTTTACAATATCTTATATAAATATGCATAAGCAATACAAATACAAATAGTTTATATACAGGCATTTATTTGTATTACAAGATGTAATATGCAGCAGCAATTAGACATTACCAAGATGACAAAATCAAATGTCTACTATACTATGTAAAATATTTACAATAACTAAGAGAGTGCTACTCAGATGAGAGTAGTAGTGGTAGTAGTAGTGGTGGTAGATACAGTAGACTAAGATAGTAGCTGTTAACTGTTCAAATACTGGTGTAGGGTATACAGTTAGACGTAGCACGTAGAATAATATCTACCAATACTATTCATATATAGAAGTGAGAGTGGGCATAGCAAGTACCTAAAATTAGACGATAGACCATAGAAATACACATAACATACATATCATACAGTGAGTATACTGTAGAACATCACAGTAATGGAGTATAAACAATACACTAAGTTCCAATATGACTTCAATTTTTAATTAAAGTTTGTTAAAAAGCTGCAGCAACATGCTTTAAGATGTTACCTGACAATACCAGTGCCAGCTAAAGCAGTGGCACTGCTCAGCACAATAATTAGTTATTGAGCGTATGGCAAAACTAGAAGCTTGTAGATACACTTACCTGACCCTCCAAGAGTGCAAAGCAAACCTTCTATCTTCTCCCTAAAAGCATATTCACAGAGAATGTGTACTGCCACAACGCCACACTGACCAACTACTGTGAATGTCATCTGACAGTGTTAAAGTAACCATACATAGACAAAGAAAAGGTAAACGTACCGCTTGCAGAGTAAGGGGCGGCGTAAGTGCGAGCCTGTCCCCCGCCGTACGTAGTGGTGTTTTTCACAGCACCTCCCCCGGAGGACTGCTGATCGTAGCCATTCTCCATCTTCATACCTGTAACAGTTAGTTACTGAGTACTGCACTACCAGTTAGTTACTGAGTACTGCACCACCAGCTAGTTACTGAGTACTGCACTACCAGCTAGTTACTGAGTACTGCACTACCAGTTAGTTACTGAGTACTGCACTACCAGTTAGTTACTGAGTGCTGTGATTATTACTACTCTGTATCAGCTATATTAAACAATAGCCATGATGTTACTAATAACACTCAATACAGTATTTGGCAGTAGTATATAGCAACACTGTCATTAAAGTAGTTACTTTACACGGCCACCAAAAGTGGTCCTGATATGACATTCAAGTCTCACATGACATTATAAAGCAAACACCACTCCAACCTACACCTAGTATTCAAGTGAAAGAGGTGGGTACAGGTGTGGTCAGTTACCTGAATATGTATTGGAGGTTTGGTCACCATATCCGCTCTGCTGAGTGCTGCCAGCTACGTACTGTTGGCTCCCCCCAGTGTACCCCTGCTGCTGCTGCCCGCTCTGCTGACTTCCATAAGTTCCCTGCTGCTGTCCATAACCTACACATGAAACTAGAGATCAAGGAAACAGTCCCATATAATTTGCACTCATTAACTCCAGCAGCTAGTGAGCTCACAACTTCTACACACAGCATGAACGGTGAGTAATAGAAAGTACCTTGGCTGTACCCAGATGAGTCTGTGCTGCTCTGAGTCTGTCCATTAGTGCTGCTGTTGTTGTAGCTTTGCTGCTGCTGCCCGTACTGCTGCTGATTGTATCCACCCATCTGGTTGCCAGAGTTGTTGTAGCCCATCTGTGATTGGTTGCCTACAGCCAAATATACAGTATAAATAGTTACTTCACTGTTGGCCAACTTTTAGAACATTAAATGTCATACAAGGCTTTCAAAATGTCACGACTCTGTTTGGTGAAGCTAATAGACTGGAGGTGCTGAAACATACAGCAAGTAATGAGTATTATTCTCATTTGGAAAGTGATGCCATCTCTACAGCCAATCATTTAATTATATTGAGAAAGAGTGAGCTTAGACTTTGCTGTAACTAGTCGAATATGATCAATACTAATAGCTATGTGGAACTGCTTTTTGTTGAAAAATAATACTGGCATTTCAACACAGATGTTAATGAAAAACTATGGCCAATAATTTAAATTACGGATTCATTTTATTGTCCAGATTGAAAAGGAAAAAATAGTTGCTACTGAGAAGTTTAGGGAAACTATCCAGCTAGATCATTACCAGCTCCCTTACCCATGTTTCCTTGCATGCCCATGTTTCCTTGGAAATTGCCCTGATTAAAGCCTTGCATGCCACCTACAAGTCAACAACAAGTATAGCAGAGCAAAATAGAGGAAACAACTAGCGGTGCTAGCATCTTCATCCATCTAGACGAGGCCAATCAGCAACACTCACCTTGCATCATTTGATTAGATCCCATGTTTCCTCCCATCATGCCTTGTCCCATCATCCCTTGGTTACCCATCATCCCTTGGTTACCCATCATGCCTTGTCCCATCATGTTATTTCCCATCATGCCTTGTCCCATCATGTTACCGCCCATCATATTTCCCATCATTCCGCCACCCATCATACCCTGATTTCCCATCATGCCTTGGTTATTCCCCATCATGCCTTGGTTGTTTCCCATCATGCCCATCATGTTATTTCCCATCATGTTACGGTTGCCATCATTTCCATGGTTGAACCTACAAAGTCAGAATAACATATAGAACAGACAAAACAAACTCATGAAATGCAAATATTTGCTATGGCTGTCAACACCAAGGAAATATTTGAGTATGCAAGTGACAGAACTAGCAGGTGTAGCTTTACACCAGGCAAGTAATGAGTGATTCTGTTTCCATCAACATGCAAGTACTTGTTGAAAACTGACCCTAGTACCACCCCTGTTGGTCATGTGACATTCCCCCAGTACCTGTTGTATCCACCAGATCCACCGTGGTTATTCTTCAGGTCATTGGGACTTCGAGCTTTCTTCACTTCAACTTTGATCCCCTGAATGTTGACTTTGCGGTAGGGCTGAGATGTAGCATACACTGCAGTAGTCAACACAAATTATAACGGCTCATCACAATTTTGGAATGCAGAATAAATTCATTTAATCAACCTTTACATAACACAACTGCAGTAAAAGGCAGGTTTAGAACATAAAACACGTGTGGGTTGTACCATCAAGTTATAGAGGGCTTTCAGGCTGATTATCCATGACAACCATTAGCTTGGACTTACGGTAACATTTATCAACTGCGTCAAAATCAGTAAAGGTGACAAAAGCGAATCCCTTTCTCTTGTTAGTCTCCTTGTCCATAAAGGTTTCGACTTTGTCTACAGCTCCGAACTGCGAGAAGAACGTCTGCATGTCTTGCTCAGTAATCGGGTCCTTCAGGCCACCAACAAATATCTTGTTCACCGTTGAGCGGTCTAACGATGTTTGCTCCTGCAAAAGTCACAACAAAAATTCTTTGCTTTGGAGCAGAACTTTGAGAGCTTCAGATACTGCTGAAACAGCAACACCGTTACTAATTGGATGTAAACGTCACAATAGGAGGAAGGGAACATAAACAACAGAAGAATATAACTGACACTTTTGGGCACCACTCGCTTAGTGTCAACTGATTTGTCATCCAGATTGTGAGGCCTTTCGCTTTGAATCTTGTCTACGGCACTGGAATCCTCAAATGTCACAAAACCAAAACCTCGAGATCTGTAATTAAAAATCAATACGAAAGTTTAGTTTACAGAGCTAGTACAAGTACAACTCTAAGATCAGATACAATAACACTTATAACAGAAATGGTTAAATATCTGTAATAATTACAAAATACCTTTTAGTTTGGTTATCCTTCATGACAATGCAGTCAGTAATAACGCCATATTTACTAAAATATGAACGCAAAGAATCATCATCAGTTTTTGGGCTCAGTCCACCGATGAATAGTTTTCGCAAGTGCTCTGCTTGATCCTAAAAATCAATATCATTATCTTACGACAGCATGTTAATATTCACCCGATGATTATTATACCTGCAATATTATATTCTTATTTTCATAATCTAAAAGTAAATTTTCATATTAGAGGACTTATACTTATAGCTATTCTTAATAATGATAATCCAAGTTCAGTTTAAGTTAGTTAAAAATGCCAAATTTAAATTCGATACTTTAACTTCAAGTTTAAGAGTAATCGCAGAGTAATTATTCTTTAGCTTTAAACACTGCCACCAAGAAATATGGTGCTTTGAAAAATTACAATATTCCACGGACACGCTCTGACTCAGAGTCAGTCTAGGTCACAGTGAGTGTGAGTGTCACTCTGACTCTCAGTCTGACTTCATTTTGATTGAGTAAAACTAAATTATTTAATCATTAGTAACATATGATAGTACCACTAATACATCATACAAATATGAAATACATACCCCTTCTGCCATTTTAACTTGTTCGGCTCAAATGTAAATATAATAGGTCGAATAAAATGTAGAGAAGCAACACGCCAATCGTTTTCAAGATGAAACTGAAGACAATAAAGACGGAGCTTTGCAATTGGTATTTGGCGAGAAAAAACGAAATAGTCGATAACAGAATACTTTCGTTCATTAGTTACGCTTTAACGCATAGTTTTATTTTTTTAATTTTTATTAATTAAAGATTTTTTTAATTAAAATAAAAAATTTGTTGCATTGTTTTAATAAAATTTTTTAATGTTTTACACATTTGCTTAGAGACTATTTATACTTTCGCGGGCAATTCATGTTAGAGGAGATAATAAATAGGCATATTATATGCGGCAAGAGCTTGAAAAGAAGATGTCGTTTCCCCTAATACCGAACTCTGATTGAAACGAGGACTGTGGTATCGACTTGAATTCGTACCGATTGAGTATTGGTCTTTATGCGGAGTTCGAAATAACTCGCTTTCACATAGGTACCAATGGTAGAAAAATATTGCTACGGGCACGCGCAAACACCTTCAAAATTATTTTGTAGTGTTTTCTTTTTACGTATTAGTTATTCATTATACTATTACTTATATTTATAAGATATATTTATGCTTATAGTTATTTTCTTACAGTAACACTAACAGTTTAAAAACCTAAGAGTAACAGCAACACTAACTGTCAGTTTAAAATACAATTTGAATTTGAATTCCACTCTTGGTCTTATAATTATTATTAATATTAATATTATATTTTTCACTTTCAGTCTTTGAATTTGACTTCAAGTTCAAGTTAAAATTTAACTTGGTCATTGCAGTTGCTCTTCGTCTTAGTTGTATGTTATTGACAATCATAATGGTAGTCATAAGCACTTAATTCTTGGTGAGTATCAAATATGATATAATGATAATCATAATGATAATCAGTATCACACCCCGGCTAATGCCAAGCCCAAGGCCATTCAATGGCTTAATAATAATACTAATACTCAATGATTATGGTTTTTATATTCACGATCATTCTCATGATTATCATATTATTGTATCATCACTATCACTTGTTACAAGTTGAACTTATCCTATGATTATCATTAACTACCATGATCATTGTGGTAGTGACTGCTGTCTATGACAGCAAAGTTTAATGATTAAAAGTAAAACACTAAAAGTAAATGACACTGAGTATGACTATCAGCATCACTATAACTGTCATGATTATCACTCTCAGTCAATATACATAATAAATTAATGGCAATATGCATAGCCACAGGCATCTGCAGAGGCCTGAGGTATATATAATAGTAATTGCAATTGCATTAGTTGTAGTTTGTCTGAGCCAAAATCACTGTGATTATAAATAGAAAATTAGTAATCCACAATTGTAATGGTAAATTGGTTGATAATTATAATGCAATTATAATATTAGTATTGATTGTAGTAAATTCAAAATACTAAAAACTGCTAGGGTTAAAGGAGTTACTAAGTTACAACTCAAAGTCAGTCACGTTCAATAGTAATTATTAATTACTAATTTTAGTTATTAGCTATGATTTATTAGTAAATAAATGTATAACGGACGATGAAATGTTAATATAATCAAAATTGTCAGTTATAGCTGACACTAAAAATTTACTCAACTTTAGCTAAAGTAATGCAAACAGAGTTAATTCTGCTGTAGATTAAAAACTTAGAAGCTGGCTGTTTATTCAAATATAGGTTTTTTTGGGTGAACATTTGGTTTTCAACTGAAAACCTTAAAGTTTCTCAAATGGCAATCCAAGTGATGCTTTTTGGTCTAGTAAGCTTGCCAACCCTCAATCTGTTCTCTCAACATGCTCTTCACGCCAAAAGTAATTTCAATGCTACGGAGTTCATAAGCATGTGAGCAAAAGTTTCACACTTTTAAATAAGTTTAAAAATTAAGCGGGTGCACTAAATCGGTTCAATAAAATGGCTTTCATCAAAACATTTTGTTAGGCTATTCTGTTAAAAAGTTTTCTTGATTACTTATGCAGCTAAAAAATGGCTGAAGAAATGAAGACTGAGTCACCAGCCGCTGCTGAAGAAGAAGAGGAAGAAGAGTACGTGGTGGAGAAGGTTGTCAACAAGAGAATCAAACATGGCAAAACTGAATACTTGCTCAAATGGAAGAACTATGATGAGTGGGTTTTGTTTGTTGCCTTGCTCAGTTCACCAAGCATCATTATGTTGTGTGACAAAGTTCAGTGTTTTTAACTCCACCGGTCAGCCCACTACACCTAGTCTACTGCCAACCTGATTCTACATCATACTGTTGATCAACTTCAGCTCTGCTGACTTTATTAGACATTTTTTAGAATGATGGTACAGTTTTTTTTAATTTTCAAGATTTTTTGCTGCCTGCCGGTTGTGCATCATACCAATCATTAATTTTTGATTTGATCAGTTTGTACGACACATTTTCTATAATGTAGAATTTACAATATTAAAAGAGGGAAATTATTTTAATTACATCATTTAAGTATGGTTCAAATGTCCCTCTCACCCGATCTATAAAATACTATTTGTTTCTTCGATGAACATAGGTTTATGTTAGATAGAGTATGTGTACAAGTATTTGGTTGCTTGTGTTAGTAAGTCTGTGATAATACGATATCTTTCCTTGCGAACACTCACTGCTATATTCCAATAGTTCTGAAAACACTTGGGAGCCAGAAGAAAATCTCGACTGCTCTGAGCTCATTGCCGAGTTTGAAGATAAGCGAAAGAAACAGGAAGAAGAAAAACGCAAATCTAAATCATCTAAATCAAAAGTCGAAGAGCCAAAAAAGAAAAAGCAGAAAACATGTCCTGAGGTAAAGCAACTCCGTTGATCATACACAGTAGCAGTTGTCTTTCCAGAATATTGTTAGGAGTGTAGTCCTTAAAACAGCTCACTATTTGGCAGTCGGGACAAGTGGTTCCATTCTCTTTTTGCATTGTCATAGGGATTCAAACCCTTCTGATAACAAAAGAGACTTTTAGTACATCATCGACATAATTAAAGTCATTATTCAATATAAATATTGTTATTGTATTTGTGATCCTGAAATATGTTTTGATCGTATAAGATGGCTCATTTAATATATAATAGTAATTTGCATTAGTACTTGACACCTAATTTGTCTACTTCGCACACATTCAACTTCCTGTCAGCTGACTTATGTTATTACATGATCTCTTTAGTCGGAAGAGAAGACATCAAGGGGCTTCAACCGAGGTCTACATCCAGAGAAGATCATTGGTGCTACTGATAGTGGTGGTCAACTCATGTTTCTCATGAAATGGTAAGCTTGTTCTCTTAATTTACAGATTCATTCTCTCAACATGTTCCCAAAATTCCGTGTTGACCGATTCCATGTTCTGTTACCAGGAAAGACTGTGAGGAAGCAGATCTCGTTCCTGCTAAACAGGCAAATGTCAGGTGCCCGCAGGTTGTTATTGCTTTCTATGAGGAAAGACTGACTTGGCATACTCCCGATGAGGATAAGAAGTAGTTCTGTTGGTGGAAACTGCTGGTGGAACGTGCCAATTTAGGGTCACCTGCCACCACCTGTTGACTCTATGACACTGGCTGCGTTTGCTCTACCTCGGAGTTGTGCCCTTTCTAGAACTACTTTCCTAATATGTACATGTACATACCGTTTCATACATACTGTATATTTTATAAAAACTATCCTTTTTCAGCTGTTTCCTTAGCTCTGCGGATTTAGTTGTTGTGCACGTCTGTAACTATATATACTCAAATATAATATTTCTTAGTCGTTATGTGTACCATGTCTTGTTATTGTTCCTGAGAAAATCTTTTATAATATTATGTTCCTATTTGAACACACATCTGTAAACCACTTTTGCAAGTTAATTATATGAGTAAGATAGTTTTCAGTTAAAATTAATGATTGATAAAATATAACAGTTGTGTTTGCTTTTATTACATTTTATAAGTTGATATGTGCATAATAATGTAGAAAAGAATTATAGTTCATAACAGTTGCTTCAACTGTTTTTAATTGGCATGAGTAACTAGTTTGATGAAGCATTCATCTAGAGAGAAACTGCCTGAATCATGAGCAGGTAGTTGCAAGTGTTTGCCTTTTGTGTCGCCCAAAACAAGTAAATAGTGCGACAGTCCATCCTATTGAAGATGCAAAGTGGAAACCACTTCTGCTGTTATAATGATGGTGTCTACTGAGTGCTCACTGTCCTTAGTTGAAGCAATCTCACCAATTCTCGTTTGTTGCCTATTAGCCTTGCTATTCTGTTTCTGATCAGTAATCTGTCTTTCTCCTCCATTTTAGCAAGGCAGTTTAATCCTGCTATGAAAGGATGCTCCAATACACCACTGATCTGTGAAAAATATTAATATTTTGTGTTAGTTCATATAGAAAAATCAGTTTCTGACAACTATATGCCTTTTGAGTTATTACAGCAATTTATGCAAAGGGCAAACTATAGTTATTTTAATAAATTGACTTTGGCTAATTTTATTAATCACAATGAAATATGTGCCAGGCAACTTTTGTTAGAGCCTGAAGCGGCCTTGATCGATCTAACAGTCAAAGAACTATATGCTCATAGCCTAAAACTGGAGAAGTTGTCTTCCCATGATTCAGCTGACTATTTTAGTTAATATCCAAATTGTATGCAATATTGTCCATAGATAATAGCAATATTCAGAACTAAATCCTTGTTGAGGACGCTTAGGTGATGTCCTACTTTGTTGGCACCTAGTTCTGAGTAGGTTCAGTCACAGTATTATATTCACTGCAGAAAAATTATATCTCATGATGAGATCTGTGTTAAATTGTGCAAAACTTTCATTCAATTTGCTCAGGGTACCTGCCCTGTATCTCAATAGTTTCAGCAATCATATCAATACCCACCATATACTGATGCCAGCAAGTTAATATTTTCATGAAACATTTCTCCAAGTCTTCCATTTGCCATGAGGGTAGCTGGTCAACATCCTCATCAAATGTGTTGAACATTACCATACTGACAAACTCCTAAAACAAATAGGAATTATATGTAATAAATTGCTCTGCATAAACCCCTGTGGGTAGTTATTCATTACATCCTTATAATAGACTATGTACTCTATAGTCAAATTATTATAGTCATAGACATTTATTTGATGACTTGTTGTACAATTACTTTCATTATTATGTCCTAAATCAGCTCCTGCAAACTAATTAAAACGTTATAAAGACTTTTTTCAAACAGGTATGATACTTATTCACCAAATGGTACTAGTTGATTAAAAAAAATTAATTCTTGAATTACTACAGCAATATAATTGAAGCAAGGAGCTTTCAATTTAATATGTACAAGACCATTAAGGAAAGTTGTTCCATACAGTCTCTATCAAACTAGAAGACAAGTTCTACTGCACAGCTATGATTAGCACCCGTCTTACATTAATAGAAGACAACTCCTCTTTACTTCACAATATTGTATTATTTTTTAGTTGGAGCAGCATCTCATATCACCTAAGATATGACTCACTAAATATTTAAATCCTTGACACTGCAATTATTGCTGGTTCATTTTTGTGCAGCAAACTTTAATATCCGACAATATCTTAGAAGATTCGTGTAGTTTATTGTAGCTTATATGTAGCCTCCTGAAGCCCCCGTTACACTTCTTAAAGCCACTTACATGCGGGCATAGTTGTAGCACTGGATCCAACATACAGCAAATGTGTAGCAGACAGAGGGCTCTACTTCGAGTCCCCCTATCTGCATGGTTCATAGTTGTAAGCAACCTTTTAGCTTTACTGGGGTTGTCATACCTGTATAAAAAAAATAGATTGTGCATAGATATAGACAGTAAGTCAGCAACACTTGATGCATCTACTGCTTGCTGCCTCGTGTAATCAGTTTATATGACCACTTTATAGTATATATTAAATCATTTAATTACTTTTGAATATACACTTATGTGGTTTAGAAAGCACAGGTTTTCAACTCAAAAAATGGTATGTGTCTTAAAAGAAATTTTCCAAATCAAAAGCTAAACTCTTAGCTGAGCAAAAGTCTTAATTTTCTAGTTTATTGAGACTTTCAGATCATTTCTTATTTGATCACATTTTTGCAATTAGTGAGTCACCAGACAAAGAGTACTTATAGCTTGTGGGCTGAATGCTTTGTTCAGAGCTGTGTAAGAGACTAATAATGTCATTCTATATATCATACTAGAGTTATCATACTAGAGTTATCAGCATAATGAGTAATATGACATAGAATGATATATTGATAATCTGGCAGCGAGTTAGACTTCAGATCAGTCACCAAGTAAAAAATACTAGTATTTTTTACAGTTTCCTCAGTAATTTGTGATTGATCATCACTAAACGTCTTCTGTTACCTAGCACTTTCTCATCATTGGAAAATTTAGAATTTACTAAACCAATTCCCACCAAACATCATATTTGTACCTGAATATAATGTTATATTGTAATAGTGTATAAGACATTATGTTCGTTAAAATTAAGAAGTTGTAAACCCACTGGTGGTAGAACACTTTTAATTTGGTACATAAAATATGCATTATTCATTACATAATGACTAGTTCCCTAGAAATACAGATAACAATTTATTCTTTTTTAAATGCTTTTTGAAATCAGTTGCCACAGCCCAAAAATTTCTCTTTTATGAAATTAAATGTACCGACCTCCACAGTGTATCACTCTCAGGATCTTTATCAAATAGATATGGTTTGGCTACAATTATCGTTTCATCCACTTCTCTTTTCTGTAACTTGATGTGTAAAGTGGGTATTACAGTGAGTCTGATGTAATCATCTAACAGTACTACAACTTGATAGCCACCCTCTCCATAGTGCGAGGGGTTATCATCAAAGGGGAGCACGGTACCCCGTCCCACACTCTGGCATATGTGAGTCATCATCTCATGAATTGCGGCAGATATCTTGATTGGTGAAACAAGGTTCTTGTGTGAGTTCGATCTAATAGACTGAAACCGGTCATAGCTGGGATTTCGATTTAAATAAATTTTAGTATAACCTTCATGTGTGTCTCTTAGTCTAAATTCTTTAAACTTGAGGGGAAAATACAGATTTAAATGACTGAAGTTGAGTTTAGTGCTTAAGTTGTTTAAAGCTGGCCCGCTAAAATATAGCTCTCCAAATTTTAAGTTGTGTCTGTTCTTATTTATCCGATGGGCTATTGTATAGATAAAAGAATTGACTCTATCTAGCACCTCCCCGACTTGAACGTCACTCACAGTGAGGAACTCATGCTCCAACTCTACTAAAGCCTTGCCTACAGGTGTGCTGGCAGAGTGAAATGTCTTGTCTCTACGTAGCCTTTGGGCTGAAGACAGCCGTCCTATTATTAAGGGTGGACCTCGTATTCTCGTCGGAATTCTTGGTAATACTGTAGGTACTGTCTGAGGCTTTGGTTCTTCCTTTTTCTTTAATGTTCTGATAACAGGTAATCTTCTTGTAACTCTAGGCTCCACCATAGTCTTACGAGCATTTCTAATTTGAATCTCTCACTAGATGATACTACAACAGGACAATGTTTACCTGTGGTTTATATAGTATATTACATAGTAGTTCTTCAGAAAATTCATTTAGGCTTCAACTTCAACATTTGATCCTAGTTTAGATTCATTCTATGAATTATAATATAACAATTAACTTGGTTAAACCGGTCATCACTTACTTGATTTAACTTCCACTCAGTATTCTTAATTCTTGGATAATCTCAGTAATGCATTTGGAATTATACTATTCTAGTCGTATAATATCAAAGTGCATCCCATAGAAGAAACTTTAATAATATGCCTTAGTGGTAGTATAGGCAGACATGCTTATTTATGTCACTATCCTTTTAATCTGTCAGCTTTTAACAACACATATAGCTAATGGCTCAATATCGATTGCTCATTGTTCTTTAGAAGTACTATTTGTGTGCATGCTAAATAGAAAGGAAATTAATATTTAATTTATTGTTGAAGAAATGAAATGTATAACTCTGGCTGTTTACTCACTTACATAAGACAAAAGATGGTTGAAACTAATTGTGTAATTTAAATTAGCAGTAGCGATCAATTATCAGTAAGCCATGAAAAACTGCATTTGGGAAAAGAATTAAGAACTGTTTACACATCCTAAAACACTGTGACATGTGAAACCAAAACTGTGACATAATTGTTATTAGATGGCTGTAACCAAGGCAGGAATGTAAACATGAGGCTAGCAGTGCCTGTGCACATTTATGTTGGGCCATACATTAAAGGGTAAATATACCTGCAGTGTGACTCTGGCATGAATAATTAACATTAAACCAATAATCTGAAAAGTTTAAAATCTATTGAAGGTAAAATTTCAAATGTAGAGAATATAAGTTGATCATGCTGAGTAAGCAGTTAAGTGCACGTTGTCACAAACACCTTAACATGCTGTCATGTCGTTGCATCTTTCTTGTGGTTGTCTTTTACTATGAAAGCACAAGACAGCCATTAGACTAGGACTTGTAATAACTTATTGACTTGTCACACGTGACCACAGCTCTTCAATATGTATACTCTGTTATTGACATTTGGAAAGTGATTTGTAAGCAGCTACTGTTTCCTTTGACATAGTGATGTGATGCCAACCAGTGAATCAATATGACATATTATTATAAGCCAAGTAAATCAGAGCCATTTACTTTTAGGTTACTATAACATCTCTAGACAACTTACACAATTATACTGCATCTCAATGTATTTTATACATTATTACACCTACAAGTAACTTACACTTTATATTTCACCTACATGTGATACAAATTTATTTCTAAAATATAATGTTATGGCAGTAATAAATATTATGACAATCTTGCCCACGGAAGCTTTACTGGTATATAAACCTGGTTATATCTCTAGCTGGTGTAAAATGTACTTCAACTGCTACCTAGATTCTGTTTAATTACATGAAGCAGATGCAAAATAATTTTCATTCATATCAACATGCAATTCGAGTTTAAACAAGTAAAAGATAACCTCAATCTCAAACCAACCATATACATTTCAAAAACCTCAGCTAAAAGTCTACAAATATGCAAAAGCAGTTTTAATGCTATGTGTTGCTCTTAACCTACCAGTATTGTATAACAAAACTCTTACTTGAATTTTAGTTTATGGCTACTAAACCCTCACCTGCAAGCTGGTTGATCTGCTATGCTGCCAAACTTGGTGGCAGAGAAAGGCAAAGCAGCATGGTATGCATCTCTCTACCTCTTTCTGCCAAGTTTGCCCCACATGTAGTACCTTAGTGCATTACTAAACCCCCCATTATGTGCACCCAATCTAATTATATTCCTAAATAGTCAAACATAATATATCCCATTATATAATTTAATATTACACTTGATGCATAACCACTATCAATTTTGAAAGGACTTATTCAACAGTGTTGGTAATTATGTGTATATTATTATTATATATACCAAGTTCAATGACATTTAGGAATGTGCCGATTTAAGCACCAGTCTTTAAGACAGCATTACACAGGTGACTGGTACTAAATATAGCTGTATAGAGATGTAATAATTTCAACATTCAGATCTACAGTCACAGCCAATGTTGTTTTGCTAGCATTTTATTATCAATAATAACAACATCTACAAAACAACAACCTCTAGGACCTAGTGCACGTCTAAAAATATATTATAATTCAGGTTATTTTAGCTTAACAGTTTAACTAGTTTTCCATGCTATTGGTTCACTTTATTTCCAATGATTAGAAAAGACAACTTTATAAAAAAGAATATATGCTAGCACATACTATGGTTATCAGCTAAATTTAGTCTTTAGTCTCCAAGCAAGGTCAGTTGAATAATTTTTTGTTTAATCGTGGGGACTTATTTGTTTTATATTGCAAATTTAATGTGTTTTTAATAATGTTCACCCATTGAAAGTGTGCCAAAAGCTTTGAGCTAGGTGGTTACATTTATTGTAGCATTGTTGCATAGATACAGATAGTACAAAAACACTACAGCTGAGTATGAATAGAATGTACTTAGTCCGCGAGTACATTAGTACTCACAACTCACAAGCGGATTTAAATGTCAATATCTATAATTCAGAGTGCGGCACGACACCCTGTGAATAGGTAGGTATTCATAATATTAATGGGGTTTGTGTTCTGTCCATGAGATCTTAACCCATGAAGCTGGACCTCTGTGTGTAAGACAACTCCAATAAAGTCTGTATCCAAGTAAAACAATTTCAGATATACTTTGCAATAGATGTATTATAATCATGAGAAGATGCTTACAGAATAAGAGGCACTAGTCAATTCAAAAATAAACACTTGAATTCACATTTATATTATAGTTACTATCTGCTCTCTTTGAGGTCTTTTTTCAAAATTTCAGGCTGATGTTGGGTCAGCCCTACCGTTACACACAATAAATTATATTGATAGAAAGGTATTTGAAAAACATGCCTATCGCAGAGTTGGAATTGATTCTATACGTATACTCTACAAGGTAATCCTGTGTAGCACCTATACACTGAGTTTCCAAGCTTCCAGTTATGCAAATAGATTTTTCATTTGGTGTTTGGAAAAAGTTGGATCATATGAAACCGAAACCATAAGTTCATTCATAGGAGCATCTGTAAGGATTCATTTGGAGCAATAGGAACGCAGTAAATATGAGCTCCCTATCCAGTATTCAGTTTTTATAGAGTTGTCCTGGAAGTGTAGTGAATATTTGGGCTCACTGCAGGGGCTAAAACTCCATTATTGGTGAATTATTTGTTTCAAATAGCGCGGGCTTGGCTAAAAAGAGTGAAAATACTTTTTTGTCCCGCACAGAGTCCAGCCTCTGCAATTCAGTACATACAATGTATAAATGAAGATACCAATATGGCTGCAGCGTGTAGATGTAGAGGTGTAAGTGTAGCTGTGAAAGTGTAAAACCATGTAGGTGTAGCGCTGTAGGTGTAGCTGTGTATAAGTGCATGGCTGTTTAGGTGCAGAATGAGAAGAGGATACTGCACAATTTTGATAACACATTTAAAAAAACGATAGTATTAATAAACTTAAAATGTAATTGAAGCTTTTTTATATGCAAATTAAAGCCAATTATAAGTTTAATTATAGTTTGGTTTTAGGTTAAAAGCTTGTAGGCTACTATAGCAGCCTTACTTTATTTGTTTAATATGTAATAGAATATATAATGTATTCAAATTATATACATTAAAAGCTATATAAATATACAAGTATCATATTTGTAACTTTCTAAACTTAGTACTATAGTTGACAAAAATTCCATGTAAACGTTAGATTTATACAAATAGAATATTACAGAAAATTAGATACAATTGTTTACATAATGTATAAGGAGAATGTAAAATGCACAAGTTATATATAACACAATATAGCCTTCAAAAATAATTAGAATATAAAATTGGTATAAAAATATTTCACAACAAAGATTAAAAAGTAAACAAGGATATGCCATCAGTATAGTTATAAAAAAAGATATAAAGCTATTAAAATCTCTTCATTATTTACATCAAACTATTGCAATTACATTTTTATAAATTTTAACTGACCTTTTTAGCATTCCTACTACAAGAAATAAACAAAATGAATACAGTGTCTATTAAACAGATTATGCTAAGGTAACAGCAAGTTTCTGCTTGCAGCAATATTGCTATTTGAGGGCATATTCTTTTCCAAGTCTATAACTTTTGACTGCTTGTTAGTCTGAGATATTGGCGCAGGTAAATTTGTTTGAATTTCTGTTTTCTGCAGGTTGCGCTTTACTTGTTTATGTGGAGGATTTTCACGTATGCAACAAGCATAAATGCAGCAGGCAAATATGATGAGCATTATAATGGTGACCAGGCTCGGTAGGATAGCATCTACAAAATAACATAATGTCACGATGCTAATTGATATTGTTATGGCCTCGTTATGTTTTTAGGTGTAGGCTATAAAGTTGTTTTTGTTGTTGTGAAAACATATATAAAGAAAGTGATAGCAGTTTATAGGTGGTTGAAGAATCTGAAGTAATAAAAGCCTTGCAGTAAGTACAATAGTTGTCTATTAGATACAGTAAGCAGTTATCTATTAGATACAGTAAGCAGTTGTCTATTAGATATAGCAAGCAGTTGCCTATTATATATAGTAAGCAGTTGTCTATTAGATACAGTAAGCAGTTGTCTATTAGATACAGTAAGCAGTTGTCTATTAGATATAGTAAGCAGTTGTCTATTAGATACAGTAAGCAGTTGTCTATTAGATACAGTAAGCAGTTGTCTATTAGATATAGTAAGCAGTTGTCTATTAGATACAGTAAGCAGTTGTCTATTAGATACAGTAAGCAGTTGTCTATTAGATACAGTAAGCAGTTGTCTATTAGATACAGTAAGCAGTTGTCTATTAGATACAGTAAGCAGTTGTCTATTAGATACAGTAAGCAGTTGTCTATTAGATACAGTAAGCAGTTGTCTATTAGATATAGTAAGCAGTTGTCTATTAGATACAGTAAGCAGTTGTCTATTAGATACAGTAAGCAGTTGTCTATTAGATACAGTAAGCAGTTGTCTATTAGATATAGTAAGCAGTTGTCTATTAGATACAGTAAGCAGTTGTCTATTAGATATAGTAAGCAGTTATCAAGGCAGAAGTATTAAATAGTTAATTGAGAAAGCTGGAAATTTGATTAATATTCAAGCATTAAATAGCCGCAGTCTTGGAACTTTGGATGCTCAAAATTTGTGGGTTACAATAAAAAACTTGTATTTAGGAATAAAAAATATTTTAAAAATTTGCAGCTGGCAATGCTTTACAACCGCCCCAAAGCATAAAGATATGTCCATCAGATATAAATAAAATCGTACTATTTGATGGCAAAACTGTACACATATATACTATGAATGTATCATATGTGAGGTTAAATGGGAGTTAAATGTTTTAGATAAATTAATCTTAACTTAGATTTGAGAGCAATACTTAATTTTACAGTATCAAAACCAAATTATGTTGATCATGATCAGTAAAGCCATATAACTTCCAAAATAGTATAAGCATGCAATAAGAGGGACACACATTTGAGATAATAGCTAATATATTACAAAATAAATCATGCAGACACATTATTAGTATAAAATATGATTACTATTAAAATATTAACAAGTTTTAAAGAATGAACAATAATTGAAGGGTTATTAAGCAAAAAATAAGGATGAAAAATAAAACAAACTTAATAATTTGATTCGCACACAATGAGAGCATCAAATAATAATATGTTGTTACATAGTAAATTGTACTCACCGATTGATGAACCATGCATCATGATAAAAAATTTTCCCTTTTAAGAAAATTGCTAATCCAATGTACATCAGGTTAGATTAAAGACAGCAGTGATATGTGAGTAATGTTACAAGGTAGAATGTTTAATACACCTGTGTTGGTAAACAACTATTGCCATGTATAGAACACATTAATCATCTTCTACATGAGCTTACTACAAAGTCCAGTAGCATCTTGTCATAAAATGAACTCGGCTGAACTATGCATGTGCATGTAGATAGGATATTATAGATACAGTACATACGTTTATTACCTCTACCCAGGTATATTTATATGGGTTAAGTGAAGTGTATATATAATATATAATAAATAATATTCACCATGATATGAAATGTGAACACTAACAGCAAATGAGTTTGAACTTTCATATAAATGTCGGAACTTTTAGATATGAGCAGATTGTGTTTATTGGACAAATAATATTTCCTAAACAACTACATTATTAAATATCGTTATATCGCATATCAGCTTCCGGAAAAATGTCAATTTGATGTTGCAGCACTATATTAGTAAAACTGAGTAAGTATTGACAATCTTCATAGTTACTCAGCAAGAATAACTCTTAAGAAGTAATTATCCTGTGTAAGTAGGATAATAAAAGAGAAATGGCTAAATCTAGCCACTAACAATTAGAATTAAGTAGCATGTGGTATATAGTATATTATATCACCTATACTGACTGTGCAGGCAAGCATTATTCTAACTCACTTTGCAAAACTTGTATATTATATATGCATTTTATTTCTGCTCCAATGTATGATTATATTATGTTTATTATGTTCATTTTCTAAGTTCTTTTTCCTTTTGTGTTTGGAGGTATAAAATATAAAGACACTTACAAATTAAAATACGAGTTTAAACCCACGAAAACATTTACTCTGCTTACAATTATATTATTAGTTTATGAATTTTAAAATATTGCGATTACAGCTAGAGACTGAAATTTCCTGACTTCTGAATTTGAAATTATAACATTCCAGGTCAAAAATTCTTGCATTAGGATAAAGAAAACATCTCACATTTACTAAATATAAAACAATAATTATTATTGCGAAATCTGTATGAATTGGTCTATCGAAATTATCAATGGGTATTTCAAAGGTTATTTTGATTGTAGCATATTATATATATATACCTATAAAATAATCATGCATTTCCAGTTTACTCTTATTTATGCAGCTCCAAATTTAAAATTAACCCAGCAGTAAGCCGTAATATAAGAGTTGTTTTCTTTATACTACTACAAGCCAGCCTTGAAAGTCACGCGCCTAGCGAGAAAACTACGTTTACCGTGCTGTCGTTAATTTTGGATTTATTGAACTTTCCGTTATATTAAATGTAATTGTTGATATTCATATTCATAATTACATTATTGTTATTGTTATATTTATATTGTTGTTCATTAAAATACAATGATAAATAACTATAATTTCTCAATGCCGTCTTTAGTGTATTAATATACTAATCAGAATTTAATAATTATAATATTAATTAATAATAAATTGAAATATTAAATGATAATATTAATATTATTAACATTAATAATAATTGCCACGGTTACGGCAATTGTTATTGTTATTTATTCAATAAATTATTGCATTACTATTAGTATTACTATAACTGTCACTATTTTTTGTATTAGTATTACTATTATTATTTTAATTTATTATAATTATTAAATTATTGTTGCTTCGGTACTCAATCACAATGAATGAATGATAATGATAGTGACAATCACAATCACTATGGGTATGAGTACCTCATCGCCCATCGGGTTCCGTAGTCTGCTAGTGCTAGTCATACTTATAGATGATGGTAAGTCATACTCATAGTCATGCTGATGTTGATACTCATAGTCATACTGTTATAGTTTTCAGATTTAGGGTTGATGTGCCACCAAGAGAGTCTATTTAACACTAGAGAAACTTCACCAGTTAAGTCGAGTAGATATCGTTATATTTAATACAAGAATACATAATAAAAATCCAATGTACAACAGTAATGATACGCACGTCTATTTAGTTTACAGCACTATCCTCAACTGAGCTAGTAGCGCGAAGCCGCTACTATTACTTATAAAACAGCTTAGCTAATTGGCTAATACATTGTTCCGGGTCAATACGCAACCTTGCGTATTGTGTTGCTGGTAGCTCCACGAGCCACCACACTGCCCCCTCCAGCAGAAAGCCCACTTTCTGATAAAATAAGATTCACATAAAAACGTATACTTCGTTGTGGGGGGGGGTAAGAGAACAGTATAAAAGTATATAAAAAAACAACAACTGGTAAAAAATATACAAGTATATATAACGTGCACTAAGTAATAAGCAAGAGAAGGTCCTATCTACATATAGAGTACGTGCCACCATTACGGTAGGGAATGCCACAGAGAGGTAGGGGAATGAGTAGTAGGGAGTTGTAGGTAGACTCGAGTTAACTGCGGGCCGCACGCTTCATGCGTTTAATAGACTCCTGTAAATATTTGAGTTCACTGGATGCTGCCTGTACCCGTGGGGCCAGCCTGTACACTTCTTGCTCCAAGTCATGCGCCCTAGCTTCTACCTCACGTAGGTTACGGGCCCAGGGGGACGAGCGAGAGGAAGTTGGCTGCCTGTGTCGTTTCCGCTCTGAGGATGGAAGAGGAGGAGGGAGTGTATACGCATTTGTGTCTACTCTCTGTAGTACGACACGAGGAAAGGTATGCGGCATGCGTATAGGACTGTGAGGTGGAGAGTTAGCAGACTGTGTAGGTTTATCTGCGGCTCCAGAGATGATGGGTCGCGGGGAAGGGAAGCCTTGCTCCAGGCGAGATAGCCGAGCTGAGTCAGTGATGAGTGGTTTGATGGCGTTGAGAAAGGCAGGATATGATGATTCGTCTACTTCATAGACATGTCCTTGATAGCACTGCATAGTACGTTGGTGCCGCAGTAGGTAATCACGATTGTAGCTATATTCTCCGCAAGGGCAGAAAGTGGTGATGTAGTGCTGCGGCAAGTGCACCTTTAGTCTGCGGTGGGTTGTGAATCGCTGCTGGCAGAGGTTGCATTCACGATTACTCTCACCTCCTTGATGGGTCCTGATTTCTCTCTCTGTGGCAGGGGTAATCCAGTTGGAGGTTGCTTCCAACTGGGGTGGCAGTTGCCTGGTGGTAGGAGTTGTTGGGGCCGGCTCTGGGTCCCATGCCATCTCTAGAGAAGGCATGTCCGTAGAGACGGGCGCGAGTGTGTCTACAAAAGTAGAATTATTGTTAGATCGCGGTGGATCTTTACAACATAATTCTAGTGACTGTCGACCGTTGCTAGCCTGAGAGTCACAGCTTTTGGAATGCACTCGAGGAACTGATGAATCATGTGTGGACTGACCAAGAACAGTGTCTAGCTCCAGGTCTAACAGACCGTCGGCCATTACAGTGTCTTCATCGTCATTCACATGAAACGTGGTTCCCAGTAATTCTGATTCAATCTGCTGAATTAGTTCAGAATTTACTGGCATCGAGCCCGTTTCCATGAATAGGAATACAAGACTTATACTGGCTTACCTGGGAACTCGGTATTAATGTCCATACTCAACGTTCTTGGTAAGGTTGGAGCTGGTTGTGAGATACGTCTGCCTTTGGCGATGTCAGCATAAGAAAAGGCTGAGCATCGTTTCTGAGGCACGAGGTCGGAACTATTTGCTTTACGCGCATTAATTCCTCCCACTATTCCGCCCTCGCAAAAGTTGATATTTGCGTGGGGTTCACAACTCCAACATTTTATCGTACGGTTTTCCCCTAGACTTTCATGTGCGCCGCTTCTAATGCAGTCACATATGAAGTCTTTCAAATACGGTGGGGGCTTCCTCGTACGCTGTCCCCTTTCTAGGGGGGGTGACACGCTTGCCGGTTCGTTAGTAGGGGCCTCTAATGGCGTCTCTACTTCACCGTTAGTGGTCACCTCTTCTTGTTCTCCGGATGGAGCCCCTCCCTCCGTGGGGGTTTGCACTTCCGGAACCGGCTCGGTTTCTGGAAGTGATGGAATTAGACTTGGCGGTGGCGGACACGCTTCTGTTGACAAAAGCTGCCGCTCCTCTCTCACCAAGTTTTCCTCCCGCGGTATGACCACTTCGTATTCAGGTCCATGCCGCCGTCGCCCGCGCGTCGTTGTCTGCCTCCTGGGCTCTAACAACGGGGGGGGCTTCTCCCACTCCGTCAGGGCTAGCCCAATACGGTTTCAAGCGAGACTCATTCTGGATAGACACCTGTCCTGAGCGCTCAATCTTGTACGTATGATTGGGCATAGCCTCGACGACCACGTAGGGGCCTACGAACTTAGGCTTCAGCTTATCAGCCTGTCCGCGGCGCCTACGGTAATTGACCATCCACACCTTATCTCCTCTTTGATAGAGGGGTGGTTCATCGGAATCTTCGTGCCGCACCTTCCACTGCTGTTGACGCAGTATCTCGTGTGCGGCCTTCATCCGTTCCACTAGTTCACTGGCATACTCGTGGACTGAGTTATCCTGCTCTGGAACGTGATAGGTGAGATGGTCAGGGACACGAGTCTCTCTCCCGAGCATCAAGAGGTTTGGGGTCTCACCAGTACTGGTGTGTGGGGTGCTACGGTATGCACGCATGACTTGCGGCAACACCGTATCCCATTCCTCTTGACCTCGTCCAAGGAGGAGACTCCGGAGCGCATCACCTAGCATCCGGTTGTTGCGCTCCACCACCCCGTTACCTTGAGGGTGGTAGGGGGTGGTCCTGCTCTGATTTACTCCCCAGAGGTGGCAAAGGTCGCTCATCAGTTGAGACTGGAATTGAGCGCCTTGATCAGAGTGTATCTGTTCGGGAAGCCCAAAATAACAGAATACATGTTGGTCTAGTGCCCTGGCCACTGTTGGGGCTGATGCATCTGGGATAGCCAGAGCATCCGCCCACCTAGTAAAGTGGTCGGTTAGTACTAGGATCCAATTATTGCCTCTGGGGGTCAGGGGCATGGGTCCGACCAGGTCTACAGCGACTACTTGCCAGGGCCTACCAGCATATAGCCTCCGCCGTCCTGCTTCACCAGGGGGGCGGCTATGCTTACTGGCCTGGCAGATCTCACACTGTTTGACTCTGAGCCGGACGTCACGCTCCATCTGCGGCCAATACCACCGGAGTCGTAATTTGGATATCACTCGCTTGACCCCTGCGTGGGCCTGCTTGTGAGTATCCCAAATCAACTCACGGCGGATGGCTGTGGGGCAGACTACCCTCTTCCTTTCCGGGTGTCTGCCGCTGGCAGCTAGAGAGATGGTTAGCAACCCATCCTGCCCGATCCGCAGCGAGTCCCAACGCTGACAGTATAGCCGGAACTCGGCGCATCCCTGTCGTATGCGTTCCTCGCTGGGTCGTCGCCCTTCCCTTTTGGCCCGGTAGATGTCTGCCACGACTCCCGGCAGCTCTTCTTGGAGCTTCTTCAGCTCTCGAACATTACCGGCCAGTACAGGGTTGGCGCGGAGGTTTTGCACATCCTCCGGGGACTCATCAACTCTTTGCCTGAGTTGACCTTGATCCCAGTCAAACGGTGCTCCGTGATGAGCCAGCGTCTCCAACTCGCATCGTGGGGGACCTCCATCCCTCCTCTCGATGTTGAGACACTGTTTGCAACCTCCGTCAGGTCGGCGACTCAACCCATCTGCATTGCTGTGTCTCTTGCCCGGTCGGTGTTCGATCCGGTACGAGAATTCAGCTAGGATTTCGAGCCACCGGGCGACCTGACTGGAGGGCTCTGCTCTCCTGCACAACCAGATCAGCGAGGCATGATCCGTACGCAGCCGGAACTTCCTGCCATATAGGTATGGTCTGAAGTGCTTCACTGACTTGATTACTGCCAGCAGCTCCTTGCGGGTAGTGCAGTAATTTCGTTCAGCGGGAGAGAGAGACTTGCTGTAGTAGGCTACTACTACTTCTCGGCCTTCCTGCACTTGCGACAGCACAGCGCCAACATTCTGGTCACTGGCGTCTGTGTCTAGGATGTACTCCAGAGTGGGGTCTGGGTAGGCCAAGATGGGCGCCGTTAGGAGGCAGCCCTTGAGGCGGTCGAACGCTTCTTGTTCGACTGGAGTCCACTGCCACGTCACTCCCTTTGCGGTAAGCCGGTTTAACGGCTGGGCTATGCCCGCAAAGTCTGGTATGTATTGCCTGTAATACCCTACCAGCCCCAAGAAAGCCCGGAGTCCGGTCAAGTCTTGAGGGGTGACCCAGTCTTCTACTGCCCGTACCTTTTCGGGATCCGTTGCCACGCCGTTTCGACCGACAACGTGCCCCAGGTACTTGACCTCCGGCTGCAACAGAGCGCACTTGGAAGGTTTGAGCTTAAGACCGGCACCTCGGAGTCTCTCGAAAACCTCCTGCAGACGACTGACATGTGTCTCGAAGTCTGGGGAGATTACGATGACATCATCGAGGTAGACCAGCAGTGTCTTCCAATGGAGTCCGCTAAGGACTTGTTCCATCAGCCTCTGGAAGGTGGCTGGGGCGGAGGTTAACCCGAAGGGCAGCACCTTCCACTTCCACAAACCGTCCCGTGTAATAAACGCCGCTTTCTCTTGGGCGTCGGGACTCAGAGGAACCTGCCAATAGCCGCTTAGCAAGTCTAACGTACTGAAGTACTTGCTGCCGGCTAGGGCGTCCAATGACTCGTCAATACGAGGTAGAGGGTAGGCGTCCTGTATGGTTACGCTATTGAGTTTGCGGTAGTCCACACAGAACCGCCAACTGCCGTCTTTCTTCCGGACCAGTACGACTGGCGAGCTCCACGCACTATGGGCGGGCTCTATCAGTCCCCGGTCCAGAAGATCCCGTACTTGTCGGCTAACCTCCTTCTCTTTCTCCGGCCCCAGCCTGCGCGTGGGCTGCCGGACAGGGACTGTCCCTGCAGTCAGCGGTATTTCGTGTCTGACAATTCCAGTCAGTCCCACGTCATTCTCCCCGCTGCTGAACACATCACCGTAGTCGCGTAGTAACTTGGCCATAGCTTGGCGTTCTCTGTTACTCGCGCAGCCGCCACTGGCTGTTTCGTATAACTCCCGGAGATGTGTCGGGACTGCCCCTCGTCCCTGAATAGGGTGTCGAGGGGGTGCCTCCGTCGCGTCACCCAGCGACGGGCCCACGTCCTCTTCCTGGACGGAATGGAACCGGCCCAGCATTGACCCAGCTGGGAGCTCAATGGGCTCGGTAAAGGGGTTGACGCACTGCACTAAGACCTCCCCTCGCTCAGTTAGTCGGTTTAAACTACTGGCGAGTTGGATCTTTTCGTGCGCGCTTTCAACGACCCCGAGCCTGGCTATCCGGTTGCTGTTCACTCGGCAGTGGATAGTAGCTCTGGAGCGTCCGGGTACGGTGCAGTTCCGAACTACCTGAACACCGCCCACCAGAGGACGCCCAAACTTATCCACACAGGCGAGTTCTCGCCCGCCCATCAGCACCACCGACTTACTAAAATCTATTCGGCACTGGTGTTGCTTCAAGAAGGGCATGCCGAGGATAGCATCTTCCTCCAGTTGACCTATGATAAAGGTCTCCTGTACAGCCTGATCTCGGACACGCCCAGGGAGCTCGATAATACCATAAAAGGGGATACATGACCCGTCTGCCAGGATGCCATGTTCTCCAGTATACGGTCGTACTCTATCCCTGTCCCGGCGGGGCAGTGCCTCAAAGACTCTACGGCTGAGAAGGTTGGTAGTACAACCGGAGTCGAGCAGGAAAGTGACAGCGTTGCCGGCCACCTTTCCGGGTAGGAAATAGCTCTCTCCATGTGGTTGTACTTTCACCCCCCCCCGCATGTGCTGTCCTGGTTTGACAGGACGGCGGGGGTTTCACCCGTGGTTTACGGGGCTTCCGGCGGCGAGGTTGGTGCCGGCGGGGTTTGGGCCTCTCCACTGGGCCTTCTGGCTCCATTTCAGTGGCGGGCTCCTCCTCCCGAGGTAACCGGTGAAACCGGTTAGCGAGTGGCAGGGAAAAGGTACTGGGCCGTTGTGCGGGCCTACTAGTCCTGCGTGGTACCTGCCACTCGGGTAGAATGTTCCGCCGTGTCCGTACGGACAGACGACGGCGTGTTCCACCATACTCCTTTAGTTGCGGCCCGCGGGGAGGGAGAGTGTCCGCGGGCCGTGACAGTTTAACGCCCCCTGGTATTGGGGTCGTCCTTTCTGTCCCTGGTCCTGATCAGCGCTACTCCAGCCTTGCCCCACAGGTGTTGGGGGCATCCGCAAGGCCTGACCGGGGCCAGCACCGGCCAGAATGGTCACCAATTGTCCCAGCATCTCTACCATACGGTCCACTTCGGCTTCCAGCGGGAGGGCTTCGGAACCTGTCGTAGCCCGAGCAGCGCTGACTCCAACTACTGGTGGGTTCCGTTGTGCTCGATGCATTTGGGTAGCCAACAGGTAAGCTTCTCCAGCCTTCAGGGCATCCTCTATTCTGGTTATCCCTTTAGCTCGTAGGTGATGGTCTAGGCCCAGGTCGTTTAGGGACTGGACAAAGGCGTCATAAGTGTAACGCTCTTGGTGTTGTGCTGGCAGATCGCTATATGCAATCTGCGCCAGCTTCTTCACCGTCGCGGCATGTTCTTGCAGCGAGGTCCGCGGGGTGCGGCACAATCTCGCCAGCTTGGTCCTAGCGTCTATGACGGAGGTGCCAAAACGGGCCCGCAGCGCAGCCAGTATGCCGTCTACGTCCGTTCCCACTCCGTACGGCTTGGCTTGCTCCGTCACCGCTCTCCGCAATTGAATGAGGGCCACTCTATGCGGCCATTGAGCAACTTCCATTACCTCTCTAAATTCTTGTATAAATTGTTCGACATCTTCCGACCCAGTAAAGGTGGGAGCTTTCAAGCAATGTCTATAAGCTTCTTCTCCTTCATGATTCACAGGATTAACAGCATTTCTACGCTCACCTTCTACTGGGGGTGGTTGCATTCTAGCGTTTTCAGTCTCCATCTTTGATATACACTATCCCACTGCTGCCACCACTGTTATAGTTTTCAGATTTAGGGTTGATGTGCCACCAAGAGAGTCTATTTAACACTAGAGAAACTTCACCAGTTAAGTCGAGTAGATATCGTTATATTTAATACAAGAATACATAATAAAAATCCAATGTACAACAGTAATGATACGCACGTCTATTTAGTTTACAGCACTATCCTCAACTGAGCTAGTAGCGCGAAGCCGCTACTATTACTTATAAAACAGCTTAGCTAATTGGCTAATACATTGTTCCGGGTCAATACGCAACCTTGCGTATTGTGTTGCTGGTAGCTCCACGAGCCACCACAATACCAATACTTATACTCACTTACAGTTATACTTATTGATCTCAGTCATAGAGACTCAGACGGTCAGTCCCATAGTCTGATACTGATAGTGATATTAATAGTTCTAGTGATCATCGTACTCATTAGCCACTAATCACCGTAAATAGATTAGTCACATTCATACAGGTATACTCATAGTCATAGATGGTAGAGGTAAACAGTCACACTCAAAGTCCATCACAATATCAATATGAGTATCATAGTCAAACCTAATCAATATTGTAAGGTTATACTTATACAGTTTTAGTTTATTACTAACATACTAATACACTAATTTGACTAATACTAATACTGTAATAGTAATGCTTAATACTAATGACATAGTGAAAGTAATACTCTAATCGTACTAGTTAATAATAATACTAGTAGTATTAGTAATAGTATAATGCTATTAGTATTACTATTATTATAAGCGATAGTAATAATACTAATAGCAATGGAATCATAGTATTACTATCAATCTATCATTATATGACTATCAATATGAGTACTAAACTCATTGTGAAAGTATCATACTGATACTCCGTACGTATCACATTTTCTTAAGACCTCAGAAAGTCTAGCGGTAACAGTAACCTAAGAATAAGTATTAGTATATTATCACTATTAGTATGACATTGTGGTTGACCTTATCACTATTTGTTTTTACACTCAAAAAATTAAATTGATGATTGCTAACAGTTGGTAAACATAAATTGTAATAGTTTTCATGATGCTCAAACTGTCAAAAATAATGAAACTTTAAAACTAACTTTCAATATGTTAATTGCAATATGTAGTAAAAAAAATAGCAGTTTAGCTGCCATCAGTGATAATAATCGCCTTCAAGTTAATAATACAATATTATTATAAATTACCATGGTAGCAATTGGCTACACACTTACTTACGTAGTTGTGTTAATGTTACTTGCTAGCAGCCTGTTATTAATCAAAACATCACAGTGGCTGCAAAAGACTCCTACACTCGCTGAGTGAGCAACTGTCAACTAACAATCAAGTTAGGCTCAAGCTGGCCGATACAGTTTTCAATAGATGGTTTGCTTCAACAAATGAAATCGTTAATTTTTGGATAAACTAATCAGATTATAAATCATGTGACTTAATTTAATAAGGGTATATATGTGTTGATAATTTGTAATTTTGTTTTTAAACATATTTGTTGTATGGGCATGAGGGTATAGACCTAATTTGAATTCTTACCTAAGTGAAGCCTTCTGTTTAACTTGTATCTTACTTTGGCATTTAGCGGTGACTAACTAAGATGAGTAGCAGACACAGTCCAGACAGCTACAACGATAGAGACAGGTAGTGTTGATCATTGCCAGCTCTATAATTATGTTATTTTACTTGTTTAATTTACGTGTTCAATTTATATTGTATGTTCAGAAAATGACACTATTTGTTCATTTGAATATTGCAATGTGCTTTCTTTTAACTTTGGCATTCTTTGCAAAGCTTTTCTAGTAGTGTAGTGGAAATAAATTGTGATATGGTGGTTAACGCATACTTGTTATTTCTTGTCTATCAGGGATTACAGAAGAGATGACGGATGGCAGAGAGAACCTGTTAGTACTGTGCTGATTAAGAATGTTCCGGATGATATAACTGAGCGTGATGTATGTACTAATACTGCTTCGGCTAGCAACTTATTCCTGTTTATTTGATGTGTTTACAGTATAAACATGGTGTTAATGTTTCTAAATACATCTTTACTCTTTTTTCAGCTTGACATATGGTTTGATGATCGTAACATAAGAATAAAAGATGTTCGGCTGATACCCAGGAAATCAGGTAATAAAGAGTATAGTGTGTGAGTTAGTGCGTTGTGACTAATACATCCATTGCTTCACCATACCTGCCGTGGCATGGTGGTCAGTCATTGTGTTACTGTATTGAAAGCAACTCTTGTTATTAGCCGGACATATGGTCATTCATCTGGCGTTGTCAAGGAAACGGTAAGTGAGACAGGGGCGCTCAACTCTGACTGCCTGGCGCGTAGAAAGGAAATGTGTTTCCTGTGATTAACCTTCATTAAATGTATTGTTTGTAAACTTGTATCCTGTTACGCAGGTTCGAGAGGTGCTGCATTTGCCTTCGTAGAGTTTCACTCAGTGCAAGCATCAGCGGACTGGATGAATAAACAGCAGGTTGACCTATGAGAACGTGTCTCAGTCCTTACTACTCTAAGTTTCTTACCTCCTTCTATACTATTATTACTAGTGTGATACATGGTAACCAAGCAACTGCTCCCCTTTTTTGCCTTCTTGTGGTGAAATCTGGTGGCGCTATGCCAGCACCCTATTGCATCACCTGCAATATGCTTCTAGACTTATTTAGGTTTTTTTAATGTATTTGGTAGGTAATGCGGTATTAAACAGCCTTAACAATAAGTTACTAAGTGTTACATTTCTGGTTTATCAATCACTTTGAGTCTAGGTTTTTGGCACAAGTAGTAATATTCTCGTAAATTGAGTTCCACCAGTTGGTCAAAATAATTTTAAAAGCAGCGGATTTTAAGAAAAACATCCCATGCTTTTGCTGTAGCTTTTCATGATGGGACAACATACCTGCTCCCCATTATGTTTTATCTTCAGAGAGCAAGTTTCTAGTCATTAATCAATATTCATAGCAGTCGTCAGTCCTCTGTATAACTAAATAGTTGTCGATACTGGTGCACCCAGGGGAGTGTAACTGGGGGAGGGGGAGATGCAGGATTGTTGTCAGCAACATGAATGGGTTTACATCAAACTTGAAATTTCAATGAATTCTGGACTCAAAGTGTTGAGGTTGACCATTCTTTTATATTTTATACTTGTTAGGTTCATTTTTACACACATAACCAAAAACAAATAGATAACAACTTTACTAATATAGAATAACCTCACATATTCCATCTCAATAACTTATCAGTTGAGCTGAAAAGTTGCTCTAAGGAGATTTTCCTACACATTTTACGGGTCAATTCCCCCTGATAGACTAGCAGCGTTTGCTGAGCAGAGATAGTATAGCATGCTTGAGATAGCCACTGGACACGCACAGGGTTCGCCACGGTCTCCTTGCTCCTCTACTTCTCTCACTGGTGTTGTATCTGTGTGGACTGTATTTGCCAGGGTCTGATGAGGATCATGTGTGAGTCTGGCGAACATGTGTCGGGGCTGGTGTACAGTAGAAGGAATCCGAGACACTCTTCCAGGTCCGACCACAGAGATCCACCTGTTCACGCCGACTGGACATGTTCTAATGTAAGTGTCGGCTCAGAATATAGCTATTCCCATTCTTTTCTAATACCTAAGACGATCAGGTATATTTAATTGTCTTTTTAACTTTAGTGTAATTTCATAAACTTTGCCAAGAGAAGTGAATGCTATAGATGCAGCACACCAAAGCACCCAAGATCATGTAAGTTGAACATGTGCTTTCTACCCTGTATGCATAGATAGTTGATCTACTTCATTCATTAGTTATACTTGCGTTTTGATATAAATCATATGCTAAAATAGCTGTTACAATAATGTCTTCAATTTAAAAGTCTTGTTTGAAATTATTATGGCTGAAGTGAGTTTTGTGAAATAAATGAACTCTAAAACCAATCAATTCAAGTTCTATTTGACTAAAATAATGATCAGTGAACCAGGCTGTTTATTGTGAAACCCAGGGAACTTGTAAAGTTGTGTCCCCCTATATGGCTGCTGTTATATTCTAAAGCTAATTATGTACTCTTTTTACCTGCGTCCTCATATTTCTCTTATGCAGGTTAGCATCTACTACGCTTATACTAGGGTTACACTACAGACTATATACATGCTTCTCGGCATATATTTACACTGCATGGTCAAGATTTTTATTGAGTTTCTATACCATCTCTCATAATTCACATGTTTTGTGTACACAGCTGGTAACAAAGTTCACCAGGAGAGTGATGATGGGTCCAGTCAAGTTGGTTCTAATCCTTGCAATAGTGAGTTGTTTAATATATGTGTACACCTAGTAGACATGTGTGTACACCTAGTAGACATGTGTGTACACCTAGTAGACATGTGTGTACACCTAGTAGACATGTGTGTACACCTAGTAGACATGTGTGTACACCCAGTAGACGTGTGTACACCTAGTAGACATGTGTGTACACCTAGTAGACATGTGTATACATGTGTATAAGATGTATTAGGTTTGGATTTGTTTTTAATTTCAAATAAAGAAGTTTGCAGATTTGTAATCTCTCTGTGTGTGACTCAGTAACTCATACTTAGTGATATTCTGTTAGCTGTGATCATACGAGGACTAGACGGGCTGACTACAGAGCGGTCCCTACTGGATGCCCTTGCTGCAGTCACTTCCCTAGAGCCTAAGAACTGCTATGTGATGAGGAACTTCACTACAGGCGTCTCCTTAGGGTAAGCTCTGCCAACTATCTCTCATGTTACTACATATATACTGTATGATACATATATACTGTGTGATACATATATACTGTGTGATACATATATACTGTGCGATACATATATACTGTGTGATACATATATACTGTGTGATACATATATACTGTGCGATACATATATACTGTGTGATACATATATACTGGGTACATGTTTAGTCAGCTGGTTGAAATTGCTTAGTCAAACAAAGGATTTCATTGTTGATTATTTTGAATTATCCGCTGCTAGGTTTTTCAATCAGTCAAATTCTACAATATACCAGGATGATATCATGTTGTTGATAGGTTTGTAGTTTACAATTCAGTTAATAAATTGAAAGACCAATTTTCTTGTGTTTGAAGTTTAGCATTGTCTCCTCGCTGAGATCAAGGTTGTTTTTTGTAGTTATGCATTCATGGAGTTTGACAGCGCCATGGACGGGAAGAAAGTGCGAGATCACTTCAACACTAAACAGTCGTTTGAGGTTGACGGGAAACTCGCTATGGTCGAATATGCCAAGAACACTTACTCTACCATGTGAGTATTACCTAGTAATGTATCACCTCGAGTTCAAGTCTAGACATACCATGTGAATGTTATTTTGTCACTTCAAGTTAGAATTTCATAACCAGCATTCTATGTGAATGTAATTTTCACCAGTTGTATACGCTACTTTATATCTTCGTATTAATAATATAATTTTTGTATTTTGTATGCTACAGTCTAGCTAGCATACAGTATCAAGGCATGGACCAATCACAGCAGTCCTACGATAGACATAGTCAATACAGACAACCTACAGAATACGAGTTACAAGTATGTATAGTCACCAATCACATGCTGTTATCTGCACCAATCTATCAGAAACTATATTATTTGATGTACTCGTACAATCAGCTAGCCAAACTTCATTCGTTGAATTTCAGGCATTGGCTGCCAGTTCAGCCAATCAGATGTCTAAAATACAGCAGCATTATGATCAAGGTTCGTCGGCGAAGGCAAGCACGGTGCCGACAGCTAATGGATACAGTCAACTTCCTCAATATCGTACGTTCTTTTTCTACGCATGAAGCAAGTAATTCACAGGCAAACCCAATGTATATCAGTAGTGGGAGAGTATCGCCATTTTCACTTTTGTCAGTTTTATCTTGGCTATTTTTTCTGCCTAAATTTGACCTTGGTAATTGCAACTACTCTATCTGTAATATAATGGTAGGCACAGGCTAGAGTTGTCTCACCTTGTGTTGTAGCTGACCCGGATGTCTCCACCTACAGGTGGGACGCTGCCTCTGGGTACTACTATGATGACAGCACGGGGCTCTACTATGATGCCAATTCACAGGTTGGTGACCTAAGGCTAGTTTCATAAGTTAAACCAGGTTACCTGGGAAGCAACTCTGCTCTTCACTGTCTTGTATTTCATTAACCAAGAAGTCGGGTTTGAATTGTTTCAGAGGAGAAAAGACATTGGTTCAAGTTTTGTGCTGCTGTTTACAGTTGCTGGTGGAGAGTGGGGCATAGGAGAATATCCACTGTATATTACTATTATATACTTATAAATAGATGTCCTCTGTATTTGTATTGCAGTATTACTACAACATGACCACGCAGGAGTTCATGTACTGGGATGGGGCGGCCAAGACCTATGTCCCCGTATCCAGCACAGAAACCGCGGCACCAGAGTCTACAGATACTCAGAAATCAGCAGAAGTGCCTAAAGAGAAGGAAGAGAAAAAAAACAAAGCTAAAAACATAGCCAAGGTAACCTTGTTAATGCTTTACTGAGTAATCATAGGAAAACTGCCCTATCAACATGTGGTTATAGTAGACTTTGGAAAAATTATAACATGAGGATAAATTAGTGGCATTGGAAAAGTGTAGATCGTAGTGGCTGTAGTGTGCGTTTTCCCTTTTCGTGATGCGCATGATCCTATAGTCGTGGTTTACTGTTACAGTTGATAACACTGCGGAGTTGTAGCCACTTGTCGAACTAATATGTTGTCCGAGCATATATTAATGACGTAGTAGAAAATAACTGTAGTGTGTGTTTGTAGAGTAATGTAATATTACGGAGTTGTCTCCACATGTATGACTGACAATTTATTCAAATCTTGTCCACCATAACTCTTACCATTCATGTTTATCGCCCTATATTTAGTACAAGGTATGTTTAAACTTCATTGTTCCATAGTGTGAGTTATAGTGTAATTGTTTTCTATAGGAAATGGAGAAATGGGCAAAATCACAGAATAAAAAATCAAAGTCATCGGTGGTAGTTCCGCCTCCAGCAGTGTCGGCAGCTCCTGTGGACACAACTCCCAGTTCAGTCAGTAGTAAACAGGCAGCGGCTGACATGGCATACGATGTGCTGATGGGGAAGAAGTTGTCTAATCCTGGTCCACTGCATGTCAATGTAAGTTCAACTGTGGAATACTTGAATCCATCAATCTGGAGAAGATGTGCATGCGGTGTGGACTTTTGTACGAAAAATGCACATTGCTATTCAGCAACTGTCTTGGTGTTCACTTGGTCAGTTTAGAGTTGTGGAAAACTACCAAGTTATCTGTTAGAGTTCGGAGTTACTTTACCTTAGCAGACCAAAGTTGACCTGCAATGTTGTTCTTTTTAAATTTTGCTGCGAAGACTTGCACAGCCTATATTATATTGTGTGATGTATGAAAATATTATTACGATGACACAGTGTAGAGGTATAAATGAAATATTCTGTTATGTGTTTACAGAAATCTCAAGACTTGATGCCCCCTCCTTCAGCGGTAAGTGATTTATTTCCTGTCAAACGCTTCTGGTTTATATGTCATGACGTGGGCAATAATTTGGATGGGTGGAAATTAAATAAGTTTTTGAATACAATGTAAAATGTACTATAAGTGCCCCAGTTTATCCTAGTAGTGCTGTGATGTATTTGAATATAACATTTCATATGAAACTAACAAGTGGCCATAACTTCTAATGCTATAACTCTTTGCCTGTAGATGGCCGGAGTGAAAAGAGGCGCACCAGTTTCATCCACCGGCCTTGTGGCCTCGTATGGTGGGGATGATTCGGATGGGGAGGAGGAGCTGGTGAGCGAAGCAAACCATATTGACCGACAAAAATTGACTTGTAACTTATGTGAAAGGAAATTCAACTCAACAGCTATTCTGGAGAAACATGTTCAGATGTCAGATCTTCATAAGGTACATTCCTACTCTACTTACTACTCTACTAACTACTCTACAGTCAACTCTACTAAGTACTCTACTGTCAACTCTACTAAGTACTCTACAGTCAACTCTACTAAGTACTCTACTGTCAACTCTACTAACAACTCTACAGTCAACTCTACTAACAACTCTACAGTCAACTCTACTAAGTACTCTACAGTCAACTCTACTAACAACTCTACAGTCAACTCTACTAAGTACTCTACAGTCAACTCTACTTACTACTCTGTAGCTAATGTAACAATGTAACACTGATGCTACAGCTTATAACCTATAACTTGTTTCACCTTCCACTTCAATTGTCAGATAAAAGATTTAATTTCATCTGACAATAAAATCTAAATGCCTACTTTATCACTATTGTACATGCAAGATGTCCAGAACTAGCAGAGGCAAAACTTTGTTTCAACATTATACATGTTATAAGCTAAAAATGGTACTTGGTACACTTCCATGGAAAGTTCATTGGTACTTAGTTAGCTAATTTCATTTGTTTATATTTTAGCAAAATTTGATAAAGTTTCAACAGACAAACCAAGGACAGCTTACCAAACAATACAGAGACAGAGCTAAAGAGAGGCGGCTGAAAGAGGGGAACACAGGCAGAGCTACTGGATTTATTAAGCCTCATCAGTATGCATAACATATTATTCTGTGTTTTTTTTAGTTTTTTTGATGCAATATCATACTATATTTTAAATAAAATATCTACAGTTCATCTACAGGCTACATAATATCATGCACTATGAAAATATACAAATCAGGACGGAAGTTAGTTATAGTAAAGAGCAAAACACCACAATAGAAAATTCAAATACACTCCAGTCCACTCTGTGGCGCAGTAACTGCATAGCAGCTCACATGTTAATCCAGAGACCAGGCGTTCTTAAGTGGACGTCTCTTTGTCTTGGACTTTACTTTTGGTCGAGGGTTAGGGGCAGGCAAGGCTACAGGCTGCCATGGTATTGGGTTGAAGTAGGAAGGATTTGGACTGGCAGCACTGTCATAATATCCTGTAAGAAAAAAAAATCACTAAAATGACTCTTGTTTCCTATGTTAATTAATCTATAGAAGGGAAAACATAACTTGAAAGTCTGTTGAAAAAACCATGTTGCTTTATGAAAAAGGAAAATGGTACCCATCACTAATAAAGTAAACAAAGTAAATCTGAATGCTGAAGTACCAAATCTATTAAGAATTAGGCTAACTTATTTGGACTGTTCTAAAAACGCTTATTCAAATTTATAACCAAAAGCTACACTTAAGCGAAATTTGTAAGATGGGACAAACCAGCAACTTCAATAGCAGGATTGCAATTATTTCAACAGTCAGTTTAATTGGCTAAAAGCTTGAGCAAGATGTGATTGAATAAAACATAATTGAATTGATAACATTAAATGAGCCATAGGTTTTTCTTATTTTAGATTAATTGGTAAAATTGAGAATAATGATATAATAATTCAGAAATTTAGCTATAAATGATATTAAAAAACAGTTATGACCGAAAATTCTAACACTCTTGAGAGTAAAATTACGTTCTGAAAAGCAATTTCAGAGCAAAATATACAAGTTGTGACGATCAATCAAATTATAGAACAGTCATGCCTGTGCAGGTAAGTTAGTTAAGCTAATTTACCAAACCATGTACTAATAACTAGTACTACTTGAAAGCATTGAACTGCAGGAGTTATGTGCCCGTCGCGTTTCAACTCCACATAAACATCAGTTGATGGGAGGCAACTTTTTATACCAATAGAAACCAAGGATTAAACAGATTCAACCAATTTGTCTGAATATACACAAGACCAACTGATACATGACTACACAATTTGCTGCTCAGTGGGGAACCTTAAACCTTGTTGGAAACTACTTTTCATTGTAACTATAAGATTTGAAAAAAACAAAAAACACAACACAAACTGAACCATTAAAAACCAGCGACAAAAAAACTCTAAATATTGCTCACACACAGCTACCTGTTACTGCACCATCACATTTTGCATAACTGTGTGGCACAGTCTTCATCCTTGGCCCAACTTTTTTGAGCCACGCCTGGAATGCTTCGTCGCTTTTCTCCTTTTTTTCTTTCAGTTCCAGTTCCTTTAGCTTCTGCTCTTCTTTTTCGAGAGCCATTGCCAAAGCTGCAGTCTTTCTTTTCTGTTCCAGCCAATCATTATACCTAAAAGAAATTGGAAAAAAGTTACAAGTCAAAATTATAATTTCACAGAAGGTATTGATAGTGAAGATAGTTGGTGTTTGTTGGAAAGAGAGAAGAAAGTGTTATGACTTTTACAAAGAGATAAGAATAGCGCTTATAAACCTTTTTTCTGATTTTTCTTCAACTTCTTTCTTTTTTCGATTTTGTTCTCTAAGCATTCTGTTTTCTTTCATCTTTTGTTTGCGCTCTGACCGTATCTGCTCTTCGTCTTTCTTCTGTAGCCAATCCTATTGATCAAATATGAATTCACTAACATGGTTAGAAAAGTAATTGAAAGTTTTGAAATTCATCAACATATTTCTAGTATAGTTTTGTGCCAAACATGTCAAAAGTCAAGGCATATAATCATTAGTTACAAAACATTACATAAACCCTGATGGGGCAAGATACAAGTAAGACTCCACCCAACTTTAAACAGGCAACAGACAAATAAACACACTACGTACAAAGGACAAATCTTTGGAGCATGTGCAAAAAGAACTAGAATGTAATCGTATGAAAAGTAGAGTTTAAACTAAAGAAGCCAAAATTCACGTTGAGTATCAATGGTACCTGCCGAATACGCTCAGCCTTTTCAAGTTTAGCCTGTCTTTCAAGCTCCTGTTGCTTTTCTTGCTGCTTTTTTATTCTTTGCAATTTTATTTTCTGCTGTGCAAGTTTGTGAAGACTTTCCGACTTTTTAATCATCCACTTTTCCCAAGGACCAATTTCCTGTTCTTTCTCTACTTCAGAAGATTCAGTATTTGTAGATTCACTTCGCATTACTTTGGATATATCAATTTTCTTACTGAAAATATAACAATTGACACACCAAAAACATTATTTGGTCAATCTAGCTAATGAAAATTTTATACCACAACCAAGTATGTTATTGTAAATTTAAAAACAAAATTCAATCTACAATATAATGAGCTAACATTTGGATTAGAGAGTTGAGCTTTTACTAGTTAAGAAGAAAGGCACACATTTGAACCATCGACTGCTGGCTGAAGCTTGTTGAATAATATAGCAAGTTGGTAACAAAACAGAAAGTTAATATATAAAAATGAATAATGGCAATGTGTGGTAATACATTATTAAACATAGTGATGCAACATATAATATTATTTAATAAGAAAAACAAATAAGAAAAGTTTACCTGCTGTTCTCTTTAGCGGACTTGTCCCGGTTACCAACAGAATTACTGTTATTTCTGTTTTTATTAATGTTTTCTCTACTTTCGCTTGAGCTGAAATCTTCACTAGAAATTTTATTAAAACAAAATTATTCAGCAACAACAAAAATACAGTAAGAAATTTATTTTCTGTCATATTCTGGAATTTTCCAGAACAATCGAGTTAATGGTTACTCACGTCTGAGATTCCGAGTCAGACAGTTGACTCTCTTTAACACATGATATCAGAGACTCTGTTGAGCCACTACTGTCCGAAAACAAAGAAACATTTCTTTGTGGTCGGTATGTTGCAGCTGGTTGTCTTTTGCCAACAGTTGCTGTCACAGGGCGAGGCCGAGGTGCGCTCATTTTGTCAAGAACATCAATTAGGCAACTAAAAGACAAACCAACAGACATAATATTAAAGTTAAAGGCATTTTGGCCTTCAACTTTTAAACTGTTGTAGTAATAAACATTGTTAAACTATGTACTTGTTAATTTGTCATACTCATACTCATAGTCATAGTCTGACCATCACTATAACTATCACTATGAGCACCAGTATCACTATCAGTATGACAAGTTAATAAGTCAGTGTCACTGTCAGCATGGCAATGAGTATGAGTAACTGTAAGTGTAAGATTGAGACTATCACTATCAGCATCACTGTGAAATGGATTTGACTAGCAGTGGCCGTGACTAGTACTACTACTACGACCATCACCAAGATCTGTTAACTCACCTCTATAATTTGGCAAAGATTCCAAAGCTGAAATCCAAAAGAACACATGGAATAATAAAATGTAAAACTCAAAGCTTTAATAAGTTTTTGAACGTTTTTAAAAGACAAAAACTAGTACTCTCGGAGTTTAACATCGACTTTAAATTTTAAATTTTCTGCAGTTGGCGTTTGTTATTTAAATTTAAAAACAATATGGAGACTATGTTTTTAGCTAGCATGATAAATATATGTAGTGTTTTATCCCAATAGAAATTGCGTGCATCATACTTCATTTAAACTAACTACATCGCTATGTTGACGAATACTTTGACTCCAACATATAGAGTTATCTTCTATATATTTATTGATGCGTCTAATGTTTTCAACATCAGAACTGCTGGCGCACCCACTGTATAGAGGCATAGACAAATTAAAAATAAACAAGGGAAAATGAACAACGCAAGAAATAGCTGAGCATAATTTACATTTTATACCTAACATACATATATCAGATTTGAGAACATGATATAATTTATGACTGTAAATTTTGTGTGGAAATATATAATAAAAAGGCTATTTGTTGACTGCACAGTATACCTGTAATAAAATTAACACCTTGTCACTACATATATCTGGTTGCATTTGTTCTCAGACTTTTGAATGATTCCTAAATTCCACCCCTGCAATCGAAAAATGATGGACTGATCCATTTTCTAATATATAAGTGCTGGTTAGGATGTATGACATAATTATGGAAATTATGCACGTGTTTGTGTAGATCATATAATAGTAAGTCAGATGGCTGCATGCACACATTCTTAGTCTAATTTCTTGGTAAGAACACTGGTAGACATGCTATTTGACTTGGTAGCTAGTAGAGTATTTGTTTAATCATTATGCATGTCTTGTTAAATGTTGATATATATGGCTACCCCCCCCCCTGCCCCCTTTGTACTTGGAACCCAACGTATGCATTCTATATTGTGACAACTTATGTATTATGGACAATTTATGTTCGCCGAGTGTGGCAGTCTGGGATGCCGCACCGCCTCACGGCGGCCCATGCTGCGGCCTGACAACCAATCAGTATGAAGCTCTCCTTTATAAGCAGGACATTCTGTACGCCCAACACACTTAGCTCGTAGGATTACTAATGTGATTACTAGTGTATAGCTTTTACAAATGTTATTGACTTTTATCTTGATGTTACTATAATTGTAAAGTGTTGTAAATATAGTTTATTTTCTCACAGATTACAATTCTAGTTCTCTCTCTCTCAAACACACAAAGAGTATGTTCTAGCTTTGCAACGCGCCATAACCCACAACTCAGTAGTTTCACTATTAAAACTACAACAATCACGGGCTTTCCATGTACCGATCTGAGATCGGTACATGGAAAGCCGGTGAATGTTGTTGAATGAGGGTTGTCCAAGTTGACCTTTAGTTCTTGTGAACAGCTTGTTGGGAAACTTGTCCTAAAGTACACAAGTGTAAGCAAAGTGGCAGATGCATAAATAATATACTCTACAGGATTTCAACTGGTAGTTTATATTGTAAATCATAACTCTATTGTCTGTACTTCAATCTAATGATTATAATCATGGTCATCTTATGTCTGAAAAGATAACTGCGATTATAAGTATTATCAACCCTATTGTGCTTTTATTATCTGCATAAGTAGAGACTTATTTCTATTGGCTCTTTTATTACACTCAGCTCAATAGAAATTGAATCACGAGGTCAAGGTCATAATAACCTGAGATCTATCTCTTTTAACTACAACTACGAAGTAACAGATGTTATAACAATCAGAAACCCCAATATTCTTTCTTTTGATGCTTTAATAACTGCTAACTGCTAAACATTACATGAACATCACCACTGTAGTGTTTTAGTTGACGTTATCATCATGGTGTACGTCTCTGAAGGTAAGTCATTTACCTGTTCATGCCTTTAAGTTTACACGCTGCTGCCAACACATGATAATTTCTTTATTTTACTGTTTATTTTGGTGCCTTGAAGCTCAACTTGCAACTTGAGTATAACTACTAGTACTAGTAGTAGTACTACTAGTAGTACTAGTAGTAGTACTACTAGTAGTACTACAGCTACTACTACTACTAGAGTACTACTAATAGTACTAGGTCTAGTACTAGTACTACTACTAGTACTACTACTACTACTAGTACTACTAGTACTACTACTACTAGTGGTAGTACTACTAGTAGTACTACTACTACTAGTACTTAATGTTATGATTATTTAATTTTATTTATTTAAATAAACTATTACTATTAGTATTAGTAAAAAGCTGCAAGTGCAAAGTTTACTCTTGAATTTTAATTACTCAACTATTTTCAGTTAGTCACACTGTATCTGACATTTACAGTGTCAGTGAAAATAACACTTTTTACGAGCAAGCCTAGTACTCATACTGGCACTTACACTTTGACTGTCACGACAAGTTTAGTTGAGCACTGTAAATTTGTGTGTTACTTTGGCCGGGAGTGAATTATAGTCCTAGTGACAGTCACTTTAGATTTTAGAAGTATAAGGTTGTATATTAATATACTAGTATGTATGCTACAAGTGCATAATTATCAGCACCAGTACAGTTAGTAATACTTTTTTTGCTATTGCATTATTAGATCTATTTTTTGAAATTGAGGCCTAACCATATGTTTGGGAAAACTTCAATAATACTAGAGTTGAAGTAGGTTGGCCAAGGTGGCACAGTTGATAAAGCACATAATTCTCAATGTAAAAGTTGTAGATTCCAATCCCAGCTGTGTCGTCTCTAGCCAAATGCTTTCTGTAAGCCAACATTCATATAAAAAATTTTTTTTTTATGAAGATTAGCTGAATATTACCTGACATGCTTTAAAAAGGCCTAACTCTCAAGTTTAATTGATTTAACTGTCTTACAATTATCCTCCTTTCCTCTTTATTGGATGTTTTAGAATTGAACAAAATCAAGATTGGGTTTTTGATTAAACAAATTTTTCAGATACAGTTACAGGGTGTGATTAAGTAGTTTAGTTATGACACAATTATGTCATGTGGTAATTATACATTATTTGTTATGTTTATGCTTACCTTTTGCATTGCTGTACCAGTACCCTTCTTCTATAAGATTAGTTAAGATATATTTTAAAGGTGTATAGCTGTTGTTATTTGAATTTAGGACGAGTGTATGACTCCCAACCATGGAGTCTAGGATCTATACAAAAATTATTTTGGGGATTTCTCAATTTCATAGTTTTGTTGTGAGTATGACTATTACCTAATATCTTGTGCACAATACTATTCAAAAATACTGTACTTTTTAACAAGGTAATTAATGTAAAATAATCAATAGAATAAATTAATTTAAAACTTTTGGTATTAAAAAAAAGCAATGACACTTTATGATAGTATATTGACTGTGTAGTAGTGTGAAATTGATATGAGATCGTATAATATGAGTTTGTGGCACTTTGTAGTTTCAAAACATTAGTAAGCCCAAATCTCACAAGTAAAGGTGCAAACTCTGCATCAACATATAGAGCTGGTAGCTCATCAGGGGGTGGGGGACCAAGAGGCCCTCCCCCTGGCCCCAGAAAAAGAATGGGAGGCTTTGGTGGACGTAAGTTATTCTATTTGTGTCGTGTAAAAGAATTGGAAAATTTGCTTTAAAAGTTGTAGTAGTCATTGATGGTAATTTTTGAAGTGTCGGAGAACATTAGGAATGTAAAATTAGAAGTATTAATAAAAGTTGATAAATTTTTTGTTATAGAAATTGATGATTTATGAAATGTATCCATCAATATAGTTGATAAACCTATCAAATATATTTATAGCTTTATCAACATAAGTCCATCACCTTTCGACACCAAGCATCAGCTAAGATTTGTAATTCTCAGCTTTATTTGAAATATTGTAATTCTAAGTTTTCAATAACAGATCCACTGAATACAGCTATGTGTAACACTATTTTAATTGAGTACCTATGTTTTTGTAGGTGGCGGAGGCCCCAGTGCCCCACCCATGGCGGGTGGATGAGGAAGATAAAGGCCACGTCTCATGTTGAGGTGTAATTACACATCTCCAGGGATTGTGGCCCTAATACCGACATTGTTTTTATGAAGACTTGAAAATATTATGACTGTAATATCCTTACCACATGCTCTTACAGACTACTGAATGGTCAAGACATGTTCTTGCTAGCACATAATATAGGTTAAGTTATTTACTATTTAGTCAGACATTCAACTCCCCAAGTCTTCATAATAATTATGTCACAGCCAACCATGTTGAAGAACTACGCAGTGATTTAGTTGTATGAAGTTTGATTGGTAAATTATAAGTAATAACCCTTTCAAGTGGATTAACTTCAACAGTTGGTAATTGGCTGAGTCTATTTTTATATGTAAAATGCAATATTTATAAATTTTGAAGATTGTAAAATTTATTTGAATAAATGTATTATGTAACTACAATATGATAAATATGACTATTAATGCACAAATTCACCAAATTTATGTATGCAACTGAAAGTTTGCAGAAGCAGTATCAAGATGATATCAAATATTATGTTATGTATACAAAATGTAAACTAGCATTACTAAGCTGTGGTTTTTAGGTCTGCAACAGCATAATATTTTTGGCCAAGAGATTACAAATAATTGAATATGAGCCAGTTGCATCACATTTAAAGTATGAAACTGAAAAATCATGTTGAAAGACAAGACAACACGTAACAATAATGTAAATAGCTTGAGACAAATGTTTAACAACTAGTATTAATTTTTTTTTATTGAGAACACAATTAATGTTAAGCATGACCCTAAATAGATAGGAATGAAAATGAATCAACTTCAAGTGTTGCAAGCACAGCACAATTGTGATTAAGCATTGAATTCCCCACGAGTCAAAGGGGGTGTGTAATTGGTCTCAGCGAAATGCGATTGAACATGCTGCTCAAAAGCTTCCTGTGTTACAGAAATTTTCGGGAACACCTGAGTGCAGACTGGGCACTTCTGTAGATCAAGAGAGTTCTGGTCAACTGCTGGGTCAAAGTGGCCATTGGCGTGATCATTGCGAGCTTGTGGGGAGTCAGATGACGAAAAGGTCTTGTCACAGACAAAGCACTTGTCCAAACTAGTCAGAATGTTATCCTGAGCATCATGAAATCTATAGAAACGCAATTTGATAATTTAATGGAAAAACTGTACACAACAAAATGCATAAGATGTTAAAAAATTTAAGCAGTTCACAATACACGAAAACCTCAGCTCACCTCTCTGCTCCTTCATTTTCATCATCGCTATCTTGTCTATTCATGACAAGCACTTCTGGTAGTTTAGCTTTGGGAAATGCAGGGGGCTCATTTTGGGTAGGACTGGTTACAACCGGGTCTAAATTCACTCTTAGCTGGTCTTTTTCACCGCCACTAGCAGAACTTGGTATTACCTGTGGCTTAATAGGAGCTGGCAATTTAACCTTCTCACCCATCTCTTCTATCAGATTTTGGGCATCAGAATCTACAGCATTATAACCCAGACTGTAATGATTGGGACATAAAACAACTGTATAAATAAGATTACTGCTAAATTGTGTTGCAGGTTGTAGAATTGCAGGTAGAAGATATTTACCATTACTTTTAGCAGCGCCTTTCGGCGAGCTGAGCTGCTGCTTAGAGCTGCCGCCATTTCCAGGTTCAACCACCTACGACATGAAAATATGTATTTAATAGAGAAAATTAATCTGATTCCCTATGAATAAGATTTTAGCATGTGACTGAGCCTTGCATGAGTTGTAAACAGGTTATAACACCGACACCTCACCCACAACATAGACACTTTGATAGGTGACAGCAAATAATTGAGTAAGCAAATACTATATCTAAGTATGGCAGTGGGATCTTAACCCAAGAAGGTGCTAGAAAGGTCATATTTTTGATATTGCAGGTCATGTGATAGGAGCCAGTTAGGAGTTGGCGGGAGAATTTGATGTTCCATAGTTGGCATATCATAGCACTGCTGATAAATAACTGATAAGATAACTCTTAATTCTATTTATAGTACAATCTATAAAATTTTACCGAAGTACTAAAACAACTAAACCATAGCAACATTAAAAAAGAGAGGTAACTTTAACATTTATAACGACTTTGAGCAATACATTAAAACAGAAAAAATAATCACGAAAAGCAAAAATCATTACCAGTAGAACAAATATGGTCTGCCATCATTATAATATTCTATATGACTAAAATGGTGTTTATTCCTTTATACTTGACCTCAAGAAAAAACATAAATATTGTTTGAAGTTACAGAAAATAAATTAGAACAACTGCTTACAGACAAAGAAATAATAAAGTACAACATTAAACTTCAAGGGCGGTTGAGCATTATCTGAGCCATGAATTAACTATTTATAATGATTAAGTGAATGAGTCATTAGAAGAAGTTGAAACTTTACTAGTAAATGAATTATCCATAAAACTCACAGGTCTTTCAACTTTAGTGGATGTCTTCTTTACAGGACTTGATGGAGATTTTCGAAAAGAGGGTTTGAAAGTTTGTCTCCTCAGTTGAAACAGCTCGGCGTTTTGCTTTTCCAATTCTTCCTGTGAAACAAAATAAATTTGTGAGTAAAATACTTCATTAAAAAGATACCTATCGAACTATCTCTCAGCTATTACGAGAACTATAGGTGGCCTTACATCTATCACTACTAGTACCTGTGAGGTCACCATATACCAGTGACAATATACAGCTAGTTACAGTCATACTACTGGTGATGGTAACACTACAACTGCTTCGCTAAGTGTCACTACACCAAACTTAATAACTTTCACTAGTACTACTACCACTAGTATTGCTACCACTATCACCAGTACTGCTACTACTATTACTGCTACTACTATCACTAATACGAGTACCACCACTACTAATACTGCCATCACTACCATTAGTTCTGCAACTATTACTACACTACTACTATTTAAGCACATTTAGGACTCCACTCTCACCTTGTAATAGTCTCTCATTGCAGCTGCACGCTGTTTCTCTTCCAAGTACTTGATTTTGTACTTATCCTTCTTCTGAGTTCTCAGCTCCAGCTCAGAGTTCAGCTGTTCAACCATCTTCTGAAGCTCTTCTCTGGTCAGCTCATCCTTGGACGCAGCTGAAAACAACTTCAACAGTAAAACTACTGCACTTTGATCACCTCAAGACTTCAACAGAGTAAGAAAAGATGTTGCCTATGCTCACCAAGCACAGGGTGTGTAGAAACCTTGTGAGGGGGGCTTTACTAGTTAAACTAGACAACACCAGAAATAAATATCGTTACCTACCAGCTGTTAAAAAAATACCACCTTTTCATATTTTTAAACAAAACTGAAATAAATAATTTCTCTTACACACAGTCAACATATTAAAGTATAGTACTATTAATATAGAACGCGCAAAGGTACTATTTTCTGGTAAACTTAGAAAATAAGAAGTACCATATAGCTTAAATACGTACGCCTTTTGTGAAATGATGCAAATCATGACAAAACCTATAAGAGACCAGACCACTTACCATCACTGGGTTTTCTTCCAGGAGTAGTCCCCTCGCTGGCAGCACCAGACTGAGCACCTACAACGTACACAACAACATATAAAGATTTAATCTCAAGCAGCTGAGAGGCTTTCTACGCACAAGAAAATGACTGAGAGAAGAAATTCACTGCCCATCAACATACTTTTGCCAGGTGACTGGTTGGCTCTCTTCCAATTCTGTTCGCCGGCTGCAATTTTTTGCTGCAGCTCTTGGATTTGTTTGTCCGCATCCTTCAGCTTTGCCTGCAATAAAAAGTACAGTTTTCTTTACTCTTTGAACATCCAACTATCCGACAACTGGCCAGTTCACTGAGTACATAGAACAAGATAGCCGGAACCTATGAGATTACTCACAGCTCTGACACGCTGGACACCCAACTCTTTCTCCTTCTCTGCCAGTCTAGCTTTAACATTGTCATATGCCGTCCTCAGCGCAACCATTCCGGCTTCCTGCTCACTCAGCACGGCGATATCAACGGTTTGCTTCTTCATCTGCTCCATTGCGTGTGTCAGTTCACATATCTTGGATAGCAGGCCATTCTTTTCCTATATTTAAGGTAAACGTTATACATTATTATACCATATATATTTATATGAGATTATATATTATATTATATATTTTATGCAAACATGTGATGTATATTATAAATATATATCACATGTATTGCATGAAATATCTTAGATAGTAGTAAACCATTTTTTTTCCTATATAAAGGGTTAATTATATACTTTATTATATACACGCAATATAATTAATCAATACACAAGTATCATAGATGACCACAAAATGAATACTGCCCATGAAAGGTAGAAAACAAGTGGCAATGTGATAAATTGACAAACTTAATAAACCTGGCATTGACCAGATCTGTCATTAAGATATACAACTAACTGCAAGTGTTGCCAATTTGAGTGACATGACATGACATGTGCTTGGCACACTGGAGTCTCCATTCTACAGAGCTAAGCTTTACTTTATCAGAAGTTACAGTAAATAAGAACCATCAACATTGCTTGATTGTATATTGTTGTTCTCTAAAGCTAGTCACTTGACACTGTTAGCATTATTAAAACTGTACTGATTCCAATAAGAATTGTGTAGCATTGCATGGTGCAAAATATATTCTATATTGCAGGAAAGCAAAATTATAAAAAAAGGCACCGTACAATATGACATAATGCATTTATAATGAACCTACTTTTCTGATGCACATACTCCAAATCTTAAACTTTCTAATGCGAGACAAGAATAAAGCGAGTGACGAGGACACACCTTTGCTAGCTCCTCCAGTGTCACATCCCAGTCGGCCTTTTCGGTTTGATGCTTCGTTCTCAATTCCTCTACTTTCTGTTTATACTCATAGTTCTCACCCTGGACAGTCTCGGTCTTCTGCGAGAGAATCTCCAGAGTGGCACTCAATGCACTCAGCTCTTCCTTGTCCAACTGATGTCTTGCTTCTACAGCATCTAGCTTATCCTTCTGCACCGACAGCCTGTTCTGTAACAGTATAGAGTAAGAGAGGTCAATGTATGTGAAGAGTACCACAGCTTGGCTCTGCCAGACAATTTATTGCACATCATAATTTCTGCCAACATAGAATCTCAAGTATAGTAGATGTTGGTCAACAATTATGTTATAGTCTACTCACACAAGTTTATAGTCACCATCCCTGTGAGAAACCCCGACGGAAGGTTTTTGTTAAATAGGGCTAAAGACTTATTCAGATGAGGCACAGGAGCAATTATGACTGGATGTTTTCCTAACATCACTAATGGCCTTTGTCGGTTCGAACCCATAACTTCGTGCTTACTTGGCAAACGCTCTAACCCCTAGACCACAGCTGCTCCCATGTTATAGTCTGCTGATGTTTTCTTATTGGAGACGAAAAGAGCTGCAAATGCATAGCTCTAACCAAACTACCAAGTGTGTCTGCGAAAGACTAGAAACCACTAGTAGCCAGTAAGCACCACAAATGACTTAATTACTGGTTCGTATGACAGCCTGACCATAAACTCAGGCACCACTTGGTACCAGCAGAGGCGGGTGTGCAAGTCACTTACTATACTATCTCAAATCATTCTATAAACAGCTCCGAGTTGGGAGTGACTGAGTGCAGTAGTTTAGAATTCTCGAGTTCGGAGTTCAAAGTTCCAACTTAAACCTCCAACTCCAAACTCAAGAATCCCAAACTACTGCACTCAGTCATTCCTAACTCCGAGCTGTTCATAGAAGGATTTTACCGTCTCAGGAATTGACAGCTACTAATGCCCATAAACTCATACAAATCCAACACATAAAGGAAGACACACAGACAGACTGCACACAAACCTCTCGAAGCTCCAACTCTTCACTCATGTCTTTAAGGTCTTTCTCAGACTCTCGCAAAGCTGCCTCCAGCATCTGTACACGATTACCATCTATCTGTCTTTCCGCCAGGTTCTGTTTGAGCTCCTGCACCTGAAATACGTTTTACGTAATTTCTTCACACTTAATACTAATACTAAAATCTCATCAAATCTGAAATTCTGTAACAGCACATAAATTAGTTCCAAGGCGAACTAATGCTCGACAGATAATTATTTATTTTAGGAGTTGTATGCTCTGAACAGTGAATCCGCCCTGTTCGAAAATGAGGGGGTAGAGCCAGGCAATAAGCAGTCACCAATCACTAAATATCAGAGCCAGCATGTTTTATGTGATTGTTGAGTCAATTGGGAATTTTTATGTCGCAATTTTCAGTCGGATCTTAAGCTATTCTGTGAATTCCCCCAGCATGTAGAATTCTGTAGGTACTTGGCACCTTTTGCACATTACAGTACACAAGCATGACCTGATTTTACTTCACATCAATCTGGAATGTCCAACTAGTTAAGTAGGTCTACCACATTTGAAATTGTTTCTGCTTTTATCCTAGGCAGCATTTTGAAAACATGGCAAATACTAACTGGTGATTACACAATGTAAACATTTTACCATATTCCGATAAAACCATGCTTAGTTATCTGGCATAAATATTTATTCATGCCAGATAACTAATCACCAAATAGGTCATACCTAAAAGTAAAGGATAATCAACCAATTCCCAATATTTCACAGTTATGGGAAGTGTCAGCAAAGAACTAACTTGACGCAAGGCCTCCTGTTTAGAAGACGACTCAGCAGTGAAGTGATGGTAGTGCAGTTCTTTCTCCCGCTTTACATTCTCCACCTCACCTCTGACGGCGTCCAACTCATTCTGTAACTGGAGAATTCTCTCACTTTGTTCGGTCAGTTTTTCGTCAGCTGATGCCTTCTTCTGTTCGGCATCCTCTATTGCCTGTAAACAACACAGTCATCATTCAGAAAAATGCACACATACCTTGATTAGATGGAACCATCTTTAAAGGAAGGTGATTAAAACAAGATGTAGGCCTTTCATATCCTGCAATAGTTACTAACAAAGCATTACATGTGAAACACATCGCTGGTTATTAAAGGTTTACTAATTTCAACACCCATAGTTGTTCAGGCTTGTGTGAAATTTGCTCAGTTCCACTCACCTCTTTCAGCCCTGCAGCAGTATTCTCAGAGTCGTCAGCCTTTTGGGTTAAAACTTCTGCCTCGACTTTCAGAGCCTAAGCACAGTTATATACTCGTTGGAATAAATATGTAAATTAATAGGAATATACTATATATTTTAGTAAGAGTACATATATTAGTGAAGTAGGAAGGGCTGCACCACAATTTCCTCTATCAGCCACTACTTAACAAATATGTAAGTAAAGTTGAATGGAGTGTATCGAATCTGTTCAGTTGCACAATCCCTTCACATCTCCCAATGTTACTCAAGATCAGGTGGCATTACTGTAACCATAGCAACCAGCAGGATAATATAAACAAAAAATTACATAGTATTGCATCTTCACACAGTATTTACCTCCAAGGATATGCGTATGCTATCTCTTTCAAACTCCATCTCCTCAAGTCTTGCTTTGAGAGAGTCACATTGAGTTCGTAGTTCATTATTCTCTGCACTTAGCTCCTCACAGGTCTAACAACACCAGATATAAATAGCCATTATTATACATACCCTCACATTATGAATATGACTAAGTCGGACTGCATATACTAGTAGTTGTGATAACTGAACATAAGGTGGAATAATAGACACTGGCAAAGATAATTATAAGTTGTTCTTGGAGACGGGCCAGGAATTGCCTAGTAAGACTAAACTGCAGTGTCTAGGTATGGTAAATATTGATGATGAAAAGCTATCACCCACTCAAGGCCAACTAACAACAAGCCTTATCAATCTAGATTCTAGAATGTGGACTAAGCTTTCAATCACACTGGAGGTTACAGCAGAATAGTTACATCATCAAATGCTAATTGTAATTTCCAGTTTTGTATCAGCGAGTGAATCATAATCATGGCTACATGAATATTACTAATACGATACTGGGGAGTAATTGTAAAGTTTCGCTTATGTGACAGCCAACACCCCAGCAATGACGCTGCTTATATGAAATTAAGAACAATACGTAGTTTGTTTGTGGAAATTCCCAAGTTAAACTTTTTTCTCATCAAGCATGATGCAATAATTAGGTGAATACATAATAATGGAAAATCAATACGCAGCTATGGCAGTCATGGAAGCAAAAGATAGCAGTTTTAGTTTACAAGCTAAGAGGTCTATTTGAGCTAACATAACTAACAATCATACTCAGCTGGCAGTTATCATAAATAAAGATTATGATTTCACTAGAAAATAAACTAGTAGTTTCCCTTGTGATAAGGAAGTTGAATAGGCATGACAACCATGATGAAATACCTTCTAGGCAGAAGGTGGTGCTACCATGGAACGAACAAAATTACCAATAGAGTGGCAGATAAAGCCATTTAATGCATATTCTAACCTGAACTTTTGAGGACAAAAGGCAGTATTATTTTTACCTATTAGACAGTAATCACTACTAGGAACAAAAGCACCTTAATACAGCTAGCAGTACAAACAGCTATATGCTTCTAGAAAGTTCAGTGAAACCAGCAAGATGTGACAATTTTACCTAGTGAGAGTTTACATAAAGATCAACACATAATATGAAATCTAACTAAAAGGCCCTTAATCTTGGAGAATTATGTACAATTAAAATTACGTTTTAAAATCACTGGGATGAAAATTGATCTTTTCCACTGTCCCCCATCACTGTTACGTAATAAAGCTTCATTTCTAATAAAAATAGAAGAAAGTACTAACTACAACCCTGTGACAACAAGCAACTGATTACACAAAGCTATACAGTAACCTTATAATCAAACAGCTGCAAGCTGTATACAATAACAAAGCAGGTTAAATGGATTCCACAGAGAAAGCTGAGCAACACAATTTTAAATTCTTTAGTAGCTTCCATGGACTAAACCTAACCCTAAACAGCTAAGCCATAATCATGGAAAGGCATGAACAACTAAAGCTCAAAGCAATGTCAATTACTCAGTTACGCAATGTTCAACGCTAAGTTACAGTATCACACCTTAGACAATGTTCTTCGCTCATCTTCCAACTTATTGAGATTCTCCTCCAGCTGCACCTGTTTGGTGGTTATCAGCAACATTTCCTCGTCATCTGGCATATCTTCTTCCACAAAGTCTTCACTTCTTGGAGCTCTGAACTGGAAGGGAGAACTAGCTCCGCACATCTTCTTCTTGCCGTTGAAATAGGCAAACTGGTAGAACTCGCCATCGTCTTTGGGAAGAATGGATGCTACAAGAACACACATTCTGTTAGATGACTAACACTCAAGTAAATTTCAGCCATCATCATCATAGCAGTCTGTAGGTGTGACAATGGCTGTTTTCAATTTGGTTTAATCAGCCAATATCACAGAAAAACAGCTGGGCCCCTTCTAAAACCCGTGTCAAGTCAACTTCTTGCTAGAGATGTGAACTTAAGCTTACCTTGAAAGACTAAGGTCCCACGAAACTCTTCCCCTGCCGTTCTGTCAGGTAACGGAACCCAGTGGTAGTATACTGTGTCTTTGATACTCGACCATCCCACTTTGAACAGACCAATCCAGTCATATGCAGACGGATTGTGAGCCTCTTTCATCACATACACACAATCAATGTTGGTGTCTGTTGGATAGGTTTTGGCTATTGTTTCAAAAGAAACCATGCCTCGGAAGTCAGCCATATTCTATAAATTAAGATGATGTGTAAAGGTACAAGTTGTAGGATAAAAAGAAACACTTGTGTAAGAGGTTTATTAGATACAAAGATTCCAAATAATATGCCAGTTTCTATATTGCCAACTTAACAGCATTTATAATGGCTCATCAATTAAGAATGTACCTAGCCCACATATAATGAAGTCTCTTAGCCTATTTTTATACCTACCACCACTCAACTATGACAAATTCTTAAAGAATTACCCAATAGTAGAATAAAAAAGATATCCCTTGCCCTTGATGTAGCATAACTGTACTATAACTATACTTTTATATATGAAGTCTATTTTGAACTAAATCTTTGAACCACTGAACTATTTAGACTACGATAACTATATAGTAATATACTAACTAATATTGATTGCATGAATATCTGAAACTAAAATTTGCCATGCAACACTAGTTAATTTCTAAACATGTATGCATTTCCTAAATCACATTTACTGAGCTTTTATCATGAATATTATTAGTTAATTACTTGATACAAAAATAATTCAAATAAAATTAGTAACCAAAATAAATGAAAATAGGTATAGTCAAACTCAATGAGCCAATGTGAAACTGAAAGAGTGAATAGATTGCCATAATTTTATACTTGTAATGATATGGCTGACACTGACAGTCACAATCACAGTGTCCGACAAGTTTGGTATGACAGAGTGTAGCGGGAATGAGTTGTTAGTCACAGTAGAGCATGAACATCTTAACAGATCATGATCACAATAGTAATCACTTTTAGAAATAAATGTTAATATAAATATTAATAATAGGTATTACTAATACTATTAGTATTACTAACTATACCGATATCCTGATCATCATTATCATTATCACTGATTATGATTATGACTATCAGTATCACCATGACTTTACACTTTGCAGTAACTCTATTAGCATCACTACCACTGAACTATCAGTGACAATGAATATTTATTCTTATAATGATTATTTGTAATTCACTCTAGGTCTAAACTCTTCCATTATTACTATTAGTATATTACTATTACTATTAGTATTACTATTAGTGAATTACTACTACTATTACTCTAATACTAATAGTATAACTTAAACTATAAGTAGTATAACTATAAATATAAGATCAAGCATAACTAAATCTACTAGTAATACTAATAGTAATACTACTACTATTAGTAATACTATTAGTCTATAGTTATAGAATATAATATTACTATTACCAATAGTAATATTATATTCTATAACTATAGACTAATACTAATAGTAATAGTAATACTAATAGTCTAATACTAATAGTAAATTAATACTATAAGTATAAGTATAAGTATAAGTATAACTAGAACAGTATAAGTATAACTATAAGTATAACAATAACTATAAGTATAAGTATAACTATAAGACTAAGTATATCACATATACAATATGAATATACATATGTATTATTATTTATAAATAGATTCAATAATATAATTTTATTATAATAATATCACTGTATTAGTATAAGATTTAGTGACTGAAAGTGAATACTTAAAAGTTAGTCTTATACTTATACTTATAGTAATACTAAATCTAATACTGCAACTGTCACACTCATAATATTAGACAGCTGTAGGCAAAATCACGCTGAGCAAAACTTGCTTGGTTATAATATGTGTATATCACGTGATCAATGTTTACGTTTAGTCACGTGGTAACAAGATGTTGTCTTTTACCTAGGGCACGTATAATAATATAGCCTTTGCTCTGAAAGATTGAAACAATAACATGTCAAACCTTCCTGAGACTTACGCGAAATCTAACCAAAACATGTTTACGTTATTCTTTCCTGAATTCCCACTACTTCGCAGCATGAATGGAAGCTTCCCAACGCCATTGGTCGAACTCAATCAACTGCACGCCTGATTTGTATTTACATTATTAGATATTTGTTTCGATACGTTATTATGTCATTCTTTAGAAATTTTAAGCTGGCATGCTGTGCAGAAGGCAGAGCTACAAGTACAAGATTTTCATTATTGGGCATTAGCCGTATTAGTATTGCTAAAGTAAAAAATACACAGCGTTCCATCCACATTGTGACTCAGAGTCAGACTGAGACGGTTCGGCTTAATCACAGTGTCACTGTCAGTGGGGGATTGGGTACCACGCCTACTTTTAGTGCTGGTAACAGACTTCGAGTTCGTGCCTGTCTATACTCACAGCCACTTCATCAAACTCAGTTACGCCAACTAACTTCAGCTAGCCACCTGAGATCTGCTTTTCTGTTGAATACAACGGAATTTATAAAGCTAAGCCTAAACAGAAACTCAAACAGTCCGAATCGTAGTCATAGTGTTACTAAAAATAGAAGGTATATTATTATTTCTAATATTATCACTATCACTTGATCATTATGATCATCATTATGATTATAATTATATTATTATTTATATACAGAGTTTTGCCTATTTGCTTTTATTATTTGTTTTTATGAATGCATCAACTTCAATTTTAAATATGAAATTTAATATTCCATCTATTTAATATTTATAATTTTAACATTGCCTTTACTTGTACGTCAACTTGTAGTACTAGTTGTAAACTTCACTTTTTAAATTTATAGTTACGACACGCAAGAGTCACTATAAATTATAGTATAATGTTTAGGTGCACCGGTTTAATTTTCAGTCTTGAAATCTCCAGCTAAATTTTTACTAAAACTTTAACTAGACTAGATCCTAATAGATTTACTATTACTGTTAGGTATGTACAAATAGAAATGCCTTTTAAGCCTACGTTCACCTTGTTTTATTTATTCAATCTGCCAAGCCATGCAAGTAAACCTGTTTTTATACTAGATACAGTAAGCATAGTTATACTGATTCAGCAAAAGGAGTGATGGCAAGTGCTGAGAAGAAAAGAGTGTGTATTGTTGGGTCTGGAAATTGGTAAGTCTGCTGAATGTTTAGCATCGAATCATTTACCTTTTATAACTAGACTGGAAAACAATATATAAAAAGAACTATGCACTAGCACCAGCATGAGTGAAATGCTAAGGTGTTGATATTAAGTCAGCTTGCACTTTTTCCTATTAGTAGCTAATGTGCCGAAATATGAGTTTTAAACAGATTATATATTTTTGCACCAACCTTGCAATATTTCTGGTCTTTACTTCTTATCACAGCTGCATGGTTTAAATTTGTGACGTTGTGACGAATTTTGTGAAGCAATCAACGTAATACAAATTTCCAAAATAAATTCTTTAAGTATATAAAATACAAAATCTATTCTTACAAATCTTAAATTAGCTGATAACTTTCCTGTGTAACTACAGGGGCTCGGCCATAGCTAAAATAGTTGGAAGTAATTTACAAAAAGGCAGTGATGAGTTTAACTCTAACATCAATATGTATGTGTATGAAGAAATGTTTGAGGGTAGAAAATTATCAGAAGTTATAAATCAAGACCATGAAAACAAGAAATATCTTCCTGGGATCAAATTGCCAGAAAATGTTGTAAGTTGAGTGGCTGTATGTGTGGAGATCCTCATGCTTACAGTGTACAAAAAAATTTCTATTCTGCTTAATTTGATGAGTTGTATTTAAAAAACCTATTTTTATTTGCATAAAACTGTATGAAATGGATTTATTTTAGAATCTTGAGTTTACCATTAAAAATAAGACAACATTACAGTTTTTTATTTTGTTTATAGTTTTTATTGCATACATGTTTTTCATGTATACTCCTTCTAACTTGTGCTGATTAGCTTTTAACAAACCAAAGCGACTATTGCCACTAGATGTTAGTAGCTAACATAGTCTCTGAACTGTACAGTAGTTCACTTGCAGGCTCCCCATTGATTTGTACATTATATCTAAAGTTAAATGATCCCTCTTGATATGTCTATACAGCGAGCAGTGACTGACCTAGCGACTGCTGCCGATGGCGCTGACATTCTCATATTTGTTGTACCTCATCAGTTTATCAGAGCTCTCTGCAAGCAGCTTAATGGTAAAATGAAGAAAAGTGCCATTGCAGTGTCTTTGATTAAGGTATTTGTTAAATGTTTTTTTGTATAGGTTATTGGTTTGCAGTTTTGCAAAATTACTTGCAAGTAATACTGTTTTCTGCTGCCATCTTGTTTTCAAGTGTATAAGTTTTTTTATCAACTGGAAATCATAAATTTAGTTTCTGAGAAACAGGTATAATTATTTATTCAAGATGTTTTCAAGTCTTGCCATTAACTAAAAGTCTAAAACCATTTTGAATTTGGTCATTTTTTACTCACTGTGGTCAGTCATTTATTTAGCAATTTTGAAATAGATCAGCTACGAGTTACACATTTTAGAATTGTTGCAAAGGCAGTAAAACCATTTTTTTTTGTTATTATGGGTTTGTATAACATTGTCAGATAAGTAGCTGTTATCACCCAGCAGTAATGCCTAGCTTATTATAGAAGTACGATTATTGACCTAACATCTGTGAAAACTATTAAATTCATTGCTGCATAATAAAATTCCTGCAAGCTGCTGTATCCTGTTTATCCCCACTATAACACACAAGTAGTTAGTTACATCAGTAGAGATCAAATTGTTACAGCATCTGTTAGCACACAGTTTATCTCCCTTAGGAGCAGTAGTGGGAAATTGAGATAGGCTAAGTTCTTTAATTTTAATATCAAATTTCTGTTAAGGGCTTAGGTTGAAGTTCTTGCTAAAACATGACTTCTTTTGCTACATTTTTAATCTAGAACACAGGCTTTTCTCAATTTCTCCATTACTGTACCTACCTCGTTTACCTGAACCTAAAATAGATTTACTAATTGACAAAGAGATATATTATAACTGTGTAGCTTAGTTTTTTTGGCGGGTGGTGAGAGAAGAAGGGGGAATAGAAGTTGGAAAAAGATGCTTTAGTTTTCTCCCTCCTACATACGCTGAAGTTTTGCTCACTCATGCAAAATTAAAACTTGTCTAATAAGCTATAAATTTCATACTAATATATTAGCTTTCAGTATGCTGAGATTTAGAACTGAAACTGTTGGGTGTTGCCAAGCACCTGTCACTTCTATTGCTGTATTTTTACTTGGACATGTAGGGGTTAGATGTTAAGGAGGGAGGTGGGTTGCTTCTCATCTCCGACATTATAACAGAGTGTCTCTCAATCCCTTGCCATGTTCTTATGGGAGCTAACCTGGCTGGTGAAGTGGCTGAAGAGAAATATTGTGAAGCTACTGTTGGTAAGTTAGTACTGTGAGGCCACAGTTGGTAGGTTGGTGTTGTAATGCCACAGTTGGCAAGTTAATCTTCTGCTATAAAATTGCTGGTATTATAGGCTCTAATATCTACTGTATATTAGGGTTGTATAGGTATGAATTTATTGCATCACCTAAACTGCTGTTATATTCTATTGATAAGTATAGTCGGTCAGTGCTGTTTATATAATGCATATATACAAAAGCCAATGATTTTCCTTGTTTAATTTAAGTTTCTCAATAGGTTGTTGTGCAGTTTGTATTTATTGAAATTGTATTTAGCATTAAGTTTCATTGGTCAGCTTAACTGGTGATGCAGTAAAGATGGATAGATTATATAACTTTTCTATAGGTGCAAAGGTATTAGCGGATGGCTTAGTGCTGAAAAGACTTCTTCAGACTGAATATTTCAGACTAGTGGTTGTTGAAGATGCAGCAACAGTTGAAATCTGCGGGGCTTTGAAGGCAGGTACCATCTCTGTTATAAGACATGTAGGTGATGAGGCTATCGGTTTTGTGTCCAGTAAGAATGGTTCTGTAAGCTGTTCTGTAAGAGTTGGGGGGTGACTGAGTTCAGTAGTTTGTGGTTCTCAAAGTTTAGCTGGGGTTTCAATAACCCAACTCCAAACTTGAGAAGGTACATTAATCACCCCCACTCAGAGCTGCTTATAGAACCAATCGTCCAGTAAGGCTGTTGAATTTTGCATGTTTTCACTTTCAGCTTGAGTTGTTCAAAACTTTCCCCTTCATCTCATTTCTCTCTTTTCCATAGTCTTCTCCCATATTCTCTGTGTTCAGTTACTGCATATTATCAATGAAAACAATATAAAATTAGCTTCAATCAGGCTGCAGTGGTGCTTCAACACTAAATGCTTAGCCTCTCCTCCCTCCTAAACATAAGTTTTCTGTAACCTTTCACAACCTGTGTCCTGTTGTAGTGATAAGCAAAACTTTCTCTATATTAGTATCTATTGGCAACTGTAATGAAACTCTGTAAAATATTCAATATTGAGACACTGCTAATGCATAAAATTCGTTTGTTCATGCAAAGCCTTGCCATCTAGTCCTGTCAATCGAGCAGTTTTTTACTGTATAGTGAGTGAAGCGAGTCACCGTATTGTAAAGTGAGTAGCCATGTTTGTATAGCATGTCCTAGTAGAGTATCACCTGTATTATCATTTTTGCCTGTACTATTGTAGAATATAGTAGCGCTAGGGGCTGGAATTGCGGACGGACTAGACTACGGCGACAACGCTAAGGCAGCAGTTATAAGGCTCGGTCTTATGGAGATGATCAAATTTGTTGATACATTTTATGAAAACACTCAACCCTCTACCTTCCTGGAAAGTTGTGGCGTGGCCGACTTGGTCACCACGTGTTACGGAGGCAGAAACAGAAAGGTGGCTGCTGCTATGGTAACAACTGGCAAGGTGGGCAGGTGCTACGTTGTTCTCAGTAGTGCTAGAACTTGTTGGTTGCAGCTAGAAGCTCCACAATGTTGTACTTTAGACTAAGAAAAGTTTATTGTAAGGAAGCACTGTAAAAATACAATTTTGGTACTAATAAAAGTGTAGGTCAGGTTGAAGATGTATCCATGAGGAGCTAATTATTGTCTAGCTATCCTCAGAGTGCTATGGTGTCACCATCACCTCTGTGTATATAATTTACTGATGGAAAGATAACTTTACAAACTCTATTACAGCTAAAGTTTCTTTTTAGAAATATAAGCAGCAAAACTTTCTGCTACCTAGTCTATACAATGTATTGTTTTTATTGAATAACATAATTGTTTTATAGGGAGTTGAGTGATTAATATAGCATAAAGTAAGTAAAAAACCTTCTTTGTATTACTAGTTGGAAAATAAACTGTAACATGAAATTTGTGTAGAGTATTGAAGTGCTAGAGAAGGAAATGCTGAATGGACAGAAACTGCAAGGCCCGCCTACAGCTACTGAAGTCAATGTTATGTTGAGGCAACGAAATCTGGAGAAGTCGTAAGTCTATGTCAAAAGCCTGTCTGTATAGTTAGTTGGTAGAGAATGTTTTGTCATAGTGAGAATAATCACCGTATTCCATGGATTAATCTCAAATATTGGCCCATTTCATCTGAGAAATGTGTTCAGTTTGATCATTTTTCTATTACATGATCTTTTTGATCTTTCAAAGCTGCCTTTTATTATGTGAAGGATAGGTATAAATTCAGTTGCATATATTTAGTTCACCCGTCTTCGAAAAAATAAAAATGGCCGAGATCTAGTTGAGATTAATCCATGGATCGATTGTGAATGTATACTTTCTACTGTAGGTCTGTGCCCTTTATATGCTGTGTAGTTTTTATGCTAGTTTTAGAATAGATTAAAATAGAATTTTACCGTGAAACTTCCAACTCTAAAATAATATCCTTTCTGCAGGTTTCCAATGTTTGTGGTGCTCGATAAGATCTGTAAAGGTTTATTACCTCCCGAAACAATGAAAGAAGTTCTGTGTACTCATCCAGTGCACCAAATGGAGACGGTTGATGAGTCATACATGAGAAAATTCCACACTGATGTCTCCTCGCTGAATACTCCTACTTCCTCATATTTCTCAACCGATTAGATGAATTACTTGTTACAGACATCATTGGCCTTGCTAGGCTCACTAGTACTATCAGTAGTAGCTGCTCGAACGTAACACTACTTTGACTTGGCACTTTGAACTCACGTTAAAATATCACTAGTGTCGTAGAAGTTTGATTTGATTTTCTTTTATGCAACATATTTATAAATATGTGTAACATATATTATTTATTTTTTTACTTGTTTGTTGTTTATTATGTATTTTAGTTGTTGATTCTTCTATTTGATTGTTTTAATATACCTTGATGTGGGATTAAAATCTCAACTTATATTTATATCTTACTATCATTATAATTTGTTCAATGTGCTAAATAATTTTCACTGAACAAACTTTTTTGTATATTATAATGTATTCGTGCTATAGTCTAGATGTAAATTTGCAACTTGACAATAATCATGTAATATTTCTGCAGTTATCTCAAGTGCTTACATTTTTGGAAAATGCAGAATGTAAATTTAAATTATAAAAAAATGCATCATTTGCAGGTTTGAAATGTGAAGTAAAACCAATATGTCTTGTCAAATCTTTCTAATTGAAATAAATACCAAAAATCATTGTGATTAAAACAATACTAGCTAACTAAAATCTTTAAAGAAGTTACCAATATAAAATTAGTTAAAGCATGCCTAGTACATAGTTTGTAAGTGCATGACTTCGGGTAAATAGGCAGAGTCAAAATGGGGAAAGTAGTGTGTTGCTATTGATTTTTCTCATTGTGCCATCAACTTTCAATTATAATTGTAATATGTATTCCATATGCACATAAAATGGGTAAGGTAATTTTATATTTATAGTTGTTCTCATAATAAGGTCATTCTATAGCCAACATTTTAAACAGGCATCTATTTTTGCCATATTATACAGGTACTACTTTGTAGTTATACATTAGCTGAAAGTATATGCTTCGGAGTTATTTTCTTTATGCGACACGACTGAGTAGAAAGATCCTCTCCAAGTAATCGTAAATATTTCAACGAAGCACGGGGGGGGCTTTTCTTTTAATTGCAGCGGTTCAAGTAGAAAGCTTTATCTTTCTTCTTATTGAAGTTATTTAAATTTATTATTCCTTCACATTCAGTTTCACGCTGGATTGAGCTTGGTGCACTGATATTAAGTTTGATTATAGCTAGTGTTTTTAAAAAGAAGTGTTAGAATTATTTTTGTTCAAAAATGTTTTCCCACCACATCAAACTCGATGTTTGTGAAAATCGTCCTAAATATCGGCAAGGCAGAAAGTATACTTCAGTAAAAGTAAGATCACAAGATGAACTCAAGACTAACTCTAAGTCTTAGATTACCTCAAGTTGAGGTGGAACTTTCTTGCAATCTGTGTTAAGATCTGCCTTAAGGTTAAAGTATGAAGATGAAGTTCAACTCAGAGTCAGACTGAGGCTCTCACTCTGAGTCTAATTGATCATTCAAAGTCCTTGCTCTTACTCTTAGCTCTTACTCTTAGTGATAGTCTTGGTAGCTTACCCCTGATGACTAGTTTGAAAGGGCAGTTTCAATCTTATCATTAGACTTAGTCATTACTCATTACTGAATTAAAATAGGCTTGCTACTATAAGTATAAAATTAAACATGCTTTAGTTTAACTACTACTACTCACTACTGACTACTAAGAGTGAGGGAAAAGGGTCACGCCATGATCACAGACTGAGTGTTTGTTTTAGGTGTACTCTGTGAGTGATGAATCACAATATCTGCTGTTGTTGCAAGTTCCTCAGCTTGACTTGACTAAAGAACTCCATGCTACTTGCTCAGCCTATGGAACTATAACTGCTCTTTCAGTGCTGGATGATTATCCTGCAGAGCCTTTCACCAGCACTTACCTGCTTAAATATGACAATATAAACTCTGCAAGGTACTTCTTCATTGCGTGCTACTTCTTTGCTATGAATTCAAGTTCAGACAGAAACAGACAAAGTATAAATTGAGTTTCTGAAAAATACTTCTGTGCAGATTGGTTTACCATTTAATATTGCTTAGTTATTTGAAGTAAGTGTTTACTTCTGCAGTAACATTTATTGTTATTTTATTATTTCATGTATTATGAATTTGTATTTTGTATGAGCAGAGTTTTCTGTGATAAATACTGAGGCTATAAAACTCTACAGTTTCTCTTTTTTCTTTGTTGAAAATATTTAAATGAGTTGCTTTTCGTGTCCATCAGATGAACACTTTGTATGTTTTATAACAAAATTTGTTTTTTTTAGAACAGCGAAGAGGAGACTAGATGAGCTGGAGTTTTTTGGCGGTATTCTACATGTGTGTTACGCCCCGGAGTACGAGACGGTAGAGGAAACCAGACTGAAGCTACAGGAGAGAAGGATTACAATAGCTAGAAAATGCAGGAAATTAGGTCAGTGTCTAGTTTGTATCACCAACTTCCAATGCATTGGTTCTACTGTAAAGTGGTTTTTGATGATGAAAATTTATGCACTGGTGGCTTTAGAGATAGTAATTGTTAGAGTAGCTGAGAAACTCAGACTGCAGTTCCTGGTTATCAATATATGCCTTGCTGTGAGCTGATCAGTTGAACCAAATGAACTATGTAGTTGGATGGTCAATGAACTACTCAAATGTTACCTTTTCAGTCAAAAGGTGGCTTTTTTCTTCTCACAGTTGAGATAATACCCAAAGCCTTGGCATTCCTATTTCAATGCTTTGACTACAGGCCTCTTTCTCTGCATCAAAGTCACATAGCTTCATAACCACTTTCGATATGCTGTTTACTCCCGACACCTTTGTTAAGAGTTTTCTTATTATCAGTGATATTATTTGTTCTTAGCTGAAGAAAAGCTCAAAGTGTCAACAGAGCATAAGCAGGAGCACAAGTTACCTGTGGGGGAGAGGGTGTACAGCAGTACGAGGATTGGACCAGAGCCAAGGCTATCTCGGCTAGCTCACACTCTACCATCGTCTGCTGTTTCTATTCAACAGACGGCAGCTCTTCCTGCAGTAACTGACCAATCAGCTTTCCCTAACCCCTATCACGGTAGTTTTCCAGACCAATCAGTTTTCCCTAACCCCTATCACAGTGGTGTTCCAGAGCGCTGTGTGTCACACACTAATACCAACTTTGAGTTCACCGAGGTGCAGCCAACAAACCTGGTAGGGTTGGAGCACGTCAATGTGAACAACATAGATACAGTGGAGCTGAGTTCAGTGCTGACACACGAGAGGGTGAGTCATAAGAGTTTAGCTCGGAAGAGGCAGCATGATGCAACTAATGCTGCCACATGGCAATCAGCCAGTTTTAATGGTCCATCAGCCAAACTGAAGAAGTTTGATAGCACTATGCACCATCTAACAGCACCAAGTGCTGCCACTGGTCCTACACTGCAAGAGGCAGCGAGTAGTTCACATAGATATGGTAAACCGGCAACATCTCACTCACAGCCCGAGTTGAAGCCAATGTCTGAGATTATTATTAGATCTGTGCAGCCGCCTACTCAGCACTCCAGACCAAGGTTTGTCCCTCGGCAGCTGTCATCTGTGATGGCTGCCGAAGCAGCCGCAGCACATAAGAAAGTTGTGGCTGACTCTGTGGTACTTGGTGATGAGCAGGGCGCCCGTCTGCCCAGGGAGGTGGAGCAGGATATTAGAGCCACAAATCAGCAGCATGTGGTGGATGACACAACTCTTAATATCAGACGGAAAATTAAGGAGGTGGGATTTCCTACATATTCATAGACTATACAGTTGTACATGCTGTCTAGTATTGAGCTGACCCTTGATGAAGTAGTTTGAACTTTACACCTTACCCTGTTTAGACATTATAAAGTGGAGCTGATTTGTTTGCTGGGTTGTAGTTTGCTCTTCTGTACAGTACTATTGTCATTCGCTTCACTCCAATTGAGTATTATGTCAGTTGGCTTTGAATATTTTTATGTTTACTAGATTTTAATTGTTTTGCACTATAGAGTGCAATGTGTTACATGTAGAAAATACAACATGAAAAGTGTCTACATTTAATAAACTGTTAATATTTGTATATTATTGTGTTATAGGCTATGGGCCAGATGTAGTGCCTCCAACCAGATACTGTTATATATTGGACAGCTAGCTAGCTATTCAGGTATTGTACTGTGCATTATTAATATTATGTTATAGTACTTTCCAGTTTATCTTTCCAAGTTGCCAAATTATTTTTTTTTTAAATTTTGTTTTCCCTCTTATATAAAGTCAAATACGCTTTAGTAAAATTTTCTTTAAGTCAAAATTGTTATAACCTAGTTCTGCAATAATATTTTAAGAATTTTTGATATGTTTTAAAGATGAATTATATATGCTGTATCATTGTTGGCTGTTATTATTTCATTCCTGAGGGGAAAAGTTTTAGAGCATTGTTGAATATTTTCGCTAATTTGATTAAAATCGTTAACCAGTTGTAGCAGCTATGAGTATGTCAGTAAGTTTATAATTTTATTTTTCCTTCATATGTGTAACACACAAGTATCTGATATAATACACAAGTATTTGGTGTAATACACAAGTATTTGGTGTAATACACAAGTATTTGGTGTAATACACAAGTATTTGGTGTAGTACACAAGTAAATATTGTACTTCATGTGAATGTTTGGTACTTTCTAGTGTTACATGGAGTATTGTGGACTAGCAATTCTTAGCTACTTTATTATGTATAGATGAATTATTTAGCCTTAGGTCATCTAATAGCAGTTGTTCCGTAGTATTTATACTAACTGTTTTATAATAAGCAAATTATTTTCAATTTTATAGTAATAATATAAACGATTAGATGCCGGGGTCTTCCTGATTTGAAAGTTTTACATAGTCTAAGATAATTGAGCAGAATTATTTGAATGAGAGATAAAAATATACTTTGTAAAGGGTTCTTTAAACAAGGCTGATGATTTTTTGACGAAACTTGTACAATTTTGATAAAATGCGGATTTTTTTCACTCCGAAACCAAAACTAGTTCATCTGTAGACTTATCATACCGTACTGCTGCTTGTAGAAGATGTCAAGGTTGGTAGCTGTCTGCAGTTCCATAGGACTGGCAGCAGGGGGCGTAGCGTACACCGCGTACAAGGGGGGTGAACCAGTGCATGCCAGAGTGACGTGTAGCAATCAGTATAAGTTCCCAGCTGGGTCCAACTACCCGGACATACTGCAACACCGCAACTATATGGCCCAAGTGCTGACCCCAGAGGTGAGCTTTCCTATTTACATATGTACTTTATTTACGAGAAACTATGTAATGTTTACATACTGGCGAGATTTTTTATGTACATACTATCTGTGTATCAGTGTTGTTTATATGAACTGTTGATTAACATTTTCAGTTTATTTGAATTCGATGAACATGTTTTAAATAAAATTTTGAAACTTAATAGATCATCATTGAGTCACCCTTGGCTTTAGTTTTAATTAAATTTATCATATCATGGTTTAATTCCAACATTGAACCCAAAGATAATCATTAAATTTCGTAACTCATACAAATCCTGTAACTAATCACACACGATGTAGATGTACAACAAGCTACGCAGCAGGACAACTCCTCACGGCTGCACATTTGACGAATGCATACAGCCAGGAGTGGACAACCCATCAAATGCTCATTTCAAAGAAGTCGGGTGTATAGCCGGTGACGAGGAATCTTATGAGGTGACACAGGCTATTCTATCATCGCTTGTTGATTTAACATTGAGTTTTAGTGAGTGCAATTTTCTAGTATTTTATTAAACTGGGTCTATTTACCTCCATTCTGGTATGTTTAGGTTTTCTCGGAGTTTTTTGATAAAGTTATCGATGAAAGACATGAAGGTTATAAGCCGTGGGACAAGCATATTAAAGACATGGACTATACCAAGTTGAAGGGGGGCTGCCTGGATGACAAGTAAGATGTGACTGTGTAGTGTAGTCATGTGACTGTATAGTCATGTGACTATGTCTGTATAGTGGTGTGACTGTATAATCGTGTGACTGTATAGTCATGTGACTGTATAGTCATGTGACTGACTGTATAATCATGCGACTGACTGTATAATCATGTGACTGTACTGTATAGTCATGTGACTGTACTGTATAGTCATGTGACTGACTGTATGGTCATGTGACTGTAGTCATGTGACTCTGTGTAATGCACTAGAATGGTAAGATGTATAAATCTAATCATTTTCCATTTTGTGTAGATTTGTCCTCTCATCTCGAGTGCGCACTGGAAGAGCTATTCGCGGACTGAGACTTCCTCCTTCGTGTACTAGAGCTGAGCGGAGAGAGGTCGAGCGAGTCATTGTTGAAGCTCTAAACACTCTTCATGGAGAGTTCAAAGGTCGATATTATCCTTTGAAGAAAATGGCTGCTGAAGAACATCAGAAGTTGGTTGAAGTACGTAATTATCTTACCGCTGTGTTGGTAGCATTGCTATTACGTGCACACACTACATATTTACTGTGTTAGTAGCATTGTTATTGCTTGTGCACACTACACTCTGTAAACTGTAGTATTGTGTGTGTATCTCATAGGAAGGATTTATGTTTGGCAAGCCAACGGCGCCTCAACATGTAGCTGCTGGCATGACTCGTGATTGGCCAGATGCCAGGGGACTCTGGGCAAACGACTCCAAAAACTTTCTAGTTTGGATCAATGAAAGAGACCACGCTCGTATCATCTCCATGCAGAAAGGAGGCAATATTGCGCAGACGTTCATGCGTTACTGTAAAGGAGTGAACTTGGTGTGTGCTTTTAGCAGTAACTTGCGTTCTTCCTTGGCATATGGTGACACACATAATGCTACAAACAATATACAAGTTTTCTAGGATTTTTGGTCTCATTAACAGTTCAACTAGTAAAATGATTGGCTAAATTCAAAAAGTTGTTTTCCCATGTAAATTTACTCGCACTGGAGTAGGAGTTGTCTACTTTAATAATGCCAGCTCGACTGCAGAATAGTAATGGTTGTGAGCTGTACCCCTTTGTATAACACTGTTAGGAATGAGTTTATAGTTAGGAGGCCATTTGGGCTAATTGTATGAAAATTAACAATTATAATACATATTCTATATGAATCTCAGTACATAGCTTACCTCTGCTTATGAAGATATATATTGTATGTATAAGCTATATGTGTTGCTATGTTTATTAGTTGCAGCAAGAGATCTCTAAGAAAGGATGGGATTTCATGTGGAACGAGCATCTCGGTTACATGGCCACTAGTCCTGCTGACTTGGGCACAGGAATGCGGGCCGGTGTGCACATCAAGATACCAATGCTGTCAAAGGTTGGGTGCTGAGGCTACTTAATTTTACTGTGCCACGTCTACTGGGTGTAAAGGTTTCTAATCGTCGCAATTTTCTGACAAAATGATCTGCCATGTTCATTACTAATGATTATTTGTGACACAATTTGTATGTGTGAATATGAAAATTGGCTTATAGTTGGTTTTTTGTTTTTAAGGCTGAAGGTGGACCACATTCTTGTGGTGTCTTTCTGGTCAGAATATTTCCCTTGTCATCAAATATTATGTTTATTGATAGATTTACAGTCTTTTATGTTTGGAATTTAAAGGACGTAGCATTGCTGTGTAATGATGACAATGTATATAATAATATACTTATATATACAATATATACTGCAATATATGCTATAATATGTTACACTATAATATATTCTACAATATATTCTACGATGTATGCTATAATACATGCTATATTATATACAGGATCCCAGATTTGATTTGTTCCTACAAGCCATGCATCTTCAGAAGAGAGGTACTGGTGGAACTGATTCACCAGTTGTCGACGATGTCTACGATATTTCTAACTCTCAGCGGTTAGGAAAATCCGAGGTACGGAGCTTCACATTTAACTGGCACATACATTGGTTACATGTTTGTATGATAGGCGCCATACATTTGTGTAGATATTTGTTTTGTTAATAGAATGTAAGTTTGTACTGTTCTGTCTTTACTCTTCTCTGATTAATTCTATCTGTGTACTGAAACTATAAATCATGCAACTTTTAGCTCTATGTTAGCAGTTATAGCAATAGAGAGGTGCACGAGTAGTGTTCAATAAATTAGGAGTTGTCCTTCGCAACTACTGAACTCTAAATTGAGTTTCAACAAATTAATTAGGTGCCTAATATACTCACTAACTTTCAATGCATCAAATCACCGTGTCAATGGTGGCTTAATGAGTAATTGTTGGAGTAGCTGCCATTTTTCATTAGCAATGTATGTCATACTGTAAGCTGATGGTGATGGCTTATGTAGTTGGATGGTCAATGAAGTACTCAATTTTTTAGTATAAAGAAAGTACTTTTTCTCCTTCAGCTAATATAATATAAAATACCATTTCAATGCATTGAATTGCATTTGAGGCATTGAAAGCCGGTGATTCATGCATTTATACACCTTGCCACACCCTGGTTTGCTGTCAAGTGAGGTGATACGAAAGTATGTCATGCCTGTTATATCTGACCAGGTGGAGCTCATGCAACTACTCATTAAGGGAGTTGAAGATATCATTAGAATGGAGAAGGAGCTGATCAAGGGTGGGACTATAGACAGGCTGCTACCAGCTAGTGTTCGTGACCTCTACAATAAGAAGAATAAGACAGCGTAGAAGGCACTCTGGCAGCGTAAAATAAACTTTACGAACTTTATTGCCCTCCACCTCAATGTTCATGTTCAAATGTCTAGTAAATTATTTACTCTTGTGTTAAATTGGTCATTCTTTGATTTTATTAAAATAAATTTGATGTTGAATGTAATTCCTTGCCATGGTTACTGCAGTGTACATTCACTATGCCAGTGTAGTATTGTTTACTATCACACTACCAGCGTTACTATAGTTCAAGCTTATTTGGTAGGTGGTTTATTGATTTTTTGGTAGCAGTGTGTATCAAACTGTATTGTGTTTTCAAACTAAAAAGGTTAACTGAGGTTATGAAATGTACAACCCTGGAGATACATGCCCGCACTTATCTCCTCATCCTGCACATCCTGGACTCTGACACTTGTGTAGACATTACAGTGCAATATATCACAGTAGTTACAAGCCAACCTTTCACTAAGCTGGAGGTGACCTAATTTAAGTTGTTGAAACACTTTTAGTTGGAAAACCGGTTTGACTGAGCTGCAGATGTTTCAGCTTTTAATTTTAACATGAAAATATTATTTTTCCAAATCCTTAAATTTGCCTATAAATTTGTTGCATAGTCTTCCCATTTCCGATTATCATTCTGTTTACATGCATTTTTTTAAAAACAGCTGGCAGTTCACAGGCCTACATTAAAATTACAATCTTATGGTTACGCAGTAGATTAGAAGTGTCCAACATAACTTTGTATTGAGTTTGGTTGGTTTAGAGGGCTTAGGTTTCAAGCTTTACTATGATATCCAAAGAAATTTTGCAATATAATTTATCAACTGTCTAGTCTCCAATTACATCCAGGATGTGTTCCATGGAAAAGCTGTACTCATTTGGCATTAATCATAAATATGTCAACAAATTAATCTGCTTGTTATTTATTCATGTTCATGCCTTTTAAACATGATAGCCTTCTAACACTTTCAACATTTTTATTTTCATATATCCAAAACCCACATGCATTTAGGGGGCAAAGTCCACGCAGTTTGTTAATTGAATAACTATATTGTTGTTATATTATAAATAGTGCAGCTAATTTAGCAGTTGAGGGTTGTCATCACAATAAACAACTAAAATGTAGCAACAAGGGAACTGTGGGTTGTTTGTGAGATGTTCACAGTTAAGGCAGGTGTCTACAAGGTGCTTTTGTTGACACTTTTTATATCTGTGTTGCCTTCCTAGCATTTACATTAGTTTTATACTCAAAATCAAGTACAACAGTAAAACAATATATATACTATATACAAATTATATGATTATGAAGAGCAAAATGTACTCTAATAACTATAAAAGTGTTATTGTAGTTGGCTTGATCCCAACAAATTATTGAAAATGTGAAAAAATCATGGTAATGAAAATATAGTAGTAAAATTACAATTTTTAGGAGGTAGCAGCGATTTTAAAATGCTAAAACATTTTGGTAGAAATAAAATGACTTCATAAAATATAAAGCCATGAAATTAGATTTCAATGGCATGCATATATCTAAAAAAACTAGTATACGCATTCTGTAGAGATGGTGCAGTAGTAGACAACCCCTCATGCTAGCGGAAGTGCACAGAGCATAGCATGCAGAAGTTGCAGCTTTGAGCCCTACTGTTACACACTGTCTAAGGAAATGAACAACTTGTGGGACCAGCTATATCAACCAGGTAGTCTGCAGGCTACATATTAATTACTCCATTCTTCATCTGAATATGTTGCGTGATGGCCATAGCACCACCTTTGAGAAATCTGACAAAGTTGTCCCCAATAAGCGGGCCCATGGCATAGAGTCCCTTCTCAATGACAGATTCGCTGGTGAAAGGGTCCACATCAACTACGTTATGCTTGACTTCAATCTTCATACCAGGCACAACGCCGAGGTTAGTGCCTTGAGAAGGCATGAAGGAGAGATCAGCATTAGACCCTATCTGAACGAGAGCCAATGAAACGTCAATGATCTCACTCCGCCCTTGCAAACTCTCTAATCTAACTCTATTTTTGTCAATGAAAGCCTTCACCGCATACTGAGGGTACGGTTTGTACCAGTCGACTGTTACATCGCCACACATCAGCTCATACATCATAACGTACTCGGGATATATAGCCCGAGGTAGACTCTTCAGCATTTGAGCGGGGTTACCACAGGGCGTCTCTCTAAACACGTGGACTACATTGCAGTTACTTTTTCGAGCAGTTAATATGGCGTCTGCAGCACTAAGACCCGCCCCTATGACCAGCACTGGGTTGCATCTGGTCTCATTGTCAATGTGCTGCAGTGCGGCACTGACTTTTGACACACCGTGTCTGATAAACTTGAGATCTTCTCCCGGAACCCCCAGGACATTTGGAATGTCACTCGTACCAGTAGCCAGCACAATGTTTTTAGCTCTGACCCTAAACGACTGAGGGAAGCCGTCTGTTGATGACTCTAGTCTCTTGATAGATACTTCCCAGATATTCTCAAGAGCATTGCCTTCCATTTCTCCAGTGTCTTCATTTATTATCTGAAAATCATGAGAAAACAGGTCAAAGTCAACAGTTATGTTACCAGCAGGAGGGGAGGTAACAGTGGTGATAGCCGAAGTAGTAGTACTAGGAGTAGTAGTAGTAGTACTAGTACTAGTAGTAGTACTAGTAGCTGTAGTAGTACTAGTAGCAGTAGTAGTAGTAGCAGTAGTAGTAGTAGTAGTAGTAGTAGTGGTAGTAGTAGTAGTACTAGTAGTAGTAGTAGTAGTAGCAGTAGTAGTAGTAGTAGTAGTACTAGCAGTAGTAGTAGTAGTACTAGTAGTAGCAGTAGTAGTACTAGCAGTAGTAGTAGCACTAGTAGTAGTAGTACTAGCAGTAGCTAGTAGTAGCACTAGTAGTAGTAGTAGTAGTACTAGCAGTAGCTAGTAGTAGTACTAGTAGTAGCAGTAGCAGTATTCTAATACCTGAGGAGACATACGAACTTTCTCTACAGAAGTGACTAGGCAGCTATTAAGGAAATTGGAAGACAATGCCTTCTCCTTCACGTACTCCTCATAATAGCGAGTAACTTGACACACATCGGCTCTGTCACCACTGGCTATTATGTCACCTGTGCCCCTAAGAAGTATACAGCGAAATAATCATATTATCAACTAGATGCAACAGGTATACCATAAGAAATAATAAGAATAATCCATTCAATTTAGAAATATCATGATTTTCTAGTTCCACCAAGTTCAGTCATCACTTCGATAGAAAAATACAAAAATCAAAACGAATCTTTTTCTCAGATGGTAAGAATTGTTTGCTCCTAACTATAATTGTGATTTTACTGATTTTACAGCATATTATAATAAATTCAGAACTTTATTTTTTTTTTAAAGTCAGTTTATGCTGATCTTCATTACTGCAGTGTATTTATAAATATAAATTTAAACCGGATGCACATGTCTGAAGCACATGTTCGTTATCATTGTATAATAGAGCAGACAATAAAATGCTAAAGCAACAACACTACTGAAGTTGATGTTACACAACTGCACCTTTGATCCTTACTCTGTCATATCAATATGCCTTCCCAGATAACAGTGAAATGACACTGTGATTATGAAATACTACATTCATTCAGTTGTATGCACAGAGCAGCTTGCTAAATTCACGCAGACTGCAAAACCATTTACAGCGAAGCCAATATTTTTTAGCTTGTGAATATCCTGCTGTGTTCATCTATCACCATATAAAAACACTGCTGATGAGGAATAGGCTTAGAATTCTCTAAATCAATTAACTCACTCACAGTTGTAACATCAGAATAAAATATAAACATCCTAGTATCGAATTAACCTTCAAATCCATCTGCACACAAAACATGGAATTGTATAAAGCACGCTCACTAGTTATACTGAAAGAAAGCCTAGCGATTCATTGAAGGACATTTGAATAGAGGTATTCAAGGAATCAGGAAGAACTGTTGATGCAGGCAGGTCTTGGCAAACTATCAACAGTTACATGCAACTTGGAAGTATGGAAAGAGCCTCAGATCAACACTTCCTGGTTTTCAATTCTATAGTCTTCCAAACATCAACTCAAATAAATGAAATAAAGCAACACGCAAGCTGCTCAAATTCAAACATGGACCACTAAAAATATACTGTTAGTTCCATAAACCCCCCCCCCCACCCCATACACATGAATGCAAACATTGCAATATATTTGTATGTCGTTAATTGCTGATAGTTTTCACACAGCTCATTTCACTAATCAAACAAATTTCTAAACTATAAAAACTAAAGCTGGACCGGCAATCCACTGATGAATAAAATAATCCTCACGGTATAACAATTTTAAAGGTCTCTGGAACATTCTATGTATATATCGATACAAGAGAGGGCTGTTTGTTTTAGACAAGCAAAACCTTCTGAACTAAAAATATTATAGTCAGTAAAAAGGATCTTTCAAGGCTAGCTTCATATATAAGCGGTGAAGAAATATCCAGGCTGGTGTCAGATGCACAATTAACAATGTTATGCAACACTATGTACATAACTACAGCCAACAAGGGCTTTGCAGCTGAATGTCAATAACCAGTAGACCTGTCTGTTGACCAAAGTATTAACTGATATAACTTGCATGTAATATTATACAACTAAACTAGTCTAAGTAGATAAAACTGTAATGTATTTCTTTGCAGTCCAGTTTCCTGTGAGACTCTGTATTCTATTGTTAGTTGACATACAGCACACTTAGCAACCTAACCTACTTCAATATACACAATAAATCGTGTTTCTAAGACAATTATTAAATGTTGATATATAGCAATTGGTAAATTTCTTCACATTCTTAACCAGAAGTCTCTACACCTTGTGTTTGCAACTGAAAGAAGTCATGTATAGATAGGAAAAGGCGAATTAATAAAATAAATGGTTTTTTAATGAAAGAGGTAAGAAATGAGATTTGCTAATTGGAATATTTCCCATACATATCCTTTTGTTGTTAGCATAATACTAGCTTTCATTTAACATTTAGTGTTTGTTTTAATCAACATTCAGATGTGCTTCTCGTAATTTTTCTGCAACAAAACTTTTAACCTATTTTCATTTAATAGCCTAAAATCTAAATAATTTGTTAGTTGAGTTGTCCACTACAGAATACTTAAAAAGGCCTACCAATTTCCTGTATGAAGAAGTGGTGAGAACAATGTGGTAATGTACTTACTAGTAATGTACTTACCGAGAACTTACAGGTAATGTACTTACTGAGAACTTACTGGTAATGTACTTACTGAAAACTTACTAGTAATGTACTTACTGAGAACTTACAGGTAATGTACTTACTGAGAACTTACAGGTAATGTACTTACTGAGAACTTACTGGTAATGTACTTACTGAGAACTTACTGGTAATGTACTTACTGAGAACTTACTGGTAATGTACTTACTGAGAACTTACAGGTAATGTACTTACTGAGAACTTACAGGTAATGTACTTACTGAGAACTTACAGGTAATGTACTTACTGAGAACTTACAGGTAATGTACTTACTGAGAACTTACTGGTAATGTACTTACTGAGAACTTACTAGTAATGTACTTACTGAGAACTTACTGGTAATGTACTTACTGAGAACTTACAGGTAATGTACTTACTGAGAACTTACTGGTAATGTACTTACTGAGAACTTACTGGTAATGTACTTACTTTTTCTCCTTCAAGTACTGAGTAAAAGGCAGGTCAGGCAGTTGCATCCAAGAACTTCTACTCAACGTCTTCAGGTCCCCCTGCACCTTCTGTATAATGGGTATACTTTATTATAAGCAAGTATAAATATAATATTATATAATAATATATCATAATAACATATAACATATGTTATATTAAAATATAGTATATTATAAAAATAAAATGCAGCATGTATTATAATATAATTATTCATATATTTTATAATAACATTTGTAGTAATTCAGTTTAGCTTATTCCAACATTAAAAAAAGAAGCAAAAATCATTTAGAGAAAATGGCAGCTATCCAACAATGTGATTATAAATAAAATGCAAACATTATAATATCTGAAAAACATTTATCAGGTACACCATATCTATGCTACTCCACCTACACAATAGTATAGGATCGGATAAACTAGATACATAATTATAAACAACTGCTGGCTAGCAACAGCTCTGAAAACACATTGGCACCAGTTGATCAGTCACAGTTGATAATTTTGGAGACTAGAAAGATAAAGTTCCAAGAAACTGAGCATATTAAGAAAACAACATTTGAAAACACTTTGCAAATTTAGTTGAATAGAAATTATCAGTTGGACAGCTGCATAAGGACATAAAGTCATGACAGGTGAGCTAGGTCACAGCAGGTGAGCTAATATAGCCTTCATAAATTTAGCATTGCAGACTCACATTGATGAGGAATAAATTTATTGGCAGAGACAAATATTTCAGAAAAACAACCCCTTCCCACAATGCATTGCCCTGACATACTGTGTTATTGACATTCAGGACACTGTTGAGATCATTTTGACTGCAAGTAGAACTGTCCTTACATTAGATAAATCACACTTTACCTGCCACACTCCGCCAGGCCGACTATTCCTTCCTATCACAATGTGATTAATAGCCCTCTTCTCTTCTTTAACCCATCTCAGCTGACTGGAGAGCTTGGGGTAGCCCGTATCGGCATAGGGGTGACAGAGCTGGTCGAGAACCAAGGCTACAGGGTTACTAGTCCTGCCCTCCAAGCCATCACTGAGATTGCGGAGATTCTACAGACCACAACAGTTAGGAGTGATCTCCTACTCTCACAGCTCTAAAGTCCACACTGCACAATATACATAATATACAATGTATTCAATATCAGTCCGTTAGCAGTCCATTATCAGCCCTCTATCAATCCATTAGCAGTCCCTAGAGGCCTTCTACTATCAATATTATATAAGATTTCTATTATTAATCTACTAGATATTTATCACCAGTCTATTAGAGTTCTACTATAGGTATATTATACTTCTATCATCAGTGTATTGACCTTCTAGTGCTAAACTACTAGTATACTATTATTAGTTTATTGGTCTTCTACTATCAGCCTGGATAAAGCTGACCAGTTGCATATCATTCAGCTACAAGCTGCCAGATAAAGAGTATATCTACTGTCCACCCAGCTAACCGTTGTCTACCTTATAATAATTATGTTGTGCAGAGTGTGCTATATAACATATGAAACCTAGCTGTGTGAATTAGTATTGATTGCAACACATAAGTGCATGTTAACATTATTGATTTGAGGAATCTAGCAAGTCATGGCATTACTAGAAGAATAATGTAATTCACAATAGTGAGTAGTAAAATAACATTGACTCAGCACAATAGCACCAAAACCTGGGGATTATTAGAAAATTCGGTCAGACTGTTCTATGTTCACCTTTACCTCTGATTGGGCACTTTGAACTGACCAACAAGTATTTACTCTGTTGCAAATGAGTTAGGGCTAAATTATATTAGTATGATAATAACATAATGAAGGAGTAGCAGAGTTATTAGAAAGTATGAACTCCATAGCCTACCATCTCAGTTATAGGCACACATTTGTAGTCTTGGTTAGCCAGCCTGAGGTGCAGCAAATCATCTTCAGGAGGATCTGTCGGGTGGTAGTACGGGGTGTAGCCCGACAGCATGTAGGATAAAGTGATAGCAGATGGGCCATTGCCTGCAATGACATAGTGAAGTGAACTTTCATCAACATTGTTGGAAGGAACCCAAGCAATAAATACAAAAGAATTCCAAAAACTTTCAAATAATTGCTTATCTTTTTATCATCAATTTCTCAGCAATAATGGCCTAGTCGACAACTAAGTGTATTCCACAGCAATGCATGTGGGAAACAGTCTTTATTAAAATCATCAAAGTTATAAAATATAAATTGTGTCATTATATTATTATAGAAATAAAGTGACATTGAGTCTCTTAGATTGTGGTTAACAAAGTCAATGAGCTACTGAATTAGATAGTTTGCCTAAATATATAGTCACCTACCAATTATTGCTACATCAACTTCTTTGATTTCATTTTCCATTTCACAGAACCAGCTGCAGCAGCTCTGGGTAAGACTGTCTCAGTAGACCCCCATTTCACTGACTACTGCAAACATAAAAGTCGCAATGTATTAAAGATCAATGGCCAATACCCAGCTTATAGGAAGCTGGTTGAACAATTACATTAACATTATAATTTCATATACATAAAAATTATTCTTAGTAATAAATTTTGATTTGTTAATATCCTCAGCATATTTAGCCAAATTGAATTTATTAAAAATGCCCCAGAAACCGTTTGATATACGTGGAATTACAGAACACACTGAAGTAGGCAAATACAATAGACATAGAAATAATAAGAAGCATTCAACTGAAAAGGAAATACTGATAACTAATTATAAAGCTAAACCTAAAAACATTTTGTTATAAATGATTAATATAGGATGGCGCCGTTTGAATATTTGGGATGAAAAATCAGCAAAACTTTAGACTGTTTTTAATGAAATGCTTTTAGTTCTAAGTTTTATAATTAAATTATAATAATTAAGAATTGGAATAATCTACACATGCATGTAAGTATGCATAAAAGTGTGTCCTTGCATAAAAATGAAAGCCTTTACATGCAAATGGGCTGGAAATTTGTAGTAGATTTCAAAGCATTGTAAAATAGAACAATGAAACTGAAGTCATAATAACCTTGCAATTTGTTACGAAACAAAGCAATTGGATTATTTCCATGCTGTTGAATTAGCATTGTAATTCCATTCTATGGTTGAGAGAACTGGTTTCATTCAATCAAAAACTCTTGCAACTGTAATGCTTTATTATATATTTTCTGCACTGAATGCACTAAATGTGCAAGTCACCCCACTTTCTTAGATTAAAATATGAAAACAGGACCTTAATTTCACTAAAACATTTTGAAACTTTTGAAACCAGAGAAATGGTCAAACTAATTTAAGCATCAACTGAAAAACTAAACTCAGTAACAGAAACATGTGCATGCTATTTGGCTACATGATGGATCTGGTACTAATAGTGGTTACCTATTCATCTCAGCTAATGCCAGATAAATCAACTCATTCTAATTACAATGACTGACATTTACATACTAACACATGGATTGAATACTAAAACTAAATATAATTGTAATGCAAGTTTAAATAATTAGAAATTAATAACGAGCTTAAGTTAAGCCCAATGCAATTCTTTTACCACTGGGTACATTTCTATATCTCTAGAAAACTTGAAATTGACTAAATCAATTGTAGTGTTGAGTTTACCCAGTGGCCCTTGTGGCGTAATGGTAGTGCGCCTGCTTGCAAGTTAGAGGTCTCGGGTTCAAATCCCAGTTGGGGTCAAAAAGTTTTATATCACATAACATAGAAATATCTAAATCAGAAAAATTAATTATGCAACATGTAAAAATAAAAATGTCCAAGAGACATATTTTGTGAAACCAAAAGCTGCCACTGCTAACTGCTGTAATTGTTTACTTGCACAGTAATATTTTTAGCATACAAAACTATATGCTGGTTAGAATCAATTAACAAGCAGCATATATGATTTATTAATACTAATATTGACTCGTTTTCATGGTAGTGCTAAACACTAAATTACACTCCTAACCCTTAAAACTGGACAATATAAATTAGCAAGAGACTGAGACTGCTAAGTGATTACATTTTGACAATGATATTAATTAACTTACACTCAACTACTACTAGTGTAACTTCAACTTCTCAAGTCAAAGCAAAAAACTGGTACCCAGGGGCAGGATTAGCTAAAATTTGTCCCCAGTAAGTGTAACATTAAGTTTAATAATGAAATTTGTAATTAGCACAGTCACTGCTAGTGTAAATGTAATAAACAATCAAATAGTTAGAACGTCAACTACATTATTATCATTATCATAATCATAATGCAAAGTTGAGCAACATCAAAAATGACAATGACAATCACTACTGACTACACCCTACAGGTTGCGGATAAGATCAAATAAAATTATTTTATTTTATTCTACTTTTAAGCAATAAAAATAATATTACTATTAGTATGACTATGACTATAAGTTACATAACCGAGTGATAACAATAACTTAAAGTTACTAATACTTATAAGTTATAGTAATACTAATAGTAAGACATAAAGTACTGAGTAGTAATTAGAAAATAAAGGCTTACTGAATGAGTGGGTTACCTTTACTCTTACTCTTACAGTTACTTATTAAATCTAAACTCTGAAGCCAAAGGCTACGGTAACGGTTAAAAATAAAAGTAACTGTAAAGGCATTGGCAAAGCAGCCAAAGCTAAAAGTAAAAGTAAAACTAAAAGTATAACTAAGTATTACTATTAGTATAAGTATTACTATCAGATTTACTTTTAGTATAACTATAACTATAGCCTATGCTATAGTTACTGTTAGTATAGGTAAAATTCAAAAGAGCTTGTTACCATAGGCGTTACATTTCCATTTGAAAATAAATCTAAACGCTTGAGGCTGGTATTGAAGAATACTAAACTACAAGGTCTGGTCGCACGTGCACCTCTCTATCCCGTCAGTTGCAATATGAATATAACTATATGACTTTTCAAATTAACCTTACAAAACAAAAGTGTAAGTGCACGAACGCTATTTGCTGAGCTTATTGCAGCCGCACGGATCATTGTGAAGGTCATGTCATAAGCCTAAATCAACACGCTTTATCGTAGTAGATAAACACCCACGTCCCAAACAGACAAAAAAGTTGCGCTTATCACGGTCTCTGGTTAGCAACGACGTGTTAGTAGCGGGTCTATTTACCTAACTTATATATTATAATATTTTATAGAGTTATTCTTCCAAACATGTTTTAGCGAAGTTATCTTTTAGCAATTTTTTTTCAGTATGGACATTAGTAACAGTTTATTTTCTTGGTTGTAATATGTACAATTTGCAAAAACACGTTTGTTCAATAATTGATATGTTTGCAGTAATAAACCATTTAAATATCTAAATTATAATAGTTGTCATTATTGCTCTACATAATATGCTACTACATTTTTTATTGCGAATCCTAGCCTTCAAAAACATCGCTGGTCAATCGGAAATATCTATTAGAACATTCAGTCACATTCTGATAATATTTCCGGGAACTATTTCGTCACAGACATGGCGGCCTCCTTAAATTCAGCTAATTCTACTAGCACTAGCTCTCTAGCCTTACCACATGTAAAACTCCTGTCATATCACCTTCAAACAGCATCTGAGATGCAAAAATATAACGGCAGAATGCGTTGGATGTCCTTATATAATGGAAGACAAATTCTGTTTTCTATAGCCTGGGTTCAGGGCACCATAATAAATGTAAGAAATAGAATTAGTATTAATTACTATTAGTATTAGTATTACTATTACTATTAGTATTAGTATTATTGATATTATATTTATTCTATTAGTATTACTATTAGTATTATACCTAATCTTATACTTTATAGTATAACTATAAGTATTACTAAACTACTACTATTAGTATTACTATTACAGTGATACTATAACTATAAGTATTACTATAAACTATTAGTATTACTATTAGTATAAGTATTAGTATTGGCATTAGGCATGATTAGTATTGCTATTAGTATTAGTAAGACTAAGAGTTGTCACTATGACTATGAGTATAACTATCATAATCAAACGGTCAGTATGAGTATGACAATGAGTATCACAATCACAATGACAATGAATATGATTGTGACGTTTAAAGAATATGACAATATTGATAAATAATTATAATAAGACTAGGAAATTGAATATCATCAATACCTGTAAAATTTTTCTTCACACTAAACCACCCTGTTGGGCTGAAGGGGTGTGCCACATTTTTAATCATGAGTTACATGTATGTACCACTACCTGTGGTCAGCAAAGATATATTTAAAGAAATAATGTACAGTGGATGCAAAACAGGCCTGCTTTGCCTGTCTGTGGTAAGAGTACAGTAAGTGACGGCGCTTTGGTTGCTGTAGTTGATCCAATGTTCAAATCTCTAATTGTCCATGGTAGAAAACTATTGTAATATTTATTTTGGTTAGCACTGATAGAGCCTAAAACCTAGTCTAAACTCTTGACGATGTTTGTTTACCCAGGTGGTCATATGATTCAGTGAGTGCCGGGTGGCATTCCTCTTCAGCTAAAATCTGGAGAAGCAGACTGATGCGTTTATTTTTTCTTCTTGATGCTAGTAGTATTATTCCAAACTTTTCCATGGACAAATTAAAATATGTCCGCCCTTTTAAGCCGGATATGAAGCGAACAGCATCTAACTGGACACTTTCCAGGCTGGCAATGTCGCTTTTACAAACTGGATCCCAGACAGCACAAGCATATTCCAGGTGTGGTAAACAGAAGGTTTTATATGTGAGCAAATGAGCATGTTGTGGGGCTGAGTAGTGCTTTTCTAATCATCCCAAGTTGTCTCTTTGCTTTTAGAACTTTCTCATGAATGTGTATCAGACTTACAATCAGACTTAATTAATACTCCGAGGTATTTGGTACTAGCTCAGAACCATTCAAGGTGTATTTCAGTAAGTTTTGTGTAGGATTACTTTAGGATTTACTTTTGGCAATGTTGAACGACATGTCCCATTTGTCAGCCCAATCTCCTAAGCGATTAAGGTTTTGTTGAAACCGTTTGGTGTCATCAGTAGTGTTGACCTTTTGATACACAAGCATATCATCAGCGAAAAGGCCAACAGAACAGTCAAGGGTGTCTGGCAGGTCATTGATAGAGACTAGAAATAAAATAGGGCCCAAAACTGATCCTTGAGGAACACCAGATGTAACTGGGAGTGGCTCCAAGCTATGACCTTGAAGGACAGCGCTTTGGAGTCTTTCTGTCAGAAAATCTGGGATCCCGCCCAAGAGATAGTCGTCATTATAAGTAATCGTAGAGAGTTTTTGCATCAGTAGCGCACGAGGCACTCGGTCAAAAACTTGTGAAATATAAAATGGCAGCATGAACACAGTTGGTTATCAACAGCTTGGAGAATATCCTGCGTTGTAGCACACAATTGCATAAATTCACAGGAGAGTCCTTTTCTAAAGCAAAGTTGTCGATTGTTCAGTAGTTTATCAACTTTTTCCAGCAAAAACCTAAAGACAAGGTGCTCCAGCATTTTGCAAGGAATACTGGTTAGTAATATGGGTCGATAGTTGTGGACACCTTCCTTTGAACCAGACTTATGTATAGGGGCAACATTAGCTGTTATAAATATATGAATATCAATTTACTGAATTGTGAATGTAAAATGTAACATCAGTATCACTATCACTGATCAGTGATCACTATGAATGAAAAGAATTTTAAATATTGGTTAAAAAGTAATCTAAAAGTTTTACTGCAAGTCTAATAGTGTAAAACTGTAAATTATTTGGAAACGATTTTACTATTAGTATTAGTAATACTATAACTATAACTATAACTATTAGTACTATTATTAGTGTTGCGTTTATTCTATTACTATTAGTATTAGTATTGGTTCAGTGATGGTATAACATTAACTATTAGTAAGTGTTGATAATGAAAAATGAAAGTTTAAATATTTTGAATAAAATTTGCAAATGAGTAATTTTATATTCTCAATGATAATTGGTTGTTGACTATTCAACTAACTTGGTAACTAACAACTCAGTAAATAGTATTAGTGATATTAATTATTATTGGTAATATACATAATCTCCTTTGACTGTTGAAATTAACAGTGAATCAGTTTTACAAAAAGTGTAGTTATAATGAAGATCTAACAATAAATGAATCTTAAGTTTATACTATGTTTTATAGTTATTAATATTTGATTATTTATAACTCCTTTACATGGTCATGTAAAGGAGTTATTGCTATAAATTAAATAACAGTGTTAAGGTTTTTGGTTTTCTGCTACTGAGACACCTTAATCCACTTGTTGAGGACAGAATACCAATAGCTCGATTCAGCTCATAGTTGTAAAAAAGTTTCAGTGTGGGTGAAAAATAAAATGACAAAAGATGCAGCTCTATTTATGCTATAAATCTTAATGGTTAGAAAACTCAAGTAATTACAATCGCATTGTACAGTTTGCACTCAAACACATTTGAATATGACAAAGATAGCACTCCCCAGATAAATTGTTGCATAATAATAAAGACAATTATAAGGAATTAAATGGTCACTGCAATTACAACTGTTTACTTGAGCTGGTACTTAAAACTAGCTACATGTGGACAAGAAGCTCATAAAGGTCTGCCCTTCATGTACAGAGCTGTCCATAACAATACCTATAGTTATTTTGAATTTGATAGTTATAATAAAGTATCATCATGATCATTTAATAATTGACATTTATGGTTATATTTTTTATTAAGAAATTAAATACAATGAATAAATTTATAATATTAATCAATAGTTAGGGAGCTGCTGTGGTTTAGGGGTTAGAGCACTGGCTACTAAAACACTTGTGGTCATGGGTTCGATCCCCAGCTTTCCATTAGGGGTCTATCACAGGGATAGTGACTTTAAATTTGCGTGAGTTTGCATTTTTACTAATTAGTAGTTTTTATAAAATATCAAATTGTATTCATTTGTCACAAATATAATAATAGATAATAGAAATAATAATAAATAGGTATATACATATATCTATTTATATGTTTGTATGTATGTATGTGCATGTATATATATATGCGCAGGTATACGTGTGTGTGCATGCGTGTGTTATCATTATCATGAATAATGTGAGAAACCCCTGATGAAAATATTTTTTGTTAAATCAGGCTATGGAATTACTCATACGGTCTACAAGAGCAATTATGACTATAGGCTCTTCCTAACATCACCATCACACGTGATTTCGTGTTTCCTAAACCAGCGCTCTAGCCCCTAAATTAAGTTATATGGGCTAAATTCCTTGCCTGGCATCACAAATGGCTCTACTGTAGTTAAAAATCTTGGCCTAGCCATGTGTCACACTTGGTCATTCCTCTAACCATTAACAACTGTCAGACTGCCATTTATGTAGATTTTTTTCCCCTACTCATTACTTATCTATCATTTAGTAGTCTCACTCTTGAAAATTGAAACAGTAATATTTTATTGTCATCACTTAAACTGTGAAACTAAAAACTACTTTTATCACTTTGAATATGCTTGAAAAATATGTTACTGTTAACATGACACAGGTAGACTTTGAAAAAGAAGAAGTACTTATCAAAGATGATAGCGGGAAAGTTAAGTTAACAGAAACTAAAATGAATCGAGCTACTATTGAAGATCTCTATGTCCTTCAACAAGGTTCATTACTTTTAATCCTAATTTTTTTTAGTTTTCTTATTTGTGGTATACATTACTTCTTCAGTACAACATGGTAACACTCTCTGTGTTATGCTGTGAAAGTACACTTGCACCTATTGTAAAGCAGTATATAGGTGTAAATGTATTGTTTTGCTAACCACATGCCTTTTGGCTTCATTTTAAATTAGTATCGTAAGTTGCATGTATATATAACATGAGAAATATTGTTTTTTATATTTTTACATCCAAAAAAGATTTTTCCTATTTAGTAGTCATATTTCAAATAAACAAAAATTTATAGTAATTATAAGATAAATAAACTGAAATATGCTTCTTTAAATTAGTAGTAAGTAATTATAAGTTGAATAGACGAAAATATGCCGTGCTGTAGGCAACTATGTCATGGCTATTGGAGATTTGCTGGAGAATAAGGAGGTTCCTACATTACTGACTCGTAAACTAAAGCTCCTTGAGAAAAACAAAACAGAGCTGGCATCATTGTGGCCTTTAGAGGTGCAACACCAGCTGAAATATGCACCTCTGTCTCAACATTAACACCTCTACATTCATCTCTTTCGGTAAGTGAAGTATTCATAGCATTGTTAAATGATAGTCCTTAATACTAACGTATGTAGTTTCACTATTTTATTTTTCAAATGTATAATCATATAGATTTAAAAAGTGATTATATGGTTATTAATTTAGCCTCACCATCTTACCTATTTATACCTTGTTATCAGTTAAGAAGATTATGATGTTTAATAGATATAAAATTCAATGTAGAAATGTAATTAAACATCTTCTGAGAGTTCGCTTTGTCTCAAAACTTGATCATGGCACCTGGTAATTTAAATTGGAAACGAAACTGTATACTACATGTTTTGAATTTAGTATAATATTATAGAATATTATACAGTCAGAAGCTTTACATGTGTCATCAGAAATGTGTTTGCGACAGCTATTTTGGTGTGTAGTAATGTCAATGGATGTAAAATGCAGTTAAAGAGTGTGTGAACTGTGGTGAGGAGGTGGTCTGATTAATTTATACATCACACTTGATTTATTCTCTGTACATCACTGTCATTTTGCAACCTGAAAACAGGTATTTTGAAGTTGTCTCCTTATTTAGTGTTTATATAAGGAGCAGACAACTCTATAATATATCGTATATTTGCAGCTGCCTGCTCTCACACTATGACTTTGGCATGCAATGTTAAATTAGTGTTTTATTGCAAGATAACTGGACGCTGTACCAACATGGCAGCTGTGTGGAGTCTGCTTTTGTGTACTGGTATGTTGATTTCTGTTATCATTCACAGCGAGTCAATTTAGTCAGCCACATCCGTAGATATTATGTTCATAAATTCTGTTATTTTAAGATGTCTTTTGTATTTTATAAATTTACTGTTTAGTGGTAAATATTATTATTGTTGTGATATAAGTTGGGATCTTGGTTTGAGGTTGTAAGTGTAAGGCACAATTGTGATATAAATAGTGTATAGGAAGTTGGAAAGGAGTTCCTTCTTCCTTGATAGGGGACTTTAGTTCAAATTCCTAAAGGGAAAGGGAAAACATTTCCCATTTCTAAATTAATCAGCCTGACTGGATATTATTCACAATCTCAGGTGACTTAAAAGTGCCCACTGTTTTTAGAAAGCTCACCAGTCCATTGATGTGATTTCACTAGTTACATTCATTCAACATACCAAATGATTGTTCCACTTGCAGCATTCTGGTTCAACCCAAACCAATTAGAGAATCAGTGATTAGACTACACACATCACTGATAAACCTTTTTAATTATAAAAATTAAGTAGTTATAAAATGCATGTATTGTACCATCACACTCAATAGTGAAAAATGTGGCGTCAAAATTATTAATTAGATCACAGTTTCTTAGCCCTACATCGGCTAATGACAAGGCAGTGACTATTTCAATGGTTGATAGCTTTCATCTACAACTCACTGAATTATACTCTTTATCAATTATTAAGATTAATGTTGGCCATTTGTTTAGAACCTTGCGACACCGGAATACCAATTAAGGAAAAATTAAATGAAAAAAGTTGTGTGGGACTCGAAGGAGCCATTCATAGATGGTAGATCTTGTTTGATCTCTCACTAATGGGTCCTATTATTTGGTTAAATTTAGTATATTACTTGTTATCAATTAGACTAATGTTTTCTGTAGCAGACCTTATGTTCTACATCTTCTAGACATGTGTAGTCACATTTATTGCCTCCATACACTTGACTAGCATGACCAAGTTTACGGCTTGTAGCGTAGTTTTATATATTATATGTAGTAAGATTATATTCTTACTTTTTTTCCATATCAACCATGCTTTCGACATAGAAGATTGAACATGGTGATAATTTTCATATTGAGCAATTATGTACTGGGTATGTAGGAAGGGGTTTAGGCAGGTCCTACTATTATTGTATATTTCACTAATGGGGCTGTATAATATTTGTTATAGTATGTATGACGTATTAGTATTTCAAACAATGCATTATATTTACATAATGCACAATGTAACCATTATCATTTTTATTTTAGGAATAATTATGACAAAATATAAAGTAATATTTTAATATGAGGTGTTTAGAGTTCCCATTTCCTGCTACTGTTACTATCATGGTTTAATCACCCTCTTGCGTAATAATTAGTTGTCCTCAAATTAGTAGTTGCGAACCCTGAATTCAAAGTTCATCGTTATGATGTTATTAATTATTCATTTGATTGTTTTCATAGCCCTGGTCTGTCAACCTTTCACTGTACACTCTGAGTTTGACTGCGGCGAAGGTAAAGGTATAGAAGATAGTTTTGTGTGCGATGGAGATGCAGACTGTTTTCTCAGTCTAGATGAGTCAGATGAACAGTGCCCTTCCTCAGGTTAATATATTTATAAATTAGAAATACTAATAGGCAGGGAGTTTGGGAGGTTTTGGCAATATGTGTTTCTTATATGGGTATTTTTGCTTGTCCTGCGTAAGCCAGGTTATCCTAAACAGGACTGAATATTATTATGCCCTTAGTTCACATGCACTCAACCAGATGTTCAGGCTAGCACGTATTTTGGGAAACCTTTGCTATCCAGTTGCTTTATCGACTTTATGACATGGCAGTTTTAAAAGCCAACTGATAGAATAGTTTTTGTTTTCTCTAAAACTTCTGGGCAGCGGAATAAACAAAATAGTCAAAATATAGATTATTTATAGTTTTGAATTTGGTAACAGCTATAACTTTGTTACAAATTTTTTCGCTAATTGCTAAAGGTTTTTATTTTAGTTCCATTTTATTGTTTCAATTCGTAAGTTTTTTAGATAATTATAGCTCACTGTGTTCCGTGATAATATACTGTGTTGCATCACTGTTGATCACTCAAATAAAGTAAATAAATTCAAAGAAACACTCTTCTTAATGTATAGCCTACCTGCATGGTCTTAAATTATTCTTTTAAAGACATAATTCATTCTCTACTAATGACATGCATAAATCTAATCTACTCTACTCTAACTCAAACTATACTCTACTACAGCTCAAACCATAATTTATCAAGTTGAACAATATTTAACTGACTAGTATGTATGTATGCCAAATGAATTTTGTTATTGATGTCACTGGGGCTTTGTTTTCATTTGAATTCATTACCAAAAGAAATGGTGCTCCCCAACACAAACTTTTCATTCACTAACACATATGAGCCCCAGTTTTGATGTTTGGCTCAGGTATAATTCCTTGCGTCACTCATGATCAGCATAGCTTTATCCTCCCAATTTCCTATGCAAAAAAATGCTGTTTTTTCCTTTCCTCGAGTCATATGACGTCACGCAGGTAACTGTTGTAATAATATTAATATAATATCTTGTTAATTATTTAGAAAAAGCTCACTTTTTTTGTTGACTTGGGATGCTTTCAATCTGTTTTACTACCTTGCATTAACTGGTTGATATGCTGTGGGTGTTAATTCATAATAATCTACAATGACCTGTGCCCTTGATATGCTAATGAAAACTACCTATAATAGTATGATTAGTGGTTCCTGGTATATTAATGCAAAACTAATAAAATATTAATATGATATAATCCTTTGCTACTGGTAAACCTACCAACCACTAGGTTTTGTAGGACTCCTGCTAATATTACATAATAACCAATACCATCTGTTCATACTTCTTATACACACCTGTATATTCACTGCTTTTTGCATGTTATTACAGCAATTGGTTTATAGAGTTTCCCATGGTACTGTAATAATGAATTCAAGATACTATTTTAATCTCTACATCTTCTACTAAGTTTTAAATGTTTCATTGTTATATTTTTGCCATCCCTGATGTGGATAATTAATATATGATGGAGATTAGGCTATAACGGCACTGCTACTATTTATTTCTGCACTTGTCAGCTACATTTTTTGTCTCCATGTGATGAGAATAGGTCATATATCATTATATATTTTTCCTTAAAAGATAAAACTAATTTTGCTTAATAGTTAAAGTAACTAGTTTTCAATTGTTTAAAATTGCAGCGTAACATCGTATAGTTGTTTAGCCTCCTGGGCTTGACTAAGCATTTTTTTGGATTTACGATTCCTTTTTGCCTGTCCAATTCACACAGCAATACTGTTAATTTTAACTTGGCCTTAATTGCTTCAATCTGAAATGTAATTGGTTGAGAAAGGGTTTGTAGAAACTAGTAAGTTTACCATTGATAGGTAAAGAGATAACAATGAGTATGTACTGGTTCAACGTGTACATGCGGATGTCTTTATTGTTTTTATATCCTATAGATTAAAGAGATTAACTGCTGTTTCCTAGCGAATAATCCTCAACATCTGAGAAATAATTTCTCTTCTCGTCTGCTGCTTTACCACCAATAACATCTAGCCATTAGTCATTCTCACTCTCTCAGCCTATTTCTCTGATTGTAAGTTGGCCTCCAGCCCATTTCTCAATATCTAGTGAGTTAAACCCTTCACGCTTGAAAATTTGGTTTTATTTTCATTCAAATCTTCTTTTGAGACTTTCTAGATGAACTTGGGGCTCCTAGGAATTTCAATATTGTTTTAAGTGGATAAGAGAAGCTGCAAATGAAAATTGTTTTACAAAGTTTTAGTGCAGAATATCATATTATGGAAATGTTAAACAGTAATTAGGTTTATTGAAACCTCATTCTATTACCAGTAGGGAGCTTTGTGGCAGAAGATGTGTAGCTGTGTAACAGTAGTTGCGCCACAATAAAATGCTGTTTGTGTATCCAGAAAATGTGATTCCATCTTATTTTACAAAATTAAAGTTTGGGGCATCATGTGAAATGCTATCTTTCAAGAGAACTTTTTCTGCCATGAATTTTGAATTTTTGAACTGCATGCAAATAAATTTAAATGTTAATGCTTCATGCTGTTGTTTGTTCAATAACTTTTTTGTAATAACAAAATGCTTATTAATAGAAATAGCAATTATTTTATTAATTGTTATAAATATACCTGATCCCATCTTAAGCCTAATCTGCTCAGCAATTTGATTTTATCATCCCACTAATCACTATGTGACCACATATGGTTATGCTAAAAGACATTTTTAGGGTAGTTTGAGGTAAAATCATATAATTTTTAAAGATAGTAATTAAAATGCATATACTAAGTTTTATGTTGGTTAGCTAGATAAAATAGTTGCAGCTGCAATACATAAACTTTACTATTTAAATGATTTAATTACTTTATTTTATATGAATGGACAGACAGAGAATGACTGTAGCTACCTATTCTTAATTTAAAAACAAAAGTGTCCCACTAGTCGCACACTTCTACAGCATTTGCTAGAAATGCAACACACTTCTTGTGTGAAATAATAACAAACAAGCACAAAATTACAAGTATATGTCAGCGCATGTTACAACCTAGTTATCCATACATGACATGTTAATCAATGTTTGTAGGTTTCTTTAAGATTTTCCCATAACCCCCTGGTTGGTAATGACTAAGAATGAGGTAGAATTAGATAACTAATTGTTTGCCAGTGCATTTCTATTTACATAAACATCTTTTAACTGTGTGAGGATTTATCTCTTATCCAATTCACATGATGAGTTAACAAAAAGCTAATGAACTATTCAATCTGTTTAATTCCTATTTTAAATATTCATGAAGGTTTTGAAAATAAATACAAAGAAAATTTTCTTTTATTCGAGCTTGTACAAATAGTACACAGGTGTAAGGTGAGTGGTGTATATTGGTGCTAATAATGTGCTTTGCCATAAATCAGCATTTATCAGTCTTGGCGTGATCTGAATTAATAATTTGCTCTATGAGGTAGCAGAACAGTGTATTTACATTTCAGATAAAGCTGAGATTTACTCTAGAATAATTACTTTATATGACAAAGTTATCAAACTCAGTTTTCTGATTTGTCAATCTTAAATCTTGTTATATTTTGCAAATTTGTTTTAATTCTATAGGGTGTATGTTTTTTTAGCAATGTTCATTTGAAAGTGAATTTAAATGTTTCAAAATTGTAAAATTAGCTAATTTTTCACTACCCCATTGTGTTATTTGTAACCCTTATAATTAACTTTACATTTAAATTTAATTTTAAATGTGAAAATACTCTGGAGATCCATGAGTTCTATTTTAACAGTTCAACATTTTATGTGATTTAAAGTAAAGCACTGTCAAAGCTTCTTGAACTGCATATAATTTTGACTTTAGGCCCAAATAGAAACCTAAACTTTTATCCACAATCCACCAGTAAGTTAGCTGCCCATCTTGACTCTAAGATTAGCTGCTCTTGTGTTTAGATAACTACTGCCGATTATGCTAGAGGACTGAAGTTTGGTTACTCAAAGTATTCTAAATAGTTAGTTAATTGGTTTCATCACAAAAATATAATTATGAAGTATTTTTCCTTCTATATAGAAACTGAAAATATATTATGGAAACAATATTAGACTTTTTACATGTACTTACAATGCATATAGTATGTATATATAGATTAGCTAAATCAAAAATGATCAAAAGTCATCAAATCTAAAAGGAAAAAGTTTCTACAAGAGCTTATAAGACAATTTACTCTGTGCAGCAGACCTTTGATGAATTTATAAATGGTAATTTTAATGCAGACAAAGTTTGAATTCAGACTGAAAAATAAATTATGAAAATATTTTAATGTATAAAATCTAGATTGTCAGTAGTTGGAGTTGATCTGTTTGTTGCTGCACCACCAGATATTGTCAGGAGTCTGCATCATGTAGGATGAGTAGATGGGAAGGTGAAGGACATGTTTTTATAACGATTATGTTGCAGAAATATTCATTAACACTGATGACTGCAATTTGTACTTAAAGTTTCAGGTGTATTTCTATATACTTGATTAATGTTACCGATTAGGTGATATGTTGTGATTCCCTTCTCTTACCTGTTTAACCTTGTTGTAATTCTTTGATTACATAATTACTCAAGATTTGGGAAATCAATGTCTTTAATTCATCATTAATCAATTCTGTGTCAATTAGGTTCTAAACTCGGTGCAAGTGAAAGTAAAATTCGATGGTTAGCGAAGTTTCTCAAAGCTGAGTATATACAAGTCGGAGGGTGTGGCCAGCCAGCCGTGTTACCTAAGTTCAGGTATTTTGATGATGAATTTATACGCACTAAATAAATAGTTGCACTTTCTCAGGGATCTTAACCCTTCCTATACACCACCTGCTACCAGTTCTACAAGTTCACTTTCATGACTCATAGTATTATCTATCTGACACATGGCTTACCAAAAACTAGCTCTAGGGCTTGTTTCTAGAAAATTCAGTTACTTAGTTTTAAAATAATGCAATACGATTATATAAACTTGTAATATTATGATAACTACATTCCAAATCAAACTGAAACAGGATTTCTTATCTATAATCACTCTGAAAGAGAGCATATGTTTTGAAACCTTAAAACTGCAAAGTTTTACCATCTTAATGAACTTGTTTCTTCATCTCTATTTTCAAAATTAGTAATTAGAGCAAATTTGAAGACCATAATTATGTAAAACCAGCTCAACCCAGTTGTTATACCTGTAGGTTTAGCTTTCATCCAGGTGTTAAAAAGGTGTCACAAGGTGTTGTTAAGAAGCATGTTAAACCACAACTGTTATACTTCCTAAAGGCTAAAAATGCACAAAACTCACTTAAAATCAGTTTTTATTGAATACTTTCATGAATACTGCAATAATGGCATAACATTATGTTACTCTGCTATGTATATGCACCCTGATATCATATTTGTTTATTATTTTATTGTTTGTAGTTACTCTAAGTGGCTGCTTCTATTAGTTTATGAAAGTAAAAACATTTTAATCCACCGTGAACATATAAAGCTATATAGGTCAAGTGAGATTGCGCTAAATTAAAGTAATATAATACCTGTTGCTAAATTTATCATTAATAGAAATATTTATATGTAATGTATAATTAATGCAGAGTATGGCCAGCTGGCTATCTTCCCTCTCTTGTGTTGCAACCCCTGAATGCTAATGTTTTTATTTACTAATGATGAAACTCCTAGTAAGTGAATATTTAAATGATTTCAGTTTCTGGGGAGTTTGAATTAGTATTGCACGAGTTACGGTAAGCAAACAGTAATAAATCTTCCGTCATTAATAGCAGTTGTGACTAGTGAGTTGATTGGTGCACAGGTGCACTGGGAGAGCTCTAATATAACTGCACATCCGGAGCCCACCTGATTAAAGAAAATTAATTAAAGTGAAAAAAGTTGAGTGCATCAAGTTGCAAATGAAATGACATTTTTATAATGATGTTAATTTTTCAGTATGTTGTGAAATTTTAAAGCCTATAATATTATGTTAAAACTCTATGTAATACTTTACTTGTTAGGAGCATTATCCGAGTCTTATCAATGAGTCACTTTCTATTCTTAGAATGTACCTTTAAAGTAGACTGCAAGTTCTCGGTGTTTCGTCCTTTAGTAGCCTTGAAATTTTTTTTGGTTACTTTATTCTCTCTCGGGAAGTGCAAAAACTGTTATTAGTGTTATATTTTTGTAAATCTCTATAATAACACAGATTTTGGCAACTTTTTGGTTAACAGAACAACTCTATGTAGACAGTGGGTCTATGTGAAATTGCTCTTAATGATCCCTTTTCTTTAGCCGCACTTGGGGATAGTTTCTCATGTTTCGAGCTGTAATAGAAAACAATGGAACTAAACTTTTAGTTTCTGGTCTAGTGTCTCATTAAACTTGCAATATTGAAGAACAGAATATGCCAGAAGTTTTGGTTCAAATTTCACACATAGTTACTATTTTTTGGTTGGATTTTGGTGAATTTAGTCATACTTATTGGTATCCCTAATCTAACATCTTTGTAGATAATGAGTTCTCATTACCACATTCACATCCCTCTCTCTCCACATCTAGTAATCAACTTATAATAATATAATGTGCTGTTGAATTAGCTATACTTTGTGTTACATCATATAAAACTTTTTAACTCTTTAAAAGACCATTTTCAGTGTTTTTACTCCAAGATGTTTTGTCTGCCGCTTTTAAAATAATTCAATCATTAAAATGTTTGAATAAAAATATCACTTTAAAGTAGAATGTAATTTTAGAATAGTAATGTATATAAACATGTATAGATTTCAATAGATATAACTTTTTACTTGATATTAATTTCAGTCTATAATTTAGGTGGTCTATTTTTAACACAGTAACTAATATGTTGTGCTCACTAAGATTTTTTGAGTTTATAAAGCTCTTAATCATTTTAAAAGTCCAAAAGAAGCAAGTTAAACTTTTGCATTTTGTAATACAAAAGCTAAAGCAGTGTTTACTGTAATTCTTTGATTCTTCCAACCTGAGTATATCATAGAGAAAGGCGGATAGTTGGTGGCGAGGAGGCAATCAGGGGAAGTTGGCCTTGGCAGACGGCACTGGTCAATCGAGATGTCCAGTTGGTTTATTGCGCTGGTTCCTTAATTCACAGAGAGTGGGTAGTGACAGCCGCCCACTGTGTTGAAAGGTAGGCAGATGCTCTGAGAGTTTTGGCCAACTTCTGTTTACAACTTTCCAATTATAGCTTTTGAAATGACCTATTTCTTTAATGATTTAACATTTGTTTTGAGATTTACAGTTCTTTGCATGTTATTAAGTGATTGTGGATTAGTTTTGTTGATTTTTTGCCTCGATGTCCAGTTTAAAGCTGTAGTTAGCTGGAATTCAAAATGGGAGTCATTAATAGAGAAAACTGAACTCAGCACAGTATGATCTTGTTTTTCTGTTTTCATTTATCATTTGTTAAAACATTTCGATATTAATACAAGTATCAATGTTATAATGAAGCTTATGGACTCTGTGTGTGAATATTTCATCAGCGAGATATTTAATGTTATGTTAAAGCTGCAGAGGTTTTTCTGCACTCAGAACAAGTGAAATAAATATAGGTCATCGCTTTGAACTAGCATCTTATGCAGCATAACGTCAGTGCCAGGTACATTTTTACCAATGATCAATAAATTCAAATTGATTTTCGTCTCTCGTGCTACTCATCCAATATCTAATAATATAATATTGAAACCATATTATTGCATCTTTCAGGCATGGCTGTTCCTATCTTTTACAGTTTGAAAGGTGATATTGAGAATTTGGAGTTATGGTTTGGTAAACATGACGTCACGAACAAAGAGATAGCATCCCAGAAAAGAAGAGCCAGTGCAATGTATAAACATGTTAATCATCGATACCCAAAGTATGTAATTCCATCTGTGGTCTAATTTTAAATTCTTTTAAACCTTCCAAGCAACAACAAATTAATAAGTTCCGTTGTTTCAGCGTTGACTGTCCCACGTGCTACATCTACTGAACGGATAAGCTTTGTCCTATGCAAAACCATTAATGAAGTTACCAGGTTTTTTCAATTTGTTTCAATTAGTTAGTTTTGGCCTAGCATCATTTGCATTTCTTTTTGGTGCACACTACAGCTGGTTAATACGTAGGAAAATATTTTTTGCAAGTGACAAGTCAGTATTTGAGTATCCAATCAGTTTAGAGCTTTCAGATTCCAGCTAAGTATTGCTTGGCAGGATTCTAATTTTGGCTGAGTATAAGAAACATGCCACGTAATTTGGTAATTATGCTTTCATAAATACTGTATCTAGACTTTTAGCTGAAACAGATAGTTTTGAGGGGCATTTTTTTAGCTTTTGCAACGTTGTAATTGGTAGTTGTATATTTTTCAACACTTGTTTGCTAGTGCAGCTTGTAGCTTTCAGCTAAAGCTATTCATGCAAGTCTTAGTTCAATATTGCTAAATTAAAAGAAATGATTTCATCAAGTTTTTAGTACTTAAAGCCCTTTTCTACTGCATGTCAACTTTAAAGTTCAAACACCTGTTCGGCCCACCAATGGCTCAATTACAGAATCAATGTCAAATTTAGTAAACAAATGTTTTGTCTACCAAATTATACTTTGTTTTGCAGACTGCCATCTAGTAGACAAAAGAAAATTAGCATTTTTAATTGATTTGCGTGTATGAGTATCAACACATAGCTCATAATTTGTACACTCCCACATTAGCTTTAGTTGACAATAAGCTGTAATGTTTTTTATATATGCTTTTGCGGTAATGCCTTATGCTTTCTGAGTTTGGTTAAAGCAACAAAATGAATAAATTGACTGTATAATCAAAGTCAGCTTTAAAGACTTTTTAAAAAAGTTTTTGAAATAAATTATTTAAGCTAACTTGTTAAACTCTTATGTTTGAACAGCATACTTGCTGTGTGGTATACTGTCTCTGAAGGAAACAATTAAGATTGCCACTTGTAGCAAACACAAAATATTATAACCTTTTCACACCATAATAATTCTCTATTAAATATATTGCTCAACAGTGTGAATGAGAAAATTTTAATACTTGTCTCAATTCATAATATTTTATAATAATTATTTGATTAATAAATGTTGCAAAATGTAAAAAGATAGTGTTTAAGTAGAAGAGTTTGTTTAATTTTATGATCCACTTTATGATGCAACTCTAATAAACTAAATTATTTTAATTAAAACTGGATGTTTTCATAATTTAGTTTTTTGCTCTTTAAATGCATGGCCCTAAGGGTAGACATTATTTGTTGTACAACAAAGAAGTTTATTTAATCTCCTAATTCTCCGCATGCAGGGAAATCATCAGCTACTATTCTGTAATCTGTAACAGTGCCACCAGTCTCAAGGACTATTCAAACCTCATCCCATATTATCTAGTCTTATCCACTTACTACAAGGAACAATAATATTAGTTCTAGACCACTTAACTCAAATGGACACCTAATAATATCATTTAAGAACTGTTTATTCGGTAAATTTCTGCTATGATTAAAGGAAAAGTCATTTTGATTGGTTGTTGGTGAGAAATCTCACAGATTATTTCACTGATGGGTTTCACGTGGTGGACTTCTTTCTTCTCATTGGCTGGAAGCAAAAGGCTTACTATAGTGTTGTGGCTGGGAGTGTATTCCATTTGCACTGTCTTTTAGTGAAATTATGTAATCTTACTACATTTTGTGATGGTCAAGTCATTATCCCAAGCTTAGCACCCGAGTTGTTGTTTTTGTGGTTTTGTTGTTTTTTTAATTTCTTTGTAAAAAAAACTGTATACAGGACACCCGTGAGCATTGTTGCTATAAAATTTCTTCATCTATAAAAAGTTGAGAAAATTTAATGTAGTTCAATCAAAGTAATAGCACTGATTTTTAATAAAGAATTATTTTCAATGTAAAAGGCTGCTGCAAAGTTTCATATAATATTTTACTATTCTGATTATGTAAGCTGGAAAGTAGACAAACTAATCTGAGAAATTGGCAAATATATTCCATAGAAAGTTTTAAATTCATGTTAAAATATTGAATAGTAGATTTCAGGGTGTTCTATATATAATATAGTAATGCCTTCTGTCCAGTACAATAAACTTCTACTGTCAGTTTTACTGCCAGTAAAGGTACTTTTACCAGAAAGTTAACTACAATCTCATCATGGCATGATATACAATATACATTTAATAAAGTTTTAATTTATTAGAATTAAAAGCAAATTCAATTAAAGTTATTTTTCTGGTAAAAGCTTATAAATACTGAAAGTTAATTAAAATATCATCCTAAAGTCCAATTAGAGAATTCCATGTTTGTACAATACTTACCACAACTCTATACTATGTTACTATTTACTATATTATATTATGCTATCATATGCTATACTATACTATATACTGTACTATAGACTATGCTATGCTGTACTATGGACTTTACTATATTTTATACTATGCTATACTATATTATTGTAATTTTACACTATACTGTTATTGCTACCTGCTACATTTTTGTAGTTTTACATTTATATTCTTTTCAACCATCATATAATATTGCTGATTGTTTACCATTATTATTGTAGCCACAAATCAAATGACATTGCGTTGATAAAGCTCTCAGATCCTGTGGAAATATCATCGTATGTCAAATTGATATGCACGCCTACCAAAGTAGAACAACGAGTGGATGGTAATTGCTACTTGGCAGGATGGGGTAGAGTGTCAGGTGAGGCATTGTGGGTAACTACCATCACATCTGCTACACTGTTAGATAAAATGGATTTATTTTTTATGGGAAATCTAAAGCTTTCATAGTTTTTATGCTTCGAGCAAAAAGGCTAGTAGATATGTTTAAATGTACTCTCTTTTTTTTATAAAAATGCTAAGTGTGTCAATATCCTCTTTCCACTGCTAGCCTTAGCTAGTCACATGGGAATAAACTGAGAAATTTGCCACATGGTAACTCTCGAAGGCAATTTACAAACTTATCATGAACAACCTTAATAAACAGATTGCTGGGTTTATGTAGGACAAAGTCGTATACAGACACTACAGTGTAGCAGAGTGTGCCTGTAATACTGTTGGTACTGAAACATTGAGTGCATTTCCTGTCACTTGACTACCTGTGACAAGCACCTGTAGGTAGAGTTGCCAAAACATGGCTACTCGGAAGGTCAATGAACGAAACCTTTGTGTATCCAAATTTAATTAATTGGAATTTGTTATAATGATGATGCAAATTCATATTTTGATTCCTTGGCCAACGGTTGTCTGGAGGTAGAAGCCAAGGTGGGCATCTGTTTGGCTGCATTAGTCAGCCCATGCAGCTCTCTTGGCACAGGAGATAATTAATTGATTCTCTTCCTGTATTACTATTTTTGGAAGATTTCACCATGTGATAGACTCAATTCTGCTGTGTTTGTGTGACAAAAGTCGAGCAGGGGACAGACAGTCACATCTTATTAGCACTTCTTCCTTGTGTAGATCCCGGAGAACCCATACTATACCCTGCTGAGTTGCTTCAACTGTGGTTCCCTATGGTGCCACACAAACTATGCACAGACACCAGAGCCTGGGGCCCTAGAATCTCCAACAAACAAATATGTGCTGGTGGGGACGGTAAACACGACATGTGTTGGGTACGTGAACCTTAAGCTATCTGTTTTGTCTTGTATTTGAAAACAAAAATAGAAGAGCCAAGAGACTGGTTTATTGAGATATTGTGGAGGTGCTGGTTGTTAAAGTACTTCCATACTGTACAAAGTATTTGGATAAAGAGAAATGTATTAACTTGAACTAATAATTTAACCATTATATAGAAAGTTTAAACACCTTAATACTTGACAAAATCAGCCTGTAGTAGTAAGACAATATATGAGAGAGTGATCATTCTATTGTCATTATTTTAGTTAAGAATATGTTCCACTTGTTTTAATCTAAAAATAAAACAACAACAAAAAACATGTTTTTATTGTTTGTTAGTCTAACAGTTAGCTTGTAGCTTTTGGTTCTAGTTTTTAATTCACAATTAACTGCCAACATAAGCTAAGGTGAGAAAAACTAAGCTGAGGACTTGCCCAGCCCCTGAATAACCCCCCCCCCTCTTCCATTTAATAATGCTGCTGCTTAGCAGCCATTTTCTAGTGGTTGGAGCAATGGTGATCACCACCGTTGGATAAGTTAAAGCAATCGTGAGTTTGTTTAGCATGAAAAGTCAAAGCATGGCCAAGATTTTCAAATAATGTTTTAATTATAGATTCTAACATGTAGTGTTGTGATTACCCAGTGGTTAGCACACTTGTTTGCAAGCCAGAGGTCTCAGCGGAGACAAAGATTTTTCATGACCTTAAAAACAAGAAAAAGTATTGTATTGGATTCGCTCACCTAATCATATTACGAGCATTAACATGATGTAATCATCTCATGTAAACAATCACGTTTGGTGATTCAAGTATTATATACACCTAGAAAATTACACATCAATTAATAATATTAAATTAGTGCAAGCTCATTTAAATACTATTTAATGAGTTCCTTAAAATTCCTGTTGAATGTTGATTTGCTTGCAGTTTGCCAGCAGTGATTAATTGTAATTGGCTTGGTAATCACATTTCTATAAATAACTCACTAAATTGTTTTTTAGTATGTTATTTATGCATGACTATCGGTAGTAAAAGTATGTATCAAAATAAATTTAGCTGATAAAAATCCTTCAATTTGGATGTGGAAGTTATATCGTAATATTTAGCTATCAGTTGATATCAAATTAGGAATATATATGTTTTCTGTTTTTAGTTACTGAAAGAATTTAATCCCAATTACGCGTTGCATCTAAGCATTCGATGGACTCCGATTGTATTACCAAAATATTTTATAGCTGAATATTTTCTACCCAATCAAATCACTGCGCTTCCTATTTTTGCTCAACCCGACCAATTCAAATTTCCTGGTCCGACTTCAACCAATCATTAAGGATCGTGTTAAAAAAAGTTAACTATGCCATTGCTGTTATTTCGAATATTATACCAGTAGTTCATCCTAGAAGTGTTGACCGGAGTTTCCTTCAAATAGAAAAATTTGAATTTTTCCAAGTTTTACTGTACAAACTTGATTTCATGTTTTTTTCTGGGAAAATTTTGTCGGCTTGCTCGGTGTCTTGCACTTGCTGGGACCCGGGCAAGGTTCAGTTTATCTATACACAGTCTACATTAATCATTATTAAAACAGATAGAGATTGTTCCGCTCCACGTATTGTTTAAGTGTGGGAAAGCATCTTAAGTCCAGAGCTAAACAATGATAGTTGGCACCATTTTCACCTCATGTGGGTTTTTTTCAAATCTGCATGTTGTAACACAACCATAATAAAATACTTCAAAACTGTTTTTTCAGTTCGTATCCAGTCACTGTGTAGCTTTAATCCTTTCATCAAGTCTTTTTGTTTGAGTATTAAAACTTAATTCTTTAATATATGTTTTAATTTAAGCAGCTTTGAGATGAAAAAGTGTAGGCGTTTGTTTTGGTAGCTCTTACATCTATCCAAGCTAATAATTTTACTAGTTTTATTGGCTGGCAGAGTAATATCACTTATTAGCTTAAAGTACATATTATATATACACACACAATAGACTAATAAGCTTTTACTGCTATTTATGCAATAGATTTCAGATTTATGCTAACAACTGAAATATATATCTTTATAAAATATAAACCCATATTATTGTTTTATTAATGAAAATTTATCTTGTTAATACGATAGCCTGTTGATGTCATGTTTTCACTATTTTTCTTTATCCTTATTCTTACCATTACTTCTATCCTCATCATTCCGTCTACCCTCATGTTTACCTTTACATCTACCCACATCCCTATCTCTCTCTCTACCCCCATTCCTACCTTAACTTCTATGGGCACCCTAATTTTTCCCTCCACCTTCACCCTTACCTATTCTAGTATTTAGATACCTAATGTAATAGACTTTCATACTTCAACAGGGTGACAGTGGAGGGGGACTGGTCTGTTCTAATCAAGGCAGATACACTTTGAAAGGAATTTCTAGTTTTACAGGTCACTTGTGTGCAGTTGAAAACCGCCCCGCAATATTCACCAAAGTAGATAGATACTTGGGCTGGCTCTCTGACATTTTGAGAAACTCCACTCTTTAATGACAGACATTTAATAGGAAACAGTAACAGAGAGAATAAGCTTGTTTTTACATTGGTTATGTCAGAATTTTCAGAGTAATGCAATTATTACCTGGTTTTAAATCCATTATTTGTTGTATGATTTTATTATTTCATGTAGTAGATTTCATGTTCTACTGTTCTATTATTAGTTTATGTAGCAATATGTAAACATGTAGCTATGCAGGATTTTAATTTTTTTTTACATTTATTACTTTAGTAGACCAACTTTTTGACATTACCTTGTTTTTCTCTTTAACAAATATTTGGTGCAAAGCAATAAATTAAGAATCTGTGATGAAAACAAAAATAGTTGATAAGTAAAATCAACTGTAATACCACAACTCCATGTATTATTTGCTATATAAATGCTACATGTTAGTTTTTTATTAGACAGATTTATGAATATTACATAGTCTATAGATGTGTGGGTGTATCAGGTTTCACTGTTCTACATACTTTTGTAGTGTTAAGATTGCCCAGTAGTCCCTGTGGTGTAATGGTGAGCACCTCATACTAGCTTGCAACCCAGAGGTCTGCGGTTGGAATCCCGTGGAGAGAAATATTTTACAACTTTGAATGCCCTTAAATCATATAAAAATATGTACAGAATACTTTATTATAAAATAAGCATATTATATGAAGCCAATTGATGCAAGCCAGTATTACTGTAAAACTGTAAAACTACAACTCAAGTTGCACGAAGGTATTAATATATTGTGGCAAGTTTTATATTAAGCATAATAATTAAGCAGGTTATTCAAAATAACTTACAAGAAATTCTATGGTTGCATAAGAAAAGGTCAGTTTTATAGAGCAAATATTACAGACATATATAGTGGGAGAAACATCACCATCTTCTTTGGAGCTCTTAGTACTTAGCAGTGTTCCCACTCTAGTTCTTTATTTTCTTTATATTTGCTGTTTGCAGAAATCTTGTTAAATAGAGCTGACTTAAATTTCTATTTGCTGCTTGCTATATTGTCAATGTTGCAGCTGGCAATATAGCTTGCTTTTACTTATATAACTTATTTTCACTTACTAAATAAAACTTTCACCTATATAACGCGTTTTTGTGATGGTGATATAAACATGTGTATCATAATCATACATTAAACTACATTGAATGTACCATAGTTATAACTATAACAAGTATAAAAGTTTCCCCCTGCATGGAGAACCTATACTGTACTACTCAACCAAGTTTCAATGGCATTTGAAACGCGAGATTGTCATTTTCAAATGCTGAAGTTCCAAAAGAGCTTATAATGGCTCTGATAATGTTCTGATATCAAGAATTAAACCTTTCAGGTAATCTTAATGAGATTGCAGCTTGCTCTACAGCCACTTGTGCCCAGATAATTATGATTTTATAGGTGCTTCAATTCTTTAAAGTCCCTGCAAATTGGTAGTTAACCTTGTAATAGCTTAACTTCTTGTTTTATTTCTACACACCATGTAAATGGGCTGTAAATTTGTTGATAATATTCTCATCAGACAAACCAGTTGTAACTTTAGAGTCTGCTAAGGGGAGCAGCCGTGGTCTATAGGGGTTAGAGCGTTTGCCTAGTAAACAAAAGGTCATGGGTTAGAGCCCGGATAAAGGCCATTGGTGTTGTTAGGAAGAGCGTCCAGTCATAATTGCTCCTGTGCCTCATTTAAATCAGCCCTTAGATCGCTTTAACAAAAACCCTTTCCATCAGGAGTTTTTCACAGGTATAGCGATTATAAACTTGTGTGAGTTTTTTTTATAATAAAATGCTAGTTTTACTTCTCTAGACGTCTTTGTCTGACAAGTAAATATAATTCCTGGAATCGAATATTGTAAATAATTTTATTGTTGCAGTAGATTAGCAGGCCAGTGTCCCTGAGACTTTTGTTAATCATAAGCAAAAAATTCAACTTTAAAACAAATGTTCCATTGTTGGCAAGGCTATTTTTTAGTATTAAAATCTGTAACAATTAGTAAAATATAATGAGAGAAATTATGAACCACAATCCCGCTTTGCAACATCAGGGTTATCATATGGTGTATTATAATAAAAGTCTAAGCCCGGGATTATTGCATTAAAAATAGATATATTTTACTGTAATTATGCTTTTATTGTGATAAATTAATTGTGCAGTAACAGACAGTGTCGGATTACTGATCTGCTTCAGATCTTTCTTCACACGCTTTAAAAATCAAGTTTAAATATTTTTCAGCAATTTAATTGTTGTAGATAGTTAGTTTTCTGTACTTTCGTATCTGTAGATGGCTTAAAACCCAGCTGCAAGTTCTAATCAACATGCCAATCTATCACAAAATAAAGTATTCACAAAAAGGTATCACTGAAAAACGCTTTAACTTGACGAAATGCATTTATACAGCTGTAGCTTAACATTAAATATATTTTTCTGATGTACTGTCTACACATGGGTAAATCCCAAGTTGATCTAAAAATAAAACAATGCTAGCAGACAGCAAGCTTTTGAAAGTTAAATTATTTTCAGCATATAGGCGTTGGTTTTTTTAACTATTTTAATAAAAAGCTAGGTTTACGCGGTTATATCATAATACAGTACTTGCTATTTAAATTTGATGATATGTTGGGAAACAGCGTGTAAAGCTGGAGGCAATACTGCAAACACTTATCAAGCGGTCTTGTTTGTTGACATAGCCAATTATCAGTAGTCTTGAGTGCTACTCCAAACTTTTTACGGTAATTAAATGATTATTGCGAGATTGGTGTAATTGTCGATGTTCACACTTCTCTTTAGCTACCATGGTAGGAAGGATGTCTTCTGCTTGTACCTCCTCTAACAAAGACCTCTCTGCTATTATCTCACCGAAAGACAGTTTTAGTATCAGCGCTTTACTAGACTTAGAAAATCATCAAAAATCGCTAGCCAGTTGTGGCAGCAATGACTCATCTAAGAGGACTGTTAAACCTACGGCTGCCATCACCACAGCCGCTCCAGCAATCTCCAACACTGATACCAGTTTAGCCCATTTTAGTATGGGCCATTTTCCTTTAAATGCTGGGATTTTAGCTCTGCCACAGTCTACCTTCATGGAGCCAATTTACCGAACAGATTCGACGTCAAATGAAACCTGCTCAGCGTCAGCTCAACAAAGAGCACTTCTTCAATCTTACGCATTGGCAGCGCAGGCAGCGGCAGCAAATGCTATTTCTCGTTCATATTTGCCAATGTCAACTTTCATGCTTAGAGGTCAAATGGAAACATCTTCTGAATGGGGTATGTAGTTGCAGCTCATTGTATTTACTAAACAGCTGTATGTACAGAGCATACAGGAGTATTTTTGTAACCACAACATATATATTATATGCCTTTTCTTTAGAGCCACTCAAATATCAGTGCCATATAAACATGACATAACAGTTTTCGTACAGTCCTGATGACATAATGCTTAATACAATATCAATTAAATTGAGAAAACAATTACACAGAGTATTTTATTGTCAAAAATCATGAAAGAAGATTTCTGATTGGCTAAAAGCCATGATGGTAGCCCCTGAGTTTCACATACCATGTCACTGTTAGTAACGCCATAAATAGAAATTGTTAAAGCTGTAACATGGATTATCATATCAGTCCAAACATGTGTGAATACTTCAAAGATATTCTAAAATTGCCAATGTGTGAAAATAATTTTATTGATTTTAGTACAATAATCTAATATTATATGTTTGCTACCATTGCAATATCACCTCTTAGGATATTGTTGAATAGTATAATTATAGTTCTATCGTTTTCCTACAATATTGTTAATTAGGAATATTAATTTAGCAATTTGGTGATGATATGCAGCATTTAGCTATTATACATCCACTTAGCTGCTCCTTACTGTCAATACAAATTAATTTAGTATCCATATATGTAAGAGGCCATAATCTAATTGTAGATTGAAATCTAACACCATATCATATGCCAGCCATTAATACATGTCTCAACTAACACTCAAGATGAAACATTAATTTATCTACATAAAAAGTATAAATTACTGCTGATAATAATTTAATAATGGTAATGGAGCTCTATCTGAGTTGTTAGTCAACTGTTATATAGAGAGCACATTGCCTAGGGTGTCCTTTGTCTTCCATGGATAGCAGTGCTACTAGTTTGGTGTAGTGGGGCAGGTGCCCTACTGCTACACGTTAAAGTCCTTAAACTCTTAAATAACTTTTTGCTGTCCTATTACAGGGCATTGCTTCATTTCACACATATCTTTATGGACTCATCACCATTATCCCCCTAAGTTATATTAAAAACAAATGCCTTGTATGGCTCATCAAGTGTGTATCGCAGCTCAGTGAGAATTCTTGATGGTCGTAGATGATGAATGAGATACAGTGCACTTGATTGCGGTCATTAGTAATTTCAGATTTGTTATCTGAATTCAACCGCCAGCCATCCAGTCAGTTAGCCTACTTGGAAATGTCTTATTCATCATCTACTTATCTATTAATAATTATATTATGCTCACTCTTAATATTTATTATTTTAATTTTCTGGTGTGAGCGAGATTTATTTTAACAATTTTCCACTTCTTAGAAGTGTTATGGGGTGCCACCCGAGCACCAGAGGCTGGGGAGCTCCCTAGACAGCTTTCTGGTGCCTGTGCACTTGGGTGCTTATACATACCTGTCTCTATTCCCCCTCCCCTTTCTACAGCACACTCATACACACACAAAACACACACATAACACACACATAACACACACACACAACACACACACACACAAACACACACACACACACACACACACACACACACACACACACACACAACCATTCTCATCTTTAGTTTAAATGGCTTGATATTGAATATACTCAATATATTTTTTAAAAGTTTAAAACTGGTTTTAAAAGCTTACATAATGATATCAACTCTTCTATTTGAAAGGTAATTTAAGTGGATCTAAATCCAGAAGGCCTAGAACAGCTTTTACAAGTAAACAGCTGTTAGAGTTGGAAAAACATTTTAATCAGAATAAATATCTTTCACGACCCAAGAGGTTTGAAGTCGCTACATCCTTGCTTCTGACAGAAACTCAGGTGAGGCACTCTTGTAAACATTAGAAACTCAATTAAAATTTAATTAATTCTTTTAATCAAAAGTATATAAATAGTTTTAATTAAGTGACAGCTATAAGTTTAAAACTGTTTGATTATTAGATTTCTAGCTACCCCAGTGCTAAAAAGTCCTCTTGTGTAGTTTGTATAATATTGGTCATGTGCTATATACACAAAGTATAATAGCATAACAAATTCTTGTTTGCTAGAATTAGATGAAAGTGGTAAGAATTGAAATTCTACACTTATAATGGGATAACTTCAAATAAAATTTCAAACATCAATTGGATTTCCTTGAAAGTTAAATTATTATGAGAGGTGGACCGTTGTAGTAATTAACTTGGTTTTCCTGTTGCTAAGAATTACAAAATAAGAAACAACTTAAAATAGACCCATTGTATACTTGATGAATTTGATAAGAAGTGTAATTTATAATAATATCAAATATTCTGCGGAGTAGTAATGAGCTGTTTAAGTAGAGTGCATTTAGCTGCAGTACCGTATATTAGAGTGATTAGAATTTCAATGATTAGTGCACTCTTTTTCATTTAAGGAAGATAAAATAAAAGTAAACCTGGGGAATATTTAGCTGTAATTATGCCAATATATTTTCAACAAATATCTTCACCATGTTTAATGCAAGAGTGTGTTCTTTGCTCTGCGAGATAAGATTATTGTTGCCTTTTAATTGGTCAAAACTTGGGTGTAAAATACTAAGAGTAGCAAAGTGATTTCCATTACTGTTGGGTAAACAAATTACATATCACCTTTCCTTTCTTCGTGTTTACTTAAAACAGCAATTTGTCAAAAAATTAGAAGATAGTTGAAAACTTCAAAGGGCTTGTGGTAGTTATGGACTTGTTTAACTTGTTTACTCTCGCAGATAAAACTTCATTCTTAATTTATCATATAAAATGTTGTTAAAGTAATTTACCAACTGTGTTTACTTTGTGAATTACCGTAAAGAGAACAGAATCCTGAGAGATAACGTTCAAAGTTTAAAATATTTCTTCACAAATTATGACATTGAAAGCTTCACATCAAACTAGTTCATTTATATGAATATAGTATTTTGTCAGATTTAAGTTTTTTAGTCCCTCCAAATTTTATTCAAACTGTAAATCATTTTTAGCTCTACTTTGAGATGCTTGCAGAAGTATGTGTTTAAAAGGAACATTTAAAGCATATATATAAATTTTGAGGAATATATTAAAACTGAAAGTTATTGAATTTCATGGTGCAGTATTAGATACGTTTCGAAAAAAAATTCATTTGAACTAAGTTCAGCAGAATTATTATTAGTATAAGTTAAAATATTTCAAGTACAACTTTTATTCCTCAAAGGCATTATCTTCTCAATTTTTTCAACTTGCTTTACTTAGAATTTTTTATTTGCCAGCCACAAAAATCTTTATAAAATGTACATTTATAAATAAATTATTTTCATTCAACAAATTTTAAATTACTTATTTATTTGTGACTTGCTAGTTGCCACTGAGCAGTTGCTAGTTGCCAGTTGCTAGTTGTCAGTTGCTAATTACGGTGATGTGGAAAGCTGTTAACTGTAAGCAAAACAATAGCCAGGTGATAGTAGGAATAGGTTAGCAGGTTTTCTGAAATTCTGATTTATATGGTTATTATTTAGGAATTTTGTGTTATGATAATGGTATTAATCTGCAAATATCTGGAGTGTTTACAGGTCAAACAAAACGTGTAAGGTTGCTTTCAGTATCTATTTCTGGCTTCCCTCATTAATGAAGCACTATTTATATTTATGTTTATATTATATGGCAGTTAAAGCGGTAATGAAACCGGCAGTTTTATAAGTTCAAAGAGTAAATGCATGAATATCATGGAACTGATTTACTAACCAATCATTTAGCTTCTCTCTGTTTACCATCCAATCAGCTAAGATTTATCAGTTCACTGAAATGCTGGTGAAGGTTCAATGGCTCGGTTATTCAGGTTGTTTCCTACAGAAATAGAAATAATCTGCTATATTTTTGCAAATAACTTGATACATAAACAGGTCGACTAGTAGATTCAAAAGGCGTTCACATCTGTAGGTAGAATTCAAAGGTGGATTTTAGCATTTAACATATAATATTGCTATAGCGTGCCCTAGCTCACTGACTTTCAAATAAGAGATTAAAGGATGAATGCAATTATATAAAAACTACTGTTCATTTCCTAGGTTTATTCGTATGCCTCCTAAAAATATATCCAAAGGAAACTATGCATTTATTCATTCTAAAAACCATACAAGCTACAGATTCAAGGGCACATGTTACCTATTAGACCCATACAAATATGCCCAATAAATTTCATATAATGAATATCATTGGTATAATAACTTGTTTTCTGGGTATTTGTTACACCAAATCAACTGATTGCATGGTAATTTACTCTTTTTTGACAGTGAGTTTAAAAACTGGGCGGCTTAAAAACAACCTTATAACAATTTAAAAGCATATCCATGTAATTATATAATTTCTATGTATAAGTATAATTAATAGACCATAAAATGAAAAAAAACTTTTGTTCTTCATATAAAATAATATATAAGTTAATTTTTTCACCAAAAAAGATCAGTTCTTAATAAGTTTCATCCATTCATTTGGCCTCACCTTCATTTGTTTGTTTGTTTGTTGGTAGACTCAGTTTGTTCAACTCCAAGCATCTTAATCTCCTTCACTCTAAAGTTTGTTAACATCACTAAACAAGGAATAATTATTTACAGGCTGTGTGTAATTTTCAACTGCAATTTTAGTTCAATGCATTTGTGTTTTAAAGGTGAAAATATGGTTTCAAAATCGCCGAATGAAATGGAAAAGAATGCTGAAAAATGGGGAGACAGTTGATCAAGACGAAGAATGCGAGTTCAGGATGCAGAGAGATTTATGAATAATTATTGAGGAAAATTGAACCGTTGTGTTGAACACCTTCAAAGCACCTGGTGCAGGGTGTCAAAATATTCTATGTGTGTCAGCATCAGGAGTGCATCGGGAGAACTCTTGTGCAGAAGGAAAGATGCGTATTCACTTTATACTGCGTTACAATCATACATGCATGTAAAGAATAATAATCTCACGGGAACAGCTTGCAGATTTTCTCTTCAGTTCAACATGCTGCCTTTTCTCTTTAATGACACTTCCCTGAGAATAATTTTATGAACTTTACAAACTGTCAAAATTATTTTTAGTAGCAAACATGTTGAGCTTACTATGAAATCAAAACTTTAATGCTTCAATTTATTTTGTCAGTAGATATAGAATGCTTTTATGGATCTTTTTTTTTACTAACGGAAATACAAGAATTGCATAGGTTAGTAATCTACCAAAGCATTGACTAACCATTTATTTTTAGCCACAAATAAGTATTTCTAAACCTGCTGACTGAGTAACATGAGGCAGCAACAGTTGCTGATTAGTTTTCTAGTATCAAATTATTAACTAGTTTGCAGCAAGAGTTTTAGCCATATGACTTACTTATTCATCATGTACCATATATATGTTACAAAATGTTTTATATTTATATATACTTTTATTTGCCAAATCAATTATATTATTGCTACTGATGGCAAATGAATATGAATATTTGTCATGAAACTTATCTTTTTGTTAAAAAACAAAATAAAACAGAATTTGGTGATGTTGTTTGGACAATGAGTTTGCTTTACGTTTAGTACATGTATATCCATGCTGGAAATGGAGAAAACATGAGCCTTTAAACAACATTTACATCTGTTGAGTGAATTCCCCATATTTAATTTCATTTTTATATATCTTTAATTATAATGCACACACACACACATACCTATATACAAAATACGTATTATACAAACATATGATACAAACATATTATACACACATATTATATACAGGTATTATATACACATGTCAATATACTGGCATATAAACACATGGGTATATATGAAACCATATTTTAGTTTAAGAGCTTTACTAAAGTTTGACTTTTTAATATTAGCAGGTAATCTTTACTGTCTCTAATAATAATTGTAAAATTTGACATGTTAAACAAACTCTGTGATGTATAGTGATTGCTGAAAGTGTTTTAGTTTAGTTTATAAGTTTTAGTAGAGCAGCATAGATGGAAACATCAAAACAGTTATAGATTGAGTCACAAGCTGGTAATATGTTGATGGATTTACTACATAAATTGATTGTACTAAAACTGCTGTAGAATCTATCATTTTTTAAGTTCATTAAATTATAATAAAGTTTGTAAATGTGTTTTGCCATGGCTTACAATATAATGTAATATATATTATGCCATTAATAAGTTTTGTCTTTCGAAGTTGTCTCCTTTTTGTGAAGTAATTAGAAATTATACATGTTGCGTTGATATGGAGTTAGTGGTGCGGAACTAAAGTTTATGAATGTGACAGAATGCAGCTGCAGAAGCTGATTGATTCATTTCTCTCTAAACTGTGCTTCTTACCGACTATTACTGTTTGGTACATTAACCACTGAATTCATAATTACTCCCTGCCCTACTTAAATAACATCAATCTTTCACAATTCACTAATATGCATCATTAGTCTTACAAAAATAACACATAATTGGCTACTATTTTTGCACAATATAATTAAATGAAATTCTCTTTAGTGTTTTCCGTTGCTATGATTTTAACCCTCAGTAAGAGAACTGGTGAATCTATTTTCAATGTTTTATTTCAAGTTCCTTGCAGCTAAAAACTTAACTAAAACTTGCAACATGCACACTACTTTATAGTAGTCATGAAATTAAATTATTAAATAATTAGTAAATCTACAAAATGTACAAATTTAATACAATATTTAATAGCATATACAGTTTGTAAATAAAATACAAAAACATTGGCCGGAATTCTCCACAGTTTTTAACAACTGCATTGTCGTATTATAACATAACAATAATTAAAATAACTTAAAAATAAAATAAAAGAATTGTTCACATCAGTAAATCACACCAAATGTCAACTGAGTGCCAGGCATTTGGTTTGTAGGCTGCAGCCTTGCTCACTGATCTACCAGTGAATATCACGTTCAATAATCCACGGAAGTGAACACACCGAAGTAGCGTTACAAGTGTTCAGGGATACCTTTCAGCTGGTGTAAGTATGATACATAAGTGACCACTGGGACTTGGTATTAATATTGGTGTTTAAATCTTGCAAACACTAATCCACTGGCTGTTGTTTAATGCTGGTTAACCATACAAGTTGATGATTAGGATACAGGCAGACCAATTCTCATGAGATAATCCTTCACTATAATGTTCTTGCATCCATCTATGACTTTCTTGATGTTGCTCTTATCTACTGCACACGTGTAATGGAACTCGTAACATCGGAACTCACTGTCACAGTAATGCAGTGTTCCATGATGCTTCTTCTCCACCTTGTCAATAATTTGCTGCAAAAATAATTATTATTGTATAAAAACTAGGCAAGTGAATGTGAAACTTCAAATTTTGTTTTACCAATGCAGACCCGGTTTTCATGGTGAAAGTCAAACAGTGTATCAGTAGTTCAAATGGGTTGTTGTTTCAGAAATTAAATGTAAATGAAGAGTTTTGAAGTTCTGAGTTAAATGAAAAGAGATTCGATGCTCACCTTGAGCAAATATTTCATGTATGTGGCTGCTTTTATCACTTCATCATTCATTTCAGAGTAGAGACTGGTGTTGGATATCTTCTTAGTGAGTTTAGACCATTTCCTTCCCAAACTAGACTGGTTATCATTGTGATCTGAGTCTGGTGCCGGGAACGCCTCGCAAAAGTTCTTGCGATCTTGATCTAAAGAGAATAGAAGGAAATATTTAGTACAAATATCATCTTCCGTGTGACTGTGCGAAACATAATAGGCTTATAAATGTGCATTTAACTGTTAAGTACACATAATGTGCTTCTAGCTAAATATATAATGAGTCACCAAATTTGAAATTATATAAACAATTAAATTTAACCGTGTAAAATAATTTATAGGCCGTAAAAAGATATTTATCTATGAACTGATCCATTTACTACTTACCGGTGATTTCGAATGAGTCATAGGGGTTTTCTGCCAGGATTTCATGCAGACGTTGATATATCTGACGGTCATATTCACTGTGACTCGGGTTTGTAGAATTTTCATGTGCTTCATCTTTTATTTTTTGAAGGGCTGCTGAGAAGTTAGCTCCCCTTTCTATTTTCTCTTTCAGAATGTCAATCTTGTTCATGAAGGTTAGAATGGACACGGATCGTAGATATCTATTAATAGAAAACAACTTTATGCAATCAGGAATTCTTAACATATAATAAGTACGACAAATTGCGGAAATAAGTGATGGAATTGTTTCTATCTTAATTTTTCCAGCACCTTCCGTTTATATATACTAATTTATACTCATTGCTTTTTTAAATCTGACAGATAAAGGTATCTCTTTAACATGCCAAGCAACACATTAATTATATTAAATTACAAATACTTACTTGGTAGTGATGACCTGGTAGAAGACCTTTAATGATTCCAGTAGTCGGTTAGTCTGACTATCTTCCCTCAGTGTCTGATCAAAGCTACTAATATCCTGGACAAAGAGAACTGCAGTCACTTTGTCAAACAGAGTTATCCACTTTCTTCGTTCTCCTCTTTGTCCACCAACATCGAGAACTTTAAAGTGTACAGGTTGTCCTCTATTTTCATGTGAAGCTGAGAATCTGGTTTCTGTGATGGAGGTGGTCATCACTCGACATCTTAAGACATCCTGTTCAGTTGGTATATATTCTTCCTGTCTGATGATCTCAATTCTTTCGAAGAAGCTAATAACAAAAATGATTTGTAATTATTAGAAAAAGACTTCAATAGAACAATAGATAAGCTTAGTTGCTTCTTATAACAATAAAATAGATTGTAATAAGAATTCGTTGAATAACAATAAAAAAAACTGACTGATGCAAATAAAATTGATAAGCTTATATGACTTACTAGGCTGCGCAATCCAATAACTGGTATTCGTTGGAACGTGAGTAAGCCATTTTTACTCCATCATCTTGCCATAGGTTAGTTATGTCATCAAAGAATTCTGGAGATGATAGAAACCTTGAGTTTAAGATATCCTTAGAAGTGAGACTTGGGTTACACACTTGAGAGTTACTTAAAACTCTTTGAGCTCTTTCCTTTGCTGCTGGACTGCTGAGAGGAATGTTAAACTCTACCATGGCTACCAAGATGGCCTAAAATTACACAAAGAACATTGTTATATAAAACAACTCTCCTGCTATAACCAAAGTAAGAAAGAAGGCTAAATGTAAATATGATGTGTATAAGTTGATAGATGTAATATTTGTAAACTTACCACCATGCTGTCAAATATGTTCTGGCGTATGTATGGTATTCTGGCACATTTCTCTCTACAAAGTTAGACGACAATTATTCATCATGCATAAAACATGATATCATATCAAATATTTCATAGTTTCTCAACATTTTCAACATCTCAGCTGCAGTAATTCTAAGAACAGTACTTACTGTAGATCAAGTGCTTCGCCGTGTATCAACTGCATCTGTTTTATAAGGGTACTTTTTCCTGCTTCCCCTGGACCTGAAGCAAACATTCCACACCAGTTCAATACACGATTATCTCAGTCTATTTAAGTAGTTGATGAACTATCACAAAATATTGTCAATTGTTTTAAAGTAGTATGAATAAAATGATAACAAGTTCAAGAGCTATTTATATCCCTTGCTTTATCTCGTGACACAATTACCAGCTAATAATGTCAAGTTATTTATGATCATATTGCAATGTCATAAATCACTAGATGCTGTTGCTGAATTTAACAACTCACCTAACAGTAACAGTTTAATATATTTCTGCTCGTTTTTCCAGTCTGATCGGATTTTTCGGTCAATCTTAGCTGATCTTATTTTAGCAGCTCTAGCCACAGCTGCCTCCGATGTGTTTGTTTCTTTACCTAAATCAAGATGAATATTCATTAGAACACCATGACTCCAGCTAAGTTTAATATCCAAGTATATATCCAGAACTGCGTTATGTCAGTAGCTTATTCTAGAAGATTCCCCAGCTAAAACACTTACCAGCTAAACCTAATTTAGCTTTCAATCGTCTGCACTGTTTCAACATGGTGCTTGTGGGAACTGTAGGCATTGATGAAAAAAATATACAACTATACACCTAATGCTCGATACAGATAACTACGTCCTTCTCTACTGTTTGTTCACTCATTACTAAATAGTGATTGAGGGTCAAACGCTTTTATACTAGCCACTGATGGGACTTATTGGCCAATCAGATGATGTTGCCTGCAACACAGAGGGCATTCATTACTCCCTTGCACACTATGTTTATTCAACTTTAACCAGTATTTCCGCCTCAACTAAACTGCATTATGCACCACAAGGCTTAAGCTCTAACCAACCAAATTTTTTCACACTCATGAAACTTAGTTTGAACTATGGCGCATAAAGTTTGTTTCATAAATTATTATGGCAACCTTAGGCCAGGTAATTGCAATTTTGTTGTGCCGCTATGCTACATTATTATACCACTGCACTCTACGCCTATGCTATTAGTGCATAGCAGCTACCATTATGATACTTAGTAATAAGAAATGGCAAAAGCTGACTATGTTTATTAAACTGCTTCATTTCATTTTGTTCAGCTCTTAGTGTGTGCTATGTACTAAACTACAAGGTCTATATTAAACCATCTATTGCTGACCAATCGTGAGAAATAGGGGTTTCGCCAATTTAAATATAGATAGTTTAGGAATGAAGATTCAATTCATCTGTCTTAGATTCACAGAATATAACCTTATGCTAATCTTTTTTCTATTCTATAAACTGCTTTTACATTTAATTGACTTTTTCACCCTGGAGAAGACCTCTTGGTCTCTAGAGTTGTGTGTATTATTAGCCAGTTGTGTAAACACAATTATATGAAGTTCATATATTTGTAGACGTGGTACCCTTTGGGCAAGACATTTGCAATGAGCTATTTTAGGCAACTGTTTCAATGATTTCACATTGTGTGGCTGTGAATAGGGTATGTGTTAGTCTACTACATATATGTGATATAGTCACTTGGTAGTAGATGTAATGTGCAATGCCTGGCACAGACAGTCCTGCTTTATTATGACAAGTCTGTGGAATTAGAATAGCCTTGTTTTGAAAAGTGTTCAACAGAGTAAATAACAAACATGCGTTTTCAGCTGTCATCCAAGCAAGACTGAAGAAGTGTATAGAGAGTTACTCATGACTGTTGAAACATGGTGTCTTTCTAAAAACCTAAACTAATTATAACCACTTTCTTGTTTGGAGTTTCACCTTTGAACTATTAAGGATGTTCTTGATAAACTAAATACAATCTGTACCAACCAACCAATCACACCATGCAGTTGCGTGTCTTCGAGTAATATCGCACTGTCTTTGTTTGCCCATCTAGTATCCACCCATGTTAAGAATGTCCAAACGATGATAGAGCAGCAACTAATTACATTCCTAGCAAATGTCACATAACAACACACACCAGCCTGTGCGCTATCAATAGATAGGTATAGAAACAAAGCTAACAACATGTCAAATTACTGATTGTATGTGCCACTGAGTTTCAACTATGACAATGTGCCACACGTCACACGAATATGTGATGTGATGGCATCCCACATACTTTTCATTGTGTGTGTGAAAATGACAGTCTTAGTATGAATTAGAAATGCTGCATAACAAAACACTTCTGTGAATAAATAACTTGGCTGATATGAAGGAGTAAATGGGCCCTGATATTGTGGTGATTAGTCAGATCTGTAAGCCACTGTGAGTCAGTCCTAAGTGTCTGAGTCATCACTCTGTCTAGGAGAGAGATGCTAAGTCATCAATTATGATTAAAATACCATTCACTACTTGGCTGTAGTCAGCCTATTACCTGTGGGTAGCCAATAGCAGACCAGGATTACAATAAATGAGCTCACTCTTTTAATTATCAGTCTTTATACTATTTCCTTATTGTATTACTTTCTCTGCTTAAGATTCCTTAATGAATCAGATTATTCAGTGCAGGGGTTGTAAAATGGTGTAACAAACCAAACGAGAACATATCTTTGGATGTCAGTGAAAACACAGAGCATATTGGCATTGATTATATGCTTATGAAAGAATGGTTTTATTTCAGGTTGCTTCATAGCATTTCACAATCTTAACAGAGTCTCTACACAAGCTTAGGAGCTGTTTTTGTTTTACAACAGGATATACTGCTGCTGACGAAAAGACAAATAGGGCAGTGAAGTGGTTGATACATGAGCGACATAAGCATTTACATGTGCGACTGAACAGTAATTACTTGTATTTTTTGCTGATACTAAAAGTCTTGTTTTTATGAAACAGCTTCAGGGAACAAGGAAAGCTCTGTGCATTGGCCTGTGGCTGTTCTGCCTACAGTTGAAATATTCTAAAACTTTAAGGATCTTCAACAAACGATGGATGGTCGCCAACCATCCTTTAATTCACAAACACACAAAAAACCGTGTTACCATCTTGGAATGGTCGCAACAAGTGGGGAACTAGGCATTTTAATTTTTTTGTTTTTTCAAAAACCTGAGTTGTTGCCAAAAAGAGTATAAAAATATAAAGTGAACTAAATAAAAAAAGAGATAAATTACATTTTTTGAACACGAAGTTTTATTGCTTGTATTTCTTTTTTCCTGTTGCAATAAGTATGCGTCTAAATTATAATTGATGAAGTTTTTTTGGTCATAATGATATGCATCCTGTCCGTGTAAACGTGTTACTGGGCGAAAGCACATGTGTATTTTAACACAATGAATATACACATGTGCATAAGCATTCCGTTGTATAACACTATATACTATTTTGATATAAACTAAATGCAGTCTAATAATCTAGAGCATGTTGAAACATTACATTAACTAATATTACATAATAAATTTATGCTCTTCCTGATTATCATGCATTTTAACTTAGCGCAGGTTCCTAGCTATTCATATATTATATAAAAGCTATTTTATAACTACATACTCATTCTGGATTCTTTAGTCAAGTGAAGCAGTTTCATTCATTTATCATTCACCCTTTCTTTGGTAATTAAGTTACAACACAACACTGTATTTCTGGAAGCTGCATAGGTCAGTCAGCTTTCTAATGTGTCACAGCACTGACTATCCAGTTTCACACCACTGACTATTCAGTGTCACAGCACTGACTATCCAGTGTCACAGCACTGACTATCCAGTGTCACAGCACTGACTTTCTAGTGTCACAGCACTGAATCTTCAGTGTCACACCACTGACTATCCAGTGTCACACCACTGACTATCCATCGTCACAGCACTGACTCTCCAGTGTCACAGCACTGACTCTTCAGTGTCATGCATTAACGAATTTTCAGTGTCATGCATTACATTGCAGATTCTCCCGCCCACACCCCTAATCTAATTTAGATCATTATTATAACTAATATAAAAATAGATGCTTATATATTTTTCCTTTGAGATAAAAATCAAGTTGACTAGTCATAACATGTTTGCACGATGTTCATTTTTATGACTAATCCTCCATGCCTACATATTGTGCTATAAAAATCTAATATACATTCACACTAGATTTCTCAGCTCAACTTGACAAAGTAAACATATTAATTTAAATAAATGGCAATTATTAGAACACTATAAAAGATTTATACCCTTTTAGTATATATACTTTTTTGTTTAGGAATGTGAGAGTGTAAATATGTCTATAATCGCAATTTATGTTTTGGTTAAACTAAGACGTCTTGAAAACATTATCATCCTTTGCTTATAAAATATATTAATCATTTTAATAAACATATCTTTCATCAGTGGTAAATTTTATTAAAATTCACCTGCACTAATAGTTCCCAAGGTTCTTTTACCTGATTGGTAACAGCCGGATATTAAGCAATGATGTTTCTTTAACTGTCAGCCTATCAATATTTTGAGGTTACACAGGCCACTAAGGGGAGCCAATATTGCTACTAAACACCTATTAGTTTTGTTTGATCAACAATTTACTTTATCCATGTAAACTATTAATAGAGCTCGAATCTACCAGTAAACAGTTAAACAAACTCCTAAATTAAAATATTTCATCTTGTTAAGATGTAAACAGTTTGTTAAGATAAAAGTCTAAAAATAGACGAAAGTCTAGTTTCTTCTGCTGGATTTACAAGACACTTTTTAAGGAATAAATTGTTGGCAGACACCACCACTAGGTTAAAAGAAACTCCATTTTTATGTCTTCATGATTAGAATGAAGTTTTCTATAGACACCCATGTCATTAATATATTTACTTTGTAGCTATTTTAAACCAGTTTCAAAGCTAAGTAAAAACCCACCATCGAAACAAAAACATCATGGTTTTAATTAAATTTGTTTCAGTTTCAATATTTGGTTTTTAAGTTAGCAGCATCTATTCTCTTAAAATCTGAATTTACAAATACTGTCGAAATTAAAGTAACTTTTTGCTGGAAAAAACTTTGATGAGCTTCCAATATCATAGTTCAAAAATTATTGACAAAAATAGATCTATCATTTGCAACAGGTTGTCATGTGCTCATGTGTCATGCTCACCACAACACAGTTTATCTTGAATTGATCAAATAGTTCAAAGGGTCATACCTGAAGGTCGAACGGGTGGATTTGAAATCTGTGATGTCACACGTTCTTCGTAACTCGTCACTGATGTCTCCACATCCATTTCTATGGAGCTGCTAACTGATGCGTGTGATGAGTTAGATATCGTTGATCTGCACTTCTTCCGGCATTGTCTAAAGCAACTGATCAGCGCGTACATTCTACTAGGTGGTTAGTGCACAAGTAGGGGCTAATTTCTCGCAATTTATTAATATAGGGAATAATTTAGCAACATGAAATCTGTAGATATTTAAGTGCTATGTAAACAGTTTGCTAGATAGGGAAAATTATCTCAACTGTATTTGACATTTATAATAGCAATAACGAAGTGATTCCTTATTATTGTTTGCCTTAGACTGCATTACACTGCTGATAAATAAGATTAAAGACGGAAATTTTGAAATCTATTTGGTAATACTGCATGGTTGCAACAATGAATAAATTTAAAGCAAAATGTGGGCCTGTATAGTATTGGTAGTTTCTTTAAAGTATCTCTGCCACCCTTCATTTATGCAATATTAAAATACCTATATATATCCTAGCTATCCAGAGCCTAACCAAAACCTCATCAGCATGAGCACAAACTTTTTTTATAAAACTGATATGCTTGGTCATACTCTCTCTCTTCTTCAGGTTGTATTAAACTGACAGCCCAGGTATAGATGAATATTCTAATACTACGTAAATAGAGTGAGTCAAGGATGCTTTAAGTATTTTTCTGAAATTTAAAATAAGAAATTAGTCCTGTCTAGCACCTGAACACAAAAGTATACCTTTAAATCAGATAAGTTAACTTTAAAATTAATGCACAAGTACACTATTTAAAAATAATAAAAACCACTTCTGGTAAAGGAGCTTTACTTAGATTATAAATGTCATTGACCTTAAAGAAACCAGGCCATCTATTCTGTTATAAAATGTGTGTGGGCAGGTAAAACAAATGTCTAAAACATTTATATAATTTAACTAACTGGGTCTCGGATCTTAGTTCATAGCTAAGCTCGAGAGACAATTGATAGACAAATCTGATGAGTTAAAACTATCTTAGAATAAAATTATAATCAAAACATTAAAATAAAAGTAAGAGACGACAGTAAATTTAAAGTTTATGTATGCTTCAAAGTTTGTAAGTGTTTTATATGAAAAATATTCTGAAACAAAGCTGTTACTGCTGGCTTATAACACTTTATGTATAGTGCCCATGCCAGCCACATTGTAAGCAACTAAATATTTTAAACATTTTACTGAGAGGAAGTTGGCCAAAATATTGAATAGGTGGGCAATGTATTAGATCTAGCACATTTTCAACTAGTATTAATTATTTAGCTAAAAATATCCTTGTCATTCTTCACAGGTAGATTATTGTGGTCAAACTCCTATTACTAACTCACAAACTAAACATCATTATGACAGGAAATTTGAGTATTCAAAACCAAATCCAATTTCTAATCATTACGGAATGCTATCTGGAAGTTCCTCAAAGTGCTTGTCAGAACTCATTACACTTGGACTATCATTTATTTTTGTAACAATTATGTGGAAGTACTCAGCACCATGGCAACCAAACAATCAATTTTGTAAATTATGCAAATAATGAGTTTTTAAAAGTGTTATCTATACCGCTGATGGGCAAAGTACTACAACTGAGCAGCTTTGACTTGCAGCAAAACCAAGTCTAATAGTTATACTCTGCGACATTATGCACTAAAAGTAAATATGAGCTTTATATTACTAATAAGGTTTTTAAAAAGTGCCTGGATCATACAGGTCTACCTGATAAATACTAATTGCGAGCTTGGAAATCTTTATGATGAGTCTGATTATAGAAATAAGCATGTTTAAGCTTATTATGACTATATAAAGTCTTTTTAATGGAGGTGTGTATAGTTTCTAAGCTTCTTCCATATTATGCATGCAACTGGTTGAACAAATGGTACAGCTGTTACCAAATAGACATTAGAAAGTTCTGTTACCTATACAGTTGGCAGGCTCCAATATTACCATGGAAACAAGATTGACACGCACTGTGTTGCAAGCAAGTATTTAGTATTACGGCTAGTAGAAGATGGCGGCGCTAAATGCTAGAGTCTTGGGTCTCACTCTGATAATTGTGAGTGTCTGGTGCGAAGATCTAGATGGAGACGTGCTGTCTGGAGGGTGGTTGCCAGCAACTGTTGATGACTCTATGAAGTACTACTCCAACTTATGTAACATCCCGAAAATAAGAGCGACAGACATGACAAAGGAACTTTTCGAAAAAGATTTCAAGACTAAACCTTTCATTCTCACATTTGCCAATGGTGCGAAGGATTGGGTGGAGACTGAGCATTGGACGCTAGAGAGTCTGACTACTGTGTACCATGACTGGGTTCTGGGAGCAGGAAAGTCCTTAGATATTGTGTATAATGGTGGCAAAGGAGATACAAACAGGACTTTCAGTGAATTTGTTGAAGAGATGCGAAACAGGGAGGTTCCAGCTGATGACTTCACGTAAGTTTAGTCTGTGTTTGAGTTGATCACCTGGTTGAGCGAAGTATAATATTTCTACGAGAAATTTTAATGAGTTTTCAATGATGTTGAACATTATGAGCAACTTTATATCAAATTATAGCTCTATCAAATTTAGCATTTAGATTTGGGTCATTTTACTTAATTTAGTACACACTGGAAATCTCCAGTTTTTAGCTATTTTTTGCAATATAGCTGCTAATGAACAAGGTATTTTGCCCAAAACTAGTTAAATGTCAATCAACACCCATAAATAATCAAGGTTCTTTTTAATTTTAATTGATTTTCCATGTTTTTTCCTAACTTTTCAGCTACTTTTGATGGCAGACCGTTACGAAAAAACCGTAACGGTCTGCCATCAAAAGTAGCTGAAAAGTTAGGAAAAAACATGGAAAATCAATTAAAATTAAAAAGAACCTTGATTATTTATGGGTGTTGATTGACATTTAACTAGTTTTGGGCAAAATACCTTGTTCATTAGCAGCTATATTGCAAAAAATAGCTAAAAACTGGAGATTTCCAGTGTGTACTAAATTAAGTAAAATGACCCATTTTCAAATTTTAATTCAACACAGACATTTTTCAAACTGCCTCTGCAGAGTTTGCAGAAATGAGAGTTTTGCGTAGATGGAGCTTGAAACCGATAAACTTTGACTTGAATCTGTTTAAACCTTGAAACAGTAGTTTTTACATCATTATATCATAGCTCAAGACTACTTGAGACTACTTCAGCATAATAATAAATCAGTGTAGGAGCAAAAATTGACCTACAGCAGCATTCCCAAAGGCCAGTGATCATGTGTGCAGCTTGTTGGACACTGGGCAACGGCCTTGTCTGTAGATTAATCTAACATTGCAATACCACAAAGAGTGTATCGAGAGGCTACTTGATGATAACCTATATATAAGATAAAAATGTCCGAATTTATAACCTTGAAGCACTTGTAATCTTGCTAAAGGCACAGCATGTGAATTCTAGGAATTCGCCCACGCATTGAACAATACAGTTATAGTCTTTATACAAACTTTGGTCTAAAACAGCGAAATATAGAGGATTTCTGTTTCCTGTGAAACATAGTTTGGTTAGGATTCAGGCACCGAGTTGAGAACAACTTGCCTTTAGCATCTATGTTGACATTTTGTAATCTTTCAACAGTTTTTCAAAGCACACAGCATCGGCAGCAGGTAATTGATGTTAATCTATAAGTTCATCGGTAGGTTGCCACAACCTTCCCCCCCCTCCTTCTTCTGTAATACTGAGCATAGGATAGAAGTTTTACTCTAAATCTGTTTAACCGTTTTGCTACAGTTAGTTCTTATACATAATGAATACTAGCTAAATGGCAATAACTTTGATCAACTGACTCGGGGTTATAGTCTTTGCATGTCTGTAATCATGACTACATCTGGTGTTGTGGTTAGCTGACGGCAATGCCTTTCTCTAAAATATTTTTTTTCTATCTTTTCTCTTCAAAAATGCTAGAAATTAATGCTGTAGCTCTTATAGTACCTTTTACTGTTATAAACTTTGAACTGTCGAATTCATTTCGCAAGTTTCTTTTTTACGTAGGCCAGTGTGATCAGTGAAATATTGCAGATAGCTCAGAAATGATCAATGCCATCTTTGCACAGCATTAAAGAAATACCCAAGGGATAGCGGATTTTGTAGAAATAGTTAAGTAGATATCAACTGATAATCACAGAATTGAACCGTGTCAACAATGCTGACCATCAGAACAAATAATAAAGATCTATTAATTAGTTCGAAATAGATATTTATAGAGCAGCAAATTGTGTCTTCTAATAGAACGTAATGTTGCAACTGATCAGTGAATGAACCAGGCCATCAATTTCTTTATATACCCTGTAGAAAATAATGAGTTGGTGAAACAATGAAATTGTTTCCATATTAAACTAACATGTAAAATATGATAAGTTTTTACACTCTGACGAATTATTCAAAGTTTTAGTTACGTTAGCTGGAACATATTTTTTAATATTCTCAGTCTAGCATTACAGAAGTCATTACTATATTATACCAGTTTACAAGTTGCTATAATACCACCTTCAAAGTTTCCTTCTGGCAGTAAATTGTTTTGGGTTTCTCAGAGTCGTAACTCATAAATATCTTAAGGGATAGAATTTTGTATGGACTGCAACATTGCATATGCACACTTATATTATTGAAATTCATTTGCAATGCACAACTTTTTGAAGAATGGAATTGCATACTTCAAATGGTACCAACAAAACAAAATTTGACTATAGATTGCCTTTTGGTAAATCAAGTTGGGAGAAACAAGGTGATGAACCAGCAATACGTGATATCATAACCCAACAAGACTTAGAGAATTGGGTACCCAATAACTTCGACGTAGCAGCACCATTAACCACTCAGTGTTGTAAGTTTACCAGCCAATTTGCTGCAAGCTATTAACATCACTCAAATTCCCATCTATTGCATCGTAAAGCTTATACGACTACATCAGAAATACCTGTGACAAGGTGCCTATGCCTATAGTGCTAGTGAAAGGACACCAGCTAAATGTTATACACACTGATTCTTAGTAAACTCTCAGAGGTATGAAATTTACCAGGCAACTTATTCTGTGATGTCACAGAGTTGCCGTGTTTAGCATTTCTTGGAAAGTCAGCTTTCTTTTGCATCAGATTTAATTGGATTAGGAAACGTTCTATATGCTACGCTAGATGCTATGCTGTATTATACTATATTATACTATACATGCTACAGTGAATGCTACAGTGAATGCTATGCCAATCTACACTATGCTACATTACACTAGAAGCTATACTATACTATATATCACTGAATGCTATATGCTACATCATGCTATGCTATACAATGCTACAGAAAGGTATGCTATACTATAAACTCACGCAAGTTTCCAGTCACTATCCCTGTGAGAAACCCCTGATGGAAAGGGTTTTTGTTAAATCAGGCTAAGGACTTGGTCAGATGAGGCACAGGAGCAATTATGACTGGATGCTCTTCCTAACATCACCAATGGCCTTTGTCGGGGTTCGAACCCATGACTTCGTGTTCACTAAGCAAATGCTCTAACCCCTAGACCACGGCTGCTCTCTAATGCTATGCTATACTATACTATGCTATAATGTACTTTACCATCCTATACATCATTTATTACATATTATAATGTAAGCAAAGAGTTCAAACAGCTCTGTATCTTAGTTACTGCCACAACTACAACGGCTGCTGTTGAATTGATGCTGTTGCTGCTCTAAAAAATTCATATAACAAAGTATTTATAAGTATCAAATTCTAATTTGGTATTATATAAGAAAATTTGGTATCCACACAAAATATTACGTAGACAAACAACCATTAGTAAACATAGGAGTATTTTTTTCTTGCTTATAGACCACATCTGTTGCCACAAACCATTTATAGACTTCATCCACCATCTAAACTCTTGTTTATAGATCATTTCTAGGCTACACTCAACAGTTAAGCATATTCTGTTCATAGACTATACTTTATAGAGTGTGTCTGTCATCTTTAACCATTCAACCAACTATTTCTGCCCCCTCCAGTTTCTCACACATAATAACTCAAACAATGGTTAGCTCTATCAGCAACTCCATTGCTGAAACGGATACTGTCTGCTAGAAACAGGTGTGTACTTTGCTTTTCTGTCTCGTCTTTCAACAGGTTTTCTAGTGACCATGTAGACTTTGTATATTCTCTGTGTGTTTGCAGCTACGCTGACTTATTATACTTATACCGCAGCATGCCAGGCTGATGTGATGATAACAGTTTGTATATATTCAAGTGTGAAAACAAGTGTTTTATCCAACCTATTTGTTCTGCTGACAGATGATAGTTGAGACATGTGGCAAAAAGTTGAAAATTGAATTCAAAACATTTCTGGCAGTCATGCTGCCTTAGAGTGACTTTGTGTCAGCGAGGAGTACAAATAGCATGTCTGCATGACTTACATCTGTCAAAGACACCAAAGTTGCATCTTGATTATTAACCCACCATGACCTGTAGCAGCTAGAGTAGAGCAGCTGTAAGCTCCTAATACATTTACTATTTTTAGCTAAGATTATACAGAGACATGCAAGCTTACTTGTGATACACCTAACAAATTTCGCAGTAAATAGGCAGACTACATAAGTCAGCAATATACAATCAAACTATAGATTATACTGAAACATATGTATTACTATTTAGTACTTTGACTTTTAACAATAAATAAAATAATTTAAAAAATGAGTGTAATTTATAGTAAGATACTCAAAGCCAAATTTTTTAGCAATCATTTTTTAATTCAAACAACTTCAGTGTAGCACTGAATGAGTTGATACAGCAGCTATGCTTGTGCACATTGTAGTTCAATTATCACTATGAAGAGCACACTTGTATGTAGAATACACAACAGGTAGTACATGTTGCTATTTTTAGCACAAGCCTACTCTATTAGTAAACTGAGAACAGGGCAGGGTGTGTGTGTACAGAGTAAGCTTACAAATAAGTGATTATAAAAAGTTACAATAAATAATGAAAGTGATTGTACTAGGCAGAGAACACTCTCTTGTATAGAATGTTCCGGGTGTCATCTCATTCACTGAAACTCTATGAATTGGGATGCTGTATCAGCTGACAATGCATTGGCTGTGTTTGTAGTGCACACTGCTATAGTATTGTTGTTTCGTATCAACATTCCACATCCTTGCACCCCTCGAGCTTTGGGTCAGCACCCGCTGACTTCTCTAACCAACTTAGTTGTAAATAAAGTCAGCAATACAATCCACCTATAGATTATACTGAAATACCTCACGCTATACAAAAACGTTTATTCTTTTCAAACACAATTAATTCATAGAACTGCTACAAGCTGTTTTATTGTGGAAGATGTTGCGAAATGGTATTGGCTTGAGTGTTTTTCAACTTCCTAAATTATAGTCATAACAGTTCAGATTAAATCTCAGAGCCCAAGTTAGTTGTGCAGCTGTTTGCAATAGTTTTCATATCCCAGCATAGGGGAAGGAACTTATCATAGATGATGGTGGAGTTGGTTTCAGCTAGTGGCCAAATCTTCAAAATAGCTTATGCTTTAGCTATTCGGAGACCCTAATTGTTGGACAAAAAGTGTCTCATTAGCATAATTGTTCATTGACCATGTATTAGAGGTCATGACTCAATAGCCTGAGGACTATATACATGAGCAATGAAAATATCTAACTTAATTCACACTGTCCGAGATTCTATAAGTCCGAAAATTGCTACTATAATTGAGCAATGCGTGCAGAGACAAGTTATCTTTCTGCATTCAATAAATTAATTTGAAAATACATTTCTATAGCTCAAAGCTAATATTGAAAGTTTAAGCAGTAAGAAGAGAACTTGGGCTATGTTTGCTGGTACATTGCACTTTCGATCAAGTAGCGACACATCTGGCGCTACCTACGCGGAATTTATTGGCAACGAACCCACTATTGCGTCTTTACACATATCCTTAACCAGGCGTTCATTATCTCCCATATACACCCTCAAGCAGGCTGTATAACATCTAAAATTGCCTGTTATATGCTTATCAAGTGCTATTACTTACAGCTACGTGCTATGATAACTGGCTAACACGAACACGGTATTTTTACAATTCTAACAGCACTTGTGCAAAGAAAACAGTTTGTCATGTGATTATACTTTGTGTTCTAATATATGCACCTTATCATAAATGTATACTTCTTTTGCTCTCGGCTACATTACCTAACGAAATTGTCATAAACCCTCCTCCATTACCTTCAATGGAGCTTTATAATAGTTTATATGCATGTAAATTTTCTTAATCAAAACTTTGTTTTTAAATTAAATCTAGCAGTTCTATAGAATATTTTGAACTTTAGCACCTTCAGTCTGAGGTCAGGTGCAGAATGCCATCTTGTTATTGTAGCCTTAGTTCCAACGAATATTGGTGTCAAGAGCTGTTGTCTAGCATTAGAATTATATTAAATGATTAAAATAGCAGTCACAAGGTTTTAGGCTTAGTCAGACACTTTTTGCTTCAAATAGTATAGTACTGGAGCCTTTTAATCAGATATTTTTAGACTTCTTGAGATATATTCAGAGATTTAACTTCCTCTATTCTATATTTATAACTGAACACATTCCATTTGTTTCAGGTACTTATTTGACAGAAACTTCTACTTCAATTCCTCTCTTCCCGAAACTATTAATGTACCAGATTTCTTGTTCAAGGAGGTAATATATGCTTTCTTACTACAAACGCGGCTGTCTTGATAAGTTTGCATTGCTTACATATAAAACTAAACTCTAGTGTAAGTTGTATGTATTTTTCAAACTGAGACCTGTAAGCTTGATCTAAGCTTTAATTTTACTCTCTTTGTATCAATGCAACAAACTGTTAAGTTTGAAAGAGGTGAATTTTTTGCTTAGCTTTGGTTGCTTAGTTTGGTATTGAAATTCTTTTCTAAACCTGTAACTCCTTGCTGCATATGAATAACTCTGAGAATTAACACTGTCACCAACATGTACAAATCTGTGCTTTAAGCAGTTTCTGTTTACAATCTCTGTAAATAGTGCACATACTTTTGAGACTGTCCCAATACCTGCTGTGGTATTCTAAGTGAGAATATTTGGTTACTCAAATATTTAGCAACCAAAAATAAATAGAAATACTGTTTAACAATAGTAGGTTTATATTGACAAAGTAGATTGATGAGCTATTGCATAGCTTAGTCAATTTGTTTTTAAATATTATGTAAATTGGTGACTGTATGACCACTAATTGAAAAAACTATTTCTGAGAATAATTCATAGAAACACTCTGTCGTGATACAAAAAGTAATTTCCAAAGAGCATTCAAAGACTTGTTAGTTTGTAAATATAAAAATCACTATAATATAAAGTTAACATGAATCCGGAAAATGGCTAAGTCAATGTTATATAACAATATAATACTGTATCCTGTAAAGAAAGTTCATGACTGCTGCTATATAATTTCAAAGGGAGTTGAATGCACGTAAGCAAGAACCAGTTAAAAATATAGTATCGTTTAGTAGTGCATTTATCTAGTCTGCACTGCGATTTCCAGTTCAAATCCTGTAAAACTAGCTGATAATATTGGGAGGGACATCAGCTTATGCAAAAGCTGATTCATCATGACTCAACAAACCCCCATCAGCCCTCAAAATGTAATATTTGGCATGATTTCAGGCTATAAGTAATATTCAGGTTCTTATATCCAACTAGCCTATACAAAGCTGTTAGTCTGTGGACCATGTGTAAGTAGCTATTTACTGGAACGAAAGCTGATTAGCTCTGTGCAACAGCAAACAAACAAGCAGTAGAATTCAGGCAGCAAATAGCTTTCTGTAAACCACAAGCAATATACAGTGCATATATATATATATATATATATATATATATATATATATATATATATATATATATATATATATATATATATATATATATATATATATATATATATATATATTATATAGATCAGATGTAGCATTTTCCACTGCTTGTTTATGTATATCTTGCTGTAAAACAGGCAAATATGCAGTGCTTACACTTGTGCTATGTGAAAGTTATTCCCGATAGTCCAACTATACTAAGTGTGTAGTCGCTGTACATGTCAAGTCGGGAAGCCTCTACTCCCACTTTCTAATGCATCTTGTGTAAGTGGAAGCTCACTCAGTTGGTTGGATAATTAATTACGTTCGTGACGCACCCCATGACACCTGCGGTCCTAGGGCTCACGTGTCAAGACCAACATCGTATCACAACAGCACCACTTTAGTAGCATTTGTTGCTTTATACCACAACATTACTAAAACACTGCTAAAACTTCTTACAATGCTTGGAAAAATTGATTACGCTTCTATCAGGTCATGTTCTTATACAAAAGTGTTTGAAAAAGTAAGCATCTGATAGTAACTATTCTTTGGAGGATTTTGACATTGCAATTATCAAAGAGGTTTTCATTTTTAAAAAATATGGAAATAGTTTTGGCAAGACTTAGGAGTTTTACTCAAAGCTTTTTAATATTATAACATTCCTACAAAAATGCAAAAAATAAAAAGATGTTTTAATAAATATTTTAGCAATAACTTTTTATGGTTGATGAAAAACACTCTTCATGTGAGGAATTTTACATGTGAATAACTTTTTTCAAAATAGGCCAACGGATCCAATTCTATTTTTAGTGCCTATTTTGTATTGAATGCATATCATTTGTCAACTTAATACAGTTCATCAAAGATGGTGTATAAAGCATTTGCATGTGAAAATAAATTCTCCGAATACCTCATTGAGTTAGCTTCTGTGAGAAAAGTGTGAGGAATGTATTGCTGGATATGATCAACTAACGGTAGAGTTTTTGGACTTCTCGAAAGTTGAATAAAACCATGCAACTGGTTCCTAATTAGATAGATGATTTGAAAAACACAAAAAAGCTATCAACTTTAACATATAGATGTGTGTTGAAACTTTTGCATAAGTGAAGATCTGTTTGCTATAATTGCATTTACTCATTGCTATTTCAAGTTAAAATTTACTAACCATAATCAGGAGTTATCTTTTCTTGACTCTGTTTATTATTCAATACTGATTTGCCTTAAATTATACAGTATGGTGAATGGTTGCACCACTGAACTGAAACTATAGTTCAATGGGTTGCACCGATAAGTAAGTGATTTATATAAATGTAAATGTCAAACGATGGCGCTTGAATTTGTGATCGAAAGAAAACATGGTAGCCAAAACTAATCTTAATGAAAAATTACTACATAGTCAATTCGCAAAAAGTGATATTCAACTTGTTCCACGTCGGTGCCTACAAGCCTGAATTTACGAGTCATTATACTAGCATGCCCAATGCACAATTATGGAAACAGCGCTATTTCACTTAATATATAGTCAAGGGAGCAACTTTTACGTAACAAATGGAGGAATTCCAGATAATTGACAAATTAATTTGTATTCGAAACACTGTTTACATCCTGGTTGGCTGGCGAAGATGGGCCAACACATCAAACACGCCATCAATCATTTGTGTGACAAAAAATGCTGTCACGGAAGTTACCTTACAATGTATAATGTGATGTGTAGTCATGTTGAGAAACAGGATTGTCTAAAGTACCCACAATTCTGTGCAAGAATAGATAACAGACTCACAGCCAAGGCTTATATAAGTGCTGTTATTTCATGCACAAGTGTGTTTTGATTAAACAGAAATACAAGCCTAAATAAAAATCTCGAACATAAATAATTACCAAAGTTGCTTTAGTTGTTTTAACATTTTTATGCTGCTCATATTTTTTAAATATGAGTCCACCTTATTTGACAGTTTTAGTTGAGTTGCAACAGTCCTTACTGTCAATATAAATAAACTGAAAAATAATAAGTTTATTTAATGTTACAAATTTTTGCAGTTGTTTTTCAGTTGCATAACTAGTTGTATTAACTCCATCAAGTTAGAAGCAATGAGTAATCTTAATTAAAATAATTCTGTTGTAAATTTTAAAGAATTTGTTGGCAAAAGTTGGTTCACGAAACAAATAAAGTTGCGTTTTTGTTAGGTTGAAGACCATGATATCCTCTTATTTGAGGCTAAGACTAAAAAACTCACATTGCCGGTCATTTTTTATAAATTCTTATGCAGTTGGTAATTTCGGACATAATAAAAACTGATTACAAATGGCACTTTAATCGAGATTTACGTGCTGTCGAGACAATTGCCAACATCCTTGTTGATCAATCAACCAGTGTGCAGAGCCAAGACTCAAGCTGTTACTTCTTCACCTTTCGCGACACCTACTCACTGCTATAGGTTTATAAATACCTCTCACTACTTTACATATAACTAGACAATTTACATAAAATAACTATGTTTTTGTCAATTTGTTAAACAATGGAAGATCCTATTATTTTGCTTTAAAGTCAAGAAGTAAAGCTATAATATTCGAGAGACGTAATAGCAGCTGTTATGAGTGAAAAAGTGACTATTCTTAAAACATTCTCTCACGGACAAAGAGAGCATAAAATCCGCCTACAATTATTTTTGGCAACTAATTTATATCTTACATGACAGCTATGTAATCGTTCATATTACAAGCCATAAATTAATATATAAACAAGTAAAGTAATTAGCATAAATATGTAGTAGGTTTTAAGCCATAATTAGATTGAGACAAGTAGGGGCCCACTCGTACATGTAACCCACCTACTAGAATTGACGTTATTAGTTTTTATTACACATGTACTATTGCCGGATGTTTTGGTCTCCTCCTTCCGCTGCCGTTGATTTAAAACACTAGACTATAAAACTTTTGCACTCACTGGGATTCGAACCTGAAACCTCTGGATTGCAAGCAGGCTGCACTAACCATTACACTACAGGGGCTACTGGGTAATCCCAACACTATATATGGTCTATATAGTGTTGTCCTGTTAGCAATTATATTGTCTACTTTATATCTACTATAATTGCAGGGTGATCCTATTTTATTTATTGGCTCGTCAGGAACTGGGGCCTCTTGGCACAAGCATATGCCTGCATGGAATGGAGTGGTATTTGGACAGAAGCGATGGTTTATTTATCCAATTCACAGAGCTCCCCCTGGTGGTACGTAAATTGTGTAATGTCTAATCAGTACAATTGTATATAGTTCTATCTGCAGTAGAAAGTGCTTCATTATAAATGTGATCACTCTTGAGGAAATTTAAAAATTTGTAAAATATGAAAACTAAGATCATCCTTTCATATTATTTTTCCATAGCGAAAGAGGATTGCATTCTGCAATTCAGAAATGCCTTCAATTTCATGAATTCATATATATTATATTATAGCTGAAGACAGCTTACATTGCAAATTACATTATTATATTGCATTACATTATATTATTATATTTTGCGCATTATGTCGCATATGTTATATTATATTATGTGTTATATACATTGTATTATTACATTATATTATTTTATTATTATTATATATGTATTATAATATTGCATCATATATTATATTGTATATATTATATTATTATATTATATAATTAGCAAACTATTTTGTGACAAGACATAATATGTAAGTATAACTCACATCAGATAGTCTGAGTACTCTTTTACTGTTTCTAGTCTACATAGTTGGAAACATGTTGCTAAGGCTAAGGTTGAACATTGAACACCTTTGATAGTCCTTCGAAAAATTTTAAAATATATTGTGCTATACACCATTTGTATATAAATTGGTACACTAATAGCCTATATCATATTATTATATATTTATATATTATTTATATTATTATATAACGTGCAAGTTGTATATGATTTGTGTAAGTTTGCAAATTAAAACCTTCCAATTAATGACAGTCCTATAAGACTATACTCAGAAAAAAGTTAAAAAAATATAGATACAAACAGTTTGGTATTGGGAAATTGCTTCAAATTGTTAATTATAAGAATAGCTAGATAGTAACACATACTAACCTGAAAACCTCAAACAACATTCAGTTATAAAGCAATGAAATGCTTGTCTTAAATTTAATTTTAAAATATTTAAAAAAAACATTTACTAAACTATGTAAAATAAAACTGGTGTAAAGCTTCTTTTATTTTACATAAAAGCTCTACTCTATATTTGTATAGAGTAGAGCTTTGAATTTGAATTTCCAACAAAACTTTTTTAAATCAAAGTATTCTATTGTTGGTGAATTTAACTGACACAAACCTAGTAACATTATCATAAAATAAAAGAATTGTCAGTATTACATAATTAGCATATCTACAGTTATCTAGTCTATAACTAGTTTTTTGCCAAATTTTGACAATTAAATACCAATTAGTTTATTGTAATAACCCTATTAACACCAGAAGTAGCAACATTCTACAATCTGGTGTACTAAAAGAAATGCAACAGAGGAAAAAGTATTGTTAGTGGAGCCAAAGATGCGTACAGCTCCATAAAGATTATAGAAAGTCATATGTTACGTAAAATGCTGAATAAATCGTAAATATTACACAGATAGTAAGTGTAGCGAATGTTTTTATTTTGATTTTCACTAGTGTCTCAATTTTATCGCATCTCTGCACGTAACTACGAACGTTAGCTTTTAATAGCCCAACAAATATAGCAAATAAATTATCCCTGCGGGTGAGCAAAAATACAATATACTTGCGTAGTCAACATTAGAGAAAATAGTATATTATATAAACTTACTTATTTTGCTATATAGCATGACCTGTCCCCTAGCACAGGCTTTTGTCAAGTGGCTGTGTTTAAGAGCAAAAAGCTCTGAGTGTAGCGCAACTTAAAAGCTTTGCATAAATTTCACTATATAGCAAGTGTCGGGTTTATTTCAGGCCATTTGTCTTGACAAATTTAATGCGCTGAGTAATAAAATTACAAAGAACGTCTTGCCTGCAGCCCCATGAGCTCTCAGTCAGGTTAAGAATAAAATTTTGTCTTTCCATAACTTCCAACATATTAATTTGGATTTGTAATTTTTGAAATGGCAGGAAACAGTGTATAGTGTGTTAGGGAGAGAGATTTGGTAAACTTTATAGCAGTGAGGAAAGTAGGCTTTGAAGTTCATTGGCAAACAAATACACTATGCTGTGCTCAAAACAGGCGTGGCCGATTTTAGAACTATAAACAGATGTGAAATCTGTAGGAGTCAAGCTTTAAAATAGCAATCCCTAGCAAGCATTACCACCTTAAATTACGACAGAATCTACAATAATGATCATATCGAATAAAAGTATTATAGAAGCTACAATTTTATATAACGTTATGAAACGCACAGCCTATGACCTAGAAGTTCACATAATATCAATCATGAGTAATAAAGATATATAATGAGTAGCTGAATGATAACCAATACCCTTTCTGTGATATTAATAGCTCATCCATGTGTTATCTTTATATTCTTCTTCCTGTAACAACCCTGATGGGGCAGATAGTGTAATATAATCATTCAATGGTCCATTTGTTTAATTTGTTGTAACCCTTTGATGCACACCTTATCTCTTGTTTCATATATATAATAGACCATCATAGTTTGCACTGGAACACAATGGCTATAGTAACAGCGTTTCCAGCAGAATAAATAATATAAAAGCATTAACAGTTCACTGGACCAATGCCAGCTTCTCACCATTGCTAAAGTAGAGTAGCAACTCACCAGCAAGTCAACGGCAAGGAGTTTACGGGAGCTTGCAGTATATTTTAGCTACAGGTGCAAATACTTCACTTCCAGCTATTTGCTTTATAAACAACAACGACTTCAGCGTACAAGTTTCAACACTTTGACACTTGGCTAAACTTTCTGACAAGAAACACTCTTACCGAGAACAGCGGTCATGTGTGGTAAATGACTGGTGTACAGCCTCCAAATGCTCAAACGAGCACATAAAATAACATCAGATAAAACCTAACTAAAATCACCATTAAATAAGGTTGCAAAACTTTTAAATACACTAAAACTCTTGACAGTGTGATACTGTAACACCACATCAGTAACTCATTACTCATATTCAGATCTATAGATCTACTTTGATTCCCACATTTACAGCAATTTCGTCATTAGACATTTATTGCAGTTGTTTTTTAACTACTGTTAGTTTTAGCAGAATTTTATAGCATCAGAGGGGTTGTTGGACAATAAGCATCAAGTAGCCACAATCCAAGACCAAATTCGAAACTATAAACCCAGGCTAAGAGAGAAAATTTTCTGTGCATCAAACAGGCTGGCTGGGTGGTGCAGGGGTAACTTTCTTTCTGCAACCTACATTACCAGTGAAATGACATGCAACAACAGGCATACTTTCAATGATTATTGACCAAACCAATACTTCTCATCAAACGTAGAGGGCAGGTCAAAATTTTGCAAAAAGTGATTAAAAAGAGTTTAATTTTAGTTAAAACTCTGTTTATTACTCATTTATGACTTTCAAATCCCATACGAAAAGTTAAGAAACCAAGTCTAATAATAAACATGAATATGCAATGTTTGAACTTCCAAAACTTTTCATCATGATATGTTGTGTGAAGAAGTGTGCACTATTTGTTTCTGCAAAATAACTTATATAGCTGCTCTTCTTTTTATCATATTTTCTGAGATTGCTAGTACTGCGATTATTAAATTACCGAAAAGTCAGTTTTAATGGAAATGTTTTGTTGCACAGGTCTGTACTCCTTCACTCCAACTGCGTGGCTGGACTACATTTATCCCAAATTACAATCTGCAGATAAACCCTTAGAGTGTGTGCAGAATGCTGGAGAGATTGTCTATGTGGTAAATATAATATTATATATACTTGTATTGCGTAACATGAACATATGTGTGTCCATGTTGCGGCATAAACAAACTAAGCACATGTTGCATGAAAATAGGGATATGAGTGAAAACTGGAAACAAGGGAGAGAAAAATAGCTCCATCACTAGAATTTGGTGATTACATTAACCGGGCACCCCCATCAAATTGAGTACAATTTTGTTTTTAAAAATGGGCTATCTAGTCAAGATGCAATGTTTGTAAAAAATTTAGTGCAAGAATTATGCTAAAATTATTATTAAAAGACAAAGAATTCAATTAAACAGAATCACTATCTTCAAAGCGAACTGTTTTATCAGTTTTTGACTCTGAAGATGATAATTTTAATTTATAAACTAATTCTTAGTTTTTATAATAAATACTTCTGTATGCTTCTTGCTGTAAAATTTTTATACTAAAACTTTGTTTTTATTCACATTTTTGTTTGATCGATTCTTTCGTTGGCTTTCCATAAAGTGTCATTTGCAAGTTTCTCTGCATATTAATTTACTAATCTTTACTTTTTGCTACGGGATGGCCTTCAGATGGCCAGCAGCTTGGACAAGAAAAAAATAAAATGTCAACCGTAGTCTGAATTCAAGTATTTAGTGTTGACACCCTCCCACGCTCATTTATAAAGAGCAGGAGTGGAGCAATTGAGATATCCTAAGTTTTTTAATTGCATTGTTAAATTTTGGTTTGGGGTGAGAGAACATATAGCTTCTTATGCAACATTTCTAATCTAGAACACAGGCTTTTCTCAATCTCTCCATCACTGCACCTATACCTCCCCAAGCTCACACTTCTACACATTAATAAGTTAGAGCAGCTCTGCATGGAAACGTTTCTTTAGGCTGAGTTGAAGTTGACAATAGTCTAGTAGTATAGTTAGTAATTACTATGTAAGAGGGATTGTCTATTATACTGAGCCCTAGAATGTTAAACTGGTAGCTCATGCCTTTTTTCATCTAATATGTACTAAGTCATGTTTCTCTCTCTATATAGGTACTTTTTGTATTTGAAATGCATTTGCCAGGAGCCTTAATAATCCATAATCAAACAAAAACTTTTACGGCTGTCTCTAGGACCTGCCCAGACTTGGTAATTAAATACGTGAGGAATTCATGCTATTACTTTCAGGAAGTTTCAATTCTGTAATTAATATGCTACATCTTCTAGAAATACAACTGGCTGTGCTTCCAACTTCAGCTTTCGTCAACACATGCGTGTCTTATGCCAACTTTAACTTCTCATGCAGCTTGAGTCTCAATTTTGTTAAGTTACTTTACTTCAGTTGGTCTTGTTTTCACTGACTTGAGTTTTCACAGTTAATAACTGTTATATACTGAGTTCAATAAAGTTGTTATATACGTACAGTTAAAAGCTGCTACTGGGCCAACAGTTTGACATGAATATCATTATATAGCTTTTCAGACTAGTGTTTTCAGATAGCTAAATTTGAGCTTTTCTTGCTTTTAAAGCAGTTTAAGCATACAAAAGTCGCAATTTATATTTTGATTAATAACTGAGGGAGAGGGTTGATGTCTTTAGTTGATAATCTCCAACTATTCAAGTAGCTTTCGAAAATAAGTTGTTTTTCAAGAAAAAATGATGACTGAGCATACTTAAATGCTTCCCATCTCAAGTCTTATATAGCATGATCAATTGTCTAGACAGCTATTAGGCTAAACTTGTCATTGCTGTTAATTTTTATAAACAAAAAAGTTAAAAAGCAAATTTTTCAAATATAATTTATTTTATTTCACAAAAATAGATGGCCTGTAATAGTCTACCCACTACATAAAATAATATTCTTATAATTAAGAAAATTAAGTAAATAATTGTATGCATGTATAATCTCATTTCTTTACTAATTATTGGTATAACTGGTATTTCTTTAAAAACAGAATTTTAAGCATAAGTTTTTAGTTCACCACTAGAATGTTATCCATGTAACTTTATGTAATAACAAAACATCGTATAGTATGAATCATAGCAACATGATGATCCCGATGCACTGGTAAGATATCAACACAACTAATGGCCCATAGGATATTTACCAAGATGTAAGTTACTCTACAACTACCATCATTATCAAGCAAAAATCTGAGGAAGGATTTTAAAGCCTATCTTTCTCGTATGACATTCACGTTTCACTTATGCAACACGTTTTTAATGATCTCTGTGAGCAGGCAATTTCCAGTCTCTTGTTTGGTTGGAAGTGGGTTAATAACTGTCCACTTTGAAATTTCTTCCACCAAGTTTTGGCATAAAATAGTGGAACTAAAGTGTTAGCAGTGTTACATAATGATTAGCATTACATAACATCTGATTAATTATTGTAACAAAACAGTGGTTGAGTTGGTTGGCCGAGCACCATAGGTAGCAAAAAATGGTTCAAGTGTTTTTTTTAATGTAATTGGTGTGTATCCGTGTTTGTCATGTTGTACAATAAATGCTTGCCAAACTGGACCCTCTGTGATGTGGCATACATAATCAAACACACTTGGTATCAACGTAAACTGCTGCGGCTCATAAACTGTGGCTTGAAACTGTCTCTGGGCTTGAATGGTTCCAGAATCTCATCCTGAATGCTGGATGGCTCGCTTTTTCTTCTCAACTACCAACTCAATTAATTAATTAATTACTACGAGGGTGTTGAACAGAAATAATAAATGCATAAAAGTGACACTAAGTAAACACATGACTAAAGCCTGAACCTCTTGTTCCTGGTTTCAGGTAGGAAAGGTGAATAGCGAATAGGATGTACCATGTATAGGTGGGAGAGCAGGTGGAACTGTGGCAGGTACCAGCTGCAAACTCTCGGCTCTTGTCAATCCTAGAAATTTATATCTCAAAATAGTTATAAGGAGAGAAGTTTAGCATATAGAGTATAAACACAAACTGCCAAATATTATGTTTGTATTGCCAACTCTGTGTAGCTCAAGTTTCTAGGGAGAAATGTTTGTGGCGGCCACAGAAATTTTTTAATATTATATATCTCTTCTCTGTTACCAACAAAGACTAAAATGAACACAGTGAGAAATGGTGAGAAACGGTGAGAAACGGTGAGAAACGGTGAGAAACGGTGAGAAACGGTGAGAAACGATGAGAAACGATGAGAAATGGTAAAATTAAATTCTCATATCAGCAGGTCTGTTTGTAGATGTGGCAAAGTTGAAAATAACGGTTTCAAACAGCACAATATAAAATCATGCTATCTTTTGCCGTATAAAATTGAAACCCCTGCACTAACGCTAGAATTAAGTGCAATTTTGTCATTTAAATGTGAGTATGATGATTATATAGATTCCATCTTCAGTTATGATTGCTAGAAAAAACAGCCAAGTGACTAAAATGTCTTACAAAACTTCAGGGTCACATGTCAATTTAATGATTGCCTTACATAATAAGGAGCTGAGGCTATACAGGTAAGGCATGCCCCTGGCCAGTGGCTAGGTGACCGTACCTAGCTGATAGTTATTGGCAAATAAATTTGACGTGCAGATGTGAGGCTCATTTTAGTAGAATTTCTGCTAAGCAAAGCATTGCTGCTGGCAGAAGGGAAGGAAACGGAGTTCTAGCGAACATTTGCCAAGTCAATGTCCGCACTTAATACAAAAACATAAAGTTAAACTAAAATAAAATTTTCCCATGGATTGAAAATATAAAAGTTGAATGTTTTTCAACTCCCATTTTCCGTATTGAAAATGGTATCGTTGTTTACGGCTAGTAAATGCCAAGAGTTTAAAGGAAGTACTAGAAATTCTAAACTAACTCTGTGTTCTTATAATTCTGCAGATGTTCTTTCTACAGTTGATAATCGTTAGACTCACCACAGTTTACTCTCATCCAGTTTTAACTAATAATAATATATTATAATATTTATGTTATTTATATTATAATATATTATTTTACAATGAATCACTACTTCGCACAGCTATATATTTCACTGTGATTTTTGCAGGGATAAAAAAGCTTCAATCAAATTACAATACCTTTCTCCTGATATTATTAATCAGATATAAAATAGTTATTGATCATTGGAAATTATTATTTTATGCTGCCATGATATTTATCTCTGTTCTATTAATATTTTATTTATTTACACTCTAGTTTTTTGAGCTGCTGCCGAGAATAGCAAGATAAGCCCACAAACAGCAATTATGGAGATAGTAAAAATGTTTTCCATTTTAATCAGAAATCTTTGTAACTAATAGTAGACATAAAAAGTGAGCCATTCTTAAATGGATAACAAACTAGAGAGCATAATTACCTAAAATAATAGATTTTGAAGACTAATACGTTTAAGGTTTCTGTGCAGATGAATATGGGATATAAGACTATATTATTAACTGCTATCTTGCGCAGATTCATATCTAAGAGCAGTAATGATCCAGTATTCTTATTGTCAGTTAAACTAGCAAACAGTCAGCTAGGAATCCCACTCTACCTGAAAAGGTAAAAGTCCCATTAAAACTTGTTCATTCTTAGTTACAACCTTTATTATTTAATATACCATGATAACATCGTGGTCATAAATAATTTCATTTCAACAATACTATAATGATAGGTGGGGATCTACTTAAGAGCCATTCATACTTCATAGATTTAGTTTTTGATCCTCTGACTCATCAATGAGTGTGTTTGGAAAGACCATCGGGCATGGTACAACGTTACATACATTGCAATACTCCTACACTGTATATGTTTCATTTCTTAAACTACCATTACCTTTCTCTTATCCTCTCCCTGAGCACCAATTTGTACCAATCACTAAAAACATGATGTCTCCAGTGCAAGCGTATTAGCGCAGACTTAATCGTTTTAATTACTCCTGAGTGTTGTGTTCTTTGAACATTAATTATTAAACTTTATGTTTCTAAAACTTTGCCACATATCTAGAGTGATACATTCTTAATTTAGAAGTCATTATTATTGTGTAGCCTCCAAGAATTTTATCTGACTTTAGACACAGTGTTTCAAGTGGGGTGATTCAGTGGATTATAGTAAACTTAATTTATTTTCGAAAATCAAGATATCATAACAATTAACATAATGAGCTAAGACTAGGCATGTTCTAGGACTATTCAATTATACTAATTTGATCGTCTGCCCTTGTCAGCCTTCAAGTCTGTCGCAAATATCTTATGTCTGTGCATTTCAGGGTAAAATATTTTTACCGTGCAAGTATCTTTCCTGAACTTGAGTAAATGGTATATATTATATGAACTCGTTATTTAAATTTTTGGAAGAATTGGAAGTTTGTTCTTACATTTAGGCACCCAACTAATTATTCAATCTAGGTGCTATAAAATAATTGGCCCAAAGAGTGCCATTAGCAGAGAAATATCTGACACTGATGTCTGTCTTGACAAACTGTTTACTGCTTCCATGATGAGTAAAAGTGTTAAGGAATTCTAAGGTTACTTAGTCTAAAAGTGCTTCATTATCATAAAGCAGGTGTTATAATGTCGTATATAGTTGTTTTTTAACTTATTGCATGTTTACATTATGTACTTTGACAAAAACTATTGCAACCAATACTTTTATTATCATTTTATAGCCAGAAGCTTACTATCACTCAGTTCTAAACATCGGGGAGACTATAGCCATATCCATACAAACTAAAGAAGTGACAACCGAAACAGAAGCAGAGTTTTATAGTGGTAAGAAAAGCATTCCACTGCAAAGTGTTGTGAAAAAAAACTAAATCTAAAGGCTTGCTTTTTATAGATGCCAAGTTCAGCAATGCATGAGTTATACTAACAACTTTCTTTATGTCATTTCAAAGTGTGTACTCTCTATCTCACTGTCTGCTGCCTCTGAAATAGCTTGCTAAAGTTTAAGCTTTAGAGGTAGGTGCAGTAATGAAGAAATTGAGAAAAGTCTGTGTTCTAGATTTAAAATGTGGCAAATGAAGTTATGTTCTCGTAGGAATTTCAACCCACGCCCCAAACGAAAATTTATTATTAAAATTAAAAAACTTATAGGCATGCAATCTCAATTTATTCGCTACTGCCTCTAAATGAAGCTCTAATGTTAGAGCTTATTAAAGAAGGTAATCTTGTAGTTGAGGTGAATGCAAACCATGTACCAGAAGTTCCAAAAACCAATTTCTCTACTCTTTCAAATAAACATTGTTGATGCCGTGCCTGCTCTCATTGGCAAAATGTATGATGTATCACTCAAAAATAACATTATCATGGGCGCTGAAATAAAATTTGAATACAAAATTATCAGTAATTTACTGCAAAGAAAAGTAGTGGTTGTGTTAAAAACATTGTTTAATCATGAAAGGAAGTTTGTCTCTTTCAATGTTTGGCAAAAGCTTTTGTTTGTTCTGCATATAGATTTGTTTTCTCAACATGAACTTCCAGATACTTGGGTTGGTTATCGCAATTTTTCCTTATAACCAATTGGTACAATTATTGCCTTATTTCGCAGAAACACAAACAATGCGTGGGAAAATAAGCTTTGTTTGGTTATAGTTATGTAAACAGGAAGTTGCATAACCGGCACTGTTATTTCAACTCTCTCCCTCTCCCTCTCTCTCCTCTCTCTCCCCCCCCCCCTCTCTCTCTCTCTCTCTCTCTCTCTCTCTCTCTCTCTCTCTCTCTCTCTCTCTCTCTCTCTCTCTCTCTCTCTCCCCCCCCTCTCTCCCTCTCTCCCCCTCTCTCCCTCTCTCCCCCTCTCTCCCTCTCTCTCTCTCTCTCTCTCTCTCTCTCTCTCTCTCTCTCTCTCTCTCTCTCTCTCTCTCTCTCTCTCTCTCTCTCTCTCTCTCTCTCTCTCTCTCTCTCTCTCTCTCTCTCTCTCTCTCTCTTTCTCTCTCTCTCTCTCATATTACTCACAAGATGACTTCCACAACAATATGCACTAGTCATCAAGGTAAAGTGGAATGTTATATTTATAGATCAGATATATTTCTTTTTGATTCATAAACTTGGCATCTTGATGGTGACACTCTAAAGTTGTAGAAACAGGCAACTTTAAGTGATTCAGTCTCACTTACTAATTACCATACTTGACCACGTACTTTCTAATTAAAACATCATAACAAAATGAAGAAATAGCACTTGAATTAGAAAATTTGCTGGTCTTTTCCGTCTTCAATATTCATTTCTAGCTGTAGATACTGAGGATAGAACCAATATAATCATTTTGACATAGATAGCTTGCAACTGATGATCATAAGTAACTTATTGCGTATACTATGATATCTAAGCATAGCAGTTTATATAGACCTAAAGAAAACCCTGCTTCCATGTTTTGAGTAATATTTTATAGTAGAGATCATCAGCAGGAAACAATAATGCTTGAGTATGTAAATATGATATATTTTTAGATTCAGACAATGGTTTATGCATTTGATTTGACAGAAAGCACATTTTTTATTATAATTAATGCATGTGCGTGTTGCAGCTATGGATGCCCACTACTTGGCTACGACGACAGAAAATGAAGATACAATGGCGGTTGAGTATGATAAGGCTGACAAAGTGTACACAGATCTGCATTTCCTCTATCCTTGTGAGTTCTTAATTTAACTTAGCGTTTTCCTCATGACTTACTACTACTATTGTAACCTGTCTAATTATATCTAGTTAAACATATATGTCAATTGTACTGTATATCAGTATACCAGTACTGAGATCAGCAGTTTCAAAAAGTAGTCCAAGTTAAGTTTGCTGACCAACGATATGTAACTCTGCATATAACTGGTTAGGTGTCCTGGGGTTGATCAGATATAGCTATAACCCTATGCTTACAAAGTAGTTCTGATTGGTAAGAAAAGTACTTAAAATTCAATAACCTAGGTTCCAAGGGTTATATAGGAGGAACAACAGTACACTAAGACTATTTAAAAAGCTATTGTCTACAGCTTATTAGTCATACTAGTACATCTGACTGCGTGAGAAACCTGTGCGACAGAACATACATTATGTAGGTACGTTTTGTGCAGTTTGTTTAAAAAGTTGAAAATAATGAGTCATAGAGATTTTAAATCCTGATTCAGTTTGCAACTATAATTGCTAGAAGTGTCACTTTCAATCAAAACAAAAAAACTATGCATCTCGGCCAGTACCACGAGGAACAAAATTAAAATTCCAAGGCCAACAATCCTGGCATTCAGAAATTGATTTTAGCATAGACCCGGCGGTAATGTTATTCAGTAGGTGGAATAGAAAAACATATGGTGTGCTACTAGTAGCTCGGCTCGAAGAACCTTGACCTTTTTTGTAACATAATATATTCTAGAGATACTTGGAATTATATTTTGAAATTGTTAGATTTGGGTTGGTGAATTACATAGCAGTTATACTCTATGTTCAAAACAGAATCATCTCTCAGAACTAAGGAACCCAAAACTTGCAGAAATACTTTTACCATATAAACTAATAGTATTTCAGTTAAAGCTTTCTTTCCAGCTGAAGCAGGGACAAATAAATCAGTCATTGAACAACAAGCTATAGAAATAACACCCCGGCCCCTTCTTGTACGGGCTTTTACATTTAGTTCTTTGAGCTACACTAGATCTTCATCCAAATAAATTGTGTAAATAACATGCCAATGTGAATAATAATATAATTCTTGCTGATAATTAAGTTGAAATCAGTCTTGACAAAAAAAGCCAACTTGCCAGTAATAAAATATCTAAAAGCAAATAAATGAGGATCATCTTAGTCATATTCAGAAAATATTTATAATTCTCTCAATTGACATAACTTGGCATGAAATGGTGCACAAAGTTGAATGCATTTGAAGGTGGGGAGAGTATGATGTTGCCCGTTTTGTTTTATAATAGCTTAAAACTAGGGCTAGCAACAATCCTTGAACATTTAACCGCAATTGTTATTGCATAACTTAAAGAGATAATGAGATATTTTTGGGAGATAAAAGTTTATTGGGGGGTAAATTTATTTACTTTTTTCAAGAGTAGTACAGAATATATTATTGTTATTGATGGTAAAATATTCACGGCAATTAAGTCGACAGGTTATTGTTAATAGTTCTACTGATGGAGCTTAATTATTAGAATGATTAAAAACAACACATGCCCACTCCAACTCTTGAACTAGGAATAATAATTGTGATCATCAATAACAAACAAGTCACAAACAAAGCTTATATGGAAAACATACAGTTACTATAATTAGTATCACCACTATTAAAGTGCATTATTTTGATATGTTTTACTGATAAACAGTTGAAGCATGTATTATAATTGCATGCGGCCGGATGCTGGCTTTCTAAACTGTTTGGTAGACAATTTCAATTTAAAAATTAAATAAAAATTAAAATAATAATAAAGCAGAATTGAAAAACAAGATTATATCTGCATGTTAATGTCCTCTTTATGTACATTCTGCTAAAAAGTATATAGTTTATTGTAAACACAGAGAGTGAAGTATGAGTATGTGTAACATAGTAATGCTTCTTACACATTAGTTTTTATAGTCACAGGTAAAAAGTTGGCTAACATTTTTGTTCCAGATAAATTAACTGTCAGTTAACAAGGTTTATAGGTATCTGATGGGCAGGTCTTCACTTCTTATATATTATTGCAAAACTTTTAATTTTTAACTCAGTGCAGTTTGAACCTATTCCAAGTACATTTTAGCTAGTAAAAACAGAAGCAATTTCATTTTAAAGGTGTGGTATGCTGCATTTTAGCTTACAAGGATTTTTAAATAATTATTTTTAAATACATACATATGAAAAAATGATTTATAGTTATAGTTATAGTTATAGTAACCATCAAGTTATACAATGAATAATTAATAGAAAAAGGAAATCGTTGAGTTTATATTTTTAGCGTGTCAGGGCAGCATTTACACAAAAACAACAAATACATTACCTCATACTGATAACTTGTAGCTATATGAAGATGAGTCACAGCTATCAATAAAATAAAACTTAATTGCATTTAAAATACATATAATTTCATACGTGCCAATTGCCAAAAGTAAAAATGTTGCCAATACAATGTAATCATATCAAATTATATTCATCGTAAGTGTTTAATCTAGATAAATATGGTTACTATTGAGTTTATATAAAAGAAAGGATTTGGCAACAACATCAACTTTTGTACCATTGTTTTACGGTTTTGGCGGAAAATGGAAAAATTAATCACCATTTAAATGTTTTCATTAATAGGTATGATAAGTATTAAATTTAAATACTAATAGTAAAATGTAAAACTGGAAAGATAACTCTCAAATCATGAAAATACCTTCTATCATGCCATATAAATGAATAATTCAACAGACTTGAGTAAAATGGGTTCTTGACTACTGCACCATCTGACTAGTTAGTAAATAGAAAGATGAGTGATGAACTCACTCTACTATACTCAGGCTACTCTTGTCATTTTCATAGTGATAGATTCAACTGTTGTGAGGTGCAACAACTAGAAACCTTTCAATTCATTACCAAATTATAAAATAAAAGTGCTACGCTGCTATCAGTATGCTGGTTGAAACCTCACAGTTTCTGAAGTAACTCAGATTGGTGTTTTGGCATCCAATGAGCTACTGAATAGAAAAAATAGAAAGTCCGCAGGTCAAACAGAGATTATTATTTGCAAACTGCTCCGAAAGGTAGAAATATGTAAATCAATAGTCAAATGAATTCGCAAGTTAAATTTATTTTGACAAAAATAAATTAGTGGCTTAACAGCCATAAAGGTGAAATATTCACTAACTTACGATGTATTAGTTATTTTCAATATATAGCATTAAAATAATGCATACTATACCTCTTTTTATAACTCTACTGGAGGTATAACTCCGAGCAATTGAATAATGAAACAGCCACATCCTATAGAGAGGACAACTCTAAGTGAATAATTACTAGGCCTTATAATTATAATAAATCATAACTTCTGGAAAATCTAATGGTGACCTTCAAAAAATTTTCAAGTTCGTCACCTTTAAATTTTGCTAGCCACTAAGTTCTTCGTTCTATAGTCTCTATTATATGCTGATTTTTTTTTAAAAATTGTGTCTAAAACTGATGTATGTAAGAAACATCATTCTGTTGAAACTATTTAAAGTATTTTGTAATATATTTTGTTAATTATTACTATTTAACTAGCAGATGATGAACATATTAGTTTACTAGCATGACATCATGTAGAACTACCATTTAGTAAATTTATTTAAAGGAAATGTTCAATTATAGTGCAGGAGGTGCTGGATCGTGCTTAAGTTCCATAAAAACGTATAACACCTCATATAATTTCTTCCCAACATTTGTAGATACATAAACTACCTACTATGATATACTCAGACCTCAGGCTTTATTATTACAGATAATACTGACATCATGGCACATCTGAGTGAAATAGCCTGTGAGAGAGGGGACGCGGTACGGTGTGAGCGAATCCTAGATCACATCCTCGCAATAGATCCTTGGGCTATTAATAGTCTGAAACTGAGGAGCAGAATATTCTATGATCGAAGTAAGTGGTACTTACTGTTCAGTAAATAGGCTATTTAATATCTAGCCAAGAAATGCTTTAATTTTTAAATAATGTTTAGTTTGAGCCAGAAATGTTGATCACTTATTGGAGCCATTTGTTGTATTCTGACTCATTAGCGTAGTTATAGTTGCAGCCATGAGTCATGCACCTGTGTCAGTTGCTGATTTAAATTGTTTTAATGTTTCTCACAATTGAATATAACTAATTCAAGATAAGGAGTTAGTGTATTCATATGGCAACTATATCTCTGTAAGTCATCATTTATTAGTAAACAAGGCAAAGATTACATTCTTATTGCTTAGCTTCATATAGAACTTATTGAAGCTTTAAATATATATTTCAACAATAAATTTGGTTTAGTTACACTTATACTACCTCTAGTACTGCATAACATAAGTTGCAGTATTAAATATATGAAAATATTATAATGTCTTCATTTATTTACATGGTTTTGCAATTTAGAAAATTTTTCCCTTTCTGAGAGAGATATTACGACAGCCCTTTCAATGCACCCAAAAAGCAAGACTCTGCTTAGAGAAAGAGCTAACTTCCTTTGGAATGTGAGGAAGTCAGAGTCAAAAAGAGCCTATCAGAAGGTACTGTACACTGCGCAACAAACGCACACAATATTTATTAGGAGTTGTCTGACTTAAAAATATGTTTTCACATCAGAAGCTTTCTACTCACCAATGTGGCGAAATATCCTATCAATAAGAAGCAATAATCTATTTTTTTCACAACTTTGATAATATTAATTGTATTGAATATCAATCAAACTTGTCTAAAGTGTATTGAATTGCATAACTTTTAAAATTTGTTCTTTTTGGTGGTATTTAAAAAATAAAAATTGATAGCAAATTATGAAAACATTTACAAAACACGTGATACAGGAAAATACTGAAGATTTTAGGTACCAGTGTGATAAGACATGGGAGGTTTCCCTGAGTTAAAGGGAAACTTACCATGTCATGTAGAGTATATACGACCTGCTTTTTCTTCCTATGCAATGTACGGCTCCACACTATTGCACAACCGATATAATATTGAATGTCTACTTTGGGGAAGATATTTTATTCCATTAGCTGCTCTGCTTTAACTTCCTGCTGAGGTAACCACAACACAAGAATGTAAGAATGTTCTGGTGTCAATTAAAAGGTGGTTATTTTACCTTTCAATGAAACTGATTCTCTTGTGTTGGGAGACGATTTGCTCCCCGAGTTTATTGATCACGTAGCAAAATTATAATTATTAATTGTAAAATTCTAGTTGACTCTATTAAAGAGCTAGTATTTCCCTGGACTTCAATTCAACATGTTTTTATTTTGTGTGATTAGCATGTCTTTGGATCATTCTAGTAAAACCTCAACTGGTGTTTCTATTCTCTATAATATTATTTTTTTATTTTACGATAGCTTGGCTTAATGCTGAATTTCACCAGAATCTACCCTAGCTGGCTTAATCATGAAATATGCAGGCAAATAATAAGTCTTGCAGTACTATTTAATTTAATTTGTAGCCCAGTAAATCTCATCAGATCTTACACTTCTGTATATTTTACTACCTCAAATGGTCAGTCAGAAATAGTCATGTAATTGTTTACCATTATTGCAAATATTCACCGTTCTATAATGAGACCAGTACATCGAATGTAAAAAAACTCTCCTTTCTTCTGTTAGGTGCTTTCAGTATTAGATCCCAACACTAAGGAAGCTGAAGAAATACAGGATTTGCTGAAGATTACTGACTTTGGTCCGGAGATGGAACAGAGATTGACTACAGACTCTACCATGCGTGACGTGGATCTCAAAGATGAACTCTGAGAGCTGGACTTCACCAACTGGGTTGTCGATCAACAAGTCTACTAAATGCAGTTAGTAGACAGTTTTAACCAAGAGAAGAATTCATACCAAATCATACAGACTACCCTGAACTATCAATTTACTATGTCGCCACAGTTTTCTGTAGTATGAAGGTTATTTCTAGATGTAGAATACAGAATGTAGTTTATCAAATAAAATGGTGTTTCTATTCATTTTGGACAAACCCAGATAGTAAAGTAGTGACAGACTAGAATCATCGCTACAAGTAGCACCAAGTACAGTATTAGTATACACAACGGTGTCGGAATAACAAACCAATGCACTCAGTGACCACCAACTCGGTGCTGCTTTAAGCAATTTTATAGAATTAATTTCTGTTTGAAACCGAGATGTTCAAGTCTAACAGAGTGCCACATAAAATGGTAATTAATGCAATATTGTTTACGTGTAACTACAAAGTTGACTGTGGTGTAGAAACAGTGCTTATACCTTTCATAGAGAATTAAAAATTATTGAAAAGTTTTAGCAAGTAGTAAAAGATTGATTGTATTTGTGCAGTTTACCATCTAAGCTCATCATTATAAATAATTAATCAAATCTACACCACTTCTACATTGAGTGGAAATGCAAACATGGTAACAGCACAACAGAGTTTAAAGACTTAATGACCAAACAGAAGTAAAACATTTAGGGACCCATAAAAATCATAACATGAATTGAGTTTGCAATCACGGATCAAGCATATATTATTTAATATTTAGCATATATTAAATCATTTCATTTATCTATGGTTTCAAATCCCATAATTCTAGCGTGCTCATCTCTGAAATGTCCATCTACGTGATTTTCAAACTGATTTTGAGTCACTTCTGCTCCAAACTTTAGTGTACATACAGGACATTCCTTAGAATGTTCCAGTGCTACTTTAGTAAAACTCTCACCCAGACTCTTAGTCCTTTCTTCACGAGCCGTCGCGTCATCAGCGCATTCTATGCAGTGGTCCATAAACTGTCTAACTGACCAATCTGAAAAGTCTTTGCGACAGACATCGCATACCTGTTTTATGTTTCTGGCTGGAGCACCAGAATCTTGTTCCGTATATCCTGGAGCTGGTGCTGTATTTTGACTTAGTACATTCGGGTGAGACGGCCCCACAGGTTCAATACCAGCAGATTTAGATCCTAAGTTGAGACTAGCTGAGTTACGAGACTCGCTAATCGTACGAAGATTATGTGGTGTGATAGTGCCAGGTCTATTATCTCCTTCGATGTTACCACTGTAAGACGCCGACATGTTTAAACTATTGCCAGAAGCATGAGACCTAAGGCTAGTTCTTGGACGGGGTGCTGGCCGGGGAGCCTTCATAGATCGTTTTGAAATGTTAGGAAGTGTGGCTATACCACTCTCTAGTGCCTGAGACCTGACGTCGTTGCTATATATATGGTCACTACTCTCCACTGGCTCCCTTCTGTGTCGCTGTGGGGACTCACTCCTAGCCGTCTCGTAATATCTACTCATTCCAGAAGAAGACTCAGTCAAGTGTGAAGGTCTACTAGAACCAAGCAAATGACTGTCGGTGGACATTAGACTGAGAGTCAAGTTATAGTTGGAAGCCGGGCCTGCTAATGGAGCCACCACATTACTAGACATTGATGGTCCTATCTTGGAATAGTCTAAACCTACAGCAGAGAGAGACAATTAGTACAAGTTAAAGCATATGGAGAGGAAAACTCCCAATCCTTCTAGTATGACATAATATTATTAGTCACAATTTTTACAATGCTTATTTAAACTAGGAAGTAGAGAGCCTTTCATAGTTAGAATTACACATATATTCTATTCATACGATCTACATTTCAATTGCTTATGTTACACATGTTTATACTGTTGAAATGCAATTCTGGCCTCACTTAGAACCTCATATTAAAGAATCAAGAAATATGATTGGATGTTGCTGACCTTTAGCCCTGACAGCCTCAAGCTGAGTGGCTAACATGTTGATAATATCTTTTTGCTGCTTACACCTGTCCAATACCTTAGTAATGTGTAACCTGTGTGCTTTTAGAGCTGGTATAATCTTTTGCTTTAATACTTGATTTTCTAGAATAATATCATAATAAAATATAATATAAAGGTATTGATATATAATAATAATTATAATGACACAGTGAGATAATATCAGGTATAGCGGAATTTGATGAAATGAATTATCGTTGCATGGCTATACATAACACACTTTTTAGAAAAAACTGTTTTCAGTAACAGTGGTCACTTATTTATTGCATTATCTCTTCTGAATACAAAGTGTAATCTGAAGATAGCATATCATTCTGTATATCTACTCTAGAATTACATTACAACTATTACCAATAGAGTTAATTTTGTATATGATATAATCTAACATAACATAAACTATAATATACTATAATATAATGTACTATAACATAATATAATAAAGCATAATATAATATAACATAATACAATATAACATAATACATAATATACCATAACATAATATAATATATAATAACATAATATAATATTCTATAACAACATAATATAGCATAACATATTATAATATAACAAAACATAATATACTATAACACAACCTAATATAAAGCAATACACTACTTTTCATACAGACAGAACACAATCCAATACTATGAATACCGGTTCTGTAAATGCATCAGTAAACTAGCAATACTACATTCTATAACCAAACCTGGGTTGTCTATAGTAAGATGAGGCTCTCCGTACAAACTGGAACCCCCAGCATCTGTCTGAAACCTCCGTATTGTCTCTTTGAGAACTGCATTTTCTTTCTCTAGCACCTCATTTTTCTAGTAACAATACAACAGTACATTAGACCTTTGTAGGATGATGAGATGACTATGTGCGGCAGCTTACCTACATGGCAGCTTACCTGTATGGCAGCTTACCTGCATGGCAGTTTACCTGTATGGCAGCTTACCTGCATGGCAGTTTACCTGTATGGCAGCTTACCTGCATGGCAGTTTACCTGTATGGCAGCTTACCTACATGGCAGCTTACCTGTATGGTGTGTGTAGAAATGTGCAACTGCAGCTCTGCACTAACCTCCACTAAGTGCAGGAATTGTTCTATAAGCAGCTACAAGCTGGGGATGAAGGACTACTTTAGTTTGGGACCTAACTGCAAACTTGAGAACCCCAAACTAAAGTAGTCCTTCACCTCCAACTTAGAGCTGCTTGTAGATTGTAGAACAATTATAAGTGCATATATTTGCCTAGCTTGGATTTGTTCATAACTAGGTTTGGGGGCATGATTAGGCTCTTTAGCAAGCAGACAACTTCCCATGCTACAAATAACTAGTGGTAGGGTCCCTGTAAATCTAAATATACCTAGAAATAACTAGCTAATTGCACTTGTATTGTAATTGAAGCTTGAAAGATTTAACTTTGAGAGAAAACAAGAATAACAAGTTTTGTTTAAAGAGCTTTTGTTGGTTTTGTTTACTCACGATCAACTAGTGCTCCAGTTGAATTTAAGTGAGTTGAATTTCTATTTTCTATATTTATATAAATTTCTACACTTGAACTAACAAATATCTTACAGAAATAGAAAAACAATCAGTTTTTTCAATACTAAAAATAAATATTAGTAACTATTAATGTGAAAAACATCAATCTGATTATTTTGCTCCTAATTTTAAAATATTAACATTGATAAACACTGTAGATGTTAAATGATAATAATTCTAAACCACCCACAGATACAACGTACCACTGGGATGCCGTGCTTTTACTTATCAACAAAAGATACTGAGTAAGAATTTTATACAAATATTCAAAACTCCAAAGCAGAAAGAGCAAATTTTCAGCTTCGAAAATCCAGTACAGCAGGAAAATTTGGAGAAACACAAATACTCCCCTAGAATAAAGTTTGTTGCTGTTCCTACATCAAATCAACATCTTGCAAAATTGCTGTTAAACTCCTGTTTTGCAATCATAGCCATAGTATTTTTAAAGCTACACCTTCAAGTAGAAGGGGTGGCCATTCGACGTTCACAGTAACTATTATAAAGCACTAAGACTAGGTTCAGTCTACTAACCGACCATTGACTTGATTATCTGATAACTATGCAGAGGGGAAAATGTTTTTCCCTGAATATATCAATAACCCTTCATTGAAAGACAGAAGTAGCTTATATTATAAACATTAGCTAACTGCTAAAAGGTTAGAGAACTGTTGGTGTGATATAGGTATGTAATTTTAGCCTAAATGTCAGAAACCCAACCACAGTTTAGCTTTAGCCCTGTAACTTATGGTGGCATGAGGCATATACTAAACACAGCAGTTGTTATAAAACATAAACTGGTGTTTCCGGAATGTCATACAACCTAGAATATCATTGCCAGTAAGAATTGTTCAACTATAGGTATATATTTATACTACGGTCTCTGCAAAATGCTAGAAATTTTAATTAATCTGTTTTTTTATAGAGTAACTGTGCTTGAGGGCTGAAGACTCTATAGACACTAAGAAACACACTTAAAAATCTACTCACTTATATTTAATCACAGAATTCTATTTTTGCAGCAGTAATCTTTTCAACTTTTTACACTATCAGAAAGCATATCATATAAAATATAATCCATTGATCAAGTTATAAATTATTCCAAAATGCCCAGAAAAATATCCCAAACATCAAAATTGCAAGATTCCCAGCTGTAATAATGAGGAGAAGACATATAAAAATGATGTCAAGAAAACTTATTAAAATTCTATCTTAGTGGTTACACATCTCCTGGGAGTGGTCAGGATCATCGGCAGCAAATTTTAGAGCTGACATGTTTACAGGTTGTTATGGCAGTGCTGATGAAATAATAAACATTGTATTTTATTATTATAACAGTTATATGTTGCTTGAAATTTTGGTTCAATTAAACCTCACATGTGAAATATTCCTACATTTATAGGTCAAGTCAATCAAGATTTTCAATTGTGAAAAAATATCATTCAATTTTATTTGGAAATAGGTTTGCCACACAGGTTATTGTTACCCTCAACCAATAAAATAGTTCTTACACAGGTAATGCAAGAGCCAGATTTTTAAAGCTATTTAAATTCTAATAGCTTCAGTTTTTTAAAATGAATTTTAATTGGGGGGAATTCTTCAGCCCACACACATAATATTTTGCTACATTTATCATCAAAAACACCGGCTTTTCTTAACTTCTTATTACTGCATCTACCTTTATTTCCTGGTTATTCTTATTTCAACCAATACTTGCAAATTAATTTCAAGTAGACTTGATATTACTCAACTGTTTGCAAGCCATGATTACATTTAAAGTTATTTGCTTAAATAAATTGATTTTAAAACCCATTTTTCAGTCTAAAACAGGAACTACAGTTCACATTACATGAGTGAGTGACAAATTTCATCTCTTGGTTAGACAATAGGTAATTAGCAATCTTCCCCCTACATAGAACTATTTAAATATACGATGTTGCTGGCATATTGAAAAATACTTTGGATAAGTTTGCCTACAGATGTGTGTATTTCTAGACTATGTATGCTGAATATTGTACCCAGATGACTAGCTCTTGATTAGAAATACTTAGTAGATTTTAGAAATATATATATATACGATTCCAAACATTGAACTTTGGTTTTGATATTATGAGTCAATATAAACTTCCACCAGTCTTGATTACAAGGTATTCTCTCACCATTAGCTTATATTTGAACAGTTAATAATGATAATCATTTCATCTACAATAATACCTCGACTGTAATTCTGTCTCATAATTATCACTTTCAGGCATTACAAGGACTTATTCCTAATCAATATTATTTATTGAACTTATTTTATAGACTTTAACAAAGTTATATTACAAAATATAACGAATTGCTTCTCAATTATTGACCTAATCCTAAGATAGTTAATGAGTTGAAATCCCAAAATCTGCTCAAAAATTACCAACTGCCCCCAATTTTTTGGACCATGGAGAATTTATTAGCTGCATGAATTAAAACTTGGACTATTAATTAGGCAGTCAAAGTATTCAATTAAAAATAACATTATTTACCTATCTATGTACCTCATTCACAACGCACTCAAATACATCTACATGCAGCTTTCCCACACATTACTAGTTACACACTCTCCACTGAAGTCAGATGTACAACTTGCATCCAGTTGATAGCTGTACCAGCAAACTGACCGAGACCTCCATGTTGTTACGCCAAGTTATGTAGCACATTCTATATTGTAATGCAACACTCACACTAGTATACACTTACCTTTGACAACTCTACCTTGGCTGTCTCAGATTGGGTCAACTTCGAACGCAGGTGTTCAATCTACAGACAAACACAGCAAATTATAGTGTGCAAAGGGCAACAACTCCGAAAGTCTTGTTTATATATAATACATATACATGAATCAAATTTTAGTATGAATAAAGTTGCTTATTGTTTACATTCTAATATGACAGGGCCATATTTTATGGCACCATTTCCTGCCATTATAAGTTTCATAAGGGAAATTTCACAACCCTTAGAAATTGTGAAACGGGGATTTAACAGTAAATAGGAAGTAACTGGGCTAAAATGGTTTTTGCTTGACTTTAACTTTTAGACCTAGGTCAGCTACTATAAGGAGTGTTGCTGCCGCTGCTGCTGCCTAAGACTTTGCTGCTGAATGCTGCTACATCATCATGATTATAAACTTGGCATGGAACTACTAATGCTGACTTTAGCTACTTAGACTTTAATTCTAACTCAGCTATGGGAATTACTAACTTAGCATAATATGTATCAGTTAGAGCAAAACTGCAGAATTTACTGCATTTCAGTATATAATTACATGCATTATATCATATTTACTACAATAGGATACCCTGTTGGTCAGCTCCCTCTTTCCACTAGGAAATAAAACTACTCAACTACACGAAAATTTACCAAAATTGCAATAATTACTGCATTTTTTATATCTGACGGCTTTGGTAACCTCATGAATCTGAAGTCTTCCAAAATATTTTCACAGAGATGAAAACCTGAATACAGAGTCTAGACTTTACATCAAAAACTGAATACAGACTGTTCAAAGTTTAATAAGAACAAACAAAAACAGAAATCTGATGGTAATGTTCCACTTGGTCACTACAGCATTTCACATATACAGGTGAGATCCATAAACCCCCCCCCCCAAATCCACTTTGTTACTGAATTAGGTAAGGCAGACTAACCTGTTTGTCTAAATCACTCTCTCCTGTTGCTGAATTAGCAAGACTTTGACCTTCAGGATGTACTCGACCTGACGTAGCCTGAGCACCAATCATTCTAAGAGGAAACAACTCCGTTAATACCTGGCAAAAAATACAATTTCAACATACAATTCAGTCATAAAAAATTGTGGTGAAACAGGATTTTTAACATACATTTTTACAAGGAATGATTGGCCAAAATCCTTCTTACCTACAGATTCCACAACATACTCTGCAACAGCAATTACAGTGATAGGTTGAAGTTAACAGCTAACTAGTAGTCATGATTGCTAAGTTGACAAATAACATTGCCCCATAACCATTTCCTCTAACTGAATGGTCAGAGTTGGGTCATCCTATATGGTGACAGAATGTTGTTTATGTGACAACCTATTAGTATCTTATGAGTTGATGGTAAAGTTGAGTTGGAGTTAAACTCCTGTATTAACTCATGCTAAAGCAAGAGCAGAGATAAACCAGTCCCTGTAGGTTAATAGCACAAAACTGGGTAAAATACTCACATTTCTTGAGTTTAGTACGAGTAGAAATAGTAGAGTGACTTGGGTTAAGTTTAGGAAAAGAGATCTTCTTTCCAACATTCAAGTATAAAATCTTTAGAGATATAACATTCCTCTGCTCCTGAAATACCATTCATATGATCACTAGCTAAGAGCAGTATTGGGAGGTTTACATACAGTAATAATATTATTACTGAGTTACTACTACTGCTACTAGTACCACTACTACTGCTACTAGTACCACTACTACTGCCACTACTACTACTACTAGTACTAGTACTACTACTGATACTGCTACTACTACTACTAGTACTACTACTGATACTGCTAGTAGTACCAATGCTACTGCTACTACTATTAGTACCACTACTACTGCTACTACTACTAGTATCACTACTACTGCTACTACTACTACTAGTACTACTATCACTTCCACACTACCACTATTACTACTACTAGTACTGCTACTATTACTACTGCCACCACCACTACCACTACAGTACTACTACTACCACTACAGTTACTACTACTACTGCATGGTATTACTACAAGTACTACTACACTACTACTACTACTAGTAGTAGTAGTAGTACCACTACTATACCAGTGATGATGTTAATTAAAATAGATCATAGCGTTAATTAAACTGGTACTGCATTTTGATTTAACTGTATATAAGCACTTGATGTGTGGCTAAATATACAAGGCCTAGGGACTGGGTTTAAATACTGGCAAAGCTAAAGGTCCTGTTATGGTATTAAGATGGTAAATAAACTCTAGGGGTATAAGTCTATAAGTGCAGCCATTGAAAAACACCTTAAAACAGGACATCGGATTGTAGAAGCATGTTGAATGTAGTAAATATACAAATTCTGTTTTTTTAATTTAAAAAACAGAAGTCGACAAGCCAAGTTGAACATAATAAACTAATACAAATAAAAAAATGTAAATTATATAACAATATTAATAGTAACTTATGAATGATAGTATTTAAAATTTCATTCTAGTTGAATCAACCAAAACTGTAACACTAACATAACATAAACTGGTTTCATAGCTATCAGTGGTAAAAGAATGAAACATATGATAATGATATATTATTCCACTGTAAGAAACAATTTATGAATTGCAAGGTATTAGGTACTTACATGTATTCTTAGTAAAAAGTTGGAAAATAAGTTAACCTGTTTTAATGAAATGCCTCAGAACTAGTAACTAGAGTCTAGACTGGAGTTATACAAGTAGTTACTATAGTTGTATGATATTGACTGAGTGTTCAGTGGGAAAACCTAGCAGCGCTGGAATGATTATCGGAGGGGATTCCCCTTAGCTTGCTATCCTAAAGCGTAGTTCGGGACGTCTTCATTACACCCTTTATCGCAAGTAAACCACAATTACGCTCTATTATAATGAGCACTTGAGCTATAAATGGCTTTATAAAACTTGATTATTCATTGTCATGCGAGCTATTGCAGTTTTACAAAGCTATGGTCTTTTACACACAATAATTATTCAATACAATAGCATATTAACAAAAAGACATTTCATGCTAATCCAATAGTCTCAATTTGAAAACCCAATTATTTTAAGACAATATACAGGAGAGCAGATAAGTGGTTCCTGCATTGACCAGACACCATTTATATGAGTATTAGTTTTAGAAAAGAGAAGATTTATCCCATACTTTCATACTTTTCATTAAAAAAATTTAAAGAGCAATAATAAACAGCCGTATTGCATAAAACAAATATAAACAATAAATAATGTGGGATCACCTCCTACTGTAACCAGTTATAAAACCTGACGAAATCAATCATCTTCCTATGAATGCAGTAATTTAACTAAAAGAGGATCTTCATCAAAAGGGTGTTTCAGTATTTGATTACAAGTTATACAAGTTATGTGGCCCAGTTCTCAAATACAATAACTAAGCTATTTATACCTAGCTTTCATCATGATATATGAATCACCTTCAGCTGAATATGTAATCAATGTGACTGAATAAAGTACAGCACTGCAATATATGAATCAAAAAGTAAACTTGGAAGTTTTGTGGGTTGCATCATTATAAAAGATGTATGACTGGTGATTGCTAGACATATTATATGAGCATGATACAATCCTATTCTTATTTTTTAATAAAGCTTAAGTAGCCCGAGATTAGAAAAACATGTGCGGTTAGCAACCACAACTTCTAGGGGAGGCATGAGGAGAAAACTCTAAATTATTGTCTAAAACATTATACTGCTTAAAATTCCGAAGCTGTATTTAGATAGTTTTTTCAATGAAATTAAGCTTACTGCTGTGCCCATAATTTTCTATCAAACCACTGCAAAGATGTGTATACAGTGCAGAGTGAGTGAAATGTTAGATTCGCCAGAAAAGTAAAGGTATGTTGGTATCACTATACCATTTAGTACAGTGCTGATTTGCACAGAAATGGCAAGCGAATATCATTGAATTTCAATTTAAACTCAAACATATAAGTTTTGACAAACATACTGCTCAGCCAGATAAACATGGCATACAAGAAGGAGAAGTTGAAATGGACTTGGCTAGTGGCAAGTAAAACTAGGTCAACCATGTAAATGCGGACTTGCTTTGTGGACACTTTTAGTGTGTGGCATTGAAGTGTGATTGTTGCAGTGTAGTAGACTAGTAGGGTTCAACATATTTTTGCGAAACCTAAACATTCTGTTTATGTATAGGGAGACGCATTAACAAACTTTTAAAATATTAAAAGAAAACTTAAACATGTGGCAGACTATCAGCACAAGGTTCTTATAATGTACACACCTTTAATCCATCATTGTAGCTGATATATTGAAAAAGATATTGTATCCAATAAGTTTCTCATATGCACCCAGTTAGTTAAAGATGAGCCATTCTAAAGTATAGCAGCTGCTTTCCGATAGTCTCCTAAAAATATCGAAAAGCATCAAACACCTTGCACCACCATAACACACACGATTATATTCTAAAATTCAGGAAAGTGGTTTCCTATAAAACAGTTCAATTCACAGAAATTTAGTGAGAGACATAAAAAAAAATTTCTGACAATAAGATTCTTTTCATTTTCAGTTGCAAAAATAATACTCCAAGGGCAAATTACCAAATTAAAATAAAGTGTGAGCAAATGCCAGACAAATTAAATAGTATAGACACAACAATGCTGATAAACTAAATTTTCAAATATTGTTACAATATCAAATACCGGAAAAGAGTGCTAGATTTAACAAATAAGTAAAATTTTAAAATTTCATAAAAGATAAGGTGTGTGCGTGTTAGCGGTTATGTGTGCGTGTGTAAACTTTAACATGAAAATGCTAGACACAGCTTACACATACAGCAGTTACAGTTTTTAAAGGCAAGTTTGAATATGAATATAACTAGAAGCATCACTGTTAGACTTACTCTTAGTATAACCATAACTAACTGTAAGTAGTAAGTAGTAGTATAGCTATAATTATAATAACAACATTAATTAAGTTTCTAGGAATCAACATTAATTTGAACTTTAATGTATAGTACAATTATATTAATAATACCATTGAAATAATTGAATTTAGAATTCGATAGCCATAGTAATAGTCACCAAGTATGATACTGATAGTGAGTCACGAGTGACTAATCCTAAATAAATGATAATTATAATGGTTGTTGGATGTGTCTCACTTAGTTTCAGCCTGTCTGTGAGAAATATAAATATAATTGTAAATAACTACAATAAAAATGATTGTAGCTGTAATACTAATTCATTTATTGCTTACAATTATATTTACAATAACAGAGGGTGAGGCAGAACACTCATATTTATATTGATATTGTATTATTCATTATTGCAATACTATGATAGCATTGCCAAGTATAATACTAATAGTACAATAGTAATACTACGTCTATAGTATTAGTATTACTAATTATTAATAAGTAAAACTAAATTGAATTCATTGTATTATCCGATGGGTTTCAGCATTTTTAACTGGACGCTCACAACGAGTGGTCATCGATGGGGTATCTTCGGATTTAGCACCAGCGACTTCCGGGGTTCCACAAGGAAGTGTGCTGGGTCCAACATGATTCGTTTTGTTTATTAATGACATTGTAAACTGCGTTACACATAGTACAATCAGGTTTTTTGCTGATAACACTCTTGTCTATCTGCCCATTACTAAACCAAATGACCATCATAAACTGCAGGGAGATCTTTTTAGACTTTATAGGTGGGCAAAAGAAAACAATATGAAGTTTAACTCAAAGAAAAGTAATGTCATCACCTTTGGTAAGAAAACAGAAAATTTAGAAAATATCTTTACTTATAAATTAGGAGATGATCCCCTAAATAGAGTAGGAATTGTAAAATACTTTGGAATGTTGCTATCAGCAGATTTTAAATGAAATAGGCATGTCGAAAATGTGATTTCAAAGGCATACAGGGTGTTAGGACTAATCAAGTTCGCACTAGGAAATGCCCCAGAAAATGTTAAAATTCTTGCATATAAAACTCTTTGTAGACCTCTCCTGGAATATGGTGCTGAAGTATGGGACCGGTGCAATAAGCATCTAATAACAAAATTAGAAGGTACTCAAAATAGGGCTGTATGGTTCATTAAAAATTTAAAGGGTAGAGAAGCATCGGTAACAGATGCCAAATTTTACCTAGGCCTAGAAACATTAAGAAAGCGCAGACAGTCACAGAGAATTTCTTTGTTGTGTCGTATTACTGCTAATGAGGATTTATTTCCAACCCTAAATAACACCCTTAAATCTATGAAATCCTCAACCCATAATATGAATACCCGTATTAACACCTTCAATGCTATAGCCTGCGATTCGAGCCTGTACCTGCAGGGTTTCCTGTTGCGCACTGTCCGGGAGCTTTGTACGGGGGGGGGGGAGATGGTGGCGGATTTCTGAGCTTAGATAGATCCGAGGGTCCCACAAATACTTTCTCTGAGAGGTCTTGGGACTTGACCCAATCAAGATCAAATGTAAATGTAATGCAAAGTGTTATCATATTCATATTGATATTAGTATTAGAACATCAATATTACAGTCAGTCACTATAACTTAATCTTATACGTTATAACTATTACCATTTGAGTATTACTATTATTATTAGTCTTAGTATTAGTAAGACTCTTACTAGTTCGATTTCAGTATGAGTTATGACATTGAATGTATGAGTATTTGTCTATTATTAATATTTTATTATTATTACTTTAACTATTAGTATTAATATTACTCAATAATACTATTACTATAGTATTAGTATTAGTATTACAGTAATAGTCACTTATACTTATACTAAAATTAATAGTAATACTAATGGTAATAGCATTACATTTACTATTACTATTAGTATTACTATTACTATTAGTATTAGTAAGACAAAGAGCATGAGTATTGGTAATGGACTAAGTCTAATGGTATTACTAGTTACTACTACTACTAGTACTAGACTACTACTACTAGTACAGTAGTAGTATTATTTTTTACTTAATTAAATTCAATAACTATGAGTATAGTCATAATGATCATAAAGTTTAAAACTAAAAATAGAACTAGAAGTGAGTAACTGTAACTGTAAGCCTAGTATTACTAGTAGTACTAGTAGTACTCCAGTAGTGAGTAGTACTACTACTAGTAGTAGTAGTCTCAGTCTGTAGTTGTGACGTATCGCGATGTATTTTTTAAACTTTAAGTTTAAAGCTCCATGGAAACTTCAACTTCAGCTTTACATTGACCTTAGGCTTATCTCATTCTGTTAGAATTTGAAGCTTATCCTGAGATAATCCTAATAATTGAGTAATAATAATGACAACCCAATGTCACATTGAATGTGAATGTAGGACTTCTACTGGATGCTGAAAGTCAAATAGACGCAGAAGTATCCGTAGGCGTATAGTCGTATTCTATGCCGGGTTGACACGAAGGCAATATGAATATTCATCAGCAGCCGTGACCAAAGGCTACATATCACTTTGACTGCGACTGATTTCAGAAGTAGCGACACAAGTTTTTTTTCTTGTTTCTTGCGCCTAGATAGTCAAAAAAGTGTTAAACTGAACAATCCCAGTTGCTTTGTCTTACAGCTAAGCTTAATTATCATTCATTCTTTCCTATTCATGGACTAATCACTAATTAGAAATTTAATTGCAAATTATTTTAATTTACAATGTGTTTTAGCAAGTCTGAATATCATTGCTTGGCAAAATTGCACGAATAAGTAATTGTAAACTACAAAACCGAATAACTATAAAATTACTATTAGAAATTCTAATAAATACAATTCTAATAGAATTATTATAATTATTAGTATTACTATAAGACGGGATTCAGTTTTAATAATTTTCAAATAAAATTGAATAAATGAGTAATTGTTTTTCATTGTTAATTAGTAAATGTAATCACACATAAAATTAAATATTTATCTAATATCTTTAAGTTTATGTATTAAATTTAATAATCTGATAGTGATACTCATACTCATAGTCATAGTTTAAGTATTAAAGTTAATCATAATTATAATGATAATTGCAAAACTTGAACATCAACATAGAGTTAGTTATAATTATCATAATTTTAGTCGTAGCTATAATTAATATCATAATATGATATATTCATTCAGTATGACTATGAGTATGACTATCACTATCAGAACGACTGAGTCTGATGAGTATCACTATGACTAGTAGTGGGAGTATCAGTATCACTATCAGTAGGACTATGATAATTATATGAGATCAGAATGACACAGTTCGACTCGATAGACACTTACACTTGAAGCTAAAATCAATGGCAATGGCTAACTGTTGAAAAATTCGGGCATGCTCATTATGAGTTATGGCCAACTGGATAGTTTAGGATGCTATTATTAATGTAAATTTATGAGTGTACATTAACTTAAGTTTTCCTGTTGGTCACCGTCATGTGCACTTAAAGTTGATTGAGTTGGTGTCATCACAGGTAGACACTAGGCTAGACTTCCCAGTTAGACGCTATTATTTATTTTGTACAATTTATTTGAAGACTATTGAAACATTTGCATATTTAAATAAACTTGGATTAATTTCTTGTTATTTAGAACATAAATAAATTCTTTTGATCTGCATTAACTTATTAATTTTGCATTTGCTATACTTCTTGTTGTTTGAAAAGATATTTCGTTAATAAGTATTCATTAAAGATAATGTCTATCATTAATGTATTGTTTTTTTTTTGTCCCACACAAATTCGTAAAAATTGGAATATTATTCTAGGTAATTCATATTAGCTATTATAGCTATTAGCATGTTAGCTATTTAGCAATCAAGGCAACAGTTATATAGATATATTACTATATATTATGTTAAAGAAATAAAAAATAGCCAGTAACTGGGAAGCATTTATTGGGGATGAAACCGTTGAGTTTAACAATCACGCTTAGTATAGTTAATAATTGCTAATTCAAACTTCTCGAAATACATGACTTAATATTTAGGACTATGGCTAACATGAAGTAAAGGTGAAGCAATACCTTTCCTTAACTTTGAAATTCTAATAATACTTTACTCTAAATCAAATTCTTCACTTGCTTCTTTTGGTACACCTGTTGATAATGTGTTTTTATATGTTTATATTAAAGATCGTTGCTTTTTAATTATGTCAAGCAGGCTCATTTTAGCTGCATGGACGTGATTTCATATTTGAATGTTTGGATGTAAGATTCACATTGTGTAGCTAGTAGGCTTGTTTAGGCAAACTATGCATGCATGTCTGTCTGGTGGAAATGCTAGCTGAACATTGTTTCTCTGTTTAGACATATTTTTTATTTTTACCGTCTAAACCAGATCTTACTTTAAAATAATTATAGCCTATGCAATCAGTTCTGTAACTTCAACATAAAGGGTGGGGGTGCCTGTTTGTCAGTTTTATATTTTTCATTTAAAAGCCTTGAGTCTAATGAACGGCTAGGTTTGAGCTGAAGTTTTCTATAGTAAAGAGCTAAATTTGGCTACGATGAGCATTTTGTACAGAGCTTCTCACTATAAAGGTTTTCAGTTGTTTTTATCTCCTGTAGTCTGAGAAACTCAATTTCAGGAGCGTGTTTTTGTAGCCAAGTAATCTGATTGGATCCCAGGCTTTGTCATCATGATTGGAGATGATACCAAGTATACGGCTGCCATGGATGCTGTCAGGAAATGGAATTCCCAGATGATGACGGAGCGTAAACTTAGGCAGCCCTACCTGGACAACACCACTGGCTTGGCCCAGACCAACTGTCATCTCTGGATGTCCAACCAACTTCGGAATCCTGGTATGACTCATCTATTTCTATAGAAGTATCTGAATATCTACCATTTGTCCTATCATTAACCCTTAAACTTTAGTGATTTAATTCATATGTATTTTTCTATCGTTCAGCTGTACCACCAGACATCAGTTATTAGAATAAGAATTAATAAATTTGTGATTTTCATCATTGTACTGCATTTCTAGTTTTTCCATTTTCATTTTAGCTTTGCAGATTCTATTTTTAGCTGTATTTATTTGTTTCACAATCCTGACCCAAGGTGTACTTACTGATATGTGAATAGTCTGTGTTAGTATAGGTGTTTGTCTGACAGATTATTATAAGTGCAAATAAAGTTTATTTAAGCATTTTAGGAAAATTTAAATGTCAAATACAGCATTCTTATGCTTTTAGTCTACTGTGCTTATGTATTTAATATTGATTTTATTTGTTTTATATATTTTGTCTCTAACAAACAGTGATTGCTTAACTTGGTTAATAGGAGACTTGGGTTGTGAGTTAATGAACAAACAATTCTAGAATGTTTGCACTTTTGAGTTATCTCCCCATTTGAGAAAATTTTGTTGAACACTGCTGCACGGAGTTGAAGGAATGTCATAGGAACAGATAGCTTCTCAGCTAATTGCTCTATAAACACTAATTCGTCTCTGTAAGCCATATGAATTATTCTATATCTAAAGGAATAGTAACCTACTTAATTTTGCTTACTAGTAAAAATTTAAAGGCTGGGAAAGTCAATCATATTTGTATTGTGCTTTTCGCATTTCTGTTATTTCTAATGTGTCAATAATTTTATTAGAAGATAGTTGAAACAAAGTTATTTTATTATTAAGAAAAGTTAGACGTGGTAAAAAATCAATACGATGATATTATCATACTCAGTGAGGAACACAGTTTTGTAGGTACATTTAAATATATAATAATTAATAAGTTGCTCTCAATTTTGCCAACTCATATTAGTTGCAAGTCTTATGTGGAGAGAAGAGTGGATATTGAAGTTTATATATCTGTCATGTCGTGTCCTGCACATTATTCTCCAACATGTTTCTTTAGACCTGGTAGAAATCCTGGTATTGTCTGGAATTCTACAAATCATATAATATAGTACTCATACACATATAATATAATACTCATACACATATAATATAGTACTCATACACATATAATATAATACTCATACACATATAATATAGTACTCATACACATATAATATAGTACTCATACACATATAATATAGTACTCATACACATATAATATAATACTCATACACATATAATATAATACTCATACACATATAATATAATACTCATACACATATAATATAGTACTCATACACATATAATATAATACTCATACACATATAATATAATACTCATACACATATAATATAATACTCATACACATATAATATAATACTCATACACATATAATATAGTACTTATACACATGTAATATAATACTCATACACATATAATATAATACTATTACACATATAATATAATACTCATACACATATAATATAGTACTCATACACATATATTATAATACTCATACACATATATTATAATACTCATACACATATAATATAATACTCATACACATATAATATAGTACTCATACACATATATTATAATACTCATACACATATATTATAATACTCATACACATATAATATAGTACTCGTACACATATAATATAATACTTATATTCTTATAAAACTTTATATAATATAATACTCATATATTGTAATACTTTATATAATATACAATAATACAATAATATTGTATTTCCAACATACTGTATAAGTTATGTGACAATTGCATACTCTTAGAATACTGTATAATTATACCACACTGTTTCTTATATTATACTTGGGCGTTGGCCTATTTTGATTATTAATATAAGCTGTGCAAAGTATCCAAGCTAGCAAGTTGAATATCCAAGGCTGTTTTGCTTAGGAACTAGAGCTGGTTGTTATGAATCAGCTCTGTGAATACACTGTAGTACCCTGTGAGTACACTGTAGTACCCTGTGAGTACACTGTAGTACCCTGTGAGTACACTGTAGTACCCTGTGAATACACTGTAGTACCCTGTGAATACACTGTAGTACCCTGCGAATACACTGTAGTACCCTGCGAATACACTGTAGTACCCTGTGAGTACACTGTAGTACCCTGTGAGTACACTGTAGTACCCTGTGAATACACTGTAGTACCCTGTGAGTACACTGTAGTACCCTGTGAGTACACTGTAGTACCCTGTGAGTAAGCTTTAGTACCCTGTGAGTACACTGCAGTACCCTGTGAATACACTGTAGTACCCTGTGAATACACTGTAGTACCCTGTGAATACACTGTAGGACCCTGTGAGTACACTGTAGTACCCTGTGAGTACACTGTAGTACCCTGTGAGTACACTGTAGTACCCTGTGAATACACTGTAGTACCCTGTGAATACACTGTAGTACCCTGCGAATACACTGTAGTACCCTGTGAATACACTGTAGTACCCTGTGAGTACACTGTAGTACCCTGTGAGTACACTGTAGTACCCTGTGAATACACTGTAGTACCCTGTGAGTACACTGTAGTACCCTGTGAGTACACTGTAGTACCCTGTGAGTAAGCTTTAGTACCCTGTGAGTACACTGCAGTACCCTGTGAATACACTGTAGTACCCTGTGAATACCCTGTGAGTACACTGTAGTACCCTGTGAGTACACTGTAGTACCCTGTGAGTACACTGCAGTACCCTGTGAGTACACTGCAGTACCCTGTGAGTACACTGTAGTACCCTGTGAATGCACTATCCTACCTGGTGCAGTCACTGCAGCGCTCTGTGTTCTATTGAGGTCAGAGGAAGCTCTTCTCATTCCCATCATGCTCTGTTTAGCCATCCTTGCCACGGCTGATCTGGAGACCTGACTATGGGGTATCGGTCCTCCACCCAGTGTGTGCGAGTATTTCATGACTGGTCTTTTATTGGTTGCTTCTAAGACACTACAATAGTTATTCAGATATTGTCATGTGCTAAAGACACCTGAGCCAGGCATCGTTATTACTTACGCAAATATAATATGAAATATATGAGCACACTGTTTAGTTTTAAACTAATTACATTGGAATTGTTCCTTGTCAGAAATGTATTAGCAATAAAAGCCCAAAATATTAATTAATTTAACTGTTTCCACTAATTTTTTGTCATATTTTAATGGAGTGAGACAAAATTTTGTGGAGGGTGAGAATAGTGTTCTGATAGACAAAATTGACTCTGGGTGAATGTGAATGGAGTTTTAAGTATTATTAGGCTCTTGAGTATGGAGAGAAGGTGTGTCAAGTTCAACGGGCTATTGCTGTGGGTGTTTTGTTAGTTTTACTCAATCTAGCCTAAGATTTATGGAGTTGGATGGGGGGGCAAGGCGTGTTTTGTGTTGTACGTACCCATCTTGTCCAATGAAGACACGCCTCACAGGAAATTGATGTTTGAGGGTTAAGTCTCTGTTGTAATAGGTATTAGCACAGATTTAATTTCCAAGCAGGTTTCGTATTTAATATTGCAGATTTTAATCTAAATTTACATGTAATGGGATGTCTTCATACTATTATAGTTTACTCCTACTTACCCATAATAATGGTCATCCAGTGACTTACTTTTTGTTAAAGACTTACGGATTGGGTTTGCAAATTCCCTTCGAATAAAAACATATTTGATAAATAGGAATAAAATAAGTAATAACTTTGATTTAGTATGTAGCTGAGTTAGATCAAAGCTCTATAACAACTTGAATATTAGTTAGCAAATGGGGAACATTTCTAATAAAAAGGAAAAATACTGGATTTGATATGGAATGGTGGAATTATTTCACCTTGAAGTCCTAATATAATTATTCTTTGCAAAGTTTGTTGACAGCATCCGAGTTTGTTGTTATATAGTGAAAAGTGCTAATTATAATTCATGTTTTTAACTTGAAATGAATATGTCTTATATTAAGAAAATAAATAAACAGCATCTGTGTCGCAATGTAAATAATGTTGTGTTGTCATGGTAACCATTGTGTAGTAAAAGTATAAAACATTGTGTTGATCTTGTGCGACTGTGTTGTGCACCTTTTTATTGCCAAGTTAGCCAATTGTGTTTTATTGCCAGCAGCAATTGTCAAGATAAACTAGTGTGTTGTCAAGGTAAACTAGTGTGTTGTCAAGATAAACTAGTGTGTTGTCAAGGTAAACAAGTATGTTGTCAAGGTAAACTAGTGTGTTGTCAAGATAAACTAGTGTGTTGTCAAGGTAAACAAGTATGTTGTCAAGGTAAACTAGTGTGTTGTCAAGGTAAACTAGTGTGTTGTCAAGGTAAACTAGTGTGTTGTCAAGATAAACTAGTGTGTTGTCAAGGTAAACTAGTGTGTTGTCAAGGTAAACTAGTGTGTTGTCGGGTGGGTAAATTTATGGTTACAGTCTGAGTAGCGATCAATTTGAAGGAGAAAGTGTTAATATCAGGATAATGTGCAATTTGAAGGTAAATTCAGAATCTCTACTTACCGGGTATATTTGGGAATAGGTTTCCTTCAAATGATTAATGTAGAACATAAAAGCCACTGTTGATATTTTCTTCAGTAAAACAATATAATTGATGCAAATATATGTGTTGGTAGTTCAATTTGGTAGTTTTGCTTTTAAAATATCCAAAACAAATAATGGTGATAGTGACACTTAGTAATAATCTAGCATGGAAATAGTTCATGTTTTAATTAACTTTTACTATTCTCATAATCAGGCTTGTGTAACTTACTATAGGTTTAAACTCTTTTTGATAAAAATAACAAATGATGTATTGCTTATATGGAATGCTTTAAATTTTAGTTTGGTATGATCCTTTTTTGTAAACAAGGTTTTTGTTTATTTTTGTGATTTGTTCAAAGTGTGAAGTGAGCTATAGTGAGCTTCCTTACTGTTTGTATTTGCTGACGAGGCTCTGTATCTCAACTAGGGCATTGTTGGTAGCTTCTAGGAGGTGCCAACACGTCTCATGTTCAGATCTATCAATGATCTCTCCAACTTGCCTCTGAATATTTAGACTGCAAGAAGAAATCATTGTGAGTGTTTTAGCTGCACATACATTGATACTCCATAGCATGTTTTGCCAAGAGTCCATGACTATTCGTAACATGAGTCCTTATAATGGTCTGGTTGGTAGAGTTGTGTGTATTTCAGCTTAAACAGCAATTCAGCCAGACAAACATAAAACTGTAAGATGTAACCTTTAGTAAATGTTTTGGTATGTTTTAGCTTTTGTTCTATTTTATTTCATTTTCATCAAACAAGCTTAATAAAAAGTAGAGAAAAGTGTAGGGTGACACCCAAAAGGAGGTATCGATGGGGGCCTATTTATTCGTCATTAGTAAAGCTATGTGAAAAATACTAGGATACTCAATGGTTTTCATAAACTGTATCCCATCAGACTCTGTATGTCTGTCTGCCTTTCTGCCTTTCTGTCTCTGCTCACCTGTTTTCTGTCGGTACTTCTGATAGAATGATATTGAGGTTATTCTGTAGGTCTTTGATAAGGTTGTGGTGCTGAGGGTCTAGTGCAGTGTTATCTCTGCTAATACTTTTCCTGGCATGTTTATATCTCTTTACCACTTCCTAAACAACCAGCAGTAGCTCTTCAACTAATGCTAAAGGTGTTCACTAATTTCTGGTCCAATACCTCCACAGCACAAAATATCTCAACACACACAGTACACTCACACACACTCACACACACAGGCACAATTTGTCTTCAACTTGATTCTTTACAAAGAGAATGGATCAATACTTGTGCTGTAACTGCGTTTCCATAACTGATTATGAGTTATTTTTATTTTAAACAATGTTATGAAATTACTCAAACTTAGTTTAAGCCTAACCATTACATTTGCTCATAGCGTATAGTTGCACAAAAACGAGATTTAGGCACACTTAAAAATCTATATATTGTGTTTTCTCAGCAACTTTTTCTCAAACCTTCATACTGAAAGAGAAAACAACTTCTAATATACTTTAGAATGCATTAGTCTGGTACAGTGGCCTTACTTTCCAATGTTGTATGTCTGTCCTCAGATTTCTCAACTCCTGTTCATGTCTTTGAACTCCGGCACATATTCCTTCGTAGTGTCTCACCTAGTGACATAGAATGCAGTTCGGTAAAAGTTTGTTTCTAATTGAAAATTCTTGGCTGTCCTTGACTTGTAGGCCTACATAACCACATGAAATCAACTGCTTCTAATAAGTTTCTATTTAGCTGAAATATATTGCTAGTAAGCATATCAAATGGTCCGATTGACTAAGTAAGAACTTACACCAATAATAAAAATGCTGGTGAATATTTGTTGTATTTCTCCAGCTACCGAAGGTGTTGTTTATATTTATAATTTGAAGTATACATCCAAACATTCACTATAAACAACAAACATGGGTGTGTTGAAAGTATTTATTTATTGTTTGCTCCATTAAATTTTATACATGAAACTATCACTCTGTATGCTACAAAGCAGCCAACTATCTTAGATATATATAGTACAAGATATGAATATATATATGTTTCCTACACTGTATTATATGCTCCATACGAATTCTTGCTAACTAGAGTAAGTACAGAATTGCAGTATTTTTTGTTCAATATATTGTCATACCTCATATCAGTAGCTTGAAAACTTAGCTATGAAATAAAGCAAACTCTCCAAAAATGCTAATCCTTTAATAGAGACTCATGCTATAACAAGCCTCAGAACCTAGACTATGCTCTCACCTCTCTGATGAGGTTTTCCTTCTCCCTCTGTAGAAATGCTATTGTATCATCTTTCAACATGTTGCTTTTCTTCAATGATATCAACTCCTCTTTCATGGCCTGTACTTGACTAAACCTATCTTGAGAGAACATTGCCAACGAAGACCTCATTGTGCTTTCTAGTATCTCTCCAACATTCAGTTACAGAGTGGAGTTGGTCTAGTTAGTATTAGTACTGAAAGGAAACAATATAGAGCTATTGCATTGGCTGCAATTGTTTACGGCTTGATATTCCACAGTGTTGTGAAGTATTAACTTACTCTCATTTCCTATAGACTTGAATTTCAATGAAATAATAGACGTCTGATTGATTTGTAATGAACTGTTTAAATACTCAATTGCTTCTATTCTACTCTGTTTATATAATTATATTCTTTGCCTCCTACTTTACTTCTCTTCGTCTTTATATATTCTAATTATTCTATAGAACTGACTTCTTACAAAGCCTGTTTTCTTTATGCTCTAGTAGGTAGCAACAAAACTTACTGCTGATAATTACTTCAAAGTCTTTGGTACTGGCTTTACTCCAAGTTTACTTTATTCTAACTTTTTTATTGTTGTTTTTTCTGATAGAATACTAGCTGTGGGCTATTATTTTGTACAATTTAGGTTTACTGTATGAAAGTGGAAATATTTATTGAATTATATTTTATTTGGAGTTGTGTTCCTTCTCATAGAGTCCTTGATGTTTTTCAATTTCAGGCTACCAGCTCTACTATCTTTTAGTGTGAATGATCTATGTTTACTTTTGGAAATGTTAATTATACAGTGCAACATTTCTATTAGTTTTACTTCTAATTTTACTTCAAAAAGTCAGATTTGACAGGGGAGACAATTTTTAAATGATGAGAAAAGCTCATTATTTATACAATACACTCCATACCTCTAAGATTCACTGTTACTACAGTGTGTTTTAATATAAAAATGCAAAGAAATCATGAATAGGCTGTGATATTGAAATCTATATCGGCATTAAAACAAATGCGCTTCTAGCCAGTATAACATATAGTAATAGCATTTGTTAACTTTTAGTTAATGGAATTATATCTAAATTTAAGTTAGAACTTATCTTACTTAACATCCTATATCACTGCATGCTGCACAATAGAGTAACTGAAATTGGCATCATATATCACTGGAGTTACCTTCTCTATGCAGGAATACGAGAAGGGCAGATATACTCCTATCCTGCCAGGAAGTGGAGGAAAAGAAAGAGGGAAGTTGTTGTGACAGGCGAGCCACTGATTGACCCCGTGGCAGCGGTAGCCATGGGCGGCCATGTTGATGAGCTGGTGGCCGAAGCAGCGCTGGATCCCACTGTCAGCCTCAAAGCTGTGACTGACAAAGATAAATGGTAACAAGGAACAACTGTTTCATATCTCAGTGTGACTTAAGAGTCAATGTAAACTGGTAATAGCAGTCTTGTCACAGGATTTACACATTTACAGCTTTGTTCTAGAAAGATCTTGGCACGTGTTGCTTGTGACTGATGAAACATTACAGCATATATGAGATGTTGGGTGATTGTTGGATACATTTATGGTTTACGTTTACTAGAAAGATAATCAGAATTAGAAGGGATGAAAATGGTGGTTACAAATAATCAGACGGCTCATATTATTTTAATTTTGACTTCAATTTGAATTGAATTTAGAGCTACTGAATATTTTATCCTAAATGAAGCAAATACTTTTTTCATGTTTTGTGAATTTTATTCAACATTTATATAAAATGTCCAAAGACTTATGCTCTAATATCTCTCTCTAGCAGATGATCTTTCATTGTGTTCACTTAGACTCTAGACACACTTCAACCAGTCTAGACTATGCATGTTATTGTATCAGTAAAAAGTGTTCTTGTTCATGCTGAACTTCATATACATATAAACTCACCCAAAAGCTGGTGTGATACCCACATCTCTCAAGAGGCATCATTTCTACAGCGTCATGTCACCCACAGGTTTGGCAGCATTCCTCAGTACGAGGAGCTCGATGACTTTGATGACCTGGATGATGCCTTCGATCATGATGGTGACGACAGCGACTTTGAAGACTCCAGCTCCAAACGCAAGAAGTCGAAGAAGCGCGACACAGGGGGGTCACGGGCAGGTCGCCGGAGCACTCGTCACGAAGTCGTGGATGATAAGCCGTTTTCCTGCGACAGTTAGTTCTGTGACATTCTTTGTTAGTTATGAGAATATGTGTGAAACTCACTCAGCTTGGTGTATATTGTGTAGTCACTGTGGTATACTCCGTAGTTACTGTAGTACACCCTGTAGCTACTGTGGTGCACTCTGTAGTCATGGTAGTACACTCTGTAGCTACTGTGGTATACTCTGTAGTTACTGTGGTATACTCTGTAGTCACTGTGGTATACTCTGTAGTTACTGTGGTATACTCTGTAGTCACTGTGATATACTATGTAATTACTATTACGTCTCTGTAGTGTGCTCATCTCGGTACAAGACGCGGACAGGCCTGGAGTACCACATGTCTCACTGCCACCATGTTGGTAAGGAGGAGCCGGCCATGACTCACCCCCCAGTCCTTCCTATGCAGTCTGAAATCCCACACTTGGAAGCTCTTGTTAAGGCGGTTGACCCTCCAACCCCCTCGTCTTCAACGTCGAAAGATAAAGTAAAGAATCCTGTATGTTCTCGCTTTATATTTAGTTTAGCTGAGCTGTGCAATTGTCTCACTGACCCTGTTGCTTTCTACCCGCTGTGGTGACCAGTTCTAGCATGTTGCATGCAAGGGAGGTAACTCTTAATTCTTTGTGGTAGATCAGTGTACACTCTCTCCCATGTGGTATGATCACAGTGTTGGAATATACCAGCTTGAAACATCTTCATTCCTCACATGGACTGAGAGTTTACACTGAGCTGCTGTATTTTCATTGTTTAAATCTTTAGTCTTATTTTTACATCTTGTCTCTAAAACACCTGCAACTTATAAGTTATCAACCAATTTGAGACTTGAAGAAAATGTTGCAATTCTAACTCCTGATATGACGTAGTGTCTGATGTCATTGACTAACAGGTGTCTGATGTCATTGACTAACAGGTGTCTGATGTCATAGACTAACAGGTGTCTGATGTCATAGACTAACAGTGTCTGATGTCATTGACTAACAGGTGTCTGGTGTTATGGACTAATCACTGTCTAGTGTTATAAGCTAATAATTTCATAAAAAATGCATGTGCAGCTCATTGGTAAATATGGCTGACTTGTTTTCAAATATATTGTTATTAGTTTGAGACCAACTTCTCTGTTTGATCTACATTGGGAGGGTTGGGGTACTACTGCCTTTCAACCTAAACAAAGCTAATTGTTCTTTAGTCTAAATTATGCATCAGCTCTATGCTAGCAGTTTAGTGCAGTTATTGAAGACTCTGAAGTTCTGTATAATATGCTGCCTCAACCTCAACCTATAAGTGCTGCTACTGTATACTAGCTCTGCTACTGTCTCACTAACCAAGCATGCTGTTATGACAGTTCTGACTATGTTTACACTGAACCGAGTTACTATTGAATAGTTTCAGCTCTTCTACAATAAACTGATGTACCTTGAAAGACTAATTATGTCTCTTAATTGTCTTTGTAGAGCTGACTTTGAAGTGTAATCTGTGTACTAATCTGTTTCCTCTATGAATCGTGTTCTCTCTCAATTATACTAAACATCTATATATAATTATGTTCTTGAATTTACCTTACAAGATATCACAAATTTTCTGTTCATTATTGAGTTGAAACACTTAAATATTAACTAAAAAATATGTTTTTTGTAGTTGCTTGTAGTATATTTATACAATAGTTACTATATTATATGTTCTACATTTATACAATAGTTATTATATTATATGTTCTACATTGTGCAGATTCCCAACGATTACTGTGACTTCTGCCTGGGAGATGCAAATCTAAACAAGAAGTCTAAAGCACCTGAAGAGATGGTGTCATGTGCTGATTGCGGCAGATCCGGTAGGTGCTCTATTCGCATTATATGCATGTCATGTACATGGTGTACACATAATATAGTATAGCTAGTAATATAATACACTGTAGCTAATAATATAATACACTGTAGTTAGTAATATAATATACTGTAGCTAGTAATATAATACACTTTAGCTAGTAGTATAATATACTTTAGCTAGTAGTATAATATGCTTTAGCTAGTAATATAATATACTGTACCTAGTAATATAATATACTATAGTTAGTAATATAATATCCTGTAGCTAGTAATATAATATACTGTAGTTAGTAATATAATATACTGTAGTTAGTAATATAATACACTGTAGCTAGTAATATAATACACTGTAGCTAGTAATATATCATATTGTAGCTAATAATATACCATACTGTAGCTAGTAATTGTTATGCCAAGTATCTCTACTATTTGAAGGTCACCCAACTTGTCTACAGTTCACTGACAACATGAAGATATCAGTGAGGAAGTACCCATGGCAGTGCATTGAGTGCAAGTCATGTGGATTATGTGGCACATCGGAGAATGATGTAAGTACCATGTGACTGCTGGTAGTTGTCATCTCTTGTGTGTGTCCTTTATTAGGGTTGTCATCTCGCACAGAGTTCATTGCCTATAGCCATTTTATATACTACTTATTGTCAAGAGTTTTCAAAATGTAATCTGCTGTTTGCTTCAGTCTCATTATAATCAATTCATTCTAATTGGAGCACTAATATATGAATGTATTTTGTGAACACATTAAGTTAAATGACTGTAGCCCAGTTTGAAGTTTTTTTAATGCAGTAATTGGAGTTGTTGTCTCATGCAGGAGCAGTTGCTGTTCTGTGATGACTGTGACAGAGGTTACCATATGTATTGTCTGAAACCTCCATTGACTGAACCCCCGGAAGGTAATGCAACCAACATTTATTGTGCTGCGTATAGTTGTAGTAATGCATGTTATGCTGGTAGGCGCAACACATTGCATTGTGGGAATGTGTATTATTACATCACAGCTGGAGACTACTTGGTATTGGTATATTTAGCTGCATACGCTGCAAATTTCTAAATCTTGATATTTAGTAAAGTTCAACAGCCATAATAGTTGATTACTTTTTGTAGGTAACTGGAGTTGTCATCTCTGCATAAAGGAGTTTCACATGGGCCAAAAACCTGACTGGATGGGCTAAGTTCCAGAAACTACTGTATCTAAGGCATCTCACACTCTAGTAACTGCGTGAGAATTCCATGCAGCTGAGGATGTACTCACGTTATTGCACTATGCCACAATCTGCGTCTAGTCATCACCATTCCAAGTCTCGAAGAGCAACTTGATCTACCAACGTAGTATAGCAGAACCCAGCAGAGATGAAACTCTGTATTCACCATTCATTATTAGGAAAAATTGAACTGACAAAACCTCAACCTCTACATAGTTGTCAAAAACTAGACTGTGAACCCACTGCTTTCAAAACTTGGTTACATGCTACTAGTAAAAATAGCTGTGGGTGTGTTTTTTTTTCTGTGTTGCTCTTTACAATATTTCATGCACTGTGCTGTTGTAAATTCATGTAATGGAGATATTACAATGATCCTAGTTAAATGTTTTTAGTCAAGCTGTTGTTGTCTTTTAAGATATACTTTGCAGTTAGAGAATTCTAAAACTTAACACTTCAATTTACAAAGGTTAATATTGATCAATATCTAACGTTTACTACTATAAGAAATTCTTTTTCTTTGTTTTTTACTGCCGAATAAAAGCCAGTTTACAGATCTTACCAAGTGTTATTGTCCTGCATATTGCTAGTCAAATAATAGTTCTGAAGAATTCTTGACTCAATTTTGTTTAATTATTATACAATTAGTAAATATCACGTTTGAATCTCTTCTGGAGTTTGCAGTTTTGGCTGTAGTAATCATTATATTATTACAAATATAGTTTTAGGCTCCAAACGAATTTTCAGTCCGATTTGCTTTTGGCCATAGATAATGTGATGTGAACTCCTTTTAACATTAGATGCTTGTATAATGGATGCCCAGGTTTTATATAGGTAATGCTTTGATCTGAATGTATCATATTGTGTGTCAATTTGTTTTTACAATAATGTTTATTTTCTATTCGTAATTGAGGTGCATTATTCAATGAAATTCTGTAAAGATACATCGAACAAGATTATTTTTCAGAGTTGTCTTTTCAGTAAAACTTCGGGACTTATTGATTTTCAACAATAATAATTCTAGTAATTACACTTATTAAAATCAAAGTATATATTTTGCAATATTTAAATTTTTGCAACAAAATGTTATGTCTTTAAAAATTAGTTAACGATGAAAATGCAAAATGTAATGCTTTTGATAGAAACAGTGTTGTTATAGCACAAATCGACGAACAGACAGAGAAAGAAACAAAATTATAGCTTGAAAATTGTTTAGTCATGTCGGCTAGGTATGATAGAGCGATTACTGTGTTTTCTCCTGATGGGCATTTGTTCCAAGTAGAATATGCTCAAGAAGCTGTAAAGAAAGGTTCAACTGCGGTAAAATGTGTATATTTATGTAATCTTTTCGTGAATTTATTAAATATTTATGTTAACTTTGAGTTGATTCATGATTGAAATTGTTTTTTACATTATTTTTTAAAATTTCAGTTTGAGTTTCTACGTTTAATTTAACACCAGGAAACATTATTTAACAATATAGCTATATTTAATTTTATTAAATAAAGTTGGAAGTTTTAGTTGAAGGCTGAAGTTAGTATCAAAATTTAAAGGAAACGTCAAGTACTCAAGTAGCATGATAAACACATAATGATAATGATAATAATTAATATTAATCATTATGATTATGAATAAACTCAAGTAAAAAATAGAAAATTCAAATTGAGGTTGAATGACAAGTTAAATTTAACAGTTGAATTTAATAGTGGTACTAATACGCATTACGCAATAGTTAATTCTTATAAATCAATGGTCATAAGCCTTTGAAATTGATTATTCTTGTCTCTTACTTTTAGTCTTAGATTAAAGCTAAAAAGAAATTTTCATCTATATGGAAATTATTACACTTGAATAATTTAGAAATAGCAAATGTGACACACCTAGCACATATTTGTTAATGACTGTATGTCTGTTTTAGATTGGTATACGTGGTAAAGATATTGTTGTCTTGGGCGTAGAAAAAAAGGCCGTTGCTAAATTACAGGAGGACAGGACAGTGAGGAAAATAGCATTACTGGATGAACATGTCTCCATGGCATTTGCTGGTAACAACTTGGTTCAAGCATTGGTGCATCTTAATTTGAATTTAGCTTTACATTTACCTTTTATTTAATTGGTGTAGTATTTCCGAGTATTGGAGAATGTGGAACCGATTAATATAGTTTTACATGTTACGAGTATAGGCTCATCCATAATCCGTACTATCCCAAACTTGGTTTGCTTTTATATTTTATTGTTAACTATTATGTTAAATGTGTCGCTATAACTAGTAAATTAAATATAATGTTACCCAAAATATTTCTCAAAAACTCTGAAGCATATTTTTATAGTTTGTAAGTAAATGTTTACGGTTTTGGTATTGCACACTGATTAGTCAGGATTTGTTGGCACTGCACATGTAAATGAAGGGTTGACTAGCAATTATTTTGTATCTTATTTTAAGGACAACTTTCGTTAATTTTTGTTCTGTTAGAGCTTATAAAAGATGAATATTTGTTAACATAATGAAGCGCATAAATAAATGAAGCGCATAAATAAATGAAGCGCATAAATAAATGAAGCAATTATATTACCGAAACATGTTTATGTAATTGATAGGAGGACCACTGTCAATAATTATAAAAATTAATAAATATAGTAATTTAGTTATTTTGAATGATATTTTTAAGGTGACTTCATGCCATTTTTGTTTAAAAAGAAGAAAATTCTTGAGAAATATTTTAAAGACTCATTTTATGACAGTCTATTCATGTGACCATGTTGAGTCATATCCTATAGATTTTCTGTATATTTGTGACCACGCACTAGATGTAGTTAGGCTATCAAATGGGTTTATCATTCTTTTATTCAGGACTGACTGCTGATGCCAGAATATTGATAAACAGAGCCAGAGTAGAATGTCAAAGTCATAGGCTAACAGTAGAGGATCCTGTATCTTTAGAGTATATTACCAGATATATAGCACAGCTTAAACAGGTTTGTTATATTACTAGATAGATGTATAACACAGCTCAAACAGGTTGGTTATATAATTAGATAGATGTATAGCACAGCTCAAACAGGTTGGTTATATTACTAGATAGATGTATAACACAGCTCAAACAGGTTGGTTATATTACTAGATAGATGTATAGCACAGCTCAAACAGGTTGGTTATATTACTAGATAGATGTATAGCACAGCTCAAACAGGTTGGTTATATTACTAGATAGATGTATAGCACAGCTCAAACAGGTTGGTTATATTATTAGATAGATGTAAACACAGCTCAAACAGGTTGGTTATATTATTAGGTGTTCATATAGCACAGCTCAAACAGGTTGGTTATATTACTAGATGGATATATAGCACAGCTCAAACAGGTTTGTTATATTGCTATGTAAATGTGCTTCACCAACTTTGTAAGAGATATAATATGGACCCACTATATAATTTGTTTGATAGAAATACACTCAGAGCAATGGAAGGCGTCCCTTTGGTTTATCTACTCTGATTGTGGGGTTTGATATTGATGGTTCTCCTCACCTCTACCAGACAGACCCTGCTGGTACTTACCATGAATGGAAAGTGAGTGGGCACAAGTATATACTTATCTATACTCTATACACTATCTACATTTTAATATTTTCACACACATGCATTTATGTAATACACATGTTGTATTTATGTTCATTTTGTTCCATAGTTTTTATTTTTAATAGAAAAAAAAAAAAAAAAATCGGTTTTCGGTGGTTGTTATATAAATGAATAGATGATCTTGTCATCTACGCTAATGAGTCTATTTTATTTCTCACTGCTCAGTCTAAACTGATGAGAAAGTATAATAAATGGTCAGCAAGATTGAACTGCAGATGTTACGTAGTAAAATGTGTTATTTAAAACTACTGATGTTTGTTCAATGCTAAATAGCTATAACTTTACTTCATATATATATTTGCGCTGCAGGCCAATGCTATTGGTCGAAGTGCTAAGACTGTGCGGGAATACCTGGAGAAGCACTACACAGAGGAGGCAGTCAACACAGATAAGAGCACCGTGAAGCTGGCTCTACGAGCGCTCATGGAGGTAGTCCAGAGTGGAGCTAAGAACGTAGAGTTTGCTGTAATGAAGCGGGGCGAAAGATTGAAGGTAAACTAGTAAAGGTTTTATCTAAGCTGACTTGGTTCAATTGAAGGCTGATTTCACTAAACTGATGCTTGAATAAGGACTGAGCACAATATTTTTGCATATAAAGGACTCGTTTAAACACTGCAGTGCTGGATAGATGTAAATTTTAAACTTATGTTTGTATAAACATGTTGTACTTCACAGCTGTTGGCAATAATTCAGATTAGTTATTTAAGCATTGCTGACAAATTGGAAAAAAACTTGAACAATTTCAGTTTAGTCAACAGCCGAGCATTGGCTAAATGCAGTCTTTGTATAGCTAGTTTTCTCTTGACTAAACTGACAGAAGGCTTACCTTCACTGTAGATGTTGGAGCCAGAAGAGCTGGAGAAATATATCGCAGAAATAGAGAAAGAGAGGGAAGAAGAGGCTGAGAAGAAAAAGGCTCAAAAGGGGGTTGCAGCCAAGCAGTCTTAGATCCTGCTGCTTCCAGTGTTGATGAGTCAGTCAGCACTAGTAATGTGAACTTGTATTGTACATAATTTATGCAGTCATTTCATTAGACCTTTTTTAATATAAAGGGTGGTCAGGCTGAGTACATGGTGATCAATTTATGTAATAAAACCTCAACTATTATAGTAACATTACTCTTCTGGTATTAAACAGTTGCGTGGGAATTATTAGATATGTGAGTCAGGTAATGGCTGAGGTGTGGTCATCTAATTAAAATATGGGGAGCCAGAATACTTATTGTGTATGGCTTAAACAAACAAGATATAGAATTAAATGTTGCCAATTGTGTTGATTATTTTATTACATAACTGCACAAAAATCATATAGCAATACAGTTAACTATTAAATACAGTAATATTTAAAAATTTAAAAGTAAAGTAATATACAATAAAATTTCAAGTGCGAAATAATGTGAATGAAACCAAATTACACTTGTGCTCAATGTATGCCTAGTTTAGAGGTCCGTTTCTCACTTTTGCAATATTTAATATTTTTGAGCTATAAATGATATATGCTTTTGACTGAAGCTTCACATGGAAAAAAGGTAAAAGCAATTTGATAGGTAACATATAGTTCTAAAAATATATATTTCTACATTCTACACCATAATTCCAAACTGGTTTTCCTTTTGTCTATATAATGTAGTTATATATTGAAGCGTTTTTGTGAATTGGTGCAGCTTTGTTCACAGTCTATTTAATGACCTTTTTTGCTGTCCCAATAGAGCAGTTGTTTACCTACAATCAGATAAGTTGAGCATACAGATGCAGGACATGAATATTTGAGTCTGTGTTATAAAAGACAACTCCATAGCGAGCAGTATCCAATTAAAGTACAAAGCCCCTCACAATGTATTAAATCCACCTCCTTGTTCATAAAATACTAAATACTTGCGCATTCAGCAAGAACGTCGAGACAGGTGAATAAAGCATGAGTATTAGGTACATTAGCAATTAAAAATAAATTTATTCCAAAAATCAATTCAAGTAAACAAAATATGTATAACACTCTAATTCAAACACAATTTTCAACCATAAAAATGCACAAAAAACCAAACACAGCTGAAAAATATGAGCACAAGAGGACGGGTTGTCAAAGAGCACTGATTCGGAGTCACCACCAGGCCGGAGTCTGCCGCGTTTTATTCCTCACCTTTGTGGCAAATCTGAGACTGTTGATAGATTCACTGAAATGCTCTTCTCTTGGTGAAACATTGATGAACATAAGTGTTTTGGAGTTGCCTCCCAGCGAGTTTTGCAGTAAATAAGTCAGCTTGCTATCCCTGAATGGCACATGGGACTTCTGCAACATATTACATAATCAATACAATAGAATTCTGCTAGATCGTATTTGATAAAATCAACTAAGGAGATGGGACAACTCTTAACGCACATTGAAACATCTCACACTGACCTTGGCAGCTAGTGACATGATGACGTTGCCTAGCGCTGACAGACTAGTGTTGATGCAACACGCCTCTTTCAGTCGCTCGCCTTCAGCCTTCGACTCTTTCAGACGTTCCGATCCCGCCAGATCAACTAGATGCAGCTTCCCTACGACACAAACACAGAGCTGTTTGTGACAAGTATGGATGCGGCAAGTTCTATTAAATAGATTTCACAAAATTATAAAATTTTAAGTACCAGTAATTACAAGCTACTAAAATGATCAATTCAATCAAAATATTTTGATCTGCACAAGCAACATCTTTGCATCAGCATACGAGACGTCTAGACACACACATGAGCTGTCACTCAGAGCGCGTCACATACCAGCGCAAGTCTCGGAGGTGGTACTATTCACTCCTTTTATTTTGAGAGTAAACACTGAATGGCTCCTGGATGACTTGGCATTGAGCATTGTCTCTGCTACGTGGCGGTTCTTCACAGCTGTCTCCATGAGACCTTTGACCTACGAATAGCACAACACCGACAGCAAATTAGAATAACCTTATGAATAGCACAACGCTGACAGAAAATTAGAATAATCTTACGAATAGCGCAACGCTGACAGCAAATTAGAATAATCTTACGAATAGCACAATGCTGACTGCAAAGTGGAATAACACTAAGAATAGTAGTAGGCTGGCTGCAGAATAGAGTAACAGATGTATTGCATTTCGTTGTTGCAACTGTTAATATCTTGGCTCGTTAACGCACTGCTTGAGAGAGAGATGACGAATGAAGCTGCCATTATTCTACAGGTGTGCATCACGTACCTGTGCCGGATGCCCTACATTAACAACCATCAAATTGGTCACCACGACATCTCCAGATGCAGTCTGAATCTCATGTTTCTCCGGTTTGCCAGGATTACCCAGCAGATCAAATATCTTCTCGTTGTAGATCTCGAGGAAACTGGCTTCGATGGTGTACTACCAGCAAAAAAACTACAGGCTTTAAAGTTATATAAAGCTTCAAATTAAAAGATAATATAAAAATTGTAACAATATTACAGCTTAGAGACATAACTTGATGCTAATTAAACGCTGTGAAAATTGATTATCTCAACAATCCCGAATACCATAAAGTGGAGTCACATAAAATATTGTGAACAAATGACACACTTAGCTGTTACAGAATCAGTGTCTACAGGAAGCATGCATAGGGTAGAGACAATATTATCACACCACACATACCTTCCACCCCATGTGTTCAAGCTGTGATGCTGATTGGAATATCTGAGCTATAGAGCGAGGTATGACCCCTTCTGAGGAGTCTGTTGGCATATCCGGCCCTTGCATGGTGTAGGTCTTTCCTGAGCCTGTCTGGCCGTAGGCGAATATGCAGACATTGTATCCATCTAGTGCACTCTGCCAACAGTAGAAGTTAAACACTTCATTTTGAGAAATAAACTAAACTGGAAACAAAAGTTAACTTTAAACTAGTGAATCGACAAACTGTTTGAACATAAAATCCCTTAGAGTTACAATTAGATACAAGAAGTATACAAATGCTACAGGGAAACCCAGCTTCTGCTAACTCATGTGGTCAGACAACTCCCAAACATGTTTCAATGGGATACTTGAAATTAGCCTACTGAAACTGAGAGCACTAAAAACAGCAAAGGCTGTCTTGCTTACTACAGAGTGCTATTGGGGGGGTCAAGTATTATATATATTTAGTAACATTACTGAATATGATATTTTCACTCTATGTTGTATTTGGCACAAACCACCTTTCCACCGCTGCTTGTTACACACAATACCCCACCCGGCACTCAGTGTGATAAATGCATTGCACTCACATTTATACCTCTAATTACAGTTACATTAGACAATCCAAGTTATGTCAACTGAAATATTACACCAAAATATAATATATAAATTATGTCCGTGTGTGCCTACATAGGCGTGAGTGTGTGTGGTGTTTGTTCAAGACATGCACATAGGTGTGTGCAGCATCAAGAGATTCATCATGTGTTAAACCACTGTAGAGATCAAATAACCAACACTGACCTCTCACACTAATAAACCCGTTTATCTACCTGAACCAGCTGTGAGATCTCTTCAAAGATGTCTGATTGGCCAGAACTCTGATCAAACACTTTGTCAAAAGAGAAGTCAAATTTTTCAGTTTTCCGTAGAGTTTCATTGATGGCGGTTTCATTGAAAGACGGTGGTTTGGTCAGGGAGATCTACAAGTATACTCTGCGTAACTCACAAATCCATGTACAACAAAGTCACTTTCTAGGAGAAATATATAGAGTTAATACAACAAAATCACTTAAACTCTTTCTAGGAAGAATATACAAAGATAATAATAAATGCTAATGACAAAAACAGCTGACAAGCAAACCGATTCTCTAATAGTTTATAGTAAATATATTTCTAGTATAGTTTTGTGTTATGGAATAGTTCGAAAATATTTTCATGAAAATAATAAATGAATTTCCCTGCACCTTCTTCTGGTCTATATCTGGATATGAATAAATATTTTCTTGCTCTCCGTCTGACGGCAGACATGGTCGCACACGACAAAATACTCTTATGTTACCCTAAAAAGACACAATAAGTTGCTAGAGCTGCAAAAATATGATATTCTGAAAGTACAATTCAGGCTGAAAATAGTTTTAAAACATATCATAACATTATGCAAAAACGAAACAACTATAAGTAAAAGGTGCGCTCATAATTTATATCACCTTGTAATAAGTTTAGCTCACAGCCGTGTTGAATCTAGTACGAAACCAAAGTAATAACTTCATGATTAGCCTTAGAACCATTAAATAAAGGCAGGGTGGGTTAAGAGAGCCCTCTATGCTACACATACACAGCCCATAGTAGCGGCTGCTCAACAAGGAGTCGTGTGCTCATACCTTGAGTTCCTGGATTGTGTTGTGTAACTTTCTTCTCTCATACTCGTGTTCCAGCTTATCCTTGTTCAGCTCCTCTATCACCCCCTCGCACTCCTTTACTCGGGTATCCAAGCTTGCAATCTTACCTGCAACAACATGACAACCTGCACACGTCGCCCTAAACATTGCTTGGCTCTTTTATAAAAGAAAACATTTAGACTTGGTTCCATTTCAACCTGTCAACCCTAAGCTCTTTTCATGTGACAATCAAACTGCAAATAGACAGAAAGGATTTTAGAACTTGAGTAGCAAAACAGGAAGTGCTCAAGTGTTGACTTAAAAACTAGAGGCTCATAACATGGCGGCCCAAAACTCCATCTTCAAAAGATAAAGCGAAAATCTTGGAGTAACAGCAGCAGCTGAATCAAAATATTCCAACGTAGTATCAGATTACTACTGGATGTAACAGATAGGAGACTGCAGCTATAAAATGAACATTTAGTCTAATTTACTAAAGTTAGAATACATCTCAAAAGTGTGGATGTGGTATGAATACAGGACGGAGAATGAACCTACTAAGGTTCTGCTGTATAGTGTTGTCTCTAGACTCTAAATCCAGCTTTAGGTCTTTCTCATCGAGACGCAACTTGGCCGACATTTTCTGTTCTGTTCGCAGCTGCTGGTTCACCAACTCCAGTCTAAAGCACACAGTAAGACATGAAAGCCATTAGCCAGCCTACAGCTGCCAACTGTGTCAGTTCTTTACATACTGCATGAGTATAGGAAGGGTAAAGAGCTGTGCTAGAAAAGTAGGAGGTAGAAGAGAGGAGAGGTGGGAGAGAAGAGAGGTGGGAGAGAAGAGAGGTGAGAGGGAGGAGAGGTGAGAGAGAGGAGAGGTGGGAGGAGAGGGAGGAGAGGTGAGAGAGAGGAGAGGTGAGAGAGAGGAGAGGTGAGAGAGAAGTGAGGTGAGAGAGAGGAGAGGTGAGAGAGAAGAGAGGTGGGAGAGAGGAGAGGAGGGAGGAGAGAGAGGAGAGGTGGGAGGGAGGAGAGGTGAGAGAGAGGATAGGTGGGAGAGAAGAGAGGTGGGAGAGAGGAGAGGAGAGGTGAGAGAGAGGAGAGGTGGGAGGGAGGAGAGGTGAGAGAGAGGATAGGTGAGAGAGGGAGGAGAGGTGGGAGAGAAGAGAGGTGGGAGAGAGGAGAGGAGGGAGGAGAGAGAGGAGAGGTGGGAGGGAGGAGAGGTGAGAGAGAGGATAGGTGGGAGAGAAGAGAGGTGAGAGAGAAGAGAGGTGAGAGAGAGGAGAGGAGGGAGGAGAGAGAGGAGAGGTGGGAGAGAGGAGAGGTGAGAGAGAGGAGAGGTGAGAGAGAGGAGAGGTGAGAGGGAGGAGAGGTGAGAGAGAGGATAGGTGAGAGGGAGGAGAGGTGAGAGAGAGGATAGGTGGGAGAGAAGAGAGGTGGGAGAGAGGAGAGGTGGGAGAGAGGATAGGTGAGAGAGGGAGGAGAGGTGGGAGAGAAGAGAGGTGGGAGAGAGGATAGGTGAGAGAGGGAGGAGAGGTGGGAGAGAAGAGAGGTGGGAGAGAGGAGAGGAGGGAGGAGAGAGAGGAGAGGTGGGAGGGAGGAGAGGTGAGAGAGAGGATAGGTGGGAGAGAAGAGAGGTGAGAGAGAAGAGAGGTGAGAGAGAGGAGAAGAGGGAGGAGAGAGAGGAGAGGTGGGAGAGAGGAGAGGTGGGAGGGAGGAGAGGTGAGAGAGAGGATAGGTGGGAGAGAAGAGAGGTGAGAGAGAAGAGAGGTGAGAGAGAGGAGAGGAGGGAGGAGAGGAGAGGTGAGAGAGAGGAGAGGTGAGAGGGAGGAGAGGTGAGAGAGAGGATAGGTGAGAGGGAGGAGAGGTGAGAGAGAGGATAGGTGGGAGAGAGGAGAGGAGAGGTGGGAGAGAGGAGAGGAGAGGTGGGAGAGAGGAGAGGTGGGAGGGAGGATAGGTGAGAGAGGGAGGAGAGGTGAGAGAGAAGAGAGGTGAGAGAGAGGAGAGGTGAGAGAGAAGAGAGGTGAGAGAGAGGAGAGGTGAGAGAGAGGAGAGGTGAGAGGGAGGAGAGGTGAGAGAGAGGAGAGGTGAGAGAGAGGTGAGAGGGAGGAGAGGTGGGAGAGAGGAGAGGTGAGAGAGAGGAGAGGTGAGAGAGAGGTGAGAGGGAGGAGAGGTGGGAGAGGTGAGGTGGGAGAGGTGAGAGAGGAGAGAGGAGAGGTGAGAGAGAGGAGAGAGAGAGAAGAGAGGTGAGAGAGGAGAGAGGTGAGAGAGAGGAGAGGTGAGGTGGGAGAGAGGAGAGGTGAGAGAGAAGAGAGGTGGGAGAGAAGAGAGGTGAGAGAGAGGAGAGGTGAGGTGGGAGAGAGGAGAGGTGAGAGAGAGGAGAGAGAGAGAAGAGAGGTGAGAGGTGAGAGAGAGGAGAGGTGGGAGAGAAGAGAGGTGGGAGGGAGGATAGGTGAGAGAGGGAGGAGAGGTGAGAGAGGGAGGAGAGGTGAGAGAGAGGAGAGGTGAGAGAGAGGAGAGGTGAGAGAGAAGAGAGGTGAGAGAGAGGAGAGGTGAGAGAGAGGAGAGGTGAGAGGGAGGAGAGGTGAGAGAGAGGAGAGGTGAGAGAGAGGTGAGAGGGAGGAGAGGTGGGAGAGAGGAGAGGTGAGAGAGAGGAGAGGTGAGAGAGAGGTGAGAGGGAGGAGAGGTGGGAGAGGTGAGGTGGGAGAGGTGAGAGAGGAGAGAGGAGAGAGGAGAGGTGAGAGAGAGGAGAGAGAGAGAAGAGAGGTGAGAGAGGAGAGAGGTGAGAGAGAGGAGAGGTGAGGTGGGAGAGAGGAGAGGTGAGAGAGAAGAGAGGTGGGAGAGAAGAGAGGTGAGAGAGAGGAGAGGTGAGGTGGGAGAGAGGAGAGGTGAGAGAGAGGAGAGAGAGAGAAGAGAGGTGAGAGAGGAGAGAGGTGAGAGAGAGGAGAGGTGGGAGAGAAGAGAGGTGGGAGAGAGGAGAGGAGAGGTGAGAGAGAGGAGAGGTGGGAGGGAGGATAGGTGAGAGAGGGAGGAGAGGTGAGAGAGAGGTGAGAGGGAGGAGAGGTGGGAGAGAGGAGAGGTGAGAGAGAGGAGAGGTGGGAGAGAGGAGAGGTGGGAGAGAGGAGAGGGAGGAGAGAGAGGAGAGGTGGGAGGGAGGAGAGGTGGGAGATGTGAAAAGAGGTGTACCTAGCTACATATCTAGAGAATTGAGAAATATGCATAGCCTTAAAGTTCAGAATCTGCAACCAAATAAATTACTCCTTATCTTTTCCTATCCGTCATACACAGATACCAGTCTACAACATAACTGCTCACTTGTCCTGTAAAGCAGCATTCTCATCTTTCAGCTCTTTGAGTTTTTTCACGAAGCTCTCCCTTTCCACTTCAAATTCAGTATTTTTTTGTTGCAACTCATTCTTGAGTTTTTCACATTCTTTGTTGGCACCTTGCAGCTGCATTTATGGCAAAGAATAAAGAAATAAAAAAACATTGTAAATACATAATAATGCGTCATTACAATAAATATACTGTGTTTAATAAAGTTAAAACCCTGTTGAAGTCACATGTAAGAAAATATTATAACATTTATATCACATGTCTTCAATATTATAAAAATCTATCCAACTATTGTCTATTATTGGTGCAGATAAAAAATAGACTAATAGTAATCTACTAACATACTAATAGTAATATATTAATATGTTAATAGTAATCAATAAAAAGAAAATTAATAAATTATAAATATACAAAAAGCAATATAAAATATAATATTCTAATAGTAATCTATAAATACATTAATAGTAATCCATAAATATACTAATAGTAATCTATAAATACACTAATAGTAATCTATAAATAGACAATATGAGCCAATAAAACTAGCACCTGTTCGCTCATTTCACACTCTATTTTCACAATAGCCTGGTCCTTCTGCTCAACCACCTGTTGCGCCATGTTCTCCTTGTTTAACATTTCTTTTCTAAATGATTCAAACTGTTTTGTCAGGTCTTCCAGTTTTCCTTTCGTATCCCAAGCTGCTCGTTTGGGTGCAGTTGTACCCTTCAACATAGAATATAACACCGGCTGGAAGAATGTATCCTACACTGGCATTGGGAATGGTAGATTGAGACACAAGTATGGACAACAAGTGATGTTCAACTTTAATCACTTCTGTTTATCTGAAGGAGAAATTATTTTTAAATGCGTATCAAAACGATTTTATATTATTTAAAAATTTCAGTAGCAGCTGAACACTATGGAGTTGAGACAAATAGTTTAAAGTAAAGGCAACGCCCAAGCTGTGGTTAAGTAGAAGTGAAATATTGAATACTCATTGCTTACCTTTGGAGCACTTGAAGTGGCAGGTTTCTTAGCAGCCGCAGTCTTGATGTTAGCCGATGATCGAGTACCTACTAGAATGATAATTAAAACAATCACTTTAGACATATTTGTATCATTAAAATCAGACCAACATCATGTGGTAAATATACTATTGAGATTTTATCAAAACACTTTGCCCTTTTGCATTATACAATTAATTTTGTGTTCCTCGTGATTATAACTTTGTGGTAGGTAAACTAAGCAAATACCAAGCCTATGTACAGACTAAAAGAGAGATGAGAGACCCTCAAGACCTTGAGCTATTCGCTGCGTTCCCATTGCTTTTTAGCATTTGTACGGGTGAATTTGTGGTTGCGGTTTCCATGAACTTACAATTTTGATTTCGTTCCCAAACATTGAATGAAAAATTCATTCGCATAGTGCGAAGCAATGGGAATGTAGTGGTTATAAAACATGTTCACATAAAGCATGATAGAAATAATATGATATAGCATAACCTGGGTGATAACATTGAGCATCACAGAAGAAAATTCGTTCTAATAAACACCAACCTGAAAATAATGACTTAGATCTGCTAGAGGAAGCTTGCGAAGTGGATGGTACAGTAGTTGACAATGGCCGCCTTTTTGATAAGCTGCTTTGAGAGACAGTGACATCTGGAATAACCAGAACATTCATCTTGATTGTATTTTAAAAATTAAAAATTCAAGGACAGATGAATGTCATCACCTTGTTTGAAGCTAACACATAGACTTACTAATAAAGCAATAGATTCTGAAAATTGATGATACTAACGTGTAGTATACAAGTCCACCAACCACCGACAATGTAGTAGTGATAATCAGAACTGAGAAACTAGACTTTTGGTTAGAACAAAACATAAGTAAATCTCTATTCACACTTATAATGCTGAGAATATAAACAAACTTACTGGCTGAGGCAGTACTGGCTGTAGAAACAGTGGCTGTTTCTCCAAGTTTACGCCTTTTAGTAGCCTTTAGAAATACACCAGAGAGAAGAGTATAAAATAGGATACAAATACTGAAATAGCGCACGAGTATGAAACATAATATATTTTATTGCAAAACAATATAAAAGCGTATAAAGCTTACACTAAAACTCCCCGGTTGCATAAGCTTGGACTTGGTGTTAGTTGTTCCCGCTTTTCGCTCCATTTTGAATTCTACCAATTCAAATCAAGTATTAAATAATTTTTCAAAAAGCCTTAAATAGTTGATTGTTTAATATTTTTATAGAATAAGATTGGTTTAAATTTATAAGTTTAGTAACTGTTACTGGTAGGGTACTTGTATGTGAATTTGTCATTTAAATCTTAGTTCTTACCTAAAACAAAATAATATGCATCCAATTCTATGCAGTAAAGATTGGAAACGAAAATTTTAGATAGATTTCGCTGAAAAGTATTCAAAAGTAAAACTAGATTAAAGTATTGGATTTTAATTACTAATTTTAGTCAATAACTATAAATAAAAAATATTAAATAATCAATTGTAAAGAATACTTAATTAATTCTATACTCATACTGATACTGAAATTATTATTACTCATTAGTCATTAGACTTAGTCATTACTGATCAACTTTGAGTGATTGTGATTATTCATCATTATGATTATCATTATAATTTATTAATAATATTGATAATTAATAAACATATTGATACTGATAGTCATAGTGATATTGATATTCAATACTAATAGTGATACTGATAGTCATTATGATTATGATTATCAAATAAATAATCATTATAATTATGATAATGATTATCGTTATGATTATGGCTATGAGTCTATCCTATTGCCGTTGCTATTCATAATAATAATGATTCTGTTTACTGCAAAGCCGTTTACAAGCTACAACAAATTCTTCCATTCCCTTCTAAGTAATCCTAATATCACTAAACTTCTCTGACTTTCAGTTTCATTCATATCTATTTAAACATTTGTAGTTTCCGCCACAGCGAGATTTTGTAAATTGACCAATAATTGATCACCCACGCTCAACGTATTCACTATTTGAGGGCTGATAACTCCACTGTTTGAATGACCACTGTTCCGACTTGCTGAAAAATATTTGTGTTGATACTGCAAGTAAATTTGTTCATGAGCTGAAAACCTTTTGGGAAAATCTGGTTGAGCCAAACTTAGTGCTTATAACCACAGAGTTTCACATAGGACAACGTGAAGAGCGTTGCTCAGTTGCGGATGTAATAATTGGATTTAGAGAAGCATTGCTCCTAATAACTTGAGTTTTGCTTTCATTTTTATATTCATTTCTTTTAGACACTACAAAGTAGCAATTTGAGGTTACTTAAGCAACAAATAGCTATTTTGTTCCTATTAGGAACAAATATTTTGGTAGTTAGCTCATGATAAGATTATGTCCACTTTCCAAGAACGTAAACTGATTTCATATACCTATAACCAGGTAACTGTTTAGTAACACAATATTAATTAAACTTTTAAAATGACAAACATTAGTTAATGTGCTGCATTATAATGAGAAGTGATATCAACAACTTGCATGTAAAACCAACTCTGTTGAACACTACTAATTACTTAGTAAAATTGCAGTTGAAAAATTAACTTCTATCAGAAATATTTTGTATAATATCGAGGAAGTTTCAAATTTTATTAATATTATTTAAAGACAAGGAAATGAGGGGTATATTCAGTAGGGTATAATTTAAAACGGTTTTTGCCTCTAATTCGATGGATTGCATATCATAACATTTATAAGGCATAGAAATGAGACAACATAATATTCAGCCAAACAGTTACTAATACAGTTAATAAAACATAATTGCCTATGAAATAACAGGAAATGATGCAATACTTGTTAGTTATAGTCTGCCGTTCTAAACAAGCTGAAAATATACTTGCTGAAAGAACAATAAAATATATTGATAATGTTCTGAATTATCTAATACTGTAAAAATAGACATTGTAAAAACAGCTGCAGTCAACATAAATGAGAGAATGAATTTTGATTATATCCCGCATTCTACTAATCAGAATCCTCTAGCATCAATTTATCCAACCTATTCATTGCATCACTTACTAAACTTGCACACTGCTGATCAATAGCTTTTGTTGCTTTAGTCCAACCATTGTTTCTAGCTTTTTTCCTTCGTAAAATTCGTTTGGCAGGCGGGACATGGTACCAGCACCCTTCATCAAATTTAAAATATCTATACTTGGCTACTTTAGAATAAAACACCTCATCTCCTTTTACTAGCCGTGGGGTTTCAAATATTGTAGAGAGAGTAGTTGGGGATGGAGCGACGTAGTTTGTGTTTGTATAAAGGTTTACTAAGTCCTGAGGTAGTGGAAACTGTTCATCATCTATAATAAATGTGCTGCTACTTATATTAGCTAAAGAGGTATCAAGTGAAGGGCACATCGGTGGCTCAGCCTCTGAGTAATCAGTGTTAGCCACGTCTGCACTAGCCATGTCTGCACTAGCCACGTCTGCACTAGCCATGTCTGCACTAGCCACGTCTGCACTAGGCATGTCTGCACTAGCCACGTCTGCACTAGGCACATCTGAGCAAGGAATGTCTGTGTCTGCACTAATCACGTCTACACATGGTATGTCTGCGCAAGGATCATTTGTGTATGACTCGTCTGTACGAGGAATTTCTGGAAAATTCTCTGAATAACTGTTCGGGACATCTACACCCTTCTGATCAAATACCTTCAAGTCTAAACCTGAGGAAGGCTTTTGGCGTAAAGCGGGTGCAACTCTAGGTTTACCTGAAAGTGTATAATAAAATATTTAAGGTGTCTAGTCATAACAAATCATAAGATTTTAGAAACAAATGTTGCACCAACAGGCAAAGCACCAGAAATACATAATGGAAAAGCTAGTACCGATAATAATAGAAAATACTGACACAGTTGAACAACCACTTAATTTCAGTATCTTCAGTATTCCACATACCAGCTCAGCACTAGTGCTAAGTGAGATTATAATAAATACAAACCGTAAAGGGCCAGTGAAGACCGCAAACGCTTCGACCGACGACGAACTTTATTCGAAGGTGAAGGAGAATTCTCAAGTAATGAAATACCCTTTTCATAGATCTCAAAATCAGCTGTTCGCCTGAAACAGTAACATGAGTATAAATAGAAATAGAGTCATTGCAGTCTACTTTGCTGCTATGAAATAATCACAGAAACAATAAGAAAAAGCAAATTCTCCAAACCTTTTCATACTGCAGCACTAAAACTGTAAACTAATGATGAGTTATTAGTAACATAACGAACACTATTTATTAAATCCCATCACTACTTACTATATACTATCACTTCTAACTAAATACTATCACTACTTACTAAATACTATTACTACTTACTAAATACTATTACTACTCACTAAATACTATCACTAATAACTAAATACTATCACTACTAACTAAATACTATCACTACTTACTATATACTATCACTACTCTCTAAATACTATCACTACTTACTAAATACTATTACTACTTACTAAATACTATTACTACTCACTAAATACTATCACTACTAACTAAATACTATCACTACTAACTAAATACTATTACTACTTACTATATACTATCACTACTCTCTAAATACTATCACTACTTACTAAATACTATTACTACTAACTAAATACTATCACTACTAACTAAATACTATTACTACTTACTATATACTATCACTACTCTCTAAATACTATTACTACTCACTAAATACTATCATGACTCATTCACAATTACCGTTTACGAGTGCGTGGCTCTCGGACTGCCACTGGAGAAAGTTGTGAAGTGGCTGTGTCTGATTTCAAATATTCTGTAACTTGAGAGACCACCATATCCAGAGGGGTGTCTGCAACAGGTTCAATGCCATAAATCATGAAAGTGAAATAGCAAATACTAGTTCGAATAGATTTTTGACACTCATTGACATGGAATTTATACAAATCATTTTAAATACTGTGTAAGTATGAATAAATAGCAGTGTGGTAAAGCTCTTCTTCGTCATGTGTGAGTGGAACCATGGAAGTCACTCATTTTCACCAACTATTCTAATGCTAAACACGTTGTCATCTCTTTACATAACTGAATATTTCACACAAAATAATGCCTTCAAGTATGGGCACCAACTTCTAAGGCTATTCTCTCATTGACTATTGGCATCATGTATTCTCCTGCTATTACTACTACCAACACTTCCATTATCACTATAACAATAACCATCATTATCACTATTACTATCGCTATTAGTACCACTATCAGTACCGCTACTATCGCCGCCACCACCACCACCACTACTACTATTACTACTACTACTGCTAATCCTACTACTACTTCTACTACTACTGCTACTACTACTAGTAGCAGTAGTAGCAGCAGTAGCAGCAGTAATGCTACTACTACTACTACTGCTTCTGCTACCAGTACTGCTTCTGTTACCAGTACTGCTTCTGTTACCAGTACTGGTTCTGCTACCAGTACTGGTTCTGTTACCAGTACTGGTTCTGCTACCAGTACCACCACTACTACTAACACTACTACCACTGCCGCTACAGCTCAGGGCATACAAACTTATGTAGTAAAATCTATCACCTGGTGGTAAGATAGAGAAGACATCTTGGATCACCAGTTTGTACAGCTCCTCATGCATGAAAGACTCAAGATACTCCTTAAACTCCCGAGTATTTGTATAAAGATTAGTGGTCACATTGTCAGCATTTATTTGGATATCACACAGTGGCTTGCGATTTTTCTGATCACCAGGTAATTCAGTCAGACGGACATTTTCCATTCTGCCATAGATATCAAGAACCAACCCAGCGCAAACTTCCAGGACTAGAAAATATAAGTACACATAATTAAAAATTGCCAGGTCAAGCACTTGGAGGTCTATTTTTCAACTTTTAATGCGTTATAGGACTATGCATCATACAAAAGCAGAGGAACTTAGTATAACTAGTACAACTGCTACTCTAGCACTACTACTAGTACTAGTAGTAGTACTACTATTAGTAGGACTACGAGTGGTACTGGTAGTACCAGTGGACACTTCATATCATCTCGTACTCAATCTCAAAGCTGGTTTCATCCAAGTTAGCCGCTATTTTTTTGTTTTGGTACAATATATGTAGCAATATACCTATATATACCTATATAACTGTTGCATTGATTGCTAAACATAAAATAATAGTAATATGAATTATTTGGAATAATATTCCAATTTTCACGGATTTGTGTGGGACAAAAAAAACAGTAGTACATTAATATTAGACATTAACTTTAATGAATACTTATTCATGAAATATTTTTTCATTTTAATAAGGTAATGCAGATTAAAAGAATGTACTTCAAGATTAAAGGAAATCTAATAATCCAAATTGACTTAAACATACATTTATTTCATTTTCAATAATATTTAAATAAATTGCACATACAATACATATATAAATTTATATTGTACCAAAATAAATAAATAGCGTCTAACTGGGAAGCTGGAATGACACCTCAGAGCCATGTTGATGCTGATAGTGATACTATCAGCATCAACATGACTTTGATAATGAGTACAAGATAATCATGAAGTGTCTACTAACTAGTACTAGTAGTAGTACTACCAGTACCACTCTTAGTCCTACTAGTAGCAGGAATACTACTACCAGTACTAGTGATAGTACTACTAGTACTAGTACTACTACTAGTACTAGTACTAGTACTAGTAATAGTACTAGAATAGCCGTAGTACTAGTACTACTAGTACTACTCTACTAGCAGTAGCTGTCTAGTACTAGTAGTAGTACTAGTACAGTAGTAGTGGTATTGTCACTATTGGTAGTAGAATAAGAATTATAACCAATACCATTATGATTACTCAGTCTCATAGTGATAGTCATTTTGATTTAGTGATTTACAATTAGTATTACTATTACTATTAGTATTAGTATTAGTATTAGTATTAGTATTAGTATTAGTATTAGTATTAGTATTAGTATTAGTATTAGTATTACATTTACTGGCGATTACCTACCAATAGGCCCAATTCGAATTTATCTCACTTGCCAATGGCTATTTTAATTATAATACACTTATACAGTAAATATTTTAAAAAAACACGTTTTAATTTGAATTTCAATTGCAAACTGAAACTTAGTTTCACAGCTTGAGCAACAGAAACAAATTTTTGGGCAACAACACAATTTATGCCTCTAGTTCAAGACTTGTCTATTTAAAAAATGGCTCTGCCCAGAAAATGTTAGAACTCGACTCGTTAAAATAGCTCAAGAAATTAATAGTATTAAGGTGAAGTGCTACGATACTATTAATATATAGATATTTCTCCGTTTTTATATGTATTAAACGCTATTTCCGTTGTTCTTCAACGACACTGTGGTTATTATATAACTGTTTATTAATATTATAATATTATTCATTCTGATAAAATTATTTATAATATATCATCATTGCCATAATCATATTCTTATTGATGTTGATAGTCAAAATCAATTTCAAAGCCAATCCTTGTGTCAATGTGAAACTGAATATCAATTCGATTCTCATAGTCATACTGATACTTATACTAATACTTAGTCTTATGAGTTATCAGTTATGTCTCATACTCATAACCATACTCATACTCATAGTGATACTGTGAATGTAATAGTGATACTGATAGTCAAACTCAACGAAGTCAATTTGAATGTCTATTGTCATACTCATAGTGACTAGTCATACTGACCTATTACTGATAGTGATAGTGATACTGATACTGATAGTAATACTGATACTGATAGTAATAGTCATACTGTCATAGTGATCCTGATAGTGATACTCATAGTGATAGTCATACTCATAGTACAGTAATAGTAGTAATAGTCATACTGATAGTGGTAGTGATACTTATCCTAAACCTAGTACTTATACCCTCAATGATAGTTTAAGTGTTAGCATGATTTTATAGCATCAACTGATAATTATAATGATATTTAACTTATACATTATTCATATTTATTTATTACTATTGATATTGATTCGAATCAATATTTTATTTATTCAGTTATTTTGGTTACGGATTAAAATAAATATTTTACTGCTTTGCCCATATACAAGGCTTAGCTTTTTATGTTAGGGTGTAGTCAATAGCTTTAGCAAGCAGTTTTTTTTCATACTGGTTGTTATTGGATTGTACTCTTAGAGCTCTAATGTATATTGTTCTTGGGAATAAAAATGTTGTGACAGGGATGTACATTGAAGAATACATAAAATACAAAAGTAAACTTTCCACCGTTTTGTTTGGTGCAGAGATGAAGCTTTCGCTTGGTTTATGTTTGTAAATTTTGGGAGACATATTAACCTATTTTGTATGCAGATAAAGTGGGTTTCAGTGAGATAGATATTTTCAAGCCTGGTAGTAAGCCATAGAAATTCAGCAGATTTTTTTTATTGCAGATTCATACTTTCTCTTTTGTTTTTTTTTATTCAATTTTTAGTTCATAATTTCATTCTGATTGTTTCAGTTGAAATTTGATCATTTCTGGAAAGTTCTCAGTTTTTCAATGATGAAATTGCCCTTTCACTTTCTCGATATGTATCATCTCAGACTTGGCTGTATATGGGGATTCAGGAAGGAAATTTTAAAAGTTAGATGTTCAGGACTAGAGAAACATACTTTTTATTTTTGTCTTAGTTCAGGTATCCTAGTATTTTTATCCGTGTTCATATCCTTAAAATGGTACTTATATCATACAGTCACCGCCTTAAAAATAGTATGCCATTTAGGAGCAGTAATGGAGAATTTGAGATAGCCTAAGTATTTTAATTTTTGTTATTAAATTTTGGTTAGGGGCATGAGTTGAAATTCTTGCGAGAACATAACTTTTTGTCGCATTTCTAATCTAGAACACAGGCTTTTCTCCATTACTGCACCTACCTTTAGTATGAACTGCCCTGCGTCTACTCAGTAGTTGCAATGGATCGAGTTGCTAAGAAAAATAGTTCTAACAAGAAAGAAAAGGAGGAGCAAAAGCGGATTGCTGATAGGTTACTAGCTCGGCGACCACTCAACATCATCAATCTAGATGGTCCAGAGTACACAATTCAACCGGAAATACTCCTCAAAGATGGCGGGTACTACGAGAAAGAAATTAGGGTAAATAGAAACTATTAAATTATATACAACCGGTTTGTACATAGTAGAAACCTCTACAGCATAAGTATTATATAGGTAGAAGTATTTTAATTTGATGAAATTGTGCTTTCATATGAGCTAACTAGCAGTAAACTTTACTAAGTAATATAGACTATAATATTTTCAATCAACTCATGATTTCCCTTGCAATATTATGTATTATATGATGTTTTAGTTTGCTGGAATAATCAGAAAAGTGTCATTTGTGCTGGACTCAACTAACCGAACTGAAGTTCTGCGGATCATAGACAGGGGAATGGTAATTATCATTTGGGTTGAAGTCAACAAATTATTAGTCCATAGCTGTATCAGAATTATAGTGCATTACTAAGTAAACTATACTGTAGGAGTATTAACCCTCGATAGGCTCTATTATTATTTATTACCCTACATGTTGCTAAAAAGTAGTCCTGGATTTCGTTTGAAGTAGAATTATTTTTTTAAATGTATATATGCATATATAAACATTATATAATATAAATCATATGTGATGAAATAATTGGCTGTGTTTGCAGAGAGAGAGGGATATACCATACATAACCACTATAGAACATGATGCAATATTTAGTCTAAATGTAAACAATATAAAGATATCAAGACGAGATGGTGATGAGGTATAATACTGAGTCTATTACTTACACTAAACTATAGTAACATAATATAACAGGGCTGTAAGCAGTTATCACTCCTTTGTTTGAGTAATATTGGAGTTATGTGACCACTTTATAGCACATTACACACACCCTTCCTAACACACACACTCACATACGCGTGCACACGCACACAACATCGCACGCACACACACACACACACAACATCGCGCACACAACATCGCACACACACACACATACAACATCACACACACACACACACACAACATCGCACACACACACACAACATCGTACACACACACGCAACATCGCGCACACACACACACACACACTCAACATCGCACACACACACATACAACATCACACACACACACACACACACAACATTGCACATAAACAAATACATAAACCCACATATGCATGGGCGCCCACACACACACATACATTAAGGAGAATTTTCCTAGAATTTCTTCTACATGCTGGTATAGGTTGTTATGCTACAATGTAATCCAATTTAAGGAGACGATATTGCGGATCCCCATAGCTGAAGTAGCCAATATCTGCTACATACAGGAAGATTCACAGGCTATGCTAGCCCTAAAGTATGGGAACCCTGCTGAAGATAGGGAGATATGTAAACTGGCTGTCATGTATACAGATAAGTCAGTGAGTTCTGTTTATTATACAGTATCACGATGCATCATAGTATCACGATATGCCATAGTATCACGATATATCATAGTATCACGATATACCGTAGTATCATGACACATCATAGTATTATGATATATCATAGTATCAAGGTATATCATAGCATCATGATATGTCTTAGTATCGCGGTATATCGTAGTATCACGATATATCATAGTATCATGATATATCATAGTATCATGTTATATTGTATCAAGCTATATTACTTCAGATTCTATCATATCAAATTATGCCATGTCATAATTAGCTATACCGTGCTGCGCCTTCACACATTAGTCTAAACATTCAGCTAACAGATGAGGTATTGCTACAAAGTTTAAAGGGAAACAGCGATTTTGCTGTAACAATTTATGCTTGCTGACAGGTTTGATCACAGATATATTTCCTTAGTTGATGCCAATAAATATTAAAAGCTGATTGGCTGTTTGTTACAGGAAACAGCCCATGAGATCTGCTCACTGGTTGGCCAGTGTTTTCAGATAGTCTATACGGAAGCTACTATGCAGGCATTCGATAAAAACTTGGAGCACAACGGCACCTACTCAAGTCAACCTGGCTCTACGGGTATGTCTCATGAGTCATGCCTCGTCATCTTAAAATAAATCATTTTCCAGGCAGTGATTCATTGATTTAACTTGATGATCTTATTTATACTTGTTCTTATCAATTGACTTGTAATATGAGAATTAGACACAGCAGCAGCTATTATACGCTGCTGGGGGTGTAGCTTTTTCTGTTTCTTTTTCCAAAGAGTAATAAACAACAATTTGTTCATTTGTATGTGCTTTGTTTTACTTTAAGAAAGTATTACTTAGTTTTGAGTTCTTTTTTAACACTATAATAAAAAGTACTGTAGACATCTCAATGCTATGGTTTAATGTTGGCACTTTCTCACTTAGATGGCTGTTGGGTAGCATCAGTTTAATGATGACATGTCAGTTTACGAGTTTAGACTGTGTTCTTATTACAGGTACGAGTACGTTCACTGGAAACGCCCCGCTACAGCTTCACGAGCTGGTCAAAACTCCACAGTTGTAAGTCCCATTCTATGCATATGTATGCCTGGGTTTCATGTGTATTCATTTTCATAGTCACTTTCAGTGATGTAATATTTATCATTTATAATGAGTAGTGTGTCCATGCAGCATTATACTCTGTCTAAAATCTAAATATAGATCATTCTACGCCCATGTCATTTCATGAAGGCGTGCAGAGTAGACTGTGTTTATGTTATAGCATGACAAGCTCAACTGTTGATCGCTCAATGTCCTCACGGCACTCTACTGTGTCAAGGACATCCAGAAGAAGAAACAGCGAATCAGAGAGCGAGTTACAAGACACAGTGAGCACCAGTGACGGCGTGCTGAGAGACTATATGGATAAGGTGCTTTTCCATTTTCTTTCTTACTCATTCTGCAGCAGGTTTTGGTGACTTGACTCACAGGCTGTGATTTTAAGGATTATGTAACTGGTTTGTGTAGCACGAGAACATCGTTTGACTCTTATAAAGTTTCAACTCTTGTGATGGGTTAGGCTCTGTCCACCAACACCTCTAAGAGAACATGTGGAGAGAGGTTTAGCTGACTTGGAATTATTCATTGAAGTTGGGGTTTAGGTTGTATTTTGATTATATAATCGGAATGCTTTTATCACAACCCATCCTCTTTTTAATCACTTCCTTTCATTGTACACTTTTTTGTTATTTATATGTCTAGGTCTTCTAAATATTATTTGTGAATGAAACTTCATTCAAATAATCCCTTGGCACACAAAGATGCTGTAACTAATGTTCAATGATGTTTTGATATGGAGATTAAAAGACTATCTTACACCAGTGCAAGTGCATTATCTAAGAGTCTAGTTAGTATTTAATCAATTAGATTTAAACATTGGTCTGATTATCTCATTAACCAAGCCTTTGTGGTGAAGTAATAGTTGAACATTGTCCTGCGTAGTTGCCCAAGAAACTGAGCCCAGAGGAACTGAAACAATTTGCTACTCTACTAAACCAGTGGCTAACCATGGGACTTCCTTTCGAAGACTTCTGCAACAGAGTGGTCTCTCTATACGGTCCTCACAGAAGAAACCTTCTATATGGTTGGTATTTACATGAGCAATTTATTTGAAAAAATAAACAAAAATATTAGAACAATTGTTTTTGGATCATTCAGCTTTATCATAAACTAGTTAACTAATTATTGAGTCTTATTTAATAGGGAACCTTTTTAATTATAAGTTCTGTGAAAGTACTCAAAACTGGTGGAAGCTGAAAAGATTGTTTATTTAATATGAGATTTTATCAATTAATGCTGTATTTGGATGTATTTGCAAGAGACAGAAAGCTGATGCTCGGCTCATTAGTGATTAGTGGATTAATATTTTAATCCTATTTTTAATCAATACCCATCAAGTTTATTCACAACACAACACAGAAGTATTCTATTATAACACAAATCAACGGCATTTTTTGCCTGGCTACATAGTGAAGCTTATATCATCAACTGTTCAGTGGGTGTGACAAGTTGATTTGTTCTCTGTTGTGTATAATATAATACCTTCTGCTTGGCTAAACCTACCATTTAGCACTTACTAAGCTCCGTAACAACTGATGCTACTTTTCTACAGGGATGAGGTACTTCATACCTGAAAAAGATTTCTCATTCTTTGAAAGTGTTCTAGAACGAGAGGGCGTCGGCCCTGATACAGAAACAACCTTGAAAAGGTCATGATATTTTGAGTTTCTAGCGTATAGAAAACTTGCATTATTGAGAGAATTGCGTATAATTGTACACATCCTAAACTTAGTGAAAAATAATAAATATTTACCGTATTGTGTAACTCTGCCAATTGGAATTTTTTTTCTCTTCATGTTATTTTATTATATTTATAAACTTATCTCAGCGTTTTAGTGGTAAATAATATAATATAATGTATTTTTTTACTAATTTTCCACATCTAAGATTTTTTTTATCCAAACTGATTACAATGTAGGCAAGTCTAAATCTTGCTTCTTTGCATTATCAGGCCATCCTATTTTTATACTGTGGAAAAAATCTTTTGCAACTCAAATAAGCTTCTTGAATTATGTTGTAATAAATGCTATTTATTTCTTTTATCATTCTCTTTTGTAACAATACCACCCTTTATTCTTCTTCTAATGGTTTCACTCGGTTATTTTGTATGAGTAGCTTTGCATAGATTGCAAAATACAAATAGTTGTTGATAATTGTTTTTATGCAATACATTTGCGTGTATATATAACTCAGTTTGTGGGAAGATGGGTTTTAGGTTTATTATATATAAATACAGCAACCAAGTCGTGTGGTTGGGTAGCTCAGTCAAACCGATCATCTACAGTATGTTTACATGAATACCCTAGGCTAATAATGCTTGTAGATTTTTAGAGCATATTATTTTGTAGTTATGGAACGATCATCGAGGCATGCAATTTCTTGTGTTTAGGTTTTATATTAATTTCCGTTCCAAATCACAAAGTGCTATAATCGTGAAGAAACAAGTAATTGTGTTATACATAATATAATTCACTGTGAATCAGTGGGCTCTACTTTAATGGGAGCTAGAGACCAAAATAGCTCCATGTGACGTTTGTACCTTGTGCACCTCTCCAGCAAATAATTTTTTCTAGATAAAATAATAAAATAACAGTTGCCAAAACCTAACCTGTCTTAAGAGAAAAAAGAGTAAAGCAGTTTATATTGATGCAAACCTCAGTTAGTTAGTGTGGGGGAGGGGAGGTCTATCACCCCACCCTGGAACAAAAATATCACTTGATTAGTTCATTGACAATAGTTCTACTCTATAAATGGAATATACCACTAACCATTATTTATGCATCTTCAACAATTATAGTAATACATGTAAATATTCTTGGTTTATCTTTCCTATCAATGTACAAGAGTGTAGTAATACGCAGTCAAATCAGGATCCTACTTTATATTTGAAGTTGTTTTCTCCATCAAAGTTGCATATACTTGAAGCATTGACAAAATTAATTATTGCTTTTTTTATCCTCAACCAGTGCTTTAAATAATGTGCTTATGAAACAGGCTATGGCTAGTTTGTAAGAATACTATACTTGATGACTATATTACATCTATATATTCCTTATGAAATACATTAACTAAAACTACAGTCTCAACTAAAATAAACATGTCTAACTCCATACTGAATGCATGGACATACTCTGTATGACCAGCTATACAAGAAAGTAGAAATGAAAAGCAGTGTTATTGACTAGTTTATGATTTAAGAAATAGCTTGGAGTCTCGTGCTATTTATTGCTAACAAGGTTAGGACTTAGGAACACTCTACACTCTCCTCCCATGTGCCATACTCATAACATCATGAGTTGGTTGAGATAGCGTGCATTATAATCATGTTACCCAAATCCATTTACAAATTACCAGTTGCGTAGCTACCTGCATTTCTACCTGCTGTTTCACAATGAGGTTGCCTGCATGGTTATTAGTCCAGCCCTTGTATTCAAATGATCTTACAGATATACTTCTTTGTTCTGCTAATAAGATTTTATCTTACTTCATGGCTGAAACTAAAGAGGAATGTTATTACATAATTTGGTATTTTAATTTTTAATTGATTTTCCTGTTTAGATAAGAAAACACTTATAAATAGTTCGTGTTCTTACAGGGTATTGGTTGTTGAGAAAATGTCCCACTCGCTCTGCTTTGTAAAAGACAGATTCACTTGTCTCCAAGCTGGCATGATGTGAATGGATTTTTCATTCCATGTTTGGAAACAGTTGCTCGAATGAAACCACAATCATAAGTTCATGCAAACTACAACCACAAATTCGCAGTAAGAGCATAATAGGAAGCCATGGAAACGCAAGCAAATCTAAAAATACGAGTCTGAACTTCTTTACAAGCAGCTCATCACTTTATAAAGGTGCTATTGGCAGCCAGAAGCTCAGTATTTGACTCAACTAAAGGTGTCAATCCACATGCCAAGTACCACTCAAATAACACGCAACAATCAATGAATGCAGCAGCAATATTACAATGGAAGGGCAAAAACATGCTGCCTCCTGGCCCAGTCAGCAGTGTCATGTGTCATGTGATGTCAACAATAGAAAACTGAATGACTCGTCTTAACCTTTGTGCCAACTCAGTCATCAAGGCACAAATTCAGGTATAATATATTGTCATATATTACTTTACACGACTCTATGGTACGTGGTAGACGCCAGCTTGACTTGTGTTCAGTCTACGTGATATCCTGAGAAATAATGAGTGGTTTGTTATTAAAGCCTTATTCTTGAAGGTATTTTTTACATTAGGGCATTTTCAAAAAGTAGACATGACACAATCGGTCATATCAGAGTGTATGGATGATGAAGCATGCAGGTGGTTGCAAGTAGTTGTAGGTGCTCACTCCATGCAGGTGATGGCTAATCCTTCATGACAGTTTTATATCTCAGACTGAATCATGACATGTCACAAACATGCTCTAAGTACATCTCATTATTACTTCATTCAATAAATTAGTTACTAAGAATCACCCATAACTTCAGGTTAAATATTGTTTTGTCTTCATCCTTTGTTCATCTTCAGGTGGAAATGAAATTTGTCGAGTTTATTACATTCTTGCTAATTGACAAATGGCCCCAATGAACATTTTCTAAAGTAAAATGCCCAGCAATAAGCATGTTATTAAATTGTTTATTTAAAGGTATTTCACTGATTTCGTCTGTAGGTTATTTTGTACTAGTTTCCTATAGCATATGCTGCTAAGCTTGACATGATCAAGAAATTAGGCAGCTTACTAACATAGGAAAGGTATGTTCTACACACACTTTCACCTGTGAATATATAGTTGCTGTTGGCTAGACATCGAGTGAGTCACTAAATAATAAGAAACTCTGTAGCCCTTTTCATACTTATTTATAGAACCGCTGCTTCAAAGCAGTGTTTGCTTGCAGAAGTTTTTTTTTACAAAATTGATAGTTTTGTTTGCATTGAATTATGCTTCAATAATGCTTTCTATTCGCTCAAAGACATATCTGTAGTTATGCCTCACTGCTTATGAGTAAATGTATAACACTTATTATTTTAAATACTCGGCATCTCCCTAACTGAGCATTGCTGTTGTGGTATATACTAACATGACAAAGCATTCAATTGAAACTTGCTTTGATCATTCAGAAGTCAAACAGTCGAAATATTATTACAATAAAATATATTTAAATAAATAAATTGCACTGAAATGAGATATAATTATAATAATGAGTATAACCATAAATAATGAAACTTGCTACACATTTATATACCTGTACAAAGCTAATAAATAAATAAATATATGGTATGCTTATGTTACAAATAATAATGAATTCTATATTATGACTGAACAAGTACACCAATAATCACTGCAGATTTACAATTCATAATTTTGATAATCGTAGGTTGAAAACCAGATTAGTAGAAAAGTGAAGAATTAAGGGTATGACTGTACTGTGTCAATTTCCTGTTTCTTTAGTTTGCCATATATCAGTGCCTCAACAAATACCATTATTATACATGTATGTATGTATGCATGAAAAGTTCAAATTTATGTTCAAATTCAGCACCCTTAATGCTTTTAAATGATTGAGAAAAATATCAGTTTATATACAATAAAATCCTTTGATAGTCACCTAGTTTGTGGGTGTGTGCAGTTCACTGAACGGTGCAATTGCCAGTTTTATGCTTTTTAGCACGCCTGGCTTGATTTGAGAATTTGGCTGTAGACGCCACCATTTTGTTGTCAGCGAATGCCAACCTCATACCTCCATTTCTTATAACCTCCGCTTCATACTGATCGTCAATTTCACTGTCACTACTACTAGAGACTGAGCTGAGTGCATCTTCTGCCGCATCTATCTGCTTCGTTGACCGTCTCATAGAGAGACGCTCGCGCTGCGCCCGGCTAAGTCTCGTCTTCTGCTTACGACTCGGAGATCTACAGGGCAGCTCATCTGACAACTCCTCATCCAGGTCCAACTTCCTGTCTGGTGAATAGTGAACAGCACTTCGCTGTTTTGAAAATTTCGTCTTCTTTAGTTGGTAATCTGCTGATTTTTTATTCAGGCGAAAGGTAGCGGGATTTCTACTAGAGCTATCTTCGAAATGAGGATGTGGCAACCCAGCCTTACTTCTACTTGAGTCTGTCAACTGGTCAAAGATTCTTTGTCTGAGAATTGAAGGTCCCTTTAAATGATCCACTTTAATGTTTGGTTTTAAATTTGACATTCCTGCAGACTTTTTAAGTTTTTTAGGTTTTACTTGGAGTTGAGGCTGAGGGAGGTCACTTCTTATTGGGCTGATGGACCATTCCTTGACATCTTTTTCGGTCCACTTAACGCACTTTTGTTTTGAGGCATGAAACAGTCTATTCTCTTCCATGAGACGAGCAGGAACTAAGTTGTGTTCTGATTTTACTCTCGTTTTGGGGGGCAGAGGTGGTGGTCTTCGGTCAACATCAGTCAGCTCATCTTCTGTGTTCAGGTCTGGCAAGGATCGTCGAATTGGGGGAGGCAAAACACCGCCTCCAAACCTTTCCTCAGATGACCTTCTGAAGATCCAAGGATCATCTGAGCACTGCAAGCGCTCCTGAATTGGTGAGAGTTCCGTACTGTGACTAACAGGACTCTGATGTATACTGTGACTGTCACTATGCGTGGTGATCCCTCGACTACATTCTATTGAGCAATATAAACTACTGTTAGTGGAGAGAAAGTGATGGCCGAGTAACACCCTGTCACAAGTGCTGCAACGAAAACAGGTGTCTGAGGCGTGCCAGAACTGTGTGCCGTAACTCATCTGCCCCTCGTCTACTCTTATAGGCTTACCACAAGCGGCGCAATACTCCGCCAGTCTTCGGTCAAAGCACTCGCAGCAATATGGCACCCGGTCTCTCATTACATACCGTGAGCCTCCCAGTTGTCTCTTGCACTCGAAACACGCGAAATGTTTGATGTGCCAACAAGAACCTTCAGCTTCTGTGCATTCCTCCGCGAAAATCAGCTGAAAAGTAGGAAATAAAATTCCAACAGCGTTTATATACAGATATTCTAACAGATATAAGCAGAAGTAAATCTACAATTACTACTGTTGATATCACATTGGAAAACTTTACCAAATATAATTAACAGTCTTAGCGAGATAACTGTTTCAACACAAAATCTTCAAAACTTTTGTATGGACACAACAGTTGTTTAAATCTTGCCAAAGTTGGACAATGTAGCAACACAGCTGTATACTTTAACTATCTACATATTTGTAAGTTAAAAGGGAACGCAACCCATTTAAATGACGTCATTTGTAGTACAGATCAAACTTGATAACTTGCTGAAATTGTCAGCTTTAATGCTTGTTGTTGCTGACGTAACTTGGTCATTGTCTTAACACCCTGGGCGTGATTTAGACAATAGTAGTAAAACAAAGTACCAATAATGTCGTAGACCCTGATCTTCTTATATGGGCACACACTAAACAAACAAACTGGGTTCAAGTTTAATAAAGTGGAATAGCCTTTTCATCATTTGCTATCTGCATTAGAGCCCCTATTTGCTAAGTCACACTCACTTTACTAAACCCTAGCAGCATGAATAAGTTTCAAATCATACTTGGTACTCGTTTTAAAAATTAGTCCAACTCTTACCTCGTCACAAAAATTACACCTCGGCTTCTGTTTTTCTGCGTAATGTCTACCGCAATAAATCTTTTCATCTTTATAAAAGTAAATCAGGTTCACCAGCAACTCTTCGCACTCCTCACAGACGAAACACTGGGGGTGCCACTGGCAGTTAGATCCGGCCCTGGCGGCGAATAGAGCCACATCTCCAGGCTCTATCGGTCCTTCACACTACAGACAGAATAAGAAACAAAACCATTATCAGGTAGTTGGCGCTTGGTATTAAAATTTAGATTCACATTTACAGCTTTCTGAACACATTTCGCACATTTTCGCAGGTTGTAGTACACTTGGTCAAAGTTTTAATGGAAAGGCAAGCTACTAGAAAGCCTGGACTAATTTGATGGCTCCAGAAAGCAAAGAAATAAATTAGCCAAATAACACTTCTAGAGAAGCTGCTATTGTTTAGATTGGGCTTTCCCTTTGCAGAACACAGAAAATGTTTCTATTTAATGCTCTTCCATGTATATACTGTGAAAAACGATCTTGTAATTAGAAAGATCTGGAAACCAAACAGTGTCAAAACTAGAATACGAAGCTGCTAATGCAGTTTTTTTACCATAACAGGAAGAAAACTTTTGATTTATAAAATCATGATTACCTTGCTATTAACATTGAACTTCATTTACCATTCATACTGCTCACTGTACCAGAGATACTGACCTTTGCACAGTTCTCCATGTCAAAATGACTTACTTTTCTATATTTTACTGTGTCAAAGGTCAGATTTACTTACTTTTGTACAGTTCACGGTGTCAAGCGTCAAAGGGATTTGTCGGATAGAACCCTGTCCCAGTGCCTCCTTCTTCAGCTGCTCGTTGAAGTTGGTGTGTTCGTGCAGCTCATCCTCAGCAAGTTGCTGACAATGCTCCACGTCTGTGTCTTGTAGTGGCAGCTGCCAGGCCAACTGCTGCTGCCGTCGCTGCTCACCGACAGACCCGATGAATGGAACTAGGTCGTCTGGTAAATGGCTGAAATACTGGTAGACCTACAAGAAATACACTTTACAGTCAAATTATCTACCAAACACTTGCTAGCTATGAGATAATTGCAATACTAATTATAAATTAGTTTATTGCTGAATACAATACTAAAATAGCAAGGAAATTAGTTTCCCAGCCATTTACTCAATGGGCTTTTTTGATTGGATTACAGGAACAAGACTTTGGGCCTAGAAGGGTCTGCAGGTCTGATTGGTAGCCACTTTGTTTTAGTTTGTTGTACCTGCAGATAAAATCTCCCCTTTTGGTATTTATAGTTGGAATAAGGTATTTGTTAATCTAATGGGATGTTGATAATTGGTATCCTCCCAGATCTGTTGACAAGAGAGATGATTGTGTAATAAGTAGCAGCAATACCGACAAACAAAGACAAGTAGGAGTGTAGAGACAAATCAGTTTAACAACACAATTTAGCACATTAGATTGGAGACTAGACATCTGAGAGGTGCTAAAATTAGTTCTAGACTGAACTTGGAACATTCTACTGCTGTCTGGAAAGACAGGGTATGTCTGGGAAAACAGCAGCTGTATTGAGTTTGATGGGTAACTTTATGCAAGTGACAGATGCTTTCAACACATCACAACTAAAGTAACTGTACAGTAGCCATATTGCTTTAGCTTGTCAAGACAAAATCTCCTGTTTTCCGATGCATATTTGGTAAGGATGTTATACAGGGTAACCAGACACTGGGTAGTCAAGATAATTTAAGGGCTCATTTAGGGATTAGTTGTGGCATACTGTAAAGAAGATAGCATGTCCAAGCAATCAGGCTTTAATGGAACGTGACAGGTCATTCGAGAAGATGAAAGGGATATCTATTTCTCAGACCAGATGTGGAGTCAACAAACTTGAGTGACCAGAGTCAGTGCTCTCTCTCTATGGCTTCCACAATATAGCTGACAGGTGTCTACAGGTTGGCTGAGTAACCAGAGTCAGTGCTCTGTCTCTATGGCTTCCACACTGTAACTGACAGGTGTCTACAGGTTGGCTGAGTAACCAGAGTCAGTGCTCTGTCTCTATGGCTTCCACAATATAGCTGACAGGTGTCTACAGGTTGGCTGGTTTTAGAAATAAGGGGTGTCTTTCATAAGAGATTGAAATATAAGAAAGATGTTAAATATTATTATACTGGAATCTATTATTATATTTTAGGTTCTATTATGTAATAATAATAAGTTGGCTGAAAGTTGAGAGATTAGTATCTATGTTGTGTGACCCACATGGTCATATAATATTATAATATTATACTATCTATTTGTGTGCATAAGTCAATTTAATGTGTTTATTTGTTTGGTCAACTGGACACAGCTAGATAAACTTGAGCCATGTAAAACTTTGATAAATTTAGCCCAGTGGTTTCAAAATGGCCAACCTTCCTCACAAACAACAAAGCCACTTGAAAACTTCCAAAATAGCACAAAATCACAAGTAGGCATTGAATTGGTGCTGCTAGTACATGAATAAATGTTGGGAATAGAAATATTGTAAAACAAAGACTGTATTGAGATCCAATATACACTACATACTCAGTCACACGGCTCCTATAGATTCCCATGTGTACATCATTGTTTACAAGCTCATAAATATGACTGAAGAAATTGAAAACACTGAAATGTCTGAATTAGAGCAGCAATGTAGGCTATTTATAGCATTTATAGTATGTTCAGACTTTAGAGTATTCATTCATGGGTTTTATTACTACACCAGTGTACTATAGGTGTAGTTCCAGACTCAAAGCTGGTATTACTAGATGAGCAACATTTCGAACATCACTTATATATTGCAGTGGACTTTACTTGCTAGTAGTGAATGAAAAGTGTGCACATCAATGTACACAGTTGCATTACCATTTCAACTGTAATCGGCATTAATAAATGACTTTCTTATACAAACGAAAACTGACGCTGAGCTGTTTGTTCACCGTGAACATCAAACACCAATGACAATGGCCACTGGAGTAAAATCCCATGATCAATTCTTATAAAGGAGTAAATTTGGTGATAAACATTTGTGGAAGCAACAGTTGAATGTAATACATTTGTTGTGTGTTGACTGATCAAATTATGAGTGAATATGTTGTATATTCAGGCAATAAGTCATTGTATTATTGCGAAGGAGCGTGAGGGAGAGCTGGGTTTAGGTGCAGCCGATGACTAGCAAGGGAGATAATAAACAATATATCATTGCGAGTGAGTGAACACAGTGTAAGTGCATAGAGGGGTGAGGATCAGAGAAAATGTGCATCTAATATAAATCTGTAACAGTGTCTCCCATTGATCTTTGATAGTTAATATTGGTGTTAATTAGGAGACAAAACCTTGGCTAATTAGTCAATAACAGACCCCTTTACAGGATGAATAGCAGTATGCCAAACTCTAGCGTTACCATGGTACATGCATTATATAAGAGTCAGTCTTAATTCAATCTTTTACCTGGGCATCCAGTGCAATCACCAGACTATAGTAATCTACTACCACTACAACTATCTCTGCAGCCCTTACTACCGCTTTAATATCACTACTATCACTGTAACTATCACTGCTATTATCACTATAATTGTAGCTATTACTGTAACCATCACTATCACTGCAACTAATACTGCAATGGCCACAACTAATAGTTTTGACTAAACCATTTGCTATCACTGCTACTACTGGTGCTGCTAGTACTACTACCACTTCTTACACCTCCTACAGTTATAACCAGCAAGTGTCAATATGGCCTAATAATCTATTTCTATGGTTACTGCACAACCACAAACACGCAACAGGTGTAAATAATCATCAACTATACAAACATTGCAAAGTCACGTGACACCCGCACTACCACTCCACGCATATTTATGACGAAGAAAATATTAGTAACAGAATATTTTTGTATCAATATAGTAACAGTGTGTAAACATTGTAAATCAAACTCGACTATACCAAATTTTATACAAGTGCATAACTTCGTCTCAAATTCCCCCCTCAGTGCAGTGCCAAGCAATACCAGTTTCTCTTAGTGCAGTGTGGTGCATTGTAGGAGCTGTTTGTCTATAGATTGTTATATAATCGGGCTATTCAGCATGTAGCTGTATATTTAACCACACTCACACTGGTGCCAGTGGCTGACTAACAATTAGCCCCTTATTATGTAACAGTGAATGGTAGGAGGACCAGTAGCCGAGCTGCCAGAACACAATAACATACACCTGGCTTGGCAAGTCACTGCATATAATTACTAAATTAGCTCTTCAGTGAGCCTAGCAACAGTAGAAGTGTGGCTCAGTTTATCGAAAGTTCCTTATTTTGCCTTTTATAAAAGAGACAGCTAGCATATACCGTAAACTTGGATGAAAAAGGTGTAAAATTGAAGCTCCTTAGCAACAATTAAATAAAGTTTATTCAAATCTAAAAAAACAGTTTTTACGTTACAAAAAATATTTAAATAAAATCAAAAACAATTTAGAGGTAAAACAAATATTACCCTATTTGTTGTGTGCACATCACTGGAAGAGGTCAATTAATGAGAAGCAATAAGCTGAGTACAAACTACATAGGAAGTTATTTAATGGAGTGCTGTGAAGGACTCTCCAACTCAGTAGATAAGTGATTGGGTAATTGGGAAAGGCTTAGCCATTCATGGCAAAGGTTTCAAGGGCTTAAATTATGTGAGGCTTACAGCAATGCAAGCATATAAGCTTGCAGGTTAGTTAACCTGACTTTTGTAGATTATTTTACTTTTAGCAATTATGAGTGAGAAATAGCATACATTACACCTCTATTTATAGCATAAGACGGCATTATAGCATGTGATGCCTCAATATGCGAATATCCATATAGCTTTGCGACCAGTATTCATTGTAGAATGTAGACCTATAGAGGTAAAGTAGACCTAGATGTAGCCTTGGGGATTGAGGAAACAAATGAACCACTATGGGAAGGGCTAAAACCACACCCGAAACCAAACAAGAAATTCCTACTCTCTGGCATTACCAGTCTAGTAAAGTAGTGGGTAAGTATAGCTTACCTGTTCAATGCGAACCCCAGGTGGAACCCAGGCAAACTCTTCTAACGCACAGCCACTATCATTATCAGAAGTAGAGCCACACTGTCTCTGAAAATCTGAACACAACTTGGTCATGGTGACTGCAGAGTTTTGAAATGTTCTGTGAGATTCTAAGGAGCCGTTACAGTTCATGGATGTGCCTCTGAAATATGAACATTACATGCATGTGAAGAATATAACGTATATATAATACAAGTAGAAGGAAGGATGTTATATATGAGTAGAATAAAGTTGCACATATGAATTTATATGGTTTACTGCTGTATGCAGTAGGTGAACACAAAGCAATAGGTGAACAGAAATGCAGAAATGAACGCAGATATAGACTTTATTGCATTCAATAAAACCAGCACTCCTTTGCCAATACAAATTGGAAATCCTTAAACCTATACACCAGGTAGTTTAGTAAGATAGGGAAATGCTTGAACTGAAAGAAGTTAGGAAACCTGTACTGCTTAGTATAAAGTTAGGACTTTTAAATACTGTCCCCAATAGTTATTAATTAGGCTACCAGGGCATATAACCCCATAGGTCAGTAGCCCTGGACTAAATTTAAACCAATATTCTTTACTCTGCATGTGGTTAACTTTCCCTACATTTTATTACACCTTCACCACAGACTAACACGTGACTCCTGCATGTATTGTTTACCAAGTGGAGTATAACCAAGCACTCGGCAGTGTGTATGTAAAGATTAGTAACCATTTGATGACAAGTCAGCATTTACAGCTGCCTGTAGTCTTCAATAAGGTGAATATAATCAACAGTCACGGTTATTGACAATAATTTCAAATCTCTGTGCTACTTTAACATTCAACTGCCAACTAATAATTGTTGTATACAAAGAACAAACAAAAAAATTAAACTTGAACCATCTGCCTCAACGTGAACAGTGGGAGATTTTATTGTTAGTTATATTCACTCAACACCAAATCTCCATTACTGTGTTTGCATAATTTGTCAGCTAACCATATGCCTTAGAATTAAATAATTTATGCTTGACACCAACGAGACAATCAGTTAATTACGACAAATAAATAAAATATAGAAATATTTACAGATTTGTCAGAAAATTATGGAGTCAAGTGGTCGCTTGTGTAACAACTAGCAATTTAATAGACAAAACAAGTTTCATTGCATGACTTGAAATTGCCGTGAATAAAAGCTCAAGACGAAAATAACGCTGCTGCTGTGCTGACAGCGGAGAGCAGTGCTGACTCTGGAAACACCTACTCACAGCTAGTTAATCACCGCCTGGTACTACACAACCATCGCTAGCTGCATATGAGTTGAGTATTAACTACGTATAAGTTAGAATCATAAATATATTATACAAAATCTTCAACACTTGTCTTCAAGACCATAGACTGTGGTTCAATGACTTGGGTCTGCGAGATTGGCAGAATATATGAATCCAAAGGGGGAATATTTTGAGCGGAGGCTATTAGTGACTGTTTCGTGGGTCCTTAAAACCAGTGCCTGTTGATAGGAGAGTATAAACTGTTTATATACAGTTAATTACCAGCTTCCCAGCAACATTATTCACTGCAGTCTGGTAGAGTGTTACTGGATGAATGCTTCATAATATAATAGCACATGGAAGGAAACACCCCCTGCTGTGTGTAGGGGAGGATGTGGCTACAGCCAAACCACTGCCATTCATTAGAGATAACCTCAACTATGGCTAAAATTGTGAGGTAAACAAATATTTAAATATAGATAATATATAAAAGCAGATAACATTTAGATAAAATATAAAAATAGATAACATTTAGATAAAATATATATAACACCCAGATTCTATAATTTAAACACACATAACATTTTGTAGAAGGAGCACATTACACTGCATGTAAAGCTCTCTGAAAATTTGAGTACCGACTATGGCAGAGTTTGCAGAATAAAGCACCTGCTTATTAATGTCAAAGTTATTTTCCAGGGAGAGTTCAGTCACTGATGTTGGACTGAAAAGCTTATTGTAGCAGTTTAATAATCTGTATGTAGGAATCATATAACAAGAATTGGAAACATGTATAAGTATTTATACTGTCTGGTGATATTATGGTCGACCTGCCTCCAGGCTAGACTATGACACAAAGTTAGCATTGATTATTTCTAAACTCTCGTGCTAATCTCCGATTTGATCTAATAAGTTATTACAACACTTTTTGCTACTCTACTTTACATACACAGATGCAAAATATTTGAGATATTATGATGAAACTTTATATTATAAATTTCTGAAGCTGCAAGTTCTATTATTGGTGGATAGGGTATTATATTTACATATTTATATAAGTGTTTATATTATATCCACATATTTTTTACAAGACTTAAATATAATATTGTATTCATACAGTTATTTAATGCTATGATATATAATATATACTCGGTTACATATTTTATGTTCAACATTGCCAAAACCTGTTGTCTGTTGCAACTTCAAGTTGGTGCTGGAAGAGTTAGAATTGGTTCATCTGAGAGAAGATATAAAGCTCTGCTAGAATCAATGTCAATTAATAGAATTACAGTATTGAGTCATGCTTTCTATATTTGCTATATACTTAGCTACACTGGAACTAGTAAATAACTGAAATCAACAAGAATACCTCTAAGAAACTACGAAACCTAATAAATTGCCCCATATCTCCTTTAACTTTCTCTTTATTGTGTTTAGGTAAATGTGAAGGCCTAGAGATGGCCTTTGTGATCAATGTTCATAACAATAATTGCATTTGTATAATGTTAACATCAACTTGAAAGGAGTGATTTATTGGGCCTTTTATTCTGATGTAGGCCCGGAGCATAGAGTATTTAGATGTTAGAAAAGTTGAAAATGAAAATACTGGTGTTGATATGAATAAACGAGGGGATCAGCAGACCAAATTCAAGTCACTTCTCAGACTAAAGGCAATTTTCAGATTTCTGGCAGGAGAAACATTAGTATAATGAGTATGATACACTATAGAACACAGGCTATGGCGTATAGTATTACTCTGAGTCATCTTAGCCTCAGATTATATTGAGCAAATCAAGAATATATTGGGGGTTGGACAGGTCATTCCGATTTTGAAAATTACAGGCCATTTTCTTCTAAAATGGATATCTTTTTTGCAGCTCCTATTACCACTTACTTCACTGCTACTTTTAAACTAGTATATTATATTTATCCTCATTATGTAGGTAATATAATCTAACTAAACCTGAAGACCTGCATTTCCTTCTCTTTTCATACTGCTTTACAACAATTTCGTCAGACAAAATTATAGTGACGAAAAAATTTGACATAAATCATAATAACCACTCTTAGATTATCATCAAAGTAAGAAAAGAGGCTAGACTAATACACTGTCTGTATTAGCTGTGAATATCAGATTATTCGAACAGTTTACCTGCAGTCAGTGGCTTTGACAGGGCTACACTCTGTACAAGCAGATGGTTCCAAACAGCTCCAAGCATTATTTACTGCTTGATGTTCCTGTCTTTTCTTTGATGCTGCTAGTGGAATATTATCCATGATATGAGCTGAATCTGTGTGAAATATTACGCAAATTATTATTATCATATCAATTACTCATGTAAGTATTATTACATTTATATTAATATAAATATGTATTTAAATTTAAATCTAACAATTCTAATTTTACCTATTATTATAACTATTAACTCTAGTGACTAATAATATTACTAATACTAATAGTAATTGAGTACTTGTAAATATTAATATGTTGAACTTAATAATATTCAATTTCAAATCCATGATCATAAGCATACATACATAGTGATAATAAACTTGAAGAAGATGTAATCATGTAATGCCTTTAATTACATGTGTAACGGCCAGCATGAGCATGGCCTTTTTGTAACTTAAATACTAATAATTGACTAGAACTACTAAATGATAATTCGGTTACAGCTGCCAAGTACGAACGTATCCACACAATGAGAATGAAATGTTAAAACTCTGACAACTGAAAGTAAATTTAATTATTAATACCAGTATTGAGTCTTACTCTTAGAGTCAGTCTAACTATGGCACTACCTCGTCCTCACACTTGAAGTTGATAAGGTGTAAAAACGGAGCAACTCGTTACAGAGCTGTTAAACATTTTATGAGCAATACGAATCACCTACTTTTATATTGTTGAAATAGCAATTTCGTGAAATAAACATTAATTTATATAAATAATTACAATACTTTACCCATACCTTGTTCACCATAGGCATAGCACAGGCTCTGCAGCTAATAAGATTAATTTGATGTATATTGTAAAATAAACTTGGTAGCATGCTGCATGTGCCTCACAATAAAAGGCCGCTCAGTCCTATAATTGGCTGCATTTCTTTTAGCACCGCCTACTGTTCTCAGTTACCCAATCAAAGGCGTGTAAATCCCTTGCTATACAAACGCATAGAAGGAAAATATACAAGAGAAGAAAACTCTATTGCTGGCAATAGGATGATGTATGAGCAGTGCATTGTATATAAGCTGGTCATATTACATTATAGAAATTTTTGAAGCAGTCTTTTTGTGCATATGATGATATTTATATTGCATTTAGCTTCTTTTGTCCAAATGGCAAATTTATGTATATAATATGAGCTAAACTGATGATTGAATATATAACAAATATTAAACCGATAGTGAGCCTCGGTGTGTCCATCTACAGATTCAGGCCCGATTTACTGATTGCTTGTCATACTAAAATTTCATTAACTGTTGTGCAATTATCTTTATTTGCAGTGTCACTTGATTATAATATAGTATACTTGTGTAATGAAATAAACAACTTGCACATGGGCACATACAAAAGTCATGGTATACCAAATTATTTATTATTGAATGCATAATGTATGTATATTGCTTATTATTGCACTGCAAGAAATGACTGGGACAACAATAGTCTTAATAAACTGCATTTGTATTCCGATTTTGGGTCTTCATTAAAATATGTCAATTCTATTTGCAATGCTATAAAATGTATAAGACAACTGTGTTTTAGAGACCTTGTTATGCAAGGTAATCCAGGCATTGAAATAGTTTTTACAAATTTTAAATTGTGAAATAAATTGTTCGCAGCATTAGAACTAAGCTTTTAACATAGAGTTTTCACACACAGTGTATTTGATTTAAGAATGTAAAAGTTTAAAATTACAATTAATATTTGAAAAACAACCTAAACAAACAATTTAAATTTTTAAGACATAAGTAGTGAGAAAAATCTGAGCATATGTACCTAATCACATACAAAAAACTTCTTATAGAAGATGATATTTTGAAATTGTTTAAAAACAAAAAATTTTGAAAAAATAAAGATAGTTTGACAGCCTAGCGTAGACCATAGAGCGTAGACCATCACAGTATTTGCGTAGACAACTAGTTGATTACATTTCAATATAATTGGCTGATCACATAACACAAATATAAAGAATTTACAAAAAGAAAAATAAAAACAACATGGATTTCAAATAGAATAAAAATCATAAGAAAATATTTTAAAAATAAGTTAATACAGGACGGAGTGATAAAGCTATGAAAATATTTATTTGAACCAGCAAATGCTGCTAAAATTAAAAACATCAAAGATTAGCAAATAGAAATAGTTGTAATACTTATACAGATAAAACAGCTAATAAAATGTTTACACATATAATGACATCATTTCTTACAGAAAAAATCTTCAACTTAAGAGCCAATGACAGCTTGACCCTAAAGGATGCTTTGTCAAGAAGATGGATGCCAGTCCCCATGTTAATACGCTTCAGCATGCTCTAGCATAGAGACACACTAAAACAGAAGATTTTAAAAAACATCAATCAAACATCGCAGTACTTAATTCTTCTTCAATAGCAGCTAATACTAACTAAACATACAATAATTGTGTTAGAGAGGACACATATTACGGGCCTAAGTTGTTTGGAGTCAATCTAAAAGCTTTGAACAAGTTACAGGCCACTTTGAGCTGAGAGTGATGGGTTTAAGCAACCTAGCACTGTATTTCCATTGCTTGCATTATGCAAATGAATTTTTCATTCGAGGTTTGGGAACAGTTGCATGGAATGAACCATAAGTTAATGCAAACTGCAACCACAACGAAATGGTGTGAATGGTTTAAGAAACTCCAATATATAATAATATTTTGGCGATTTCAAACTTTTTGAGAAGATAACTCCTAATAAGAAGACGCTAAAACCATTTTATCATGGGCAGGTACAATTTAGGCCTATGTAAAATAGAGAAACATAACGCTGCCAATGTAAGTCCTACTAACAGCAGTTGCTGAGGTGAATATCTAGGAAAAGCAGAGAGAGGATACCACTAACTAGAATATCCATAGGATTAAAATACAGGACACCGTTTGAACAACATTCTAAGCCTGCATAAGATGAACTACATGTGGGCCGAACTTCCTTTAAGTTTCAGTTTGATCTTCACAGCAAGCATCACTATCAGGGTATAATTATAGCCTCAGCATCCTCATAACATGCAAGAGTATAAACTTAATACCAATGTTAGCTATTGCATAATATTTTATACAATGTATTTTTCCACCGAGTAAACACTTGAATGCTTGGAGAGTGGAGGTTCACTACTTCACTGACTATTAGGTCAACATCTGACTGCTAGGTCAGCATCTGACTGCTAGGTCAACATCTGAATACTAGGTCAGCATCTGACTGCTAGGTCAACATCTGAATACTAGGTCAGCATCTGACTGCTAGGTCAGCATCTGACTTCTAGGTCAACATCTGACTGCTAGGTCAGCATCTGAATACTAGGTCAGCATCTGACTGCTAGGTCAGCATCTGACTTCTAGGTCAACATCTGACTGCTAGGTCAGCATCTGAATACCAGGTCAGCATTTGACTACTAGGTCAGCATCTGAATACTAGGTCAGCATTTGACTACTAGGTCAACATCTGAATATTAGGTCAGCATCTGATTACTCTCATTGTGAGTACGTAAAGTGCAAGAAGACGTTTTACTTTTTTCAATTTAAAGCCATGTTCCATGATTTGGTTTTTATAAACTACAGGTAACTGCTAGAAGAAGCCATTTTTGAAGTCAATAACTGAATGTAACTGCTTTGAATGCTGATGAAATAAAAGCTATATAGAACCTTAAGAACGAAGCTTACCCAGTCAAAGAAGGTAGCTGCTCCAGGAATGAGAGACCCCGCCTGCTTATCACCTATTGGCTCCAGAACTTCCGACACGCTTTCCTTCATGGCAGTTGTTAGATGAGTCACTTGGAAGTTTCTTATCTTTTCTTTTAAAGCCGTTTGATTAGCTTTTTCAAAATGCTTTTTTATTAAACTCCAATTCTAAAAAATATTTTGATCGGTGTAAAATGGGTAAGTTTAACTAAAACGAATCAATCACATGTTTGCAGCAAATTCCTTTGCCAAGATGTTTTGACACGCAGCATATGTCATGAGATGTTTACAATTTCACAATATAAACAAATACCAGCATCAATATTGTGTAATTTTAAATAATTGTGTTGGATATCTGTATAAAAATAGTAAACGGAAGGTTAGAAGGTTGTAATACTATTCATCATAAAATGTATGCAACTCATACAGAAAAAATATATATACATATATACAATTTATTAATATTAATAAGATAATTAATATATATATATATATATATATATATATATATATATATATATATATATATATATATATATATTAGTGCCGAAGAGGCATGAAACTATTAGTAGTGCAATAAAACAACATCTATATAATTAAATTGCTCTTTTCCTCAATAATATAATTGCTCATTATTATACACATAATAATTTGAGCACTTTTTTATCCGCTGTTTTTTTTTTTTTTTTTTTTTTTTTTTATAAAAATCTCACGATACAATTATTATATATATATATATATATATATATATAACTTTTACTACATACTCTCACATCCTTCTCTGTGTTGCCCAGCAACAGCAAAACTGCTTTCATCACTCTTTCCACGTCTGCGGGTGGTTGAGAGAATGATGTCATCTCTTCCCACATTTTCTTATCCATATTGAGGACAGGTTCTTTCATCTGATCTCCCAGTTGTAAGTGCTAACAATAATTATAATCCAAGCTGGTGAGTCCCAGAATCTGGACTGATGCTGAATTTGTAACTTAAATACGTAAAATAATTGTCCCCTCCCCCCTCTTACTACTCCTTCAGTTTTTAAGCCCCCTGGCCTCTCAACTACCTCGGAGTACTACTACTACTACTACTCTAAAGGCCAAAATAGCTAGCAAAACATTTGTGGCCACTGGGATTCAAACCTGTAGACCTCTTGCAAGCTGCCGTGCTAACTATTACACTACAAGGACTACTAGGTAACTTCATCAGCACAAATTACATATATTTAAGTACTATGCTGAGTTACTAGTTATTTAATCATCAGCAATAAAACTATTATTGGAAATCTCTAATAAACATAGGATGCAAGAAAGTTTCAAATTTTAACTTTTTATAACAAAAAGCTGGTGTAGAAACTTAGCCTAGACTGGTGATCTGTAGCCTGACTGTACCTGCAATCTACGCTGGGCATCACCAATATCAGCGTCTAGCTTCCCACGATGCTTCACACTCTTGGCTTTGTTTATTGTACTCTCAAGAGAACCTGCACTTTGGGACATACACCCACGCAGAGCTATAATAGTATTATAACCCATGTAGCGCTGTAATAGTATTATAACCCACGCAGAGCTGTAATAGTATTATAACCAATGTAGCACTATAATAGTATTATAACCTATGTAGCACTGTAAGAATAATAAAAATATGAAACATAACATACAGATGCAACAAAAAAAAATTGAAAATGTAAACATGGCGTTAGAAAGATAACTTTTCAATTAAAACTTACAAAATACAAAAATTGTCTTATTTAATACGCTCATAATTTGAAAAGTTTTCATCATAGCACTTAGGAATAGATAATTTATGCAAAAGAGTAATTATATATTATTAAAAAATTCCAAACCAAACAATTAAGAATTGCATTCTCCTGTTTGTCATGGATAGTTAATATAAAAGCTAACTGCTACAACAAATGAGCTCACCCATTCTCTCCAGCATGAAACCCTCAGAAAGAGAATTCTCTCCAGCTCCCATCCATGGTAGCTGTTTAAGGAACTGCAACATAATATATATAATATAATATATAATCCATATACCTACTGTTCATTGCATTACAGACCACACGGTATATACTGATTATAGTAAGTACAAGCATATATAAACTCATAAACCTGCTGTTGTGACTTCATCACATATTGAAACTAATTCATCAAATAAACTAGCCAAGCTGTAATGAAAAATCAAGGATTTTTCAGTTTGATCAATTTCATGAAAAAATGCTTTTAAATACCTAAAATTATTAAAAATTTAAGAAAGTTTATTAGTTACTTTCTTTTCTCTTGCTTTAATAATGCTAAGTTCTCGCTCAGCCTTTGCTAATATTTCACTAGACTTGGCACTCAATCCATCACTTTTGCACTTTGCTATAGCATCTTCAAGTTCTTTCTCCTTTGTGTCATCCAACTCTGACTTCAGAAGCAGCTGCAGGTTTTGTTCACTTTTGCTGACAGCTGAAGCATGTAAAATTAGAATCCATAAAGAAATGCTGTTTTTAAAGTTAATGCCAGAATTTAATCAATCTATAAAATTATAAAAAAATTAATAGAGTTAGCCTAAGTAAAACATACGAAGGTAAAAACACATCTGATATATTAATAGCCCTTAGTTTACAGGCAATTTTGGTTTTCAGTCATACAAGAACAGGTTTCATATATCAATCTACTAGATTCTAGAAAATTGAAAGATCAAATCCAAAAACATAAACATCATGCTTTAAAAATAAGCATTTACATAAAATTGGTTGTAAAAAACTAATTAACTGAAATAAATATTTAGCCCTTGGACATAGAGCAAAAATAACTTTTTTAAGTAATGTCTAAAATTCATGAAGCACCAATAGTCTATTGAATCAATTTAATTTGCAGATATCTCAACAATATCACAAATCACACAGGATTACTAACCTAAATTTTAGTATGCTGTTCAAAATAAATCCTATAATTATATTAAATATACTTTTACAAGCATAAAAACTTTGTACTAATGAGTTTCTATTGACAAGTTTAAAATGTCATTAAAAAGAAAATCAGTTTGAGATCAGTATTAAATGGATAAATTAAAAATTCTTAAATAAAGCTAGATCACATATTCAACTTTTACTATTAAGCTCTTTATGTATTATTTACAGTATTTTGGGTGATCTAGATAAAACTTGATGCATTTCAATTCAGTAACCTTCAAATACAATAACCCCAACCTGTTAAATAAAATATTATCAGAATCAACAGCAAATAATATAAAATTAATAAATTCAAATTTCAACATGAATAAAATGACATACCATGTTTCTTAACAGTCTTTTCTTTTGCTTTTCTAACATTTTTTTCTTTTGTGGCTACAATTACAATCACAATGTCAATATAGTTATAAATCCATCCAAACTGCAGCTTTCTTAGTGTACCAAAACACTTAAAGAGCTTTAGTTATAAAAAAAGTTCAATTAGTTCTGTGATGGTAAACAAGACAATGCTTTATTTATTCCGGATCTAATATAATTTAAATTCAACATCAACATGTTTTAAAAATAAAAGTAAATCTAAAATCAATCATAAAAATAAACAAGATCGAAATTCATAGTTCTCGTGTCAAACTGGTAGATCATAGTTCATTGTAAATATATTTCTATGATAAAATATAATTAGTATTACTATTATTATAAGTATATCTGTAAGATTAAGCTTTACATTTAGTATCTAATTGAGTAATTCTACGTTTTGCTTCGGCGCCACAAATAACCATAATTAATGAAATCATTGTCATTGTGATTGTCTGCTATTGCTAATACAGTAACATTAACAACAGAGGTTATAACATGATTATGATTTTCATCGAGTTCGACAGGTAGTGATAGTGTTAATCATTTTTATTCTGAGTCTGTACCTGAGACTGAGGCTGACATGTTGATACTGATTGAAAGTGATTCAAATTGTTGCTGACTTTTCCCGTACTAAAGTATAAGTATATAACTATATTAATATTTATAAGCAGCAAATGTATCAATAAGTATTTTTGCGCAAATTTTAAAATTTATTGCAAATTTTAGCTAGCAGTAATTAATGGTTTTTACAATTAATAAAAGCAGTACTAGTAGTACTAGTAGTACTACGTTGATTTATGATTAGTCTTATTGATTATCATAGATTAGTAGTTATTTTACTTAGCAGCGATACAACCACGATCCGCCTAGGTTTTACTGCGATACGGATCTGCTATTACTTAGCGCTTAGGAAATAATAATATTTGAAATCAATTTTTATTTTGGGTGGTGGTTTATTACCCAATATTATTGGTAAACTATATAATTAATAATAATTTTTTTCTAAATACATTATCATTGTTCAAATATTTTATTTTCTCAATAGAAAAGATAATTCCTTATGCTAAAACCAATACTCGCAATAAAAAAGTTTGGAAGAGTTGTTTTCTCTCGGATTTCAAATTTTCAACAATTAAATTGCATTTATTTTATATTACAAATCACTACAAAGGCAAACTGCTATTTCATTGTAAACAGAACAGTGGTTTGACAAACAATACATACATTACATATATATAATCACGCACCGCATAAGCAACAACACCAAGTCTATCATTTAGGTCAGTTAGGGGCTCTCTAAGGATAAATTGGCTGCTCCATCTAAAAGCTGCAGTTTCAACTTATACTGCAGCAGTTTTCGAAATATATTGAAGAAATTTTGTTTCAAAATATATTACTGGTTAGATCAAACAGTGCTCAAGATCTTTGCAAGAAAATTGAGCTGAATACTATAATTCATAGACTAAATTGATCAGGATGTTTATTTCAAATGGATCACCTACAAATTTCTTTCCTGGCACAAAAAACTTTTTCCGTGCCACTTGTCAACGTGATTGTAATAGTATTATATGTAAAGTTCAATGAAATATCTTTATTTAGTGTCATGCACATTACAGTGATGAGTTGAATGGTAGTGGCACAAAAATATAGTTGCAATAGATTTGGTTTTATAACATTCTATTGATGCTCATACTTATGTAAGACGAGGTTTGTAAATATCTAGAAACAGAGATTTAAATAATTATTAAGTAATGTTAAGCGATAATCGATGTTGCTGGTTACTTGGAATGTGCACCACTAAAGTTTGAAATTTGAGTGCTTGTTCAGTCAAAGTTTTTGAACCTTTATTTCAATACAAAACAGGAAACATATTATTAGGACACTTTATTTAAATTATTATGGACACAGAAAATAGCCAGGAACCGGTTAGTAAGAGAGTAGAAATATATCCGATCAAAGGGTGTGTACACTAATCTTTACAATACATGTGGTAAATTATCCTAACAGTAAAAAAGTTAATTAGTATAAAGAAAGACTACTATCAAAATACTATTCAGCAGTAGAAAAACTAGGGTAGTTTAAAAGCTTTAATTTGAACATCAATGGATAGAAAATTCTTATAAAAAGAGATATTATTTTATAATACTTGTTTGTAGACTATGAACAGGTATGGCGGCAGGGCCATACCTGTACCCACCCAGCTTATTAGCATTGGTTAGCAACTAGCAGAAGACTATTATTTCTAGCCAAGTGATGAAAAAAGTCAAAAATAAATCTACAGTAATAGTCAATGCGCATATACTTTACAGGTATATGCAAGTGTTAGTATTCTACAAGTCTCAGCCATAAAAAATGATACAAGTAAATCAGAATTGGAAACTTATTCTACTTTGCCATTAGACTTGCTATGACTATTAACTTTGCCATTAGACATGCTGCTGTGATTGCCGTTTAGCTGTGACTTCTTGGGTTTGTTGAGGTAAGATTTGATATAAAAATTACCAAATAAGAAAATCATAATAAACATATAGGCAGCGAGCATGAGGACAGACCAGACAGGAAAATCACAGCCGGAGATGTAGGTGTTACAGGTGTGCACAAGTATGATGACAAACTGGGTGAGCTGCAACTGGGTGATGTACTTCTTCCACCAGAGGTAGGGTCGCAGAGAAGGAAACAGGTTGAAGAGGTAGTAGCTGTACATAATCACGTGTACGAAGGAGTTGAGACTAGACGCCAGCCAGCCCTGCCCTCCAGGAATGAGGATAATGGTGAACCACCATATGTTTAGCATGGAGGCGTGGTGGAAGACATGTAAGAATGTAATCTGCGAGTCTTTCTTTCGTAAGACCATCAGCACCGTGTCTGTAAACTCTATTACTTTGGAGAAGAAATACCACCAAAGTGCCTGGAAAATATATACACAAAGTGAGATGATATATTACAGACACTATAATTTTCAAGGGTAGGCAAGTAGACTGTACAATATACCATAAAGACTGAAAAGAAAGCATGGTATGAAATACGTAGCTCAACATAAAAAATCTGCCCAAAGTAACATGGCTCAGAAATGAAAAATAGCTTTGGCTAATTATATGGCAGTGAAATTTTAACAAATTAAAAAAAAACATGGCACAATGTACAAAAGAGATAACCTAAAAAATTTGTAACATTTCACTGGCTTTGTCCTATTTGGGTGGCAGAAGATAACATATTAATACGAATGTAAATCATCTTCTATAAATCATTTTTTTTATATAAATGTGTGCATATATTACAAAAATAAACATTGGAGTTGTGGTACACTGCATCAATTTGACAGTCAATTCCTCAATTTTCGAAAGCATTGCAAAACACTAGACTTTTCATCGTCTAGCTCTAAACCCACCAGAGATACGCGCATCAGCAAACATCCTGTGGTATTGAAAACTAAAATCAGTTTATGAAAGAAAATATTTCAGCTCTTTCTCAGTATCGTAGAACATATTACCAGGGTCCATCAAAATGCCTGTTTTGATTTCACTGATACATAAGAAAGCTAACAAAGAGAGATGTTTAGTAATCATCAGGTAATTTTGGGTTTCTTAAGAAGACAATTCCTTTCAAGTAATGTTTTACCCAACAATGTCTAGACTCTAGAGTCTAGACAGAAAACCAGGCACCCTAAGTGTTTCCGCTGCAAAGAGGGCTTAATATTTGGGCTTTTTGAAAGAAGGGGGGGGGGGGACAAAACAGTTTCTTTGCCAGCATTATGCTATAGAATTAGGTATTAAATAAACACACCTTTGCCATTCTCAGCTCCGTTGGTTTCAAGTGAGCAGTTTTGCTATTGAATGGCTGACATATTGGATGGTAGTCATTCAGGTAGAAGCTGTACAGAATCTCCACAACCATGTATAGAGAGAGCAGCACCAGAAAAGAATTATATACTATCATAAAAGGTCGTAATACAAATGCTTCCCTGTGCCTCATGAACTTTGGCCCGAGCCAAAGGACAAAGACAAGGTAGCACAAAGTGCATATCCATACATAGATAGGTGAGTCATTAACTAGCAGCCAGTGCCTCGACCTTGGGTCCGCTTCAGAGAGGACTAACTGCAGTAGGTCGTCATATTTTCTGTATATAATATCCATAGGTTGTACCTGTACATATGTACATAGGTGAGTACAAGGGGGTATCACTGTGTCACATTATCAAGTGAAGGTCACATGCATTGCAATGTACGAGATAATCAATATACTTAGCAGGGGATACACACCAGATACCTAAGGTCAAGGTTACATTACATACTATCTCTAAGTGGATGTAACTATTTTCAAGAGGGGGGGGGATCAAGAAAGCTGTTTGAATGAATGCGTAACAATTTGGTAAAAAATATATAGACAAAAAAAGATTGACAGTAGATTGAGGTTTTCCTAAACTGCCTACAAATCACGATGAATTCTTTTCTAGTAGATAATTTCAAGGAATGCCTTAACATACTTACTGGAGTTGGTTAAGTGGTTCTGTTATCACAATGTTCAAGATATCTGCAACTGCCTACAAGATAGTAGTACAGCAGTTAAGGCAAAGGTTACTTAAATTCAAGCAACAATGCAGAACACTCAACTGTTATGCATTGAGCTTTCATAAACAAACAAATAGGGTCAAAATACTTCTTGTAACTATGATGTAGGCCCATCACCTTATCTTTGTACAACAAATTTTATCTCCAAGAGGCAAATATTTTAGAAAGGAAACTTTGAACTTTTGAATTTGATTTGTTACATCCGCACATATAACACATGCATATATTTGCAAAACCAAAAACAGTTCCTATGTGAATTTGAAACTTGACGGGTTGTATAAATTTAAATATGCTAAAATTTACTTGCAGTCAAAGCTTATAAACTACATGGTTTTACCTGGCTATATGCCAGGAAAGGGTAAATATCAAAAACTAAACGAGAGATAAAGAGCAATCACCAGAGGTTTATTACTACTGATGGTATCGATAAAAGTTTAAAAATGCAGACTGAGACTAGTTACAGTAAAGTGTTGGCAGCGAAATACTTAAATTTAAAAACAGAAAATAAACAAAGGCAATCAGAATTGAATCATATTCAGTTTCCAGATTATACTCTAAAATCACTGCAGAAAATGAAACAGAATATAGACAGCATATAGCACATTGCACACTGGCACTAGCTAGATAAAACTGCAATAATATGAAACATCTAAAATCAGTAATGGAACGGCAACTTTACAGTGACTAGTATATCAAATCCTTACTTGAACACAATGATGCAGCACTATAAACGAGAAGTAATACTAATAAATAGTCTTATCAGCCTTTCCACCACACAAGAAATGAAAACACTACCCAGAATACCTAATCAGCTAATGCATTGAGAAAATGACTAATGCTAGTAGTACTTACATTACACTTACAGTTACATTATAACTATGAGTATAATTATAATGCTAATAGCCAGTAAGTGCAACTGTAATTATAACTATCACTATCGATAGTAGGTAAAAATGTCACAGGTAATAATGGCACAAATATTAAGTAAGTAAAAATGGCACACTGATGTTAAATTTTCCCAAACCCCAAAATCAAACCCCCATCCCCAAACCCAAACTCCTCATTCCAAACCCTAATTTTGAAAGTGTGCCATTTTTACCTACTTTGCCACTTATACCATTATTACCTGTGCCATTTTTACCAGACACCATCACTACCAGTATCACTCATAATCATAATGATAATGATTTACATAATAATAATAATGATATATTGATAACCACAATGATAATGATAAATTATAGTAAAACTTTTGGTAATAAGTAATACTATTAGTATTACTATTAGTATAAGTATTACTTATACATTAACTTATAGTTATACTCACTTATAGTAATTTCAACAAATCAGTAATTGCAAATGTAGTAGTAGTACTTCAAGTTTAACTTAAAGTATTTATTAATATTACTATTGCCAGTATTGGTATTACTATTACTATTAGTAATAACATTGACTATTACAGTAATACTATTAGTATTAGTGTTGCAATATTATTAGTATTAGTATTACTGTTACTATTACTATTACTATTAGTATTACTCTATTAGTGTATTACTATTAGTATTAGTTATTAGTGTACTAGTACTAAACTTAAAGTCTAAAAGTTAATATTATTTCGTGCAGAATTAATGAAATTCAAAAGCCAAAGGTTTACTTTGTTAACATCTACTTCTAGTACCGGCACGAGTGCCTCTAAACGAACAGTAACGTTGAACTGCAAAATTCCAGTTCAGCATACCCTAATAGTAATAGTAATGTTAATATTAATAGTACTACAGTTACAGTAAAACGGAAAGTTAACACTCATGTTACACGTGCTATGGTCATACCCTCTGCATGCTAGAAACCTACAACTTTGAATCAGACCATAGAAAATACATCGCCTCATTGGACAATAGCTAACAGCCAATCTTGCATCAGTGATCTTGCACATTACTATTTTATTGCACCAATGCAATCTCGTATTTGCAAGACCTATCAAAATTCATAGCATAGCAAAATTCCTACGAGTCTTCATTGATACTGGCTCACGAGAATCAAATAAATATTCATTATATTCCAGTCCAGTGTTGCTACTTATATAAATTAAGTGACGCTCGAACGAGTTCAAGGTTATTTTACGTGCACACAATAAACAGCTCCAAGTTGGGGATGATCGAATGCAGTAGTTTGGGAGTCTCAAAGTTAGAGTTGGGTTTTATTAAGCCCCCCCAACTCTAAACTCCAGAACTACAAACTACTGCACTCAGTCACTCTCAACTCAGAGCTGCTTATAAAACAATTCTATGCGATCAATGCAGACGGATGTACAACTCACTAATACTATATAAAATTAAATAGAAAAAAATATCAAATTCAATATCATATCACTACTTGTATGTGCCCTTCAACCTTTGAATTAGTGCAATCAATAACTTATCATTTGCCCATTTAATATAGTAGCACTTATATTAATATTATTTATAATAAACAATAACTAGTGACTAACGAGTAATACTTATACTAATGCCTAGTAAAGTAGTAATGGCAATGCTACTAGTACTACGTCTACTATTACTATTGGTATTACTATTAGTATAAGTATTACTCATTACTCATTAGTAATAGTAATAGTAATGCTAGTACTAAGTCTAATAGTGATAGTAATACCATTAGTAATACTAATAGAGTTAATCTAATACTAATAGTAATACTAATAGTAGTAGTAATACTAATAGTAATACTAATACTAATAGTAAATAAAAATGTATTATTTAATCTTATAGTTATACTCACTCACTTATTCATATTTATATTGGTAATGTTATACTAATCACTCCAAGTTGTTTGCTTTTTATTTACTTTTAGTAAGTGTAACTCTATTTCACTTGAAGTTGAATGCTAATACTTGCACTTATAGTTATACTAATAATAGTAATAATATTAATAATATCAATAGTTAATGTTATACTTATAGTATTACTAATAGGATTACTATTAGTATTACTATTACTGTAAGTGTAATACTAATGCTAATAGTAATACTAATACTAATAGTGTCTATGCTTTTACTTTGAGTTGAACAGTGCTTCTTGTTCTCACTCTCAGTGTCTGCTTTGATGAAATATTTACATTTAATTTTATAGCCAAATTTCAGTTTGCTGTTTAACCACTGTCATGATCACAAAGCAGAACACTGATGATGATTACTCAAGTTGATAGTTGATAATGATCATATTCAAAATCTAACCATACTCATAGTGCTTATGGCTATAGTCAATATGGCCAGGTATTTCCATAATCATAATAATTATCATAATGATGTTAATTGTTATATTTTATACTATTCGATTTTAAAGCTAAACCAGAAAGTACTTTATTAAATAATCATTTGTTTGAAATATTGAATTGTTAAACCCAAAAAAAGTTGGCTATTTTTAGGCAATCATATTTCAAGTCAGCTTCTCACCATTTCTCACTGTTCCCATATACATAGAAATAGTAATTTAGATGGTGTTGTCGTTGAATTGAGAGATATTTAAAAACAAGTGATGTTCAAAGTGCCTTAGTATATGTTTCATAAATATTAAATAAACTCTCTTAGTAGTTATTGTTAGCTTATTGTTATTTAATTTGTTGTTGGCTGCTTTGAATACTAAATTAAGAGCTGTGTGTGTGTATTGTGCATAGTTATTTGGTGGTCTGAAGTATATAACAACCGGCACTCAGTTATGTGTTAGGGGTGCTTGTCACGCACATCCTATTGATGGCTGCAAACCATTCTTTTTAGCAGAGGGCAAGAAAGTTGTAGAATGTTAATTCTCTCAGTTAGTATTTGAGCAATTAGTAACTCCAGTTTGTTGAACATTTCTCCTTATAATATTTGAATGTGAATGATTTGATGCCAAATGTGTCTAAGTGTAGAATTTTTTAAAAGTAGTTCGAAAAGAAATTATTAATTTGCATTTTTATTCTATGATGAAATACACTCAGCTAGTCAATCTCATCCTTAGACTTTTTATAATCCCTGTGCTGCCCTTTATCTGCAGCTACAGTTTGATCTTACAGCTCTAATTGCTGTCTGTTTAAAAGTTTTGTTTAGTCCAAACAAGAGTATATATTGCAATGCCCTTTATATAATTGTTAAGTATGGTATTTCCAAATTTGAAAGATAATATACTATTTAAAACAAAGTAATGCTATAAAATGTATCACTTTTTTATATCAAGTTACATTTTAAAATCCTTCCAACTAAATTTATTGAGTGAAAAGGGTTTCTGTAACTACATTGGTTTTGTAATTCGTTTCTGTGAAGAACATAGTGTGTGTGGATAAAAGCAAATTTCTTGTCCAAAAACTCAAATTTATCGGTCTATCATAGTAATCAAGAAAAATTTTATGGCCACATTTATGATTCTCACGATACATGTCTGAATCTGTTTGAATCCTTTGTTATTATTGACTTAGACTTTGAACCTTGAATAGCTCTTGCCTACAAATCAAAAGTTGGAAAAATTAGCGTGTTGGCTGGCAATGGGGTTTGAGCTTTTACAGCACCAATTCCCTTATCAGTGTGTGAAGTGAGCCTCCACGCATTACACTATCAATCTATTTTTAAATTTGCCAACTAAAAAAAATAAGCTTTGGTGAGATTTTTCCTAAAATGTTGAGTATGATGAAAATAATTGAACCAACACAAATAGAAAATAAATGGCACACACACTTATTATAAACTGTGTCTTAGATTTTGTCCAACATTTCTTATATTTACATGAAGCCATGTTAGCAATCATAAAAGTAACTGCATAATTATGAATTTTGCAAAACTAGAAATATTGGAGTTGTTGTCTCCTGTATTGAAACATTCTACAGCGTAATGCATAGTTATTATGTTCTAATATAATTTGTGTGTCCATAAATTTGCAAGGAACTTTCAACATTCAACATGAAATCATGCCAATAATTAATGGTTTTATGGTTTAAATTTTCATTATATAGGTACTTAATATTTTAATTTTAATGTTGCTTTTTTTAAAAAAAATTATTTAGTTTTTCTTTATATTTTTTATTTGAGTAAAGTTGACAAAAATTGAAATTTGTAATCATAGCGTAGAAGAAATTAATAGACTTATAATTACAAGTGTTTGGCTAATTTAGGTAGGTGCAAATAGAGAAATTGAGACAAGCCTATGCTCTAGATTAGTAGTTATGTTCTCATGAAAATCTCAATTATTCCACACTAAAAAGTTAAAAAAACTTCGGCTAATAAAATTTCTCCATCATTGCACTTAAATTGGTTAATTCTCCTCACAAGTGAATTTTAAACGTCTCCCTTTCACCTCTACATAGCAATGTGGTCGACTAAGGTTTGTTAGTTTTTCATTTGTATCCAAATTTGTTGCTAGGTCACCAAGAGGATTAGGAAAGTAGAAGATTCTATTGCTTGTGACAGAACCATCTAGTTTGGTGAGTATCCAACATGTTCAGACTGGCCAGACTTACCATTGTTCTTGCTTTTAGCAGGTCTTTCTTAGCTGTGGACAATGGACAACACTTTACTGTCTGAGAGTTCATGAGACTTAGTCATGACACTTGGTCGCCTAGTTTTAGCTAAAATATTGTTACAATGGGGTCTCCTCTGATAATTTAGATTACAATTTCATAATATTAAATTATATAAATGTGTCTTATCTTTCTGAATTGTTTTCCAAAAATATAATAGACAGTTTAAGTTTCGCCTGTTGGTGTTCAGCTATATGTATTTTCAGGTTACAGGCATCATGTGTCTAAGAGAATCCTTCATGTTGTTATATACCCAGCCCTTTAATGGCAATTAAACATTCAAAACCTTTATATTTCAGACTATTTTGTTGTTGTTTACATAATTTAGCTATCTGGAACCAGACTTATCTAACATCACAAGACTCTACATCAGCATTGACTTTAATATTTGAAATGCTCAGACTACATCAGCCACCTTTGCATGACCAGCTGTCTCTGTTCTTCTTAACTTAATCTAGTTTCTGCACTACACAGCACCAAGCTCTATTATTCTATTAGTGTTCACACAAGTATAAGACAAGGGGGCTTGCATAAACTTGTCTAATATATATTATGTAGATGCGAAACCAGCATAATTGTTTTAAATTGTTTTAAAATAAATTTTATACCTGTGCCCCCATCTGAATAAGTCCTTAGCCGATTTAACAAAAAAAAACCTTCCATCAGGGGTTTTCTCACAGGGATGGCAACTATAAACTTGCTTGAGTGAGTTTTATTTTATACCTGAATAGTGGGCTTCACCTGCAAAATGAAGTGGTAGCATTATAACTCGATCATTTTGATTTCATCTTCAATAAACTTTATTTTTTATAATTAGCTCACCAAGCATTGAAGCACTTTTATGAGATTTGATAACCAACTATGCGCATATATAAATATATTATTATATAAATTGATCTGTTTCAAGTGAAATTATTAATTTTAATGTTTCATTCCAGCTATTATAATTTGGCTACTTTTCGTTAAGATATGTATTTGCAAAATGAGGGTAGTTTACGCTGGGAAGGAAGCACTAGAATAAATGCTATTATGTTAAAATTATGACATAATGTTATAATATTTAAATGAATCTTTGGCTGTACATACCATCACTCAAACTATGTCTGTATATGAGATCAATTTACTTATAATTACTGCAAAGTTAAATAAACATAAAATTTAGAATTGTGAGTTTTACATATAGAATAATAGTTGGAGTTTAGACTCCATTATATTGCATTTATTCATCTTATTTGTTTATTTAAAAATTTGCTGGTAATATCTAAACAATATATGATGGGTATAATTGTATTGCATTGCATATAAAATGTGTGATATTAAATATGAAATAGTGGGCATTACATATATAATAATGGGTATTGCATATAAAATAACGGTAATCATAGGTATCAATGTAAAATGTTATATTAGTGACACAAATTATTCAATATTCAAATTATCAATTCGGTAAGATAGGTAAAACAGATAATTATTCTTGTATGGGGAAAGAAGAGGTTGATCACAAATATAATTAACTTAATTCAAGAGTAGACAACTTAAAGCCTACAAATTTTTAAACGTGGTGAATTCAGAAAATATTTTAATAAGCAAAAATGAGTTTCTCTAATGTAGTATCTCAACGCACTTCTGTCTAACTGAGCTATTTGGTTCTCAAAAGATTATTTTATCAAGTAGGATTATCTTCTCTTTACACTAGGTAACACTGCTAATTTATTTCAAAGCATTTTCCTGTGACATTTTTCAAAGATAATTTGCCTATGCAGTGACAAAGAAACAGATTTTGCTCAAATATTGACAACAAAAGTTTGAGAGTGGTAATTAACAACTTTGTGTTTAATTAACACAAATAGTATCATGGCTCATTGTACATGTATTATTGCTTGTTTAAGTTCTATTATCTACATGAATGCCTGCATTAATGATCTTTTGAGGCCTGAGTATTGATCGGGAATGCTCATGTTATTGCCAATGTTCACTGATTGATCAACCCTCACTGTCCTTATTGTTTACACCTGATAACTGTTTTGGTTTTCTCTATTAAATAATTCACGAATAATTAATTTCCAGCAATGCTTTTTGTGTGGATTTTTTGTGTAAATCTGGTATTATTACGGTTCTAATTCTATTATTAGTATCATATAAATATCTATACTTTCTGTCCACACATTTTTGTGAATCTTTGATCTGCTGTTTGTGCAGAGTTGCGGAAAATACCATTATATAAACTAGAATGCGAATTAAAGAGATTTTCACTTGACCTTTCAAACTCTTTTGCTTTGAGTTTCTATGGTGCTATATTTTTACCAACGTGGTGATGGTTACTCTCCCACAAACAGTTTGTTATTTGGTCAGGAAAAAACTTTGTTGGAACTTAAATTGTATTATTTTTGAATTTGTGTATTTGTTTTGTCTGTCTCATTTTGAAAATTTTCCTGTAGGTACCATATAAATAATAGATGATATATATATATATAACACAACATATAATATATAAAATATAATATAATATAACATATAATATGAAATATAATATGAAATATAATATATATAATGTAATATAAAATATAACATATATAATATGAAATATTAAATATAATATATATGATATAATATGAAATATATGTTGTATAAGATTATATATATCTATATATATAATAAAGGAACCCCATGTATGAACAGAATTTATACTCCCAGCCTATTAGTATGATTTTACTACCTCTGAAAATGCACCAACTTTAGCATTCTAAGCTCTGCATGTAAGATTATGTAGCCACAATATTCACAGATCATAAAATGTTGAAGCAACTCAATTTACAAGCATACAAAATAATATTCATGCCATTTATTAGTTGTGCATTACAAGGAAGTGTTTGCAAAAATTCTGGTTTTGTAAAATAAATGACTCATTTTGGTTTTCTGGGGGTGGATGGAGGTTAAAAAGTGAGGGGGTCTTAAGACTAAGTGGTTTGGTGCCTGAAGGGTTTATGGCTGTGTAGTGCAAAGCTCTCATGAACTCTGCATTGTACTGTAGATGGTTATGAAGTCAAACAACAATAGGGACTGGAATTAAACTCATTCTGAGGAATTACTTTTTGATGTGCTTATTTTATTACAGTTCAAATATCCCTTGTATCGATTGCATAATAGAGTGACTTTTCTTGAATTGACTCATTTCAAGGGCCAGCTGCATTCACAATACAATAATGTTGTCAGATGTAATGTGTGTGTGTGCCAGTCAGGCGGGCCTATTACTCATTCTCTTCAAATGAAAAGTTTTAATAAACCTTAAATTATAAATAAACTATTATGAGAAAGCTAGACACACTAGTACAATTTCAAGCTCATGTCCCAACTTGTCTGTCTTCCTTATGTCTAATTAATAACTGGTGCCCTTTAGTTGCTCGGTATTATCACATAACTGATGTATTTTCGACCGCGAGTAAGCACTAGCCGATCTTATTGTCTGACTCTAATCCCGGTCCGCATAAAATAAACCCCTTTGATGAGTCTGACAGTGATTACGGTTACGACTCTTAGTAGGTGGAGCCTAAACCATTCATATCCAACAGGTATTACTTGTTAATAGCATGGTTAACCAATCACCAATCGGAACACGCGGTTTGACCCGTGTAATTAAGTTATATGTTTACATTCTTGTAAATACTATATAGCTATAATCCTCATGTATATATTACAGTGGTATATAAGCACCGTGAAGTAGGTATTTTCTGCAAATGTCTTTAACATCTCCAACACTAATGTACTTTGAATTTCATATTATTTCCTGTTGAAACACTGAATCCGCTCACACAAGGCATGAACATGCTGTACTGGATACGGCGTCATGGGTGCTCATTTATATATTTCATATTTTGTCTTACATATTTTATCTCGTCAACATCGGCAATGCTGGCAGCAGGTAGGTCTTATACTCAAATTAGTTCATTTTCTTGTTTGGGGGAAATTTTAGAATAAAAAAAGATATGTGCAGAAAATTTCTTAAAAACTAAAAAGATAATTAAGGGATTGTTTTATGTTGTGGTGCAATGTTTTATGTTTTTACAATTCAAGGAATATTCTTATATGTTGTAGTTGATAAGCATAACATTCTATCTTCCTAACTTAGACACTATGTAGCATGGAATGAGTGTAGTTGTTTAATAAAATTAACATGAGGTATGCTATCTACACTAGCCTAATTATAATTGTGTAATAATTGGTTGGTCATGTGGGAAAGTGTGCAACCTTTCAGCTTACTGATAGCAATATTTCAGCATCATATCCACTTCCTATATTATATCTAATCTAATGACGACTTTTACATGTTATATTTTTGGCACTGTAACGTGTATGTATTGCAAATACTGCTAAAGTTATGTTCTACATTACCTTCACATTATTTCTTGTGTAGTGTAATGTTCATTATGGTTTGGTTGAGTGTAATAATTAGGTACTGTTATGTGGTTGCTGTAGTGTAGTTGTTGTAGTGTAGTTGCTGTAGTGTAGTGATTGCAACTACTGTAATGTGGTCACTGTTGTGTACTGTAGTGGAGTTATTATATAGCAAAATCTAAAAGACTTGCTGCACTAGAAATTTGGGGTATCACAAGTGTATATATATTGCAGGGGAGGAGCAGAAATGTAGCAATGAAGGGGAGAGAGTGGATCTAGATTTTATAGAAGCAGTGGACCCGTGTATGCACTGCTACTGTAAAGTATGTACTTATCAGTCCTCTCTTTCTCTCTTATACTATACTGAATAGCTGTAGTCCTAATGGCCTACCACTACACCATTATCACTGCATTAAAATATTATGATAATATGTATACCAACAACATGCTAAAGTGATGCATTATGTATGCCATAGGCTCCACTGCTTGGCACACTTTTCTTCTGTCACATCCTGCAAGTACAGCAAAGCAGCTAATAATAGATTGGGTTCCTCAACTAGTGGAATTGAAGTTAGGTTTTAGAATGTTGCAGCCTACCCTCCCCCTCCTTTTCCCACGCTAGCATCCCTGTAGCTCATGCTATTACGTTTTTTAGTTTTTGCATAGACATCATTCTGAAGAGTCTTACATAGGAATCATATATAACTTCTTTACAATCACTGAAGCAGCTAGCAGTCTAGTTGAATTAATTTTGCTTCTGGCGATTTTCTGTGTTATTCAAAGTTATTGTTTGAAAACCTAATACGTTTGGGTCATTACATTGAGAAGATTTCTTGGTGGAATTTATGTGTTGTAATTCGTCTGGGCTGGAACTTGGATTGTCTATTTATAGTTACTCATCAAAGTTGCTAGATATCTGTTCAATTCCTTCGAAATCTTCTTTGATTGTTAATGTGATCAATTAAGTTATTGAATGCATAACAGTGAGGCAGTCATATTGTTATAATGCCTGCTATTATCGTATTTCACTCTATTGTAATATCACCTTAGAAATCTCATCACATATCAGGGCAGGTTATGTAGAGGAGTTTTAGTGGACAGGCAGACATGAAATCTTGTAGCTTGGAGTCACTGCATGAGTCAAGAAAATAATATGAATATGATAATATTATGTTTATAGTAGCCTGTAATACTGCCACTAACAATGTCATGACTTACTCATGTAAAACCCTTTCTTTAGGGTGAAACTGCTGCAAATATTTCACAACACGATAAATTATAAATGGGGCTTTAAGATATATAAAACTCCACTTAGTTGGCTCATAAATTTCTTGCTGGGTTATGGAAAATATAAATATTATTATCAGGATTGCATAGGTGTGACATTGAATTTATTCTCTTATCTTTTCGATCAATTTTTAATTACGTGGACATGTTGCCAACGAGTGCCTATTCATGCAGGAGAAGATACTGACTACTTTCACATCCCCTCTTCATTTCAACTCTGAAAATTTGATTTCTCCTTTACTGGTGCATCTCTTCTAGCTAATCACAGCTTTCTATTGTGTAGATATCTTTCTGCAATAGGGTCTGTGCAAAGCATTTGGCAACCACATCATTGCACTCAGCCACATTCCTTGTGTTCATGGCTATGGAAGGCCTTGTGTAGCAGCCTATCTTCACCTACTTGCTCCAGTTCTCAGTCTATCACTCTGAACATCATACTGCATATTCAGCGCATATTTTAAACCGATGTTTGCAAGTCTGGGTTAAATTTGTACTTCTCTATTACTACTTATATTCAATAATTGGCTTCTGCTGCAGAATGTTCTTAATTTTTTACGTAATTTATTGCAACTTTTAACAAATGCTCGCAGGCAAGCATGATTTCTTTGAAACTCGCCTGATGCAGGCTGACAAGAGCAGCTGGTACCGACATGCATTGCGCAGGTGTTAAGGCTAGGCTTGTATTCACTTTACCTTGCCAACCTGCGCTGTTCGGTGCACAGATGTACTTTAGCTCTCAGGTGCGGCCAACTCTGGCCTACCTTGCGTCATCTCCATTTCTATTCTTAGTATTGAAGGACTCTGTGTCGTAATATCAAGAGAGATGGTATTAGATTGTATGACTTTATAAGACATTTGTACTCGTTTGATGGACTCAAACCTTGAATTATAGTATTTATATAGATGAATATCTTTTTCTCAAATAGCTATTCCAAAACTCTTGTGAAGAATTATTTAGGCTGTTATGAAATTGCAACTATTGTCTAAATCTTAGAAAAGAGCAGTAAGTTGTAAAATACGAAAATTATTGCTTTGATTGTATTCAGTATTTTGTTACCTGCATAGCCTGTGTTACCTGCATAGCCTGTGTTACCTGCATAGCCTGTGATTAAATGAGTCATGGCATACTGTTTTAGAATGGGGTGGTCAAATGTGGCAAAGCTGAGTGTCCAAGTTTAGAGGGATGCCATGTAATACCCTATCAGTACGGGACGGCAGCCAGCTCCTGCTGCGCCACATGTAATGGTAAGTGTGCTATTGCTTTATGACACATGCAATGGTAAGTGTGCTATTGCTTTATGACACATGCAATGGTAAGTGTGCTATTGCTTTATGACATTTGTAAAATAGCAGGTTGGTTATTGCTATTTGACAGACATGCAGTTATAACTATAATAAAATTTAAATAAATTTTCTATGAAACTTTTTTATAATTTTCTTCAAGATAATTATTTGATTTTTTTCCAAATAACATTCTTATTCCCCAACACATAGTCCTAGCCCTCAGTCTTAGACCCTTATAGAACTAACAGTTGCATTTAGTAGATAGTAGAATTTATCTCTAAGAAGCATGGTTTGGTGAATCTGGAACATTGTTTGCACTTGGGGAACATCTTTACCTGGCTCAGACAGCTAGCAATACAAACTCATTCCCAACTCCTTAAAATTCAAGTGCCTCAATTTTAAAACACAGAATAAATATTTAATAATGCCGAGGTGTCTGGCTGCAGGTTAAATGTTATCGCGTATGGCTGGCTGCCCTTTTATGATGAAACAGTTTCTAAACACGGTTGATGAGAGTTTTATTGGAAATGACTGGAGTGTGTATTTTAAAAGAAGCTGGTTAACCCACCGGGCTATCTATAGAAGGCTTGTGGCTGTTGCAGAATGCTAAATCTACTCACTTCTTTAAGCACTTCTCAACATAATTTACATGTTTTTGTGGTTTTGTACCTTACAAGGCTAAGAGTTCTGAAGTCATTAGCCCTCTTAGTGCAGAATGGTGATTACGACTACCACCTGAATCACTATTACCAGTCTACTATGCTGATTTCCTAAAACCTAATTAATACATATGCTTGTGTCCTACTATTCGATACTTGATTTATATTAAAGACAATTTTGTTATTTTCACGCCACTGCAATATAAAAGTAAATAGTGCAATCTAATAACATATTCTAATATATAAAAGTTACAACAGTTAACTATGAAATGCAGCAAGCCACTACAATTTATTTGCTTACTATGGGAATGAATTAGTAGAAAACATGGTAACAATAATCTATAGCATAAACCTAAATACATGAAAACAGTGTGTCAACTGTGTAATAAACCTAACCTCATTTAATAAATTATATTTTCAAAAATTCTTAAAACTGATAAATAGTTTGGTTAATAATTACATGAAATATGTAATATTTATCTCCACTATATACATTTAGCTGTGATACTTTATGTATAAATTCATGCTATGCGCATGTTTTTACCGCCATTATACTTTATTTTGTGTATTTCATGGACAGGCTGTAAAGAAGATGGTATCTCGTATAAGAATGGAGCCTTGTGGGGAGACAAAACTAACCCATGCATTGTTAAAGAATGCAAGGTTAGTGTTTCAGCCCAACGCTGATGGGTATTTTATATCAAGTTGCACAATGTCGTCTTATTCCCTCATTTATCATATTTTTGGAATAATTCTATATAAATAATTTTCCTGTATTTCACCTCCTAAATATCCTACAAATTGTTTTTTTATCCAGACTTTAGTTTTATTTAGATTTATAATTAGGGCATTCCTGTGTGTTTTCAGGGTTTTTTTCTTGTAAATTCTCCAAAAGATTTAAATAAATAAATAAATTCTAGTTTGTAACATTTCGTAATTTGTTAGGTAATAATTAATGCATTTACTATAAATGGGAACGTTGTTATTCCAAGTTAGAAAGTTTTAATGATCGGAGCCACTAACTACCACCACCACCACTACCACCACATCTCTCCCACCATATCCTACCATATCCCACCATCCCTTTCACCATCTATCCCACCATCTCCCACCATCCCTCTCACCATCTCCCATCATCTCTCCTACCAACTCTCTCACCATCTCTCACCATCGCTGTCGCTAGCATTGCTCTCCTTCTCTCTCCTCCATGGCTCTCTCTATCTCTCAGTACACTTCAAACTTCTTAGTCGGGATTATTTTAATAATCGCTTTGAAGTACTGAGTTGTAAAAATTAAAGATGAGAATGGAATTTGCAAACCCCTGAGACTAGAGTGCAGATTCCCTGCTGAAGTCTTGTTTAACCCTTTTCTGTGGTATTTTTTATTATTCTTTTAAAATACAGGTGTTAACACCCTTTGTTCTCTATCTAAGTAAATTTATTATAATTTTATTATGATTTTTAATATTTAATTATAAATTCAAATACCCATATAAAGCACCTCACTTAATCATAATTTGTTATTCTATTAATCTTTATTACACAACTATTCCTTGAATAGTCTTGACTTTAGGTAAATCTGCCTTCACTATTACTAGTAGTACTCTCAGTAGTCTCACTATGACTAAAGGTGGAGTCACATGACTAGTAACTTATGGGTTCAGTCAGTCTTGAATCATTTACTAAAATAATACGTGTGAAACTGTAAAACATGAATTTTATTTTTTCATTGAATATTTTTAAACAAGACTTTATTCTTCGAATCGCCTCTTATAAATAAATAGTTAAATAATATATAATTTATTTGTTTATACTATGCTGATTACATTTTTAAATTTTCCACCATTTTCTTTTATTTTCTACAAATGAGACTTCTTGCTGCAGGCAGGGGTGATAACTGCTACGTCTGCACTTTGCCCAGTTCCACAGTGTGAAAATCCAGTAAAGTTAGAGGGGGAGTGTTGCCCATCCTGTCCCACATGTGAAGTGAAAGGAACTGAGTATAAAGAAGGAGACACGTTCACCCCACTGGATGACAAGTGTGTCACCTGTAGCTGCCAGGTACGCTCAGACCTTCCAACTTTTTTTGTTTCTCAAGATTTTGCTTTTATTTGCCTTGAACTGATTGATAAATAATGAATATTTAATTTTAAATTGTTTTGTCGGCAAGGTATATTGCATGTATAATATATACATATTATACATTTGAACAAAAGGCATTGTATATGCTGATTTATTCATAGTTTTTGACTGCGTAGTGTGTTGTAGAATACGAAGTTTTAAACTAAGTTGTAAGAATTTTGCAGAGTGTATTGTAGCTGTGATTTGCCACTAGACAGGACAAGCAGCATCTGCATAACTACATTGTCACTCGTTTTCCAGGCTCACAGCTTAGTTTTGATCACCTTATTTGCGTATTTAGGAAAATTAGCAAAAAATTTTAATGATGAAATTAAGGGTACTGCTTTGCCTGAAGTGCCTGAGTGCAATTGTAACATTACTATTATCTTCCTGGTAGTTGAATCCTGGTATGTTGAATCACATACTGTAGGCTGCTGTCTATGTGTTGCTAGCTAGTTTTATGTATCTGATGTTACCGTTGAAATGAGTTTATTACATCATCTCTATTATGTTGTAATAACAGAATGGCACCTCTAACTGTCTAAAGAAAGCCTGCCCTGTACTCAACTGCCATGCTGACAAGATTGTACACCTGGACGGAGAATGCTGCCCCAAATGCTCTGGTCAGTCCGATTTTTCTTTCTGTAAATTCTCAAAAATCTCAAGTGTTTGACATTTGTTAGATTCTCCCACCTTTTTGGACACATAGCATAAAATTTGTTAACAATAAAATGTTTATTGCTGGAGAAATAGTATTCAAGTATAAATATCTTTTAGCCTTAAGTTTGCTGTTGATGTTTGTTTATGTTGAACTGTTTCCCTGAAATAGCAAAGCTATTGAAACAACCAATCATAGAGATGGTATCACGATGAGAATAAACTTCAATGCAATATTTTTAACTCAGAAAATTTCGCTTGGAAAAATTTATTTATTTAACAGAACCAAACTCTAAATTTTTCTACTCACATGTTAAAATTAGTGAGATATGTGTTTGTTTGCACATGAATACATAATCGCTAAACTGATAAACCAACCATAGTATGCCAGTTTTTTAATCATTTTATTTATTTAGACCCTGTTGAATGTACTGTGGTCAATATGGTGTAAATCATTTAAGTTTTTTCACAAAAGTATCATAGCAAAACTTAAATGACCTTGAGTTTTGCTTTTTTATTTAATTCTTAATTATTTATTCTTATTGTCATTTAAATCTGAAAAAAATATTAGACTTTTGAGCAAAAATATTTGAGAATGTGTACAAAGGTTTTATGGAGCCTATACGGAACCCTTTGATGGTATTTTCTTTAAAATAAGTATAGAATTTTGAACTGATTTTGTATTTAAGCCTTGAATATTGTAGTCAGAATGCATAATCATGGTTTATGTGTTTTCCTATGACAGAAAAGTCATAAAATTAGGCCAGAAGCGTGTAATATCTCTTAACTGAGATTTAGATAACAATCAAGTTATGAATCCGCACATGCCTAACACCCTTGGCTATAGTTTGTTTATCAGATGTGGAAAAGGTTAATTGTTGGTGACTTCAAAACAATAAGACCTGTTTTTTGTTTATGCCAGTATTAGTGTTTTTATTCTAGTTTGCTTGAGTGCATTTTACTCAACCTTTTGAAATATAGTTTTATGGAATGTTTTCAAATGTAAATATTTTATCTTTAACCAATAATTAGAAACTTAAGTGTGTATCATCATATAATTGCACTTAACCTGGTCTTTCTGACTCAGTCATTAGTAGACAGTATTTCAGTAAATCCCTGCTCTACCAACTCTTATGTCTGCATCATAAAACATGCACAGTAGTCGAGTAAGCATTTAGGAGATAATCTGCCTTCAAAGTCTGACAACTGGTGGGATGTTACCATTCACACACGGAGGTGACATAAATTGACTGGTTTAGGTCGACTGTGTGGTCAACATAGTCTCCTCGTCTTAAACTCATAATCCTAGTGACTGCTGGCTTCCAGTTTATCTCTCTTTGATTTTATAGTTGTTTTTGTGTGTAATACCTACTACAATAGACCAGTTAAATCTTCCACTAACCTTAGTCTTGTTTTTAAAGCTCAAGTTTTCTTGTGTGTTTCAACGAATTTAATTGTTTTAAAGAAGGGCAAAAGTTTGACTTACAGTTGTGTTTTGCAGGAACCAGAAAAGTATTCTTGGTGCCCGGAATGTGCCTCTTTAAGCACACCATGGTGAAGAGTGGCAAAACCTCCAAAGTTGATGAATGTACTAATTGCACTTGCAAGGTTAGTTGCTCACTGAGAATCCACTCGGCTGGCTATTGCTACCAATCTCAGCATAAACTCACACTTTTGGTATAGCTGTGTGTTTAGCCATAGATTCTGGTGTAGAAATGAAGTAGAAATTTGCATCTCATGGAAAAAAATAAACCTGGAAAATTGAATTCAGAATTTTGTCAATTTTGCCCTCTCAGAAAATATCCCATGCTGTTAAATAGTTAAATGGGAACAATAGCAATATTCATGTAAATTAATTGCTAATTATTCTCAATATATGTTGTGTTTGCTATTGTTCAATTCAAATTATTAATAATTGATTTTATCAATTATTTCTCAAGTGTTGATGTTTGTCAATTGAAGAGTCTATCAAATGAATACAATAATAACAATACTAATGGAGCTGGCTTGTTTCTATTCCAATATAATATTCTATATAGTACATGACATTTTATCAGGAATAGAATTATCTTATCTTCTAATAAAATTAGATAATTCTGTAGTAAATGAATTGATATTACTTAACTTATTTGTTATGTAATGTTATAATAAATATGCCACTTGATGTCAATGTCAACAAACATATTTTAATCATATTTCATGTGTAAACATTTGCCCTTAAAAGCTATTAATAGAATAATTATTATTAAGACAACTAGTATGTGTATAGAATATAAATGAAGCAGTAGATGTAGCTGTGTGTGTACTATACTATACTATACTACACTACACTACACTACACTACACTACACTACACTACACTACACTACACTAGACTAGACTACACTAGACTAGACTAGACTATACTAGACTATACTAGACTATACTATACCATACAGTCATCTTCTCCTTTCAGGAAGGAACTATGAGCTGTACACGAGAAACGTGTCCCGTTCTGAACTGTACTTCAGACAGCCATGTTTATACAGACCCAACCAGCTGCTGTCCAACTTGTAGACCCAGTTCTCTGTACAAACAGTGCGAATATGAGGGGCACACCTACCAGGTAGGCATAGCTTTAGCTAATAGCAACTTCAGCAAAATTGAATTTACTTGCTTTTGAATAAGCTTTCCTGGGGTCTAGTGAAATAGTGAGTGTATTCAGTGAAATAGTAAGAGTATTCAGTGAAATAGTGAGAGTTTTCAGTGAAACAGAGAGAGTTTTCAGTGAAATAGTGAGTCCAGTAGTCAGTTAGGTTGTTAGTTGTTGGCACCTGCAGTATCATCACAGTTAAAACCATTAGCAGGTATTTAGTGTGATTATGTAAATTTTAGGTAATTATTTCCTCTGATTACATTAAACCAGAACTCTAGTCTGTGGTTTATATTAATAAAACTTTTGTCCATATGAGGACCTTTGTTTACACTTGAATGAAGGTATAAATGTAAAAGCCAACTGCCTGAGGAAGACTAAGGTTGATGAAGTTTGCAATCTTATGGCTCCTGCTAATTATTAAAATTTTTAAGTTATTAAAAATTGCATAAATTTTATAAAAAAAGAGGGTTAAATAAAAAGTTAATTTTGGCAAGGTCTGAATTTCAAAAATTATTTTTGTTCTGCAAGGAAATAAAATCTAAATGGTAATCTATTGTGGATTATGCACATGGGGACATGCAATAATTCCTGTAGTATAAGTTGTTGCCTGTAGTATATATGCTGCTACCTGTAGTATACATTGTCACCCGTAGTATACATTGTCACCTGTAGTTTATGTTGTTTTCTGTGGTAAAACTGATATTGTACATTTCTTACAGCATGGGTCCAGCTGGCTGGTCCAGTGTGTGCATTGCACCTGTTCAGATGGTATCATCACCTGCAACAAGCAGTCATGTGATGCTGAGCAGTACTGCCCCCTCGACACTCATCAACTCAAGTTCACTGACGGGGAATGCTGCCCCACTTGTGTGGAACGTAAGAATTACCCTCTTTGCTCTGTTGTGTATATGTTTGTGAATAAACACGCTGTTAGCCTGCAGTTCTCATATATCCATAATATTTTAGGGGACGGTATGTGTACTGTGTTCGGCGACCCTCACTATGTTACCTTTGACAAGAAGATCTATGACTTTCAGGTAAGCCAGCACACACCTCTTATAGAGTTGGCTATTAGTTTGGATAATAGGACATGAGTATTACAATATGATTATTCTAACACGCTGCTGGTTTTACAGGGCACCTGCAAGTACATGCTGGCTAAGGACTGCCACAGTAAACAGTTTGCTATTTATGTACAGAACTTTGATAGATACAACATGCCAGGTGCTTGGACAAAGTCAGTTACTCTGCTCATAGGAGACACAAAGATTGGTTTACGTAAAAATGGAAAGGTGCTTATAGTTGGTTCTTACAGCATACTGTACTGTAGAAGCTAATATACATAGCTCATTGCAGTTTTTATCTGGTCTGCACAATGTAAATTATAATTAAACTAATCTTCTACCATGTAATTCAATTAAATAAATTAATAATAACGATAATTCTTCTACTGCAGTAATTTGCTCTTACACCTTAATATAGGATATAATTATGTTTTATCAATGATTATACTATTGAGCAATTTATTATAGATTCTACAGCAACGTGTTTTCCTATTAGAGAAAAAAATTGTGATATTCTAAAATGCTTCTACTAGATTCACTGGTGTTACAGTCCATGGCTATAGTTTTTGTTTTTCACACTAAATTATTCATCGTAATAATCAATTTAGAAATAATTTTAATGTTGCTACTCAAAGTATGAAAATTGCATCATGTTAACAGTTTGTTGGTAACCAGTGGTGCATAGATTCAAGTCACTGATCTTATAAATATTATTCTTCTGAATAATTCAATTTTACACATTTTTTACGCCCAGCTATTAGTTTGTTAGACACTAAAATATGTAGCTTGAAATATAATGTTGTTTATTAGGTTTTATATTATTATGCCGCTGCCTGAAACCACCTGCTGTCTCTTGTATTACAACTGGTATTATATCTTGAATTGTCATGATCGTTTTGTCCATTTGCAGGTGAAAATTAACAAGAGTTTAGTCAGTTTGCCCTTCAGCAAAGTGGGCCATTTCAATGTGAAGTATGAGAAAGAGAATATCGTAGTGGAGGCTAGTTTTGGGCTAAAGGTCATATGGAATACGGAGAGTTACCTGGAACTACATTTATCTGCTGCGTGAGTAGCCTTCCCTCTATAGTACGTTATGTCCTTGCGCGATGTACCTAATCAATCATCAACCCACTTGAATAATTTGAACTAATAATTTCCATTTCTATTATTAGGAAGTTTAAATTTCAATACATTAATAATCTTTTAGTATATATGGGTACTAATTTTATGAAGTTATTTAGCTTTTTAAATATTTATAAAAAATGTGTTTCGAACAGTGTTTAACCTATACTTAGCTTACCATTGACTGTCTTTAGATGATTGATCTAATTTTGTCACACGCTCTGCACCGAATGTAAACATCCACTTCATGATTGCAGGAAATAGTGCAGCTATTCACATGTCATCTATCATTACAATCATCTTCATACCTGCAGGCCATTATGATTCGCTATTTCAGCTGGCTGATTGTTTTCGTGTTGATTTCATTTGTTTATTGAATTCTTGTTTACAGGTTTAAAGGAAAAACATGTGGAATGTGTGGCAATTTTAATGGACAGCCGTCTGACGATTTCATTGGGAAGGAGAAGATTCTGCACCCGACAGCAATTGAGTTTGCAAAGTCCTGGCAGCATGGCAGGCAAGACGTCTGCTCCGTTGGCGTCACTCAACAGGAGGTCAGCAGTGTGACTCATTATCTTTCTATTTCTCGTCGAAATAACTTTTCTTATTCATTTGTGACTTTCATGTCTAACGACGGGAATACTTGAAAACTTTATATTTTACTTACTCATTTATGATATTATTTTAGCATTGTTTTTTAATTTTCTAAATATTATGCTTGGCACCAATTATTTTTTATTAAAAGCAGTTATATAAATTCACGGGATACTAATATTTCTTTCACAGCTCCATTACATATCTGGCTTTCAGCATTTCAACTATAACATGGTTGGCTGTTTCTTTACGGGTAAATCATCTTTGATGTGGTCCTGGGCTAATGTCAAGGTCATATTAGGCTGACTGGAATGTTTTATGTTAAAGGTGCAAGCAAAGTGCCAAAATAATTTCTCAAAGTGGAGACGAGCCCACCAAGAGTGCACTATATTGAAGAGTATGGCGTTGAAAGATTGTAGAAAGAAAATTAGTGTAGATCCCTATTACAAGTAAGGATTATATGTATCTGTAATAATTCTTTTTCTTCTACCACTGCTTTGTATCACTCTACCCTACTCTATGTTGCTCTACTCCATGCCACCTTACTCTACCTTCTTCTTTGCTCTATCCTATACTGTGTCATGTGTTTCACCTTACTATATCTTTTTCTACCATGCTTACTGTATAATTTCTCTCTTCATGCGCTTTTAGATGGCATGAACATATTTAGATTAACTATAAGTTGAAACATTGTTGTTGTTTTCACATGAATAGCCAGTGACAGTATCTGCCTGGCACATGCCTAGTTGGCTGGTAGACCATGTAGTCCTCCATACCACCTCAGTGTGGCCACAATGTCTTCTTAACACTGGTTATTAAATGTTGTTTTATTATTCTAATTGCAATGCTAAAAAAGGCTTGTTTCATCTAAATTAATATATTATATTTATATATAACACATGGCTCTACATAAAAGAAATATTTTCACGTATACTGCACTGATGGAATGGTTGATAGTGTATCGGTATAAAACTGGCTCCACCAGGTATCGCCATGGTGCCTTCTAGACTAAGTCTTCCAATCTGTTGTGAATTATCACAGCCACTCATCTACTCACTATAGCCTGGCGTAATATTCATCACATGTCACGTAGCAAGCACTATCTCTGCGTGTCAAGATCTTTCTTTACCTGTCAATAAAGGAAGTTCATATGCTTGGCGAATTTCCACTTTATATTACAGTCTACTTATAAATTAATCCTACTTGATTATCATTATTTATTTATTGCATTCTCCTGGCCTTGTCACTGCGTATTGTACTCTAGTCATATAAAAATGGTAATGATGATTTTGGAAATAGTTAAACAACTAAAACTTACTCAACTGTCATTATGTAGTTATGCTCTCTCACTGAATTGATCAAGGTAAAAAATACTTTACACTAAAGCACTTACTTGGAATAAATATTGTTAGTTAGTTGGCATGTCCTACCCTCAAAGTATTAGTAATGCAATTATTTAAGAAATTGCTTGATTTCCTCATCAACTTTAATTTCATTGTTTTAAAGTTTGAAAGTTTTAAATTATCAGATACTCTTTCTTGTAAATTTGAAAAAAAAAGTTTTTTTTATAAATTGAATTTTACCTGATATTCTTGATATAGAATTGTGGGCACTCTGAAACTATTATGTTGATGCAGAAGAGCAAAATGCAGACTGTTAAAACCTTATAAATTTCTCCACATCTCTGTGCTACGGGAAAATAAGCAAATTAAACCTTTTAATTAATTATACATGTCTAAACATTATGTAAAGAAGCTATATTTTTAAAGGCAATTTTATAAATAAAAATATGCACTTTCTTTGATAATTGTAGCAAAGTAATTGGTTTCAGTACTAATAAAGTATTCAGGTTTAAATAAAGAGAGGACAACTCTAAGAATAAGATTTTTTGCTGCATTATTGAAACTATTAAAAATGTTCTTCATGAATTTTTTATCTTTGTAGGTCATGTGTGACTGATTCGTGTAATTGCCCACGACACAGGAAATGCACATGTGACGTGGTAACAGCATATGTTAGAGAGTGCGAGAGATCCGGGTTTTACAACACAGAAGCTCCTCTCAACTATTCATGTAGTCGCCAAAGAAGACGGGTAATTATTGCAAAATTCTATCAGTCTAAATAATTTGTTGGTCAAGTTGTTGACTTGTGAGTTGTTTACTTTTTTGTATAAATATATCCATGCAAATAGAATTACTACTGTCAAATTAATTCTGAAAAATAGTGTGTGAAGCTGAAGTCACAGCATAAACTTGCTCTGTGTTTACTAAAAGAGAGCACTGTGTGACACGTGTCAGATACTACAACTTGATGGATGATGGACCGTACAAATGTCGTCAGCAGATCATTTAATAACTATATTTACACACCTTTTCTGAAATGCTTTAGTGAAACTCACTATTTCTTTTCTATTTTTTAGATCCTGCAAAGGAAAACCAAAAATTTGCTTTTAGAAGATGAATCTTAAAGTCAAACCGTTTGTATAAATATCTGATATCTATACTCTATATTTTGAAATCAATGTGACATACTCAGCTTGTATGAGGACATACAGACAGACCCGCCGTTTGTGGTACTGCTCAATTTCAGTGCTTCTCTATTTCTCAACAAGTCATTCACTAGTGCAATCTCTCATATTATGTATATACCTTATAGTTTGTTATTTATTTTTATCCATTATTCAAACATTCCTGTTATAATATATTAAGCATTTTAAAACCTTTTTTAAATAATTTTCTGGTACTTTTTTGACCTACAGATTTGATAAAATGAAAGCATCCATATGTAGTTTGTAATATTTAAACTTATTCTGTTTTAAATAAAAAATTTAATCAGAAATTGAAAGTTGACTAAAACAGTATTCTAATTATTGTATTTTTTGTTATGGACTACATAATATTAAATGTCGTAATAGTCTTTTCAAATCTTTCCTATTATCAGTTCAATTTCATGTTACCAGAACTCTTTTTTTCTGCAGAAACTAAAAATTTGTTTTCAAATTTTCAATTTTTAAGCCTCTGAATGTACATGTTTGTGTGCATATCAACTCAATACTCTTATAATATTGTTCCTTTATTACTGCTAACTCTATTTTTAATACTGTATGACCGTTATGTTTGAAGATTTTTTTCGTTAATAAAATAATATAAAATATATAAAGGAATTTAGCAAAATGAATAGATAACACACGTTTAGGTTAGTCCATAATTCCACTGCCCTCCTACTTGATTGTATTGTACGTGTGTTTGTGCGTGAGTATGTGCCATTTTGAACAAACCAAAGCAAGCCAACTTCGAAAAACTAGCACAATAGTGTGAACCAAGATCGCTGGTTATGGATTTATCTTCTTTTTGAAAATGTTACTAAAAGAGCAGCAAACAATTGCTAAAAGTAATAAAAATTACATTGATTTTAAATTTGTTTTTATTTAGAACAAGGTTTAATTTACAACACTTATAATCACAACATCGAGACACTTCAGTCTGAAAGCATAACGTGAAAATGCGCCTACCATAATTATTATCTAATTAACCCGGAAACTGAGTTCTTCGATTTCTAAGGGAGATAACTCCATAAAACCTTAAACCGAAGATCAACTGTTAACTAGGATCTGAGTCTATGAGCTTAAACACGGCAAATCATGTGTAGTCCAATAAAAAAATACTCTACAGTCACATTGAAACCTAAGCTAAATTATCGGATGATTTACAGGGTTATCTGTCCATTAAACTTAATAGCATGACTGTACATTGCTAAATGGGTGCTTTGGAGATGTTTTAATTTTTTTGTATTGAGGGACAATTCCAAATTTTCTCCTGTTGTTGCCATTGGCGTTCTAAATTTATTTTCTGTTGAACTTAGCCAAATGATGACCAATAACCTTGCCATATCACCGTTCAATACCGTACTAGTTGTGAGTGGAGTACGCAAGTCAGTAGTCGTACCTGTGTTGTGAGCGTATACGTAACTAAGTAAGTAAAAGGGATTAGGGTTTTAAGCTTGAATGAGTGACACTCTGACTCATAACTGAGTAGCTACAAGATTCAACCAGCGAGTTCGTGTAATGTAAATACTTTTATTACTATTAATATTTTACTAGTAGTACTACTACTCTTCGCGTAACCATAACGTAAATTCAAACTAAAGCTGAAGTTCAAGTACTAGTACTAGTAGTTAAGTACTAACCCTCCACACTCCAGCAATGGCTCCTTGTCATAATCATAACAGTAAGTTAGACAAAAGTTCAACCTCGACTTGTAAGACTCCTACTGACACTGACTCTGAGCGCTATGATCATAGTGACAATAACAACCACAATGAAAGAAGTGATGGAACTAAAAATGAAAATTCGTCAAAAATAGCCTCAGAAAAGAATGGTGTTGAAACTCCACTTGCACAAGGTCAGAGCGAGAGTCAAACTGAAACTCAGCCCAAAGGCAAAAAATGGGGAAGTGGAAATAAAAATGCCCAAGAGCTAGCTAAAATGTACAGTAAAGGAAAAAGGCTTCAAGAGATTATAGGAATTGGCATATGTCTAATCTTATTGATTATTGACTTACTTTATTTAGTTAGATATTTTGACTCAACATATTTGAGTTATATTATTTTGTATGCGTTTGCTGGCATTTGTACTGCTGACCTGGCAAGTGGACTTGTTCACTGGGCTGCTGATACTTGGGGGACGGTAGAGTTTCCAGTTATTGGGCAGGCATTGCTACGGCCATTTCGTGAGCATCATATTGACCCAACATCTATTTGCCGACATGATTTCATTGAAACAAATGCTGACAATTTTACTGTCTGTATTCCTGTTATTGCTTATTCAGCCTACAAATTTTACACATGCACACCAGAAGAAATAGCATCGTTTTACAATTGGGAGCTGTATATATTTTTCTTGGCATGCTTTGTTACCATGACCAATGAGTTTCACAAGTGGTCTCACACCTATTTTGGATTACCGAAGTGGATACTATTCCTTCAAGACTATCATATAATTCTTCCCCGCCTTCATCACCGCCAGCACCATGTATCTCCACATGAGGTCAACTACTGTATTACAACGGGCTGGCTTAACCCTCCTCTTGAAGCTATCAACTTTTGGAGAATTGCTGAGGCTATCATCACCAAACTAACAGGAGCTATTCCACGATCAGATGATATGAAATGGTCAAAACAAGACTAAATGTGGTTCAACTTATTATTTTCCAGGCTTTTACCAGCTAGAGGCTGCTAGAGTGTTAACTAAATAGACAGAAATGTAGCTATTTATTGGAGAAAAATGAATACTGAGACTATTTTTAATTATAAATTTTCATTTCGTAGGACACCATGTTTAATTTTGATTAAACTGGAGAGTTTCTAGCTTTCTTTATTTTTCATTCAGATATTCCATACTTTGCTCAACATTGAAGGAAAGAAATTAAAATTACATTATAGTTATTCTTAGCTGTTTTTGTGTACTGTATTTTATGCTTCCCTTTCACACCATCAATTAACTAACTCTCACATGAATAAATTTCTGTACTACCATACAGATTTTTCTCTAGTTTACTTTTTAACAATAAAGCAAGTCCTGCTATATGTGTGATGTTTATATATGATAGAATAAATATATAATGTTTAAAGTTTTCAACTACAAGAAAAATTCTATTTTGTAACACTGTTGCAGCAATAGCAGATTAATACTAATTGAAAAGTTAAACTGATGCTTACTACTAACTAGTAATTAGAGCTGACTTGTATTAATAATGTGGCTGTAATTCGATTCCTTAGGGTAATATCAGTTTTTATCTAGTATAAAATGTTCAGTTAAGTTACTGGCGTAGGGTATAAACTTTGAACTTTGAAACTCATCATTTAACAGCTGATAAGATATTCACTTTCATATCAATTTAATGTAATTCACTAATATAGACTCATGGTTTATAATATATTAGAAGTTAAGCCTTACTCTTGACTTTATAATTAATAGTAAATAGTAAATATATAGACCGATAATATCGAGCAGGTAAAAACAGGACAACTTGATTCGATGAGTAAGGAATGTTGATTGTCTCTACGGATTGGCTCCAACTTCAAAACACCTCGATCAATTTATGTTATGAAATTATAAATTATATAATATATATATATATATATATATATATATATATATATATATATATATATATATATATATATATATATAGATACATATGTATATACACATATGTGTGCGTGTGTATCACAATCTGTAGTGATAACCCTTTGGTTCTTCAAGGCAATGTCCAAGCATAGCCTGTTCAGTTTGCAAAATGGGATATTTGCCTATAGGCTAAAAGCACACGTAACTTGCAACACAGCACACGTGGCAGTATCACGTGCAGCATTATTAATTATAAATATGCTTTGCTGCCCCCAAGTGCCTAAAGGCACCATCTTGAGATAATGGTAACTGTGTATGGTGTATACAAACAGATACATTAGTGTTATACTCATACAAATATGATTGGTTGCGTGTGATTTGTGCTAGTACAACATAGGTACTAGAGAAAAAAATGTTGCTAAGAATTTAAATTTTTCAGCATTAGTTGGCTATAATATGGAATGTTTTTTATCATTAGCAGTTTTTAACGTATAGTTATAGTTATTATACTACATGCCTTAGGATTTAGCAGTTTTGGGCTACAAATGAATGCATTTTGATCTTTTCGTACCTAGAACGTTACATACATAGGTAAGAACTAAGAACTTACAAATAGATTATCAATAAAATACTCATTTCAGAATTTTGCAATATATTTTAATGAAATAAACAAATACATTAATAACTTGAGAAAACTACCACAAGTTTTATTTCATATTATCTTTACAGAACTTTGGTTAGTAGTCAGTGTAGCAATTGGATCAATAAAATACTTGAAAGCAGGCAGTCTCCAGAGATTGCCATAACTTATAAAATATGTACAAACTTCCCAAGCAACTGCATTTATAACATATAACATAATTTTGAGCGAATACACACACACAAACATGAGCAAGAATGATTTGCTAACAACTGTTGGTTAAAAAAATACTGGTGAGGGAAAATAATAAAAATATATAATGTAGCCAAAATATACTTTTAATGGTATATATACAAGCATGATGAGATATGTACAAAGCTGATAAAGCAAAGGGGGAGTGAGCATGACGTTACAGCTAGAAGGTGTCGTATTTGAGATAGTTCTTGAGAGTGGTAGGGATGACCAGCGTGTCCACACTGTCATACTGAATATGCTGTGATGTGTTGCAAGCCAGTCTACAGAGTTGAAGCAGAGAGGGCAGAGTTTGGGTGGGCTGCACTATCACCAGATCTCCGGTAGTCGACCTGTAACAGAGTCAGCAGTGGAGATAGAATAGTCAGATGCCTAACACGGTAGTAGTGCTAAAGCAGTGTCAGTTTCTGCATCACATGTACCATGATACTAGTATTAGCTTCACGTCTGTACAATAGGTTTTTGGAGTAAACATTATTTTCAGCACAGAAGTTGTAACAAATTGGTTTAGCACTGGCAGATATTCGTACACCATAGAGTCATCATTATATTTGCTTATTTTCACAGTATCAAGTGTACCTCCGACAGTACTGCAAGAGTATTATTGTACCCTTGCAATAGTAGATGTACCCTAGCAAAACCAGTGCACCCTTGCAATAGTAGATGTAACCTAGTAGCACTAGTGTACCCTTGCAATAGCAGATGTACCCTAGCAGTACTAGTGCACCCTTGCAATAGTAGATGTAACCTAGTAGCACTAGTGTACCCTTGCAATAGTAGATGTAGTGTATCCTACCCAACTGCTAGGAATCTTCCATTCTGGTTGAAAGAACAGCAAAGTGGATTATCAACAGCGCAGATGGAGACAGGCGAGTTTGGAGATTGCAAGTCCCAGAAGCGAAGATACCTGGTAACACACAATAAACTCGCTGCACAATCCAGTGTATGACAAGTCGATTACATTGAGGGATCAAACAGCTCAAACCAGAATGCAGATGAGAACTAGACACACACAGTCCGTCAACACAACCTCCTCCCCTAACAGGACTGCACCACTGAAAGTGTAAACATCAACAAAACTAGTAGCCCAAAAGCTCAGTTGATTAAGCTAGCTAAGTTAAATTATATCCTTGATGATATAATTTTGAGAGAAAAGTGGCTCTCATTTAACAATTATTACAACAAGATCAAAGCTTAGGGTTCGAAGCCCAAAGGCAATCTATTATATGCCAGTAATGTCAATGAAAACTCCATATTTCCTTACAAGACCATCACTTAAAAAGGCAAATCTTTGACACTGTCTGAAAATGATCTGATATTTTATAGCAGATCAAGTACACCATTACCCGTCATCAGCAGCAGTAACCACTTGGAGCCCAGTCTTTGAGAAGACACAGTCGAGTACATCTGTGTCACTCTCGCCAGGAAACCACGGACATGGCTCCGGGAACTGATGTCTGCAATTTAAAAAGAAAATTGATGTCCACAGCATAAAATGGAAATTGATGTCTACAGTATGAAATCATAAAGTTACTTTTCTTAGCAGAGGTTTACAGAAATAGTCAAAAGCTGGCAAACAGCTCTACTACGTGGCACATTGTAAAGTCTATTTACAAAGGAATGAGAGGTGATATTATTAACATATTATATCATACAATGTAATGGGCAAAGGTATATCACTGTTATATCAGCAGAGTCACATAAGTGATTCAGATAGCAAGACATGCTGCAGATTATACTCACCCTAGTCTGCAGACAATCACCCCTGTGTAAGAGTTCCACACAATGCAGGTTGTGTCTACTGAAGCGGAGACCAACAAAGTGCCGTCCGGGGAGAATTGACACCTGTTGACACGGTTCACGTGACCAGACAACGTCAAACCTGGCTCCTTATTTCTCATATCAAAGATGACAACCTACAGTGTACATTGAGTCGTTACTATGATATTTATTGCGTTACTATGATATTTATTGCGCTTCTGTAAGTTTCCTAGTACAGGTTATGTTTGACTTCACTTTGTAGCGTTAACAGTTTTACAAAGGGTGATAAATCCTAATTAATGTTTGAGAGTAGGTGGTTTATAATGTGATATTAAGATTGTATTGAAAAATTATGTTTTCGCAAGAATTTCAACCCGAGCCCAAACCAAAATTTATAATATTTTTAAAGAACTTGGGCTATCTTAATCTCTCCACTACTACTCTTAAATTATTAGACTGAGGTTTATGCTGTACATTTAAGACAATCTCATAACAATGATTAGAATTCATTACAATCATGGTAACTCGCAATGTAGCAGTACCTTGTGTTTATAGAATTATATCTATCCAGGACAATAACATTTCTTTATTTCTGAAAATAAACTTAAAGCTTAGTAATTATAGTGTGAAGCCAAAAGGTGCACCTGAGAAAATCTATTTGACATTAGACTGAGAACCCAGGTATAACATGGTGAAAACTTTGAGAACACCAGCCACATTATAACAAATTAAATTCCTAAATCACACAACACTTCTTGAAGTTATCTGCTCTATTGATGATCTAGAAACCAGTGATGTGATTAATTGCGCATCCTATTGATACATTAATAATTAGGAGGATCAATAGAAGATGAGAAATTTATGCAAGTGAATTGTTAGCCTGAGATGTAAGGATGATAGCCAAAGGCACAGCTCATATCTACTGCGCCACACAAGTACACACCCCTTTATGGGTCGAACACTCAAAAACAGTACACGTGCACTTTGCAATTTAACTGAATGTTGTTTTTTATCTGAAATTAGATTAAAGACTGTCCTGCAATTAATTTTGGTGACATGCCGAATATGTTAGACCTGCCAGGATGAATCAACTGATCTAGACAAAGATGGCTGATATTTCAATAGCACGCCTATGGGAGTGAATAGAATGTAGATGCTGGGTGGATATTATATATCATAGAGAATGAGATTGTAAACAAGAAAATGCTAAGTTGACATTATTATAGATAGTGCAGTGTATTACAAGTAGATTTAAAGCCATTTTTCAAACTGCTAAAATGAAGCCCAACTTGTCTAAACATACTTATACCAATATAATTGTTAGACAGAACTAAAAATGCAATCAGGCATTATTTTAGCAATTTACACAGCTAATGGTGTTTTTATTAAGTATTACTCAATAGAGAGTAATTAAGGGAAAGGAATCCTGCATTCAAGCATTTTGTTGAACTGCAGCACAAAATTAGAGGATATAATGGAGCACTCAACATGTAGACAGGTAAACTGAGAGAGCTTTAGAATATATACCAAGAAGTAAACACAATCTTATGTGAACGTGACTTTCAGCTTGTAGACCCCACACTAATCAGCTGAGATATAATTTAGAAAACAAACAGGTATAAGTACAGGGGCAGGTTCTTTTGGCAATCTGCCAAGATTATAGTCTGCTTGGCAAACTGACAAAAGGAAGTTTCCAGTAGTTAAGGTGAAAATTCCAAGAGTAAACATGAGTGAATCCCAAGAAAGCATAGGCTAGTGGTATTATATTTAGCCTACAATTAGAGACGCTTTACTGGTTGATGATGACCTACAAACTACACTACTCTAATATCATAGTGACACTAAATTCCATTCACTACATTTAACTAGCAGTTTCCATTCTAACATAAAAATCCATAAATCGTTTTACTTTTCACTCAAGCTTATTTCCCTTTATCTAGGTACACAAACTGCATGACTGCATATAATGCTGGTCACACACATTTTTAGCTCTCTCACTCTTAAGGCGTGAGTGGGAATCCAGGGAGGTAGAATTAGCTCCCTAAGGGTGGTGCTTTTCATGCGCTACGAAGAGACATATTATTCGAGAAGCCCCAAGGCTATGCAGAAGGTTACTAGGATGGGGGGGGTGGTGGGGGGGGGGTATGAGTTACATATACATACAGCTTTAAATGTGCCAGTAGTAGCAACACGAGCCCCGTCAGGTGACCAGGCAACCGAAAGAACTTTGTGGCGCACACCTCTGCAGGCTGTGTAGTTGGCCACCAGAAAGGAGTGGAACATGTTTCCATCATCAGCCAAGTCCCAGAACTACAAGTAATTATAAAAAAGCTCATGGCATACGGCGTAGGCATTCGGCGTAGGCATACGGCGTAGGCATACGGCGTAGGCATACGGCGTAGGCATACGTGAGAGAAGTCCTAAGATGAAACTGAAAGCACTGTACAGGTGTGAAGTAGATGAGTGATGAAGAAATGATGACAACACAAAAGTACCTGAGCAATATTAACATCTATTCAATTGGACAAACAACTTCCTTAGTAACAGCCTTTTAGCTCAACAAAACACAAAGTCAAACGTTAATGGCTGCCGCATCCATATCAATACTTAATTACATGAGTTCCTTATTCAATCCTTTATCATCATAAATTGAAGTATTCGCTTTCTTCAAATTAAATGCATCCAATTTAGTTTAACAAATAATCCATTTCCTATGACATGCATGCCTTTTATTCACTTTATTTCTACAGCTAAAAAAGATCTTAAAAAGGAAAGATGCTAAAACAAAGAGCTGAAATTTAAATTAGTTCCTCAATTGCCCATAGAATGACCTTAAGGATTGTGTAGTTTATTATAGAATCTAGGAATTAGTGAGTTCATATCTAAGGCAAGGTGTGCACATGCAGGAGTCATCCTACCTTGATAGTACCATCGTATGAAGCTGACACCAGGGTTAGACTTTCAGAGACACTGAGAGAGGAGACATGGTCCTTATGGTCTATTAGCTCCAGCAGTATACTCCCTGAAACCCATACATGCCGGATTAATTTGTGAACACCCAGCACCAGCATACAGTGGCTTTGGGAAGCATTAAGAAATAACGGTGTAGGCTATACTATACTTTTATGTCTATATAGCTTTTATTTAAATATTACATTATAATAATATATATAATATAGTCTTGAGTACTTTACATTTAGGAGCAGTAGTGGAGAGATTGACATAGCCTAAGTTCTTTAAATTTCTTTATGAAATTCGGTTTGGGGCACGGTTGAAGTTGTTGTGAGAACATAACTTCTTTTGCTACATTTCTAATGTAGAACACATGTTTTGAGCAATTCTCTATTACGACACCTGCCCTGCCCTTTACCTGCAAGGACTAAGACTAAAAATAAGATAGTCCTATAATTATTAGTTTACCCATTGCCTGCAAATATCATACTAGCTATTACAATATGGTGATCATAACATGTGCTGAACCTACGTGACCTGAAGGATTGAATGATGAGTGTGCAAGTTTGCTCATTTTAGAAATTATCTATTTGTGGCTCTCTAAATATCCAGCCTGCCTCCCCAACAACTGGAACTAATATAGGAATGATTTACTATAAGTAGCAGCAGCCAACATTACTTGCTGTGAAACTTTCTAAGGAAAAAGAATCTGCCATAAATCCTCATAATCCCACATACTTCCCCTATTGATTTATTATTTTTACTTGTCAGTCAAACATTCATGACCTAGATTATAGGTTGTAGTGAAAAGCATTCAGAAATCAATAAGACAATGACCAAGATTGGTAGAGCGACTAGCTATTTTTACATCTAGAATCTAGCCTACAGTTGATGGTATGCAAACCAGCCAACTACCACATGTCAGGCAGCTGATATGGACAGACAACATATAATTGCAATATGATTAATTATATGTTATAATGCAGTAGTCTCCGTAAAATAGTGCAAGCAATCAGCAACTGAAGGACAGTTCAAGCAACCAGCAACAGAGGTTGGAACCCTGGATAACGAGAATTAGAAAAACCTATTTTTAACTGAAGGTTAGAGTTTGGAACTGCTCCATGTCGGTTTTTATCATCCACTGTGTTTAGTAAATGCCTTCTAAGATGACCACTATGAAATGATAAGAGCCCAAAGGTGTGTGTAGTATCACTTCTGTTGTCACCCAGTAACGTGAAACACCAACCTCACAACTGTTCCCAGAGCCCTCTAGGACTATCAATGGTGTGCTGATAATGTGACTATTTATAGATGATGTTTACAGTTGTTATTGGCATTCAAGTTGACAAGTGAATAGGATGGTTTTAAAAACATAGTGAAGATAAAAACATAAAATACCACCAGCTGTAGAGAACAGCATATACTGTGCTAATAAATTTAGTTGTTTTTATTACAAATCCCCAACTTTCCCATTATATAATAGTTTTATTGTAGAGAAAGACGTCCTAGAAACAGTAGTTATGGACTGCTAAACGATGTTCAACATTGTATTTCACTTTTTAATGGACAGGAAAAGCTGATGGGTAAACATACAGAATATAATATGCATTCATTAAGACCGGAGGTGAGTAGATCCACAGTTATATGATAGCTTAGAGTCAAATCTGATGACAGACACTGCAATAACCCATCATAATGTGTTTAATACGGATCAACATTGAATCTGATGCAATGCATTGCTTACAGCTAACATATGCCAAGTGCTCACTGATTCTATGCTGTTACTGGAATACTGGAACTAGCTAGTTATCACTTGTCAATCTCAGTACACGTAGACCAAACTCAAACCCACTCGATGGAAGCTTCCTTGAGGAAAATATACTTACCAAATGCCAAAATATGCTAGAATCTAGTTTTGAAAACTGCTATAAATTTGTCAACAACTGAAATTTGTAAAAAACTGTTTTTCCTGGCCAAAATACTAAAAACTCTTTTGACAGTGGAAATATTGCATCAGCGATGAGCGTTCATCTTGTGACTACAAGCTGAATAAAAAAACTCACGCAAGTTTATAGTCGCCACCCCTGTGAGAAAACCCTGATGGAAAGGTTTTTTGTTAAATAGGGCTAACGACTTATTCAGATGGGGCACAGGAGCAGTTATGACTGAATGCTCTTTCTAACATCACCAATGGCCTTTGTCGGGTTCGAACCCATGACTACATGACTTCAAGCTGAATGGTGCAGTGAAATGGTTGGTTTACAATACAGAATCAGAACTCCTTGGCTGAAGACATTTCTTAAAGAGAAGTGACTGCAGAGTATGAACAAACGTAACTCACCATCACGGACATTGATCACTCGCACACGGCCACTCTTCATGCCAACAACCATAACTGTCTTGTTTTCTCGCCATCTGAGCAGCTGGTAGCCCTGGTTGTCACAGGAATCTTGCACCGTCTTGTTAGAGGAAACGAAGAGCAGAGAGGTTACTGGATAGTTACACTCTACTGAAAGGGTATCTTCCATCTGCCTAGAATAACAAGTCAACAGGTATATGTCTGACGTACCTCAACAGGTATATGTCTGACTGATAAAGGACTTACTTATCTTGGCTATTCTTGCAACACACAATTTCACAAGACCTACTAAATATATAGATGAACAATTCTTGTATGTACTTTAAATGACACTTTATTTTAACTAATCCTACAGAGTCCTTGATTTCTTTCCATTTAAGGCCAGTATTTACACTGAATTTCGTAACATGTTTTCATGTCTGTGATATATAATAAATCTATCAATCAGTCAAAGCTGAAAAATTGTAGGAGTATTTTTGATTTTCCATAAATAATGTTTTATTGGTTATATTTATGATCCTATGAATCCTGTTCTATTATATAACCTGAATTTAACTTATATAACAGATGAATTGCTTTACCAGTCATTAACTAGATACATCATTTTGTTGGAAAAGTAGTTCCGTAGTGTTAATAGTATCACTGGTATTAATTTAGTTCTGTTACCTAGACTAGGTAGGATATCAAATAAACTAAAAAGAGAAGAGTGGTGAATAAACGTGGGGTAATGGAAGTTGTTCTGAATAATGTAGCACTTAATCATCAAATTATGTGGAAACCTGAGGCCCCATAATATATTATATTATGGGGCCTCAGGTCCAACATACGTATATTATATGTATGTTGGACCTAAACAACACGCGTAAATAGCATGTATAACACGCGGTAGATAGGTGACCAGGACCCAATAAATGCTAATATGCACCATTTTGTAAATTGCAAGACTCATTACTTATGTCAGAAAATAGTTTCAGGTCCTAGCTGAACATAGTGCTTAACCCAATGTCCTGTATTTTACAAAAATGGGGAGGGGGTAAGAAATAAATGGAATCTGATATTTGAGATGGAATAGAACTCATACTATTTGAAGTCAGCTCAAATCAACACTTAACCAATCTGAAACACCATCTGATTCACATAAACTTACTGATTGTTGGAAGTGATAGCGTCAGCAGACATGATTTGTATTGTATACTCGTTACACGCCCAGGCAAACAGCTTGCCATCCTCAGACCACGCACAGTTACGGCATACAGTGTGTACTTTTCTGTGAGGAAGCACCTCATTGGCTATGTTCACATCATGGTGTGCGCTGTGTTTAGTCACTATCTTCTCAATATCTACAGATTATACATTCTAATAGTTAGGGCACGTCCAATACATATATGGCAGCATTTCGTATATGGATGTCACTAGAATCACGGTACGTAATAATAGACAGCTTGAAAATGCAGTATACTTTTAGTTGAAACAGATAAGCCAAACCTTTCTAGCAACAAAAAGCTTCAACATGACCATCAACTAAACATTTGACTTGAGAATGAACACGACATTTATTTGCAAATACTTTTGAACTTGAAAATCGGCACTAGAATTCAAAATGGCATACAATGTCATGTGTATTGATGTAAATACTCAATAGATCAGTGCGCTACACCACCACGATCTCGAACCATCTTCCTCTCTTAGCAGAACTGCAAATAAATCTTTTATTAGGGCAAACAACAACAGAGCAAAAACTCACACACAGAGTGGAAAAGCAGGCCTAGTAGATATGTTATCATAACATTATAAAAGTTGGTCAAAGTGTCAGGCAAAGTTGTTTTGGTTAAAGTATTTGTAGCAGTCCGTCTACATAGTGTTCAAATTGACTTTCAGGACATAGCTAATGATACAGTTGACACAAATTTATCGAAAAGATTTTAGTTAACTAAAAGAATAGATAACGATTTTTTTTAGAACGAATTACCTTATTGGCTATTTAAGTGACATAAAAATGCAACCTACCGAAATCTGCTGCCTGTTTATCATCAGGAAAAGACTGTCTAACTTCTACATCCATTGACTTCACTTAGTTTGCAGTACAGATGTAAAATAGATGAGCTTAACCCGTATGTTCCCAAAAGATCTAAAATAAAAACAGCTGGGAGATACTTAATACATTAACATGTGTGGCAATTAGAGATGAGAATAAAACTTTGAATCAGTTGAATGACGGCTTGCAGTCAAAACTATGCAAGCTGTTGCTAGTATACCACATATAATTTTCTACTTTCTAGGAAGGAAAAATTTTAAAAACAAGTTTTTAAATATTCAACCAGCAACCTAAAGTTTTTAGCTAATGAATATTGTCCACAAGCTTATCATACATCAACAGTACATAATTCAAATGTCTCCTGCTCACAAGCCAGTCCGAGACTTTGACTTAGAAGTTTGTGAATATTTAATATCTGCAAAAGCCAACAACTGGGACACACTAGTATTTCTACGGAAAATTCATAACTGGGAGAGTATACCACTATCTCCAGATAACTGCTATATTCTTTCGCCTATACAAAGTATCAACTTAGAAGACATCATACTTAAAATAAATCTAATATAAATGAATGATGAAAAACACAGACACACTAATTTTAAAACCAAATAAAATATAAGATGCTTATTATATTTATTATATTAATAGCATTAAATTAATGTTATAACACTAGTTAGTTTTATATTAAATCATTGATTAATTTGAACTGATAAATAATCTTAATTATTGTCAAAATTGATTACCCTAATGATTATTAAAATTATGTTAGCATAACACTTGTTATTAGTTTTACACTTACAATTATATATAATTCGATAAATTTTATCATTATACAAAAAGTTATTGTCATTACTTAATGACAATCAGTATCACAATTGTAATTAAATTTTTTATTCCAATTTCAATTGTGAAAGACTGGAGGTGGAACTTTCAGTTTCAGCAATTTCAGTTAATGTGATACTCATACTAAGAGTAACTGACTGAACCCGAAAGTCAAACAATCACATTTACAATGTGCTTGTGAGGTATTCATATTGACAAAACTAAAGCTAAAAAAGACAGCCTATTGCTAACAGTAACAGTAACACTATCATTATGAGTATGGGTATAAGATTGAGCATCAGTATGACTATCACCATGAATAAGGCTTACAGTTATTCAAGTGTTATTGTTACTCATACTGTAAGTGTTAGTGTAATTGTCATTCTGAGACTAAAGTAAAAGTCTTGACATTTGGCTTTGCATTCAGTTTCACATCCTGTGATTGTGATACTGATAGTCATAGTGATACTGGTAGTGGTAGTATCACTAAACCAGTATCACTGATCAGTACTGATACTCATACTGTTAGTCTGATACAGATGGCCATAGTGATAGTCATACTCATAGTGATAATCATAATGTCTGTCACTCAGTCACTGTGATACCGATAGTGATAGTCATAGTTAATCATAATGATAATGTTATACTACTATAACTTATAGTATTAGTATAAGTATAAATCATCGTCGTTATGACAATCATTATGATTATGATTAAATCTAAGTAACTAGGTACTCGCTAAGTCTCAGTCTGAGTTTGAAACTGACAGTGACACTCACACTGACTTACTCTTACTCTTAGTCTTACAGTTAGTGTTAGGCTTACACTTGAAGTTGAAGTTCAGTTAAATAATTGTAAACATCAAATAATCACAATCACAATGGTAGCAAGGTAAGCTTATTTTAATATTTACTTACAGTTACACGATTTTTCACTCAAAGTCAAAGCTGATCCGCACTTCGTATGATTATTGGATGCTAACTTACTGTGTTACTCTTTGGATAAACATAAAATGGCAACAGCGATCAAGGGCAATTATTATGGGTGTGCTTGTGAATCGCGGTGCTCATTGGCCACAGCTATGGCTAATCAAGGACGCTAAATTTCTCTTCGGAGTTGATACTGTATCAGCAATGATAAAAACTACTGTAATGACTAGATCTATACGTTATGGACTGACATTTCAAAGTTCTTGCTACTTCTTATTGATTAGTGATAGCAAAGGCTCAACTTATATAAATGTTTGCAGAGATTATTATTCAATTCTTTATAACTAATCATGCAAAAGTTTATTATTTTAGCTTTCACCGCCACCATTGTCATAATTGCTTTGAGTGCACAAAGTTCAATAGATTTGTTTATCAATACCTGAGTTGTCTAACCATTCAACACAACTAGCATTGCCCCCACCCCTCCCTCTTTCTTGTTATGCACAAAATACTTCTAACTATAAATACAGCTGTGTACTCTGTAGTGGTAGGCATCCCGTATTGAAAATTGTTTTACACTCATACAGTAATTTATAATGCTATACTCTTACAATCGAGCATCTATCTGAGCTGAAAATACAGAATTCTTGTGCTAATTGTGTTCCCAACAGATGGATTAAGGTTTCAGCAACAAGAGAAGCAAATCCTTCAACAATGTTGTTAAAGGCTACCTATCATCAGTAGCACCAATAAGACAAGCCAATGGCTAATGTCAGTGTTTAATCACTTGCTCAACCCATATCTCCTCTGTAATAAGGGTATGAGCATTTCTCAGCGTTTACCAATATAATTTTCAGGGTAGAGTTCGTGCAATTTGATATTTTATACGAGCAGCATAAATTTGAACTTGTAATTTTACGATACAAATCTTGCAAGCTGGCAATAAAGGTTAAATCAGTCAGAGAATTTTCCATAAACTATAACACTGTGTAAATCAATTATAATTTACAATTGAAAATATATATGCATTAAATAGGTTCACTCAAGAATGGAGTTTTCTATTTAATTATTAGATGCCTGTATAGGTTGCTGCTGTCTTTGTCCATAAAATTTTGATTTGAAACTCTGTGATATCTAAAATGTAGATCTTATCAATCTGCTATTAGTTAAACAGGTATTTCTCTTGGTTGTATTGAATATTAAATTATATAAGAATTTTAATCTTACACGGGGAAGTTATGTTAACCAAATTGTAAATATAAATATATGTATTGAATTGAATCAGGTTGACGCAGAATTAGCTAAAATTCAGGTAGCTCTGAATCATCTAATGTAGATTCTAGCTAGATATAGTGATCAATTGCAAGTATGTACTCAGAAAATATGTGTGATGATTATTTTATTGAATTTTTGTGCTGTTATTTGTATACATCTAATTTTATCTCAATTACAATCTATAAAATTCCATGCATATTTCCTAGATAATATGTTATGATGATTATGTGCAAACTATACACCATGCAGGTTGAATACCTCTCAAATCACAATTGTTGCATAATATCTATATGACAACAAACATATTAGTTTTAAATGTTGAATTTAATTGCACCATCACTGATTTGAATGCATCTAATTGTGAACAGTAAAAATTGCAAGCACTGAGGTTGGACAAGCTTCATGGCAACAGTAGTCGACGTTCATAAATTAGTTGAACTTAACTTTTACCATGAAAAATAGATATGAACTGCAACATAAGTAATTGTTTTTTTTATTTTTTTTTTATAGAAGACAGGTTATTACAAGAATTGTAAATATTTTAATTGTCATTCTGGCTTTTCAACTCTTGCTTCGAGAGAATAACTCGAAAAAGTGGCCGTATAGCATGGGAGCCACGAATTAATACCACCCAGCATCATTACTATTGGAGCGCGCACAAACTACCGTCTAACGTCACTTCCTTTCTGATTATCTACTGTAGGAGTCAATCAATGACATTTGTCTTTGACGATTTCCCCAAGTTATGAATTGAAAAGGTAGAAAATCTAATACAGGTGTACAAAATTGAACTAGTTTACGTAGTTTAATGGTTATTTTCAAATTGAAAAGCTTCTACCACGTATGATATGGCTGGTATGTTCGACTTGGAGCTCCATGATGCTCCTGATCCAGAATTTATTTCCGATGATGAAGGTCCAACAGCAGATTTGGATACAACGCTCAATGTTACTGAAATAGAGGTTGGTGTTGTCTGTTTACTTATATATATTTTGAACAGATTAAAGATAGTGTTAATAATGTCTTTGATTACGTTAAAATTATAGGTTAATCGCTGGTTTCAGGTTATTGACAAATATGAAATTGAAACAATCTCAATCTGAATATTTATATTTATCACTTTGACTTTAAGTTTATCATTGTGATTCATTGATTGTGATTATGATTATCACAGACATAATGATGAAGTCAAAGTGATAATAATTACCATTATAATAATGATGAATATTTATATTATAACAATAATAATAATTAAATATAATTATAAATATCATATAAAATTTGAACTATTTGTTAAATAATTTATTTTGATTTTCAGTATTTGATTTTAAAAATAAAAATTCAACCATAGTGATACTGATAGTATTATGTATACGTAATAAAATATAACTATAATAACTAAAATAATTCTCGATATAAAAAAAATCACCTTTAGCTTTTATGAAAAGTTTTAGTGAAGTGACTTAACTTCAAGTCTAATAACAATTGTAATTGTTGATGATAATTATAATTATATAATAATATTTTGATTTACTTTCAGTAACCAAATTTATAATTATTCATGTTGATATTTATGTTGAGTTCATAAATATAAAAAAGTTGACCTTGAATGAAAGTGAAAGTACCAGTAGTAAGCTCACTCAATACATGTGAGCACATAATTATTATACTGCTTGTGGTACTAAGTTCATAAAGTTTAAGTATCCTCAAGCTTATTGAAAACTCAGTTTTGTGCTCATATTGACAGTTACTGTCATTATCAAAGGATCTTGTATTTACATTGGTGCTCAGTCACATTCACGCTTTCCAAAAACGAACGAAATGTAAAGTAACAAATTGTTCAGTTTTGATAAAATTTATAAAATCTCATTATTTAAATCCTTCTATGGAACCTCATTTTTAAATTGGTGTATCTAAAATTATGCGTATAACTTGTTTCTTAAAGGAAATATGAAAGCAGAAGTTTTAATATTTATGCGCTTCTTATATTTTAGGAGCAGTTTAGACAGCAAGGACCACTTGGTGTCAGGTAAACAATTATATATAAAAGTAATATAAGCCAATAGATGACTGCTATTATTATGTAATATTTACAGAAATATTATTTTAGCAGACTTGAGCATTGCTTAGTACATATTTAATTAGTTTAATCTTTGATGATGATTGCATAACATATCAAATCTGCTTGAGTATAATTTGTATTATCAAGTGGCATTTTAATATAAAAATTACCTGCAGTTAATTGCAGCTAATCTATTCAGATGGGACAAAAGCAGCAAAGGTGTTTGACTTGTGTATGGAGAAAGACGTTTTAGGAGGCTGTAGAATTTTGAGTTTGCTGACCACTCTTTGATAATTGTACATGTATAATTTTTTAGTGGGGAGCACATTGAGACTTTAGAAATTAGTGAAAATACTGTTAATCCTGGGAAAGTGAAAGCTGGACCACAAGATTTTGAGCTTCTAAAAGTCCTAGGAAAAGGCGGTTATGGAAAGGTATGTTGGGAACGTCTTCTAAACACAGCTTTATGCTCTAAACTTTGGTAGCAGTATATTCACAGCAGATGGTTTGTTTTAGGTGTTTCAAGTTAGAAAAATAACGGGTAAAGATTGTGGGAGCATATTTGCCATGAAGGTATTGAAAAAGGTGAGTGTTTGATTTGCTCTGCTGTGTTTTCAGTAAGTAAACATATAATTCTTTCAACTTTGCCACATTAAGCGATACTGTGCCTGTGTTTTAAGGGGTTTAGTTATAACGGCTACAGCTGGTGAAAAAGGTAAACGGTTATAATGGAATTGTCACTGCTGACTTGCAGGCTTGATCTGCTGATATAATACTACGCAGCAGGTTACCATTGCCTTCATTTAATGAAGGCAAGAGGGCAGCCGACCTCTATATGCTCATTTATTGCTCTAAGATTGTTTAACTATTGCTTCAGGCCACCATCATGAGAAATGCTAAAGACACAGCACACACCAAAGCAGAGAGGAATATTCTAGAGTGTGTCAAGGTATACCTTACTGCTTATCCAATGCTATTACAGTCACTAAAATGTGCCCTTTTATACTGTACCTATGGGTTTTAGTACAGTGAACTGTGGTTTACTTGTTAATTGTATTCTATGTAACCCACAAGACATTCATATGTTGTTTATTATGATAACAATAATCAAGTTGATGTACATGTAACATAATTCATGCTGCACTCCAATTAGATGGTGAATATAGTATTCATGATAATCTTGTCTTAAATAATAATTCCCATCGATATTTTTGTTGCCATCCTTCGGAAACCTTCTTTTTTTATCTAAAGCTTGCTCTCTGTCTACCTAGTTTAAATTGAATAACACTTGCGATTCATTCCCCTATTGTAAGCAAGAATGCACTTACTGCATTTAGCGCCGAATGATAAGTTATAGGAGTTACCCCATCACTGAAAACTGTTGAAAGACATTATTATTCTATTGTATATTACATCTGTTGCTGGTGTGTAATGCTTTCGCTACAGAATCTCACTAGCTCTGCGACACTTAATATATTAGAATGAACCAACAGTTGAACTAAGCAGTCGTTTTGATGAGTTTTAAAATTTATGTCAGTTGGCTTTGTCCTTGTAGAACCCGTTCATCGTAGATCTGATATATGCATTCCAAACTGGAGGCAAGCTTTATCTAATCTTAGAGTACCTTCCTGGTGGGGAACTGTTTATGCAGCTGGAAAGAGAAGGGATCTTCATGGAGGACATGGCTTGGTAGGTGACCCATGTACTTGTATATAAGTATAATTTACCCTTGTTCATATATGTCTAGAAAATAGTAGCACCTGTCTATACTTCTGTGGTGTTCGTTATTATTTGTTTATTTAGTTATAGAATGTATGTTTTATACAACTACCAAAGATCAATTTTTCTCAAAAGAATTTATAATTCAAGTGTTAAAATTTTTTAGGTGCTCAAATCTAAAGGTTTTTTGTCACCTATCACTGTTTGTATCATGAAACTCGTTGATTCTACCTCGTCAGAAATATGTTTCCACCAGGAATATGTTACAGGAGGACAAACATGTCATATAAACCCATTATATATGGTTAAATAATACTGGATAATTTTTGTCTTTATTGTATGAGATATGTTTACAATGTAGAAGGAATTTTACTGGTTAGAATTAGTGAGTCTCAAGCTGAAAAGTGCTGGTGGCGAAAGGAATATATTCAATATGCATACCATGTTACTTGGGTTGATAATCTTTTTCATATTGACCATTTTATTTTAAAGCAGTGCTGTCTAGTTACGTTTGATTCGTTAAAATGTGTAGAAAAATCTCATCTGTCTGCTAAGTGCAATTTGAGGGTTTTGGGCCAAAAAATTTGTTTTATCAGTTTTGAATTAATTTGATTTTAGTTTCTGTAGCATTAGACAACTAGTATTTATTATCATCAACTTTTACCAAGTAATACATCTTTTAATAACTTGGGTGGTTTAAAAGTTTAGAACACAGGCTATACCTACTGCTAAATATTTCATAATACGAATTGCAGTCAATATGTTTCTGCAGGTTTTAGTATTACATAAACATAACTAAATGCTACATAAACATAGCTAGGTAGATCTACTGTAAACTATTTCTATTCTTTCTGTTGTGGGTGTCTATCACCCCCCCCCCCTCCCTAAATATTGGTAACAAGCTACATCAGCTGAACTGTTGGCTGGGACTGAGAATGTCTTTCTGTTGCTTGTAGCTTTTACTTAGCTGAGATCACTTTAGCTATAGAACACTTGCATGGCCAGGGGATCATATACCGAGATCTTAAGCCGGAGAATATACTACTTACAACTCAGGGTATGTCCTCCCCCTCCTTTTCCCATTTCTTAATATATTTGGAATTAAAGGCAAATGTTTACCACATTTGTTCAATCAACATATCATTCTGATTATCCCTTACTATATAAAGACTTCACAATGAATTTAATTCACATAATTTTAAAAATTAGTCATAGATCATTCATTAGATTGTTTGATACACTGCTGACTACTTTACTAAATGATTTATGGTTGAATAAAGGGACTTCCTTTGGTTGTATGCTACTCATAATAAATGACCCAGTAATAGATTTTTATTATGTAATGTGTTTCCTTGTAAAAGTTAACAGTTGATAGAAAAAACCATCAAATCAGTTAAAAGTATTAGCACCAGGAATAATTGTTGAAATAGAGTAAGAGAAGATAACTTTGCAAACTTCCCTGTCAACCTTTTACTCTAATAAATATTATAGTTTCACTTTCATTTGTCTTTCTGAATAAAGTGTGAAATTAAATGCACTGGTGAAGGTCACCACTCAACTCTAATGTTCTAGTGTGAAGAAATTGTGTCAAAAATATTGAGTAGACTTCATTTTATTGCGCAAGAAACTAACTGCTAGACGAGATTGTAACTGTTGGCGTTGGCCCACTTGTAGGTCATATAAAGCTAACAGACTTTGGTTTGTGTAAAGAGTCTATTGATGAAGGATTAATGACCCACACGTTCTGTGGTACTATAGAATACATGTGAGTATACAGTAACTACCCCCTGCTGCCAACTACCACCTGCTGCCAGTTGTCGTGGGGCTCAGAGCTGTAATGTTGTTATCATGAAGTATTATTACTTATTTATTGACTTACTTTGACCTATATTACTTGTTCCTTTATACTGTGAGTAGTTCCACCTGGAGTCTAATTCTTACACTCTTAATGGAGAAGCGCAACTTTGGTGGCACAAGTCTTTAGGTGACATGGCTGCCGTTATTTAAGGTCACATGATAGTAATGGTTTACTGCCAAGGCTACAACCCACGAATATTTGGGCAATGACGGTGTCTCGCTAGCTGTTAATCTTATACAAAGCGTATTCCTGGTAGCATAGCTTGCTATAGATCTGATAAATCTTACTATTGACCTTTTGTTGACTTTGGGTTATTCAGGGCCCCCGAGATTCTCACTAGGAGTGGCCATGGCAAGGCTGTGGATTGGTGGAGTCTGGGAGCTCTTATGTATGACATGTTAACCGGAGCTGTGAGTATACCCTTTGATCTCTCTATAGTCTGTTAGCTGTAGCAGTTTAGTTAAATGTGACTTCAAATAGAGCTCTCAGTGTGGCCTAGTTTTGTTCTCCGTCATTGCAGCTAGAGCTTTTAGTAAAGTCTAACCTCTCTTAATATACTGAAACATAATGTATCCTATGATCAGTGCTTAACAGTAGGAGTTGTCTGTTCATAATAAATAGCATAACTCTGATTCTATATTTCCTCCCCTTAGGTTTGTGTGCACTGAATTACTACGCCCACAAGTTATTAGTAGAATCTGCTTTACACACACAATACACGTGGCCATGATGCAATCTAACTGTGTGATTCATCCAGCAACTATTTGCTAGCATTTCTCTTGACTCTTTTCCATTACTATACATACTATACTACGCTATACATAGACTATGCTATACACACACTATGTATATTATACTGTATATACTATATATACTATACTGTATATACTATATATACTATACTGTATATACTATATATACTATACTGTATATACTATATAATATACTACACTAAGCTATACTACACTATACCTTACTGTACTATACTATGTTTATATATATACCATATACACTGATATAACTGGGTTAATTTTTTATACATTTTCAAATCTTAATCTCTCTACCAGTGTTGGTATTGCCATGTAGTATAATGATAGGCGATACGTAGCAAGTTTTCTCAATGCTCTTTATAATTGTAAGTAGACAACTCCCACCGCAACTAATCTGTTAGTTTTCTTAAGCTATTTTGTCTGTTTCTAGCCTCCTTTCACTGCAGAGAACAGAAAGAAGACAATAGACAAAATACTTCGTGCCAAGTTAAGCCTGCCACCGTATCTGAGTAATGAAGCCCGTAGTCTGATAAAAAAGGTCAGCAGGTTGAATATGTGTATACACTTTCTCCACTTCACATGTCTGCCATGTGTGTGCTGACTATGCATGTAGTTTATTAATCTACTGTAACAAACATGTGTGAATATAATTGCTTCATTTCAAGTATTTAGCGTTTTGTCACTACGTCCTATAGGTTTAGATAGCTTGATATGCCTATATTTTCAGTGGACACATTTTCAAATGACACAAGTGTAGGCATGAAGTTCACTTGTGTCATTTTCAGATACCATTTTTATGAGCCATTGGAGCTTATATCTAGAAATGACAACTCCAACAAATATGTAGCGATTTATTTTAACGCTACAGTTCAGTTGTAAATGAGTAAACTTAACTTAATATTGCAAAGGAAAGCAACTTTTATTTTGAAATTGGTTACAAAATCACAATTTAGATTAAAAATCAACAAATCACTGTATAGTCTATCGGGTCATTTATATTGCAATAGTTTACAAAACAGAGCCTGCTAGATTTCCACTGATTCATCAAGTATCAGTAAGCTGTGAACTTCATTCATTCTTTGATATTTTAAACTTTATTTTCAACAGCAATTTCTTGGAATAGTCAGCTTCATATATCCTTTCAGTGGCTGTTCAAATGATTTAGAGTGTAAAAAATATAACAAAGAGTTGTTCTGTGGGTCATAATTTCCCGGTTAGTGTGAATAGTGAAGCATTGCCAGAGGGCCATTAGCTAACTTGTATCATCCGGTGACAATGCTTTGTATTCACAGTTACTCAAAAAGAACGTCTCGGAGCGACTGGGGGCGGGACCTGATGACAGCGCAGCTCTGCGTGATCACCTCTTCTTTAGACACATCAACTGGGATGACTGCCGCAATCTAAAATTAGAGCCTCCTTTCAAGCCCAACGTGGTAAGTGTAGAATGACTCAGCAGGTTCCTGTCTTGGTACTCGCCGATTTTACTGGATTACTGTAACGTGTGGTAAAGAGTAATAATGCAACACGATATCCTCATTCCGTGCATCATTTACCGCTAATAGGAGGAAGGGTGTCACACACCTGCACTGTCATGATGCACATTGTCATGTTAGTCTATGACTACAAATTTACAGCTTTCTTTCCCCTTTTTTGTCTCTCTCTCTCCCCTCCCCCTCTCTCTCTCCCCTCTCCATCTCTCTCTTTTTCTCCCCCCTCTCTCTTTCTCTCTCTCTCCCCTCCCCCCTCTCTATGTAGTAGGCTAAAGGATGAAAACTCTTCAAGGAAAAGCAAAATAGATGTTACTTTTTTTGTTAAATTAGCTCTAGATTTTTAGATGTTATAAGATCATGTCTAGCATATTGTAGAGCATTTGTTGCAGTAAATATAGAGGTTAGAAATTTTATGAAATTTATATGACTTCTATATGATTTTAACAAACTTTACCCTAGCTAATCAATTTACACCAAAACACAAGTTTCAAACCTTATTGAGTGGGTAAAGTCTAACAGCTAAAGCAGTTATTTTTCAAATCCTGATTTACTTTTGTGAGCTCTCCAGTTCTGTCTCTTGCAGTAGTGAGTAGTGAGCTCATGCCTATGTTATAATCTATTCCTCTATTCTCCTATATATACTACTGCGTCTTTACAATCACCATATTTCGTATGAGCTGCTATTCATCTTCGCTGCCACTCATAAATGCTGCTGTTTGTAATATTCTAGACTAGCGAAGAAGACGTGAGTCAATTTGATACGAAATTCACTCGGCAAACTCCTGTAGACTCGCCTGATGATAACATGTTGAGTGAGAGTGCCAACGCAGTTTTCTTAGTGAGTATACCACCTGTGGTCAGTATACCACCTGTGGTCAGTATACCACCTTGGGTCGGTATACCACCTGTGGTCAGTGTGCTACCTCCTGCCGATATCTACATATGTTGCAGTTGTTACTCCTTATTGACACGAACATTGTTAAGGAATATAAATATTCTAATCTGAGTTGGCCAAGTGTTCACATATTTCTTACCTTTTAACATTGACCTGACATTGGCTATTAATAGACACTACGCAATGCTGTGAAGCAACTGCTCAGCTCTCTGCTTGTGATGTAATGATATTATTTTGTTTTCTCCCTCTAATTTATGCATAGCTTGTGTTTCACCACATGCTATGGTTATTAATGTGATAATAATATCACAGTAGTGATGGAGCTGGCGTCTGTCTGACCGCCAAAAACGTACTGCTACTCTCTTTGAGAAATTGCATTCCTTACACCCTGCTAGACGAATGTTCACTCTGATGTCACTGTATATGCTACACATGTAATTACTAATGTATCCACTGTAGTGAATATTGTGTAATATGTTTGCGTCTACAGGGTTTCACATACATAGCACCTTCAGTGCTACAAGAAATACATAGTCAGCCATGGATATCCTCCAAGGAGATGAGGTCACCTAGAAAGGGAATCTGTAGCCCCAGAGGCGGCACGTAAGTTGTTTGTCTTACTGGTTTATCAGACTATAAAAGTGTTATGCAGTCTGTGTGATACATCATACACCTTTCCCATATGCTTGTTGATAAGCATATGGCAATAATTTTAGTACATTCTTGAAACTTCACCTTTTTTCTGTTATATCAGAAAAGCAAGAAATGTTTATTTTAAATCTGGAACACAAGCCGCGCTGCTGTTTGAAGCTGAGGGTGGGGCATATTTTGCAAACTATTGTCAGCATATTTCTAAGGTCATGCCAATTAGCTGTGGTGATGTTGTGATGAAAGAGACATTGTGTGCTAGCTGTCACCCTATTAGTGGTTACTAAATGAATTATTTTACTACCAGTAAGTCAGGCTGCCACTGGTTTGAAAGCAAGCGAGGGTTGCCGTGATAATGTGGCTTCTCATTGTGAAATTTACATTAACATCCTGTTTTTAATCATTTTACACATTGTTTACACTTGGCATTGAGAAAGATGTCTAAACTGAGGGAGTAATATTGTTTCGCAATGTATTTGCCAACTGCTGCATTCATTAACTGATAATTTTATGAGGTGACTGTCAGCAACAATTAACAGCTGTAACTTAGCTGTGGATCATCAGAATGACCTACAAAGTATTAGTTTTTAGTAGTTAAGGCTAGGTTTTTCAACAAAATTTTCTTTTTTACTTGAAGCGTTATTAGTAAATTTTGTTTTCTCATGCACGACGTGTTTTGTTTATGTGAAAAATCTATTGTTTGCGTGTTTTTATACATTTTTATTGATGATAAATTCATTTTTGTCTATTTTAACATAAATTATGAAAAAGGAAATCTTTGTGTCTAAACATGAATCATTGTTTATAACTCTTATGCAACCATTATTGCTAACGTAAGGAAAATGCAAAGAAAACTTGATTGCTGTAAATATAAAAAACCTTAATTGCTGTAAATAAAAAGAAACTCAATTTAAAAGAAGCATCCACTTTCTCTAGCTACAGTCATTGAGATTCTCTTGCTTGGAATCACTAGACAGCTGGTGGCGAAAGAATGTTTTAGTAAAAATATGGTATCTTTCGGAAAATTTGTCCAACAATTCAGACTGCTTATGGAAGTACAGTGTCAAACTAATGTGTTTTTCTTTCAGCATTTCAGCCTGATGACCATGTCTTTGTTTGCTACTTTTAGAGAACCAAGGATAGGAAATGCAGCTTTTGGTTTCCACGTGGCAGCAGCAATGTCGGCTCACACGGAGGAAGCCATGGACATATCAACAGGCAGCCCTGCCCCCACTGTAAACGCTGCCCCTCCCCAAACAGGGTTCAATCAGCCTCACCCTTCATCTGCTGTTGGTCATCACCACATGCCTCCATCTCACGCAGGTGCCTATCGACCCAGCTAATTATGACATCACATCCTCTGTCCAGCGTGTGTTGCGCACTACACGCCGGACTCTGGCTCCCTTTCAGTTTCTTGCATGTAAACTCTTCATTCAAGACAAGTGTGAGAGTGTAGTCTGCATGGAACATACAATCATCTTGATAATCTAATTGGAGTTATTCAGCTTATGTGTTTGATATTATGTGGTAGTGATGTAGAACAGGCAACTGGCCAAATATTTTTGACTCCTGTTTTCAAATCTGTGTTTTCTAGACATGGTCTGATTTTCTGCTCCAGGCAAATCCAAAGATGGCAAATGTACCACTCATTGAGTGTTCAGGTGACTGTATATTCACAATAGCTGTTGTTCATTGGTTGATTTACTCTTTCGCTTCTAGCAGGTTATTTATCTAGTCTAGACTGCCTGGCAGCAGGCAGTCTGCAAGTCAGCTTCTAACCTCAGCTTCTCTAAGTTTTGTCATCCAGCAGAACTGACGGTTGCCAACAACTATTAGGGAGTAAATGTATAGACATAGCTGTTCTACCACTCACTACGCACTGCAGTTGTGTGATGAATAGCATAGAGGTACTGCATGGCCGTTACACCAACTCTTACTAAGCACTCATTCGGCTATTTTTGCACATCAAACTTCGCGTTGAGGGTTTTCGCTCAACATTTTGCTTGAAATCAATAGTTCGATTATGGCCATCAAATGAGAATATGGAGTTACTCCTCTTGGATGCAACAAATATGGTACCTCTATCCTATGTTGTGTGACGTTTTATTCAACTATAAGTTTGTTTTACATAATATCATTAATCGCACCACTAACTATTGTGGCCTGTTGTTGATCTACCAGGACTGTAACCAAGTGCTCACCACTTAGTCTGTTGTGTGTAATTGGCTGAAACGCAGATCTCTAAGGCTATATTCTAGCTCTGCTGACCCTCTTATTTTATTTAGTGATTTTGTTGTACATCTTTTACTGTAATTTGTACACTTTGGACAGTATTTTGGTGACAGTGCTGCATGCTCCCAGATTTTATACTCAAATTTATATGCATTTTGTACTGTAAGGATAGGAATCCATGATTCTGAAAATTAGGCAAATTTTGTTTTATTATATGGAAAGGATTTATTTATTTTGAAACAGCTTATGTGTATATATATTATATTATAACAAGTTGTTTTTATGATGACTACATTGCGTCTATAATAAATAGTTTACATCAAAAACGCCAAGTTTTTATTCCAATTCATGGTTATCAAAAACATGGCATAAAATGTAAAGCGCTTTTTCTAAATATTACATAATTATATCTATGTGGTTAATCTGTATAGCAGGGATAGGGACTGTAGGAGATAGAATAATAATTGAAAATTTATAGAAAATGTAACATGTTATAATTTTTATAACTACAGAATACTTTTGGAATGAAAAAATATTCAACCGCGTAGCATACACCAATTTCTTTTTAACAAATATCTGCAAATATGCTTTCGTTATAGAAAACTGACCAAATGCACTTGGGCTAGGAAATGAAAGTAGATGCCACTACTACAGAATTAAATTATGAACTTTACATTTTCTAAGTAGATAAATAAGAATGGGAATGAAATTAACTGAGTGAAGTTACTAATTTAAAAATAAGTAATAAACTTATGACCTTATCACCATTTTGCTTTTATAAAGATCACTGATATATAAAAGTACATGAACAGTCTCACTACTACATCTTTCAGTTATACCAGTAGAACTGCAAAACATGGGATAATAGTCCTGAAACATAAATAATGTTATAAATACAGTTATTACAATTCAGTCATTGCTGAGGTTCAACAACTACCAATGCTGTAACGGTTGAGGACGGTAGGAAAGCTATCAGGCTAATTATTTCCTTTCCTTGTTCAGTTGCAGAGTAAGTTAGTAGTGTCAGTCATTGAAGCTACTGAGTTAAGGAAGTGAGCAACTAGTATAGTATAGTCCTCTTCACTCTACTTGACACCACCTGTGTGCTCTCAGGAACTACTGCTATTCTATAGTGTTTCTGTTGGGGGCTGACATCAAACTTATCGCACCAGTAGAAGTACCAAAGTTGGCTGGTAGAGTGTTAGCATTGAGTGGTGTCCAATTCTTTGATCTTAAAGGGTTTTTAGGAGAAGTTCCTTTACCAGTGAGCACCTAAAAGATGTATAAAGAAATATTTTATATGTAATGATATGTAAACAGGAAGTGGCGGTGCTTAAACAGGAAGTAGAATGCCAATTTATCGGAGAGCGAATTTCTAATGTTATGCATAAAAGCAAACCTTGATAAGTTCACCAATCTCCGCTGTAAGCACATTGGTCATTTCCATGGCTCTGTTGACTTCACTGCCACCAATTTGCTTTAGCGCCAACTCTGCTGCATCTCTCACACTAGATATGTAGTCATTTCTCCTGTAAAACATGAATTAATTACTAAATTGTAATATATCAAATGTTCTGGCGTGATAATAACATGATCAAAAGTTTATAAGAATGAATCAGACCAATAATGTGTGAGTGACTTCCAACTAGTGCATATATGAAGGAAGATTCGACAGTATTGCTAATTTAGAGCAGACTTTATCTGCTACAGCAAAAAATATTTGTTTTATCAAAAAGAATTGATATTGTTATCAGAGTCAGAAAAGGAAAGTTACCAGATTTGAAGCAACACGGGAACTGCTTCTTCTGCTCTCAAATAGCCGAGAGCAACACACGCACTTTCTCTAACAAAGCGGTCGCTATCTCGGAGACATCTCATTAGTCGATCTATCTTCATACTCAGATCACCAGCTTTCGATTTAGCCAATGAAATGCAAGCAGTAGCTCTGACATCATGCTCTTGGTCGTCTAGCAGGTCTAACAAAGCCTCTACCACTGCCACACTACCAAACTTTGCTGTAAATAAATGCAATGAGTCCACATGAAATAGACGTCTAGTTTGTATAAGATGATGGTGTTGATAGAATCGAATCATCAGTGTTGATAAAGTCATTAACTTGCTTGCACAATGTAGAAAATGGAAATAAACCTTTTCACTGAAAGCACATACCTAAGTTATTAATAGCATCCAGTCTAACTGAAGAATCCATGTTGAATACTTCCTTCATTGTGTAGTTTTCTACAGCCAAATCATTGACGCATTTGAGTATGGGCTGTTCCTTCAAGGTGCCATCGAGTTCTTCAGTTATGAATTCTACACAACAGCAGACAGAGGTTAACTACCGCATTTTAATAATCTCGCAGGTTAAAGATATGGAAACAAAAACATGCAATAGCGATGAGCTCTTGAAAATGTGTCTGTGAGGGTATCAGGCGGGAGACAGTCCTAGCTCAGTGAGAGCAGACAACGTGGCTTTAGGCAAAGTTCACTTATTAACCAAAATATTTAAATAACCTGCAAGTTGCATAGTTGCAGCCAACAACAACTTTCCTGGAATTAATACTTGCAATGCAACAATGTTTTTGACAGCCTAAATAGACATATGAGCAGGCAAAATTAATTTGGTTAAGCCTTTGGTGACAACATAAATTAATCAGAATTGACATTCTATTTAGTCAACCTAATCAAACTATGCATAATAAATGAGTTCTCTTTGTTTGATCTCAAGAAACTCAAAACTTAGCCATGGTCCTTAGCGGCATGAAATCTGAATCCTATTCTGTATATTAGTAACTGTCTTGAACACCAAGCACTGAAATTCACCTAGTAATTTTTGTGTCTTTAGAAAACAGGAAAATTGTCAATTTCAGTCAAGTAAAGTGTTTGAACAATTGAAAAAGTCACTTTACAATCTAAGATGACAGAAGTACACTGATAAAGGCATAATTTAGATATCATTTAATGTTAAATGATGTATTTATGACTTAACTGATCATGTCAGCTGAATCTAATCTCACACACTAAAACTTGTATCAACAATCACTTCCTCATTTACTACCCTATGTCCTAGTGAGGCTTTAGTCATATTATATACTGACCTTTATACTTCTCTTTGTGAATAAATCCATCTTCCTCAACTTCCAGCTCCCGCTTCAAGATATCAATAAACCATTCCCTGTCTGACAGCGCATAAGTCATGTTCAGCTGACGCTCGTAATCTTTTGTAAAAGAGGCTTCAAAACTACAAAAAAAACAGCACAGTTCAAAATATGCTACATTGTGACTATTATTTTTCCGCTCAAGATTGAGGGAGAATCTGTTTTTTTTTCAGCCCAAGCAGTTAAACGGATTTCTGGCTCACAAATTTAAACTAAAAAAGATATAGGCTACTCCACGTCAAATCGCAGTGAAACAACTAAGTTTCCGTATCTGTGACGATAGAAACACATGTTTAGAGTTGGACTTGTTAGTATAAGATTATAGTAGATCCACTTACACACAAACAATGTGAGCAAAGTGTAGCCACATGAACCTAGCTAAACAAGACTATTTGTGTCGGGCCAAATGCCTCACCTATCAAACTGCACAGCATTGAGATCTCCAAAGTTTCTGTCCCAAAACTCGGCCTGGGCGTCAATATCTTCTGTCTGCTCAATAATGGAGTTGCACCTGGAGAGTGACCGATTGTACTGGTACAGTTTGGGCCTGGTCACCTTCCTCTTCAGGGTTTTCCTGAAAGGCAGTTTGTCCTCCGCTGGAGGTGATGATAGATCCGGTACGTCTGCAACCGTATAACAAGTTGATTCTCACTGAAGTTTTATAATTTGACAAATAGAGATAATCAGAGTTTACGAAATCAAGAGAAATCACAGAGCAACATAGTTGTGATAAAACACAACGGAAACAACAACAAGACCAGATCTTAAGCTCTAGATAAACACTAGGAACATACAGGTGACCAGTTCCAAGGGTTACAACTTTCAGAGAGACTCGGTTACTGGTACAAGCGACTTACCGTCTTTGCCTTCTGATCTCATGTCGTCCAGACATGCCTGCAGCTTCTTCAGCAACACTTGTATGTCTTCATTGAAATTCTCTACTGAGATCTGAGTCCACTCGAACCTGGCCAGCTGCAACTTCCTGTGAGAGAAGAGATTGCGTCATCTTACCACCAACACCGAGTGGTACGCAGTATCAGTGAATAAGTTACACAAACTTCCACAAATATCACCATTTCCTCTAATGAAAGTAGCACTACTACGTTGATAGATAACTAGAGAGAATTTGCTTGTGTTTTGGAGTCATTAAAGAAAGGCTTAAGTTTTGAACCTACTTAGAGGCATGTAGGACTACAGAGCTACAGAGTAACATGGAAACCAAGTTATATAAACATGCATTTTAACTGTGACATTAAAACCTGGCAATGAAACTGGAGATAACAGTTGAATAGTAACCTTTCTCAGTAAACTAATACAATAAGAAGAATTGACATTATTATTTGTTATATGAAAACACCAGAATGATTCCTGCACAGTGAAAGTTCACATCACAAGTTGAGCACTGGTGAAAAAGAGGTTTTACAGCCCTAAAGATTTAAATATAAAAGCAAAACCGTTACACAATACAGGTATTCAAGATTTCTTATTCAAAGAAAACTGTGGCAACTAACAAAATTTGTGATGAGAATTCCTGAAAAGATACTTATACTACACTATGTCATAGCTGGGTACTTAATGCTAAGACTATTAGCTGAAGATTACATGTCAGGATTCAATTAGCATGTCTCCCAAACTAAAATTATGTGTTACCACTTGACACGAGGTCAATAGAATGTTTCATCTAAGAGCTTTATAATTTATTTATAATCTCTGAAAATGTGATGAAAAAATGTGGATATGAAATTAGTAAAATATGATTCATTCAGTAGGCAAACAAACCCAATAAACAAATAACTAAATTTTAACAGTTTATTTACTGGTGAATGAAAGGGCTACTAGAAAGGTAATGGAAGAGATGAATAACCTTGTATATGATATTTGAAACCTCAACTATTGATGACTGTCTCAAGGTGGTACTTAGTCTTTTATTTACTAGTTGATTAAATGTTCACCTGACAAAAAAAAACAAACTTTACTAGGACACAGGTGGGGGGGGGGGGGTAAGAACAGTGCCATACTCACATTCCGGTGGGAATTTTGGGAAAGATTTCAGACTGAGGCTGTAGACTAACAGGAAATATGGGTTTATTGGAAATATATGCCAGCGCCAACTCATCTTGGCAGAACTTGGAGGCTACGGTCCTTTCTGTCAGCAAAGTTATGAACATCTACAATGATTTCACAAATTAACATAATTATGCTTCAGTTGCCGGAAACGAGTCGCCAAGGCTACAGACTCCCATCAGAAAATATGACCAACTTTAATGCCAAAATACCATACATAAATATGAAATATTGTCCTACTAAATGGGGTCAATCAACCCCCACCAAAACTGTACACAAATCATTACACACTCTTCACCATGGATGGCAGGTTACTGGGTCATTTATTGGGCAACATTGCATCACACAAGGTCTGCATCACCAAGTTTCTTTTTGCTGCTGTTTCATCAAGTGAACTACCCTACAACTCACGTATACAGTGTAATATGGCTACGCGTGTATGCTAGTTTCCAAAGATGTTGCAAAAGGAAATGGGCGATAGCACCCTCTGAATCATCTCTTAGGAATGCCTCAAACTGAATGATCTATTTGAAAAGTCACCAACGCCACTGAGATAACTTAGTTGTGTAATTTAGGTGCTATGTTGTTGAACTCCAACTTTTGCGGAAGGGGGTTTGTGGTTCACCCTAACAACATTATCTTATTTCCAAGAAACACAAGATACATTTTGTAAAACAGACATTTCGAGTTGCTTAATTTCACATATTGGATGGTGTCTTTTGGTTGGGGTTGGTGTGTTGCCCAAACTGAATGTGGAATCACAACTAATTGTTGAAACAAGGCACTTTTTGAGATTGTCAAAGTTTGAACTCTTAACTAAGCATGGAGAAATAATTATGGCCTACATGCAATAATGGCTGCATTATATTATATTAAAGGATATTATAGGACATGTTGCACAACCATGATGAAAGAGTAGAGTAATGCTAGGTTAACTAAAGTTTTACTTTCTGATATTAAGTATTGTTCAATGGCAGATAAGATCATTATCTGCTGTAGAATGTTTGTTCTAATAACACTGCTAACTTGAGTTACATAATATTATAGGCTGTGGAAATGTTTTACTGCTCTAAGTAAGCTATGATGTCGTGTTAATAGAATCTAGATGACAATTTGATTTCACTGCATCACATTTTCAAAAACAAAAAATGTTTAAAGAATTCCAATTTATCTTAGCCAAGCCTGGCATATGTTATCCAAGACTCCTTGACATTGCCCTATTTCTTATACTAGATATATACTACTTGGGTTGGAGTGGGTGTTGGCCACACCTATTTCGAAAACCCAATATGAGTGGTGGAACAAGAAACACTTAATACTTTTTACTAAAATTTTGCAATGCTTTTAATATGGCCGACAGGTATAAATTAAATGCAATCTCATAATATTCATTGAAGATGTTAATTCATTGTTGAAACCCACTATACTCTATATAGAGCTGGTGCCTGAAAATTGATAGCAGAAGATCATCTGATGTGGGGGGGGGCTTCTAATCCCTATCTATCACCATGTGACACAATTATCATATGTAAACATTATGAGTCATTTGACAAACGGAACTCCTTCTTTCCGAATTCAATTCAGAAGGTAATTGAGCCAATACAATAGTAACAATGTCCACTGCTCTAATGTCTTCATATTTACGTATTGTTTGTTCACAACCAGTGTATTTTAAGAGCTAATTTAGTGCCAAGAATAGCACACCTTCCCTTCAGCACTAATAACCTTTCCATCGACTCCGTGAAGAGTACAGGAATAAATAAGCCAGTATAGACTCCAGCTGCCCTAACTGGTGTGCTGCAGTTAGCTGTTTCCTTAGATATTACCCTTTGCTACATGATATATACTGAAAATAACATGCTGAGAGTGGGGTTTGAACTCTTGCATCACCAACTCTTTTAGATTATCTACTACGCTACCAGAACAACTTAGTTTAGGGCTAATCTGCTAAACTTATTCTGTAGTGATACTATTTGCTCCATCATCACCTACAACTTTCACCTTTGGAATTATTATATGAGCAGCTCTGAGTTGGGGATAACTGAGTGCAATAGTTTGGACTATCAAGTTTGGAGTTGGGGGCTCCAAGTTCCAACTTAAACCCCCAGACTCTAACACTGAGCTGCTTATAGAACGATCCCTACCTTTGAGTCAATGATACCCTGTGTACCCACCTTTGAGTTAATGATAGCCTGTGTACCCACCTTTGAGTTAATGATAGCCTGTGTACCCACCTTTGAGTTAATGATAGCCTGTGTACCCACCTTTGAGTCAATGATACCCTGTGTACCTACCTTTGAGTCAATGATAGCCTGTGTACCTACCTTTGAGTCAATGATAGTCTGTGCACCTACCTTTGAGTCAATGATAGCCTGTGTACCCACCTTTGAGTTAATGATAGCCTGTGTACCCACCTTTGAGTTAATGATAGCCTGTGTACCTACCTTTGAGTCAATGATAGCTTGGCCTATTTTGTTGAGAAAGTTAACACCAGCATTGAGGCCGACCACGTCCACCCAAACAGATATGTTGTGATGTTCCAGTGCATCTGCAACAATCACATGTAAACTATTAGAAAGAGAGCATTTTTAGAACACCTGCTTAGTTTTGGAAGAAATAAGGATCGAGTTACTGCAAGTTTTGTGAAATTCTACTGCCCTGACTCAAGTAGACTGACAATAGGTGATTTGTGACAACTGGTTAACAGGTAAGCCTAAACTAAACAGTGCCAAAGTGGCACAGTGCCATATATCAAAATGATGAATGTTTAAATGGAGTATATCCATCATTGGAAGTAAAAGTAAGGAGTACAAGTATACTGCAGCAGCGAGTGATAATTGAGTTGTGCGGCACCGAGTGTTACATGTTACTAATCAATAAGCTAGGCTACATTATAGCAATTCAAGTGAAATATTAGTAGCAGTTAGACTAGTCAATTTTATTCAATGCTCACACAAATTCTATACAACAATTCTCCTGAGAGCAGTTCTCAGTAACACTGGGTGGGCAGAATAAGATGTTTAAGTCTTACTATCCAGATTTTAGATTCTAGAATATAAATTGTGTAGTAGAGCCAAACCTTTGAGCTTCAACATAATCTCTTTATCCAGATGACTGTAACTGATCATAATATCTTTAGCTTGGGAGTCCTTGAGACTACTGCTAGAGCCCTTGTGCTCAGTATGGGACTGGGCCAAATAGGAACCATTCGAGCCATTCTTTCTGGGCTGGAGAGGAGTGTTGGACCTACTGGATGGTCGACTATTGTTCACGTCTAAAGTCAGCTTCACGCCATCTATGCTGACTCCCTGAGGAGAACTCTTGGACTGGTCACCGGGGACCTGAGTGGGAGAGTCAGCAACCATCTTCTGTACGCTGACGCCAGGTAACTTGTCGCTGACGGGCTTGACTGACTGAATGCTGCCGTTCTTAGTGTCAATATAAGTGGGTGTGTGGTGGGTAGGCTGAGAGGGCTGCTTGGAGTTGAGATCGTTCTTGTGCTGTACACTCTTCTTGTCAGAGGTAAGGGGGTAGCAGGGTGTAGGGGGCTTGTGATCCTTTGTTTTCCCAGAACTGATGTTTCCCATGTCGGCTGACCTGTCTGCCTTACCTAAAACACCATGAGAATATCTGTCATCACTGACAGCGACAAACACTGGCAGCAATCACGGACTCCCTCCCTCTGTCGTTAAACTCTGCACTATACAAATGGCGTCATGCAGACAGAAAGTCTGGTTTTCATATATTTTCATAATTCATGCCAAATATTCCTTCAACTCCCTCAACTGTTACCAACACATTTAGAATAAATCTATTAATCTATTTAACATTATAAGATCATGAGCTTATAATAAAAATAAATGACCACACTAACACTATATATTATACAGAGAGATGAATACCACATACATGCAATGTGAATTAGTACAATGTGGTGGTGGCTATTAATTCATATTGCCTAAGATTTTCAATATATGCAGTATAGACATTGCCATTCATATGAGCTGTTTACTACTATAGCATGTTGTTATCTTGCACTAGATATACCATCTTTTTAGATGCCAGATGTTCATAGATAAAAAAATAATCTCACTGTGGCAATATGTCTACCCGGACAATGTGCAATTTAGCAATTTCTTGACAGTGCAATTAAGTTATGCTAATCAAAGCCTTGAAGCTACTTGCTATCATATTCTGCTGTCATAATTATTGAGTTAACAACTAGAGAGAATGTAGCTGTGTAGCCCAGTGTTGAAAACTGGCTATAAACACTAAAACTGAAACATGATAGCCCGAGTTTATTAGGAAAGTCACTAAATTAACAGCTGACCTACTAGCTTGGTATAACCTTACAACTAGCAATAAATGAAGAGAAACTTGTATAAATTACCTTTCAGTAAACGCCCCTATTTGTTGACCAAGAAATATACCGAACAGCTAGAAGCGACAAGAAGTAAAAGCTCTACATTTACTGAGCAGATATGATGGCAAACACTCCATAACGCGACGAGAATAACTAGCTACCTCTTTCACTATGAGATAGTTTATGACGAGCGCCTCTCATGTCCGTTGCAAACAGTGAAGCTATAACGCTAATCATATGATTTATTGGCTAAACAGTGACTGAGTGATGGCATACTGAAGTTGACAATGAGAGTTGAGCAAGAACTTGGTCCCTAGGCAATCTATTCAAAACATATCTATGCAGGATGCCAGCATAGGTGTTGAATATCAGACTCAGCGTGCAGAATCTCTCTCAGTAGAAGCTGAGTGTGCATTTTGAAATGTTTATTTATGATGTCCCTCTGCCAATTTGTTTGAAACCACAGTACTCTGACAGTTTATCTAACAGCTACAACAGTCTCAACCATATAATTTATCTCCCATCAACATTTTTTTTGGTGAAATTCCAGGAAAATTGGCTGGACATAACAGGTAGCACCTATTATGCAATCGCTACAAGACGAGAGTTTTATTAACTGATAATCAAGTTGCATGGTAGTTTCACTAGGAACTAAGTTCTTAGCAGTGAAAACCCCCAGAAACTTGAGTAAAATACTTGCAACTACTTAATGACTGGGGTTGCTAAAACTTATATCACAAGAGTTTACAGTTGATGAACTATTACTACTAATCTGTAGTGTGCAGTCTTAAGTTTAGACTTTAGATGATGGGTAGTTTTGCTAATAGGATATAGTTAATATACAATAGGTAGAGCTTTGTTCTTTGTTTTAGCAAATTAAGAACAGTGGACCAGATTTTGGTATATTATGTTGGGTTTACATTTGGATTAAATAGAAACCAGCAGTTTAGTTAGAAAAAGATTCCAATTTTTCTCCTTGATTATAGTTTCAGAGTGAAACTATTTGCTGAACACGCTTGTGTCAGTCCCTTGCTAGTCAACAAAGCCAACCAAAAGTTGGCTTTCTATAAGTATGTTTGAAGAGAGATAAAGAATGTTATGCTTTAAATAATATAGGTTGTAAAATTGTTTATAGCTCATCAACAAGGCTATAAAGGTGGCTATCATGTCAAAACATGCATTTTAAAATTAGAAATATTCTAAAAATGTGAAAATATCCAACTGGAAGCATGTAAAAAGATAGCCACTTTTTCATGCAGTTTAATTTCAACAGGTAAATTTAGTTCAAAAATGTGTTTGCTCAAGACAGTTGCATCAAATTCAAGTTTTAAGCCAATATTTACAAACCTTGGCAAAGCAGAAGTTTTTTTTAATTCTTAACCAACTTCACAAGTATATAGAACAGGATCCAGTTTTGGACAGAAAGTTACAATCTTAATTGAACTTTGGGATAGTTTTAAAATTTTAAAAATATAGATTAATAAATATCCCTATGTTTAGGAACTATATAAGCTTAGACAATAAACAGAATTTTTAGCTGGTAAATCATAAACTAAAAGGAAAACTCTAAGATTTAGTAAAAAAACTAACAAAATTTTTGGATATTTTTCTACCATATTGGATAGATTAACCCACTTTTATTTCGACCATTCTACTGAAAAAGCATATTATTTGAGTCAACACAAGGAAGTATAGCTTGGATTTGGCCCACAAACTCAAAGAAAACTCAAGAGTAAAAGTTTTAGAAAAGAACCTGGTTTAATGTTAGTTTTCTGTTGTGACAGCACAATGCTGGCACTATAGTATGGTAGACTAGTACCAAGAGGCACCAAAACTTGATATCAAAAATAAAGCAACTGCTGAAAAATATTCTGAGGATTATAATTAATTGCACTTGGAGCCACTAAAAGTACTAAAGTCTAACAGTGATACAACATTCTTTGGTTATTACAAATGTAGGTATGTACGTTACAATCGAAATTGCAACATTTCAAAATCATTCTAAGGAATCTATAAAGTAGTGATCTTGGCAGTATTCAAAGTATAACATGATTTTTTATGACCACCTAGTTAAAGCAACTTGTTAGAAATAAAATACTACAACTTTCAAATGCCAATGGCAAAGTATATTAAATATCAATATAGCCTAGCTATCATTTTCAAAAGTTACAGTTATATTGTCGTTGTGAATTCAACTCACCCTCTACTGCCTCCTCAAGTGAAAGGGAAAATAATAAAGCTTCGTGTTCAACTTTAGCAGAATGAGAATTTACAGCTCCTAAGTTATTGTTGTTACTGGGATATGCTGTAGAGTAACTCTGCATTAGATCTTCAGAAACGGGAGGAAATCTCCAAGGGCATGTACTAGATAACTTTTCAGCGCTAGACAATGTCATTGTCATCAGGATGCAGCAGTTTTAAATACTCAGATAAGGCTGTTGACCAAGTAAAGAAAACTGTAAGTGCTAGGTCGTGGGTATTACTATTAGCAATTAGTATTACTACGGTCAGCCTAAATCTAAATCTTCCAAGATTAATACAGCGTGAAATTAAAATCAGATATAGTCTTTTAATACTGTCGTATTATTAACAACGGACAATATCCTTTAAGTTTAAGTTATTTGGTAGTTTGTGGTGGCTCCAGCCACTTTCAATTTCGCTGAATTACTATGCTAGTAGTAATACTAATACTAGCGAAAGTAATAGTAGTAGTAGCGCTGTAAAGTGTAATGTTACTACTAATAGACTGAATCTAACTCTAAGTCCAATGCCAATGGCATTCACAAATCGTCCAATAGCAATGACAATGAGATTAAATCTGAAGAGCAAAGTTCGGCGTGAGTCTTATATACTCTTATAGCGTCTATTTTTTGTTATGTTTATATAATATTTATAGAAGCATTGAAACTTGCAACTGTTGGTGCAAGAGTAAGAGAGACCCTGACCGTGTCAACCTGAATCTGAATGCACACTGAAACTGATGCAGTGACTTTCCCCTATAAACCCTTACTATCACTACGATACCAACAACAAATATTTATCACTATCAGTAAGGTGATCAATCAAAATGGACTAAATCGTAGTCCCACCTACCTCACTTGTCAGCTATTTTAATATCCTTATCATATTTTGATTTTGCTCATTGTCAATTGCTCGCAATCAACAAGTAGTTGAGTAGTAGGCGACTTCAACACGTTTTCCCCCATCAAAGCATCAACCAATCATCAAGCAGATTGAAAGGTGACCGTAGTTTCACATTCACATTGCCTTATAGCACGCTGCCTTTATTGAAAGTGAAACAGCAAGAAGGGTGACCTATAATCTCTAGAGTGAGTAGTATATATTATTATTATGCATTTATAATATTATTATGATTCTAATTAAAATATCTATAACCCTGTTAAATTACTAAAGTATTATAACGCAGTATTGTTTAATGATGCCTTGTAATTGGCTGAGAATTTAACCAATGGATTAACAATGATCTCATGTTGCTGATAAGTCTTACACATGGTAATGGTTTCAGTAGCAATATTATTTAAAATGTTTTAATGGTTGCTTTAGTGCACCCATTCTCACAAAAATAGATAACTATATGTAGCCTACTAACTCAGTGCCTATTTTATTTCTAAAGCCAGTAATGGCATACCTCAACAAAATTATTAGTTTTCTATCAGATTACAGCACCAAGCATAGCAAAGTGAATAAAAATTGTATTTATTAAACTCATACTTAAGCAATATATGCTTTTAATCACAATTCTAGATTGAGGTAAAAGTTACAATCTATGCTACACTCAAAATGTGGACAAAGTCTAATTCTAAAATGTGCATCTGATTATAATTAGTGTAAAAACGTCTATAATTTGAAATAAGTTCTGGGAGCCCTGCACAAGCCTAGAATATATACCAATATATACCAATAAATAATAAAGTTGCATAGTTAAACATAAATAGCTTTAATGAAAGTTTGCTAACACATTTCAAAACTCTTAAGTTGCCTTTATACCTTCACGATTCAACAGAGGTATAAACGTAACTTTACACCCAACTTTTTAGCTTAAAACTATAATAATCCTTGTAGAATTTTAAGTTTTTGCTTTGTTGAAATGACAACCCAAAAGATATTTGGAATATATTTGTATAATTTTTGAGTTGAAAGGATACTCTTTCAATTCTTCGATGAGTTAGCTAACCTGATTATGATTTTGGGAATTAGAATGATGGTTTGTGTATAAATTAAGCTGTTTTGTGTGCAGCAACAACACCATGTTGGTTGGCTCTGAAGTTTTTAGGCTTTACTATTTGAAATATATTTATAGTAGGTTTACATCATGTGGGGATATATTCTTTTCTTCTTTTCTCTAGCTGCTCTCATATTTTAACAAACTGCGGTTAAAACTTCAACAATTATTTCTTACAAGCTACAGATACAATACACACACACACACCACACACAACACACACACACAAACACACACACACACACACACACACACACACACACACACACACACACACACACACACACACACACACACACACACACACACACACACACACAGTTTTTGGAGAATAATTTGAATTGATGGCAATGGTTAATGCCAGAAATAGTGAGTTATATACATTTGAGGAATATAATAAATAACAAACGCTTGAACTCATCAAAAATTTTATGTTTCTTCATGCAGTTTGCAAATCAAATAGAAATACTTATCAATTAATGGAGAGAAATATTTTTGGGAAAAAGTCAACTCTAACTGATAGAATTTTGCAATATGAAATATTTTCAACAGAATAGTTTTATGAGGAAACCGACACTATTAAGGACTGCATATTATGGTTTTATGGATTGAAAGTTTTTACTAAAGTCTCTGTATTGTACAAAGAGTTGTTGCCCCTTGCTCAACTCAGATCGCACAGTAATAACATTATAATAGACATGTATTTAATAACCCACTGTACTTAAAATTTTATTAACAGCTATTTCAATTTAACCCCTGAATATTTTGTTAGTGCAAGAAACAGTGTAAGGTCAAGATCGTGTTAGCTACTAAAATTGACTAAATCCAATTTGTAACTTGATTCTACTTCAATTCATAATTTAATCAACAAAATGAAAGTACTAATACAGTAATAGTATTACTAATACATACTAGTAATTACTAATTATACTATATTATTATTTGTTATAATAACTATACTTGTGAGTTGTAGGTTATAACTATAACTTTTCAACTATAAGTAATACTAATACTAATAGTATAGCTTTATACTTATACTTATAGTTATAGTCATCATCATTATCATACTCATAAACATAGAGTATCATAGACTGTAACTGTAAGACTAAGGGTAATTTATTTTAAATTTCAACAGAAACTCAAAGCCCTGTGGCTGTACTCAGTACTCATACTGATACTCAATACTCATGCTGTAGGCTGTAAGTCTAAGTGTAACTTTTAACTAAAGTTGGTATTATGATTATATTTATTATTACCTATACTTACAGTTGAGTTATAGTTACAATAACAATAACTATAAGTATAACAAATTTACAATGACAATGGCATAATCATAGTTGATAGGCATACTCATAGTTATAGTGACAGATAACTTGAGTTTGATAAGCGGCTGTGAAGTGTGATGACTATTACTAGTCTATAAGTATAACTATAAATGATGTCATTAGGATTTTCTGTTGGTCATATTGATTTTGATGCTTCATAGTGAATGTGATATTTAATTTTATACTGCTATTAATAATTAATGGAATAATAATTATTATTTTGAGTTGAAGTTCAACACCTAAGATTTAAAGTCGGAGTGAAACTGAAAGTTAAATACTATTATTTATATTAATTATTATTATTATTAATATCTCATCTCATCTCATCTCATCTCATCTAATTAATCTCACTCGGAGCGCTTTGGCTCCTTTATCGAGATGCAGTGGTGTATGAACAATTGTTTAGATTATCAGTAGTAAGGAAGAAAACTATTTTGTCTACGAGATAAGAATAAAGTTAATTATGCTTCGATTCAAAGATCAATAGCTAGCTACTGCCAGGAGAGAAAGAAAAAAAGAAAAAGAAAAAAAAAAAAAAAAAAAAAAGAATATAAATAAATAGATATACACCGCACAGCTTCAGATGATATAAAGCAGAGTCGGTGTTAAGTGCTTATAATCAGTTAGGCAAAGCAGCTAGAATCATTAGAAAAGTTTATGGATGCGATGTTTATATGAATGTTTGGCAGTTTTGGTATTGATATTGCCCTTAATAGCACCATGTCTGGTATTGTGAGACTCTGCAAAATGAAGGGAGAACCGGTCTTGGTCGATAGCGGCACTACCAGAAAGCATACGAAAGTACATTTTTTGGTCTGCATTGTCACGTCTTTGTGCAAGGCTATCCCAATTAGAATTTGTCATGAGCTCAGTTATATGATTTCGTTTTCTCTTACAGAATGTCCACCTGAAGGCTTTTCTATTTATACCTTCTATGATGTTGATGTTTTTCAATTTAAATGGAGACCAGGTGTGGGTCGCAAATTCTAGTATAGGGCGACAGACTGTTTTATAAGCTATGGCTCTGGTTTTACTTTTAGCCTTTTTTAGACAGCGCATCAGCATGTGTAATAATTTATTAGCTTTTGAGCAAATGTTTATTATATGTTGATCGAATGACAGTTTATTATCAATCGTGACACCAAGGTATAATACTTTGTCAACACATTGTAAGGGGTCATTATTCATGCTGTATTGAGACACTAGAGGATTTACAGTGGAGCGTTGAATTGTCATATGCTCACATTTATTTATATTGAACTTCATCTGAGAACTGTCTGCCCAAGTTATAAGATGGTCTAAGTCATTCTGAAATAAACTAGAATCAGCAGGTGTTGTGATTGGTTTGTACAACAAGGAATCATCTGCATATAGTTTAAGCTTGCTGTTGGCTACCGCAGAGTGCATGTCATTTATGTACACATTAAATAACAATGGTCCTAATACACTGCCTTGGGGCACTCCTGAGGTCACATGTCTAGTGGCCGATTTGACGTTGTTGACACAGACTGAAAGAAGACGGTTCTGAAGCCATGAAAAAATCCATTTGACAGTTTTATCAGCTATTCCGATATTTAGCAGTTTAACCTGTAGTTTATGGTGCGACACAACGTCAAAGGCCTTTGAAAAATCCAAGACAGCGAGATCAACCGGTATCATTTCGTCAAAAAAATCTATAAATTCACTCACTGTATTCAACAACTGAGTATCGCAGCCATGATTTGTCCTGAAACCATGTTGGTGTGGGTAAAACAGGTCATTTGATTCGAGGAAACAGTTGATATTATGTGATACGATATGCTCGAAGATTTTGGATATGATAGAAGTGAGTGATATTGGCCTGTAATTCAGCGGGTCTGTACGACTTCCTTTCTTGAAGATCGGTACAATGTTTGCTGTTTTCCAGTCTTGTGGTGTCTGAGATGTATCGTAAAAGTACTGAAAAACTTTTGTCAGGGGCTCATATATATAATGTGCAAGATATTTTAGAAGTGCAGGAGAAAGCTCATCTGGGCCAGCACCTTTTCGTGGATCGAGTTTGGTGAGCTGTGTTAGGACTCCCCGAGGATCAAATTGTATAGGAGATGATATAGTTTGAGGTGGAATGCAGGGAGGGATATTACCATCACCAATAGAAAACACAGAAGCAAAGGAGTCCGCAAAAGATTCAGCTATAGCAGTATTGTTGTTAGGGGGGGATGTTGTCTAGTTGGCGTACAGTATTTGAGCTGCCCTTTTTACTTGCTATGAACCGATAAAGAGGTTTTGAATCACCCTGCTCTAATGTATTGCATATGTGTTTGTTTATATAAATATTATAGTCCCTGTTACACAATTTCTTGCAGTACCGGGACTGGGTGGCATGTTTTAAAATGTTGTGCGGGGTGCGATCGTTAAGGCAAGCTAGGTGGAGGTGTTTTCTTTTTCTGATCTCACTTTTAGTTTCTTGGGATATCCAGAGTTTTGATTTTTTCTTTCTAAATTTGTATGGGATATTGGAATGGGCTACCTGAAGTATTCCAGATTTGAGATTATGCCATAACTGTTCAGCGCTACATTTCTTAGAGATATCTGAGGTGATTTTACAATGTAGGGAGTAACAGTCCACGGTGATGTTCGTTATGTCTGCCTTTTCAAACTGCCAATATGGTTTTGGTTTGGTTAGGGATGCTGTCCTTTTAATAACATTATCCGCCAACACATTGAAATTGATAATAAAATGGTCAGAGCAGGATGACTCAACTCGGGGGTTAGTGGTAGTTACATTTGTAACAACTAGATCAAGCGTATTACCTTTGTCGTGAGTAGGTTTATTGATAGCCTGAGAAAGATTATTCGAAATTATAAAATCTACGAACAATTGGTGCAAGTTAGTTTCTCTAGTTGTTTTAAGTACAGGCCTGCTACTATCATTCCAGTCAATGTCAGGTAGGTTAAAATCCCCAACCATAACAATGTTCGGATTGGTTTGATCATAATACCAATTTACTATATCTTCTACTTGTTTTATACAGGGTCTACGGTAATAGCATGCAATAGTGAAAGAGTATGAATATGCATCAAATGTCAAATTGAATATATTATTCAGTATCTTAAGTTATCACACTAACTTTAGTCTTGGAGTAATTAGGTTATAATTTATCTCAGTATGAATATAAACTCGGTTATAAGTATGAATATATAATTAGATATGAATGTCGTTTCTCATGATCATTATGATTACAGTATGAGTATAAATAATGAAGTATTACTATTACTACTAGTAATACTATTAGTAATAATTAATAACGGAGTATTAGTCTTCATTATAAAACTATAAAAATTGATAATTATTATTACTATTATGATTATCAGCTAGTGATAATGGTAATACTACTAATAGTGTTAGTAAAAGTAGGCCTATTAGTCGTTTTGTAAATTTTGGACTTGGTAACTGTAAGCCACTTTTAGTCTTATATGTTTAGTCAAAATTAAGTCAATGATTCGCTCTATCAGCTAGGCCTATTGAGTCAATAGCTAATGTACTTGAAATCAGTCATTGCTGAAATTAAAAAAATTAGGTACAAGTCAAGTCAAGCAATAGCCTGAGTCGATTAGAATTATTTTGAATATACTTGCTTGCTTCTAACAGTAGCTTTAAAAAATTCCTGACACGTTACATTTATGCAGTAATAATTTTTTTACACATCTTGGCTATTAGCTAAATACAACTTCAGGGTTTCATAAGGCAATAAAAATCAGCAATAATTAGTATCAGTTCTACATCGCTGCAGACACTGAGCTGCACAAAAGCGTCATCAACTAGTGAGCCATCATCATGACTTAATTCGAAACATGTATTAAGAAAATTCATTATAAACCCAATATGCTTGGGTTGTATTCAAGTTGTATTCAGTTGATAGTCAAGATATCTGTGAATAATTTAATGCTGCAAAATCAATGTAATGTGTCAGCAATTCTTCAAGTTCAATCAAGTTGGTTATGGAATCAAGAGATTTGATCCAAAACACCTCAACTTGAGTTTTTGAAAATTTAGATTTTGATCCTCATTTTTTACTATGTTATTTTTATTAATGTACCTTCAGCATCCTTATTATTATAGTTATACACTTCGGGTGCAGATATTTAGAGTAGTCATTAATTTAAATAAACTGGGAAACAGTTGAAAAAAGCTTTATATTAGTCAAGTGATTATAATAAGTGTGTAAAAATTGTTGATTAATCAATAATATCTTTTATTTGTAGTTCATTGTCAGGTAAACAATGGAAGTAACATTACTTTAAAATAATCTTTAGTATTTTTTTATTTCTGGTCATTATTTACACTTCTATTAGTCTCAACAAGAACTAATTGCAAACGTCTTTTTAGACACTTATTCAATAAATTGTGTTCTTGAAGTTTCAATGGCCTCCGTGTGTTGATATATTTATTATATAAAAAGCTCACGCAGGTTTATAGTCCCCAAACCTGTGAGAAACCCCTGATGGAAAGGATTTTTGTTAAATAGGGCTAAGGACTTATTCATACTTGACACAGGAGCAATTATGACTGGATGTTCTTCCTAACATCACCAATGGCCTTTGTCTGGGCTCGAACTCATGACTTCGTGTTTACTAGGCAAATGATCTAACCCTTAGACCACGGCTGCTGTCCATTATATGTGATGCATTTATAATTATAGAAGTTAATTTTGTGCCAAACACTTTAACTAAAATCAGTTTTGTTATCAACAGTTGGAAGTCGACGAAACATGGCACTGGCTCTAGAAGATACAAACCAAGCTGGGAGAGTGTGTGATATCATGCTAACGTTTTGTAACGGTGATAAAGGGTTTGGAAACAAACTAGCAGGTACTGTATCATTTCAAAAGATTTTTATAGTTGTAAAATATTTATTTAAAATGTCATTATCAATTTTAAAACAACTTTAAAGGTAGTTGTGGGAAAACTTGCAAATATACGTTTAAGTTTGTTTTTGTATTGTTGTATATTTATTGACACAGGTAATTCTAATTCTACTTTAATTTATTGCCATGTTTAGCTTGTGTTTGCTCTAATGTTAGACATTTTGGTACAGATTAAAAATAAATAAAAGTTTAGTAAAAGTTGTTCAAATTTGTTTAGGAAATATTTTAGTCTTTTAATTTTAGTAAGCTGAAGCTCGCTGTGTAGATGCTTTGCTTGTGTATAAAATAAATTGTAATAATTTAGATTATCATAGACTTCTGCTGCACCAGGTTTCATATTAAATTGCAACTGTGGTTAATAGCATGCTGCTATGTAAAAATAGTCGCTAAACTTTATTGTTCAGAATCTCTCAAAGACCAGTTTGATGTGTGGTACCCCGTTGAAGATAGCAGTATAGAGGAAGTTACTAGGGCTATAGTAGATTCTAAGGTTGGTTGCGTCACTACTCATTGCCTCCACTCTCTGGAACTCTATGATAGTAAAACCAGTCTATTGAACGATTCTCGAAACTTGAGTGTAGAACTTGGGTCATTTTACTTAATTTAGTACACACTGGAAATCTCCAGTTTTTAGCTATTTATCACAATTTAACTGCTAATGAACATGGGTTTTTGCTCAAAACTAGTAAAATATCAATAAATACACCTAAACGATCAAGGTTCTTTTCAATTTTGCTTGATTTCCCATGTTTTTTCTATTTATTTAGCTAATTTGGATTGCGGATCGTTATGGTATTTTAGTAAAGGTCCGCAATCGAAAATAGCTGAATAATTAGGAAAAAGCATAGAAAATCAAGCAAAATTAAAAAGAACCTTGATTATTTAGGTGTATTTATTGATATTTTACTAGTTTTGGGCAAAAAACCATGTTAATAAACAGTTAAGTTGTGAAAAATAGCTAAAAACTGGAGATTTCCAGTGTGTACTAAATTAAGTAAAATGACCCAGTTACCAACAAGATGGTTGGTGAATTTGTTAGTATCTCAATTTTTATTGGTCACCTAATTCATGCTGCTATACCAGCAAGCTGTACCTGCTTAAGCTTTTAGAGCTGAGTAGGTTTCAACTTTTTTCAAAAGTTGTGGACTATTTTATTCTGTTCTATCAAACAGGTCTTCATCGTGGTTATGTCGGCTGAATGCGTGAATCAGCAAACGATTAGAGATAGTGTTGCTTTAGCCTACATTACCAACTCCATCATCATTCCTGTTGGGAGGGAGTACTACCCAGACGTATCCAAACACATGGACAGCGCCATGTAAGTAGTCTCGTGATGTACTATGGGTGCCCACGAATCTGAAAAATACTGTATTTTTTGCTTCTATGATCTCAGGATCTTACTGTGAAGTATTTTGATTGAAAACAGTAGATTTGGACATGACTTCTAATGATAAACTATTGTGCTAGTATCACGTTTAGTTGGTTTTTATATAATTTGCTGTTATCTGATAAAGGTTGAAAAGGGGTTATACCTTTTAGCATTTCAACATACTTTTGCAATGTGATTTTGCAAGTCTCACTGATACAAGACTACCAAAGTTTCCATGTCACTTACGAGGCCTAATTTGTTTTTGATGAATAATTTACCTATATATGTGGTTGTTGAATCAAACCAATGTTAAAGTGTCTTTTAAAGTTATAAAAAATGACAGCAACACATGGTTAATGTTACATCACCTCAAATGTAGACTTAATATTTTAGGCTTTTGACACTAGCAAAAATCAATTGGATTTTCTTTGTAAAAGATGAAGAATATCCACAGAAACTAGAGAGGTTCCTTGAGGAAGTAACTCAAGCTTTGCAGGAATATGACACCTGTCACAGGTACCCTATTGTAAATAACAATATACGATGAACAGGTGCCCTCTATCTCGGTTATCAATAAACATATTTCACATTCTAAAAATAGCTATATTTTAGCTATTACTACTATGCTGTCATTGCTACTGGCAGTGTTGTTGCATATATGAGTCTTCCCATTGTTGAGACTTTAGACTACTGATCTTTGATGCTTTAGAGTCACTTTGAATTTTATTTGTTACCTATTTGCCCCAGACTCTTGGGTAAAGCATTTCAGGCTGCTACATCTGATAGTATTTGGTTAACTTTTTTTTATAAACAGTCATATAAGGTGAAAACCACAACAAAATAATAACTGATAAGTTCATATTTTAGTGCTGATTTTCACGGCGTAGACATCGACAAGTTTCAATATAACTTCAACCGCCAGTGCAGTGTGAAGAGATCCGAGTCCAAAGACTTTGCTGTCGGCTCACCTCAATACAAGCGGAACATTCTAGACTTCTGGGATCGCCACTGGGGAGCACATTTAGAGGTTGACTGGATAACATTTGCCAGAACCTTCTATGTTGACTACAATGAGACTCTGGAGCTTAGCTTCGGAAAGGTATATCATGACTTTCTTTCAGGGTACATCATGCTATAATATTGTATACTAGATGCTCAGTTAGCTGATACCTCATAATGTGTCACACCTATCTAATGTGTCACACTTATCTAATGTGTCACACCTACATAATGTGTCACACCTACATAATGTGTAACACCTATCTAATGTGTCACACCTATCTAATGTGTCACATCTACCTAATGTGTCACACCTACCTAATGTGTCACGCTTACATAATGTGTCACACCTATCTAATGTGTCACACCTACATAATGTGTCACACCTATCTAATGTGTCACACCTATCTAATGTATCACACCTATCTAATGTGTCACATCTGCCTAATGTATCACACCTGTAATGTGTCACACCTATCTAATGTCTCACCTAGCTAATGTGTCACACCTACCTAATGTGTCACATCTAGCTAATCTGTCACAGGGTTAATGTAATAATGTAAAATCAATTCCGTTGGTTGTTGGATCAATTATTCTACCTGTTGCTGCTGCTATAACCACGATTATTTAGTTGACTGCAGCTGCTAGTTGGTGGAATACATTCCAATGATAGATATGGTGTGATGTACTATTATTATCAATGTTTTTCCGGTTTTTTTTCTGGTATTTTATTGTGCAAAGATTGTTATTTGAATGCAGGAAAATTTTTTAAACATGACTCAATTGTATATTAATATAAGCTACTTTGCAATGTTTACTTCCCTCATAGCAGAGTGCTTGTTATCAACCTGCTACCATCTGTCAAGAGGAATTTTGACTAATAGAAGCAAGTTAGAGCTTCATTTCCTCTTCATTAAGTATTCATTTTGATGCCAAGCCTTGAAACTTTCAACAGATGTTACAAACTTACTAGATGTAAACACGAATGTGCTGCATTTCTTAGTACTCAGTGCATTATCATGACACAGCTAGCATTGCATCATGCCAAGCACATTATGCAATGCTCAGGTGTTGTTAGCTAGAAATGGTGTAATATTCAAATTAATGTTATGCAAAAGCAGTTCTGCACATGCAAACAACTGCAGTTGTTGATCTGTAAAAAGGTTTTCTTTGGAATTCGTGAAGTGTAGTGTACTGTGCGTGACCTCATTTCCTGTTGATCTAATCTAGTATCCTCAAGTCTGATATGTTGTGAAATTCAATAAGATTTTTCCCTCCAATACATTTAGCTATTACGAGTTCACATGTACTCAGTTACTCTTAAGGACCATGTACTCTTTTTACAGTTTCAATCACTCGTTTTCTCAATGTAAGACAAGCTGGTCTATTTTATACTACTTTTGTCATTTCCTATGAATTATTATATACGTGAATGAGCAACTGTTGGCCTTTTGACTAAAAAACAAAACAAGGAAATATTGTTTCATCATGTTTTTTTATACATAAAAATACCGTTTTATTGGTCAGCGTCATCAGTGACTAACGTTTGCTGCTGCTGATGTAAGGAGTGTAGACATAGTATAGCAACAGATATGAATAATATCCAGTAGTACTGATTGCTCAAACCTCACCTCATGTAGTCTAGTGATGTCAGCCGCTGTTGCCTAATAATCTCTATCAAGGACAGTTGAACTTACGTTCGGCTATATAAATGAAATAACACTAGATGTTGGAAAACTTGTTGCACAAGTTCACTTTTATGTCATTAAGATATTGAGAAATCACGCGTGTTCTCATAGTTGACCTCATAAAGTTTGGCAATGGATGAGTGTTCTATTTATTTTGCTGCTTTTCTTTTATGAAACAGTGTTTTGTAATTGTCATAGTCATAGCCTTTGATGACTTCTACCACTCATCAGGTTAGAGTTTGAGCTCTCAGCATTTATTCAGCTCTGTATGAAGTCGGCACCAATTTATATGTTCCGCATTGAATGTTTCTTTTTTTTTAGACTTTGTGATTCTATCCTAAAATTTTGCTGACCGTTGATCCACAAGAAATTTGGATTTTCATTCTCTTCCATTGTTTATAAAATTCTTCCAACATTTATATTTGTTGAGACTGTAAGATGTAATGATATAAAATATTACAAAAACAGCAATAAAAATAATAATATGAAATAAAAATAATAATTATATAAAAATAATAACAAGGACAGTAGCATAAAAGTGATGTAAAAAATGTAAAGCAATAATATCGAATATAATATAGAGAATAGTATAAAATGATAATATGAACTTATATTGTCACCTTTATGCAAGCCTTTGTTAGGTAATTACTGCGTTGTTACACGTGTTCAATTTGTTCAGATGCACTTGTTAAATGGTACCGTAGTTGTATAGCACATATTTGTCTTGCTAGGACACATCTAGAGGCTTTCTCATTATATTGATAATGTTTGTTCTTCAGCAAGGTGCAGACATGTTGATGAAGCTGATGGAGACGGACATATTTGACATGAAGTCGTGCATATCTAGGTCAACGTACGACGCCTTCTGCGGTAAGCAGGAATCTGATACAGAATGTCTGGCTGACCATTTCTTCAAGTGAGTTGCTAAAAGACTTTTTGACGTACTTTGAAAATCTGTAATTGTTATGTAGGATTGCACTTTTTAGCATCTGCATTGAACATACCATTGTAAAGTTTAGTGAATAAAAGTGTCTTTTTTATAGTTGGTTTTTAAAAGTTTGGACGACTTTACAAATTAATAACTAGTAATTACTTTGAGTAATAATGGGGAGACAATTTTACAGAAATGTCACTCTTCTCGTCCTTCATTGTCAACCATTTCACTAACAAGATAACACAAAAATACTATCGCCTTAATGAGACTTTGATCATAGCGTAGAGTTGTCTTCTCTGTTGAGATAGCTCCATGTATCAACATAATATTATTGTAAGCATAACAAGCAGACAATTACTGTCTAGAAGTCTCACACTTATTGAATTAGTTTTCAATCATTGCCTTAGAATTCGCCTTACAAATTACAATTGCACTATTTGCTGTTACAGTTGCCTATGTGTTGTTACAGTTGTCTATGTGTTGTTACAGTTGTCTATGTGTTGTTACAGTTGTCTATGTGCTGTTACAGTTGCCTATGTGACTATACAGTTGGCTACTTCGCCATTAGAGAAGTGTTCAACATGGAGAGTTCAGTTCGTCTTCAAGCTATACAGAATATTGGTGAGCACTCATGACTCGTCTAATGTTGTTTATATATGTTATGTTGGTATAAACATTGTTTGTAAAATAAATGTTTCATTGGAAACGTGGCTACCTTGATCATATTAGAAAGTTATCTTCTCATGCATGTGCATAACTTTGTAAAAGGTAAAAAATGTTCTAATAAATTTCTTTCTAGGATCCTGTTATTATCTATATTTTTCCTTAGATTGTTATTAGGCTGCCACTACATTGTTATTAGATTGCTAGTAGATTGCTATTAGAATATTATTAGGCTACTACTACATTGCTATTAAAGTGCTATTAGACTGTGATCCTAAAGTAAACTGTTTTCTGCTGCACAGGGAGGTTTCAGACACCCTCAGTAATCTGCTCTCTCTGTGACCTCACAACAGATGAGGATCCTAATATACGAGCTGTTGCAGCTATTGGCCTAGGAAAGGCCGGTGAGTTAACATACTATTATTATCAATATTATAATATATATTATTGGTGTAATAATTGCTATTATTTGCTGCGATTTTTTATGTAATATATTGTATAGTCAATGTACTGTTTGTTCTATATTTAAAAGGTCAAGGTACAAAGAGGGTGCAAGACAGTTTGGTACGACTACTCAGTGATGAAGATAGACTAGTCAGGCAAAGTGCTTGCCTAGCAGAAGCTCTGATGAGAGAAACCAAATCCGTCCAGAAGATTTCAGATATCTGGTCTGTACTATCAAGTGCTGAGAGGCAGTTGCTATGTTAATAACTGGTTTGATTTTGTTAGCTGCACTGGTCAATCGTTATTAGAATAGTCGCACTAGTTTTGTGTGTGCAGTACCTGAATTCAAGCCAATGAAGCTTAACAACGTTGAATGGTTTTAACAGGTCTGTTCAGATCATGTGACCAAAAGTCATTTTAATAGTTTTAGTAAACCGTAAAACTATTCATGACTGTGCACTGCCAGCATCATAATTTATCTAAGACAGCAACTCTAATGAAAGTATTCTGCTGTAGAACGAGTTTTGTTAGGCAAGTTTGGTGACAATGTGAAGTATGCATTAGTCATCAAATGTTTAAAGTTCCTGTTTCATAAGGAGTTAAATCATTATTCCTATAAAAACTAAGTGAAGGTTCCTGATCGTAATATAATCAAGTACTGTGCTTTCTCTTGTCAATTCATATGTTGCACACTTAACTAGTAAGACGACTCTGTTATGTTAGAGAAAACTGTATAATATGAGCTGGAGATTTTGCCTAACGCGACTTCTTATGTAACAGTTGCTGGTATGAATAAGCCCTTGCTCTGCTGAATATAATCTTTATTCTTCTTACTTGAAGTTTAGTTCTAAATTTTCATTTATGATTTGTAGGCGGAACGACCCGATCTCTCAGGTGAGGGAAGCAGCGGAAATAGCCATTAGACATATCGGAGGGCCTGAGGCTGACAAAGCCTTGAAGATCAACAAAGTATTATCAACAGAGATGGACAAGTTGAGAGTTGGAGATAAATGAGGAGCTCTATAGTGTTGACCTTGACTTCCGAATTTCATCTCGGCTCGTGATATCTACTCCCACTCACACATTGTTTGTTGACCCCCTTTCTGAACAGCAGCCTTCTTTATCCACCCCTTTCACACGCTGACTGTCCATCTGTTTTGTGCTTTTTTGCGGTTTGTAAAATTATTTTTATTCTCCAAAAGCTTTTTATTGCTCCATAAAACTAATTGTATTGCAAATGGTTTATCTTTAAACTGAGTTTACAACTTTTCTCTTATAGAATGATCTTATTGATATTTATTTGAAAATTCATCTACTTAATTGGGTTTCATTTAACAGAACTTGATAAAAATTCTCTAACTATTCGTTATAATTAAAAAAGCATTAAAACTGCACTATCCATAATGTCATAACGTCATTCCATTAATTTTAAAATGATTTACACGATGTTATTATTTTTATGTTATATTATTTCGTGCAATTACTACAGTGTCGGCTAGTCACTTGTTTTACTGTCCACTTCTATTGTTATACTACTATTACTATGTTTGTTATTCACTCCAGCCCAGGTTTTCTCTGCAAATTGTATGAGTAAACAGGTTAGGAAACTAGTTTTATATACATGTTTAATGGGAGAATTCTATATTGTACAGTTTTATATCAGCCTAGTTCATGTGGAATACTCAACTCTTATTATTTGGAGAGATGTTTAATTCAATACAATATATCTATCACCTGTCTGTTTTAGTTCAGTAACTGTAAATGAAAATTGGTATGTTTTGCTATACAATTGCTTTTTCTGATACTTTTGTGTAAAAATAAATAATGATTGTCAGAATTGACTAACTTCTATCAACTGCAGACAAAACTCAACAGGGAGAATCGTTGTGTAAGCAGTTCTGAGTTGGCGGTGACTCTCGAGTTGGGCGTTCCAACTCCAAACTTGAGAATCTCAAACTCCTGCACTCAGTCACTCACAACTCAGAGCTGCTTATAAAACGATTCCAACAGGGAAAGCATTGGCTAGAATGATCACTCCTGTGTGATACCTAGGCCTTTAACCCGATATGCGGCATGGCTTGCGAAGTAATGTTTATAGTCTGTGTAAAATCCATTAGACTACCAGAGTTGTCACAAAAAGTTGTTTATAAATAAAAAAGAGATCTTTAAACAGATGATGTAAAAGGTCAAAAGAAAAGGTCAACTTTGTACTTCCTATTTATAGTAGGAAGTGAAAGCTGCACATTTTTTATGCGCTTTGATAATAATATAATATTGCTGATTTTAAATAAAAATCATGTTCAAACTTGCAGGGGCTTTTTCTTAAAAGTGAAATGCATCTATATCTAACATATTTTCATCCTAATGTGTCAAAATGTACTATTAATGTGTTTCTAATTTTGATAGTCTAGACTCTAGAGTCTAGTGTTCAGTTTTTTTAAAGAGACAGCCATGCAACTAAATGTTTATGCTGCAAATGTATGTTCAATAGAACCAACGCTGCACAAAATAATGCATGCATCTAACTATTTTTAGGTTTAAAAAGCATCGTTATTACATAATTTAAGATTCCTTCGTTAGATTTGCAAAAGACATAAAATATATAATACAATCTTCAATAAATTAGTATAACTCCTCATTACAATGAATTTAAATTCATGGGTGTTGTCTTCCTTTTTATTATCGGAACTAGCCACAGGAAGTTTACAGTGTTCGCGCATGACCACGGAGTCTTAGCAACAGGCTTTGAAAGGTTTAGTTGGTCACATTTGTGTTTTCCTCAAACATTTGAGCTGATACTGAAATTTAAAGATGGTAAGAGTTATTTATTAACATTCTTTTGCTATTGAGTTTCTTATGATTTAAAATATGTTAAATAATAGTTTTATCAGCAATGTTTTAACTAACGCGCTTTAAGCATTACCCTGATTACGGGGCTCTTGATGATGAGTCCTATCCAACAATTTACTTTTAGTTCATCTTGATTTTCATTTTTATTTTATTGCACTTGCAGTTACAGGCTCAACTGATTACTCAAAATCAGTTGACGCTGTCTTGTACCATGACATTTATGGTTAGATTCATAGTGAGTGTAATAGTCTTAGTTATGGTGATTTTATAATTTAATATTTGATCTAATTCAAATTGTGTTAAAGTTTATTAATAAAAATCTATTTTTTCAACTTTGTCTTTGTAATTTAAATTATGGATTATAAATTTATTAAATCAGTTGATGGAAACTGTTTCTAATTACATTGCTGTTATGTATTTGAAGCCTATTGTTAACTAGGGTATAACTAGGTCATAGGACTTGGTATTCTAATTTATTCTTATTTAATTAATTTTTATCTCGATTTTTAAGGCAATTAAAATGGTGATATGTCATTATCACTACTCTGAATTAAAAGTTTTATTTAAAGATTGTTTTGACTTGAAATTTATTTCTATTTCCTCTTTTTATATTTAATGATTGGAATTGACACAGATTTATTGTTAGAGCTATCAAAATTTCACCAATTGTTTAAAAAAATTTGCTACTAGCATATGATGCTAGTAAGTTTAATTATTAATAAATTCTTGTTATTAATGGTTGCCAGTCATATAAAAATAGTTATTGCTTATTTGTAATTAGCCTATTTAAGTTATCCTGTCACTGTTTGGAGTAAATTATCCTACCAATTGTTGATAACTTAGTTGTTGCAAACTATGAATTATTTTTAGATGTTGAAAATAGTTGTTAGGTTTAGATTATGTCTTTAATTACTTTTTGTGCAATTTTTTTATGACGTTAAATGTAAGTCTCATGATACGATAGTAAACAGTTAGAGCTTTTTATAACCAATAAATAATTAGAGAATAGTTATTTGATTAGAATTTACTAAATACTAGGTGGTTACTAAAGATATAGCCAACTAGACTTTTGAAAAACGTGATGCTTGTTAGTTTAGCTTTATTTTAATATTTTCATTAAAGTACTGTTGAATAATTAATTTCAATTTAAGCATAGGCTGAAAATATAAAGAATTGCTCTAAATTTAAAAAGAAAATTTTGTATATGACTGGAATTTTTAAACGCTTGCGACAAATCAATTAAAATCTCTATTGGCTCAATTAGTTAAGCAAATTAAATTTTTGAATTTAACAAGTTGGTTGGAACCAAAACTTTTACTTTTTCATTTAGCAAATACTCAAGTTAGGTTGACTTGGTGGAATATAATTATATACAAATATAATCATTTTTGGCATAAGTTTATAACTCTTTTTCTATAATATTGAAGTATTGTAAAACTATTGTTTAAATAATTTTTTTAGTTTTGTATGAAAAATTAGCTTCTGATGTTTTAATATCAATAATATTTTCAACAGTATTACCATTCTTTAACTCTATAATGATAATTTTTGTTTAAGTTAGAAAATTAAACATGTACTTGATTTACCCAGCTAAAAATTATGAAATTATGTCCACCACAGATCAGAGAATCATGTAGAAAGACAACAAAATTGTTCAAATTGAATTTTTTATGTTTTATGTAAACCATAGCTTTTGTATTTTGTATGTCTCTATGTTAGGTAGGTAATGAAATTTCTAGGCTCCATCCAATACCAGGAAAGTTTTAAGATTATATCTAACATACGAGAAACCTGTGTTAGGATTATTCCCAGTATGATCTCTTTTACATGAGACAGAAATTCTTAATTCTGTTGTGTGAAGCTCATCAATAAAATATAACAGTTTTTCTCTTTTATTATTTGTGTTTTGTTTGATTGTCTGCATTACTGTAAGGCTAAACAACCTAATAATAGTTGATCATTGGTTTATATTTTTAGTCAGAGGTAGAAGAAACATTGAAGCGCATTGCTGCACACAAAGGGGTGATCGGCTATATAGTTCTAAACCAAGATGGTATGATCATACTGACATATTGAGGAAATGTGTAACATGAACTTATGCAAAGTTGTTCATTATCTAATTATGTTTATATTTAATTTGCAACAATTGAAATTTTATTTCACTTTAAATAATTAATTTGCTCAAAATAATTTGTTTTATGCTCTTTTCTGACAAGTTTGCTTTGCCAATTTTGAGTAAACTGTACAATTTAATACCCGGTCTATTGTTTTACAAACTAAACATGTCAATAAACTGTTTTCACACAGGAATTCCTATCAGAACAACACTGGACAACTCTACCACAATGACATATGCCAGCACAGTGCACTCTTTAGCTCAGAAGGCTCGAGGTGTTGTTCGTGACATTGATCCACAGAATGACTTGACTTTCTTTAGGCTACGCAGTAAAAAATATGAAATTATGGTTGCCCCTGGTGAGTCAGGAATGACGTATTACTGATTTAGTGCTAGATAAGTGCAGTTTCTTGACTGAAATTTTACGAAATTGTATAGTTTAGGATAATCTGAAAAAGCTCGAATGTAAAAACTTCAGTAGATGTACATTGAGTACCATTTCAACTTTTATTATTTACATATCTTTCTAGAAAATCACTGTTTAATTTTGAGCAATGATTAACTGATCAACTGATTTCTTGCCACTTAGATGAGTCATGAACGTAGAATTTTTTCATAAAATAGCTGTTGATGTGAAACACAAGTACTTCAAATCTGCTAACTGGTTGCAAAAATCTGTAGAACTTAGTCTGTTTAAGCGCATTTTGTCAAAGTCATAAAACACTTTGTGCTAACATACTACAGTTTACAATGCACAATGTTATTTTCTAGATCACGACTACCTGCTGATTGTCATTCAGACTCCAGACGTGCAGTAGCAAGGCTCAGACTATCTAACCTCTGCATTCATGCATATTAGTTGGCATGGGTCCCAGCAGCTACCACAGTGGAAACTCTGTAGATTTCTCAGTCCATTTATTATTAGCTAACGCTTTATTTACTTTTATTTATGTAATTATGAAACAATTGATTATGTAATGTCTTGGAAAAACACAAATCTTTATTATTATTACTTGTATGTACTTTTTGCTTTTGTGTACAAGTATAAACTTATAAAACAGGAATTAATTTGTGGTGTATTTCAAAGTTCCTTATAACATTAGATTATGTAAAATAACACAGTAATGAGCATAGCTATGGTATGAAATTAACATATATATATTCTGAATTATTAACTGCATATATTCTGCATTGGAAACTGCGTATAACATCAAATCGTAGAAAGTTAAATGCTAAAGACTAAAGTATGTAACAGCTTTAGGCACTACAAAAACTTTCTATTACAGTTTAATGAAGACTTGGTATTTATCAGATATTGTGATTTAGTTGATTCAACTCGTGTGTATATACCAGATATTATCAAGAAGTTGTGCCTCCATACAAGTTGTACAATGCTGAGCAAACAACTCCAATGACTGTGCTGTAAGACTCCATGTTGTGTATAGATAAATTAAAAATGCCAAGTAAAAGCTCTGAATTTTAGTGCAGTTTAGAAAATAAAATGACATGAGAGTTTGTGGACATAAATTTATCAACTCTTGAATTTTCCCTTTGCATTGAAAGCTATGGAGTTGAAAGCTACCAAGGCTTGTAAACCCTGGAAGGATTTGAGAATATTTCAAAGCAACATATAATATGTACAATAAAAAATTGCAATATTCAGAGAAGCCCTGCTATATAACACGTATTCTCTTACACCTGTATTTTGTTCAGTAGAAAACAGATTTAGAAAATAGCTTTTCACAAAGTTAATGATATATAAAAACACATTATAAAATTTAGCAATAAAACTTTTCCCCTACAGATCCTTAAAATAGGAACACTTTGAAAGTTGCAATTAGCATGCTACAACTAACTACTGCATTGAATTTTAAACATTTTGGCGTTCTGTTACTATTACTATTGTTATTTAAATAGCTGTGTATCAAAATAGCGGAACGAAATATTCAAAAAGTGTTTGATAATGCGTTATGTTATGCACAATGAATGACACAACGATGCACTGAGTTTGAAAAAGGACAGTTTTTTACTGCTACACAATGTGAACTTCTTATGCTTTTCTGTTGGAATCCACTCTCCTGGCAGTGAAGTTGTATTAGTAAGTCATATTATTTCTTAATAAATATAATAATCATAGTTAGTTTTCCGTTATTTATTTTTATTATGATAATTTGAAAATTCTATGCACATATGATGCTTTTGTTTTAATTTCTTAAACTATTATTGGAATTGAATTTTGTAAAAAAATTAGTTTGAGTATGATAATTGTTTGTTACAGTGAGTGGAAGGTGAATATCTGTAACTGTATTGTATTGTGGTTAAAGAATATTCCCAGCTGAAAAATCAATCTCTAAGCAGTCAAGACAGGGTTCAAAGGTGAGAATAAGTTTATTGCTACCATGTTTCCTGTAAGTTTACTAAAACTGAAATATTGGTAGTTCAATTATGAAATTGGATATTTAAAACTTCCTACATTATGAATGTTATGGCATAGTACAGCTTAATGAGTTAAAGAGACATCAAATGTTCTTAAATATTGGTGTTGGCTTATTGAAAGTTTGTTTGGTAACAGGAAAAACAACACTAAGGATACTTTAAAGAAGGGAGAAGAGAAGACAAATCATATCCTCTTGCATTCTTGTGATGATATAATAAACAACTTCACAGGAATTGTAAAATCAACTAATCAGATCGGCCAATCAGATTAGCAAAATACCAGAGAGTACGAGTCACTCCAGAAGACCAGTCCCTCTGTCTAACCAAGCCTCAGAATCTATCAAGTTGGACGACTTTCTCAAACAATTCAAAGGAACTGGAACTCATCCTAAGACCCACAAGCTTCAACTTCGCCCATGGATTGTTATGTGTAAGTTAGATTGACTACTCACCTACTCTTTTCTATTGATTATGTTATAGTTCTAACTTTAGAAATCCATATGGTGTCATTTTATACTATCTTTAGCATAAGATCTTATATATAAAACTATTTGCAATGTACTTTTACAGCAAACACTGATACTGAGCACTGAAGAAAGTCAAACTCACTGAAGATTTGAGAAAAGAGAGAAAACAACTCATTCAAGCATTGTTGAAGCAAAGCACCAAACCAAAATTTCTAAACTGCAATATTAGGACTGGTATTGCCAATTAGAACTATCAAAACTTTTGTATATAGATGAAAATAGTTGATATAAGCGTCATAGAACCTATCCTGTAGTCAAAGAAAACTATAATGGTAAGGTTAATTAGCTATATTGCTTGCACCATGACAAGGTTTCAGGACTACACTTGTCTCTATTAATATTTTAAAGTGCAGCAAATTTTTTTATTTACAACTATTTTCTTAACTTAAGAATTTACCAGAAACATTGGAAAGCGTTGGGAGTTTTTCCTTATCAGTTTCTCTGCTCCGTTCAAAATTTTGTTCCACAAATCTCTTCTCCTTATTAGCATTTCTTTCACTTTGGACAGCAGACTGTAGTACAAGCTCCTTTCTTATCTCATGTCTAATGAAAAGCAGGAATTTAATTGAAAAAAAATGAAAATTTCCTGTTGCAGTACGTAAAAACATAACTGTTTTTCTACTTTGCAAGTTTTATAGAAACTTTTCAACAAACGGAAGGAATGTTGCATGCACCATCACAATCAGTGATGTCTTTATTCTTGATTTCTTTTGTGGGAGTTGTTTAGAATTCCTTCTATTCCATGGAGTAAGTGGGCATTGCTTCATCGTTGATCCAAATTTGGTATACTTTGTTGTGATGATATTTTCCCTATTTCTTGAGTGAATTTTAATCTCTTTTTACCTAAATCTTTGGTGGGTTTAACTTTCTTTGTAATGCATGTTGTCAGTGATTGCTGCAAGATTGTCTTGCAAGTTGTTCTATGTGGAATATTATATTAAAGATAGTATAAAAGGACATAAACTTAAAATGAAACATAAAGTAATAAGTTAAAAGAGTAGGTGAGTAGTTAATTCAACTCATGCATAATAATTTCCGGACGAAGGTGAAGCTTGTGTGTCTTAGGGCGAGTTCCAGTTCCTTCGAATTTTTTTAGAAAGTCTCCAATTTGATAGGCTTGGTTATACAAAGGAGCTGGTCTTCAGGGGTGACTCGGACTCTCTGGTGTCAGCTGATCTGTAGAAAGTAGAAGAGGAAACTGTTATGTTAGAAGCAGACCTCCCGTGCTAGCAAGCACCTGCACAACGCATTCTTTCGTTTTGACACATCTTTGAGTTTAGTGGATTTGCATGAATCCAATTCTTTATACACTTGTGCTTCAGTTGATTTTGCAATGACTGTGAAGTTGCAGGCTATAATATTGTCACAAGAATGCAAGGGAATATGATATTACTGCACTTCTGCCTTCTTTAAAGCTATTTCCTTTTTTTCTCTCCTGTTTCCAGCCAACACCATTATGTAAGAATATTTCATGTTGCATTAAGCTGTATTATACCATAACACTCAACATACAGTAAAAGCTATAAATATCCAATTTCATAGTTGAACTACCAGCATCTCAGTATTAGTCAATCTACAGAAGATGATTTGTATGAAGCTTATTCTCACCTTTGAATCCTGCCTTGGCTGCTCAGAGCTTTATTTTTCTGCCAGGAATGCTCTTCAATCACTAGTCTAAGTACAATGCAGTCATAGAAAATCGCCTCCCACTTTTTGCAACAAATAACTATCAAGCTTCGAAATTAAATCTTTTTCAATATTTAATTACTGCAATTAAAGTTTAAGAAATTAAAGCAAACACATAATGCACGTATATGCACAAAATTTTCAAATGATCATAATAACAGAAGAAAATTGACTATTATTATATTTGTATTGGAGAAATATATAACTTACTAATACAGCTTCACTGCCAGAAGAGTGGATTCCAGCAAGTGAATTAGACAGAGAAGTAACAGCAAGAACATATTTGAATTTATGTAATCAAAAGTTGCACGAAAAAGCATAATAAGTTTACATTTAATGGCAGCAAAAAACTGCAATTTTTTTTAACCCAGTAAACGCGCACATCATATGGTGTCACTCATTATGTCACCATTCATTATTGAGCATTTTTTCAAACTTTTGTTTTGCTATTTTAGTACACTATTTGAATAATGACAGTAATAATAACAGAAGACAAACATGTTTAAATTTAATACTGTAACTATTTGTGGTTTACCGATTTTTTTCAAAATGTTCCTATTTTAATTATTTGCAAGGAAAAGGTCTTGTAGCTGAATTTTATTATATGTGTTTTTGCATTATATCAACTCTACGGAAAATAATTTTCTAAAAATAGTATATTATTAATGCATGTGAGGGGTTATTACTCTGTTTTTTACTATATGATGTAATATGTAAATTAAATACTGCATGGTGTAAGATAATCGGTGTTATATAGTAGGGCGTAACTTAAACAATTTGTTCATTGTAGATCTGTATATATGCATATGTTGTTTTGAAATATTCTCAAATTCTTTCAGCATTAATGTTGTTAGGATACAAATGCATCCCACACCCATACCTGTAAAACTGAAATTAATTTTGTAGTAATTATGTTATGATTATTATATATTTTACTAATAAAATTATTAAAATACAGTATATCCTCATTGTATTTAAAATATTCTTATATAATTATATTGATAAATCAATATAAATATATATAAAAGTATTTAAGATTTACATGTTTTGAATATATTTATATATCTCAATTTGTGTACAGCAGCTGTTTTGGGATTTGTTTCCTCATCAGCACAGAACAAAGTACCATGGCCATATACGTATATATTATTTAAAACATGTAATTCTTAAATATTTCAGTTATAATAATTTAGGCAGTTTACACCAGAAGAATTATTAGCAGTAGAAGGTTTATGGTCACTGTCATTGTCCATGTCATAACTAGATATGTTCGCCATTATATATAAAAATTTCCTCCGATGCATCTTGTCTCACTGCAATTGCTACATGCTTAATACACAATCTATTAGCTCAGGGCTGTCCAACAAGCGGCCCCAGGGCCAGATGTGACCCCCCACCTACATTTATGTGGCCCTCAAAGGCATAAAACTAAAATTAAGTTTCACACATGAATTAGAGTGAAAAATCACCTTTTAAATGTCTCATTTATACACATGCTACAAAACATGCAGCCATTGGGACTTCATTGTGCAATGATTCATAAGAATTTGGAATAATGTAATTTGAACAATACTGATGCTGTGGCCCCCAGAGCGAACTAAAGCTTTCAATGTGGCCCTCGCCATGAAATATTCCTTTCAGTGGGTTGGACACCCCTGTCAATTAGCTAAAGCCCACTTATATATTCTTGAGAGTTATGTTGTCCTTACACGAACTTATGGTGAACTTCCCTCTATGATTCGCTGTTATAAATAGCTCACTCAGACTAGCCTATCATTGGTTGGTTAGCTTTCAACAGTCACATGTATAAAAAAAAGATAACGAATGCAGCTGTAGGAGGTTGAAAGACACAAAGTGACTTCTATACAACATAACAGAAGTAATGTTAGCTATAGGCTCAGCACCCACCCTTGCCGGCTTCTAATACATCACATGTTGTTTATGAATAAACCAACATCAAAGGTCAAGTTTAAATGAATCGAGATAAAATATTGTAGATTGTGACCTTTGATAACCCTTATCAATATTGAGCAAGTCTGTGAGAATTTTCAGCCTATTATTTGCTGGGCATTACTTAATTTTATCAACTTTGTCTTTACCATCCCACTTTATCACAAATGCCTAGGTTATTATCAGAAGCAAGTTGCACCATGCAACCCTCATCTTAGCATGTCCTTATGAACGTCTGCCATCTTGTGATGTTGTACCCAATCTGTTGACATCCGTGCTGTGTGACCTTCGGCCTGCTGATATTCTAAAGACACTTTTAATCTACAAACCAACCTATTGTCTGATCTTACTATTTAAAATTTAAATAAAACTATAAGTGAGTTTGAAAGAAAAGACCATCTCTTAAAATGTATGCAGTATTTCATGAAAGTGGGGCAGTTTTAAACGGTGTCCCATATCTAACACTCATCCGGTAGGTTTAGCTCTCACTCTAAATCAAGAGACACAAATCCAATAACAGAAATAAGGGCTAGATATGCTGTTTAGAAAAATAGAGTAGCTAGTTTGGAATTCTGTAAATAATATGTTGTGACGGCTGCCTCAAGTTTACAGTAAAGAAATGCACCTAACTGTTCTATTGTCTCAATTTATACCAAGAGACGAACCGACAAGTTGGCTATAGCCAATGAGCTATATAATCTTTCTTGTATTACTGCAACTTCTGAAAGTCGGGGTACCCTTATGTACTAATGTTCATGTATGAGTGGCAGGGGTTTCCAAGGGTTTCCCATCTTGGAGTGTTTCAGCTAAAAGGTAGTGTTTTGGAATATGCAAAACACTGACTTTATTTTACTATGTATAAAGATTCTAGTTTACTTTGCTGAAGGTACAGAATATAAATGCGTTGGGAACTAAAGCTGTAAACCAACTGTATTTCAGTAGCATATTTTATATTAATTATAAAAATACTGTCATACTTATACATTTTCCTATTTCCTGATTATTTCAAAATGTAATGTTTTTTTTTCATCTTTTTCCCATGAAATTGAAATGTGAATATTTGCGTTCTTTTAGTGCTTTTCAGCATCACACTTCCTAGTAAAGTTATCTCTAAGTTGAAACATCACATGCTACTAAATGCATACACCATGACTGACTATAATGGTGTGACTGCATGTCCAGGGGTATGGTGTTTATACTCAATACTATACTCAATACTATACTCAATACTATACTCAATACTATACTCAATACTATACTCAATACTATACTCAATACTTTACTCAATTCGTTCCCCGCTGCTGTAAACCCTAACAATGTGGCGCAAATTAAATCGTAAATGAACTTCAATAGTTTTAAAACTACCTCCTCTAACTATGAGAGTGCAGTAGAGGTTGGTGGCAGAAGACTTTAAAGAATCTGTGACAAACTTAATATAACCAGTATTAAAATATTTTTATATATCTTAAGGACTCTTTAAATTATATCTTACATTTCCCTTTAGAGTTCATTTGGAAAATAAAGAAAACTATGGCTTTCATAAAAATTCATATTCTAAATGCTAATGAAATTCAAAAAGTTCCATGCGGCTATCGAAATTATCAGTTACTGAAGTGACAGCTGCAATTTAAAGTTTGTCAACAGAAGCAAGTTGTAGACAAGTGACACCTATTCACTGTTGCTTCAGAAAAAATTATCTCATTTGCATGGGATTAGATAATTTGGGTCCAAAGCCCTATTACTGATAGTTGCCTGGCCGACGAACAACTTTCCCTTCTTACCATGTGGATCTTCAATGTCAAGCGTTTGAGTTTAATTAGCTTGTCCATTTCTTTATCTGTTCACCATACTACATAATGTTACTTACCTGAATAGTTATTATTCTTATAGATGTATTCTCATATTCCCACTACAGGGTGTAGTGTTTAGTATACCCCTGTGACGTAATGTTTAGCGTGCCTGCTTGTAAATCGGAGGTCTCGGGGTTCGAATCCCAGTGGGGTAAAAGTTTTATACATGGGTAGAGTATAACTTTACAAGATGAGGGCTTATAAGCAGTTTTAATACATATTACATATAATACGTAGCAACACATTCAATAAATAACTTCTCTAAAAAACTTGGTGTGGGTACACGAACAGTTGCATAGATGCTATAGTTTTACTGCCTATAAGATGCCTCAACTTTTTTACTTAAGTCTTAGAAAGTAAAATGCAAAAAAACAGTTTGAATTTGTTTGTCATCTTATCCCAGACCGCAATTTCAATCAAGCAAAATAAGAAAATGCATAAATTCATTTTAGATTAAACAACATTTTAAGAATAAAGAACCAATATTATCCTCTGTGTGTCGTATGTGCATTTAATCAGTCTATTGCTGAGATGTCCACAAAAGTCGTTTATTATACTGATGTTAACTTGTTTAATATAATCTGTATTTTTACAACATATATAAACAATATACACAAACAGGAGAAAATAAACTAGATGAGTCAGAGAAACTGATCATGTTTGGAGCTGTTCAACTAGACAAGGACAATGGCTACAACAACTCGAATTGGCTTTAGTTTTTATTATTTCATGGAGTTTTACCACCAGCTTTATGTCAAACCATCAACTATTTAATCACATATTTCACTTAGGCTTGTGAGTGTATTAGGAAAATATGGAGGGAGGGGGGAGGGGGAGGGGCTTCCCGCTTCAGTTTAGGGGACACCCAAAACATGGCAGAGATACTACCACTGTATTTACTCCACAAAGTAGTTGCTGAAAACTCTGTAGCCCTTTAAACAAGTTAACTACAGAATAATATAGTAGCATTTAACCAGGGTTTAAGTAGTATACATATTATATCATACTAGTATACATATTACATCATACTAGTATACATATTATATCATACTAGTATACATATTATATCATACTAGTATACATATTATATCATACTAGTACACATATTACATCATACTAGTATATACATATTACATCATATTAGTATACATATTATATCATACTAGTATACATATTATATCATACTAGTATACATATTATATCATACTAGCATACATATTATATCATACTAGTATACATATTATATCATACTAGTACACATATTACATCATACTAGTATACATATGGTGTCATACTTTAGTATTGTGACATGTTAAGGCGAAAGCTGGTGTAAACGTCCTTAATGTTATAATCTCTAACATGAAAATTGCATATTTTTCCATTATTTTCTGATAATGGCTGCCTGAGAAATTAAAGGTAAAGGTTTTTGCTGAAAATAAGATTAGTATAACAGTTAGTTTAGGCTTTTACAGCCTAACTTAAAAAGTATAGTCTAGCTAGTTCATCAAAATAGTTGGGACATTTGATTGTCAGTTTTGTTGCTGAGAAACAACATGACAAATATTGTCAGTTGCGTGACAAGAATGGCTATACATGCAGTATACAGTACAATGAGGTCACAAGAGACACAGAATGATCTACTTAAGTGCTAAATGACTAAACTGTTTGACAAGATAAATGTATAAAACAGCAAGTAGGAATTAGTTTTATTATTGAATTATGTAAATTTCACAATAAATGCAGTTTTTGTATAATAATATAAACATAATCACTGTTTTAGCTATTTAGATAAAACAATGAACAAAATGCTCTGAATATTTCTAATAAGGAACTAACTGTCACAAGCTTGTTGTTACTCATGAATATCAAAAGGAACCGGCTTCTACTGCAGCCATCAAATTTATAAAGTCTACACTCTACAGTTTTATACTATGGTCAGAATTGCTCTGAGATATAAATTCGATTTTAGTTTTCACAATCTTCTTTACAATTATAAAACTTGTACAGGTACCTAACTTAATAAGGTCAAAAGATTCTAATCTGCCTTGTTTACTATTTGTATGCCTAAGTTGAGTTCAACTGTGGCCGTGAAAAGATGTAGTCCAAGTTCTTTAATTGTCTTTATAAGATTTGGTTTGAAATGTGGCTATACCAATGCTTTTGTGAGGTCATTATCTGGAACACTGGTGCTTTCAAATTTTTCAAATCCTACATTTGTCTTGCAAATTTTACTTTCAGTCATCACGCACTCGCATGCACGCACACATGCACACACGCACGCACACACGCACGCACACATGCACGCACGCACACATGCACACACGCACACATGCACACACGCACACACACACACACATACCACTTGTATAAGTTTTTTTATACGATACAAGCATCATACACTATAGGTGTTTAATAACAATATGTATACTATGATACATGCTAGTACATATGCTTATATGTCAAGAATAGAAACTCGTGTGTTTATAATAATTCTTATAAAATAAAACTATGTGGAATAAAAGAGTAGGTGAATATGAGTGTCTTGCTCATGGATACTAATGAGTGTATGTTATGTATATAACAGCATGTAGTAAAGCTCTATGATCACAAGGTGGTCACAAGGTGATGATAACATGGTCACAAGGTGGTCACAAGGCTGATTAGTACATTTGCACTCAAACATGCCTTCTCATGCAGATGGAGTGCAGAAAAGAGCCATAAACTTCCCATCAACGGAAAATGTAGATTTCGACACAACTCCCAACCCATGATATTTGCTGAATGATGCAACTTCCTTATCAGGCTCCTCCCCCTTATCTAAACAGTTGTAGATAAAAACCCCCCAGGCTGAGCTTTAATGCACATGTTTGAGAGAGTTGAGATCACTTGAGCTTTGGTAGAGCCGGCGAATTGACAAAATCAAACTGAAGGTATGTAGCACATGTGTTGTTGATGATATGCTGTGAATTATAGTTACGCTGGTAGGTTAGAATCCCTTTCTGTTTCAAAAGATTTATATTTTTGTTGAAATACTTTTCAGCTAGTTTTTTGCAACAACCTGCACGCACATGCAAGTAATATCTGATTATTGATGAAAGAAGGCAAATTATTTTTAAATTAGAACATGATAGAACAATTCTACGTGACAGTTTTCAAAAAATTATTTAAAAATTAACTTTGAAATTTTCTCATATTTTAAATAATGCAAATTATAGCTGCTCTTTTTTATTATGCTAGCTTTTCTTTATTTTTGAACAAATGCTTCTTAGAGTAAACCAATCAAGAGCAATTGCAATCAGGCATTTATTTTATGTTTATTAAGCAATGGGTTTATAGTTATCTGAATAAGAGAAACAGAGATTGTTAAAAAGTAATAAAGTATTGTCGTATCATTCACTTGTATTCCTATCATTGTCAAACATTATTTTGCCATTTTTTAATCACGCAAAACACCTGCTTACAGAATGGTAGCTTAATTGTTCTCACTTTTTATTTCTGAAAGAATGTTCTATGGAAAGTTGTAAATAATTTTGTAAATAATTGCAGATCTGAATTCTTGTTGCTAACGAATTTCTCAACATGAAGCTGAACACAATTATTCTAGCTATACTTGGTAAGTAAACGATTGCCTACACCTTGTAAGTGCACTGTAAATACACTGTAGGTACACTGTAGGTACACTGTAGGTACACTGTAGGTACACTGTAGGTACACTGTAGGTACACTGTAGGTACACTGTAGGTACACTGTAGGTGAAATATAGGAACTGTAGGTATATTGTAGGTACAACATAAATATGCTGTAAGTAAAATTTAAATACACTATGGAGCAGCCGTGGTCTAGGGGTTAGAGCGTTTGCCTAGTAAGCACGAAGGTCATGGGTTCGAGCCTAGACAAAGGCCATTGGTGATGTTAGGAAGAGCATCAGAGTAATGTTAACAACCACTGATCTAATAGACGGTACATGTTGTGACTGTAGTGCTTTACTTTAGAACTCTTATAGAGCTAAACGTTACCGTTCAATATGTCTTTACACTATGTATAAAAATATAAAGGTAAACTCAAACTTTCTCGGCATTTCAGTTATTGTATATTGAAACACATTGAAGATGATAAAAATAGTTTTACAATTCATCAATTATTACTATAATCAAATTATTTACCAGTTTCAATATATAAGATATTTAAAACAATAGCTCTGTATGACTAAACTGTATGCTAAAGATATGTGCTCTGATGAAGTAATACATGTCTATTGTAGGTGTAGTTCTCATAGCAGTGATTGATGGAGCAGCTCCACCTAAAGTCGTAGATGTTCCTCACAAACACAACACTACAGTCGCACCAACCACTAAACCAACCCCCAAACCAACCACTAAACCAAAACCAACCACTAAGCCAACCCCTAAACCAACCACTAAACCAAAACCAACCACTAAACCAACTACCAAACCGACTACCAAACCAACTACCAAACCAACTACCAAACCAACCACTAAACCAACCACTAAACCAACCACTAAGCCAACCACTAAACCAACCACCAAACCAACAACTAAACCAACCACAAAACCAACAACTAAACCTACCACCAAACCAACCACTAAACCAACCACCAAACCAACCACTAAACCAACCACTAAACCAACAACTAAACCAACCACCAAACCAACCACTAAACCAACCACTAAACCAACAACTAAACCTACCACCAAACCAACCACCAAACCAACTACCAAACCAACCACCAAACCAACCACTAAACCAACCACTAAACCAACAACTAAACCTACCACCAAACCAACCACCAAACCAACCACTAAGCCAACTCCTAAGACACCAACCACCAAACCAACCACTAAAACAACTCCTAAAAAACCAACCACTAAACCAACTCCTAAAACAAGCACAACAGACAGTGGTAGCAGTACCATAATGCCACATATTGCAACTATGTTTACATTTGTCATGGTGTTACTTTTGTAAATGCATCAAAGTTTTATTATTTGCTCTGTATTGATACTATTTATCTTCTAACCAGTAATTGATATTGTTAAAAATATTTAGAAACTGATTATGTATATTGAACAATCCTAATCCGTGATTTTTATTTTTATTGAAGCTATTAAGTTTTATTTTACACACAATTTTGCTATTAAATTTCCATGGTAAAACTGTGAAATGCTTCTCAACCTTAGCATGCAGCACTAAGGACAATAAACCAGTATATAAGAAGGAACCGTGTATTATTAGAACAGCCAAGTCTAATGTACTCTCAAACATAGATTCTTGTTTTTGTGGTCTGACAGTAGGCTATACAGCAAAAGGCAGATCAGTAATAAGTTGAGAAGACAATTCCTGGTGAATCTCACTCAAACTATTCAACTCCTCCATAGATAGCTGTACTCATGTCACATTGCAGTGCAATTACTTTGCATGCAGTCATGTGTAATGCCTCATTGCACTCCACACTGACTATGTGCAGTAATACAGCCTGAGTTTAAACTATCTCAAATGCAATGCTACAGAATAACTACAACTGTGTTTGAGTTATCTTCTCTTTTCAGCTTATTTGCACTTTACTGTCAGGCATGAGTTCTCTATACACCATGTTCAGAAATTCAAACTGCTTAGCAATACGAAAGTTTGTAACTCATAGAATTAGAGTTACTAGTGCTATCTGATGATTGCGTTTACACATTTTTTAAATATGCAAGTTTCATCCATGGTGAAGATGTAAGCCATATGGTGCTCTGTTCTGTGCTTACGAGGGAACAACCCCTAAAACAGCTGCTGTACACACTCAATAATATACATACATCCCATTGTGTGTGTGTGCGTGTGTGTGTGTGCGTGTGTGTGTGTGCGTGTGTGTGCGCGCGAGTGTGTGCTAGAGCAGCACAAAGCATCTATTAACTACAAGGCAGATTTTATTGCTAGAGTATTTCCCTATTGACTAGCTTGATACATTCTAGACATGCAAGATGATCAAAAGTGTCTTCATAAAATAAAATTATGAACTTAAAAAAGAAATTTGGGCTGAAAAGTATGTTTTATTCTTGTCAGAATGACACAAATCCAATCTGATACTTTGTAAATAAATAAATTGAAAATTAGCATTAAAAGGATCGAAAGGAAAAATGAAAAACAGCAAATATTTATGCTCAATAATCGAAGTAAATGACTATATAATGCTATGAAATTTTAGATAAATAAATTTAAATCTAGAACATAGAAAATAAATTGACTGGAACAGCTAAAGACTTTCTACTGAGGCTTTCTTTGTTCATGGTGGATAAGACAAATAGTTTAGCCTCTTAATTAGTATTTATTTGACAATGATTGCAATAAAACTACTGTAATTGTAATAGAACACAGTGCAATATAATAGCAGACATGATTTTAGGTAAAAATGGTACAGGTAAAATTGGCACAGGTTAAAATAGCACAAATGGAAAAGTAGGTCAAATTGGCATACATATGTTAAATTTTCCCAAACCCCAAACCATAATAATGAAAATGTGCAATTTTCACCTGCATTGCCATTTGTGCCATTATTACCTGTGCCATTTTACCGGACACCAGAAGAAGTAGCATAATACTACAATGTATCACATTGCAATACAATCTAATATATATATATAACAGACACAATAACTTATCTAAATCGACATTATATAATATTGTAAATTGATATAACATGAAAAAAATTAAATAATAGCTGCTATAACCATTAACCAGAACAGCTAAGCTCTGGTGCCTACAAATTTCCTCATTCTTATAATATATATATATGAAATATTGAATGCAAAAGCAATATAAGATTCTGCGAAAATGCATTAGTACGTGTCAGCCTTACCTACTTTTTCGCAGGTAAAAGATCAATATACATCTGTTTACTGTTTCTATTCACAGAGTAACAAAGGTTGACGGTTAATCTTGATCGATAATTTTCTCTCACTGCGCCAGCCACATCAGCAAGTAATTCAGTTAGTTCTACTCTTGGAGAGAGAGGAGTGGCTGATCCTACATGGGCCAAGCTGTAGGTGGTTTCAGAGGAGCCTGCTGCTGATGCTGGTCTATTTTCTTCGCTCGAAGGTGTTTTTTGACTCACTTCCTTTTCAGTTGGTGTGGGTTTATAGAGTGCACTGGTGGTAAGGTCTGAAAGGTGCTTAGAAAAACACCCAAACATCACCCCAGCTTTAGATCTATGAAAGCAGATAAAATTGATACTGCATTTTAACTCAATATAAAATTAAAAATGGCTGTTTACTATAGAAGATAATTATAGATTTAGACTAGTTATACTTCTGGTCTTCAAACACATTATGTCTTTTGTTTACTATTTTCTAGCTTAATTTTCTTGTTCAACGGGTTATTATAAACAATAGTTTTACTTCAATGGCAGCTTATTTTGATCGCTTTTCTGCAGAGATCAGTTAAAACCACGTCAAGACAAGGCAAGTCACGTTTCAAACAAACATTATTTTAGGTGAAGTCAATTGATAACTTACGTAAATTGGTTTAAATCAACATACTAGTACGTAAGCAAGTCAATATATTAAAACATTACATTCCCTATATTCCCGTGATAGAAATCGGTGGGTAGGTCACGTGTTCAGCACTATAAAAGAAATTGTACCTATAGGCTAGACAAATTTAAAATTCAACTATATTTAATAATTCATATATAACTAAAAGAAGAGATATTGAATTACAGTATTGTTGTGATTTACACAATGTTAATGTGTGGTTCCTAGCTTGTGATTATGATTTACTTATCCACAGTAATAGAGGGTTTGTAGTAGGATTAGAATATATTTATTTACAGTTACACATTAAGAAAAGATATACACAAAACATTTCCACTATTCAATTACATCCTTTCTTGTTACTAGCACACTCTCTAATTACAGCAACATCCTTCTAGTTACGCATCGCTGGGGGTTGTCACCTGACGCATCTCTAATTGGCTAGGGGACACGTGGAGGCACATACCGCGTGCCCCACTACAGTATCATAGCCAGTAACTCGCTTGGATAATATTCAAATTGCTGTTGGCTGCTCAAAAAACTTTTGTAAATTTTATTAAAGCAACATAAAATTATATAATGATCAAAACATAGCCATGAGTATTTAGATAAAGGGCCACCAATACTAAAAACTAAATTGAACAACTTATAACTTCAATTTGCTTAAAACTCGAAAAAAGTCAACTAAATCTTTAAAGTTAATTTAATATCAACAAGCCAAAAAATGTTTGGAACTCTCAATCAGTGTAACTTGGCTGAGGTACACACAGTAACAGGGACAGTGGGAACAGCCTTGGTTCTAGATGAAAACTGTTATATAGCAAAAGAACTCATGTTCTCATGCAAGGATTAACTCACTGCCTAAACCAAAATTTGCCAAAAAACAAAAGAACGCAGGCTTTTCTCGGTTTTTTCCGTTACTGCACCTAGTACACTTGGCCCCAGCTCTGCTATTCTAAAAACCTTTAATGTAGCAATAACAGAAAGAGCGGGGTGTTTATAATCACATATCACTTGTGTTTACACACACCAAAAGCTAAGTTCAATATTTGATTGAGGCGAACGATCACTCACTTGCTGTCTGGCAGAGTGGAGAAACAAATATAACAATCCACTGGAAGATCAAAAGGTGGGAATGACAGATTCGTCCATGCTTGTTTTTTTGTTGAGAAAAGTAGCTGTTTTTTGATTGGTTTATTTGTCCACTCTAGCTCCTGATCCATAGATTCAAAGTTGCCAGGAGTTCTGTTGTACCTAGCAGGAATTTCTCCACGGCAGCTTGATATGAAAATCAGCTGAAAAATTGACGCAAAATTAACATAAATTTAAACATGAAATTGCATGGTTCAAGTTAGGGCACAAAAATTTTATATAATATTATTTGAAAGCTAGCTCCCAGTTTCCAAAACTTAGTTAAAACTCTGCATGCAACACACTTAAAATATAGTGTTTTTTGTTCATGGAAAGATGACTTCAATTCGAAAAAAATAATTTTTCAATAGATTTATAGTAAGCCTATAAGATAATTGCAATATGCTGTCTAATTAAAGCCTTTACAAGTTTATTGACAGCAACCAGCTTTTTTCCTTTGAGGTACATTCCAACAAATTTGGTGAAGACATAAATATATATTATAATTACATAATAATACAAGTGCATAGAAATAATTTCAATAACTATCGCAATATATTAACCAGCTTCAGCATTTTTATGCTTTCCAAATATTACCTTTGGTATGTTTTTCACGTGTCCTAAGTTGAAGTTATCGACTACTTCCTGTACAGAGCAGTTGGTAGCTTTATCGTGTCCATATATCATTCCATCTTTACCATGTGAAAAGATCGCCAAGATAGCCAGCGGTCCATGTCCATCTGATCTGGAGAATTCTGATATGGCATCAAGCATTTCCGGTGCAGAAAGATTGCAATTCACTGAGTTCTACAACATTAATACTTTGTATTTATTAATTCTGCTCTTATAAACTTTCAACCTCAATTAGCAATGTTGTTTTATTGCTTAAAACAGACATAATTCTTACTTCTATGTTACAGCCAAAGTGATGACCAAAGACTTTTTTAGCATCCTGCAAGACTTTACGTCTTCTCTCAGTGATTTCGTCATCACCCTTATCTTTTATGTTGTTGCAGATTATGAGAGCCTTCCCCCTGTTGTCTCCACTTATCAGAATATGATTAGTTTGTGTCAAAGGAATGAGCTGGCATAGCTCACTACTGGCTGATGTAATACTCTTCTCTCTGTCAGTACGTTTTCTCAGTTTCCCTTTAACTAATCCGCTGCTATTATCTGTTGCATTGGAAACGTTTTTGTTCTCTGTGGCTAAATTACCCCCTTCTTTGGCCACTTCACCACCATCTATAACTAGTTTTCTCCTTTCTATAGCTAGTTCATTCTCATCTATAGCTAGTTCGCTCTCCTCCCTCAAGTATTTTCTGTTCAGAGTAGAGTTAATATCTACTTTCTGTACGCCAGGATTTTTGCAGAGTTCAGTGACCAGGTTGTAGACTGAGCTGAATCGTCTTATGTTTGCTAACGGTTTGCTGTAAAATTTCAGCAAAGATTAGAACAGCTTCATATGAAACTCAAAAGTTTCCACAAGTACGGGGAGATAACTTCTTACCGGTTATAATCATTAGTGTCGTACTGTACTGTGACTAGCAAGTAGTCAGGCCCTGGTGGCACTGGGTTTAGGCCCGGTTCCGTAACACAAGTTCGTATGACTGCTATCTGCAAGTTAACAAAACCATAAATTATTTGCAAATTGTTTTTTAAAGGCTGTATAGCATCAGTGAAGAATTGAAAATTATTGGCAACTAAAAAGAGGCTATTTCTAAAGAATGTTCAAATGAAAAATTTAAGAAAAGCATCATTCTGTAGCTAAAGCCATCTGTAGTTTCAGTCAAAGATGTATAGGTTAAACAGTATTATTATTTCCATTAGCATTACAGTCCAACAAAAACAGAATGGGTGAATATACTATTTGAAATTAATGTCCACCTTCTACCTTGGGCTTGCCATTGACAATATGCAGGTCCATTTGGTCCAGAACATCTTGCACTGTTTTCTGCTTTGGGTCACTCAGAAGGTTAACATCTATGAAAAGGGAGAAGTAGTCTTCCTCGTCAGGTAAAAACTAGTAAAAGAACAGCAGTTGGCATATCAGTTTTAGATACACAAATCTTAAAGAGATATTTACATGAACAAGTGTAAATCAATAGATGTAGTAAATTATTAGCAGAAACTATGATTTTCGATGAGCCTTTGGTCACTAAGTTTCTTTTAGAAGTACACAGCAATTTCTTAGCAACAAAATGGAACTAAGCATTGTGTTATCATTGCTTGCTTATTGGTTCTTTTGGAAATTTTTGGAAACAATTTACGATATAAAATAGCAAATTCTGCTAAAATAAATAAGTAAAACTGCTACAGCAATACAGCTACATATAGTAGTTTTTTAAAGCTAATTTTATATTTAAGTTTACTGCTACGTTTTATGGAAATATTATCTTCTCTGTGTGCAACTGTCCCTTTCCTTCAGGACTTCCTTTTGGTTGTTATATGCCAATGTTATAACATGCAGTGTGCCCATAGACTTGGAACTGTAGACGTACAAAGTCATTTCCTGTTTTACAAAGTACTTTAGATTGCGCATGTAAACCATGACGTCAAATATTTTGTGTCTCATACATGAGTGAGTTTTTGCCAAGTGATTTTGCATCTTTATTGCTTTTACTATGATTGATATGCCATTCAATTTGTGCTATGACATTTTTTAAAAAGGGCCGAAATGAAAATCAAGTAAATCACAAGTTATTAGAAAGTAATTTCTGCATTAATGTGATTTTAATGAGTTTGATAGATAATGTGAGTAAACATATTGAACATTAGGATAAACTGAAATGCAGCCTGGTATTTTGATTATTATTTAAAGCAGAAATGGCATGATTCCTCTTTAGCATAAAAATATAGAAAGTAGAGAGTCTAACTACTATAGAAAGATTAACTTACTGAAATTCCCCCTTTGTTCTCAAGCTGATCATCTAATTTCATAGCTTTATGCGCATCGTCTGCACGAGTTATGAGCGAGGGTGTGAGAGCGGGCCCCAGCAACTCATACTCATTCAGAAAAAGTTTGAAGATTTTCAAAAGCCTTCCATCATATGTTGGATTATCTTTAAAGTGGTTTATTTTTTTTTCCACATCATCATAAAAGAACATAAGTTTTCTTAACTTATTCTGTAGCTTATGCTTTGCCAAATCACACAGTACTTTACAGATGTAATATTTTTCATCAAAACTTTTGTTTTGGAGAACAATTTTTCTACAACTTGTCCGCTGTTCGTTTGAAATATCTGCAAGGTTTTGTCTGCTTGACAGAGGAAGGCGCTGCATAATGGCAGCAAACACACCAGTTTCATTTATGGCAGCAATGTAAGATATAGGGGTATTACCGTGTACATCAGGGTGCATCATGTTCTCTATAGCAATACAATCGTCCATAACTTCAAAGAGCTGCTTACAGTAAACAATAGACATAGGAGCAAGATGCAAGATGTTTTGTTTTTTGTTGTTACATTTGGTCAGATGACGCTGCAATTCAGTAGGCTTATAAATATCCCTCATATAGTCAAGAAGATGTTCCAAGGCTTTGTAGCGACCATATTCAGCTAATGACAGTAATGGTGTGTTCCCTTTCTTGTCTTCATGTAACAAAAGGTTTTTTACCACATGAGAACTTATTGAGGTAACTGTAGCCTCAATAACCTCGCCGCTGCCTGCAATGTGTAAAGCTGTTGCACCATTTGTCGTTTGAGCACCAATAATACTACCATCATCACAGTCTAGTTTACACAAATATTTTACCAGGTCAGCTTTTCCAGCAGCTGATGCAATATGCAAAGCAGTTAATTCATAATTGGCGTCTGTAAACATGACAAAATCTCTTTGTTTTGCTTCTGGTACTGAATCTATAAGAAGTTTTGCTATGGCTTCGTTTTTAGCCAAGTGTAAAGCTGTCCATTTATTATCTGTGACTTGAAATAGCAGCTCTCCTTTGTGAAGCCCACATAAGTGTTTTACAACATCAACATTACCTAGTGCAGCTGCAAAATGCAAGGCAGTCGATTTATCCTCCGAATCAGACAATATAAAATCTTTTTCTTTTTCTCCTGAAGCTGACTTGATAAGCAGTTTTGCTACTTCCACACTATCAGCATAACATAGTGGTGTAAGACCGCTGCTATCCTTTAGAAAAACTAGCTCTTTAGTGATTGATGAGAGACTGTTGCAGAAATAACTCAATAAACCCATGTTGTTTTGAAGAGCTGCTATATGCAACACTGTCCACTTGCGTTCGCCAGTACAGAAAGCAAGCTCTCTAAACTTTTCTGGCGTGAAAGATGTTACGAAAATCTCTGCCATTTCCTTGTTCTTAGCAAACCATAATGCAGTAAAACCCTGACTAGCTTTCACTAAAGCTAGTTCTTCATTATAGGGGTAGAGACCACAGAGGTATCTTACCACATCTATTCTGTTAGCTGTAACTGCTGTATGCAATGCTGTGAGATTGTTTTCTCCGACAGCTAGTATAAAATCTCTTTTTTTCTCCTGTGAGACTGAAGACACAAGCAATTCTGCAATTTCTCTATTTTCTGCTATGTGTAAAGCCGTTGCACCGTTTATACCTTTGTTAAATATCAATTCATCGTCATAGTCTGAGCTCAGTTCACAAAGATATTTTACAACATCAACTCTGCCATAACTAACAGCCGCCTGCAGTGCTGTGTACCCATTCTTTGAAACAGATAATATCAAATCTATCTGCCGTTCTGAAGTAACCGACTTGACAAGATGTTCGGCTACTTCTCTATTGTATGCATGATGCAAAGCTGTTGTACCTTCAAAATCCTTCATTAATGTCAGCTCATCGGTAACTACTAGTGCATCAATGAGATATGTTACAACATCAGTTCTTTCACGCATAGTAGCTACATGTAAGACTGTTCCTTGATCCTTATTCAAAGAAAAGAGCAATTCATTTCTTTTTTCTGGACTCAATGCCTCTACAAGGATGCTAGCAACATGACGATTTTTAGCATAATGCAACGCGGTTGTCCCATCAGAAGCTCTTTTTAGTATTAGATCATCAGCAGTTGAGGGCAAATTGCAAAGATACTCCACCACATCAAATTTGTTAGTAGTCACAGCCAAATGTAGAGCTGTACACTCATTGTCATCAACCGATAAAATAAAGCTGTTTCGGCTTTCTTCTGCAACTGACTCTACGAGTAATTTTGCTATTTTCTTGTTACCTGCGTTATGTAGAGCTGTTGTGCCGTACATATTTTTGTAGAAAATTAGTTTGTTGCAGCCTAAACTGCAAAGGTACTCCACTACATCGGTTCTACCACCAATAACAGCTATGTGTAAAGCTGTCGATTGATATTTATCCACAGAAAGTAACAAATTTTCTTTATTTTCAAACGAGGCTGACTCTACAAGCATTTTTGCAACTGATTGATTTTCAGCTAAGTGCAGGGCCGTTCTACCATCAGTGGCTTTCTTTGTTAGCAATTTATTTACAGTAGAGCTCCAGCTGCACAAATAAGCTACCACATTTGCTTGATTAAACTTGACTGCCATGTGTAGAGCTGTATACAAATTATTATCTGCAGATAATATGAAGAGCTTTTGTTTTGCTGGTGAAACTGAGCCAACCAGGAGCTCTGAAATCTTCTCATTTGTTGCATAATGTAAAGCAGTTCTGCCAGCACTATCTTTTTTTGTTATCAATTCATCAGCAAATGAAAAAGACTTACAAAGATATTCTACCACATCGACTAGGTTTGAGAGAACAGCAGCGTGTAAGACTGTCCGCTGATCTTCATCGACATTCAACAAAAGTTCTTTTTGGTTTTCTGGAGCTACTGCATCAACCAAAAGCTTTGTTACTACTTCACTTCTAGCCAAATCTAGAGCTGTAAACCCGTTATTATTTTTCATCAAAATCAATTCATCGTCAGATTGAAATAACTCACAGAGATACTGGACCACCTCAACTTGATTTAGTGAAGCAGCAACATGCAAGACTGTTTGCTGATTTTCATCGACATCCAACACAAATTTTTTTCTATTTTCTGGTGTCACTGAATCAACCAGAAGCTTTGCTATAACTTTGCTTCTAGCAAAATATAGTGCTGTTAGACCTTTATTATTTTTCATCAAAATCAATTCATCACCAGAAGGATACAACTCACAGAGGTACCGGACCACCTCAACTCTTCCAAAGGTTACAGCCCAGTGAAGTGCTGTACACAGACTTTCATCAACTGCCAACACGAAATCTCTTCTTTGATTTGGCTCAAGGAATTCTATGAGCTGTTTTGCTTCTTCTGCAGTTGCAGCAGCATGCAGAGGCTTCATATCCATGGTCAGCAAGCAATATGTCGTCCTCAAAACTGTAGTTGAGTGAAACTCTCTCCTAGAAAATCTCAAATTAAGGATGCATGGCAAATAGCTTCCATATATTGGTGACACAAACTAAGTAATAAGCAGCTAAACTGGTAAACAAACACTAATACTTTAAGCAGTCTCCCTACTATATTGTTTACACTGGGCTAATGGTACCTACCTACTTAAAATCATGTGACAGTGATAAGCAAGTGTACAGGGAAGCATTCTTGATTGTTGAATTTCTTATCTTAATCTTAACTGTACACTGGGATCCAGTTTAGTAGATCAAGTATGGCAATAAATGCAATAAAACTTGGAATAAAAAATGAATATAGACTGGGCGACCACAAAAATTAAACAGATGTTGACCGCCCTATGTCCTGACCAGAAGCAAATAGTTTTGAGGATTGAGTTATTCAAATAGAGACTCGTAATTCCTCTTGTAACTGGGGTTATTGAATAACATACCAGCTGAGAATAGCTGCATGCAGGTATACAGCAAATATAAGCTGCTTAAACATTATAATCTCCCTGATAAAGTAATTTTGGTTGCCTCTTTTTAGTGTGGCAGCCACATAATAATTATATAGTTAGGAAATCAGTAAATAAGCAAATTTAATCATTATAGCAAATTAAACAAGACTACATAATATTGTTTAATTTGATATTTTTGTTAAATATGTGCTATGAAGTTGAATTTTTTTTATTATTTTAGTGCTTTGAAAAAAGAAAAAATAATATTTAGAATTTTTATATAAAACTACAATTTCACCAAACTGTGTGCAAATGCTAATTGATAGCTAGAGCCACAATAATGTAGATACTATTGTTTGGGCTGTGCAAAGTTATATACAGTCATTTAATATTTTATAAATATACTGTGTTTATAAATACTGTGTTTATTAGACACACCATAAAATACTATAAACTGTAAGTCCCCCCTCCCCAGCTGTTGACATATAAGTTATTAAGCAGATTAATACTTTCTCAAAGTACTGTATAATCACAAACAAATAATGATTTCTAAACCCAAATAGTTTAGAGGCTGTATTTGTCATTGAGTGGGTTTTAAACAAGGAATGAACTAAGCTTTTGCTATTGTTATGTAACTGCTTTGTTAATGCAAACTAAGTTTAAATATAAGTTTACTGTAAGCCATTTTCAGTTTTATGAAACTTCTTGAAGGTTAAAGTTGTACAGAATTAGGTGTCAACATGAGTGAGTATTATAATGTATAGTAACTACTTACTTCAAACTATCTTGTAGATAACTTGTTCATATCATACAGAATGACTTAGCAATAACTGTAAATAGAGAAAAGTGGCAGAAGAAATAAAATTTGAATATTAATTTTAATTTGCTTTTATTTTTAGATAACATACTTACTTTTTTTGTTATTTGCTGCGCTCTTTTGGTTTTAATGCCTCAACAACTGAAGTCAGCAAGTCTTGGGAGTATGGATAAGAATGAGAAGATTGGAACAAATGAGAAACTGCTTAAAATCAAGACAATTGAGATAAATGAGAAAATAGATAAAGTTGGAAGTATTGAGAAAAGTGAAAAGATGGAGAAAGATGATGAAGGCATTGGAAGTCTTGAGAAAAGTGAAAAGATGGAGAAAGATGATGAAGGCATTGGAAGTATTGAGAAAAGTGAAACGATGAAGAAAGGTGATAAAGGCATTGGAAGTCTTGAGAAAAGTGAAAAGATGCAAAAAAGTGATGAAGGCATTGGAAGTACTGAGAAAAATGAAAAGATTGAGAAAAGCAATGAAAGTATTGACAAAATGGAGGTAGTGGAGGAAATTGAAGACATTTATCAAATTAGTGAGTCTGAGAAAAGTGAAAAAATTGAGAAAAGCAATGAAAGTATTGACAAAATAGAGGTAGTGGAGGAAATTGAAGACATTTATCAAATTAGTGAGTCTGAGAAAAGTGAAAAAATTGAGAAAAGCAATGAAAGTATTGACAAAATAGAGGTAGTGGAGGAAATTGAAGACATTTATCAAATTAGTGAGTCTGAGAAAAGTGAAAAGATGGAGAAAAGCAATGAAAGTATTGACAAAATGGAAATAATGGAGGAAATTGAAGACATTTATCAAAGTATTGAGTCTGAGAAAAGCGATAAAAGGTAAAAAGAATTAATTAGTCATTGCGCCATATTCTCCTAAATATCTCTATTGTCTATAATAATACTTTGTAGAATGACCTAGTCTATAGGCCTATCATCATATCTAATTATACGCACTTATAATTTAAAACTATATCTGTTATTACACATTTTATGAACTTTTGTTCTTGTAGGAATACAACTTATGAGAGTAGTGTTATTCCATTTTGTTCCACTCCCTCACACCATGAGCAGCTTGGTTTGGCTAATGCTATGTTGACGCAAATGAAGCAAGTTTTTGTAAGTATAACCCTTTTATTGCTACTATAGCAAAACTTACCTCTACTACTAATAAAACTTATCTGTACTATAGCAAAACTTACCTCTACTACTAATAAAACTTACCTGTACTATAGCAAAACTTACCTCTACTACTAGTAAAACTTACCTCTACTACTAGTAAAACTTACCTCTACTACTAGTAAAACTTACCTCTACTACTAGTAATTAAACTTGTCTCTATACACTACTAGTAGAACTTATCCTGAAATTTTTGCTATCATACTTGAAATACCAACGAATTACTTATTAAATCCACCATTAACTTTTATTATTCCATTTGCTTGTAATTTCAGGAGAAAAGAAATTTATGTGTCACGGATATTAAAACTTACAAGCCAGTCCCTTATGATGAGCCTTTGAACTGCTTTTTTGTCAATGTAAGTGATATGTGGCTATAAATTGTTACACCACATGTCAATAAACTCATTCAAGTTTATAGTCACTATTCGTGTGAGAACTCCTGATAGAAAAGGCTTTTTAAAAGTGTGCTTTGAGCTTATTCACATGTTATTATTTTATAATATTGGATTAAATATTTGGTAATATTTATGCTCAGTAGATATAAATATTAAAAAATATTACTCTGATTTTCAACAAAGGTAGCAGATCAGCAAGTGAAATGACACAAGATATACCTATATGTTGTTTATAGAGTACAAATTTGAAAATGAACGTAATTCAAATAACTGGTTTTAGGAGCATTAATTCCTTTTTAGGTTAAACTAACAGCTCGCTAGTTGCTATTAGAATCATTTAAATAGTCAAAAAGTTTAGCTGTGAGATAACTACTTATTTCTTATCTATTGTGTTTTCTAAGAACAAAATAATTATTTAGAGTAATATGAGAACCATGGCGAGACGTTTCAACATGTACCGCTGCAACTTGCAACTCCACCTTTCTGAGATGGATTCACTTGATGGATATCTGCGGAACATCACCAACATGATCGAGAGTGGGAGTGCCCAAGACTGCCATCTCAGACCCTTTGTAAGTTAATAGCAAATACTTTCGTTAGTAAAAAAATGAAATCTAAAGAAAATGCTTTTGAAACCTAAAGTGTTTTAGAAAATTGTGCTAAATTGTACCATACAACAATGTGTAATTTAGACAAGCATTATTCAAAGTGTGTCTTGTTTTACAGAGTTATCCAGTTTCCCCATCCTACATCTATGACAGCTACATAGCCCGTCTGTATGAGGAAATACAATGCCTTCACAAAATATGCGGGCATGACACACCCCCCACTTACCAGTTGTATGAATGCATCTAAAGAATCCTAGTGAATATATTCACATAACATTTTCAGTAAATAAATTTTTAATCTTTTGATATTTTGATGTTTCTGAGAGTGTCTTATTGGTGTAATTTTATTACAAATGATTGTGGAAAATGTGTTTAAACAGCAAAACTCATACATTTTGTTATGGTTTCAATTTGTTTACGTTATGCATTGTGAATACAATAAATATAATTTCTTGTGCTGTGAGATTGGAGCAGTATTTTTGTTACAATTATTAAAGCATTTTGAGCTGTTGGAAAACTTTAGAATACAAGAAGCTGCTTGATGGTGAATAGAAATTTCTGATAAACATGCATTGACAACATAAAATAGGCATTTCAATATCATAGAAAATAAGTATTTGAAAATTTAATGCTTTGGCATAATTTAAATAAATTTGGTCAGAAAAAAAGTCCTAATCATTATAAAATATAAAACAATATCATGAAAAGTCATTTAGGAGCAGTAGTGGAGAAATTTGGATAGCCTAAGACCTAAGTTGTTAAAATGTGTTTATAATTCTTGGTTGAAATTCTTGTGAGAACATAACTTCTTATGGTACATTTCTAACCTAGAACACAGGCTTTTCTCCATTACTGCACATACCTCAGAAGCCTGACCTTAACCCCTCATTAGTAAGTGTAAGATTCCTAATGCACTAAATTTCTCATATTATAATATGTACTTGAATAATTCCACTATATTTGCAAAGATGACTCATACAATCCTTATATTATCATAACACAGTGCTTATAGTTTTGAGTTCAAATCTCACTTGAAATCCTAAATATTTGGGTCAAGGGTAAAGCAGCTCTAACTGGTACAAACTGGTAAGCTTTTGTAAATAAACCTAATTACAGAGACATGCACTTGTACGCCCTCACAGTTTATACTAACTAATTCAAGTTAATGCATTCCATAGTGATGTAATATTCTCCAAGACATGCAAACGGTCTTTGTTTCATACTGGTGTAGTGAAGGCTTAAGATATTTGGTTATTCAATGTAATAGTAACAGCAGAAGCTTATATATTGTATTATGTTGAATAGAATTGTAATTTAGACTGAATTATAGATGTTTATGAGGGGATTAACCTATCATATAAGTCCTAAAAGCTGCTACTTGAAGATATTAAAATGATTTAAATGTTTCACAGATATTAGCTATATTATTTTCAATAGCTGAAAATTCAATGATCTGGGTTAGCTTACAAATAATGTGGAATAAGCTGTTAGGAATACCATTGGGAACGCTAGTCAAATGGAGTACCATTTACTATAGCCTAGCTTAGACATTTATTTTACTATTATGAAGGATTTTTATCAAAAGAAGATTTATTCTAAATGAAAAAGAAGCTGTAGAGTGGAACCAAGTTTTAATAATAATTGAATAATTTTTGCCAATACAAAGTAAATAGCTGTGTAAAAGTGTTGGATACATTACAAGTATTATGAAGTACATGACTTAATTTCTTCTTACCACAATGAATGCTGGAATTGAAGCAAACCAAAGAGGCAATAACATACAGTAATGGATGAAGGTGGATGTGTTTAATATAACTGAAATTAGATGAGCTTAAAGAGTAAAACTCATGTATTTTCTCATGGTTTCAGTCTGCTACAGAAAGATAACCATTTTGAAGCTACTTTTTGAGATGCAATGAAAAATATCTGCTATGCAATATTATGTTTTATGAGAATTCCTTGAGGAAACGTTTTAAGCACAAAATATAATTTGATTATGGACTCTGCAATATGTAACTTTAGTGCAGTAACTGGTGTCATTGGGTTAATAGAGGGCTAGATTAATGGGGGGGGGGGGAAACAAATATAAAAATATTTTATCAATAAAGTCTATTAACATGTGTTTCCATTGAATGCTGAAATCTCAAGTTTCACTCTTTCTGCAATTATTTTAATAAACAAAAGCACATGTCATTATAACAGGCTTCATGCTAGTCTGTGTGTAGTGATAAACAAAGGTACATAATATTATGACGTCATTGAACAAGAGCATGGCGTATAACTCATATACATACAAAGTATTAATATACCAAATTGTAATAAGGAAACATACTATCTAAGAGCTCTAATCTATCTTGAGAATTATAGTTAAGTAGACACTTTTAAAATTGAAATATAAAATATATTGCATAATAATATAAAGTATAAATATAAAGTATTAACAGCTACAAAGCATATCCTTGTATGTCTGCAGAGTGGGTTGGCCCTGTAATGAAGCTACAGCTTTAATACAATCAGCTAAGGTCTATTTGTACAAAAACAAATTCTTACAGACTTTATTGGTATTATTTCTAAAAAAAAATCATAGAAAAATCAGGCAGAAAAAAAAATATATATATAGAAAACATGTCCAATTTTCCAAATTTAGGTAAATATACATGTTTACAAAAAACTAACCTGTGAAAACACTGCATCGAAAAGTTGTATAAAATTGGAAGTCAAAGTGAAACACAGTTGAAACTGCCCCCATAAGATATTAAATAATCATTGGGCAAAGTAGAGATGGTGACTAGAAAAATTGACCAGAAAGAGAAAATTTCTAATAAATATATCTACATTATCTGAACACACAATAAATAAAGCAATTAGAAAAAGCGAAGTTTAAAGGTGATTTACATCTGTTTTACATACACAGGATGAGGGAATCATATCACATAGAACTACTTGTTTAGAATGTCTCTGAGACAATGCCAGGAGTTGTGCCACTTATTGGGCTGCTCAGATATAAGATTCCATTGCATTTTCTCTGAAGCCACTGTTGAAGAACTTGAGAGATATACACCACCTGTAAAATATCATATTACCATATGGGTAGAGTGAAAAATTGAGCTTGACACCTAATCCAACGACAAAAAGGCAAACTAATAACTTAATGTTTGTTCAAAATATTTTATCTTAGAAGTATTAAAGTTTTTAAAATATTTTTAATGAGATTTATGATTATCTTTGGGGCAAGCACTTGTATTTCTAATAGCAGCTAATTAAAAGTGTGTATTTATATATGCACATGTGCAATAACCAGTGAACCCACCGAGGAAAGCATTCCGGGTCATGTTGTGGTCCCAGACTGATATTTCCAGAGACATGCTGAGTAAAGTGTCTAGAGGTACTTTATAGACAAACTCTTCGTGAAATTCAGGATTCAATGTGTTTTTCTTAACAAGCGTTTTCTTTTTGCTAGACTTGGAACTGTCTGGTAACAGATATCTGAAAAGTAAATAAAAAGATGGTTGATAATCAAAACATCTGAAACTGTTGAAAGTCTTTCTCAATGATGTAAGTTTGGAACAGATTTTCCTTACTAGCAATTTTTCTGAACAGTATACAAGTTATCTATGCATGAAACTACCTGATGAAGGAAAAAAGTCAATTAGTACAAAAGCAACTCTTAGCAACTCTAAATTTCTATCTCAGGCTTTAAGATATTTGATAAGATTTAGGAGCATTTGAAGTTTAAAATTGTGTCATGAGAGGTGAAAATCATACAAATGAAAATAAATAATTGCACAGCTTAAAGAAACATTTTTGAAATGAGATTTTGGAAAAGACATCTGCTTACAATTTGACTGTTAAATTTGTGTTTGTTCTCAATTCTATTAACAGGATAAAGTTCAGTAAAAAGCAATGAACTCTAACACAACAGTTATGTAACCAATGAGCTCTAACACATCAGTTATGTAACCAATGAGCTCTAACACATCAGTTATGTAACCAATGAGCTCTAACACAGTAGTTATCTAACCAATGAGCTCTAACACAGTAGTTATATAACCAATGAGCTCTAACACAGCAGTTATGTAACCAATGAGCTCTAACACAGCAGTTATTTAACCAATGAGCTCTAACACAGTAGTTATGTAACCAATGAGCTCTAATACAGTAGTTATCTAACCAATGAGCTCTAACACAGTAGTTATGTAACCAATGAGCTCTAATACAGTAGTTATCTAACCAATGAGCTCTAACACAGTAGTTATATAACCAATGAGACGTACAGTTTAACATAAGGGTCAGCAACTCTGCCTATGCCAGGTATATGAAGGGCAGCACATCGTACCACCTTTATATACAGCAGAGTGGACGCCGAGTCATACTGAATAGAAAGCTGAATCTTCCCATTGTCCTCTCCAGCCACTTCGTCTGTTGTCAGCTGTAAATTATAACCAGAAAGGTTAGAAGTCATCACTATAATATAAACATATATTACTATTACTACAACATATATTTATATAAGTGATGGTGAAGTACACACAGTAGCACTCTGCTCCATGTAGACATGAAAGTGCGTCAGTTCATACGACTGGAGTTGTCTCAACTCCATTCTATATCCTGCTATGACATCATCAGAACCCAACATCCTCTCCGAGAGAACTGTGAATCTGCAGGGAAAATAACCAGTAACTAAAATTAGCATGTAAAATTATGATACATTCTTGCATTATTTTAGGGCGCATCACCTATAAAACCCAAACTAATAGATATATCCCAGCTATAAAACTCACTACTCAGACTATTAGATATATCCCACAAAACAACACGTATTGGTCATTGTATTGGTATGCCACCCAGAAGTATTGGCAGGCAGCCAATCATTAAAGCTTTCAAGCTTCAAAAGCTTTCACCAAAGCTACTATTAGCTGGCAGAGCTAGTTCATTCACTGTACTGCATGAGTCAGTGTATCATGATCAAACCGCCATATTTACACTCTTTGTATGAATAAACTATCGGTTTCGGCATTGTGATGGCTAAGATTTTTATCCACGCATCAATATTGTAAGTTTATTAGAATTATAATAGTTCATGTCAATTTTTTTGGTTCTGTAATATTCATAGTGTTCCTCTGAATTTTGATTTATATTGTGACTACTTATTTATACAATTTCTAATGTTTCCCATTTTATAGGGTACGATTTGACAGTTAATAAACTCGAAAACCTGTTGCCAAGTTGGCTAGTAGTTAAAGCATATCTTGCAACCAGACACAAACACAAACCGATACAGTACCAATATTGATGAGGCTGACATGGACCGACAGGACATAGTTAATCTCAAGAAGCAACGTACTACTCTGAGGTCTAAGGTAACAATGCTAACTAATCTCATAGAATCAGCAATCTCTAGTAGCAACTCTACACAAGTGGAATGCCTGCGATCTCAGCTTGAATCTACATATCAAGAGTTTCTAACTATCCATTATGACTTTTTGGAATACGTTTCATCAGATGAGTCTATGGAAGACATTGCTTATGTTAATAAGATGAGTCCAGTAGAGTACTATCAAGCTGTAAAGGCTAGTTATGACAAAGCTATTTCTGACTGTAATACTTGGCATAGCAAATTCTATAAAATCAAGCACAGCCTTATTTTAGCAATTAAGAAAGCCAATGGATTAGTTGCTGATTGTACTGACAATACTCTTATCACTGAACATCATAAGAAATGTGTAGCTCTTTCAGAAAGTTTGGCAGATACCATAGGTTTTTCTGATTTATTATTAAAACTAGATGAAGTTATTTTATCTTTAGATTATTGTATGTCTAAGTTTACTCTTATGTCAAGGGCTCAGTCACAGAGCATGAATTTCGAACACCGTGAATCTGATTCGTTCGTGGTCCGGTCCGGTCTCGCGGAGAGCGGTGTGGGTGGGGGGTCACCTTCAGACGGCGCGAGTCATGCACCGACTATGGTCGCGTCGAGTCGGTTGTTTCCTCCTAGATCACAGCCTAGCACACATGAGGCTACTCTTGCACCAAATCCAGGTATCACAGCAAGTGGTAGTGATAGACAGGTACTACGGGAAGATCACACATCCGGTGAAGCTTTGGCATCAAATCCAGGTGTCATAGCAAGTACCAATGTCAGAGATGTTCGTTCTTCTACATTCTCAGTACGTGATCTACATGGTAGTCCTGATCGTGCAGCTCATTCTGAATCTTTCATTCGCGGCGCAACTTCCTCGGTTGTCGATGCATATGATAGCTACCCTAATGGAACTAGTCAAATAAGTTATGACTCTAGACTTACAGGTGGAAATAACTTCAATTCATCTATACATAAAACTCATTCACAACCCAAGCCATTTAACGGCACCAGATACCATTGGCTGGAATTTAGGTCAGTATGGCTAAGATATGCCACTATGTTTTACGATGATGTCGATAGGGCTTGCGAATTAAAAAAATTTCTCACAGGCGAAGCTCTGGAGATGGTTCAGCCAATCTTCGCAACTCAGCCTCAAGCTTACGAGAGAATGATGTGTAGATTAGAAGAGGTCTACAATGATCCTAGCATGAGTGTGCAAGCAGTCTTCAACAATCTACAAGAACTAAAGCCAGTAAGGGAAGGAAATGCACGAGAACTCGTCAAAATGGCCAATGCAGTGGAAAGTTCGTACAGCCAACTCGGTGAAGTGGGACTTTTGCAAACTGTTACGCTGCCACAAGTCGATACTCTTGCAAACCTATTACCTACAAGCATTAGACGGGACTGGGATAGACACTTTCACATACTTACTCACGAGGAGAGAATCAAGCCATTCCCACACCTCATGAGGTTTCTAGAGCAGGAACGGCAGATAGCCCTCAGACGTATAGAAACTGTAAACCCGCAGTCCTCCAGTATGCATAAACAGAAGGTGAAAGGGTTCCACACTGAAAGTAGTGGCCCAAAGTCTAGTAGTAACAGGCCTACTAATAATAGCAAAATCATTGATAGTAAGAATTACTGTTTTATTCATCGCAGTGAGCGTCATTGTCTTGTTGAGTGCAGAAATTTCTTGGCGTTGTCTGTAGATGAAAGATACAAGTTAATAAAAACTAATTCTCTATGTGTTAGGTGCTTGAGCACTCATGAGCCTAAATGCTGTCCAAATTTCCGAACCCCTTGTCCAGTCTGTGATAAAACAACCCACCATGTATTATTGTGTATCAAATCAGCTGAAACTAATACACATACCAATTGTAATACCAACAAGAATAAAGTAAAAGCTGATCAAATTAAGCACAAGAGTAACGAGAATTCTGAAGCGTCTGCTGTTAGCACCACGGTACGTGTGTCTCCCAATCATGGAGCGCACAATCATCCAGGAAATGCTACAGTATTTGCCATTCAGCAGGCCCAAGTAGTGGGTACATCTCATACAGCTATTATATTCTTTGACGGCGGATCCAATGCTTCATTCATATCGGAGAGAGCGGCTAAAGCGTGGGGTGCGCGACAAATAGATAAGGTGAATTTGGAAATGAACACACTTGGTGAACATGAAGTTAGCGAAACTTCTACTATTTATGAAGTAAAGTTACAAACTCCAAAGGGAAGGACCTTTGCGATTTTAGCTTACAGCCTTCGGAAACTCACAGGGGCTATCAACAGGCCACTTGATGCAAACATCCTCGGATCTCTCTTCCCAAAAATAGACACTAGCAAGCTATTGAAGAAGACGGGACCTATCGACCTGCTAATTGGTAACGATCTTCTTGGATTGCATCCAAAACACCAAGTTGATCAAGCAGGACCGCACCTCTATGTGTATTCCGGACCCTTTGGACTGTGTGTTCAGGGATCACACCCGGCCCTTAGCAACTTTTCTACACTTCCATCCTCATCTTTCCATGTACAGGCTACCATGATGCACGAGAAGTTAGAGGAAGTCGAATTTTCTCAAAGAATTCACAATGACACGCTTAACAGTTGCGATTTGGACTTGTCTACAGTTTCTTCGCCAGCCTACAGTGTCAATAGTCCCGACGCATCTCCCAGTCAGTTTACAAAGTCATTTTCAAGACCTCAGACTATTATAGATTGTGGTGAATCACATACTATAGCCACTGAATGTTGTACGATTGAGTTAGCCGATGACTCCGACCCGCTACAGAGCCCGGGAGACCCAGTCACTGAGTCTGCAGAACAAATCGGTTCTGGACAGTTGAACAAATCTTTAGAAATCAATGACTCTACGACCATGTCTATAGAGATTAAAAGAAAGTATGAATTTACTAGCAGTACCTCTATCACACAATCCACGCCTGTCTTGGACAATGAGAGGGCAGGATCTAAAGTGGCCGCTAAAGGGGTAAACAAAGCTACTGCTAAATGTCGTATAGCACCCATGAAACAACAACTCAAGATTCCTCAACTAGAACTCAATGCGGCCGTATTGTCTAAGAGAGGCAGGCGAGTTATCGAGACTGAAATGCGCCATGAGTTTGAGAAAGTTTATCAGCTTATAGATTCTGAAACAGTGCTCAAGATGCTCCAAAAGAAGTCAACAAGGTTTCATGTTTACGAGGGTGTACGTGTTGGAGAAATTCAGGGAGCAACCAATGGAGATATGAGCGGCTGGCACTGGGTAAGTGGCAAGGAAAACACAGCAGATTGGCTTACAAGAGGGAAGCCTGTCAATGACATTGGACCTGCGAGTGAATGGTGGAGAGGCCCAAATTTTCTCTATCTGCCTGAGGATCAATGGGATATAAAATCGCCATCTGACTCGAATGAGCTTGTCTTTGGAGAGAAGAAATTAGTTTACACCGTCACTGCATCAACAGAAGTCCAATCATTTATTAAATATGAAAATTTCAGCAGCCTTAAGAGTCTAACATGGACAATAGCTCGAGTTCGCAACGTCTTCAAGTACAAAAGTTTTAAGGGAATCCAACCTGATCTCGTCACCGTGACAGATCTACGGCAGACCAAACTCTACTTACTGAAGCAGGTACAACGCACTATAGATTCTGAGTTGAACAAGATTAAAGGGAAATACACAAGACTTCACCCCATTAAGACAGAGAGTGGAGTATGGATAGTAGGCAGTAGACTCCTAAGGCATAACCCCATGACAGCGATTAAAACGCACACGCAATCAATCCTTCCCACCACTCACTACTTTACCTACTTGGCAATGCGGCAGGCACATACAGACAGCTATCACCGTGGCCGAGATGCAACACTCGCAAGATTCCGAGAAGAGTTTTGGACTATGCAGGGATCTAAAGTTGCTAGGGGCATTGTAACATCATGCCAAATGTGTCGACTCAAACAACCTCGCTTTACTGATCAACTGATGGGAAGTCTACCTACAGAACGACTAACGATCGGACCGCCATTCAACAATGTAATGATAGATCTTTTTGGTCCGTATATTGTGAGAGGAGAAAAACAGATTTACGGCAGACCAAACTATAAGGTAGCAGGAAAACTGAGGGACTATGTAGGCTGTAAAGACACTATCATAACCCGCAGCGTGCATAAGTTGGCTTTATTAACTGAGGTGAACCCATAAATGACTGATCTACCGTCTTGGCCGCGTGTACGCTCGTGTCGCTGGAGGGGGTCCGCATTCATCCGTTTTCCGGGGGACGGGCTGGTGCGCGGAGGGATCAGCGGATTGGTGCAAGAATTTCATGGTCTGTGACTGATCCTATTTTGTTTTGTTTGTTTTGTCTGTTTTGATTTACATAATTTATCAATATTTGTCAGAATAGTATCTGCCAAACAATTCGACCCCACCGATGTATTGGTATGCCACCCAGAAGTATTGGCAGGCAGCCAATCATTAAAGCTTTCAAGCTTCAAAAGCTTTCACCAAAGCTACTATTAGCTGGCAGAGCTAGTTCATTCACTGTACTGCATGAGTCAGTGTATCATGATCAAACCGCCATATTTACACTCTTTGTATGAATAAACTATCGGTTTCGGCATTGTGATGGCTAAGATTTTTATCCACGCATCAATATTGTAAGTTTATTAGAATTATAATAGTTCATGTCAATTTTTTTGGTTCTGTAATATTCATAGTGTTCCTCTGAATTTTGATTTATATTGTGACTACTTATTTATACAATTTCTAATGTTTCCCATTTTATAGGGTACGATTTGACAGTTAATAAACTCGAAAACCTGTTGCCAAGTTGGCTAGTAGTTAAAGCATATCTTGCAACCAGACACAAACACAAACCGATACAGTCATTACGGTGTCAATGTATAGACTACACGCCCAGGTTAGTTAGATTTGTCATAGAGTACCTCATCACTTACACTAGAGATTTGAAGAGAAGTTCATCCACAGGAAGTGCGAAATACGAAATCTTTTGCTTCCATTTTGGTGTGAATGTGTTAGTTTCTGCGTGCGTTCTCTGTGTGCGTGACTGTAAGATAATCCAACGAGTTTCAAACAACACAAACCCTCATAAACAAAGTTTTGAATTTTTTCAAAAATTTGTAAAAAGTTGATAGTTTATATCATATGAACACTGTTCGTATAGAATTTGTGAGTTGAAATATCCAGAATTTGATAAAGTGCATGGGGTACTCATAAGGTACATGAGTCACTTACATTGCCAATACTTGGTGCAAGGTTGACGGATACGTAAGGGTTGCACGCAGATCCAATGTCAGGTAAATGCTACAAAATAGGAAGCAAACTACCTACAGTATGTGTGAAACCTTATCTGGTAGACCTGGGGCTCTGTTGCACAAATACTAGTTGGTCACAAATATGAATTTCCTTAGCAATGACCAAAAATAAAGTGTATGACACTCAATGTACCTGTTACACAAGATCCTTGTAAGATTATCTCATAAGTAGGCTTGCATTGCTAAGACGCAAGTTTCTGCTAGCAGTAAATACACAATGTTTGTTTTATTTCATTAACATTGTATTTAGAAAAGCATTACACATACAGAGATGACAACAAAGCTCAATGCACTATAGCCTAGCTAGTTATACACAGGCCACACAAGTTGACAGCAACTTTGTCTAGAAACATACAAACCAAAACGCCTATTCCAATGTCTAGTGTGTTCCAGAGAAAAGCAGGTAAAACAAATGAAAAAGAGAAAAAATGAGATGTTGTAGTCAAAACCATAGCATGAGACAAGGCAGAGGCATATAAGTAGTGAATAGTGTATTAACTTTGCATCAAATGTTTAACAGTCAGTTAAATGATTACAATTCATAAGCTCTTCAAATAAAGGATCGACCAGACAAAAAAGTTCTGTCTTGTATCAGAAAATAATAATAAAAACAAACTAGCAGTTGCATTCTGGGAAATCTAGAGAATGGCTAATTTGTTGTATTAAACTATGACTAGAGTGTAATATAACTCTACCTGAGCTCCTAGTACTTCAATCTCCAGCAACTCTTCAAGCTCTTGATAGAACAAAGTGAATATGAGGCTGCCGTAGGGAGCTGCAATATACATGAATAATAAGAGGCCTTCGTAGGGAGCTACAATACATATATGAACAACATGAGGCAGCTACAAGGAGCTACAGTGTGTGTGTTCGTGTGTGTGCGTGTGTTCGTGTGTGTGTATGTGTGAGTGTGTGCTGTGAGTGCATGTTGCGTGTTTGTGCATGTTGCGTGTTTGTGCGTGCGTGTTTGTGTGTGCGTGTTTGTGTGTGAGTGTGTGCTGTGAGTGCATGTTGTGTGTGTGTGTGTGTGTGTGCGTGGGGTAATATGAGACTTTCCTTGAATATAATTCATGATTTACCGTATAACACATTATAACATCTATTGCAGAGCATATAGCACACGATTAACAAGTGAATATGAAACTTGAACTACTTTCTCTGACACTCAACTTACAATCCGTATCCACTTCCTCGTAATACTCTATGTCTTTGAGATCAGCGTTTGGAATGGAAATACATCTGGGAATTCCCTCATTAAATGGATTGCTTCTCACCGTCATCTCAAAACCATCACTCTTCTGAGACACCGTGTCGGGGTGAAAGGACACAACTCCTCGGCGTTTATTTAGTGCAGGACTACTGTGGCCTGATGGTAGCAGCAGTGCATTAGTAAAACTTTCCAAAGACATTTTGAAAGTACCTCAAACTGAATATAATGTATATAAATATCATTCAGCACTAGGCATTTCATAAAGAATTATGTTTATAAAACTTCCTTTCATTTTCTGCACTCTCATAATTCACTATTCTTTAAATATATTATATGTATGTATGTTTAAATTCCATACAACTAATGGTAACAATTTACATGCAGTGATGAATGCCGAGATAAATATAAAATGTGGTAAGTGGAATCACTACTAACCACTGCTGCCTTCTGGTTGAAAGGACATTAGCCTCAGGTCCTGCAGACTCTCAGTTGCAGACTCCTCATTGGTTGGGGCGGCGAAACTGTCCACACTCTTGTCTTTGATTGGCTGGGAATCTAAACTCACTGTATCTGCCTCGACTACGAACAAGAATAGCCAATACTAACATCTCTAAGTATGGAATCAGATAAAAACATTTTAAATATAATTTTTCCAAAGTTTTTCAATGGTAGAAATCAAGCAATGACTTTTTATTCATACAATTTGAGCAGAATGTTTTTGAATGACACCACTGTAAAATTTTCAAGAACTTTTGAGAGAATTTAATAATATTATTCTGTGTACTAGCATATCTTCACTGTCACCTGAGGTATTAGCAGAAGAGCATCTTGTTATTAACAATTAAACTATATATATAATAGACAGATAGAAACAAGGCAGCACCATAAGACTTAAAGGACACAAGATATACAGGTATGAGCTGCATGGAAGGCACAAAGTACAAACACTGCATATATACATAAGACAAACAGAGTAGATTTCAGGGATGCAATACCTGTACCACACTACCTATACCACACTACTTATACCACACTACCTATACCACACTACTTATACCACAATACCTATACCACACTACCTATACCACAATACCTATACCACACTACCTATACCACACTATACCACACTACCTATACCACACTACCTATACCACACTACCTATACCACACTACCTATACCACACTACCTATACCACACTACCTATACCACACTACCTATACCACACTACTTATACCACACTACCTACACCACAGCAACACCAACACAAATTCTACACTTGAACACTACACTCCCTCACAACTTAACCAAAGTCTATTTACATATTCCAGTAAAAGCGTTACATCACTAGGCAAGAGTGAGTAAACCCCACCTCTTTTGAACCTCCGCAAAGAGCCGCTGTAACTCGCAGTGCCTGTGCTGTGGATACTCTCGGCATCTGTGTCTGAATCGGAGTCGTGTTCTGCCGAATCTGCAACCAGAAATAACCATTGAATGCAGAATGAAAGCTTCTAATAATACAGTACATTCAGCTGGCATTTATCTTTGAAGCAGGAGAAAATAACTTCGACACGAAACAGAGCAAGTCAAAGATTTCCACCATAAATATAACACATCCCAATAAGAATATAATATTCCAACTTCTGCTAACAAAAATGTGCTTTTCTGAGTAATAAAAGTTTCAAGGTGCTTATTTATACTTTTTCAAAACTTAAAATTTCTGCATTGACTCAACATAGAGTTAATTGTATTGCAGAGAACATGGATGAATCTAAAAAGGCATATTTCTTTATAGTGTATTTGTTATATATTGCACAGTGTTTCTTCAAAAAGCTTTTCACTAAGGTATAACTGTACACTATACCAATAAGCTTCAACTTAACTGTGAAAGACGTACATAAGAGAAACTACCTGTACTGAAAGGTACACACTACAAACTCACCTGGCTTACACCTCACAATCTTTATATCTCTCTGTTGACCTTGACACGAGCCATCAGCATCTGAGGATAGCTCGTGGCCTGGAATATCTAAGGGCTGAGAGCTGGGAAGGGGGTCTGAGATGGGCCCCGTTTGAGACGAAAAAGGAGAACTCGTGTTCTCAATACAAAAAGGAATATCTCCAAAATACCACGCAGACGACTTTTTCCACAACTGAAATATAAGAGAAGAGGTCGTGTTGTGAGAAGAGGTCGTGCTGAGAGAAGAGGTCGCGTTGAGAACTGAACAAGTTCCATTAGCAGTTTAAATAAGTGCATGATTTCATATAAAACTCTGCATTTTGAAAATGCAACAGAATAAAAAAATTAATGCATCAAAATTGATACCTCCATGCAGACTGTTGCAAAAATTATTGTGTTGCTTAAATGATCAATGAATATTAAATTATTATATTTTAATTAATAAATTTCACTGCTGTACTTAAACGCTAGAAATGTTAAAGTTTGATAGACACGTCTTCATATGTGTACTTTTCATACTTATCTACATTCTACACATACCTCCCACATTTACATTTTATATTGTGATATAGTACTGATATGAATGAGAAAATGCACCAACAGTATACGAGTTCTTACCTCTCTCCTTTCATTGCACAGGTTGCATATAATTAGCTTGTTTTTCTTCATTTTCCTTATTTCTATCACACAGTTCAGACACACCTCCTACAGTGAATTTATTTTTATAGAAAACATACTAAATAGAATCATTATCTCATTATGCAACAAGATGTAATATGTGGGAGAAAACGTTTTTAAGAAGAAAAGAAATTATCTTGTCAAAAAAGCTTGCAGTAACACTGTAGCTTAAAGCTGCCTGCTAGGTTCGTGAATATGGCATAATAATCAGTCTTTTATTAGAAATATCCACCAGTAGATGGAAAGATAACTCCTAAAAGGGGTACTATAATTACACCACTTCTTTAGATTAAACTTGAACATACACAAATTACAAATAAATAATTATTAACTATCTAACATAACAGTTATAATTAATGTTTGAAACGGTAAAACAAAACAAAATGGTATCTTTTCACATGTACAATGAAACCACGAGACAGCACCTACCCTTTCACAGTTGTGACAGTTCCTTGACTTCCAGTTGAGTGCCGGAAACTTTGTACCACATACATAGCAACTCTCCTTATTGCTGTTTCTCTTGCAGCTGGATTCTAGACACTGGTACTGGTTAACTAACACACTGTATCATCATATAAACACACTATATTACCATATGTTAACACATATTATAATCATATAAATGTGCTACATCACTATACATTAAATATTGTTACTATATAAATGCACGACATGGGAAATCAAGCAAAATTAAAATGAACTATGATTATTTAGGTGTATTTATTGATACTTTACTAGTTTTGGGCAAAAACCCATGTTCATTAGCAGCTAAATTGTAAAAAAATAGCTAAAAACTGGAGATTTCCAGTGTGTACTAAATTAAATAAAATGACCCACACCATAATAAGTATACACTACATAGTCATACAGAGTACTCCATATAATAACCCCATCACAGAGAGATACAGTAATATACCTGATTCTCTGCTGCTCCTGGTTCTCCATGCAACTGGCTCTGTGTACTACACTGCGGATGTGGTGCAGCTCTTCAGGACTGAGGGGCGTGTACTGAGTGCCCGTGGCCGAGGGGCTACTGGAAATGTTGGTACGCACCGACCACCCCGTACCCAATCTAGAATGAACCACAAACCCCACAACTAATGGTTAAGTATGCAGTCAGTAAAGCTAATCAAGCTGTTAACCAAAACATGTCAAGGAAAGATAGTAAACATTGGATGAAGCATAAGTTGTGCATAAAACAGATTCAAATTGTTGATAAAACTACTTATTTTAAAATTAGGGATAGAAACAGGGTTTTGTTTTGAAAATCTCAGTGAAAAATTGGAAAATACCGGAGACGATAAAAATAGAGTATATCATATAATTTGGTAGACGGTAGAGCACAGCTTGAGGGAAACACTTGAATTCATAAATCACGCAGATTTTGTAAGTTTGAAGGAGATTGAAGAGCCCCACCAGTTGGTCAAGTAGTTATAATATACAAAGCAGCTGCAATAAACCTCTCAGGTGTGCACATAACACCCTCATAAAACTCAATATTGTAAATACAACTTGGTGACTGAGTGATTAGGTAAGCCTATCTTAGTCTACTGGCAGCACTTCAGTGAAGTATTTGTGATAGCTGCCGTAGCCAACATTGTTGGTCACCTTGGCTAAACACCACACACCCAGCCTACTTCCTATATGTGGTAGTCATGCTTGTACATGGCGCATGTAGCAAGATATGTGAGCATATTTAGATAATGGTACAAGTGTATTGTGGCATCCACCTAAGTCAACCGGCTATGTACAGAGTAATACCCTTGAATGTAAATGGACACAAGACATTAAGGAGTGCTCTACATTCATTCAAGGGTCATCTAGCTTTATGTGAGAGCAATGCAAGTACAGAGTTGGAATGTAAAATCAATGAGCATTTATCTGGAGTTTTAACCTCAATAACTGTCTCCCAAATTGCAGCTGTGGTCTAGAGGTTAGAGCTTTTGCTTCGTAAGCAGAAGTCATGGGTTCGAGTCCAGATAAAGACCTTTGGTGATGTTAGGAAGAGTATCCATTAATAATTGCTCCTGTGTCAAGTATGAATAAGTTCTTAGCCCTATTTAATACAAAACCCTTTCCATCAGGGTTTTTTTTACAAGGATGGTGACTATAAACTTGCGTGAGTTTTTTCAACTGTCCCCAAATTGTACAATCTAACGTAAAACTACAATAATTTTCTCTGCACACTTCATATGAGCTGCAAACTGAGAAACCAACAGCCAGTGATAATTCCAATAGCAGTCACTCACTAGAAACATTGTAAATCACCGACATTTCCCTTCCCCTTAAATTATTATGAGTCTGACTTTTACATCCTTCTTGACTGAGGCATCTTTTTCACAGGCTACTCTTACTATTTTTCCTCTTGTATAGTCGCAATGAATAAATGTGTCATATGAGAAAAGAATTGGAAGAATGCCGAAAAAGGAATCCACAATGTGCATCGTTCTGATGGTAGCCTGCATGTATAATATGTTCTCGATTTAACCTTTGAAACACACACCACTATCAGTGTAGCCTTGTGTCTCTAGCATCAATTAGGTGGCGCTTCAAAGTAGAGTAAAAGCTAACTTAAATTAATCTTTGCACCAGCACTGCAAGGCTTAAGACTTATTTTTACTGGTTATAAAATAAGATGTATTATGAAATACAGATCTGTATCTGAGTATATAGATTTCAATAGCAGGATTAGACGCAGCTCTACTTCCATGTGGTGCCTACAGTGTTGTGATTCGACTACATGAAGCTGCAAGTCCCCAGCTTTTTAATAATCAAAAACATCAAAGGTCTTGGAATCTTTTTAAACACTTGGCGTTGGTGTGAATGTTATTTTAGACGCACAAGTTTAAAGTTCATATACTAACAAGAATTTACCTGGCTCGCAGAGAGAGCTGTCTGTCGTTTGGAATCACCCATCGGTCTACCTGGTTGCTTTTCAGTTTTGTTGTAGATGTGAGTTGATTGCGAGAAAAGTCTGTCATGACTAGGGAAAGGAGTTTCTACAAGCAAACTAAAGCTGCAGCCACCAACAGTTATCGCTTTAGATTTAAAAGTTTCCAACCCTTATTAGTCTCTGCGCATGACGTTTTATCAAATTAGTATAACCTATTTAACAGATAAATTTAGCACAAAACAATTAGAATATGAATAAAACCCCCAAAACTTTAAATCGCAAAGTCTGGTGAAATAATATATCCTTTTTAGAGCTTGGCAACTTTCTTCAGATGAGTAAAAATCTATTTTATGTCTGCAATTCTCAATGTACAAGTCAAAGCTGCCAGTTGATTCTTTATTACTTTAGTCTTAATTAAAGATTAGTTAAGAATATCTGTTACATATAGTTTTATGGTATTTATGTTAGATTTTATCTTTATTTAATTTATTGTAATTATATGTGAGTTAAAAAAAGTAAGTGATCATTATGTATTAGAAATATTAAAACCAAGCACCAGAAATAAACCAGAAACTTTTTTATTTTATAGATTTTATGTATTTGCTGCAGTCATTAATTCATTGATGTGCTGAGTAAACACAAAAATACAATACCATAGCCTAAGGCGTAAATGGTTGAAGGTTATGCTATTATATCTTATTCAAATTAAGCCAACTAATTTTATAAATTGATGCTGCTGACTTTTAAAACAAAACTAAAATCAATAAAAGAACATGTGGCTTCAATAAACTAACTTAAATGTTACATCTTACTCTCGTTACAACTCCCACACATCACTATCACCTTGAATGTCTAAGGTAATACTAATTGGACATTCAAGCTTAAAATCTACACTTACTTTGACTCTCATGATCAACGTGAGTGTAGCAGTCAAAGTAACTGTAACATTTTAACTTCATAATGATAATATTAGTAGTAGTAGTAGTGGTAGTAGTAGTAGTAGCATTACTATTAGTATTGCTATTGCTATTACTATTAGTATTACTATTAGTCATAGATTCATACTCATAGTCAGTACTAGTAGTGATAGTGATACTGATACTCATATTAATTGTAATGGTAACATAGTCACGAACGAAACTATTACAGCTAATGATCAAATTAAATTATTAATAAATTACAAAAACTAATACTAATAGTAATAGCAATAGTTTAGCCCTATACTGTATACAGTGTATACCGGCGCCTGACTGTATAGTTTAGCCCTATACACTGAACAGGTGTAGCAGTGGCAGTAGGACTACTAGTAGTAGTACTATTACTAGTGCTAGTACTAGACTACCACTAGTAGTTGTACTACTAGTACTAGTGTTAGTACTAGACTACTAGTACTAGTACTAGTAGTAGAACTAATTTAAGTTCAACTGCTAGAACTCAGTAGAAGTAGAAATACAAATATAATTTGATAACCTTACTAACAGTAACTGTGAGATCAAACCTTTAGACTTGGTTGAAATGAGTCAAAACCATTGAAATATATCTTTGGAGGTTTAATTTAGCTTAATTTTTGAAAGTTTTAATTCAGTGGTCAACACAGTTTCTAGTTAAAGCCCAATTTTATCACACACGCACAGTCACAATGGTAAGATTAAGATTGAGAATATTATTATTCTGAGAAATGTAGCCTAAGTGCTAGTGCTATTTGGTATAATAACTACAACTATATTATAGCTTTTCCGGCTAGGACTTTTATAAAGCTTATCCGCCGTTTCCTTGTTGTAGGGAGTTACTTTTCCTTGTATGCCCTGAGGTCGGTTGCTTTTTGGCTCCAACTTGACGAACTTGAAAACCTTTGTGGCTAACCAACTCTGGTGGTATTAAAGAAAGAAAAGAAGATAAACGTGTGCAAATTATGCAACCTAATTATATTATCAGCAAAGTCATTGACTTAAATAGTATAATAAAAAGGGTCATGTCATTGCAGTCAAAACTTTCATAAATCATCTTGCACACTTCCATTATATATTATGTTTCCATAATTTACTGCATCATTGCCAAGTGAAAATTTTGTAATAATCAAGTGCAGCGATTAATTTTGATCCATGCACTCTCAAATAGACATTCAAACAAGATCAAATTACTTGGTTAGCATGATGGCCAGCCACTGTCTTCTTTATTTACACCACCCATTTTTTTATATTTATAAATCATACCTGTATCAGTTTCCTTTTATCACAACATACATGTCTTTCAATTTACCTCAGAATGCTATAGAGTTGTTATTCATTGAACATGATTAGCAAAAATTCAATCTAATTACATTTTAAGTAGTATGGTGGGTCAATTATATAATTAGTTTAGTATTTATTGCGATGACCTAAATCGTAAATAAACATGTAAATAAATGCAGCTTTTCTGAAAAAAAAACTTCAAGTTTATTGACTTTTTGTATTTGAAAAATAAACTATAAATTTGAAAAAAAGAAACAAGTGTTAAAATCTTATTCCTAAACAATAAAGACAATATTTACCATTAAACACTATACAACTTGGAGATAAACTATTGCAAACCTATAACATATAATTTTCAATTGCATGCAAAAGGTACAAAGTGAAGAAAAATCATAACAATCTATTGAGCTTAACAACAATCATGTCATACAAATTATTGTCAGTGAAATAAACCAAAATGCTGCGTTTCCATATACAATAAACACAATTATATATTAATGCTGCCGTAAACAGGTAAAAGTTGGCCATCGGGTGCTGACTTGAGTCGCTTCAACTTGGTCAATATCGATAGACAGAGCTGTGACTTGATGCCAGCCACAGGAGTTATCAGCTCCAGCAAGTCAGCTTTATCTACTGGAACCAGGAATAGAAGACACAGTTGATGAACAAGCAAGAGATCCAACAGTTTGATAGAAAATATATGTTATACCTTGGATGTTAGATACTGCATATATGATAGATATGGACAACTTCCAGCAGATAACCAAGAGACAATTATAGGTGAATACTAGGTATACTGCAGGCATAAATATAATACTTAAGTATATACTTAAGAAATACTAAGTATACAGAAGGCATACGTGGTCTAGGGTTTAGAATATTGGCTCAGTGAATACGGAGTCATGGGTTCAATCCCCAGTAAAGGCCATTGGTGATGATAGGAAGAGTATCCAGTCATAATTGCTCCTGTGCCTCATCTGAGTAAGTCTTTAGCTCGATTTAAAAACCTTTTCATCAGGGGTTTCTCACAGGAATAGTGACTATAAACTTGCGTGAGTTTTTTATGTAAACACTAGGAGTACTATAGATATAAGTACTACAGGTGAAAAAATATAGAATTAAAGTAAATTAAAAGCTAAAGGGAAAGTGTGAGCTAGCATCCTGTATTGTTAGAAAAGGCAACTTACGCGCAACACCTGGATTTAGCTTGAACAACAAGTCTACTCGGTAGACGATTTGATTGATAAGGTCAAGGCTGATCAGCTTGTGGATTTTATCCTCCACGTGGTGGTGGTAGTCATCAGCAGAAATCCTCGCGATTCTGTAAAACCAAGAAATGATGTACATGGGTGGACAACTCATAACTACAGCAACATAATACAATATTCTTGCAGGAAACTGGAATTAGATACAAGAAAAGCACTTCACTGAATCGAGCTACACAGGAAATAGAGTTGTTGATTAAAAAGCAAAAAAATAGAACCTGTCTGAGTAGTCTGGCCTATTCATTCTGTACTCGGAAGGTTTCAACGGCTGTATCTTTGGTAAAGTCGGAGTAGAAATCGTCTTCTCACCTTCTGCTTATAATAAACGTATAAAAAGTAGTCAAATGGACCTCACACAGTGCGAGAACTAGATTAGTGTTGAGTTCAACTGGAAGACCAGTTGGAGTTTAAATAGTTGAATAAAACGCAATTTGAATTTTCACTCGAAATAATTTAATGACGGCAAATAAAGAAACATAAATTTTCATGAAAATACATGTGACATCACAAACACGTGACCTCACACACATGCGGACATCACACCCAGATAAAAGTACACTATGACTAATACACTATTATTATAATTATAACTATTGATATTATAACATTATAATTATTAATATTATAAGTATAAAATTATTAAATTCTTTATGAATACTGTATATTACTATTTGGCTGAATACATGTTATTAGCAATCATGAAATTTTTCAATAGTAAAAATGAAAGACATCTGTTAAATCAGCTACAGGTCTGCGGTATCCAAGCATGTAAATAAATTTTGACTAAAACTGAATACAGATATTAAGAATTGTATGCTCATGCAGACTGAGTTTTATGCGTTTAATTGATTCAATAGCTCAGTTCACGACACTGTGTAACAATAAAGGACAAGTGCTATTACATACTATTCTTAGCTGCAGCAATACACAGATTAATAACTAGGGTGATTTGAAGCCCATGCCATGTATGCAGCCAAATGAAAAAGCAAAAAGTAGTTCCGTAACATTTACTGCACCAAACCTCAACGCCATCGGTGGGTGAACCAAATTAAGACTCAGTTGAACAAATGGGTTCACAAAACAAAATAGAACGCTTATCTACAGGAGCATACAACTCTATAACTCTGTCCAAGATATTTTCAAACATACACACCAATGAAGCCATATATTAATCAGTGTACACAGACAACTGTTCATATAGGAGCTGCACACTCTAGTCTATACTGTCTAGCAAGTTGTATGCTATACTACACCACACAAGAGTGTATGGAGACAGTAACCGAGTATCTAATACTATGTTATGTTACACACTGCAGTTTAAAGTGTAAATGAGCTTGTACCAACCTTGAGACGAAGTTGGAAATATCGATTTTCTAACCTGCTTACTCACACTACAAACAAAAAACAAAAATAATCAAAATGGTACATAGTACAACTAACCAAGGTCATAGCTCTCAGTCTAGTCAGTATGATCTCATAGACAGTGAGTCCTACCTAATGATACATCTGAACAAATACCAAAGTCTAAGTGGCTGTTTGATAGTACCAACTTTCATATTGCAGATAACCACCATTTTGTTATCCATAAAGTTGGGGGATTGTTAAAATAAACAGAAATACATAAACTTTCGCAATTTGGCACATTCGGACATCTTTTTAGAGTTTAATTTATTGTTTTCATGATGAACGAAAAAACATACTCGAAAAGATGACATAATATTTTAATGCATATAAACACTCGGAATGGGGAAAACTTATCACGCAACAATAACTGGGAAATTATGTTGAGAAACTTTGTACTAAAATCTGAACGCAGTTGCATCACAGTAACAAGAGATTTACACGAAATATGCCTACCTTTTGGGTGTTTGTGGCTGAGGTTTCTTTTGACTGGATCGCTTGGAAGCCTTTGTAATGAGATTATCTTTATCAAGCATTGAATACATAGATTCTAGAGGGAGATAGTCTGTCAGCTTGGGGGTTCTTATATTCACAGTGACTCGACTCTCTGTCCTAGAATAAAACTAGGATCTCACTCTTGATGTTGAACTAATTTTACTGTAAATTACTTCAGTATACAGTTTACTTTATTATTCATATTACCTATAATTCATGACAAAATCAACTCATCACACCATATAAACCCCTTTGCTACACTCAATTATACTTGGTCATGTAGTAACACATTTGGTTACACAGTAACACATTTGGTTACACAGTAACACACTTAGTAATTTTGAACAGCATCAATAGAAAGGCGATGCTGTTGTTTGTGTTGTTAAGGTGTTTGATATAAATACTGATTCTTTCTAAATAATCTCCTCACCTTATTCACATCACCGTGAAGGAGAAAATTATATTTGAAGTCAAATAACTGGAAAAAACAATTATATCCCCAAGTATGAAGTTAGTGGGCCACATGAGCTGCTAGTTGTAACTATTGACATAGATTTATCTTGGAGTGGCTTTGGGGTTCAAAATTTTTGAGTGGACACCAGAAATTCAATCAGTGAAACACAAAGCTAACTTATAACCTAACGAGAAACAGCAGACCTTAGAATAAGCGAGAGTCTCGTAAGCAGTGAGTAACATTATACGAACCCTGTGGGAGTGACTGGGACACTGTGTGACGGGGTATGACTAGGAGTTCCAGGTTGATTATGCACTACCTCAGTGGTGGTTGGGGGTGCAGACACTGCAGAGAGAGATGTATGCAATGTAACCATGGAAACACAACTAAAGGTTTAGTACACACATTATGCTGTCAAGTTATGAGCTTTACTTAATAACATTGCAGTAAACAAATTAGTACCCAGTTTAATAAAGGAAACTGCGAGAAATAGCAACAACGAGGACAAGTACCTTGTTTTGAAAGGCTGTCTTGAGACCCTTCCCCTACTGCACTGCTAGATGCACTCTCAGTAACAGGTGCTGATGCTAAACTGAGCCCCTTTAAGTTAGCTAATGTCTCCGGCGCATCCACATTTTCCTGACTACTGCGAGAACACAACAAGGATATCTAAGCTCTTTGCTCTAAGTCTACCCCCCCCCCCCACGGTATTACCAAATCTCTCAAATTTAGATAAGCCAACAAATATCAAGCAAAATATGCATGCTTTAGCAAACCGAGTTAGCAAAAATAAAGCTAAGTGAATTTATTACACAGTTTAGAGCCTGAAAAGTATCGGATGTAACATGAGTACATATCATAGCAATCAAGAGAGTGTGCTTTTGAAAAATAAAAACCATTCTTAATTCTTCGAAATATTATGACAAACAAGGAATACTTCCGCTTAGCATAGAGCATAACTTTGGGTAATTTTCAGCAAAACGTCAAACTAATGCGTGAAATTGAAGCAGATGGTATGAGAAATTTAACCACGAAATTTCCCATTGTAGAGATAAAGCAGAAAATTCTGTTGGATTTTACAGAGCTTCCTTATTTCTGACTACTTAAACATACTCTAGAGTCTACACAATCTAAGAGCAATAGTTAGACTAGTTTACTGTAGAGAGAACACAACCCTAAACTGCTGTTAAAAGAGTCTATCCTATTTGATAAAAATGATTGAGAGGGAGTTACCAGGTGTAGTCTTTCATTACAGAAGCAACTTTATCCAACTGTTCCCTTCTTGCTACAGTAACAGTTTTAACCATTCCTATCGTCTTCTCCATATTTTCGTTTTGCTCTTTGAGTCCGTGAAGGTATGTGCTCATGTCTTTCTATTAATTCAATCAAAAGGAGATTTTATTTAGAAATTGTGTAAAAATAATTTCATTATAACTTCTCTTTACAAATATGTCGATGGTAGGCCTTGTTATATTCAACGTAATTATTTAAAACATATATTTTATTTATCATTAGCATAAACTTTTTACAACTATTCTATTTATTTATATAGCTGTTTTTTATAATTCAAGTCAAGAGTGCCTTTTCACAAACTAGATGAAACTTCGAAAATATATTTCATATATCCTGCTGGTGTTCTAGCAACTAGCTTTTTTATCAACTATTATGCAACATTTGAATATTTTGATACAGATTATATTTTGACTTTGTGCAAAAAATACTAGAAGTGCACATAAATTTACTAATTAGTCTTTTAACTAGCTTAGGATTCTCAACTGTATCTTGAAGTCAACAGAAACGAGTCATTATAATGTATTGAATTCCTAAAAGGTTTTTCATTTATGAATTTATCAAAACTCATTTTGATAAAAATGAGTTTTGATGAATTAAACACAGTAAGGATATTACAACCACAGCCCTATTTTGAGTGGATTTTAAATCCTATTCCTTTACAACTAATGAATGTATAAAATACCTCAGCAACTTTAACTTCTTCTAAAATCCTATTCAGTGTAATGGATGGTTCAAGCTGAATTTCCCCTTTCTGCATTTTCTTAAGCGTGGAGCACAAAGTGTCAAGATGTTTCACTTTTGACGTCAAGTCTTGAAATATCGAATTTCTGAGTTGGTTGCCATCATTAGAAGCCATCAGTGATGGTAGACTGATAATTAGAACGAAACAATGAAATTGAATCTGTACAACATCACCACGAGTAGCAAATACACTTTGCAGCTGCAAAACCTTTATTCAATATGCCAGCTCAACTACAAATGTTATGCAACCAAATGATTGCTTTAGTATTCGCTTTCTAGTATTTAGAAATTTTTTTTAGTAGTTCTGTTGATTTAGAGTTACTTAGCCACTAATGTCTGAATAAATTCTATTTAGTCAAATCAAAAAGTAGTGAATATTGTAGTGTCATGCAATGTATTAATATGATAATCGTCCTCTCTCTGTTCTGGGAATACTAAGGCCCCTAAGAAGTAACCAATCAGCAGCACCAGAAGATATGCTTCCGACTCATGTGACAGTTCCCGGGCAATTGACATTGATCGCGTTGTTGTGAGCGAGGGCTTGAAGTAGAAGCACGTGTTAGTAGTTGACTGATGTTATAGCGTAATTTGATGTAATGTTTGTTTTGTATTGTATTGTGGATAATAAACGTAATTACTCGACAGCTACCCTAGTAATTGCTAGTAGAATAGCCAACTAAATACGCAAGTAGAAAACTCACGCACAGTAATTGCACGAATTACTACAATATTAAAACTATTGACAAAATCAATTAGGTCCCATACAGATTTTAAGTTTAATAAAAGCCAAATAAGCCAGTAAAATAACAAAATTGACTGTGACATAAAAAAGAAATATTTGCTAAGCTCAGCTGAAAAATCTAAATGCATAATAACATATCTCAACAACTATGTGAATAGAATAGAGATTGATAAACATTTGTGAATATTTTAATACAATTGTTGTCAAAGTTAAAATATGAGAGTTTAAAGAAAGAGAATTTTGAAAAATCCAATTCAGTGGTCAGTTTTATAAAGAAATAAGAAAAATGTAATAGTTATGTGATATACTTTGCATTTATAATTACGCATTGTTCATTAAAAACAACATTATATTTATTAAAATATTAGTCATTATTGATTATCGTCACTGATTGTGAGTAGGCAATATCTAATTAAAACCATTATTATTATGATATAATAGTTAGGTTATTATTATAAATATAAGGGTCAAAATAATAACTGTTAATGTTACACTTTCAAAGTGTAACAGTAACACTTTTGACTTTGACTTACACTTAGTCTTACAGTTTGAGTAACTACTACTACTACTACTAGTACTAGTACTACTTAGTACTTACTATTTACACTTACAGATAGTGTTACTGTGAATTGTGTTACTGTTAAACTTAATAGTTAATAAAAATATGATGATTTCAATTTGAATCACAAGGATTATCATTATTACAATTATCTAACAAGTAATAACTAATAAGTATAAGTATTACTATCATTATCAATATCAGTATGAGTATCACTATCACTAAATATAAAATAGATAACTATAAGTAATTAAATTTATTATATTAAAGTATAAGCATAAAACAATGAATAAATAGTTACGGTAAAATTGCAAATAACGATATCACTATTTGGTATTCATATTGGATAAATGCAATTATTGTTAAATATGGTTACTGTTCACATCTTCATTCAAATAACTTGGATGGAAATTTAAATTCGGTAGTCCGCGGCATGCGAATAATTTTTGTCCAATAGACAGTTGGAAAAGGAGACACGAATCTAAACTTTGTTCTGAAGCTTGAACCGATGACGCCCGTAAACCTCTTGCGATACTCTGTTTAGTTACCAAGATAATACAGAGCAGAGGAGTTGTGTGCACCACTTTGCGAGCAGACCAGTTAGTAGCTAGTAGGAAATAAGCAATGGTTAAAGTATTATCATGGATTCCGATATGTCAATAGTTACAGACATTACATATTATCCATATATAATTATATATCAAAGACTTGAGTCTTAAAAATTAAAAACCTTTATTCCTTGTCTGTGCATATGCAACTAAATACTTACAAGTTACAGTACTATGCAATTGTTTGAATTGCTTAATAAATAATTAAATCGTTATAAATTTACCAATAAGAGACTGAGCTAAATTATTAGAGGTAAAATTGGTAGCAAGCAGGCCCGAAGAGTTTAGTTCAAACCAATAAAACAGCTAAATTTCTGTTATGGCACCATTCGAGTCAAAGCTGCATGGAGTAAGTACTTTTGGGGAAGGAAACAATATACTAACAGCAGCAGCAGAGATAAAACCTCAAATTTGTAGAGTCTTTGGGTTTGCTAGTAAACTTGGTTACTCTTTGCCGAAGAGACAGAGTTAAGTGTTGAACATGTAATCATTTCGAGCTGTGCAGGAGTCTGCGCTATTGAAGCCTTTAATCAAAAGGAAGTCAGCAAATTTAAGACTATGTTCAAAATAATCAACATAAGTGTAGTTGATCAAAAATTTTTTTTACAGAACTTCTTAAAATATATAAATCCTATGATTACATGAACTATATTATCATTTATTTGTATCAACAAAACATCTTACAAACTACAAAGGTAATTTATAATTGCCTACACCTATAGTGTTGTATCAACATGATCACTACATTACTGTGGAAACACAAGGCTAGTAATAACATTAAAGAAAAATAGCATAAAATAAAATTTGTTCAGAGAGCAAAAAACATTGAATTATTCGACCCTGTCATGCCTAGTCGAGTTCTATAAATATAATCTAAATGATCAAAATATAACTTTCAATATAAATAAATATTTGGAGCCATTTACCATGATATGGGCGATATAGCTGACTAGAACATGTATAAAATAGTCTAACTACTACAGCAATAAATACTACAAAACCTAATGTTAGAGATGTGTGAGTGAACGATATATAGCAAGTCACCAAACACTGCAAGTACTCGTATCACCAGAAAGCTGCAGGAAAATGAACAGAACATATACAAAATCAGACCAAGCTAATAATCACAGTAAGACGATCAATATCAGTAAAATAAACACACCAATACTAGAACATTGCTCAATGTATATAGAATAACAGAACCAACAGATATATGGTAAAAATTAAAGGTTGATGAGAAGATACATTGATAGATTAGAGAAAATACGAAAAACTATGGAAGTATTTTGAGAAAAGTACGAGTATAAAGCTCATTAAAATAATACAGTAACAGACTGGAGATAGTTCAACGTGTTTTCAAAGCAATAACCTCTATAAAACACAGGCATTTAAATACTACATCTGTAAAAGTAACTTTTTGTTTTAAAAATTTATCGGACAAAACTAGAAGCTAATAGGCATTCCTTATATCTAGCAGAACTGCTAGGATGAAAAATGTTCGTTCCACCATGACTCAACGTTTCCTGATTTTTCGTCTGCCATTGACTCAGACATGCCCGTACTCAGCGCTGTTCTGGAACTCAGACTATTTCTATCTAGCCTCTCTTTCACTTGAGGGTCACTCAAGGTCGAAACAACCTTCTTAGGGATCTAGAATTTATGAAAAAACAGATGAAATCAGCAGTAATTGATATTGCCTCTAAAAGCTTTCCAAAAAGTTGTTTTGAATAGGCATGGAAAATTTTGTGTAGTTTTATATTAATGTTTAGCATATTTTTTAGTATAATATTGTAATTATATTATAAACTCCAAATCGATTACCATTTACAAATGAGTGTAAACCCTGTTATAAAAACCAATGAACGTTTTTAGGCTTGGAATAAAATAATGCTCAAGCAAAGTGACTGAAAGATGAACTGTGATACAAGCTAGGCAATGCTTGTGCAAAACAGAAATAGGAAATCGCTAGTTTTAAAGAATTCACTGAAAACAAAGGTAACTGAAATGCCTGACTCCATCACTACCAGCAACCAAACAAACTTCCATTTGCTCTTGGAAGAGAAACTATCTGCTCCGATACCTTAGGCGATGTAAAGCTGTCTACTAATACCAAGTTCCCAGCTTTATTTACTCCAATGCTGGCAGTATTCCTGCACTAAGAGTAGTACATGTCCATTTTGCACTACTTTTTAAATAAATATTGAAAACATACCATCTGACAGTTGGTATTTCTATGTGTTACTTGGTTAGTATTACATAAAGTTGCAAGCCTCTGAACTAGACACAAACTAGTCTAGTACTACAACTGATACTACTAGACGCAGACGTCACTATTCAGCTTAGTGTAACTTATATATGACAACTAAGAACAGTTAGATGTCTATGACACTGTTCAGATAAGGTGACTAGCATACTGTAAGCAAAACTATGTAATGTAGTCGAGGGCTTCGAATTCAGGGTATGACAGGCAAGATACTGTAGTAGTAATGATACTGTAGTAGTTATGGTACTGTAGTAGTTATGGTACTGTAGTAGCTGTGGTACTGTAGTAGTTGTGATACTGTAGTAGTTATGGTACTGTAGTAGTTATGGTACTGTAGTAGTTGTGGTACTGTAGTAGCTGTGGTACTGTAGTAGTTATGGTACTGTAGTAGTTGTGGTACTGTAATAGTTATGGTACTGTAGTAGTTATGGTACTGTAGTAGTAATGATACTGTAGTAGCTATGGTACTGTAGTAGTTGCGGTACTGTAGTAGTTATGGTACTGTAGTAGTTATGGTACTGTAGTAGCTATGGTACTGTAGTAGTAATGGTACTGTAGTAGTAATGGTACTGTAGTAGTAATGATACTGTAGTAGCTATGGTACTGTAGTAGTTATTGTACTGTAGTAGTTGTGGTACTGTAGTAGTTGTGGTACTGTAGTAGTAATAGCACTGTAGTAGCTATGGTACTGTAGTAGTTATGGTACTGTAGTAGCTGTGGTACTGTAGTAGCTATGGTACTGTAGTAGTTATGGTACTGTAGTAGCTATGGTACTGTAGTAGTTATAGTACTGTAGTAGTTGTGGTACTGTGGTAGCTATGGTACTGTAGTAGTTATGGTACTGTAGTAGTTATGGTACTGTAGTAGTAATGATACTGTAGTAGCTATGGTACTGTAGTAGTTATGGTACTGTAGTAGTTGCGGTACTGTAGTAGTTATGGTACTGTAGTAGCTGTGGTACTGTAGTAGCTGTGGTACTGTAGTAGTAATGATACTGTAGTAGTTATGGTACTGTACTGACCATTTCTATAACAAACTAAAACAATCATCTTAAAGAAGGAAAATAGACATGTATAATAATGATATAATAACAACAAGGCATTAGCTATAACATAAGAAGGAAATAGTTAAATGTTACCTTTCGCTGTGGTAATAATTATGAGGAAACAATTCCAAATTATTGATTACATAATTGATTGGATGAGTTGAACAAATCATAATACGAATTACCATGTGTGCAAATTACTAAGTCATATAAACTCACAAAGACAGTTGGTAAACCATATAATGTGCCAGAAAACATAATGTAGAGAGACAGAGCTGATGCACAGCACCAACAGCTTGTACCAACATGACTAGGAAGTTCAGAGAAATTAAGAGAAGCGTGTACCTGCAGGCCAGCTGGCTCGCTGACGTTACGCGTCACACGGCTCTTGCCGAGGCCAGAAACTAGTCCGCCCACATCCACGTTGGCAGCCTCTTCCTGAATGGGAGAAGCTTCCTCGGGCTGAGTGACCACATAGAAAGGCTCTTGGACTGAAGTGTTGGCAATACGGTGCTGTTCTCTCTAAGAGAATACATATACTACTTAGAGTAGTCAAACAAGGCATTAAGTCTGTGTCTATTAATACATTAACCTAGGGAGCAGCTGTGGTCTAGGGGTTAGAGCTTTTGGATTAGCAAATGCGAAGTCATGGGTTCGATACCCAGTGAAGGCCATTGGTGATGTTAGGAAGAGTATTCAGTCATAATTGCTCCTATGCCACATGTGAATAATTCCTTAGCCCGCGTTAAGAAAAACCCTTCCATCAGGGGTTTTCACAGGGATAGTGACTATAAACTTGCGTGAGCTTTTAATTAATACATTAACCTCAGCGTTATAAAGACTCCATCTACAGTCTAATAGGTATTTCTCCAATACATTAAGGAATGATAACTCTAACAGTTTCACAAATAAATTGACTTCTTGATTTACTTGATGCATAAACAATCATGGGCCGGGTTAAACTAGAAAATGCAAGCCAGCTTCTTTAAACAATCAAGTTGCTCAGTTAGTTAAATGCAACAACACTAAATGGGCATACAGTACAGTTGTGATTGAAACAGAACATATTATATCTACACCAGATACCAACCGTACGCATCCTCAGCACACATCTGGTCAACCAATCAGAGATCATCTGCTTAGCCACGTCTTCTGCTATAGTCAGCTCCAGCTCTTCTCTCACCAGAAACTCTTCCAGCTGAAGACTCTTCCTGATGTCCACAGACCGGTACGACAGCATCCTGTGTATGCAAACAGATATTCGTTAGCATACTCGGTCTATCACCATGGAAACTGATATACAACTTGTAACAGATATTCGTTAGCATACTCGGTCTATCACCATGGAAACTGATATACAACTTGTAACAGATATCCGCTAGCATACTCAGTCTATCACCATGGAAACTGATATACAACTTGTAACAGATATCTGCTAGCATACTTAGTCTATTACCATGGAAACTTGTAGATGAGTAACAGCAATGCTAGGGTGCATTTATGTACGCTGTCGTTGCAGAAAGGAAAGTAGGCAATGAAAGTTACTATTTGATTTTTGCACAATCTGGTAGATTTTCAGTGCATTGCAAATATAAACACTCTCAATGGCAACAACCTCCAACAAGTTTTCCATTGCAAAGTTTTTAAAGTTTAGCACTGCTTTCACATCCTAAAGCAACATAAGGTGCTACTCAAACACAAATCTCTAGAACTTGAGTAGAATACGTACAGAAGCACGTCGTGAAATGTTGTTTCACCAGTTTTCCCTCCGTGTAAATACTCTATCTCGTAACACAAGTATTTGAAGAGCATCTTAGTAGGCACGGATCTCACGTCCATTTTGAGTCGACCTGCAAACAGAAGACCTCACAGCTTGGATACTCTTTATAAATACACCTGCACACACCTGCGCACACCTGCGCACACCTGCACACACCTGCACACACCTGCACACACCTTGATATTCTTGTCTTCACTCCCACGAACGTGCATATGGTATATAAATCACCATTATACTGATTGGATGGATAGCAAATATGAAATCTCTGGGTTTTTATTTTTACAAAAGCTTTGTTTTCATGTACTCTGTAAGAGAATGTTCATCACTTCGTGAGCAGATGACCAAAAGTGTATTTTATTGCTGAGTAACACTTGAGTTAAATCATATTGACAGCACTTTGTATTGTAATGCATTACTAATGTCTTGATAAAAATTCAGACTGCGTTTATAATAAATAAAAAAAGTAAAATCAGTAATTCATAAGCTGTCGTTACTATCTGGTAACACAGTAAGCTACAGCTATCAAGTCAAGTAAAATTTCTAATTGTGTTGGTATTGCTATGCTACAAGTAAGCACATGGTTGCCATAGTAATTAATATGCTAATATAATGTTATATATTTAATTTAACTATTAATTATACGATTGGGAAACAGAAAAACTACAAACCACTCACCTGTTAACTGACTCAATAGTTCAGGTACTTTGCTGTTAGGAATGGACCCTTTCCTGGCAATATCCACATTGTTCCACGTATTCTGGTACATTCTAATATCACTGTAGCTCAACAGAGCATCTTCCTCGTTGGAATAAAACAACGAGAAGTTTTCCATAATGATAGCTAAAAGAGAAGTCAGCTGAATTACTATAGAAAGAGAATAACTCCAAAAACTGAATGATATCAAAGACCACGGCCTAGATTTCAGTGTTTTCTACAATATTTACCATAATTATATAATGTAGTATCTAGAGTGCCATATAGAGAAACCAAAACGCAAATAGAAATACTTTATGAGACAAGCCAATATTCACAAATTTAAAAATTTTCAACAAATCTTGTTTATCCTATGTCCTATGGTAATGCTCAATCTATTATTAGGGAGTCACCGATTGTAATCATTTTTTGTTGAAACATAAAATATTACTAAATAAAATAGCCACATTTAGATTTGGGCTATCCAACTCTAAAAACTCACAGATATACACTGAGAAAAACTTGTAAAACACTGTTTGCATCGCAAACATGAGTTTATTATTAACATATGGCAGCGAAATAAAAACGATGAGCAGCACGAACAGCAGAGGCAGCGGTACTTTTTACAACTAAAGCCAATGTAGGTGTATACTTTTTGTCATTTCCTATTTCCTTTATATAATATGCGATCATACTACTACTCATTATTTAGAAACTGTAACATGCATTCCTTATAATTTTTTATCATTCACAACAACTCGAGAAAAAAATAAGCTAAACACAGGTAAAAAAGGAGACAAATCTTACCGACTAGTAAGTTCAACATGATGTAAGTGATGATAATGTAAAAAGAGCCAAAGTAAAGGAAACTAAGAAAACTGTGGCCGCAATCTCCGTCCCAGTAATTTCTCCCAGGGTAGCAGTTTGGTGTGCTAATCATACAGTCATGCATTATCTTATTCCAATCCTCTCCCGTGACTATGCGAAACAGCAGAGCTATTGCCTTTGGTGCCGTCCTAAAGTTTGCATGTCTAAAACGATATTGGCAGTAAAATAAAACCTGTGAAGTAACATTAAACTAAATATAAACATGAATACTACATAGCTACAGTATACTAACTTTAAACTTTGAAGGAGAAATGGCAATAGCAATGCACAGGAGGCCTAATATGTGAAGCTTTACAATAAAACGCAAAAACAAGTGCATATAAAGTTCTTTGAAGATTGGATATATGCTGTATAATAAAACACATAATTTTTATTATTGTCACGAAACATGTCTACAGGATACAGAGAGACAACCTGGTGACACATGCAGAGAAAGCGACAACCTGGTGACACACGCCAGAGAAAGCGACAACCTGGTGACACACGCCAGAGAAAGCGACAACCTGGTGACACACGCAGAGAAAGAGACAACCTGCTGACACCCGACAGTGATAAAGAATAGGTGACTAACACCCACCTGTTGAGATTCTCCCCATACCGCACTGTACCAAAGAGGAGCACACCAGCATAGGCATAGAACAGCATCAGTAAGAACATGCCTATTATGAGAAAGAAACTCTTCCACATTGATTCAACCACGGTCAACATCAACATCTTCAGGGTAGCCTGCAGTAGAGTCAAACACACGTCTAAATATAGCACAGTGAATGCTATTATCTAACTCTTACCTCACTTCAAGTGTAACTACACTACTAATTTTTTATACCTTTTCAGCCGTAATTTACTGAAGTTACAAAATGCATAATAAAAGTTGAGAGATGATATTTTACAAGAGTTGAACCAGTAGCTGGTGCGCAGTACATGTAGCATTAAGGGAGTACTAGTATTGTAAAAGAGAAGTTTTTCAATAGACAGCCCATAGATACCATGGGACTGAGGCTATACAGCAGAAGAACTCACGTGTTTCCCGGTTATGGTGCAGAATCTCAAGATGATTACGATGTACCCGAATGTGTCCACAACTTCACGATTGAAATGAAGTTTCCGTTGAAGCTCCAAATCCAGTTCGTCATCTTCTCTCCTCAGTGTGAAATGCAGAATAGCCCACAGCACGCCCAGGCTGGTGATTACCAGGTCCATCCGATTTCGTCGACTGTACCAGTAGCCTTTAGGACTTAGCGCCACCAACTTCATTATCACCTACATGTAGTGTGAATACTAAGTGTAGATGTGTACATAACGTGTAGATGTGTACATAAAGTGTAGGTGTGTACATAAAGTGTAGATGTGTATATAAAGTGTAGGTGTGTACATAAAGTGTAGGTGTGTACATAAAGTGTAGGTGCATAGATAAAGTGTAGGTGTGTACATAAAGTGTAGATGTGTATATAAAGTGTAGGTGTGTACATAAAGTGTAGGTGTGTATATAAAATGTAGGTGTGTACATAAAGTGTAGGTGTGTACATAGAGTGTAGATGTGTACATAAAGTGTAGGTGTGTACATAAAGTGTAGGTGTGTATATAAAGTGCATACATGTATATAAGATGACATTTTATGCTGATTATTCAGTAATTTATGATACAAATTAAATTACTTTATAATTATCCATGGCTAACAAATATTATATTATATTACTGGAGCATAAGACTGTTACTATGACTATAACCATTTTCACAGCTACAATGTTTAAGATGAACTTTTAGGAACTTTTAAATAATCATTTCTAACAAAATATTTGTGTTAATTGAATATCCCGCAAAACATGGGCATTATTTTGTCCCACCGAGAGATGACTGCTCAAGCTCTTTCATAAATTTACATTTTGCTGCTACACGCAAATAAAATTTACTCATTCCGTCACCAGAAATCTATTAATGAAATTTTGCTCAACGTTTGTGTTAATCTAGTAAAATAAACCTTATAGGAAGGTAATAAAAGGAGCATCACACAATTATATAACTATGGAGTTATCATACCTCGACAACAAATATGCAAACAAAGCCGATGGCAGCATACTGCAGTGCATATGCTGTCAGCTGGTATTGACTCTGTTCATTGGGCGCTGGCTTCACCTCATTCTTGTTTGAGTGCCACGGCACAACGAGGAGGAGCGCATTGAGCGCCACAATGATAGCAATTCCTCTCTGAAAGCAACACAGCGTAATACTGAATACACAGTGTAGTGGGAAGGCAACCCAAGTTAGAGTCTGTGTTGATAACAGAAAAGGTAATAAAAATTCATTTCAGCAAACACAATATTTTTTACAATTTTTCAACAATTTTCACAATGAATGATGAAAAATAAGGTTAAACTAAATTGAAATGTGACCTACCTCAAATCACTTGTTTGGTGTGTCATACTTACTTTAAATCACTTGTTTGGTGTGTCATACTTACTTTAAACCACTTGCTTTGTGTGTCATACTTACTTTAAACCACTTGCTTTACAAGACACACTTACCTTAAACCACTTGCTTTACAAGACACACTTACCTTAAACCACTTGCTTTACAAGACACACTTACCTTAAACCACTTGCTTTACAAGACACACTTACCTTAAACCACTTGCTTTACAAGACACACTTACCTTAAACCACTTGTTTTGTGTGACATCAAAAACAAAAGCCCGAAGACGGTTGTGGTCAGGTCTGGGTGGTACATGTAACGGTGGAGTTAAGTTGACTCTTCCTTTTAAGTCCAGCCATCTTCTCTGGTCGACAGTGAGCAATGCAGTACCCTGTGTCAAAGGCCAGCAAACTAGTAAATGTGTGTACACAGATGTGCATGTATATATAATCATCATGTATTAGTATATAAATATCTATGTATCTATATAACCATCATGTATACGTACTAATTAGTATATAAGTAAATAATATTAATAAGCTGTTAATTTTACAACAAATAAACACTGTACAATTTGAATTGCCGTGTTGTTTTTATAATATAGAAAGTATTGACAAAACACTGATTGCAGAAATGACTCCTTGCTTACAGCCAGTTAAAACTCTTTATGGTATTGATATAAGCAAAAATTGCAGTAAAATGGTGCACTTGTAAAATACAACAGGAAAAACAGATGACAAAGTGCCTTACTTTGTTCTGACTGTAGTTAGAGATGACGACTCCCACAAAGAGAGTTAAGCCAATCAGAACACCAATAAACACAAACACATGTACAAAGAAGGTCTCAAAAGGGCCGACTCTTTCGATCAGCGTGTCTCTAATCTCTAACCAGCCTTCCAACGACAGCACCTCAAACAAAGCCAACATGGCCGAAAATATGTTGTCGAAGTTGAAATTGTGCGGATTGGACCTGAAAAGATAAGTGACTGCTACATCAGGGTAACCATACATTTATAATAATTATATAATTTATGTATTTCTTTATTTAATCAGCCAGTCTTACAACAGAATATTGTCTACAAAGTTTGATGCCAGGTGTTCATGTTTGTATTTTGGAATGCAGTTTTAAACAAATTTCTTGCTCTAATAAAAAAGGGGATTGAATCCATATTCTACTGAACAATAATGTAAGCATGAAAGGCATCGAGTCTAATGTAAGGAGTTGCATTCCCTATATGACACTAAACAGACCAACCATTTCGCATAAAATTGAATAATCCAAGAAGATTTATTCAAAACGTCTCAGTTTGAAATGCTTGCAGTGAGAATGCAGCAGGAAACTTACCAAACACGTGGAACCAGAAAAGCCACTTTCTCCTCGCCATCCGGTAGCTTCATATCAGTAACCTTGACCTCCTGAAGGAAAACGCCCCGACACGTGCCACTGGTGAGTTTACTTGGGTCATTGCACCGATAGAGCAAGCCGCCGTACCTCTGCACTCCGTAGCTGGCGAATACGAACACCAGGACAAACAAGAGTAGAAAGACCTGAAGAGAAAGAACAACTCTACATTAACTTAGGATGATGTCACATTATTTGGCATTTCAACATGAAAAGACATTTTAGTAAACATAATACTTCAACATAAAAGCACACTGAAGCTACAATAATTCTTCACTGACGGATGCGTAGTATTGCTAATGTTGAAAGAAGTTTGTTTTTATTATATTAATTGCATGATGAGGCAACTGGAACACATATATACACACATAAGCACCTACACGCGCTTCATTTCTGTGTTAACTAATAGTTGATGATCAATATGCAACTAATTAGCACTGTCTCTGCTCTCGTTTATTGGAGGTAAGAGTAACATCTTACTAGCAAGATCTCCTTAAAGCCCCGAACCAGCTCATACACAACCTTGCGTATGTGAGGGACGAGTATGAATATCCGAAGAGGCCTCATACAGCGTAGAATAAGGAGGGCGTGGCCACCTCCAGTGTACGGTATGGCAAGCTGTACTCCTTCCCGCTCTGGATTGGCTATCAACATCACGGCCACAAACAGCAAACTCGTCTGCAGCGTAATGACGAAATGTGCAGACAGATACAATAAATACAGGAAACACCCTTTCAACTGACTAGCCCGAGATTCAAGCATTAATAATATAAAACTGAACACCTTAGAGCTGAATGTAAAATAAATAGATTCAGTATAAATTGAAATATGATTTTGGAAATCATATTTGTAGAATTGCCTGTAAGAGCTTTTCAGTGTTATTATTATTGTGTAATTGAGAAACAGTAATTACTTCTTGTTATACAAAAAATTAAAACCATTCACTTTGAGTCAAGTTGCTACAGTTCTAAGAATTTCCTACAATAAATTGTATGGAATGACACAGTAATGACAGAGTATGACAGAGAATGACAGCAAATGAGAATAACACCAATACACAGACCAGGTAAATGAACATGTCCATAGCTCCTCCCACATCCCGAATCACTGCATTTGGTGTAAACAAGAGGCCATTAGCAAATATCTTGAGAGCCATTTCAATGCTCATACACACTATAAACAGGTACTCGATGGCTCTCTACAATCATAAGTAAACATCAAAGCAAAAGCCTACTCAAGTCACATAAAGGTACAAAATATGCATGATATAGAAACATATAGCATATAGCTAGTTCTTCAAAAAATATTTTTTCCACACACTACTTCAAATAGCAGATATGCAACAATTTGTTGACATAATAATATAGGGACATTAGCAACATCTTAAACTCACACATGTTTATAGTCATCATTCCTATGAGAACCCTTGATGGAAAGGGATTTTTCACTAAATCGGACTAAGGACATAGCGTAGGGCCACACGACGCGAATTACCCGCGCGAGTCACATGCGGAAAACCTGTCTAGCCCGAAAATGGGCTGTTGTGTGCGGATTTTCATGCGGATAACATGCTGAGCGGAGAGTGCAGAAAGCTGGTGCAGGCTTTATCTAATTAGCTGGTTTCCATTATAGTGAGCACATTTTTTGAATTTCAATTTGCGTTTTGATTTTTAGCGAACCGAATTAAAATATTTTTCAATAGTTTGCATTTCCGCTTTTATAATATCTAAAGTCGTTTTTTCTGATGGCGTAGATTTAAAACCAAACGCCTGTAGACAAGCATTAAAGTTAAATACCAACATCACTAGCTAATAAATTTCCACACCAACAACCCATGCATTGTGTGTGGCAGGTCGTTCCCACAACCGGTTTTCAAAATTTTGGACCCACATGCAGAAAATCTGCGCCGTATGGCCCTAGCCTTATTTAAATGGGGCACAGAAGCAATTATGACTGGATGCTCTTCTTAACATCACCAATGGTATTTGGACTCGAACCACTGACTTCGTGTTTCACTAGGCCGGCGCTCTAACCCCTAAACCACTGCTGCTCCTACAATCTACATGTAGACATACTAGTTACACACTCACCAGGTCTTTGTTGCTGGTGTTAGTGATGCGATGGTCTGGTCGTTCAAGCATCATGAATATGCAGGAGAGGAGAGTCATGAATATCATGAACCAGTCTAGCCAGGGCACTATGCTCAGGAATTTACTGCAACACAAACTCAGTCAAACCATTTATACAAACCAGAGACAGTGTGGTAAAGAAGGAACAGTTAATAGCTCATACTGATACGTGATTTACAAATGGAACTTTTGATTTGTTTTATATAACAACAAAGTATAGAACTTATTTAGTTTGGGCTACCTACTAAGATTTACAAAACAACATTCATATATCGTAAAGGAAACCCAGCCTATAAAATATTAGTGATGACAAACGTTACTTTCTTCATTCCTAATTCTTCATCACCAATAAATGCCCCAGTAAATAATCATTTCACTTCAGAACAAAATTATGCTATATGCCAGTCACTTCAGTATAGAGGTACAGCTAAATATAACTCACGCAAGCTTCTTGTACTTTGTTTTACTCTCTTGTCCAGTTGTGGAGTCAACGAAGGTGCCGATGTATTTAGCGTTCACAATAGACTTGCAAACCTCTCTGAAATGACTCTCCCGACCAACAAAAAACAGAGGCGTGTCAAACAACGGATGGTTTTCCCTGAGGTCACTTTCCTGCTGAGTTCTACGAAAACAAAGTCACATGACTTTGTAACTACTAATTGGAAGTTGTCATCACACACAGCAAATTGATAGCGTGTGATGTCATAGATTAGTTGAACCAACTACAACTACATAGTATTTTACGGCAGAGCTAAATTCCGACACATAATAAAATGTTTTATAATACTTTGTTTTAAAAAGTAGAAAAATACAGGAAATGCGTTGAAATAGCAACAACTGCCGTTAAGTGATCCTATCTCAGTAGACGACACTTTACCAGACAATCTTTTAATAAAAGCCAATTTAAATACTCGTAACTCGAATTGACATATTAAACTGAGCACCTTTTAATCTCCGCCTGCTGCTTTTTCTGTTGCAGAATCTGAATATCAATATCATCACCAGGATTAGCCCTTCCTGAACCTTGAGGTCCTGGTTGTCCAGAAGGAGATGCAACTCCCCCATTACGTTGTGGTTTATTAGCTCCAGCAGCATCATTGTTAAGAGTCCGAGGATTTCTTATGTTCAGATTGGTACGGGCCTTTCCCATTCTAGATACAAGCATATCATAAATGGTATATCAATTGACAGACGGATTTAGTATGAAAGATAATTGTACATCAACTCCACATAAAGATGGCCACCGAGTTTTCAAAGATAAGCATTAAAAACAGATGTCACAAAACAAATGACAAAATCCCAGTAGCTGTACAAAACATGGCCTGGCAACAATGTTTGTTACAGTATATAAGATGCAAATACCATACACAAACGATAACTAAAACAAAATATATATAAAATGCAAACTAAAAACAGGCAATGTGCTTCACTAATTTATAAGTGTATGTTAATAAATAATACACACAAGCTGAATAGTGTGTTACATTTATTTTGCAAAATTAATACATTTTAAACAAACAGAACATAAATTTGATAGACGTCCAACAAATACACTTGGTTAGTGGTCCCACACCCAACACGTCCTCATATGTTTGAAAACATGTTCATTATTTTATTCAACTGTGCAGAACAAGTTTATAACTTACAATGGCCAATTGATTGCATGCCATGGTTTTTAAAAGAGAAGCCAAAATAGTGAGGTACTATAAAACATTCACCCTGAACTCAATTTAACCTTGAGGATAGGTTGAAAAGGAGCTCTTTATCTTTATTTAATTTTACAGATCGCCAAAAAATAAAAATAGTTAAGCACCCTTATTCATTGAATGGCCTTACACCAAAGGGAAACCTTTATACCATGTAGATATTGTACTTATAAAACAAACACATAATTATTTGCAATGCAGTGACCAAAGAAATTAAAAAAAATCAATCCACAAAATTGAATGAGTACAATTTTATGCTGAAAGCACCAATGATGAGAATAAGAATGATAACTATGACAGCATTATAGGACTGAAGACTTGGCTTTGCTTTTATCAGACGACTGAGTCTACTACATGACTGAGTCTACTAGACGACTGAGTCTACTAGATAACTGAGTCTACGTATATGACTGAGCCCGACTCATTTACTGAGTCTACTACATGACTGAGTCCGCTAGATGACTGAGTCTACTAGATGACTGAGTCTACTAGATGACTGAGTCCACTAGATGACTGAGTCCACTAGATGACTGAGTCTACTAGATGACTGAGTCTACTAGATGACTGAGTCTACTAGATGACTGAGTCTACTAGATGACTGAGTCTACTAGATGACTGAGCCCGACTCATTTACTGAGTTTACCAGATGATGGATTCAACAGGAAATGAGTCACCAGGTTTGGAAGAATCATGAAGCTCATGTAAATCTCACACCATTGTTAACCAGTTTCAAAGTTTTAAAGGAATATTATTTAAAAATAATGCCTAATAACCAAGAAAGGTGACAAATAATGGTTATTATTGAGATGAAGTTCTCTTTACAAAATACAGGCCATGAATCTATTTTTCTCAAAGCAACTAATCAATGATCAGGTTTGAAGCCTTTTACCAATAAATCAATGTAATAGAATATAAAATATTCATAGCAATAAGACGAACATGAATGCACTTGACAATTCAGACATTACCACCAGGATTTACAATATCAAATATATAGGGTGCAAGATAGAGACCACGAAAGGCTATAAGATTACCCGCCAACTACCGTTGAATCTTCCCATTGCATTATAGTTCTGCTCATGCTCACTAGTGCTCTGAAATATTAGCTGTGTATTTATAGACTGCACACAGAAAATAAAATCATTCCTGCTGAGCTTAGTAAATGCATCACTAAGATTGGGTAAGCAAGCATTACAGTGGTAAACTCACTGCTAACAGAGAACTTGAATAGCTAAGGTTAATTTGAAAAATTCAGTTGACAAAATCCATACAAGAATCAATTGATATGAGGCTAATCGAAGCATTTCTACCACAATTAAATATATACATAATATAATTTCCACACTTTTAACTAATTAGCCACATTATGTATATTTCACTAAAATATTTCAGCTGCCCACAAAATTTATAATAGATATTACCATTAACCAAAATATAATCAAGTAACGAAGTATTTAGCATTAAAAAATATATGTAACTCTAGGGTGCACATTCAAACTGATTCTGCTGTGAAGACTTTTGTAAACCATATGTTTTAGAGTTGTTTCCACAATGTGTGTAAATGACAGTACTTACCTTGTGTAAAGTGTATTAGAACTAGTTTACAACTATCCATGTGTCTAGTTCATGCAGTTAATAGGTAAATATTGCACAACGAATAGACCTAACACTGTAGAGGAGACAGGTTGGAGAAAGGGGGAGATATTTAACAAGTCTACAGTGACTTGTCCATTGTAGCCAAGTCCACTAACATACCAATATCTGTTTGGTACATTTACATATACAAGTGCCGACCAATGAGCAGTGGAAATACTAAAGCTATTTAACAATTGCCTGATGCAGAAGTTATCATCCACACTATTACGTGATTTTCAACTTTTTACTTTATTGTTGTTGGTACAAGAAGTTTACAAAATTTATGGTTAATTGCTACCCACCCAACGTTGGATTCTAGCCGGACAGACCTGGTGTAAGAACTGGAAATCATAGGTAATAGCATAGTATTATATACCTAGTAAACAGTATCATACACCTAGTAAACAGTATTATACACCTAGTAAACAGTATCATACACTTAGTAAACAGTATTATACACCTAGTAAACAGTAGTTATACACCTAGTAAACAGTATTATACACCTAGTAAACAGTACTATACACCTAGTAAACAGTATTATACACCCAGTAAACAGCATTATACACCTAGTAAACAGTAGTTATACACCTAGTAAACAGTATCATACACCTAGTAAACAGTACTATACACCTAGTAAACAGTATCATACACCTAGTAAACAGTATTATACACCTAGTAAACAGTAGTTATACACCTAGTAAACAGTATTATACACCTAGTAAACAGTAGTTATACACCTAGTAAACAGTATTATACACCTAGTAAACAGTATTATACACCTAGTAAACAGTAGTTATACACCTAGTAAACAGTATTATACACCTAGTAACTAGACATTAGTATAGCCAGTACGGCTGTATTTAGAGTATAATATAATAAAAGATATAAAGACCTGCCTATACATATATGGCACCTGTAAAAGTTTAAGTTAATTGTAAAGCTGGAACCAAAAACTTCACCCAAAAATGTTAAAGCCTTTAAATATTTCCCGATGTCAAATACAATATATCTATATAAATAAAGATATGTAGAATGGCTAGAGAGTAACTATTTAAATTAAACACCTACTATAGAGACTACTGAAGTAACCTTGACCTGTACAGAATGGCGCTACTTGATACCTTAGAAAACTTTCACTTATAATTTAAAAATTTAAGCCAAAAATATCAGATTCCAAACATAATAAAAACAGCTGCTGAAGCAGAATATAAACTACTACATAATGTTCTACAGAGATGTCTCCATATTGACTGGGTACCAACTGTTACAATGACCTACCAACTCATGAAATCACAATGACCACAATGAAGCATTCTCTGAATTATTTAATGTAGTTTATTACCCCCAAATAAAAGTGTACTTTTGATATCACGACTGATTAGTATTTTATGTAAAACAGTATTGTAAATAAACTAGCAACAACTAAAGACAGGCTGGGGACTGTGGAAGTAGATGTGAGAGTAAAGCATACTGGTGTCATTCAACTGCAGGGAACTCAAGAGCGGATAACAAGGGTGATTACAAGCTGAACAAGGTGCAGGGGAAACAACTCCTTTTTTCTATCTAGTTTGGCTTCTAAATTCAAAATTAGTAAATTAGACAAAACATTATTAGGAAATCTGCCAAAAGAATAAAACTAAAACTACAATTACCGTAAAGTAGACGAGCTGTTGCCTTGGTTCGCAGAGAGTAGAGATTTGTGAGTTGGGACGGTGGCATTACCCTTCGATATGAGAGGATCTGAGGAGTTCATACTACGCTGTTTGCTGGACTCGCTACAATGATTAGCAGACTAGCACATCATACTGCAACTTGTCCCACACAACAGGACAAACTTTGTAAGAAAGACAGTGAGGAACTTGCAGTTGAAGACCTTCAGATTATGTGACTTCCTGAGCCAAAGAAGACAGGCTACATGATTAGTGTTGAGAGAATACCATCAACAATGGCAACACAATTGAAATGATAAAAATGAAACAACTTTGAAATAGTAAAAATGCCCACCTATGACGAGCATATATGACGAGCATATATGACGAGCATATATGACGAGCATATATGACGAGCATATAATTATGCTTGTCATATAAAACAAACATAATTATAGTGAGCATAGAAAAGTCAACTCACGAAATCAGGTCATGTATCTCATCTATTTGAAATATCTCCTTAGTAGATCGAGAGGCACGTTTATCAGTGAGTAAGGAGATGTCTGGTAGTGGCTCTTGACATATGGCAGTTCGTCCTTTTCTGTGCCGCAAGCCACTGGAAAGAAAACAACTTGGTTACATGAGCTGGTGAACAATGTTGATTGTGCTACTTTAGAACGAAAGGAACACAACTGACTATACTTATATGTAATATGATGGCGAGAAAACTTTGCCTGCCAAGTACTTTTAAACTTTTTTGACACCAACTGGCCTTGTAGCTGTTATCCACTGCACTACCAGAGAAGTTACAAAAGGGGATGCTGAGTGGTTATTAGAAGTTCACCGCCCTGTCTCGACAAAAGACATATATAGACAACAGCGCCTCTCTTAAAACAAGTGCATAAAATTTAATTTTATGTAAAACTAGTCTAATTTATCTATATTATGTTTCACAGAAATTAATTTATAGAAAAAACACCCGACTTTCAAAAATGCAACCTTTTAATTCCAATTATCATACCAAGTTGAATAGCTTGTTCAACAGTTTTTGTTTGGTTCCACAACGAGTACAACTAGCTCATTGGCATGGTAGCATGACACATGTCATATAATGACATGACACGTGTCACATAGTCACATGCTACATAGACAGGACAGGTGCTACATGGAGACATGAAATGTGCCTATAGTCACATGACACCTGTTACACAGAGACATGACAGGTGTCACATAGTGACATGACACATGCTACATAGAGACATGACAGGTGTCACATAGAGACATGACAGGTGTCACATAGACATGACAGGTGTCACATAGAGATATGACAGGTGTCACATAGTGACAAGTCACACACATACCTATTAGCTCCATCCACCGAATCACAGTCAACAAAACTTCTCATAAAACTTTCTCGAACCTTTGGGGCTGTGAATAGGGAGCCTATCTTCTTGGTAAAACTAACCAGCTGTGGCTGATTGCTGAAAACAAATGAAAGTGACAAGCATTTCAGACTAGAACCTTTCGGAACATCAACAAGCAATAACTGGCCAGAATTTCTAACAACTTTGAAAAATAAAATATGTGAGTTTGAAAATCAACATTTAAGACTTGAACTAGACTAAACCTATTTCTTATTTTTCTGGTATTCGCAGAATAGACCAGCCGTGACAAGCTTCAGAGAACTTGAATAATACTCAGCTACTTACGAGAACTTTTCAAAAACACGGAGACGTAATGGAAGGTTTTGTTGCTGAGCTGTGCTCATTTCTCGAGCTTTTAACTAAAAACATATAAATATAAACATCTCACACAACTGGTGAGGAAATAGAAGGAAGAATACATAAACATTGAAAAATTTAATTTTCTAGCCAATGAGCAATCACATTCATTGGAGGGATTAGGATTAAAACTTGTTCATAAACTGTAAATTGTACAGCACATCCCCTACTTTAAATTCTAAAAATACACTTGAAGAATTTGTTACAGCCATTATTTTATTAAATCTTTCAAGCATTTTTAACGACATTTTTCAAAACAGCTGAAAAACCTGTTACTGTGTGAATATTGATACCTGTTTGACTCTCTTGATATCCTCATCCAAATCCAGGTTATCCAGAATAACAGCAACAAATAAGCTGAGAATAATCTGAAACACACAAATATTGTAAAACCACCTACTCTAACGTAAAATACTGCACATCTTCTGTTATATTCAGACAATAATAAATGTTTTGCATAAACATTATTCAGAGTACAACAAGCACATGTAACGTTGCAAAAGAAGTTACAGTAGTGGTCAGAAATTAAAGCTTCAACAATGTAAAACCGTTAGCATTGTAAATTCTAGAAAAGGGCTGCACTCAAAGAAACATGCATGCAATAGTAATGAAGAGTTATACATGTTAGCCAATAATAATGTGTAGACAACTGCAACTAGAGTTGAGTTAGATAGGCAAAATATAAATTAACTCATACGCAGGAGCAAATGTTTAGCTAAGGCAGGTTTGAAAGCAGCCTGTACTCTAGATTAGTGTGGTCAAGACAGAAAGCCAGCCACCCAGCGAATCATTGAACTGTTCACCATTACAGAATTACATTACAAATGAAAAACACAGTGCACAAAAATTGCTTTTTTATGACTTAAAATATACAAAATGACAAATATTAACTGACCAAGAATAGTTAACTAGTTGTTTTTATTTATTTATTGTAAAACTGTTAAAACATTCAAATCAGTTATACAAGTTAGGCACAATTAATACAAATTCAGTTTCAAGACTAGAAAGAAAACGTGGAAGTTTACCGTCACGTCAAGTGATAGAAGTATTGAATAAGAATTGATAGCAAGAGTCTAACACTGACTAAACGTACTTACCACCATTTTATAACACAACAGACTAAATAGAAGGAAAAATTAGTTAAAAGTTACTGAACACAGTATAACAGAAGGTAGCATGCAATCACAGCAAACATAACTTGCACCATTTCCTCACAACAGGTGTAACTGTTCTAGCATTACCTACGGGAACTAAGCCACTAAGTTTGCATTTGACAGAATCACTTTCAAATCATAGAACTGTTGTTACAATTGCTCAGACAACAGTCTAACAAACAGATCTGGTGGGTTAACTAAGGCAATGTCCCTATATAATCAGTCTTTCTGTTGGGAACTAAGGTAATGTCTCTATATGATCAGTCTTTCTGTTGGGAACTAAGACTGTATGGACTACTGTTACTTGACAATAACAGCATTGCTGTGAACGGATAAGACACTTACCACTGTGACGAGCAGGTTGTATGAGACAAAGTATATAGCAACAAATGCTGCCGCTGCCTGAGACTGCACCTTACTCAGCGTCTCGTTCATGATGTCTGTCCAGCCCTTCTTTAGGAGGATTTGAAACATGGAAGTAAGCGCCTGCAGGGGTCCAGAGAACACACACAGCAGTGAGACAGAAGTTAGCCCAAAGTAACCATCACCAAGAGCATAGGAGTGCACAGGGAAAACCAGGCGACTAATTACTTAGTTGAGAAGATAACTCTCTAGCCAGAAGTGGTCAAAGCAAGCATCACAAAGTCATACTAAAGCTGACAAATTGTATAAGCTGAAAAGTTGTATATCCTTTTCATAATTTTCATTAGCAAGACTCAAATGTCGTAAGTTTAGTGTGATATTTCCTTAACTCAACTGGTCAGATTGAGAAATTGTCTTACCATAACTGGTGGTATTGAGAAGTTATCTACTTAACGCAAATAAAACGATGAAATGATTGCTTTGACTTTAGTTAAATAAACATGCTCGGAAGGTATAAGATGGGGTTAAGAAGACATGCTATTGAACAGGAGTGGAGGACTGAAAAGACAAGGGGATAATGCACCATTTGCATGTATTAGTAATACGGAAGCTACCCTGCATGCCGTTCCCCCATAACAGACAACAGCAACCGCTGTGTTCCCTAATTTCACTTCTACACTCACTTCGAGTTGAGAAATTTCTGTTTCATAATAAAAATGATTCAATTTTATAAAATAAGCATAAACCATTTGAAATTTGTAGCTGTAGTTGACAAATTGAACAGTATTGAGCATTAACTAAAATACCAATTTTTTTATTGCTTAGTTACTCCAACAAAAATCAAGTTGTTGGGTCCTGCAAACTTTCAAAACAGCTTCACAAGAACCTATACCGAAAATACAGCGCACCGTGATTGGTCAGTGTGAAGTGAAACGGAAAACACAAGTGGCTACTACTGTCAGAGATTATATTTCCCGAGGCAGTGTTTACTTACAGTGGTCATACCGAGATGTATGACGACAAAATATATAGCAATTAGGATGGATGAGGCCTCGCCTAAATGGGAAGATGTTGCGGCTTGATAGCTTAGCTCCATGAGAGCATACATTTCGTCCAACCAATTCTCACCGGTTAAAATTTGAAACGTAGACTCGACGGCCTGCAGTAAATTACGTCACATGCATACAATGAGTTTACAACACATTACGGATACTGATAATAAGTTCTACGCCAATACAACAACATTGGGTTCTATACATGATATGATAAAGTTACTACTACTAGGCTAGTAGAAAGGAATGTGTGTAATGATATATTAGTACCAGGTACTAGTACTGCAGCTACTACTAGTACCAGCACTACCACTGCTACTGCTAGTACCAGTGCTACAGCTGCTGTTATTACTAGTACCAGTACTATCAGTGCTACTACTACTAATACAAGGGAGAGTGTAGATAATTATCAAGCATGCTATTTAAACAATTTACAAGACATTGAAATTAAAAACAAATAAAACTCTTGAAATTTGCTGCCAATCCACTCATTACAAATCAGAAAAAATAGACAAAAACAAAGAAAGATGCTAAAGCTTTTACTTTATAGTTTCAGGAACGTTAGGTTACAAGTGGAAAAAAATCAGCTTAAATATACGAAAAAAAATTCTAGCGTCAACCTATGAGTTATCCTCTTTTACATAAACAAGAATGAACCCTTCAGGTGAAACTCAATCATATTAAACATTGCAGTAATGTAAACATTGCAGACAAAGCAGCAGATTTCATGAGAGTATAATAACACTAATTTGGGTCTTGTATTCATATATCTTTAGTAAATGTTGGAGGGCGACATAGTGTAATAGCAAATGTATTACAACATATACAAAGAAACCTTTGCTACTTTACGTGAAACATTGTATCAGTATAACACATATGATGGCATACAGCTTGGTGAGAGAGGAAACGCATTTATATAGATAAATCTGTAAATTTATCGCGATACCCAATAATTAGGTAACCTAGTAAACTCATTACAACTTGTTTCTTTCTAGTGGATAATACTAATCACAGCTCTGAATCAACAAGTTCCCATAACACCCAATTACAAACTATTTAATTGATGAATAAGTTAATGAAAATAAGAGCTATGGATGTCTCTAAATTACAGATAAGAAAATATCTAAAAATTATTGAATGTTGTACAAAGGAGGCTAATTTAGTGCAACAGTCAACAAGATAGCTTCTAGTATCACCTCCCGCCCCCTCTCCAATTCATATTCAGATATTTTTTGCAAAAAAACTATAATAAAACCAATCAAACACTTTTAAATAGGATTTGTTCCAAAATTAGAACCAAATGCTTAAGAAGACCCAGTGGATCTACTTTTCATAATAAAAAATCTATCGGGAACATAAGTTAAATAATTTCAGTATTTACAATACATCCCTTGTGTGAGGATTGTTTAGATAGTAACCATGGTAACCAAGTACCTCAAAGAAGTTAGAGAACTGTTTATGATAGGCTGGTGAGCCGTCGTCATCTTCCTTCTCTTTGATGTAGCAGAAGAGTTGCAGACTAATGCCAGACGTGATGATCAGCAGAGCCATGGTAAAGAGTACGAGGGACCCAAGTTTCTTGGATGGGCCGAATATCTAAAAGACGTAAACAGATGCTGTGTCTGTACATTTAGGCCTACACGTGGAGACAAATTGCATAGTGCAATGCAGGGTTTGTATATTTTAATTAGGCTCATAAAAAGATAAAAACAACAAGTATATAAGCAGGATGGTGTGATGGTGATGGTTGTGGTGGTTGTGGTGGTGGTAATGGTAGTAGTAGCAGTAGCAGTAGCAGTAGCAGTAGCATTAGTACCAGTAGCAGTAGCACTAGTAGCAGTAGCAGTAGCACTAGTAGCAGTAGCACTAGTAGCAGTGGTACCAGTAGCAGAAGCACTAGTAGTAGTAGTAGTAGTAGTAGTAGTAGTAGTAGTAGTAGTAGTAGTAGTAGTAGTAGCTAGTAGTAGTAGTAGTAGTAGTAGTAGTAGTAGTAGTAGTAGTAGTAGTAGTAGTAGTAGTAGTAGTAGTAGTAGTAGTAGTAGTAGTAGTAGTAGTAGTAGCAGAAGCACTAGTAGTAGTAGTAGTAGTAGTAGTAGTAGTAGTAGTAGTAGTAGTAGTAGTAGTAGTAGTAGTAGTAGTAGTAGTAGTAGTAGTAGTAGTAGTAGTAGTAGTAGTAGTAGTAGTAGTAGCAGAAGCACTAGTAGTAGTACTAGTAGTAGTAGTAGTAGTAGTAGTAATAGTAGTAGTAGTAGTAGTAGTAGTAGTAGTAGTAGTAGTACTAGTAGTAGTAGTAGTAGTAGTAGTAGTAGTAGTAGTAGTAGTAGTAGTAGTAGTAGTAGTAGTAGTAGTAGTAGCAGAAGCACTAGTAGTAGTAGTAGTAGTAGTAGTAGTAGTAGTAGTAATAGTAGTAGTAGTAGTAGTAGTAGTAGTAGTAGTAGTAGTAGTAGTAGTAGTAGTAGTACTAGTAGTAGTAGTAGTAGTAGTAGTAGTAGAAGTAGTAGTAGTAGTAGTAGTAGTAGTATACATAAACTCACTTTCCAGCAAAACTCCTCCAAGACGGGAGATGCTTTGATGAGCCGGGAGATGCGGAAGACCTGGGCGTAGGTAAAGACGTTCCTGTAGAAAGGTGGCACTATGTTGAATATGGAGAAGAAAGCCAGGATGAGCTCCCACTTGTGACGGGAGGGGCGGATGTACACTCTGGGGCCGTATACCCACACCTTTAATATCACTTCCAGTACGAACACAGCCGTGAAACCAACCTGTAACATGATATATTGTCAGGAGAATAACTAATAGTGCAAGAAATATCATGTCCAGTCTCATAACATTTCACTATAAGTTTTTCTCACTTGGTTGCTTCAATATAGGAATCACTACTGCAACAAGGTACTGTAAATACTCAATAATCGGCAGAGGTAATTCCTAGTTCCAACTTTTCAAAAAAATATACCAAACAAACCATTCATCACTAAAATACTTGTTACACAGTTTAGACACCTTGCTCTTGACAGAGAGAATATTATGCATAAGCTTATTTTTCAAGATTGTTCTAGAACTAAGCAGACACACTGATTTCTACAGGAAGTGTCCCTACTTGTGCGTAGTATATGGCATCCAGTTGGGGCATTGTTCTAGGAACCCTCTCTGTATAGGAGACTCTGCACGCTGCCACTATGGCATCAGTCAAGATGATAAACATGAAGACGGTCTTGAAGTATGCTGACTTGACCATCTTCTGCACAAACATGGGTGCCACACCACTAGGCTTCCTCTCATCTAACGATATCAACTTCCAGCTGTCCTCTTCTTTCTCCAAAGTCTACAGAAGAAGTAAAAGGCTTTTACATAAGAGATAACAGAGTCGAGATAAATAGCTGAGACTTTATCTTATGTTTAGTAAATCAAAAATGCAGCTTCACCTCTTCCTTTGAAAAGTAAAAAACAATGCTCAGAACCCCTCAGGAAAATACAGGCTTTAGAAAAAACTTCAAGCTAGATAAATTAAGCTGTATAATAATATTTCTATAAAAAAGACATAAACAAGGTTTAAATTGATAACAGTCAATTAAAAATTGAGGTCTCATTATTACCTAGACTGAGGACCACTGGTATGAATTTATGGCTAAATTTAAGGAACAACTACTCATCAAATAGCGAGAATCCTGCTCTAAGACTATGAGATGGATAGTTTTATCTTACCATTGTGGGGCGTTCTGAACTCCCCTCCTTAGAGCCCCACATCTTCTGGAACTGGACTCTAATCTCAGCAAACGTCTCAATAATAACGGCTATGAACACGTTCTACAACACCACAGCCACAAATATTATACCATACAATAATAATACCGCACAATACTATACTATACTTCAATCTGCAACATATGAAGCAGCAGAGACTGGAGATACCCTCCAAAATCTTAATAGTTCAACAAATAATGCCTGTGACTACCACGGGTAGATGTGCTCACAAATAGCCAGCCGGAACTTAGAGTTGTGCACACATACACACACTCCCACTCAGTTATAAATATAGCCAGAAAATATTGTACAATCCAATATCATAGCTTAGCAAAGTATTTATAGTTTTTAGTCTGGCAGAACTGGGGGTTAGGTTCGCAATCTCGGATAAAGTTTTTTTCTCTTTTGATTATTTATCTTGAGGGTCCAGGTAGATGTTTCCAGGTGGGTGTGAACCTGTCACCCTTGAGCATTTCGAGAAATCCAAGATGGCCGCCAATTATGAAAAAATCGTAATCTAGTCGGCATAAAGTCTGTATTATGTTGCAAAAACAAAATTTTTTGATGAATAAAATAGATGCGCATTTTTAGAATGAATATGTGCCATGCCAGTAAAAAGAAATCAAAGTAAAAAGCCAAGAGACATGTTTCTCAGCTCAAAAATCGGAATTGCTTCAATAAAACATCACATATGGTGCAGAGAAATGATACAAGGTTTTTGAATAACTGTTTGGACACTGGACAGATATAAAAAAAAAAAAACATTGCTTATTGCCAGTGAATAGAAAGTGAAAAAAAGATACAGATGCAGCATATTGCTCAGCTGAAGTTAAAATTGAACATATATATAATTGTACAAATGCGACAAACTTTCACTCATGATCATATTAAACACCTTTTTCATTTTTTTCTATCATCAGCATTTGTTAGAAATGTTAGTTCATTGCAGCACACTTCTGTTACTGCTTTACAAGGACAGAACTCTGTGCATAGAATAGATGTACTAGAATAGCCATATTGTGTTGTTTTGCATGATTGTTGGCTTCCACAAGAGCATTTAATGAATTTGGGCCATTTTACTTTATTTAGTACACATCAGCAGATTATGATCAAACATTTTAAAGTTTACTCAAAATTCATAAAAACTTACTATATAGGGTAATAGTATTTGCTGATTCTATCTATGCATAACAAAAATGACTGGGAAGAGGTCCTGCAACATTTAAGCGCGGCGTCATTGTCATACGAGCTAAATATACATTTGTGGATCATCACGGCCTATATAATATCCCAATGTAATAATAAATTAGGAATAGACATAGAAAATAATGCATAACTGGGAATTATTCAGTTTTATTTGTTAAAATTTTGATATTTTGAGGCAAAAATCTATATACAATAGCAGCTAAATCGTAAAAAATCGCCAAAAGCTAGAGTCTTCGAGTGTACACCAAATTAACTAACATGATCTACTTCATAATACTGTCTGGTGTAAGCACAACATCATTTCCTACTCCTTTTGGGAAAAGAGATTCTATTAGATTCCCTATCACCTACCAATGTTCTAGTGGGTTTAATGCCGCAGTTTCATATGGCTACCTGGAGGTGTGCTCTGGTGACATTGTCCAATAGCTTCATCTGTAGGAGACAAAGTACATAAGTTGAAGGCACATCGCAAATAGCATTGCTGACCTTGGTTTCCCAAGCCTTTTGTCTTGTAGATGTCATGGAGGAGCACTTTGCATAATTGTAGCAACATAGCATAAACTTGGTAGCTTGTATGAATAGTCATCCTGAAAAAAAGCACTAGTGTCACCAAATCACACTTTCCTTCTACCAAGACATTTAGTATGACTCCCTTTCCAATATTTTACATTGTTGCCCCTGAGAGGCCATGGGAAGACAGCAAATTGTTCATTATAGGGCTTTGTCTCAAACTTTCTCACCCAGTATACGCTGTGGTCCAGGATGAGTAGCGGTTTTGCAGGGCACCAAGTGCTATCAGAGAGTGTCATCTGAGTCTATTGTCAACATCTTTATCTGAGAAGCCACATTTCAGTATGCCATCCTTCACTGTATCCATTAACCTTTTTTGCCCCCCCCTCTCTTTCTCTGTATCTTCATCTCAGCCACCATTATAATATCTTCCTCCGTATCTCTTCTGCGCACATGTCCATACCATTGAAGAGGTCTCCTTCTCATGTCTATTGCGATAGCTTCTATTTTGGCCTCCTCATTTATATTATCATTTGTTACATGGTCTTCCCAATTCATATTGTAATGTTTCGAAGCATCCTCATCTCAGTTGCACTTATCTGCTTCAATATTGACAAGAGCAACTGGGTGGCATCATTCTTTGAGTAGGTCATTGTAGAGTTCAATCTTCCGTTTGACAGACTCCTTGTCCTTTGAATCAGATTGGATTCTTGATTGCATCTCATCCTTATGAGCAGTAAAAGCATTTATTTCAGACTTATCCCTGATGTCACTGCGGCCATACTGTATCTTGTTGCATGCAGAAGTGCTGTACACCCACACCTTGAGAGTTTCGGATTTAGTGGTGATGCCAATGATTCCCCGTGCTGTGACCAAATCTTACGAAGGTCACCTCAATGGTCATGTTCGACCAGATGCCGTCGAGCTGGCCGCGTTTATGATGCATTGTGTAGTTACCAGCGGCAAATTCAATCCTTACATCTTGTGGCATGACCTTCACGCTATGCAGATAGTGCATTTCCTCTTCCATTGCTAGGTGTAAGGCCCAATCTCATTCTCTAACAGCTATGATGTGGGTGTTGATGGTAAAAATTGGTCCAATAAAGCACATGGCCCACAGTTTTGCTGTTCTTGAGCTCTCTGCAATCTTAATCAACATCTTTTCAAGCTTCTTCATGCTAGTGATTACACTTTCATCAAGACTGGCTTTAACAGTTGTCCCACCAATATTCTCAGACCTTGTACATTATGGAGAAACTTTTTCTATTTGGCATTTTGGAGAAATCACCAAAAGTAGAATTAACTACTTCTACCAAATCACTTTCAGCTGTTAGTGTTCCAGCGCACCCAACATAGGTCATTAAAAAGGGAGAAATTAATAGTAAACGTTAATGAAAGGGGATTGGTATGAAAAAGGTAGGGAACCACTGTTCTAATAGATGTATTACTTCCCTCAGCATGAAATACATTTTCATTCATAAAAAACTGTTTACAAATGCTTTTAGAGGAAAAGTGAAATGTGCTGATTGTAGAAATAGTTTTCGAAAGCAAAAATGTCAATATTTAGATAAATGATGTGTCAATAATAAAGCAATTAAATTATGTTAAGAAGCCATGGTGCTGTGTTATTAAGGTTGTTGACCTCTTTTTATAACTTTAAAAAACATAGCTAAATTTTAAAACTGAAAATAACTATTTAGTTGGCAGCTCAACAAACCTTTTCGATAGGCATGCCAGTTGGAAATAAATTGCTATTTAGCTCATATGGCAATGACGTTGCATTTTAAGTTTGCAGAACCCCTTTCAGCTTTATTTGGTGGACATATTTGTAATCAGCATATAAAATCACACCATATAGTAAATTTTCATGAAGTTAGAACAAACTGATGCAGAGATGCAAGGAAATTATAAACACGGCAAGGCTAGGTTAAACTTGAAAAAATGAATGATTAAGGCTTAGCTTAGTTACCATTGGGTATCATTTACCTATTACTCAATAATACATATGATAAAGGCACATGCATCTTTATTATATTGATTTCTAAAGATTTCAAAGCATTGGAACCCTAAATTTAGCCCCAATGGGTAGGTGCATTTGAATTAGAAAAAATCGCTTGGTGCCTGGTGGCCATCTTGAATTTCTCAAAATGCTCAAGGGTAAGAAGTCCACACCCACCTGGAAACATTTACCTAGACCCTATATTTGAATAATCAGAAGAGAAAAAAACTTTATCCGGGGTTGCGAACCTAAGTCAAAAATTGGCATTTTTCTGCCAGACTATTTAAATTTTGATTGAACAAATTGAATGCTGAAGAAATTATCACGATGAACAAATAATTCAAATACCATCATTTTTTTTAATTTGGACAAAATCAATTGAAATAACTTCCAGACTGCATATATAGGCTAATGGACTCTCAATCACTGAGATTTATATACAGTTTTCCTACACTTATCAGAAACTACAAAGAAGACAACTCTGAAATTCAGCAAGATAAGCTATATTCTACAGGTACTAGCCACGCTAACATATGCATACGATGATTACCAGTATATATATAGCAACACAACAAAAACAGTCTACTAAAAGCATGATGCACACCTTGACTAGCCAGGCGAGGAAGAAGATGAGAGATATGAAGTAGATGTAGGATTTCCATGAGGCCAGCGTGTCCATAGTGTCATACATCAGCAGACTCCATCCTTCTTGGGAGGCCGCGTTGTACACGGAGAAGAAACTTATAGCTAAATAAATACAAAAAAACTGATATGGAGAAAGGCATTTCATGAAAACTCTATGTGAATAGTTCAAAGTTACTGACAAACACTTCTAATATTGCAGAATAAAAGACTCAACTTTACTATATAAGTTGGAGTTTTACAGTCATTGGCTTTAGTACTAGTCACAACTCACAACTAAAATCTTATTTTAGTTGTTAGTTATTATTTATTATTTTGAAAACTGGCGCTTTAATTTAAAATAGAATTTGAAAGTTTAAACATTTAAAGTCAAAGTTAATTTGAGGAAACAAAAAATAAAACTTTTTATGCAATTAAAACAAAATTGTGTTATCAAATCTCTCTGTTCAACTGTACTGAACTTAACAGCTGCAGACTTAATCATGTACTTTTGATCAAAACATTATTAACTATAATTATTAATTTCAACATTCCAATATTACTAGTCTACGCCATCAGTTCAGGTTTTATTAAAAACCTGACCAAATAAAAAACTAAAATGAATAATTCAACTATTATTACTATAACTGACTTAATTAAAAATAAAATTGATTCAACTTTTTTAACGACATGTTTTCTCCAGCGTAGCAAACAACAGACGCAAACACACAGGTTATAATTTGTAAGCAAACATTTTAAACATCAACTAAGGCAGACTAGGTGATAAAAACAGCGCAGATAATCCAGTTAAACTTACGGAAGTTTGTGAAGGTAGTGTACCCAACTACACTGTAATGTAGCTCCACCGGCTCACACTTCATATTCCCAGGACACACGTACCCATGCTGGGTCTGATTACGAGGAGTGCACTGTGTATCAGGTATAGCTAGGTCAGCCGTGGTCAGGTTACTAAAGCATGGCAGCTAATGTTAGTACAAGTTTACTGGTAACTATGGCAACAACACTGCAACAACTTGCTGTTAGCAGCTGTAAGACAACTAGAGCTATTTTTAAACAGTTCTACTGGTTTGAATATTGTGTAGGTTGGTTTATAGACATAAACTTCAGGGCTCAGGGAGCAGCTGTGGTCTAGGGGTTAGAGCGCTTGGCTTAGTGGTTATGGGTTCAATCCTGAGTAGAGGCCATTGGTGATGTTAGGAAGAGCATCCAGTCATAATTGCTCTTGTACCACATATGAATAAGTTCTTAGCCCACTTTAAAAAGCCCTTTCCATCAGGGTTTCTCACAGGGATAGTGACTATCAAATTGCGTGAGTGTTTTTTTAACTTCAGAGCTCATTTTTTACATGATTTATACTAAATTACTACGAGATAATCATGGTACGGACTAATTTATCGAACAAAAGAAAAACAATTTAGCTTTAGAATGAAATACCTGACATTAGCAGAGTTTCTGACACAGTGGTACTGGAGTGGCCCAAAGAACTGTACGCCAAGAATACCATAAAAGGACATAAAGAAGAGAAAGAAGAGGGTAACATTGTAGATCTGCTGGCTAGACCGTCTGCAAAGAAAAATACACTTATTCAATAATCTGACTCAACAACTACAGTATAATAATCTGACTCAACAACTACAGTATAATAATCTGACTCAACAACCACAGTATAATAATCTGACTCAACAACCACAGTATAATAATCTGACTCAACAACTACAGTATAATAATCTGACTCAACAACTACAGTATAATAATCTGACTCAACAACTACAGTATAATAATCTGACTAGGTAAGTTGTAGTATAATCCTATTAATGCATAGTTAGTAGTAAAACCTTCAGGATGCATGACCCATACAACAAAATTTGTACAATTTCTCGACTGTATAACAATGCAATTTCCAAGACAACACAAAACACCTTAAACTATGAATTATACAACTTGTTCTCGAGTATATACTATAAAAAAATATATGCACATGCTTTGTCTACCCTTGAAAAAGTGGCAGCTATAAAAGTGAAGCACATAACCATTAATACTCTTCCTAAAATAAAACGAACTCATCATTAAATAATAAAATAAATCAGACAACCAGTTTATGTTGCAATTACAAATCTCATCTTTCAGCATCATAAAGAAAATAACTTTAGAAAGCAGCTATAAAAAAAACATAAAACAGTTGCAATTTATAATTTTAGTGTGCACGTGCAAGATGTAATGTACAAGTACACATTTGTATATGTGCATGCAATGTGCTGATGTGTACACAACTAGTGATAATATCTCTTGCTGACTACTAGTAATAAGTCTCATGGCAATTTACAACAAGGTAATTGACTTGAAACACATCTCAAATCAAGCTTACTAAATCAATAATTTACGTTATCTTTGCTCAGCTGCGGTGAAGTTGCTCTTAGTAGATCAAAATTAATGCTATAAGACACACTGGGTTGTTTCTTACGAATATAACTGCATTCCTTTAAAATACTCGCCAAAAGAAAACATGATATTCAAACTTTTGCTGGTGTTTTCTTTCAATTGTGTAGTAAGTTAGGAAGAGTTAATATGCTGTTTCATGGTGAGTTATGAGATCGGCAAAGTAATCAATATGATTACGAAAGGAGAGTAGAAGTGGCTAGCTTATAAGTTAGGACAGCACCCAATTAACAACTCATGGCATGTTCATTGATATATATTTAGTGATCATCACAGCAACACAGTGAAGGCAAAATAATTAACATGGAAAATGTCAACTCAAAAACAATATTTTGGCTGAAAAAGTCTTAAATATAAAATTATTGCTCAATCCTACAACAATCGAAACATCTCTCACAAGATATACATTACAAAGATATACACGAATTATGAAAAGATGCATTTCCTCATGTCTGGACAAATATAACTAACAATCCATTATATTATATTCAAATATAACTGTATACTATGACTTGAATAACACTAATTATTTTATAAACTTAACCATCATTTTTAGTTAAAGCCAAATCTTTTTTAATCGAGGCTCATGCAATTTATTACTGCACAGCACTATTAAATTATTGCTCATAATAGCCTTTCAAATCAGACTAAGTGATTATTACACTGAACACATACTAGCCTCTTTCCTCACAATATCATCATCAGATATTTGATTGGTTTATTACTAAAATTGTTCGGGTTTTGTAATTAGTCCGCCTGAAATCTGTTTTATTTTAGAAACTTGCAAGAATACTGTGACAAAATAAGCATAATCTGAGTCAAACATAAACAGTTCCCGGCAATCATTATTTTATCTCTCTAAGAAACTACCATTTGAACAACCAACAGCACTTACTTGAGAATCTGACTAATTCTAGCCGTCGGGAGTTTAATTGTCAGCAGTAGCCTAAAAATCCTAACAAATATCAGTGGCCTGGGGGCCCGTAGTAAACCAATCCAGAAACTTTCAAATCTATGGTTTTTATGAGTGAATTTAGCCATCTACAAGCAGAATAAGTTAGAAAATATGTGATGACTTTAAAACACAAATAGGAAAATATACACTAATAAGGTATTCATTTAAAATGAGCATATATGGCTAGCATTTATACTTGTGTAAAGACGAAAAAGTTAAAAAAAGTGCTTTGGTAACATTTAAATTTAGTTTTCAACAAAAAATACAGTAATAAATGATCATCAATGAATGAATGGCCCTCAAAACCATCATTCAATACACGAAAATGACAAAAGGTTGAAATTACTTCTCAAAATCAACTTTTAAGCAACTCTTAATAGAAATAGTCAGCAGTATTTGCAGCAACAAAAGCTCACTGAGAATTAAGGACCGCACAATAACCCCCCACCGGCAGATAGAGGGGGGGTTAGATCAGTCTATAGTTACCTGCACAGTATGGAGAGCTACTGATATAAACAGAAATAAAACCATTGTCATCTCAAATCTACACCAGTGATCCCTCAGGTATGCCTCCTTACCCTACAGTTAAAAGGTCTATGAGTGATTCTACAGCGGACACTGCTGGTACACATCTTGAATAAATAGTATACAGAATACAGTGGAAGCTTTTATGCTGCAAAAGTAAAAAAAATTCAAGAGCAATTTAAATGGGTCAGACACTGATAAAGTAAAGTTATACAATAGCAGATGCAATAAAAATAATTATAAACTAAATGCTCGGCTATTATTCACCTTTAGATTCGGCCTAACAAACCCAAGTCGTTTAATCTTGAAGATCATTTCACAAAAGAATACTCCAGTGATGGCCACGTCAACAGCAAAAGTTATGTAGATCACTTTGTAGCGCTTCAAACACTACAGAACATAAGACAAATAAATTATGAAACATCTTCATATTCTTTAATACCATTTTTTACTAACTGCCAAAGTGTCCACAAGAATTACTAAAACACCAACTTTTTACTTGTTTATAATTACGGCCTCCTGTGGCAGTAATAAAACATTCATAACATAGACTGTGTTTTATTAATTTTCACAAAGAAACAAAATGTAATCTTTACTTGAAAGGTATCCGGTGTGTTGAAGCAGATGGAAACGAGGCTGGCACAAGCACAGCCGTGTAGCACCCACTGAATGTACCGATGAGCCGTCCACGGTGCCTTGACCTCCACAGGCGTGTCCGGTATCAAGGCCACTTCATCTTCCACTGCGCTGACAGCAGTGTCTACCGCAGGGGCAGCTTTACTCCTCCGTGAATGCATATTTCAAATTATCTAATTTATGCAAACATCAAGAATATCACAGAGCAGCCAACAGAGCATTGAGTTGTAACAACACTTCTACAAATACATTGGTAAAAACCTTTATCATACCATTACTGTTGGTTAAATGAATTAAAGGGGCAAAAATTAATAAACTGCATTTTTAATCCAGAAAATCTTTATTAACAGCAGGTCACAATAACTTAAGTGAAGTACGTAAGCTAAATGTAAGTTAAATACAACACTTACTGCAGTGACAGCGTGTGTGGGAATGACTTTACATCACAAAGTAAAAGCATTTAGTCTCGTTTCCTGCATAGTCTTATGTCTATGGGGGCTTTGCTGCCAAGTCTACACATCTTGAATAAATTTAGATAAACTGAAACACCTTTAACACTGTCAACAGTAACCTGCGTTACTGTGCATACAAAACAACAGTGCAAAAACTCTTAATACATTGTTCTTATATGTATCTAGTTTAGCTAAGAATCAGTCAAAGTTACTCACAATTCATAAGGTGGGCAACGAACTGCATTATTGCTCTTGTAGCACATGTCAAAGAGAAATTAGAGAAAATATTTTGCAAGAGAAGACCCAAAATCCAATACTACCACAAAATATGGCTTTATATCACATATTTTAAATCAAGAGTCACCCGAGCAAGACCACGGCGATGAAAGACTAATTTGAATCAAGAGTCAAATAACTGTACTATTTATAAATGCAAACAGCCATGAAACCAAATGAGCTTATAGTTTTAATAGTCAATACTTATCAAAACTAACATTGATTATAACAATGATATTTTTTATTAACTTTGATATCAAAATGGATAAATATAAATGTTTAATGAATTGAAATTTTTATACAAGACCAAAAATAGTTAAAAAGATGTTGAAAATGAGCTTCAAGTAAATATCATTCTTTTCAGCCACATTTAGTGATTCTCATGCTGATGGGGGAGGGAGTGTGATGGACCTGATTACTACTGATACTAATAATACTGATACTAGTAGTAATAGTAAACTAATACTAATAGTATTAGTGTTGCTGGTGGTATAATTAGTAATTATTAATAGCCTAGTAATAAATATAGTTCAACTTAGTCACTACAACTTAGTGTCATGATCCTTATTATTCCACATTGATATTGACTTTCAAGTAATAAGTTTAATTATTCATTGAGTGTAAATACTAGCATCATAGTGATAGTAACTGTAAGTGATAGTATTGCCATTGGTAATCTATTCATACTAGTAATAATAATGCTTATTTTTATTACCTTATTAATATTATAGTTACACTTATAGTTATAGTTATACTTATAGTTGTAATTGTAGGCTTATATTATTGTTAATATAGTACAATATAAAACAAGTGCAACTCACATTCATATTTAATATTTATTACAAATGAAATCTTCATAATATAATTAAATATCAATAAGAATATGCATCTACTCCTAGCAATCATTGAAATTTACAATCACAATAAGTATAACTCACTATAAGTTCAACAGCAAAATTAGTCATTATCAATATGATTATCATTATGATTAAATTTGATGATTTAAAGTTAAACGTAATCTCATCTCATCTCATCTCATCTAATTAATCTCACTCGGAGCTCTTTGGCTCCTTTATCGAGATGCAGTGGTGTATGAACAATTGTTTAAATTATCAGTAGTAAGGAAGAAAACCATTTTGTCTACGAGATAAGAATATAGTTAATTATGCTTTGATTCAAAGCTCAATAGCTAGCTACTGCCAGGAGAGAAAAAAAAAAAAAAAAAAAAAAAAAAAAAAAGCAAATAAATAAATAAATATGTCGGTGTAAAGTGCTTATAATCAGTTAGGCAAAGCAGCTAGAATCATTAGAAAAGTTTATGGATGCGATGTTTATATGAATGTTTGGCAGTTTTGGTATTGATATTGCCCTTAATAGCACCATGTCTGGTATTGTGAGACTCTGCAAAATGAAGGGAGAACCGGTCTTGGTCTATAGCGGCACTACCAGAAAGCATACGAAAGTACATTTTTTGGTCTGCATTATCACGTCTTTGTGCAAGGCTATCCCAATTAGAATTTGTCATGAGCTCAGTTATATGATCTCGTTTTCTCTTACAGAATGCCCACCTGAAGGCTTTTCTATTTATACCTTCTATGATGTTGATGTTTTTCAATTTAAATGGAGACCAGGTGTGGGTCGCAAATTCTAGTATAGGGCGACAGACTGTTTTATAAGCTATGGCTCTGGTTTTACTTTTAGCCTTTTTTAGACAGCGCATCAGCATGTGTAATAATTTATTAGCTTTTGAGCAAATGTTTATTATATGTTGATCGAATGACAGTTTATTATCAATCGTGACACCAAGGTATAATACTTTGTCAACACATTGTAAGGGGTCATTATTCATGCTGTATTGAGACACTAGAGGATTTACAGTGGAGCGTTGAATTGTCATATGCTCACATTTATTTATATTGAACTTCATCTGAGAACTGTCTGCCCAAGTTATAAGATGGTCTAAGTCATTCTGAAATAAACTAGAATCAGCAGGTGTTGTGATTGGTTTGTACAACAAGGAATCATCTGCATATAGTTTAAGCTTGCTGTTGGCTACCACAGAGTGCATGTCATTTATGTACACATTAAATAACAATGGTCCTAATACACTGCCTTGGGGCACTCCTGAGGTCACATGTCTAGTGGCCGATTTGACGTTGTTGACACAGACTGAAAGAAGACGGCTCTGAAGCCATGAAAAAATCCACTTGACAGTTTTATCAGCTATTCCGATATTTAGCAGTTTAACCTGTAGTTTATGGTGCGACACAACGTCAAAGGCCTTTGAAAAATCCAAGACAGCGAGGTCAACCGGTATCATTTCGTCGAAAAAATCTATAAATTCACTCACGGTATTCAGCAACTGAGTATCGCAGCCATGATTTGTCCTGAAGCCATGTTGGTGTGGATAAAACAGGTCATTTGATTCGAGGAAACAGTTGATATTATGTGATACGATATGCTCGAAGATTTTGGATATGATAGAAGTGAGTGATATTGGCCTGTAATTCAGCGGGTCTGTACGACTTCCTTTCTTGAAGATCGGTACAATGTTTGCTGTTTTCCAGTCTTGTGTCTAATAACTTATTCTTAGTGTTTAGATTAAGATTATGATCTGATGATCATCATTAAACATTAAATTTAATGATTAATGATAAAATTTAAACACGTACCTAGTCCTATGGTTATACTTAGTAAGAATTTAAATATAAATGTTTAATACCTATAGCTGCAGTAAATTATTCATATATTGATATCATTTATCAAATTCAATAGTTGAATCAAAATAAAAATTCAAGTTACTCGAACCTGAAATCTGAAGTAAATTATTTTACATGAACTCCAAGTAATACTAATGGTAATAGTAATGTAATAGTAAATAATCACAAATTCGGTATTGTTGTAGACTGTGATTTATTACCATCGCCGAGGACATCTATGGACATTTTGATATTTTAAAACATAGGCTATCACTATTACCCGCGTGATCAGTTCTTAGGAGTTATTCTCTCGCGATAAATTCTCACGCTTTCATTGCTTACTAACTACCAGTAAGCTACATACAGTATAGGTTTAAGTGTAACCTTATTTTATTGAAACGTGGCTCTTTTGTCTATACTTCATAACATAGCGTAGAAGAAACTTTATTTCTATTGTACATTCTTTAAAATAGTGTGTACAACAACTAGTAAACTCTGACAGTATAGGAACATATTTGTTCTACATCAACAAAGCAAGCAATACATATAGCTCATAAGTTGAAAATACCAGTTTAACAAAGACTAAACTGAATATAAAACACTTACCAATGCAAAAAATATTTCCCTCAAGCTTGATAAAATCTTAGGTAATTGTGTGTGTGCGTGTGTGCGTGTGTGCGTGTGTGCGTGTGTGTGTGCGTGCGTGTGTGTGTGTGCGTGCGTTGTGTATAAGAGAGAAATAGTGAAAGAGAGAATGTACGGTCTGCAATCACGACTTAATTTATTAGAACTAGGAACTTGGAATTCTAAATATTATATTGCAAAAATACAATGAGCTCTCAATCTACAGATATAATATGGTTAGTACTGGGAATTATCATAATTTTATGCCTACTTATATCTTAACAAAAGCAGTGTTACAATGGAACAATTAGATTATTCTAAAAACTACGATTTTCTTTTAATGGTGGTATCCAAATACAAAAAAATTCCTCTGCTATCTAATATGAAATTTTTTATTTATCACCTATTACTAAGGCCGAGAATAATGGTAAGTAATTACTTATGATATTATCATTATTGAATTCTAAAAATATTACTACATTTTTGTGTAGCATCTTCTGCGTAAATATCCCGACAAAGGACAAAACGGAGATAGATGAGGATAGATGAGAAATCTTCTGCATAAATATAGAAATATTTGTAATAAACTCTTTTGCTTTCGTGGTTGGAAAGTTAACAACAATATGAATATCTTATTGTTAATTTATGCTTTGGCATTTTTATAATTACACTCTATAACTCTTACATACATTAAAATATATATTGGGAGATGTATGCAGTATATATAATTTAATAACAGTTAGAATGTGAATGCAGACATGCCTTCACATTAATAACCTTTTAATTGAAGGTTTTTGAACAGCAACTCTTGATTTAGTTGTTTTTTGCTAACAGAATTACTTTATGTTCGTTCAGTTTATACAAATTGGTTCTTAATTTCTCAGTGTTCTAGGTATTTTTGTCACAGAAATTTTACTTTTTAAACCTAAAATAAGTCCATGCAGTCACAGAAATCTGACCAGGGTGTCTGAAAAATTATTCGGTATAAATTCAATGCCACTAGAAGCAATGGATGATTTTTTTCTGTTTTGACCAGAAGTTTAAGGATAGAAAAGTTATCAAGGAGTTGATAACTAAAAACATGCATGCATGGAGAAAAAGCTTTTTCCTCAATATAGTTTTTGGCAGATTAAGAAAATAATTGTAATTAAAATTTAGTGATAAGATTTAGGGCACCCTTACATGTTTTTATCTAACAAGATTGTGACCAAGAACTCTGAAAAAAATCCTATGAATGTAATCAATCAAAAATATCTTAGAAATCAACTTTAGACTGATTTATTTCAATCACAATTGAAAGAAGTAAACAAAAAATAAATTTAACATGTTGCCCATTTTGGTATTTCAATTGTCAGTGTCATTGAATAGTAAACCTCTGAAGAGAAAACGACTCTTCTTATTAAATTATATTATATTATATATTTATATTAAAAAAAATCAAATCCAACAACTGACTTGTATATATGCATGATATTGTTATACTTACATTGTATATAAAAATATTGTAGAATTTAACCAGGCTGCGCAGAAGAAAAATCGATTGAGCTAGAAAAAGGGGGAAGAAATTGAGATGAAAAAATTTGAGAAAGAAAAAGTAGATAGCCAAACATAGATAAATAGGGAGAGAAGTAGCTCAAATAAAGGAAGGCTGGGAGCAATGTCAGTCAAACTTGAGAGAAAGTGGACAGCAAAGCTGTAAATTTTAAAACTACACGCATGAAGAAATGGCTGGCATTATGGAATCTTAAACAGCATCATTTTGTAAGCTTGGTGTGGCGCAACAAGATGAACTATGAAAAAACTTTACCCCAATGGGATTCGAACGAACCCCGAGACCTCTATCGCTTGCAAACAAGTGTGCAGGGGACCATTGGGTAGTCATCACACTACATTAACCATCATACTCTCTAATGAGAACTGTTTATTCTATTTGTTTTAGAAAGGGGAGACACAAATGATGAACAAACAAGCAATGCTACAAGTCGAAGACTAAGGAAATTTATGCAAAGAGTGTGCTGTTGCGCTCCAGAGAGGGAATAATTAAATTATTCTATAATTTAGATATCTATATTAATTAATACACTATTGGTTTATAAATTAATATGCATATAATACAGTATAATACATAATGTTATACATATAATATAATAAATTTGCTGGTGCATGCAAAATTAATTACAAGCATGCAGGTGATCCTTAAATATACAATATCTACTAGCAATGCTAGTCTTAGATCCGTATGTTCGGTGGTATATAGTGAACAAATCAAATTATTCTATTTAAATATTTATTTTAATAAAGTAATATTATACACGTTTTATAATTGGAAAAAAACCATGCAAGGAATGAAAAAGGTAATGGAATAATACGAAGAAAGTAGGACTGTGCAGAATGGGGGAAATAACCAGAGAATAGCCAAAGTATTATATACATGCATGAAAAATTAAATGATTCAAATAGAAAAGGCAACAACCATAGCGAAAAAAGAAATGGGTAGATAGAAGTGCTAGGAGATACATAAGGGCCTCAAAGAAGCCTGGCTAATTAGACCAAAGCCTTTGTTTATAATTTTATTACTACTCTCCTACAAAATGAACCAGGTTATTATAAACATATTAAAAGGCCTAAATAATAATGTTGAACAACTCAGCTAACTGAAAAAATAGATCATGCCCAGAACTGCTTCTACCTGAGCAGAAGAACAAGCTAGTTATAATTTGGCTGCCTGCAGATGATGAATCAGCAGAGATGACAGGAAATAAGTTTAAATAGGAGAAGAGCTGATAGAAATTCGGCAGAGAGGGAGAAAGAGAAGCAATATTTTTAGAAATAAGAGTAAAGGCTTTGGACATCAAGTATTCTACACCAAAAGCGTTAAATTAATGCTAATTAATTTAATTTAGCATTACACGTAGGTGAAACAGGACGTAGCCTATCCCATATAGACGTAAGTTCTAACAATTTACCAACATGCATACAATAGTTTAACAACTTTTCACGAGCTGTATCTATTGACAAATAAACAGTTTAGAGCATTCGGCCAAGAATTCAGCAACTTTCAAAGGTTTACTAGAGTTTTACACATTGACTGCCTAACACCACAACCTAATATTTAAGGTTACCCATGCAGTATCATCTCAAAAAGTAAAAAATGCAACACTCAAAAGTTTTATAGGCCAAGGCTGTTTTTGTGTTACTTTGAATTTCTGCTGTCTGCATTACCAATACATGTATATATTGAACCTAGCTACATCACTGCATGCATCCATACCACTACAATTATAAGAAATCGAAATTATCAAATATTATAATATTATATTCAATTTATCAACTGGACAGAAAAATACTTAATTAAATATGCATTAAGTTTTAAATTTCATGAGAGACCATATTAATGTTGCAACTTGCATGCGCATTATTATCACTGCAAAGTGATACTACATGAAAATATCTTCAGTTGACGGTGTGGGTGTCGAATAGTAATGCAAATTAAAATGCATAAAACTAGGCCCATTATCATCAGAAGTGACACAAAACAAGAGAGTGTTGACAGCAAAAACAGCCTTGTAAGGCAAGGAAAAAGAAATTGAAGTCGAGAAAATCATGAAAAGCAATCAAGAAAAAAGTGACCAAGGACAAAAATTTGATTGATGAGAATAACAATTCTAATATGTAATGAACCAGTCAGCAAGTACACAAAAGAGGTATTAAATTGATAGAGTTAAAAAATATACTAAAGAATAAAAAGATGTAAAAAGAAAAGATCAAAGGCTAGCTGTAAAATACTGTAAAACTCAACCTCAGACTTTTAACTTGGAAGCATAATATTTATATAGCTGTAAAGTAGTGAAGTTTTAAAAATAGGAAAAGAGAAAGATTATGGTAAAGTTTCAGGATGGCAAAAAAGGAGGAACCTGCAAAGCTGGAATTGACAGCTAAGAACTGACCACAAAGAAAAGATTAACATGGGGCTCTTGCCAAACTATGTAAGAATAGTGACTTGTAACTAACAATTTCAAATAAGTGCTATTGTTGAATGCTGGACTAAAACAGCCCGGTGAGAATTATTAGGTTGGAGGTACTGTTGAGTTTAGGAAACCCAAAAAAGTTTTGATTGCCCTGCCTAGAACAATGTTACTGTAAAAACTTTATTTTGGTTTCAGCCTCAGCTTAACAGAAAAAAATTCATATGCCATTGCATAGTTTTAGCAGCTGTTACTTGCCTTGTCCTGTATATGTAGCCAGTTAATCTTTAGTGAGGTAAACTGAATGAATAATTTAACGAGTGGACAACTCCAGCTCTAAGTTTAGCTTCAATTTGGAACTTCTAAAAATAGAATAAGCACCTTACTTTTATAATGCCTACAATTATATACAGGGATGTAGTGGTACCCATACGGTCCCATACGCCGTATGGCCTAGAAGAAAATAGACTGTTCTAGGCCATACGCCCGTATGGGCATATTTTTGAAAGATGATTAGTGCACAGGATAGTTTGGGCATCCTCACTGAGAATATCATAAATTTCGCTAACAATCTAATTTAAGTTCTTGTTATGTTAATGCTATGTGGGTGGCATGCGTGTTGCCTACTTGTGATTGTTTAGCCTGAGATTACACTATGAATACTATGCAGCTATCAACATTGCATCTTCTTATCTCTACGTGTTCACTGAAGCGCGAAGTGCTGTGCATTGGTGATTACTAAGGAAAAAATCTTTCATTTTCAGTGTATAAATCACTAACTTGTAGAAAATCTATGAAGGCTATTGACAAGATTGAACAAAAAATTTACCATGCATAAATTTCTCAGGTTTCCGACAGTGTTTGTTCTATTCCAATACCATGCTTTCCTGCTGAGATATTTGGCAGGGATTGAAAAATAAATTTTTCAGTTAAAATTGGCCAAAAATGGGTAGATTTTTGTCAATAACTTTGCAAAAAAATATTGAAAACTCAAAAAACAGGTGCTCTGAGGAACAGGAAGATCTAAAACATGGTTTTTAAATTTTAATTTTAGCACAATTAAGTGAGGTTTTATTTGGCAGGACTGAATTCTTATAATATACCAATAATGTGGCCTCAGCAAGGCAGTGACAGCTAGAAGGTGGCCCTTATCTATCATGTGTGAACTTGCATTTTGTCAATAAGCAATGGAATTTGGAAAAAACCAACATGAAATCCAGAAATAAAATCAAAATGTCTTCAAGAAACAGTACCAGGTGTGTAGGAGAGGCTAATGAAAATTTATCACTGAGGTCTACAGGTACTATATCCACATTTTGGTCAAAAACCTAGCATTATTGCATGTTAATTATCAATGCAATAAGGTTTTGCAAACTGTACACCACCATAAGTAACCTTTTATGTTTGATTGTACTAACACCTGGCTTTACATTTAATCCTCTTCTAGGTTAACACATATTAAACCTGTCAAATTTGTTCTTTTGGGGTATATTTCCTTGATGTATCTAGTGGAAGCTCAGGGGTTTTATTTTAAAACCAAGTTAACATACTTTTCTTGGGTGTGCTTTATATTGTGTGTAAGGAGGTGTGGCGGTATCACCTTATGGATTAGACTAGTACTCTAATAAACTCCAAATAGGTTTTCAACCAATTTCTGCTTGCCAATGAGTTATCAACTCAAAGTGCTCTTTATAATTAACCAACACATATTTTCTGATTAGCAATCTTCCTCTGTTCTGATCTATTATTCTTTTTCTGTGCACAGCACTGTATTAGTTATTTAAAGTAATCAGGTTGCATTTGGAGAGCACTTGTTACCTGCCTCTATCCTTCCATCTTTTTGAGATATTCAGCAATTTTTCTGTACAGGTTGGACTTAGTGTCAGAATAAACCTAACTGCAGTTGAGTAAGACTACATTCCATTACATTACAGTCAACAGGTATAGGACAAGACTGAATATTTATATAGTTTGCAGCAATGCCCAGTCGTCATGTAGCTGGTATGGTATGAAAATAATAGCGAGGTGCACATTTCAACACAGATTTTTTTCAGAAGAATTATAATTCACAATGACTTTAAATTGCATAAATTTGCATCAGAAGCACTCTGAGGGCTTCGGTGGCCGGGGCGCTGCCCCGGACCCCGCCGGGGGCCTGGGCGGCCCCCTGGCCTGAGAGTATGGCCAAGAATATTTTTACCACTACAACCCTGAATTTATATATATATATATATATATATATATATATATATATATATTGACTAATGGGATGTGACTAACAATTAATTAGTAGGCGGAGCTGCAAATGTGTAGTGGAAGCTTGTTGGGCAGCGTAGCCGGCAGAGTGGATCAGGTTCTAATAATGTAAAGTTGTGTGTAAATCACTCTATATTATGTAATCGTGTGTATTAGTGTTAACAGTTTTTTTTCTTGTATAATTCGCGATAATAAAGTCTATTCAATTTGTACGAAATCTGGTGAAGTGGCTTTGCATAAGTAGACCTACAATTTATAGTGAATTGTAAATTCACTACACTATATTGTTAGCTGGTATCATCACCATATAATATTGTGGTGGCTCGTGGAGCTACCAGCAGCACGGTACGCAGGGTCGCGTAATTGACCCGGAACAATGACAGCCAATTAGCGACTTTAATAGTTAGTAGCAGTAGTAGTTTTCCCGCTGTTAGTCAGTCGAAGTTAGAGTGTTGAATAATCTAGATGTGTGGAATTATTAAATGTATTTGTATAGTTTTTGTAATGTGTTATTGTGTTTGAAATATATACTCGCTCACTCGACTTATCCTGGTGAAGTTCTCTAGCAAGTAATTAGACTCTCTGGATTGCATATCAACCCTAATACTGAAAAACATAACAATATCATGTTGATAACCCTTTCTTGCATACGATTTACGTAGCAAAACAGCACGATTATTCTACTAATTTATAATGACATCAGCCATGGAACAATATAATATTTTAGAGTTTAGACTCTAGGCTTTTTTAACTGTGAAGTAATGTTTTATGCAATTTGCCACGCCTGTAAGTAATATTGTTATAATTTTCAGATTAGGGTTGATATGCTATCCAGAGAGTCTATTTATCTAGTATAGAACTGCACCAGGCTAAGTCGAGTGAACGAGTATATTTTATACACAATTATACATTATAAAAACACGATACATTATTTCCAACAAGTTACACATCTAATCTATTTCACACTCTAGCTTCGACTGACTTAGCAGCGGGAAACTACAATTGCTGCTAACTATCAACTACGCTAATTGGCTATCCATTGTTCCGGGTCAATTACGCGACCCTACATGTTGTGCTGCTGGTAGTTCCACGAACCACCACACCGCCCCCACCAGCAGAAAGCCATCTTTCTGATACATATATAAAAAAAAACATTCAGTAGTAATTGCATACATCAGTGGACAAAAATAATACATAATATACAGGAAGAGACATAATAATACACAGAGTCGTTATAACGATCCGTTGTATACAATTGGCCAGCTGTAGATAGACGAGGAATACTAGCTAGCTGTGGTATTAGACAAGGAATAACCTGTCTAGCAGTTAAGCATTTACACGAGTTTGGTTCTTCACCAAATGTGGAGTATTCTGGGTAGCATACTAGAGTCCTTGTTGGGCACGCCGGTGCTTGGCTTGGCATGTACGCAGTTTCCGTTTCATACGGCATACGGATCCCTTCAGCTGGAAGAGTCCTGTGGTAGTGTTGAGTAGATCTGGCGCCAGCTGGGTGAACTCTTCTTGTAATCGTAGGAGGCGTTCTTCTACTGTAGCTAGTCGTACTGGGTCTGGGGACGGTGTCCGTCTCTTCGCCGGGGTAGGGGAGATCTCTCCTTCTTCTGGATATGTAGTTTCCTCGGGGGTGTAGGTAATTGGAGGGCGGTCAGACACCAGCGGGGATTGTTGGCGGGCGTTGTCTAACACACGTTGGAACCCCGAGGATAGAACGGCTAATAGCATGGCCTTCTTTACCAGAGGTCGTATATACGTGAGGAACTCCGGGTACAGCTTAGCGTCGACCACATAGTTTTCTCCAGGGAAACAGCCCGCCGCTCTGTGTCTGGTGACGGGGTAGGGATACACATCATTGTACCCGCAGGGGCAGAAGGTCAGTAGGAGATGAGCATTGACGTGTAGTTTAAGGGAGCGGTGAGAGGCGCAATCTTCACCACAGATCTGGCATCTCGTCCGTCCTCTGGACCCCCAGGCTGTTTCTATTTCTTCTTCGGTTTGTGGAGACACCCACCGCCAACGGCGGCGTAGTGGCTCAGGCCGGTCACCACTAGCATAGTCCTCCGGATACGGAGCGGGAAGTGTTCTATCCCGTACCCTGGTTGTAGCGGGTCGAGTGTAATCTGAAAAAGTTTCAACAGTGTTAGTACAGTACACTGCTGTGTTGTCAGCTTGAACAGCTTGGCAACTCCTCATTCAGTTACCTCGTAGAGATTAATGATAGTGAATAGTCAGATAGAACCGTATTGCAATGAGATTATAAAAATCTCTAAGTCAAACTAAGTTCTTACTACGGTATTTCACTAACCTATCTCCAGCTCGATTGACTCAGTGAGTCAGAGCTGAGCGATGCAATCTAGTTTCGTATTAAGATATAGTTAACTCACCCCACGATCTGTTGTCGTAAGACATACTGAATATGTGAAATGGTTTGAACTACTGCTTAGAAACACGTCTACTCTTGACTGCATCAGCGTATGAAAAGATCGAGCAACGTGGTTGGGGTGCGTGATTAAGACTTTGTGCACCCGGCGGATGAATTTTGTTCCTACTTCCGCCGATACAAAAGTTGATATTTCCGTGGTGTTGACAACTCCCACATTTGCTCGATTCTTTTCTCGTACGGTTTTCCCCTAGACTTTCATGTGTGCCGCTTTTAACGCAGTCACATACGAAGTCCTTCAAGTATGCGGGGGGTTGCCTCGTACGCTGTCCCCTTTCTAGGGGGGGTGACACGCTTGCCGGTTCGTTAGTAGAGGCCTCTAATGGCGTCTCTACTTCACCGTCAGCAGTCACCTCTTCTTGTTCTCCGGATGGAGCCCCTCCCTCCGTGGGGGTTTGCACTTCCGGAACCGGCTCGGTTTCTGGAAGTGATGGAATTAGACTTGGCGGTGGCGGACACGCTTCTGTTGCCAGAAGCTGCCGCTCCTCTCTCACCAAGTTTTCTTCCCGCGGTATGACCACTTCGTATTCAGGTCCATGCCGCCGTCGCCCGCGCGTTGTTGTCTGCCTCCTGGGCTCTAACAACGGGGGGGCTTCTCCCACTCCGCCGGGGCTAGCCCAATACGGTTTCAAGCGAGACTCATTCTGGATAGACACCTGTCCTGAGCGCTCAATCTTGTACGTATGATTGGGCATAGCCTCGACGACCACGTAGGGGCCTACGAACTTAGGCTTCAGCTTATCAGCCTGTCCGCGGCGCCTACGGTAATTGACCATCCACACCTTATCTCCTCTTTGATAGAGGGGTGGTTCATCGGAATCTTCGTGCCGCACCTTCCACTGCTGTTGACGCAGTATCTCGTGTGCGGCCTTCATCCGTTCCACTAGTTCACTGGCATACTCGTGGACTGAGTTATCTTGCTCTGGAACGTGATAGGTGAGATGGTCAGGGACACGAGTCTCTCTCCCGAGCATCAAGAGGTTTGGGGTCTCACCAGTACTGGTGTGTGGGGTGCTACGGTATGCACGCATGACTTGCGGCAACACCGTATCCCATTCCTCTTGACTTCGTCCAAGGAGGAGACTCCGGAGCGCATCACCTAACATCCGGTTGTTGCGCTCCACCACCCCGTTACCTTGAGGGTGGTAGGGGGTGGTCCTGCTCTGATTTACTCCCCAGAGGTGGCAAAGGTCGCTCATCAGTTGAGACTGGAATTGAGCGCCTTGATCAGAGTGTATCTGTTCGGGAAGCCCAAAATAACAGAATACATGTTGGTCTAGTGCCCTGGCCACTGTTGGGGCTGATGCATCTGGGATAGCCAGAGCATCCGCCCACCTAGTAAAGTGGTCGGTTAGTACTAGGATCCAATTATTGCCTCTGGGGGTCAGGGGCATGGGTCCGACCAGGTCTACAGCGACTACTTGCCAGGGCCTACCAGCATATAGCCTCCGCCGTCCTGCTTCACCAGGGGGGCGGCTATGCTTACTGGCCTGGCAGATCTCACACTGTTTGACTCTGAGCCGGACGTCACGCTCCATCTGCGGCCAATACCACCGGAGTCGTAATTTGGACATCACTCGCTTGACCCCTGCGTGGGCCTGCTTGTGAGTATCCCAAATCAACTCACGGCGGATGGCTGTGGGGCAGACTACCCTCTTCCTTTCCGGGTGTCTGCCGCTGGCAGCTAGAGAGATGGTTAGCAACCCATCCTGCCCGATCCGCAGCGAGTCCCAACGCTGACAGTATAGCCGGAATTCGGCGCATCCCTGTCTTATGCGTTCCTCGCTGGGTCGTCGCCCTTCCCTTTTGGCCCGGTAGATGTCTGCCACGACTCCAGGCAGCTCTTCTTGGAGCTTCCTCAGCTCTCGAACATTACCGGCCAGTACAGGGTTGGCGCGGAGGTTTTGTATATCCTCCGGGGACTCATCAACTCTTTGCCTGAGTTGACCTTGATCCCAGTCAAACGGTACTCCGTGATGAGCCAGCGTCTCCAACTCGCATCGAGGGGGACCTCCATCCCTCCTCTCGATGTTGAGACACTGTTTGCAACCTCCGTCAGGTCGGCGGCTCAACCCATCCGCATTGCTGTGTCTCTTGCCCGGTCGGTGTTCGATCCGGTACGAGAATTCAGCTAGGATTTCGAGCCACCGGGCGACCTGACTAGAGGGCTCTGCTCTCCTGCACAACCAGATCAGCGAGGCATGATCCGTACGCAGCCGGAACTTCCTGCCATATAGGTATGGTCTGAAGTGCTTCACTGACTTGATTACTGCCAGCAGCTCCTTGCGGGTAGTGCAGTAATTTCGTTCAGCGGGAGAGAGAGACTTGCTGTAGTAGGCTACTACTACTTCTCGGCCTTCCTGCACTTGTGACAGCACAGCGCCAACATTCTGGTCACTGGCGTCCGTGTCTAGGATGTACTCCAGAGTGGGGTCTGGGTAGGCCAAGATGGGCGCCGTTAGGAGGCAGCCCTTGAGGCGGTCGAACGCTTCTTGTTCGACTGGAGTCCACTGCCACGTCACTCCCTTTGCGGTAAGCCGGTTTAACGGCTGGGCTATGCCCGCAAAGTCTGGTATGTATTGCCTGTAATACCCTACCAGCCCCAAGAAAGCCCGGAGTCCGGTCAAGTCTTGAGGGGTGACCCAGTCTTCTACTGCCCGTACCTTTTCGGGATCCGTTGCCACGCCGTTTCGACCGACAACGTGCCCCAGGTACTTGACCTCCGGCTGCAACAGAGCGCACTTGGAAGGTTTGAGCTTAAGACCGGCACCTCGGAGTCTCTCGAAAACCTCCTGCAGACGACTGACATGTGTCTCGAAGTCTGGAGAGATTACGATGACATCATCGAGGTAGACCAGCAGTGTCTTCCAATGGAGTCCGCTAAGGACTTGTTCCATCAGCCTCTGGAAGGTGGCTGGGGCGGAGGTTAACCCGAAGGGCAGCACCTTCCACTTCCACAAACCGTCCCGTGTGATAAACGCCGCTTTCTCTTGGGCGTCGGGACTCAGAGGAACCTGCCAATAGCCGCTTAGCAAGTCTAACGTACTGAAGTACTTGCTGCCGGCTAGGGCGTCCAATGACTCGTCAATACGAGGTAGAGGGTAGGCGTCCTGTATGGTTACGCTATTGAGTTTGCGGTAGTCCACACAGAACCGCCAACTGCCGTCTTTCTTCCGGACCAGTACAACTGGCGAGCTCCACGCACTATGGGCGGGCTCTATCAGTCCCCGGTCCAGAAGATCCCGTACTTGTCGGCTAACCTCCTTCTCTTTCTCCGGCCCCAGCCTGCGTGTGGGCTGCCGGACAGGGACTGTCCCTGCAGTCAGCGGTATTTCGTGTCTGACAATTCCAGTCAGTCCCACGTCATGCTCTCCGCTGCTGAACACATCACCGTAGTCGCGTAGTAACTTAGCCATAGCTTGGCGTTCCCTGTTACTCGCGCAGCCGCCACTGGCTGTTTCATATAACTCCCGGAGATGTGTTGGGACTGCCCCTCGTCCTTGAATAGGGTGTCGAGGGGGTGCCTCTGTCGCATCACCCAACGACGGGCCTACGTCTCCCTCTTGAACAGAGTGAAAACGGCCCAGCATCGACCCAGCCGGGAGCTTGATAGGCTCGGTAAAGGGGTTGACGCACTGCACTAAGATCTCCCCTTGCTCAGTCAGCTGATTCAGACTGCTGGCAAGTTGGATCTTTTCGTGCGCGCCTTCAACCACCCCGAGTCCAGAGATCCGGCTACTATTCACCCTGCAGTGAATGGTAGCCCGGGAGCGGCCTGGTATGGTACGGTTGCGTACCACTTGCACACCTCCCACTAAAGGGCAGCCGAACTTGTCGACGCAGGCGAGTTCCCGCCCGGACATCATCATTGCAGATCTGCTAAAATCTATGTGACATCCGTGCCGTTTAAGGAACGGCATCCCGAGGATAGCATCCTCCTTGAGCTGACTGACGATGAACGTCTCTTGGATCGTTTGATCGCGGACTCGTCCCGTCAGCTCAATTATACCATAGAAGGGAAGGCACGACCCGTCAGCTAGGGTGCCGTATTCCCCTTCGTATGCTTCCATCTCGCCCCTGACCCTAGCACTGAGGGTGTCGAAGAGTTGGCGGCTTAAGAGGTTCGTGGTACAGCCCGAATCAATGAGAAAAGTAACAGCTTTGCCTTCCAGTTTACCGGGCAAGAAATAGCTGTTCCCATGGGGCTGCACCTGAACTCTCCCTTCAGGCCTGACTCTCGCAGGGAGTACCTCCCTCGCTTTGGGTCGCGAAGGGGGTCTCTTGGGGCGGTGATAGGTAGGCCTCGGGGGTGCCGAGGCTGGTTTCTCAGCTACTTTTGTGTGCTCCCATCCAGATTCTTGGACTTGTAGCCCTGTGAATCTGTTGTGAAGGGGCATAGAAAAGGCAGCCGCGGGGCGAAGCCCCTTGCTGGTCCGTCGCGGCTGTTGCCACTGTTGGTTGCCAGTACGCGGTGCCCGTCTGGGTGACCTGCGTTTCTTCTTCCCTAGAGGTTTCGTCGGCCCGCGGAAGGTGGGAACATCTGCGGGCCGCGGTAGTTTAACCCCTGATTTAGGAAGGGACAATATCGGCGGAAATGTCCTTGATTTCCGCACTCCCAGCAAAAACTGACTGTTTCTCCCTGTGGCGGCGCCAATGGCCGCATGGGCTCAGGGGCGGTACTCACTGGGTTTTGTGGGGTCAGTGTTGCTATCAGCTTGGCTAGCATGTCTGTCAGTTGAGTGACTTTTGATGCCGTCGCCAACTGGGACACGGCAGCCGCGGCGGGGGTTTCCTCCCCTTGTCCCGCGGCCGTGTCTGCGCGGTCTATCTCCACTTGGCGGGAGCTTCCGCGACTTTTATGCATTTGGTTAGCTAGGAGGTAAGCTTCCCCCTCAGTCAGAGCATCTTCAACGGTGGTGACTCCCCTAGCTAGAAACTGGTGGTGGAGACCCAGATCGTCGACAGATGCTATGAAAGCGTCGAGGGTGTACCTCTCGCGGTTGACTGGGGGCAAGTCGCTGTACGCGATCTGTGCCAGCTTCATGACCGCGGTGGCATGCTCCCGCAGCGGGGTGCGGGGATCACGCCGCAACCTCTGTAATCGGGCCCTGGCATCTGTAGTCGAGAGGCCAAAACGGGCCCGCAGAGAAGCAAAGATATTATCAATGTCTACGCCCAGCCCATAGGGCTTGGCTTTGTCCATCAATGCCATTCTAAGCTTCAGCAGGGCCACCCTAGGGGGCCACTGAGCGACGTCCATTACGTCGCTAAACTCTTGGATAAATTGTTCCACCTCCTCTTCACCCGTGAAGGTGGGCGCCTTTAACCTGTAGCGGTATTCAACTAGTTCTCGCGGAACCCTTCGTTCCTCTACTACATGGTTAACAGGCATTGTCTCTACAGCATTGTCTCTACGCTCACCTTCGATTGCCGGTGGTTGAGTTTCAGCATTTTCAGTCTCCATCTTGGATGCACTATCCCACCGCTGCCACCACTGTTATAATTTTCAGATTAGGGTTGATATGCTATCCAGAGAGTCTATTTATCTAGTATAGAACTGCACCAGGCTAAGTCGAGTGAACGAGTATATTTTATACACAATTATACATTATAAAAACACGATACATTATTTCCAACAAGTTACACATCTAATCTATTTCACACTCTAGCTTCGACTGACTTAGCAGCGGGAAACTACAATTGCTGCTAACTATCAACTACGCTAATTGGCTATCCATTGTTCCGGGTCAATTACGCGACCCTACATGTTGTGCTGCTGGTAGTTCCACGAACCACCACAATATTCAAGTTAAACTAATCAGCCTCAAACCATTGCTGGATGAAATATCTGTACTTGGCTCTCAAGCTACTGCAATACCATCAACAATTTTACTAATGAGTTTCCAATACATGTTTTGGTCAGTTGGGTAAAATACAAAGGTTCTCTGGAATGCTAGAATAAATGGTGATTAAACATTGGACTTGATGGACGTTTTTCATATTGTGTGATGCAACTTAATAGCTACAGGGAAAATGCTGATCCCACCAAAACTGTAATGAAAGCATTATATTTTACTGACTGCATACAATACTGTTACTGACGGAATATTATCTGTACATGAGTTTGTATTTTGCAAAATGAGCATCGAGTCTGAGCTGCCATTTTCTTTCACCCAAAAGCCATTAATATCAGACTTTAACTTACAAAGCATAGTGGTATAGCACATACATATACAATAGCACATCAAGAAAAATATTATTAAGTGCTACACTTTATCAGTTACCAAGGCTGTAGAAAGCACATATACTATTATAATATCATCTAAAAGAGGTGCCAACAGTAAGCTTACACCTCCAGGACTATTTAGGATATTAAATTCCTTTATCCGTTGATAGCTCTTTTAACTTGTATTCTAAGGGTAGCAATCAACTAAATTTGAAGTTACTGCATTCTAGTCGGTTGAGAATGGCCTCTCGTTCCAGGTGGCATGGCCAGTAAATCAGGAAATACTGTACGAAGATTGCCATGTTGTAGAAATAGGTGTGCTCTGAAAATACTCTAGTTTATGTTGAAGTTTGATTGGCTGGAATGGTATTGCATACTAGCTCTCAAAAACTGCTAACAAAATGACTCCATAGTTGAAAGAAACTGGTTGCCACTGAATCAAAATAAAAAGGTCAATGTGATCTATACTTACCAAGTGGCTATTGTATAACCATAAGATTGGGAGTCAACTCTACATGACACACAATGTGCTACCTTGTTAACTGCACAGTAATTTCAGCTCAATAAAAATGAATCAGCTAGACCGAGTAGACAAATCTGGAAGGCCTCGCACAATGCAAGTGCTGGTTATTTCTTGAGGACAGAAGACGTGGGTTTTCGCAATTTTAAATTTAACTAGCTTGAGTAAACGGTGTGCCACGAGTTGCATTATGTTTACATCACGACATACTCACTGCATTATATTATTTACAAATGCAGCTTGTTGGTTTTCAACTATGTATCTTTTTTAACAGTAGCTCTTTATAGTAATAACAAGGCAAAAGTTGAATAAAGCTTACTGCCAGCAAGAGCTGTTTGAAACATTTTAAGATGCATTTATATTTTATATCTCCCTCAAATTTTCCTTGTGAACATGGTCATATAATGAATACACCACGTGGTATACAAGTAATGATGTAACTAGCTTGGACAAGTTATTTTATATCACAAGAATGAAAGAAGGACATGCCTAACACTAGTTGCAGTAAGAGAACTTGAGATGGGAATATTAGTGGAACATTTGGAGAGCTTTACCACTGTTCGACAAGAAATCTAGCAAAGAACTTATTTGTGTTGAGTCAAGTAACCATTCAGATTGTTTTGAAGACAGAAAAACAAATTAGAAAATGAAATGCATGTATTGAAAAATCAGTGAGTACAAGACCCAATGTTCTAAAATTAAAAAGAATGCAGGGGCCAACTTGACAATAAAACCAACAGTAAGAATCAGTATCAAAGAATATGCAGTAGAAAAACAAAGTTTCTTTCTATTCTGATACACTCTATAAAGTAAACAAATAAAGCTATCATTAAATTCTTAAAAATAACATGAAGCATAAAACTTGACATAACCTTGAGACTGAAAAAAAACACTATATATTATTAATGGAATTACAAAGAAATAAATTTTGTTTCATATAATATAGGCTTCATTATTCACAATACATAGTAAAATTTCGCTCTATAGATATTGCAACACAGTAACCATTGGTATATATAGTAAATAGCAAACTCAATCACATATAACCTGTACATGATGAAGACGTATTGACTATGAATGTGGATTTAGCATCTCCATCAACATAACCTGCAAAGTTTAGAGATTAGATATTAATATAAGTGACTGTATAAAAGTGAGAAATTCTAACATATTATACAGAGTAAACTAAATTAAGAAGAAATTAGGTGAGAGCACGCCATAATATGATGAAGTGTACACTAAACTTTCAAAAGCCATCACAACTATTACTTTACTTCAACAATATATTAGAATGCTGAAACTGGACCCACCACACACCATTTTCACAAGTTCAGCTTTTGAAGTTAGCAAAGTGAAAATTAGTCTAACGGCTTGCTATAACCATTGAATGTGGTTGTGAATTATTGTATTGTTTCCATCACCATATAATTCCAGTATAATTATCTGTTGTGGTGGTAATTACTATTAATAACAGCATTTGCAGTAGTACAGTTTTGATTTTAGTTGTTTGCAATTGCTATCTACATTTGAATTCAGACTGCCATTGCCCTCCCAGCAGACAGCCATATCAATAGGTTGAATAGAGAGAGGCCTTTACATTTGATTTCATAGCTGGACTTTGCGACCCATGATTTGAATTAGTTAATTACATAATCTATGAACATTAACTTTAAGAATAAATTTTTATGAATACCTCTGTCTAGACAGCAGAGTTGGACATCCTGACAGCTTTGTGATTGGCTAAAGAGAAGTAAGTTACCAAGATATAGCAGCCTGCCTCAGACCAAGCTCCTCCTCCTGAAGACTGGCACTTTTGAAAACCACCAAGACTCAAGCAGAAGTGTTCGGCGCCAAGGAGTCACCACAAAAAGCAAAGAAAATAATCAAGGTAATTATCTTTACGGTACAATACATACATACAAATAGTACTATACAGTTAATAATATAACACCACCAATCATAATTTTACAATCAAGTTGGGAGAAATACATATTTTTATTCTCCCCCTATAACATTTGGTAGAAGCGCTTTAAAGTCCCTACCCTTGCAGCCAAGTTAGTGGCTGGGTAATTGAGCAGAACTCGCAGAACTATTGATTGGGACAAGCTATTTTTTTATTCTTGAGGCCATCAAAGAGATGGTAACATATTATATACTATCAACAGTCCATATATAAAAGGTATAACAAAAAGATTTATTTTAAGAATTATTTTGCTATCAAGCACCAATTATCAGGTGAATAATATATGTTTTTGACGCAACTCTGTGTTTTCGAGTTTAATTTTGCATTTGTGTTAAAACAATAACTGTGGCAGTGAGTCCACCAGAAGTCTGATCAGCTTTCATGGAACTATAACATATATATCTATTTGTTAACCACTGGGTAGATTCACTAATTTCATAACAGTTGTTCACTTTCGAAAAGAAATAAGACTACGTAGCAATCCTTTGAAAAAAAAGGTTGTGCACAACAGTTTTCAATTATTCCCTCAGCCTGAATTATTCAAAACACAAGGGATAGGAAATAATAGTACACTACAAATACTCTGAGCCACAGTAGAGCATTTGGCAATCTTTATCTAGCTCAATAACCGTTAAGTAAAATAAAAAACTTTTACAAACGAGCCTCATCCGCCAGACAATAAGCGGCAGCGATAGAGTTGCAGCGCAGTGCCCAACATTATGGTTTGGTTCATATGGAGGTATAGAGAAACTAAGTTTCATTAGTGACACTCGTAAATACTTATTTGCACCAGTACAGCTCACTAGCCGTAGCCTGAAAAAGATCATTGTTCAGTTACCAATAGGCTGTAGACACAGCTACGAATCACTGTGAAAAGATGCGCCTCCAAGACTTTACTCTACTCATAGGAGACCTCATTGAATCTAGTATAGGCCATAGGGTAAGCAAAAAATTATAGGCCATAATCTCACTCTATTGTGGGAATTTCCTAACATCTCCACACCAGATAATCAACTGGTATAGCTTACTTAACAGTTTAATTAATTTAGATTTTAGATGTACACAGGGTAAGGACAATTTTACATAATTTTGTTGAAGGTAAATTAAGTTTTATTCTAACAACTCTAGCTATCATACCAAATATTGGATATACAACAAAATCTTTTTCAAGTATCTCACATATGAACATTACTTGATGCATTGAATCATTATTCTTGAAGATTAATTATATTCACGAAAAAGCGTTTTTAGAAATGGATTGAGTGTGAAAACTACAAAACGTGATATTTCATATATCAAATTGTTGGCAAATCAAGACTGCTGCTAGGCAACTCAAAACTAAGTGGGCATAATATGAAATAAGAACTTTTAACCGCTTGAATGCTGAGATTCAAGGACACGCTCACCATCAACGCTGGGAAATGACTTTTGGTTAAATATTTGATACAAACACCCAATGACTCTTCTGCTGGTTTCAAACAGTTTAAAGTTGAATGTATCGAGAGGATGGGAATGTGGTGTGTAGTATAGTCAAGTCTCTTAGCACACTCTTGGGCAAAGAGTTTATGTGGATTTGGATTGTTGATAGTAAAGATGTGGCTTATCAATACCGGGTAGTGGAGCAAATCGGCCAACAGCAGAAAAATTCATTGCTCTATGCTTTGGTCATGATTCCACATTTGACGAAGCCAAAGGGCATATTTTCGTTTTGCAAGACTTCATTGCTAATTTTCTTGCAAGAGATGCCGTCTTCATCTGAAACTTTGTAGCAACTGTGGTTATATTTGGAAAAGGAGCCAGAGTCTTCAACTAACCTGTAAGGTTTATGCAGTTTGCTTTGATGAAGTGAAATTTTACTCAATTGTGTTGTTAAATGCATTTCACTTTCCCAAAAGGCTGAGAACTAGGATAAAGAAATGAGCTGAAAGAAAAAAAATGTTTTGTGACCGAGGTTCTTGAAGCAAAACTGCCCAAACTTTTCTGAAAATGTATTTCTTCTATAAAATTACTAAGTATTCATTTCTATAAAAAAACACAAATTTTTTTTTATATGTTGCAAATTTGACTGGCATTGCTGGGCGTGTACCAATTAAATACATCCAAGGAGACCTAATGCTAGGCTTGTTCTAATTAAATACATTCAAGGAGACCCAACTGCTATTATTATTAGGAAAAACTCAACAATGACAGCGGTCAATATACCAATGGCAGATATATATATAGAACCAAAACATACAAGTACTTGCCCAAAAGAGAAAACAAGAGGGTAGAAAATGAAGTTGCATAGCTCAGAATGTGTTATGCTGAAACCTGCTCTAAACATGTCTTAAATGCGGCACAAAGCAGCTTTGAAAAAATCTGGCCGAGTCTATGCCTTTTTGAACGCACGAAAAAACTGATAGTGCACCATGTTGGCAACAGGCATCACATTCTGTTAGCCCTTTGTGCTAATCTCTACAACTTTTTAGATTATTTGCACACATTCTTCCCCATATGCAAAAAAAATGAAAAAAAGCATTGAAACTAGCTGTGATTTAGGGCGAGCTACTGGCAGGGGAACTGGCATTGCTGGGCATACCCTAATTTAATACATTCAAGGAGACTCAACTGCTATAACAATCAGGAAAAACCCAAAAATGGCACTGGTTGATATACAAGTAAATATAATTAAATATACTAGTACTGATCTTAGTTTTTTTTGAAAAAACAATGATTTGATGCTAAATTGAATTTTCATGATTTGAAATATTTTAAAAAGATTGAATCGTGCTTAGAATGCTACTAAAATTAAAATAAAGCTGTAGTACGACATGTCAGTACAAGTTTATAAAACATATTTATAGATCTTAGGCAACAATGTTTTAAACTTTATTTTAGCACAACATTGAAGGAAAAAAATGGAGCTGGTATCAGCCAGTGCACCTCCATGGTGTAGGAGGAGCGCGGGTTCAAAACTGCCCGGTAAGGTTATAAGAATTTTGATCAACTTAGTACCAAGTTACGTTTTGTGTGTTGCAATGCTTTTATGTCAATTATAAATTGTATTTTTTATTACAGCTTTCAACCAACCACCCACACATTTGTGTAGTGGTATGTGGGAGAAACGATATTGGCAAAGGACGATGTCCAGCTCAGTTGGCGGAGGCTCTCGCTCATAGGGTACAGTCAAGAGCTGAAGTTGTCTTTTGCGGAGTGCCCTTGAGAAAACAAACGGAAAAGGGTTTCAAAATACCCGCAAACTTTTGTGAACTTGCTCACCAGTTTGACAAGCGGTTTTAACAGTTTAAAGTTGAATGTATCGAGAGGATGGAAATGTGGTGTGTAGTATAGTCAAGTCTCCTAGCACACTCTTGGGCAAAGAGTTTATGTGGATTTGGATTATTGATAGTAAAGATGTGGCTTATCAATACCTGGTAGTGGAGTAAATCGGCAAACAGCAGAAAAAATTCATTGCTCTATGCTTTGGTCATGATTCCACATTTGACGAAGCCAAAGGGCATATTTTCGTTTTGCAAGACTTCATTGCTAATTTTCTTGCAAGAGATGCCGTCTTCATCTGAAACTTTGTAGCAACTGTGGTTATATTTGGAAAAGGAGCCAGAGTCTTCAACTAACCTGTAAGGTTTATGCAGTTTGCTTTGATGAAGAGAAATTTTACTCAATTGTGTTGTTAAATGCATTTCACTTTCCCAAAAGGCTGAGAACTAGGATAAAGAAATGAGTTGAAAGAAAAAAAATGTTTTGTGACCGAGGTTCTTGAAGCAAAACTGCCCAAACTTTTCTGAAAATGTATTTCTTCTATAAAATTACTAAGTATTCATTTCTATAAAAAAACACAAATTTTTTTTATATGTTGCAAATTTGACTGGCATTGCTGGGCGTGTACCAATTAAATACATCCAAGGAGACCCAACTGCTATTATTATCAGGAAAAACTCAACAATGACAGCGGTCAATATACCAATGGCAGATATATATACAGAACCAAAACATACAAGTACTTGCCCAAAAGAGAAAACAAGAGGGTAGAAAATGAAGTTGCATGGCTCAGAATGTGTTATGCTGAAACCTGCTCTAAACATGTCTTAAATGCGGCACAAAGCAGCTTTGAAAAAATCTGGCCGAGTCTATGCCTTTTTGAACGCACGAAAAAACTGATAGTGCACCATGTTGGCAACAGGCATCACATTTTGTTAGCCCTTTGTGCTAATAGCTATAACTTCTTAGATTATCTGCACACGTTCTTCGTCATATGCAAAAAGGGATGAAAAAAGGACAAGCAACACCCGGTTGCATTAAAGCTAGATAAGATTTAGGGCGAGCTACTGATAAGGGAATTTTTTGACTGGGTCTTGGAAGAGCTGTATGTACAGAAGTAAAAAACATATCAAAAAGCAAGCGAAAATTGGTAAATGCTGCCTATTTAAATAAGGTGTATTTGTCCCCGGCCCAAAAGTTTTTGTGAGCTGAAACGTTCAAGTGCTTTGATATCACAAATGGCAGAGGCCCTGTTGTCAAACACTGACATACTGACGAGTTGGCACTGCAGCTTACTGCTCCAACGTTTCAATACTTGGGCGGGGAATCAGACAGCTAAAAAGGATATTCCCAGGGAGGGAAGTTGTACACATTGCCCAATGAGCAATTTGCTTTGGCTAGCAGGTTAGTTAATAACTCAGGTAATAATTCCTTGTATGTTGCCATTGGCTTTGTTAAAGCTTTACTAAATAGAGCTAAATTGAATGCAGACAGAATTTAATGATGAACTTGCCTAAGACTAGAATAGAAGTTGACAGTAAAAAATTAACTGAAATTATCAGTTTACAACGCAGGACCTCCGTCTTTTTGAAAATTCATTTTAACTTGCAATATATCTTAGAGCATGAATTAGAGAGCTACCATGATGCATTCTGTACGACCACTTACCACTTTCGCAGGACCACCAACCAAACATATGGCCACTACAAGAAAAAACTCTTTTGGAAAAAATTGATGGGGAGGGGGGGGGGAGAGGAGAAAACCTAAAATTTGGGGTGAATGGTTAAAGTACTTATTTACAGATGGCTCAAGCTCAAACTGATAAAAAAGTAGTAGTAGTGGGCGACTCTCTAGTGCGCAGGCTAGCCTATCATTTAAAAGTAAGTGTAACCTGGTAGTCAATATTTAGATTAATCTGTTGAAATAATTTATAAACCTTATTTATAGATCTTTGCCAACAATGTTTTAAACTTTATTTTAGTACAACATTGAAGGACAAAAATGGAGCTGGTATCAGCCAGTGCACCTCCATGGTGTAGGAGGAGCGCGGGTTCAAAACTGCCCGGTAAGGTTATCAGAATTTTGATCAACTTAGTACCAAGTTACGTTTTGTGTGTTGCAATGCTTTTATGTCAATTATAAATTGTATTTTTTATTACAGCTTCCAACCAACTACCCACACATTTGTGTAGTGGTATGTGGGGGGAAACGATATTGGTAAAGGACGATGTCCAGCTCAGTTGGCGGAGGCCCTCGTTAATAGGGTACAGTCAAGAGCTGAAGTTGTTTTTTGCGGAGTGCCCTTGAGAAAACAAACGGAAAAGGGTTTCAAAATACCCGCAAACTTTTGTGAACTTGCTCACCAGTTTGACAAGCGGTTGGCTGAACTTGCAAGCGGCTTTGATCGCCTTGTTTATTGGCGGCTGGATCCTCGTCTGAGGCGATGCCTCTCTCCAGACGGGGTCCACTTCGATCATCGGGGTCAGAGGCACTTGTATTACAGCTTTCTCCAAGCTATTCAAGATGGTGAAAAGGCGCTCGAAGGTTTGCGTGTACCTAACACCGCTGCGCCTGCTCGTAACAACCAATAAATGCTTTTGATTGTATCCTATTTTATTTTTTTTTTTTATATTTTTTATATGCAGTTACTAAATTTATATGTATTTTCTGTTAAACTGCATCAAATTTTCTTTTGTTTTTAGTGATTTATTTTAAATATTGGAAACACGAAGTTGCATTTTATTGCAGAAAAATATTTTAGTTTTATTCATTTAATTTTATACATATTTGAAATAAGCAGCTAGATGTTGCTTCACTTGTTTTATAAATAAAAAAAGTATATTTCTTATAAATAAATATTGCAACCACATGCATTATGCAACAACAGTACCATTAGTTTAAATTTCTTCAATTTTGAGTTGAGTTGGCATGCCAGTTGAAATACTAACTTACAGTTACACTTACTGCATGCGCGTCCTGCATTGTATGAGTGTATAACTGTAGTCTATAACTTATAGTATAAGACTAAGTATTACTATAACTACAAATAAGTATAAGTATTATAGTTATACTTTAACTTGAGAGTATAACTATTAGTATTACTATAACTTATACTATAGTAAAAGTATTTGTCATACTGATACTCATTCACTGATTCAGTCATTGTGACAATTTGAATTATTATTTATAAACTTGAAGTTAAAGAATACATTTTGATAATCGATATTCATATACTAATAGTAATAATTATGCCAATAAATAAAGTTATAAAAAAAACATTAATAACTTTACCTAAGTTATTAGGTTTTGTGCTGAGACACAAGTTCACCGTCCCTTCATCTGTAAACACGTCCGGTGCGATTAGCAAGCGATAAAGAAAGGATCTGCATAGGTTATAACTCGACGCCCAAAAATCGGCCAGCCTATGAAGCCATGAGAAATATAGTTTCAGTTTATTAAATATTTGGGTAATTCTAAGAGCGTAATAAGTCTAATTTGCGAATGCTTTTTCAACATAGGCGACAACTCCGTACTTTTGATAAAAAATATAATATTACGTTGAAGCATATAATATGCACATGTGACATTAAGAATACATTAGTTTTTATGTTCAATTTTTTTCTCTTATAAGACACCTGTAGTCTTTGCACAAATAACCATACAACCTGCGTTATTTTTAATTCAATCGATTAGTAATGATTTAAGATTCAAATCAAAAACTTTCAACGGCACGTTGGTTGTCACAACTATAATTATGCTATTGCAAAGCTTCCATATATGCTAAAAATAATACATGCGATTAATGCATCATGCAGTGCTGCAAATATAGGCAATGATCAAAGTCTAGAGCAATTGGTCGTATACCTAAAAATTAGAACTGACCTCAGCATCTAAAATACAAAAAACATCAGCTGTTTCAATTAACCAGTTTCATATATGAGATGTTGGAGAAGGACAGCAACATGATTAATTGTCCAGGCTGCAATTTTGACCACCAGTGAGCGAAATTAATTTAAATAGTGAACGTCCATTCTGCATGCATATAATAAAAAAATAATTACAATAACGTATGTGCAAGTATAAAGTATTGTTGTTTCTTTATCTGAAGAACAATATTACAAATTTCTTAAAAATAGTTTCAATAATTGTTTTATTTCTAGTTAAAGGGCATCGGTTATTGATGGGTAGAAATTGCATATGTCAAAAGTAATAAATGACTTACTGCTTTTGTTCTTGATGTTTTCAAACCAATTTATTACTGAGTAGGAGTTTTCCCATATGTTGACTTTTATATGCTGGAGGAGTTTTGTGTTTATATTATCCAATAGTTGTTTGCTGATTATACCGATGTTGGATTTAGTTAAAACATTCCAGCGTAGTAATACACTAACAATACTAATTTCAAAACAAAATCACTCAAGCGTACACACAACGACCTGATGATCGTAGCTCGCACTACGTGAAACAATATTGTAGTCAATAGAATGAAGATCTAAGTTTATTTTTATATCCAAAATTGTATTAGTACCAAATATAAATACTCTATTTTTCGAAATATTGAGTTCTTTTGATTCATTTTTAATTATAGAAACTACATATATATATCAGTATAATTTTTGACCTGCGTAATATATAAAATAAGATTATCTCCCTAAGTTTCAATAATTTACAGTAACTGCCACTCTCTATTCTTTGTGTCATGCATAACGTCTAACGTAACATACTAATTTTTGAATTTCATTCATTGCTACTCTGAAGATGGGTACAGTGGTACCCGAAATATCAGTGTAATTACTTTACCTAATAAAGTAATAAATAACAATGTTTCTCGTATACCTATTTATATATATATATATATATATATATATATATATATATATATATATATATATATATATACATATATATATATATATATATATACATATATATATATATATATATATATATATATATATATATATATATATATATATATATATATATATACATATATATATACATATACATATATATATATATATATATATATATATATATATATATATATATATATATATATATATATGTATGTATGTATATATATATATATATATGTATATAGGTTATAGACATTTTTACTGGTAAAAGTAATATGTATTCAATCCAGAAACAGAAAAGCATTTTGCAAACTTGATAAAATATAATTATTTTGTGTACATATGCAATTTTAAATCTGTTCAACTTATCGGTTGATTACCGTACATGATATTGGTGTGTGAGAATGCACGATCGTTCAGATCTGTTTTAGCATATGCAAAATTCATCGTGTTTTTGACACGTATTCCGGGTTCTATGTCACTCGTAATGACATGAAATATCAGCAGATATTTTTACCTCAGTATTTTCTTTATTATGTAAACGGTTATAAACAAATAAATAAAGCAGTAGAACCACAAAATTTTTGTTTAGAAGCAGATTTAAAATATTCTATACTAATAATTTCCATTGTAATATAATTTTATTTTGATTTTGAGCCGGTAATTAAAGGTAGTTGATAATGTAAGAACATGACTCTTTAAACTTAATACAACTTAGAAAATCATTGTTATTTTATACTGATATGAATGCTCTAAAATCTAAAGAGTACAAATATTTTGCGGGTATATGTGTAAATTTATCACGATTATCAGTAAAAAAATAGCCAATCTATATTCATTGGATAATAAACTTCTTAGCATCCACGGCACAGGCCAAATGAATCTTCTCTACAGTGAATGGTGCGTCTAGAAAACAAATTGCAACCTCAGACTATGTCTCACGAATCACATATTCTAGAAATTTCAGCAGTCCAAGTTCAAAAATTAATGTATTACCTTGAGCAAATAGTTGATGCATAAATTAACAATTTTAAGAATGAATTTTTGTTTTATATTGTGTTTTATTATAAGAAAACCTGGGTAGGCGTGTTTAATAACTTCAGAACTAAAAACACTTAAATCGACTCTTTAGCCTAAAGTAACCCATTTTACTCCAGCTGAACTAACCTGCAATGAAGACGTCTGTATTACCATTTTCCCGTCTAAAGTCATAGACACAACGAGAAATAGACTCCACAGCCGACTCGGCAAGTAAAAATGGTGGTTCTGCAGTAACTGAAATTAAATTACAAACCGAGTATTATACCGCGCTACTTTTCGTAAAGTCCATTTTATTTTCCGCAAACAAACTTAATGCCATTTGTAGTCAGATTATTTATATTCGAACTTGAAAACTTGATACACTGAAAGATACCAAAGCTGGGAAAATACTCTGTAGAGATACACAAATAGCTCAACAGTGAGGAAATGAAGTAAAACTCATAGAATGTTATATCAAACAGTCCCATGTTATTATACAGGAAGGAAGGAGAATTATAAAGACAAAAGGAACTACAAGATTTAATTTCAACTTACAACAGTCACAATATTTGACAAGTAGACACTTAAACATAAAATTAGAATTATCATCTTAGCATAATATAATAAGATTAAGTGAATAAGTTAAAGTTTTCCAAGAAATTCACAGCCAACTGAAAGCTTGAAAGGAGTCAATGTTACATATTAATCTACTCACTTTTGTTTCCATAGTGAACGGCCTTATTGGGATGTCCACGCAGGAGGTCAACTTGGAAATTCTCCGGAATATCGCTGTTCATAGGAACATGGTATTTCTGAAATCAAGCACATTGAATGAACATCTGGGGCCAAGAATCCACACCGATGATCATGTGATTTATACTACAACTCATACTCTACAAAAACCTTTACTAAATGCTAAAAGATTAACTAAATTACTATTCATCTGTTTTACCTTCTAACAACTTTCTAAATATTTTGGTAACATAGAATTATGCCCACTGAGCAATATGGCTGCATAGTACCAGAAACAAATCCAATAATGTAGTACGAGTAATACTATTGATATTGAGATGAAATGTATATATTTTTAACAGACATGGTAACTTTAATCTACTACTTATAGAGCATGAATAATTTCATCACAAGAAAAATAAGCAAGTGGCAGCATGGCCTACCATCTATAGCTGCAATATATAGGGTATATCTGACATTCTAACATAAATTACAAAGCGTGTTACTAGCATCTTCACTTTATATGTTCACTAAAAAAAGTTAAGTCTGTACATTTACCAAGGGAAACCAAAATCAAAGTTGCAAGCTTTAGAATAAAATGTTTTACATTACATAACAATAAATAACATAAAGTGCAACGTAAATAAAATCCTAAGATTTTACTCACCCAGGTGTTGTTAGTCAGCATACGGCCTGTAGTCATGTCATACTTGACCTCTTCATGAAGTAACAAACCGATCCCCATGACTACGGCTCCTTCTATCTGTCCCACATCAATCTCTGGTGAGATACTGTAACATCACACACAGCGCTATATCTTCAAACTATTTGTTTGTTGCAGATATTTACAACAGCAAAATGTTAAATGAAATTAAAACAGAACCAATGTTTGAGTATTTCAGCAATACATCAAGTTTGAAACTTCCTGATTAAAATGCATAAAATAAAGTATTAAATGATTTTTGAAAGCAATATGATGAGATCCAAACTGTAAACTTGAAGATAGAGCACATGAAGGAATAAATCGTTCAGCTCATAGCATAATTTTACAAGATCCATTTAAGCCACCAGGCTGAAAAATTACTAGAGATTTATAAAACAATGAAAGTAAAAATCTATAGATTTGCTTATATCAACATTGGTTTATGCCTTAAAAATTTTCTGCTATCATTTAGCAACACTTTGTATCATTAGATACTGCCTAGTAACAGCCAAGATAATGTTTTTACAAATGCAATATGTCAAATGTAACATAATTTTGTCACATGACATATTTACTTTTCCATATCATATACATTTACTTTCCTATATCATGGGCCCTAGTTTGTATATAAATACATAAGACATTGTCTCTTTTAAAAGAATGTGAAATGGCAAGAAGCCTTTAAAGTTTAAATTATGATTTATCTAAGTCTACCCAGTTAATTGTATTACTAAGTTGAGAGAAAAATAATTCAATCTGAATAAGTTAAAGCTTCGGTGTCTCTGAGATACATACTCCACTTACAATTGAAAGTCTCTATAAATAAATAACCACCTGTAGCGTTGGGAAAAAACAAGAAAAAAAATTAATAAAATTGGGAAGGGGTGTGTGGGGTTTCAAATTAAAATTCTATGTCATCTCATGAATAAAGATTCCTATGCTACAGGTATTGTCTGTTATAAAACTCATGTCAAGTACCTGACAAGAGAACACAACTACCATGTATTGTGAAAACCTTAGCTAAAAACTGAATAAGATTGTGTGGCGAACACAGTCATCATTTTTATTCTAAACACAACAACAATTTCATTAAATTGAAACAGCATAGTTAACCCTACCTGGTGCCACAATCATACAGAACGTTCATTTGGCGAATGATGTAATTTCCTGTGAGCACATCCAACTCTGCTTCTGTACAGGCGGCACCAAAAACATCAAAGTTGAAAAATCCACCAGTGGCTGGACTCATTTCACTGTTCACAACACTAAATAACAACATATGATTTACGACACTAAACAATGACAAATCACAATTCATGACACTAAACAATGACAAATCACAATTCATGACACTAAACAATGACAAATCACAATTCAGCAGTAGGCAGGCTATATTAAACCAGAATATAATTTTTTTACAATTTACTAACAAAACACAAATTTTGTGAGCATAAAACAAAAGAAATTTTCCCAGGTCTACATTTTAAATGTATGATACTCACAAGTACTTGGCATGCAGGTCAACTTGAGCCTTAGCACAGGCAGTCACTATCTCCTTCCACTCTTTGCCATCTTTCTTGAACGGAGCCATCCTGGCTACCAAGATATCACACGCCTTCTTTACCGCCTACAGGAGACCAACACTGCTGACTTAGTTGTCTGTCAATGTGTATGTTGGATCAGCTCAAACTCAGCACAAATTAAAGTCAGAACATTTTGTTGACAGTTTTCACATGAATAACATTTTCTTTAGCTTGTAAAACAGGTCTTTACTTTGTTATATTCAATTAAGTGTAGTTTAGTAGCAAGAAAGGGGGGGGGTTCACTGTTGTACATATTTTTGCAAATGAATATATTAAAAGGCTTTTTTCCAGAACTAATCAAAGCTGCTCACGTTTCCCCCTACACTTCATGTCATCTCACCACATTTTATATCACCTGACCACACAGTTCGTATCACCTGACTACACAGTTCATGTCACCTGACTACACAGTTCATATTATCTGACCACACAGTTCATATCACCTGACCACACAGTTCATATCACCTGACTACACAGTTCATATTATCTGACCACACAGTTCATATCACCTGACCACACAATTCATATCACTTGACCACAGAGTTCATATCACCTGACCACACAGTTTATATCACCTGACCACACAGTTCATGGGCATCTTACCACACAGTTCATGTCACTGGTTATAGAGCCACCAGTTGTAGAAGAGTTAGCATTGTAAGAGGTGGAAGTTGGATGTATTTTGATGTTGTCCATAGAAACTCCTAAAGCTTGAGCTGCCACCTGGACAACCTACAAAATTTCAACAAAATATTGTTAGAAACAGCACCGAGTTGGGGGGTGACTGAGCATAGTATTTAGTAATACTATGAACTTCAACTTCAATGATCATCAACTCAGTGCTGCTTCAAGCAACTTTCGTTTCAACATGTAAAACTCATCTAGATTTAAAAAAATCATTCAATGATTTGTTGAATCACAAGAACACTACCAATCTGAAGCTGGTGCTTTCTATAATCGATTAGAGTAGATAATCCACTCTGTTCTAAATTTGTGTATCAATATAAATTACAGACTCGGTCACACAAATCAAGAGCTAGAAAATAATTTTTAAATAATATAAGTATGATTCATAAAAAGAGAGCTACCTTGGTATTGATTCCTTGCCCGAGCTCCACACCACCATGTGCGATGGCCACACTAGCATCACTGTAATTTACAGAGACATGAGTTAGGAAACTGGTACCAGGCCAGAATGCGCAACCATACCGCACAGGAGTCAGTGTGATGGCCTTCTTGGTCCACTTGTTACTCTGAAAACATATACACATCAGTTACTTTGTAGAAAATTTTGTCCGCAAAGGTCTTTTTTTCAAAAATATGCTATTGATGCGGCTTTTGTGCATTGCAGAGAACTACAGGGTGTAAATTCATAAATGGCAATAGACAGTTTTGAATCCAATTGAAATCTTATAAATTGTTTTGTAATATTTAAAAATATTAAAATATAAATTAATAAAATATAATTAAATATATATGTGTACTATGTTTGTGTGTGTATGTGGTAGATTCATCATACAACATAATTGCCTAAACATTCAAATTCAAACTCTCCCTAATAATATACCAGTAACAACTTTGAAGGCATAAATAAGACAAGTTAATGATTTTGAGAATAAGAGTCTAATTCCAACAGAAGGAGGACTAACTCACTGCATTGAATGCAGAAATCTCTTTGCTGCGGTCATCAAAGTTGACGGATTTCTTCATTTGGTTCCACATGTCAGTTATATAGCAGGGTGAGACAACTTGGTTGAAAGGGGTTTTATCACCATCTTTATAGAAGTTAGCTTCTCTCAGCTGCTCATGTGACACGCCTAGTTTAGCTGCGAGGCTGCCCACAATCTGCTCAATGATGTGCACTGCTGATACAATACCTACAAACAGAGCCATGATATAAATAACATTATGTATTGTCGCATGATTTTCATGAGGTTGTGTTGTGTTTTATATAACATTTATTAAGTTTGTCTGAAATTAGTTTCAAAACAAAAAATTGCGGCAGATTAGACTGGGGAACTATGGGAAGCTATACTCTAAATGCACGAAGCCTTACTATATGCAGTATAAGCATAATTTTAGACGATTTTAATAATTCACCAACATTCTACAAACCTGGTGTTCGTATGTAAGTGTGGTTAGGTTGGTTAGTCTTGCACTTGAAAGCCTTAACATCCCAGTTTGGAATAAGATAGACTAAAATAAAAACAATTCAGTTAACACATAGTGGGTGTTGAGACCAAGGTTCAGTACTATTAATACCGTATAGTCTCTTCAGTAGTGCAGTTTCCTCTCAGTGAGTTCAGCTGCCCAATTGACCCCAACTTTAGATCTGTATACATAATTTGATGCTTACGACGCTTCATAAAAACTTCAATCAAAATCATAGAAGTGCAGAACAATATATGAGGCCAAAATACAGAAATAATATCCTAAGCGCCTCTTTCAAAAAATTACGACGTATTATAATTGAAGTTTGTCATTAGGGCAAGGTGCTTATCAAAATTTTACTAAAAAGTAACTCAACTAAATTAATTGCATATCTCAAAACTTCATTCGAAATTTGTTTACCTTTGAATAAAAATCATATTTATAGGTTTTTACAGTCTATTGAAGCTACACCTATGCATTTAATATAGGTAGGTAATATATAATCGGATCACAACACATATGAAGCATTATGTTATACACACCGTTATCTAACCAGTGAACTACCACATCGGTCATAGCATCAGTGTCATAGAACCCACAGTCTTCATAGATAGATCCAACAATGGCTTGGATTTTCATGTCTTTATTTATTCCAGCCTGTCAACATATAGTTAGGACTTTATTTTAAAACCAGCTTAGAATTCGGATAGCTTGACTTGAGTACTTCCATATTTGTGATGTTTTATTCTATTAAAACATTTGCAAGATTCTCCTGGCATAATGACACTAAAAAGTTGCTCTATCTTTACATGTCTGTTTGATGGCTACAATTTCTTAAAATTGAATGCAATTATACATGTGTGATGCATGTGTAATGCCTAGAAGATGAAGCACAAAAAATTATTTTAGTAAGAATACAGTGTAATGTCAAGAATTGAATGTAAAAGTAGCCTTTTTTCTATTTCCAATACTTGCATATGAAGGTACCACATGACTGAGCACAAACATTTTTTCTTTATGAAGTGAAGCACATAGCATCAATAAACTAAAGTATACCTTTATTACAACAATTTCTTGATTAAAACTTCATAAATTTAATGTGTTCTGTTCGTTTTATTTACTGTACCATTACCATGTCTATATATATAATTTCTAAGAAGTAAATTTGGAAGAAAATGATTCAGATTTAAGAAATGTCAAATCGAACACTTTGGAACAAGCTTATTTAAATGTGTCACCGTACTGAAGTGCCTGGCTATACAACCCATTGCTCTATGTGATAAGTAAGAAAGGAACTTATTCTATCTTGAACCCCAAATATTTGTTTTCTTAAAAATTAAAATGTTTGAGAATATTGTCTATGAAACTATATTAATTCTCCATAGGCCACTGAAAGACCACTTAGGTCTAGAGAAAGACCACCTAGGTCAAGAGAAAGACCACCTAGGTCAAGAGAAAGACCACCTAGGTCAAGAGAAAGACCACCTAGAGAGCATCTTACGGTATACTCCATTCTGAAGGGTTGTCTCCTTCCTAGAATCTCCATGTTGTCCTCCAGAGTGAGGCACATCTTCACAGGTCTCTGAGTGCAGTAAGCACCGAGAGCAGCCCCAGCCCCAACATATACAGACCGAGACTGCTTGGCTCCAAACCCTCCGCCTGCACGTCTCACTTTCACTTCCACCCTACATCAAAACAGGAAACTGTTGAAGTGTGTTCTACATTAGAAAATGGAACTGTTGAAGTGTGTTTTACGTTAGAACAAGGAACTGTTGAAGAGCATATTTTGAGATTATACGAGCATATGCAGGAGGCACTTTTAACCTTGTAGAATGTTATCTATTTTCAGCTGTTTTAATCCAGCAAAGGTCAAAGGTTAGCATGAGAAATTACCTCTGTTGGTTTTGGGTGTTGATATGTTGGAGTATGCACACAGCCGCATAAACAAGTTTGTGTTGCATCAAATACTTTATGTATTATCTTGAACTATTTGAAATGTTACTACATTGATGTGACCCTTGAAGAAGAACACAACTCTCATTTACTTGAATTTTGCATAAATAGACTATTAGTTTGACACCTGACACACTTACTCATTAGTTTCAAGGGCAAGTAAAGCAGCCACTTGAGTTTGCATGACAGCCATGACTTGAGTGGCAGACAGGAGCAGGTAGTGCCCTTCCTGAGGCACGGCCAGAGTTACCTGCGTCTCCATGTGCATAGGATACTGTTCACCAGTTTCCACCACTCCAGAAAATACGACGTCACTATTGGTAAGAGCAGCTAAAGAAATGTAAGACATAATGCTGTGAGGTATTTGTATACTACATGTATCCATAGTGACGTCCTCTGTCACAGCACATCACTTGGTAATAGTCACACTACATCACCTGGTAATAGTCACAGTACATCACTTGGTAATAGTCACAGCGCATTACCTGGTAATAGTCACACTACATCACCTGGTAATAGTTACACTACATCAACTAGTAATTGTCACACTACATCACCTGGTAATAGTCACACTACATCACCTGGTAATAGTCACAGTGCATTACCTTCAGCATCCCCAACCACCAAGTCTCCTCCGAAATCAAGTGGTCTTTTGAAAAATGATTTGGCTTTTACAGCTTGTTCAGTGGAGAGTATTGGTGTCTTGACGTTGGTGTATGTAACAGTAACCAGCTCTCTGGCAGACAAGGCTATCTGTTCAGTCTCTGCAATAACACAATACCAGCTAATACTATACAGTATACAGTACCAGCTATTACTATACAGTATATAATACCAGCTAATACTATACAGTATACAGTACCAGCTATTACTATACAGTATATAATACCAGCTATTACTATACAGTATGTAATACAATATATACCAGCTAATACTATACAGCATATAATACCAGCTATTACTATACAGTATATAATATAATACCAGCTAATACTATACAGTATATGATACAATACATACCAGCTAACACAATACAGTATATAATAACAGCTAATACTATACAGTATATAATACAATATATACCAGCTATTACTATACAGTATATAATACAATACGTAACAGCTAATATTATACAGTATATAATACAATACATACCAGCTAATACGATTGCCAGGGGTTGGCCATAATACTCAACAGTAGTCTCTATTAAGAAAGGCTCTTCTTTAATAGAAACATTCTTTCCAGGAATATCCTTGAAGGTCAAAACTCTGAAACATGAACAACAGATTCTACATTTGGTAAAAGTATTACGTGTTTAAATACTCATACATTGGGCTACTCCTCACTCTATTGAGACTTGTATATGATTTACCTCACAACTCCGGGTTCACTCAAAGCTTTTGATGTGTCAATACTTTGGATTTCCCCGGCAGCAATGGTCGACTTGACAAAGGCAGCGAATAGTTGGCCGGCGTGATCAGGAATATCTCCGACAAACTGAGCTTCCCCTGCCGTCTGCTTCCGGGAGTCCAGTTTGGGAATGGGCTGAGACACGGGGTACTCAGAGGGGTTGGTCTCGAAGTCCTGCTGTCCAGTTGACTGGTCGACTCTGGTCAGTGTCTCTCCGCCAGACTGCACACTCGCATCACACGCTGACTTGACCAGACTTAGCACTGCCTGAGGACGTGGCATAAAACTAAATGTCAAATGATCTTTTCATTCAAACATTTTGAAAGATTTCTGGCAAACTATGCTGGAAGTTATATCTGGAAAGAATAAATTTCTTAAGTGTAAATAATAAAGTTGACCAAATATTTTTTTTCATACTATAAATATTAACTTCTTGGCTGCAACTTCAAATATTCGTTGTAAATGAAACGCAAAGGAAGTAAAGCTGTGTGATATAAACGTTCAATAAATACTAATAAAAATCCTACAGCGGCTTATGGAGAAAAGCTGTCGACTGCAAATCTCAAATAAAACACCACGTAAAATCAAAATAATAACAGGTACCAATATTGGAAAACCAATCAATCATTACTATCCATATATCTTATAGATATCATAATTTCAATAATAATAACAATACTATTAAAATTAGTAGTTCCCGCCCAGCGCGTGCTATGAAAATAAATGTCAATACTTGTGCAGCCAGTAAGGTCGAGGGTCATATTAAAAACTTGTTGCCCTACTCGATGAGTGCTACGTGCACCCCTATGCGATGCATTCGGTAGCCAACGCGTACCCCATCGAAAAAGAAGCTCATCGAGGGGTACTCGACGGAGAGAAAGTGAGCAAATTCATCGATGAGCCCAGTAGGCTACGCGTAGGGAATCCGAAAGCGCCCTAACTTTTTGGCTGCAACTTCAAATACTCGTTGTAAATGAAACCCAAAGGAGTTAAAGCTGTGTGATATAAACGTTCAATAAATGCTAATAAAAATTCTACATCGGCTTATGCAAATCTCAAATAAAACACCACGTAAAATCAAAATAATAACAGGTACCAATATTGGAAAACCAATCAATCATTACTATCATAATTTCATTCACTTACTGCTTAGTGGCTTTAAAATCATATAATAAACACATGAATATACTCATGAATAGTAGTTAAGTTGTTTTCATATAGTGTTGTGGTTTAATGTAGCATTTTATTTAATAGTTCAAAAATCTTTTCAATGTCTTCATTTTCAACACACCAACAGCTATGATAGTTAGATCAGGTGTAGACGTGTAAACTTAGTGTTAACAACTTGCATAAAAATGGTAATTTCTGAGATGCTAAATAAATTTAACAATGATATTATTACCTTATAGAAAAGAGATTTAACCAATGAGTTCCTGTAGTCAGCGGAGGACTGGCCTACGTTCTCATCACACTTTATCTTATCCAATATTGTCATACATTCTGTACAAAGCAAAGTACAACATCAATCTACATAGCAAGCGTACCAATACAAGTGCAAGTTGATATAAAACTATGTAGATATTTAAAAACATTGGGATAAAAAACTTTTAATGTAGTTGATTAAGTGACACAAATTGACTTCAAATAAAAATGCTCAAAAGAGCACCTCCTATGAACTTCCATACAGATTCAATAGACAGTTATCAAATGCAAGTTGGTGCTATGTGGAGTTGTTTTCTCTAAGACAAAGGTATAAAGTGACAGCACACAAAATTGTCATAACTAAACCACCACACTTAACAGTGCTGAAATTACTTCTAGTTTAGTATATACATAGTTAAAATTGAATTATTCAATATTTTTCCCAAAATAAAAGTTTGCAAAATTTTAGTATTTTTGTTTGTTTGTTTTCAGTAGCTACTTATTCATTACATATGATTATGCAACATATTTTAACATTAAAAATTTCCAGTTAACTATATGCTTTAGTATGCCTGTGTTGTTTTATTGAACAAAAAGAAAGGAGTTGTCTTCTAATGATAAATGCATTGTTTTTAACATAACCTAGAATATAGCCGGATTAGCATTAGTACATAATGCAAACAGCTAGAATTAGACCTAAAATGTGATAAAAGGTGCGATGAACTATAACCCTATAACCTGTTATAGTTTCAGTTCAGAGCGCAGGAAGCTATTAAAATTTTCAACAGCATGCAACCTATACTTAGAAAGAACAACTCCAAATTATATTTTTACTTGGAATAAAAGATAATAAAAGTAGTTTACTAATAATTTTTTAAACTGCTCCAACACATGTGTATTTATGTGCATCTAAAACCTACATTGGCAACAGTCACTGTATATTTAACACTGCACAGCTGACTAACTGACCTTGAACTGTGGAATCCTGGGACAAGGTTTTCCCGACAAGAGCAGCTTCTAGTTCGCTGGCATGAACCTGTGTGCAGACATAGTACAGTAAGGTCAATATTGCATAATAATTTCATCAAGTATGTAGACTTAATGCATCTAAAAAGTTAACAAATCATAAGTCAAACGTTTTCAATATGTCAACTGCAGTTGTTTATACAGTAAATTAAAAGTTACACAGTTTAATTATTAAAAATACGAGTAAAATAAGTAGTTGAACCACTGTTATTTTATTCTATAGTGATAGGAAATTTATGAAAAAATTTGCATCGATTATCAATGTGTTGGTTAAGATAGGTGATTAACATTTTCAATAACATTGTTTCATTGTTCTACATGTTACTAGATTACTAGATAAAGTGACACCTCAGCATTAGCTATATTATAAGCTATGCTATGCATATCTGTACACACTACAGACACATTACAAGCACTGGTTAAATAAAAAAAATCTTAGCCAGGTCTGCTTTGAAATTGAAATGCCAGCTATAATAAATCAGTATTAGGCACACAGCTGTCACTATTAAAACAGTTGTGTGTCGCCCTTTAGTAGCTTGAAACTGAAAAAACATGCACTAATTAGTAGTAAATCAGGGGACATAATTAGCTATATTCATCAGTTCAGCACATCTTTCAGAATGAATAGAGTAACACAAGCTAGCCAATAACCTTGCAGACCGGTGAGTCACTTTGAATAAGTTGTAAGAAACTGCATCTGCTAAACAGTATTTCAATAGTTGATCATTTTTATTCTTAAGATAATGTAAACGTATACACACACTAGATATACACACTACACACATCTATACTCCAATGGCAACTTATTATGATGTTGAATGGAATACTAACAAAGTCCTCTGTGACTCCAGCGTACACCACGGAAGGTGGAGATACAACCTTTCCAGTGTCGTCCAGCTGCATAAACACTGCCAGGCTGAGCATGGAGTACGCATTCTGAAACAGATACAACTTACAACTTCATCTTCAACTGAAAGAGGCACTTTATGACTAAATTGCAGTAAAACCCAACCATTCAGAATTAAATTGAGTAAGATAGCTATGGCAGAGAAAGAGTTAGGTATAGTTGGAGCCTGGAGGAGTCATTATCTAATCTCAAACTGTGTCACTGTAACTGATTGGCTATCACCATTTATCATGTTTCTTGATGCAATTCAATACCAGCATAAGTAAACATTTTTACCAAAATAAAGTAAAAGAGTTATAAAATTGACTGCACTGTGAAAGTATGGATATTATATTGGCTTGCATCCATTTTACTGTTAGGGGAGTAACTGGTGTGTTGTCAAGCCTCATTGGCTATTACCTGGTTCCATAAAACTGTGAATTATAGTTCATAATAATTTAATAGTATTGAGAGTAATACATTATCATAAAATAGTAATACATTATCATGAAATAGTAATACAAGCTAATATGATTGTAATACATGGTTACGCAGCCAGTCTAATGCACTGGTGTGTTTGTTTTTCCTCTACAATCTATATTACTGTGTAAGGATGGTATAGCTCACCCTGTATCTTGGCATAGCTTTATAAGAGTAAAGACTCCACCCACTTCGAGCGGATAACTCCACACTCTCAATAATGAGACCCACAGAACTGACTTTTAGGAATTCTGAACAGGTCACTTGTTGAGCAGATTTCTTCTCACAATCATCTGTAACACATGTGGGAGAGTATATTGATTAGAAGAGGAGAATTTAAGGCAGACAGCATCAACTTAGTATAGGATGTATGGTGAGCCACCTCTACCCTTCCCTCCCACCTCTTTGACGATGCCACCACTTATTCTTCTGCCCTTACATACAGTATGAAAACCTCACTTTGAATGAATACAGAGGAGCATGGGGGCAGAAATAGTTTACGCCACATTGTACATACTTTAAATGATCTTTTATTTTAAACAATCCTACAGAGTTTTGAATTTTTTCCCATTTTCGTTCATGTCTACTTCATAAGGTCAGTATTTACACTGAACTTCGCAACACGTTTCCGTGTCTGATGCCTATGTGTAGCACTGATACTGTGTGCTGGTTGCACAGATGCAGGCCACAACTCTACTTTTTGTCTAATGCTAACAGTTTATTTCTCTCACAAAACTCAAACTGTAACAATTATTTGGACAATAAAGTTGCCTGCATCTTTACCACGAAGAAAATTGAGCTAAACTCTCTCAAAAACTACTAGTAAAAAGATATTGCGAAAGCTTTCACAAACAGCTTTCATCACACAAAACTTTTATCAAAGCTACAACAAAAAGCTCCTGCAACAATGTGTAATAAATCAATCAATTATAATATACTAACAGACGTTCAGAGTAGCTCCAACACATTCCAATAGAGTGAATACATCTGAGATGAAATCCCGATGCTTGTGTTTCATCATCAGATTACCAGCCCAGCTTCCCATCTGCATATGCAAACAAAGCAAACAGTATTATATACCTGAAAGTATAGGTGTACTACATGCAGATATAATACTAATACTATAAAATACAGTAATCGTAACACTTGATATAAAAAAAACTACATAAGCTGGTTTAAATGTTATTCTAAGATTTTAGCACTGCCCAGTAAAGAATGAACTTCCTACAAAGCTTCCGTAATGTAGGTCTTGGAGTTTAAAACCTTACACTAGATTAGCTATACATATATACATCCAGAGTTGGCAATGTTTAAAACTATACATATCATGTATAAAATAGTGCCATTTACACATAGTGTAGCAATGTAATGTAGATTTTTCCTTAGATTATATTTATATGTTTTGGTTTGGTTTGAAACACGGTTGATTTATTCCATAGTGTCAGGCAAGTTTCTAGAAAACACCACAATTTGGTGCCTACCTATGCTTGCAACTTTTCTATCTAAATATTGAATCATCAGTCAAATTAAAACTTTCGTGACTTGCTACAAAACTGAGGAATTCTAAAAGCTTGAATTTCAGAGCAGTCTGTGATAATTGAATCTAGCAGCATTTCTGACCAAATATGGCTGCCAGCTGATGCAGTAAATATGTTACTTTGACAGACAATAAATTTATGAAGAGTGATTTAGCTGTGAATAACATATATATATATATATATATATATATATATATATATATATATATATATATATATATATATATATATATATATATATATAGCATATATATAGCATATATATAGCATATATTAAATAGCATATATTACATAGCATATATTACATAGTAAATATTATATAGTAAATAGTACATTGCATATATTACAAGGTATATATTACATAATACATAGTATACATTACTTGGTATATATTACATAGCAGATATGACATGGTATGTGTTACAGGACTACAAATTCAGCTTGAAATAATACATAATTACTTACGTTTCTGATCTGCAGGTTTGCAACCTTCTCCAGATACGAAGCAGCTTCACCCAAGTACTGGAAACCTGCGTTGGCTTTTGATGTGTCTTGGAAACTGTTGAGGAGTTGAGTGAGGGTGACACCAGCCCCCGCAATCAACTTTGCTTTATCCTACATGATATGAGGCTATTTCATTGAAGAACAAATTTCATCAATGTGGAAATTATGTTGCAAAATTTCAATTCGGAAAAAAGAGCTTAAATTGGGTGAAGGATTTATAATGCGTTGATTGCTAAAAAAAATGACACATTTGCAGAAAAAAGTTTTAAAATACTATATTTACAGAAAAGAAAGAATCATTAATTTTAATTTCTGTTTCCTCAAGCCTGTCTATTTTTGTTGAATTGATACTCATTTCTACATACTCGGTATTATGCAACATGTTATAAACTCTTATTTTCTTCTAAAATATTTCATACGTTTAAAACAGTAATACTGCATACAATATATGTCTGCATCCAAAATGCATTCGCATACAATATACATTTGTAAATAATATACGCCTGTATAAAATATACTTGCATACAATGTATTATAGCTGTATATAATGCGGTACAATATATATAAGTTTAATAACCCATCAGCACTCACATCTGAAAGAGTAACAGTGCTGAAACCTTGCACATTTTTAACATCAACAAAGACATCATATGGTCCATCATTCTTGTACACACCACCGCCAGTGTTACCCGCCACTATCATGTACTTGTCTGCAGTGTGCTGAAATATATGTCAACTCACAGATTGAGGCAGTTAAAAAAATGAGCGTAACTCACTAAGTTACATAAAACCAAAGCATTTTTTCCTTTGCTGTAGTACTGAAATATACTGCCATATGTCAATTCAAATGATTAAGAAAACTAAAGTAAAATTCACTAAGTTTCAAAATTCATAAAAAAAGAACCTTTTCCTTGACATTATTTTTATTAGAAATTAATATCGTTTTCAGTTTTCATTGAATGTTTTAAGGCAGGCCGAGTGTTTACCTGCTGAATGAGTTGCCTGAGTTCATCAATGCTCTGGGGATTCAGCCATTGGGGGCCGTCAGCAGTGGCCCAACTAGAAGTGGGTTTAATGGCAGAACAGGAGCCTTTAGAAGCACAAGACGTAATGTCCTACAAAATGTAGCCTTCTTTATATCATAAAGCACACCAAAATAATTTTTTCCCTGAACCAAACACAGTCACCTTATCATTAAAAGTATTTTCCCACACAAAAGTCTTGAAGGTGAATAAGCAAACCCTCAGTGATAACTCTCATATCTAATCACCAATAATTTTTACTATATTGCTATAACCACAGAATACAATTCACAATGAGTTCCTATCACCTCAATATCTTGACAGCAGTCATGCATGGCCTTCATAATAGGCCTGTACCCAGTGCACCTGCAGATATTGCCATAGAAACTGGATTCAAGTTTGGACTTGGCATATTCTTTATCTTGTTGCAGAGCTCTACAATATGAACAGATTTCATGAGATATCCAAATTGCCTGTTATCACACTCATTAAAGCCAATAAGCTATTTATAAACAACAAAAGAGAATGATTCCCCATAATATCTTATCTACCAGACTTTTTATCAATGCATCACCTATATTTTCAACTCTACAGTACCTTGAATAACTTAAATAGAATAGCAGGTTAGCATGAACAACATTGAACAAGTAAACTAGAAGAAATTAAATATGTTTCGACTTGGAAAAATCTCAGAGAACGAACTAGAAGCAGTTTAGAAACTAAATCAGTTTGCAAAAAACATTTCTTGTTGCAGCTGCAATGATTGGTTAAATTTATAAGATTTTTTTATAGACTTTATTTATTGGTTTTAATTGATCAAACCAAGTAACTGTTCCGTAATAGCTTGTTGTGTAGCATCAGTTACCAAGAAGGCTATATCCTGCACCAGGAGAGTTACTCTAGCACAGAAACCTCTTAAAAAGTGTTTTTTATTATTATACAGATGCAATGTACTGTAGACTACATTCTCACCCAAACATAGTCATAACCATGCCGGGGCTGCAGTAGCCGCACTGGGAGCCATTCTTATCAGCCAAGTCAGCCTGGATCTTGTGGTACCCGGACTGGCTGTTTCCCAGCCCTTCGATAGTAGTCACGTTCCAGCCATTACACTTATGCAACGGCACCAGACACTATAACCAACACAGAAACACCATTTACATTTATTGGCAACATTCCAAATTTTAAATAATTACAGATTAAATCCAAAATTTTGCTGCCTAAACAGTGGTAAGATAAGGAATAAATCCTCCTAATGCTAATATTGACATAACGAATGAGAATAATCTGTAACCAAGCTGCAAGTTTGTCTTAGATAAATTCAAGTCCAGTTATCTTTTTCAAACAGCTCTAGTCAACACCTATTTGCTACGGAAAGATCAACTTATAAACGCACACACTTATACAACTAATCTTAGTAAAATTTCGCAAACAAACAAAAAAGCAATTATTATTACTAATTATAACTACATGGGATTTTTTTCAGGTAGAAAATGATAAAATATGATTGTAAAACACAACTCACTGAATTGACAGGAAATGTAGCCCCAGAATCATCTGTAATAGTTACAGTGCATACACCACACCCCCCTTCTCTACACATGAGCTTTGTACCCTTCAGCAATGCTTTATCACGGATGTAGTCACCAAGTGTATGTCCAGCGGCATAGTCTGTGGACTTGACTGTAAAAAACAACTGCAATCTGCAGCTAACTATATAGTCAAACACAGTCTATACATTTATATATATTTACTATTCAACAAGTTAGGCTAGTTTATTGTTTGAAAATACTTTTATGAATTATGATAAGGAAAATAACATGCCGAGAGTGGGGTTTGCACCCTTACAGGGCTAACTTGCTAAGTTTATTATTTACGCTTCCTTTTTGAGGTTGACCGGCTAGTAAATAAAATTTCATTCCACAAATCTAAGCAAGTTAGCTGCAATAATTCAAACCCAACTACCATTATATTATTTTCCATATAATGTAGCTAAAAAACATATTACAAAGTAGCATCGTAAGAGTTTGTTAGTTTAGTTAAGAAAAATGCCATGCCGAAAGATTAGATTGGTAATGTGTATTTTTTAAAATAGAAAATTGACACTGTTTTACGAGTTACTAGACTTCTTTTGCAGATGCACAGAAAATCATCTTGATTATGATCAACAAGCAACCATGTTCGATCACCAACTCCTTAAATGCAGTTAACTAGAGTTGGCAAGGTTACTTACTTATATTTGCATGCATCAATAAGTGGGCAGACTTAAGATGTAAAGTATTTTATAAAAAATAGTCATTAAAAGTGTCTAACATTGTTAAATGTAGAATGTAAAGAAAGTTGTTTGTTGTTTAATATTACATTTACTGACGGCCACCAAAGCTAACATGATGACATATCTTTAACTGCATATGACAGAAGCAATTTCATATGTATCAATACTTAAAATTGTCTCAAAAATTGTGTATCTATTTTTTGCAAATTGTATTCTAATTGCCGGGTTAATACATTGGTTACCTATAACTAGAAATTAATAGTTAATACAAGTTGCCATAAAATCTCACCTTTTTGTGGAGCTCCATTTAGGGATAGCAAGATTTCTTGAGACATTCCCTAAAAAAAATTAACACTGTTATTTGCAAACAAACTCGTTGAAAGAAAAAATGAACAATGAAAATTCAACCAGAGTAATATATTACTATTAGTACAATAATTATTTTAATTTATTTACTTGAAACTAAAACATAAACTTATAGCTAAAAGTAGATGCGCGCCTATATTCTTATTAGTGGTTGCAGCTCAGCCACACCAGCTGCAAATCAAACTTGAGTCTATACACAGCATTCGTTTACTCAGCCGTTAAGTGAACCCTTAGACCTACAGCCTGTAAATGAATTTTATTACTAAAAAAATTTTAATCATTATAGCAACTATTTCTTATTGAAAAGTATTTATAATTAATACTATAACTCTATAACTATAACTGTCACTATCAGCCTATGGCATATTAATATTTAAAATGAGTTCAGTCATTACCTATAGCTATTACTCAGTCAATAACTTTTTGTCATTTATTTTACAGTTATCGATATTAAAATTGATGCTACTATTAAGCAATTTCCATCACTATAACTATTATTATATTTATAAACTTCTAGTTTTATAACTAATACTATAATTTATAGATATTGTTATAAACATAATAAATATAATAAAGTTCAACTTCAATGACATTTAAATAAATTATTAGTGTTACTATTAGTATTAGTATGTCTAGTATAAGTATTCTTTTTTAGTTTTTAAAATAAAAATGTTTATCAAGTATCACTATCAGTATCAGTTTGAGTATGACTATGGGTATGGTAATGGTATTTAATTTTATAGCATACAATAACTATAAGTATAAGTATTTGTTGTTATATAACTATAAGTATAACAACAAATACAATACATCCAACTACTGTAAAGCTAGGTTTCTGTACGAAACTTTAACTCAGGCAATAATTACCAATACTAGAATATTTATTATAATTGAACTAGGTTTTAATACAACGACTATCATTATGGCAATCACATTTATCATTATAAAATTAAATACTCAAGCTTGCCTACAAAACTTAAACTTTCCTGCAAGTAAAAAGCCACGCCTACTAAAAAGTCCCGCCTACTGGTCCGAGCCGAGGACTGGCCTGGAGGATTTGAAACAAATCATGGTAAGCAAACCTTCACTCTTGTGCAAAAAGTGTTTATACAATGATTATAAATACTAGATCTTATATATTATTGTTACATTTATAGGTAATATAAATAGATTAAAGGATCTATTGCTTACAGCTTCTCAGATATTATCGTGGCCTAAACTGCTCAAAGATTCGCCCTTCGTCATTGAGACCAGTGACTTAAACACGAAAGAAAAAAGAGATAACTCCGTACACAGATTAAAAGCATAAAAATCAAGAAAAAGCAACTTCATATTATCGTTATCGGCAATCTGTGTTGCAAACATTCAGCCCATTCCACAACTATTTGTTATAAATTATCACTATTTCAATATTTTGCTTGCTAGCTTTTATAACTTGTTATAGTTGCTATTTGGTGGACATTTTATTCTGCTTATATCTCTTATTCTACTTGTATTTTATTGTGCTCATACCCATAATAATTATGTTATGCACTCATAAACATGTTAAGTAAGATATATACACTGCAGTCTTTGGTTATATTGATGTACATATTTCTCTAGTTTAAGAAATATGTTCAAGGCAAGAATTACATTACATTGAAAAGAAATCATAGCAGCCACAACCTGCTCATTCTTGCCGTATAACACAATATAATATTTACAGGTAGGGTACTGCTAAATAGCTATGTATCACTGAATTTTTTTGATGTATATACATCAATGTTTCAGGGTTGTCATCTGTCACCATGGAGATGTAATTTTGGAAATATAATCATTGCTTGGAACAATATGCATGCTGACTTGTGATAATGAAAGTGAGCAAAAAATGGTACAATCACATGACATATTAGAACTTGTTATATCAGGTCTGTAAGTAGGACAGTGTTGCTTCCTAGCTGGTTGAACCAATATTTCACTAATAATATAACGTTATTACTGTGTGTCACATATCAACTATCTCACCTGTATATTATATGCAATTTCCCTCACCTATCCTTTGGTATTTTACCTTTCACAGAGTAAAAAGGCTATAATTAAATAAATAGCATAACACTTCAACATCATTAAATTAGTTCTCACTATATGTTGTAGTTGTTTTCTCTAATTATAATATTGGGGAGACAATCATATAACAGCAATAATTTTAGAAATATAACACTTTTCATTCTAAATGTAGTGCATAACGCAGTGGAATATACATAATATTATGCTTATGCTTAATAATGTTATATAATAAAAATTGTAAAAATATTCACTGTCATTACTAAGAAACTACAGATTTCCTTTGCAGCTACTACGGTTCAACATGATGTATAGTATATACCATACTTTGCCCTTTTACCCTTTGCTACGGGTTAACACTGCAAAATGGCCGCGATGCACAAAACTTTTCGAGGTTTGGAGTCAGCTTTTCACCGCCGAGCCTCCAAAAGCTTACCACAATCGTTGTTGAAAAGTAGAAACAGTTCGTCATTTGTTTTTGAAGAGAAAGATACAGCGGGATTTTACACAGAAGAGCATTTACAGCTTCAATCATCGCTTAGAAAAGTAAGTAGGCGTGGCATTACATAATGATAATCATAATGATAATAATAATCATAATGATTATGATAATCAATAATTTAATCATAATGACAGAGTTAAACTCAGACAAGTTCAACTTGAAATTTGAATTAAAGTAAAAGTTAGTTGATAATTATTTAAAATTTTGCATTAATTAGTGATATCAATTAATTTTACCTCCATAAATAATTTGGTATATTTTTCTTGATAAAACTAAAAGTAAAACTCAGTAAATGCAATGACTAATAAGTAATAAATAAAGCTAAAAGTTTTATTTTAATATTTTTGTTTTTAATTTATATTAAATGTAATGTTAATGTTATTATTATTAAAAAATTATTAATTATTAGTAATGTTCACAGTATAAATATAATCAAATAAATTAAATTTGATTTTGTAAATTCAATTTTTGATAACAGATAACTTCAATTGATACAAAGCATTATTTTATCATTTCATAAAAGTAACATTATATTTGTCAAGTATTAACAGGTACAATGTACACAACTGAAAGCTATCACCTTCCTCTTTTCTCTGCAGATAATAGACACAGAGATTAATCCTCATGTTGACGAATGGGAGAAGGCAAAATCATTTCCTGCCCACAAGCTTTTTAAAAAGTTGGGTGATGCTGGCTTTCTTGGAGTGACCAAACCCACAGGTTAGTTACAAATTTAGGTTTTAACCTATATTTTCTTGCTATTTTTGTTAAGCAAATGTGTCATGTACAAGCTCAGAATTTATTACTATTCGTTCTGATCCACTTCATGTGATGAGCAATCTTTGAGCTAAATCACAAGTGTCTATCTGCATCAACCAAGTGTGCATATGCATCAACTACTACAAGAACTACCGTGTTTTCAGTTACAAGTATGAAATTTTGTACTAAAACCTGAAACTTTAATAAAACTTGTGGCCTTTGAATAACTACTTGACAAGTCATGCTGATCTTTATGGTAGTTCAACAAATATCACATTGTCAGAGGCCTTCAGAGAATATGACTAGATTGCTTACTGCTGACTGAGCTGTCTTTCTTTCCACTTGAGGATGTTCGAATTACTTTAGAATATGGTGGTCTCGGTCTGAATTTCTCATACAGTATGGCAGTTGCAGAAGAATTGGGAAATATAAACTGTGGCGCAATTCCGATGGCCATAGGCGTGCAAACAGACATGGCAACACCAGCTCTGGCACGCTTTGGAAATGACAAATTGAAGAAGGATTACCTTGTGCCCACCATATCTGGAGACAAGGTGGTGTGTTTGGGTGTCAGTGAACCATCGGCAGGCTCTGACGTAGCTAGTGAGATTTTATGTGTCTTATATTTGGTAATCGTACCTTGATGAGATACTCACAAGCGAGCTAAATGTTACACTTTTGTTTTTTTGAATTTCAGTAAAAGTATTCCATGTTTTCACTTAAATCTTTTTAAGTAATTTTTTCTTTGCTGGTTTTTATGGTCACTATTGTTTAGCAAATAAACTATTTTTAGGTATTAAAACTACTGCCGTGAAAAAAGGAGATGACCTGATTATAAATGGGTCAAAAATGTGGATATCGAATGGTGCCCAAGCCGATTACTGTTGCCTGTTGGCCAACACCAACAAAGGACCCTCTCACACCTCCAAGTCCCTTATTGTCGTGCCCATGGATCTACCAGGTTATTGATTTTGGTCAATATTCAAGGTTCTGAATTTGTGTAGTTCCAATATTTCTGTCTCTGAAGCAGATAGCCATTAGTTGACAGTGTTGTTTAGTTGGCCCCAGTTGTTTCAAACTAACTAGACTAAATTAAAATTTTGTAAATTCATACCAAAGATTACTTATGGTTGTTTATATATTATGGCTGTAAGGCATAGATTTTATATTCTATTTTGATGAATTACTATTATCTTGCAGTTGATTAAATTTTTTATTTAGAACTAAGAAAAATTTTATTAATGTATAAGAGATAAATATTCTCAAGGAATCCATAGTGATGTTGCTTCTAATGAGTTTTAAATGTAATATTCCTTTAAATGTATATTTAGTTGTTCAAGTATAAAATTAGTGTTTTATCTTATTATAATATATCAGGTTCTTTTTGTTGCTGATGTTAGGTATCAAGGTAGAGCTAATAGATAAGATAGGAATGCACAGCTCAGACACTGCTATGATATTCCTCGAGGACGTTAAAGTACCTGCAAGTCACATCATCGGCGAGGAAGGCATGGGGTTCACCTACCAGATGTTGCAGTTCCAGGAAGAGAGACTATGGGCAGGCGCTGCAGGTACTGTATGGTTATTTCTGTCAGACTTGTATGTCATCAGATTCAATAAACTTAAGCCACAGTAAACAGCTTCTTCACAAGGTAACTAACTCTGTGGTACTTTAGTTGTCATGTCTGATAGTGTCAGACATATCTAATTGGTATATTAGTAGCGTAGAGTTAGAGCATTTTTTTCTCCTTAATTTATCTGAACAATTTTCCAAGAAAAATTACGCAGTTTACTTGCAATTTTTGATGGAAAGATTATATGGTAAGCTTTTCATTACCGTCTGCAATGACCGGTAGATCTGCTAAAAGCAATTCTTTATTGCTGCATGTCTAAGATGTATTTTATTGTTCAGAGTTGTCTTCTCATATTGGTAGTCGTTTTCCTAGCGAGTACACATTTGTATATTACCTTAGAGAATACAGGTTCCTTTCTTTGAATCGATGTGCTCTTCATATTTTACAAACAATGTGATGCTCACAAAGTTTAGTAGGCATTAATTGTAATGATATTTAATGGCTGCTGCTTGTATTTTAGTTAATCAAAATTGTTTCTTATCTCCAAAATATGTTTCGTAATTTATGTTAAATCTTGTGTCAATATTTATGTTAATGTTAATATCGCAGCTGTCGTCCCATTCTACAAGATCATCAGAGATACAGCCGAGTATTGTGGTCAGAGGAAAGCCTTTGGCCAACCAGTGCTCAATAATCAGTCTGTGTACTTCCGCCTTGCTGAACTTGCCACAGAAGTCGAGCTTCTTAGGTCTCTGCTTCACAAAGCTACAGGTCAGTGCATTTACTGTTTCATTATATCCTGCTTACTTTTAATGGAGCAAAATTTATAGTTCTGCGTAATCAACCACAGTGCTAGATCAGCTTGTACGCTGGGGCAGTAGTTTACTAATAATAGTTATTTGGTCACAGTAGTTTAATTGATTAGCACAACAGTTAGTTGAGGGCATTTATAATATTTTATATTTTAAATGCTCTACACTTTTCTCACAGATTTGTATGTTGAACTGCATAAGTGGGCTACCTAAGTTTACTAATTGATACATGTAAAAATGTGACAACTCCAATCTCTTGATATTTAGTTCTTTTGCACACCATCTTTTTATTCTCAATTAGCCCAGTACTGTATGGGACATAATGTTACAAAGATGGCTTCTATGGTGAAGTTAAAAGCTGGACGGTTGGCAAGAGAAATACCAGATGCATGTCTACAGTATTGGGGTGGCATGGGTTTCACTAGTGACGTACTTGTAAGCAGGTTTTACAGGTGAATATTCTCTTTATCCTTTCTGTTTTACCTGGATTTAATCCGCCATAAATGAATATTTTTCTGCTTTAATTAAAAGTTGTTCAATTGTTTTTTACATCAGCACAATCAGAATGTTAGAAAATTGTATAGTAAATAAAGTTTTATCACAGATCTTAAACTAAAATGTAATATATAATGTAAGAAAGTTAAGATGTGGCATCACTTTTAAATGAAAATATTAAAATAGGTGTGAATAATATGCTACATATATGAATGTTGATGGCAAACAAACATTTATTGTAACTAAAATATTTTCACTCGCCTACATTATGTCTACCTCAAATCTGGTGGTGTAAACAAAGGGAATAAATTTAACTATCATAACTCTGCCTACAATAGTCTTACCTTTTTTCTTAACAGTGTCATTGTCGTGGCTCATTGCAGTTTTCAATGCTGTGACCTATTTTTACAACACACAGTACAAAAATAAACAGCAAATTAGGATAATTCTTCAAAAAAGTTGAACTATAGTTCTTCAAAATAACATTTTACTGTGATTTTATTAATATCTGATATTTTGTTGTTGTGCCAAGTAATCATAGCATTTACTGTGATCTCACTTACCCAAGTTTCTATGAATAAAATACTACCAGATCTAAATAAAGCTACATCTGACTCACAGTGTTTGATATTACATTCTGCAGGGACTTTAGGATACTGTCCATTGGTGGGGGTGCTGATGAAGTGATGCTTTCTATTATTGCTAAAGAAATGAATATACTGCCGTCCAAAAAGAAATAAATCTGGTTCTATTTTTCTTGTTTTTAAATTTCTTTCAACATTTTGACAATGACTTGTGAGTATATAAAGTATTATGTTTCTAGTTATGTCAAATTATGGCATTTTTAATCATTATATATTTTTATTTTCTTAATTATATGGCATAAGCTAATAGAGCGCAATATTCTATAAAAAGTATGTAAAACTTTTTTCAAGAAATATCATAGTTTTATAAATTATGTCTAAATAAAATATTTTCACATTTATTCTAAAAATTCTTAAGCTTAAGCAAAACACATTCAATATTATAGAAACCGTTCGCAAAATGAGCTAAAATAGTTTTGAGATCACCAGCGAGTTAATTTAGACTTCTCAGTAAAATTTATAACATATAAACAGTGAGTAAAAAACTAGCATGTTGTATCACACACTTGATTCAATCTTATATTACGGAGAGGAGCCATTAAACCTGGTCTTGAAAGCTGCTAGGTCTCCCCAAAGTTAACATGGCCTGTTAACTCGGCATGCTCTTTGGCATCTAGAGCACCATTTAAACCTCTAGAACAGTTCAAACATTTCAGCTTAAAATTTTTAGTGTCTGTAAACTGGCGATTAGCATTTTCTTTTTCGGCCAAAGCCAGCGCCCTAGCCAAAATGTCATCATTAGAAGATGGGAATATTGTTCGTGGTTTAGGGGAGTCTTCCTCAAATAGCGCGTCGTAGTGAATGCCGTCATACAGGAGCAATATTCTGTTACTATGCTCTTCTCCAAACTTCTCAATTCTCGTGTTTTTAATATCAATCACATCAATTTCCATAGAATACTGTTTGCATAGAATTGAAAGCTCAATACCCCCACCCCAGGATTCCGGCTTCATAATCCAATCAGCATACTCCTGAGGAGGTCTACCTGTTGAAACATATTTGAGATGATGACTCACCAGAGACCCACATTACAATATTGGCCAATTAACATTCAGCAACAGACTCAAGTTTCATCAACTATGCTGGTTAAGCCTAGGACACCTACACAAACCTCCAGCGACTTGACCTATATATTCACATCCTATTCACTGCCAGAAGCATATTATGTTAATTCAACACCATATATATAAAAAAAATTATATTTATCCAATTGCAGTATATATGGCAAAAGTAAGTTCCACACTCAACAGACTACGGTATAAGCACCACAAGTACAACAGTGTATATGAACTGCACAGATTCAATAAAATCGACTTTGTACACATGATGAGAGAAAACTTTGAACTGCCCAAATAAACTACTGCAATTACTGATTACAAATTCTCAGTAACTGAACTTTGGATTTTACCTAATAATGCTTCAGTGAACTTCTCAGAGTCTGATAATACTTCCTCAGCTACGATTCTGCGCATGATACGAGCATCGGCTTGGTCTATTCTTCTATGCAAACAGAAGCCGATGCTAGTAAATAGACAAGAGTTATTGGCCGGCACAATTTTTCTCGTAACACCGAGATTCACTTGGTTCATCGCAGGCTTTTTAATACTGGTTTGTGATGAGGATATGCCTGTGGCTGCAGGCCTTTTTTCTGCAACATAAAATACAGAAGTTTATAAATAACCTTTAAATCAGTATAACTAGTTCCCATATTTAAAAGTCCAAAACAACCAGGAAATAACAACTTTAAATTTATTAGATAACTGTCATTGAAGAAATTTTCAGCACATGGTTTAAGATTTACTAAAAAAGTAATATCAGATGATAACTAGCTGCAATTTGCTCTGTAAGACATGATGAGGTATAATATGATAGAATGACATACTTGGAGAAAAGCTACTGCCTTCTTTCAGCTCCTCCACAATGATTAGGTCACCATTTCTGATGCCGCAGTCCGTGAGAAGTGTTTCGTCACCTTAAAGTATAACCAGCAATACTTAAATATCTCGACACAACGCTTTTCAGCTCTTGCTTAATTCTTTAGACTATATGAAATATATGTTTCTGAATCTCTCCCTAACCTTTTGTAACAGTGAACTTCTTAAACTAAGGAAAAACTTTGGCATAATTATTAACGTATTTCTTTGGAGACTGGACATGAATACTGGTACTAATTTCATCCCTAAAAGATCGTTACTATAACCGGATACACGTAGATGTTAGGTGCCAAAATTCATAGCCTGCAGGTCATCATTATATACTGTATAAGTAGCTGTAGTCCAACACATACTTCAGTCAATATATTTAGTACTGGACCAAATACTATAAGCCAATCTCAAAGTTTTATACTACATCACAAGATGTGTACTACTAAACACATAGGTCAATAAAGCATATTATTTTAACCAGCGCAAAAAGTTGAGCTTGAATTTTCAACATTACATTGTAGCATCGCTTATGTAGATCACTAAATACTTGAATAACTAGGCACAGATATTTTTTTATTAAAATTCAAAAGTTGCCCTGACAGTGCAGAAATGTTGAGAGTTACAAAACAAGACATTTTAGATTAAAGAAATGAACTTGAATTTTTTTTCAGTTTTGTATAGTTTACTTTTTCTTTAAAATGATAACCTAGAGTACCAACTTGAAGTATTTTCAGAATTATTAGACTTATAAGAATTCATAGTTTTTAAAAATTACATTTATTAATCATAAATTATTAGACTTGAGGGTCATTAGTTATCAATTTCTTTTTGAGTGCAAAATCCATCAGTATAAGTTTGAAATCAAGCAAAAATTTGAAGTTATTTGCAAGAAATTGTTAGTCTAAAGTTATTGGGTTTGAAAAATCAGATTGGGAATTTTCCTTTAAAAATTATTTGCAATTAGGTTTGGAATTATAATAAAAAAGACATAAAATAATGTAGAAATTCAACCTGCAATTTCAGAATAATTATGAAGCTCTACATCACCATAAACTTTTGGTGTTTGTGAAGATGTAAGTCATCAATTATTCATCTAAATTATAAGTTGCGACTTAACAATAAATTGCTATTTCCCAAATTTTTTATTCAGTGAGCAAAATATTGATGATGATTTTCTGAAGAGTAAGAGATAGTAATTAGACTGACGAAAAGAAACTAATAAATTGAATAAATAATGATTTTACTAAAAATATATACATGATGTCATGAAAATATCTTCATATAATATCATAATATCAAGTATTTAAATTTTGTTTCATGTGCAATGACATCAGCATAATTGAAATATCTGATGAAACAAACAACTGGGCGTAAACTAATAAAAATTATTCATTCTATTTTGTGCATAATTTTTTATTCATCGGCATAAATATTCGAATCATTGCTTAACTCACCTAGTGAACAATTTGAGACAAAGATCATGACAAGTACATTGTTTTTTTTTTTGGTCAAAGTTAATACTTAATTTTCTTATAGATTAGGTATTGCTACAATTCAAAGTTGATATAAGCGCAAGAGATAGTAGGAGGTGTGAAGATGATGGGTAGTCAAAGATTAGATATTAGTTTTTTATGTTTTCCAACCATTTTTACTGCGGTACCTGTAGTCATTTCAACTAGCCTAAAATTTTCCGTTTGATAAACCACTTTTGCATGGCAAACTTAACTTGAGCTTTGTTTAGACTAGCTTAGAAACACCTGTCAATAACCTTAAAATATATAACTTTTCTAGATACTAAAGGAGTGTAGTATTGATGGAAATTAGCTTTAGTGCCAACTTTCAGGCAAACTCACTGTTGGTTATACATGTAGGTGGGTACCCAGACTTGAGGGAAAGTTCATTGTATTCCAGCCCCGTCAGACTCAGTATGAAACCCTTCAGTTCAAAGAGTGTTGAGTGAGTGTTTAAATCTTTAATTGAGTGAATCGCAGACTTGGATCTGCACTTTAGTGTTATGGAAGTGGCCATCCAACCCGCTGAAAATGATAAATAAATTTAAATGCTACTAACAAATAGTTACATATGACTTGCAAATTCTTTAAAAAAATTTCTCATTCTGATCATAAGTGAGTGTTTTCAAATGCATAGTTCAGATTACTGCAAGATATTTATTCATAACAGCATAAAAATAATTATAGGAGTTATGCATCAAGTTGACAGTATAGCTGAAAAAACTGTGTAAGCAGCATCATATTTCTATTTAGGGGGCTGCTTGAGTAAATAGTTTTTATTACTTAAACAATCTCAAAATAATTTCAAGTACTATTAATAACTAATTGATCAATATTGTTGATATCTATGTTTGTCTACAACTTGTGTCTACAGCTAATTATGTAACTTTGACTATCACTGCATGTATTTCTGCAGCTATTGTTTTCGAACTACTGTTACAGTATTTTTAAACAAGTAAGCATAACATTGTTTACTATTGAAGCCTTGTTTGAATGCAAAAACTATACTGCTGAATATTTAAAGTAAACCATTTTCAACATTGATATTTACTAGCACACAATATACTTATACACCAGCACTAGTTATTAATTTTTCACTATAACTAAAAAGTATCTCCTACTTAAATTGTATATTTAGTGTTAATAATTTCAGAATGCTTTGAGGTATAGAAATATAATGCATACAATGAGATAGTGTTCGGCATTGCATTATAAAAACAAATGCCTAGTTTAATGTCAATTGATGCAAAGTTCCAAAAAGTATATAATGGAATGCTTTTGACAGCCTAAACATTAACTAATAAGGTCATAAATATATTAAATTATCTTAAAACTATATTATAATTTCATAGAAATAGATTTTTTTGAAAAAATATTACTCAAAATCATTGTATGAATGTACATGAAAGAAGGCCACCACCTGGTTGTATCCAACCGCAAAATTATAAGGAAAATGTTGCACTGATAACAAACTTTAAAAAGCAAAAAAGTTGAGACACAAACCATTTATAATTCAGAAGAGTTAAACAAGGTGCTATAACAAATAGTCAAAATAAATAATTATTTGGTTATTTATAACAGAAAATTTACTGCTCTGTTCAGTTGGATACTATACTCACCACACATACTAAATGTTGCTAAACATAAACCAATAAAACTGGATCATTGCATGACTGATAGCAGCTGCCTTGACTGCCATGTTAATTCACAAAATTTTATAACAGTTGTTTTATATGTTAGAGTTCACAGTGACAATGTCTAGTCATATACAAGAACCAGCTTTCATAGTTTAAGGAATACAATTGATTTTGCTTTTATAAAACTTCAACCAGTGCCACACACCAAAATTCAAGACAATTGAAGATGTAACAATGTGATATGATGGGTCATGATATACCAGTAATGATGATTATAGCCTAGGATTTCACCTCTTTTATCGATGGGTCACCAAGTTAATATTATATGTGTATGAATCAATTATATGGAAAAAGAGTGTCTGAAGTTTTGTCAAATAATCAAATATCACCAGAACCTCTTCCATTTCACACATCTTAGTGTTGAATAGTATTTCCAATTTCATAAAAAAACTTCTCTCTCTCAAAAACTAAAGCTTCTTTGTCATTGTATTTTTGATTATTTCAAATTCATTATTAATTAAATTATTTAAATTACTTTAAACGAAAATTAAATTACAATGGCTTTCAGTTGTTTTTATCGAATGAATGTTAGCGTCACAATTACAATGTTAATGTAATCAAGAAATCGAGTAATGACACTGAGTAAATTTATTCATATTGTCATAGAACTAAACCAATAAATTAATATCGTATCCATTTCCGATTTCATGCTCATATTGATATTTACACTCTTATTTTTTGTGCCAATACGAGTATGAGTACAATAGTTATACTTATACTTATAGTAATACTAACAGTATCAGCAATACCAACACTATTAACTCTAAGGACTAAGACTAAGAGTAAGAGTAAGTTACTCACAGTTACTAATGACTAAAAGTAAGCGTAAGGTAAAGGTTATACTTGAAGTAAATGGTAAAATATCGCAAAGAAATTAATATTATTATTAATATTTTATAATTTTTTATTAGTACTACTACTAGTAGTACTAGTAGTAATAGTAATACTAATATTAATACTAATAGTAATACTAATACTAATAGTAATACTATTACTAATAGTAATAGTGAGTAATACTAATACTAATAGTGAGTAATAATAATACTAATAGTAATACACTAAGTCTTACTAATACTAATAGTAATAGTAATAGTAATACTAATAGTAATAGTAATACTAATACTAATAGTAATACTAATAGTAATTGACTAATTCAAATTGAGTAATTGACTTACTATCTACTGAGTTACAGTAGTTACTAATATTTACTACGTACTTATAATAAATAGCTATTTCAGTATTTGACCTATAGCTATTTATTAATATTAATACTATTAGTATTACTATTACTATTGGTGAGTATTATTAATATTAGGATTGATATTACTCTATACTCTATTACATTTACTATTACAATTAGTAGTATATTAAATTTAATGTATTCACACATAATTATAACGCTCAGGATGTAAAGAACGACATATATGCAACTCGCTACATTAATTTGCTATCATCCTTGACCCATGCGAGGTTTAAATGCCTGTTTGTCAGTTGATGAGATACCGTGATGCAATAACAACGATATGGCTTATATACTCTTGTTCTTGCTTTATATTGGTCAATGTGCTGTATATTGATTTTAAGTGCAGCCGCGATTGGCCCTTAATATCAGCCCAGTTTGTTAGTAATGGCGCTGGCGCAAACAACTCCCCTTCCAAAAGGTGAGAAACACGTCTACTATTTATTTAAAGTCAAAATTTCAAAATACCAACTATAGATTTTAAGGATGAATCAATATATGTTATTTTTTAATAATACATATCATTATTACTAGTATTAACGTGTCCATCAGTATAGTTATCAAATTCAATATTAGAAATATAAAAAAATAAATTAAAATAATAATATTAATATTGAATTTAATATTAATATTATTAATACAATAAGTATAACAATAAATATTTCTATATATGTAATTAATGATTATTACTATTATCATAATATTACTAATAATTATAATACCTGAATACTTATACTTATAGTTACTGTTAGGCCTATAGTTATAGTTATTTAATAAATATTAATATATGATTAATATATGTAATACTTATACTTATAGTTGATGTTATTACTTATTATTCATATTATTATAAATTTATAAATTACAGTTTCAGCTTGGGTTAGTGTTAGTGGCTGTTGGTGTTAGTCTAAGTCATTAGACTTAGTGTTGCTGTTAGTTGCCAGTGGTGCTTTAGCTTTAAGTTTAGAAGTAAGTAACACTAACTGTAAATGACCAAATCTTTATTTTGGTCAAGTCTAACTTTAACTCTTACTCTTAGTCTTATAGTTGTTGTGGTTGATTCTAAGGTAAAGTAATTGTAATATTAATAGTAATACTAATACTAACACAAAGTAATAGCAATGCTAATACTAATAGTTGTACTTGTACCAATTTTACCTAACCTGTATCAATCACCTGCCTGTTAAAGTCAATACTTTATATGTTGACTAAAAATTTATTTATATTCTGTTTGATTGTAATAGTAATACTAATAGTTTATTGAAATAGAAATTATAAATGGAAATAATATTGTACTGATGGTTTGTGTAGTATTGTCTTTGAGGTTTACAAGCTTACATTCATAAAGATGGGATTAGTCAGAAAAAAAGTCCTGCTGGTGTCAATTGTGTCAACATTCAAATAATGCAATACGCTTAGAAAATAAACGTATTCCCAGCTGGTTCATTTATGACTGTGCTTGGTTTGTAAGTAATTAGCCCATAGCCAATAAGCCAATAACATAATTTGTGTGTTACGATTAACTCACTATATCCTTGAGATTATTTAAATTAATCTACAACCTTATCGAATTACAATAATGCATATGTGTTCAGTTACGGTAATATATCGGCATACAAAGAAATTATATTGCGTGCTTTCATAGTTAAATAGGGTATACATAATTGTAGTCATATAAAAGCATGCAATTATAGTAATATTATTGCAAGGATTATCCATGTTTAAACTTACATAATAAATTTTCATATAAAAATTTATACTAGTTACAGTAGGTTATTTTCATCTAAGATTTGGTTACGTGTTTAAAAAACACGAAGATGCTACTGAAGTTTTTTGTTATAATGGCTGTTGCAAAACTTCCATTCTGGTATATTTTACTACTACTGGATTATGCAATAGCGGATCTAGTAAATTATGATGCTATGAAATATTAATTTACTTAAACTGACGTAGTTGTTGTTTATCTACACAATGTTGGAATATAGCAGCAGGACTTGAATATAACAGCAATCAATTATCCTTAACAATATCAGCTACGTGGTTCAAAAGTGTACATTAAAAAGCAACTTTATTTTAGAAGTCTATGAACTAATTTTTAAAGTTTAATCTGCAAAGAGAATATAGAAGTTGAAAACGTGTTTTAAAAATCAATAAATGGTCATTAGGTGAACATTTCTCTTAAAGTCATGCTAACCTGAGGTCAACCTCTCTGTAGCAAATTGATATCAGGCACAAGTCATGCACTTATACTTGTACTAATCATACTCAAGATTACATCTTGTTTATGCCATCATTTATCTTCAATTATCAAAAGGGTAATCATAAAAAATATTTTGATACAAATATGGAAATTTCCAACTTATTTAGTGTGAAAATAAAAAGAGTAATTCATTTCAATATATTGTCTGCATAATATGTGATGGAGAAACAGTTTATTTCCTGTTCACCTGGTACCTATACTCCCCTCCTCCCTCATGCTACCGAGTTAGTAGAATAGATGCATCGTCATTTCCTTTTTTTTCCTACAAAGGAATTAGCATAGTTGGTTTCACCTAAATCTGTTAGGTATATTAGGATCTAAACTCAACAGTTTGACATAATAAAAATTTGAGTATTATGCAATTTTACCAAGTGATTGATTTACTTAGCAGTACTAAATTATGGTGTTGGTGTAAGTAGAGTCTTAAGTGTAGAAGTAGATGTTTTTTTCTGGTCCATATTTTCCCTTTTTATTTTATATAGTTTATATATGCATAGATAATTACATTCAAATTGATTTAATATTCAGACAGCTCATATTTAGTCAAGATTATTCATTACATTCCATTTAGTCTGCAGGATTTTCTAAACCAGGCTGATGAGCTCAGTTTCAGCTTTCCCTTATAATATGGTCATTATCACAAAGAGCATTGCAAGTTTCATTATCACATTGTGGGAATTCCCCCTAAATTAAAACTTGGAATTGAAGCTGAAATTGAAATCTAAATGTCATTTGGAAGTAGCAGTTTCAGAGGGGAATTTACAGTTTAGTCGGTGTGCTTTGGACTGGAGTTATATTTTTCTACCTAATGATCAACTGTTCTTTTTAATGACTAGAATATATAGAAATAAAAAAAAAAATACAATGTTTACTAAGAGCCTCTGAAACCCAATACTCCATGTTATTTGAAAGCTTCACCAAGTCTACCTAATGTAAAAAACATTTGTGTCAGCAAATTACATTCTGTAATATATACAGTCAAATGTGTTTTATGAATTCACTTTGCAAAGTTAAGTAATACAAATTTTTTAACTCTAATTTTTATGAATTCTGAAAGCATTTTTTGCAAGATGAAAAGCCCTGTATTGGTCCAAATAAAGTGTTCTGGAAGGGCCAGTAAGACGGGCATGGATGAAAAGCTACTTTAATCCCAGTAATATCCAGTCATGTTGGTGACTTTTACAAGCATTCAGTCGCAGTTTGTAGGTTAATGCAAAAGGGGAAGGGGGCGTTTAGGAAGAGAGCAAACTCAGTATTCAGACTGAATTTTGATGACTGAAGGCATGAGATGTTTTGACAAATATTCCTTCTAGTTGTAGCTGATAGATCATCTTTCTCAGTCATCTCATTTAACATAGACTTCTTCACGTGATGGGAATGTTACACATTTTACTGGAAAACACTCTTGTTCCATTTCAGACAAACAGTCCAATATTAATCATTGCTCAAATTGATTTAATAGAATAAACCAATTTTTCTGGAAAACTTCCAACAAAATATTCACCAATGAAAGTCCACAATATGGTTCCATAAGTTATTAAAACCACAATGTATCAATCACTACCTTGTCGCGTGTCTCAAGTTTCCCCACAATAACTGAGTTTTTGTTAGATTGGCTCTGCTAGCCGCAGCATAGCACATGCTGCTGGGTAATGCCTATTATTACATTACCTGGGTGTTGAGGTCAATGAATGCGAGCACGCGTGTGCAGTCGCACGTGCTAGCTCCATGGAAGCTATAAATAAATTGTGCGTGGTGTACTGTATTTATATTTGTACTGTTTCCTAAGGGCTTGAAGTAGGTTTTAATTATTCTCTACATTCGTATACGCAGTAGAGATAAGCCTCACCCTACGCCACTACCTTATGTAACCTGATGTAACATGCATCTCCTGGCAAACTCCCATTTTACATTATTGAGCGGTTTTTTCAGAAATGGTTTATTTTTGTACCTGCTGATGGCGATGATAAGAGCCAACAATGCAATATTTCAAGTATTTGATACTATTTATACAGGGTAAAATTTCAGCCATGGGTTAGGTTAGGCCGCTGGCCTAGTGTGTATGAGGTCATAGGTTCGAATCCCAACAGGACCATCGGTGGTGTCAGGGAGGGAAGTTAAACACGTTGTCATTAGGGGTCTCACACTCATGGAGACTTCAAAACAACCCGGAGTTTTTGTCATAAAATATGGTAGACGCTTCTTCTACACAAACGCAGGTCAAGTTTTGGGTCTAGGTCTTAAAATAGTACACCTGTGCCATTTATATCCATTTATATCCTACTTTTAGTAATATGACTCGATGCAAAAGCATATATTGGCATATATTATTGGCATCTTTCTGTGCATTGAAGCTGTTACAAAGTCATAGAATCTCTCAATGATAAAACCATTATATTCGCAGCAGTTACTTTGGATGCAAGGGGAAATAGTACATGTTCATTTTATATCTACATGTGCACTTGTTAAGTATGCAAGTGCTCAGTATACAAGTATATGTGTGTTTAGTACACTCAGTTTGTGCAGAAGTACATGTATTTGAGACACAGATACACGAAGTTTGTACGTGATATCTAACTATTTTAGAGTCAATAGACCAAATACCAAATCTGAAAACGCTTTGTGCATGAACTGTGATATAAGATATCAGATTTAGGAAAAATACAAAGTGTATAATATGTGTTATATTGTATAGGTTTACGGCTGGTGAAGCTAAAACAATAATGTCATTATGTAACGCTGCTTAGGATATTTATGCTGCAGCACTAGTTGATTACTTTGGCTCTTTTTATATTATACCAACAATACTGAAGCAGAAGCCTGCATGCATTCGTCTGTAAGATTGCTTGCTTCCTGTTGGTTGACCACCATGTTAACTAGTTGCATGTATTATAAGGGTCCTTGAGTCTAGTGGCCAATTGATCTTTAGATGGTATTCATTTTGGTCTTTTTTACTACCTGCCCTTTCTTCTGGCCATTAACTTTGAATCACCACTCTACCAAGTTTTGGTCATTGAACAGTATTGCCATCATGCAAGTTCTAGCTATTTAAAGCTAACCAACTTCTACTATTTCAATAATTTCTCACTCTGATTATGCAGATAAATATGTACTGTTATGTTATCTACTATCTAATAGCTCCGGTCAGCAAATTTCTTTTCGTGCTAAACTCATTGAATATAAGAAATAAATCTGCATCCAGTTATAGATTTGTGGCTAAATGCTTTTCCTAACATGCTTAGTTAGTATTTTTAGAAATATTGAACTTTGATAGTGAATTACTGAGAGGTTGTTGGTTGTATTGAGTATTGGTTCAATATTATTACAAGTGATGGCTCTTGTATTGGCTTGTACATTATATAGGCATGGTGGTTAGTGCCAGGGTCTCTCTTTATACTCCAAGGCTTGGCAGCAGCAACCCTTAGCATGCTGCCAGGTGATTTCCACGTCAGCATGTGTAACATAGCCTCTTTTTTTGGCATTCAGCACTTGAAATTTAGTTTTGTAAGTAGATTGCACATAGCACAGGTGTATGTGTTATATATCATGCAAAACATTAATTGGTAAAAATTGACCTGCTAATGTGCTTGTGCTTAAATTAGGAGTTGTCTCACTATAGTGAATCTACACAAATTTCACAATTATTTTTTACAAGTTTTCTCTTATGTGAATTTTAAGCTAAAGACTCGTGACTCTAAGCAAGTGCAAGTAAAATACTACTGGAACTGTTCAGTAGATTATAGCTATTGAGGGTGTGGTGCACCATAGTTTTACATAATATATAGTAGATCTCATGGTATTAAATAGGCATCTTGCTTTATTTCATCTAAAGTTTTGTGACTTTCAGTTACTTTCCTAGGTTGACACGTAAATAAACTCTCTTGTCAAAATATCTAGTCCCCCCCCCCCTATACAACTTTGCGTCTATGTCAATAATTACTCTACAACCTGCGGCTGTTGTCTACCTGTAGCTTTGATGGTTTTTATTTTAATACATGACATGTGTACAGGTTCCCTGCAGGCTTGTCTACACAGGTGTTTTTTAATGATTAGTCACGTATGAAAATTATTGCCAGATTATTTGCATATTTTACGTTTTTCAGGTTCGTTGCTTTAGACCATGCTATATCATCTTTCAAGCCAAAAATGAAATTTTCAAGTTGACATATGTAATATGCACAGTGTACTATTTAGTATTTGAACAAGTCCAAAATTATTTTAGGATAATCAGCTATAATTCGGAGTTGTCTTTATGTGTGTCAAATAATCTAAAGTTGTCTTCTTATAGTTTAGCATAAATCTGGAAAGATAAATCCTAAAAACTAATGTTAAAATTATCAACACTAATACTGGCAAATATTTGCAGCTATGAAGTTAATCTTTTTCATTTCTTTATAAGAAACCTTCATGAAGCTGTCGTAGGAGTTGTAGTCTATTTTCTATGGCGAGTTTTACACATTAATGTAAACATTGACACCATTTTCTTCTTATGAGCTTTTGTATGAACACCAAATAAATATTTACCCCTACAATGTTCTTGTTGAAAGCATATCTTATTTATGTTTTATGAAAATATTACCCGCCCTAAATATGTATCAAACATTAGGTTTTTAGCTGAAGGTTCAAAGGACTATTAGAAGGCAATTGTAACATGCAGTTGCAGTAATGTGTTTTAGCCATAGTTTGAAGTGTAGTATATCTTCACAATTTCAAGTCAAAAAATTACTAATTGTTTTGCATACTTTCTCCCGTAGACCAAAGGGCACATTTCAAGTGCAAATCATCATGAGTAATGAATCCTTTTAGCTATGGGTATTCAACTTCTGCCATCAATAATAAATGTTCTGCCCACCGGCCTTAAAAAGCGTCAGTGATTTAACTGAAAGCATTAGATCCTATTATCCATGCTCTTATATTCTACGTAGGTTACCTTTTCAAATTAGGCTATTAAAAAGCAACCATCTGCGTCAATGTAATCTCAATGAGTTTCAGTGAAGCTATAAAATAGTGCTGGTACTTTGTCAAAAGGTGGTACATAGTTCAAGCACATATTTAGTATAGTTTTACTTCTACAGTTTGAATTGAACCATGTTGACTAGTTTCTATTATGTTGAAAGCAGCTTTTGCCCACTGAGAGGCATGTGGCAATATGCGTAGAGGAATAATTTGTTTCGTAAGTTGGTGATTGTGTACAGCTTCCTGAATTTGATTAGTATGCTTGGTGTGCACTATATAGTTAACAATTACAAAATAGGTTAACAAACCCATTCAATTCGAACTTAATTTCCTAATCGAACCTAAATTTTACTATTTTTAATTCAGATCTTTCAAATGACAAAATATTCATTTATTTGTTCATGATCTTTTATACACCAAAATGTATTACTCTGTGATAGCGAGTTAGCTGAGTTTTTGACTTATCTTCTTTCGTCGGCGTCATGCTCCGTTCCGCTCTACTGACTGTTATTTGCTATTGCTACGTGACCACGCCTATTAATGAAACCAAACTGGCAATCAAAGCATTGCTTTGTTTCTGTGCACACACCCACTTGAATAAACCAATGGGAGCTCGTTATCAATATTTTTTATGAAGTAAACAGCATAACAGTCTCCGATATCATTATTCCTAGTATTCATTCCGTAGTTATAACTAGTCTACTTGTTAGTTGTTGGAGCAATCGGTTCCTGGTCGACATGGAGGCGCAGACTTGCTGCTCTCACCACAAGAAACCTAAATGTATAAGGATTTAGTCTACCTTAGTTAATATCTTGCTTGCTTGTTAGTAAACTAGGCCCTGTACAATTAGTAGTACTTTTAGTCTACTGAAATTCTCTACTATAGACTAAGTAATTAGTAGTACTAGTAACTTGGACTAGATTATCATTACATCTTGTGCTGATCGTGGCTTGTATTTTGTAGTATCATGTGCAAATATTGTGAAAAGACCTGTGGTGATAGTAATGGTGGGTCTGCCTGCCAGGGGCAAGACCTACATTGCCAGGAAAATGACGAGGTACTTCAACTGGATTGGAATCAACACCAAAGGTATGTAATTGTACTTTTAGGTACATCCAGGGAGCTTTAAGTATGCTTGGTCTAATTAAACGGGCCATTAATTCATGTATGTATTCGTATTGATGCATATTGATATTTAGAGCTAAGTTATCATTCATATCCAGGCATGTTGTTGGAATCTGACTCACAGGTGAAGGATGTGTTGAAATGAGTGTTTTTTTATATATACCTTTAGACTTTAAGTTGATTATTATTATTATTATTATTATTTTTGCTGTAAGCTAAATATCACAGCTTTGTTGTTTACAAACATCAATCCTAAAAATCTACTGTAAAACTTCCCTCCACATATTGCTGCAGTATCTGATGTGTTGAGGAAACATCTGATCATTTTCTTGTCACTGTCCTCATCAATAACAACCCTGGGAGCTGCAGACCCTGTTAGATCCCATCAGCTACTGTCATGAATAAATTAGTTGAGGTAGTTGGCAATGCAGGTTCAGATTCATCCATCCAGTTGATATTCTGTTGAGCGAAAGTGTAAAGTTGGCAAACAGTAAAATCTTGCATAATAATTCCAATCACTCTATTCTTTTACTATTTTTGAAAACTGTCCAAAAAATTATTTCAGCTGAATCAATTTAAAAGTTGTTATCTGGCCCACCTTGCTGCCTAATGAGTTTGGATGGTGCTGCCGATGCCAATGACATGTATCTGATGCTCCTCTTCCTTGTGTGACTCACTCAGCTCTCAATAATTCTCATTGATCACTGGCAGCTCATTGATTTCTTATCCCCTTTTCACTGGCTCAGTATTCACCTCAATAGTATATCATTATGATTCCGTAGTCCAGGCACTCTGCAGGTCGTTTACCTGCACAATTGATTAGCATATGTGTCCAATATACCTAGTCGGTGTTCCTAGTAGGAATGCCATTGCTAGCCTCTATTTCTATGGTCACAAGTTTGAGAACTGAAGCTACACCTAGTATGTGGTTAGTAAATGACTGATACCTGACACTGCAGCTAAGAATGTCACCACAGGGTCAAAGTACACATTTTCTGCATTCATTTGCAAGTTGCTACTGGGATTTCAACATTGCCTTCAATGCTAAATCTATATATCCTAGTCGCTAGTGTATGTAGAGTGACAGGTTGAGTCTGTTTGCTCAGGGTAAACACTCAGTCTCACTTTGACTAGTGTTGAATAACCTTAGGCAAGTGATAACTTCCCCAGGGACAAGGGTGGTTTCCTAGGGACAATGCTGTTGAAAGAGAATGTTGTTTTCAAGTGACTCAAAACTATGTTTATTTATGTGCCACTTTTTGGTGTGCTTACCTTTTATGTTGGAGTTATGGCTCTTGATTTTGAGCATTAGACAAAGGGGTTAAAATAAAGCCCGCTTTCTCAACAGCTTTGGAGTTTTAGTTTAGGTTGTAACTTTGAACCCCCAACTCTAAGCTAGAAACCCAAGCTATTCACACAAACATTATTTGTGTATGCTGTAAATTTATGCTCGATGTGATGCAGTGTTCAATGTGGGAGAGTACAGACGAGCTACGACCAATGAATACAAGGATCACAGCTTCTTTGACCCAAGTAACGAGGAAGCTATGAACATCCGAAGGTAGTGTTTGCTTCTTAACTTCTCCCATAGCATTACTAGCAATATTTCAATGTACTAAAGTTTAATGACTAGCTATTAACGTTTAACAAATATAAAAGAATGAAATTCGAACTAGTTGTGTTGGTACTGGCTTTCACGAGCAAATATCCTGTGAAAACTGCATGCCATCTGCATTGTCCTGTTTTCAGACAATGCGCATTAGATGCCTTAGAAGATATGGCCAAATGGTTCTCAGAGCAGGATGGAGAGGTGGCGGTAAGTCCCAGCTATTGTGTAACTCAGATTTGTGAATTCTTAGGCAATGTGTGCGGGTCAAAGCTGATTGATCAAAAGTATTAAATAGGATGGCTGATGTAATGTCTACTGCATATTATTGTGTGCTTTGCTATTCAGGGCAGTTTCATTGTGAATGTTTATCTACTGGGCATTGCACTGTAGTACTCTACATTTCATATCTAATACTCTACAATTTATATCTAATACTGTATACTTTATATCCAATACTCTATACTTAATATCTAATACTGTGTAATTATGACTTTATTCTGTTTCATATAATTATTAGATTTATATCTTTTGTTTTGGTGCATTTAGGAACAGTAGTGGAGAAATTGAGATAGACTAAATTTTTTAAATTTCTCTTTAAATTTTGGTACTATACTTGTATGTTGAGAAGAGCTGCAATGTGCTAGAGAAAATTACATCTCAAATCTCAGCATATATAACATATTTAAGAACTTGGGTTACAGAAACTAGTCTACATTTTCAGGACCTCGACATAATGTTATAATATATTTACACCCTCCTTGTTAGTTGTTTGATGCTACCAACACGACTAGAGAAAGGAGGAAGACTATATTAGAGTTTTGCTGCCCGTGTGAAAACTCTGCTGCCGCTCACAGCAGGCAGTACAGCGTGTTCTTCATAGAGTCGGTCTGTACAGATAAGTGTACTGTCTACCAGAATATCAAGGTGAGATATTACTACTACTGCTAGTAGTATTGCTGCTGCTGCCATTACTACTGCTGCTGCTGCTACTACTACCACTACTATTACTACTACTACTAATATTATTACTACTACTACTACTAGTATTACTAATACTGCTGCTGCTGCTACTATTAAGTATACTAAGTAATAGTAGCAGTAGTAGTACTACTACTAGTAATTTTATTACTGATGCAACTACTGCTACTACTAGTATTACTAATACTGCTGCTGCTGCTACTACTACTAAGTAATAGTAGCAGTAGTAGTAGTAGTACTAGTACTTTTATTACTGATGCAACTACTGCTACTACTAGTACTATTAGTAATAGTACTACCATTTATACTCTCATTTGTTCCTCACAGGATGTGAAAGTAACTGGACCAGACTATGATGGAGTTGATACAGAGGTGGCGGCCCAAGACTTTGTGAAGAGGATATCCCACTATCAGAGCTCCTACGAGCCTCTTTGTGAGGAACACGACAGAAATCTGTCCTTCATCAAGATCTATGACCAGGGTGAAAAGTTCCTTGTCAACAAAATTAGAGGTAAAAAGATAATACCTTACAGCTTTAAGTGAGCAGTTGTTTGTTCAAATATACGCATGCCTGATAGCATTGGATTGGTCTAAAAAGGCTGGGTACCTTTATTTACATTACATTCAGCATGTTTTGGTCTTTGGCCAATGTCACTGCACTACTTCTCAACATTCAATAACAAACCCAGCAAACCGCAGCAATCTATTAATAACCGCTGGGGAACTCATCAATTCATTGTGTTTCCAACCCGTCAACTAGTTGTTGGATAATTCATCTTCTTGGCACTTTGTTATTGAGTTACGAGATAGAATGTTGTTTTGGGTCAATGCCAAACAGTATCAACAGCTCTAAACCGGTTTAAGGTAAGATTTGGCAAATCAACAGCTGTTGTACCAGTTTCATCTTCAGTACTTCTGCCCTGGCATCTCTTCCAGGGTCCCATATTTAACAGGGAGTAAAAAATTCCCCAATTTGTTTCAGCCCCATAGTGAGGCCTTTTTTCACTAACATTAAAGCAATAAATAAATGGAGTTAAGGCTTTTAAATAGCCATCTTTATTTCCTGCTTTTTATGTTGAAAACATTTGCTGATTGCAGGATCTGTGATGAAATGAATAACTCTGTAGCAATATTGTTTGTTGAGAGAGCAGTTCAAGGAAGTTATTCATTTATGATGATCTTTACTACTTTGTGTGATCAGGATTTTTTAGCTAAGATACTTTTAATGGTCCTCAAAACTGATTCTACCCTGGCAATTCTTGTCAGCTTGATAATTTAGGGAATAAAAACATTTCCCAACTTCAGCTTCATGTTGAGGCCTCTTTTACCAGCAAAGTAATAAATAAAATGGAATTAAGGTTTCTGAATATTTCCTGCTGTAAGCATTCTAAAATTTGCTTTTAAATTGGAACAGAGTGCAGAGTTTGTGTTGGAACCACATGTACCCTTTCTGACTACTAGTTGGGGGGGGGGTATTAGTGCTTATAAAAATATTAGATGTTTGGTTGAGACACTTGTTGAATACATACCTCAGTATGGTTACAGGTTTAAACTTCATGGGTTTATTACTAGCTGTCTTTACATCTGTCTATTACTCTGCTGGTTGTGGGGAGCTCAGCTTTTCATCACATCATATAACTCCGTGTAATCACAGCTCTTCTGTTCTTCTGTTCTTCAGGTCACATTCAGAGCAGAGCTGCGTACTACCTCATGAACATACATACCGCTCCACGTACCATCTACCTCACCAGGGTAAGTATTGTACTTAGGTCTACCTCACTAGGGTAAGTATTGTACTTAGGTCTACCTCACCAGGGTAAGTATTGTACTTAGGTCTACCTCACTAGGGTAAGTATTGTACTTAGGTCTACCTCACCAGGATAAGTATTGTACTTAAGTCTACCTCACTAGGGTAAGTAGCATACTAAAGTTTGTACGTTCCTGATAAGATTATGTAAGTAGTGTAAGTGTTGTGTCTGTTATACATTAAGTGTCTGCTGCAGGTAAGTAATTTATATTAGTCCATTTGCTTTCTTAGAGAATGTGCATCTGTAATGATACTGCACTGTACCATAGCACTCCCACAGCTGTGGTGTTATTCTGTTGTCTGGCTAAGTGAATTCATTCTGTAAAGTGGTGTCTGGTCTACTAAAATTTTGCTGATAATAAAATTATTGTAAGATATACCCTGAGGTAACCTAAACCAACACCTTTCCGCAGCTAGGGGCTCCTCTAATCGGAATCATTGTTGAATATTTTACAGCATGGAGAGAGTGTATACAATGTGTTGGGTAGGATAGGAGGGGATGCTGATCTATCTATCCAAGGAGAGGAGGTAGGTTTGGATAAGTATCCTCTCTCTCTTTTTGTTAACTAAACGTACTCTGGGTATTTAGCATACAAAGCTCGTCTCTTTGGGTTACTGTGAAGTTTCAACTTCCTGCTAGGTAATCCTAGTCATGAAAAGGCTGAAAGTTTCTTCTATTTCATAATCATTTTTGTAATCACATTGTCCTGTTTCGTAACAGCTATATTTTTATTAATATTTTATTTAATGTGTCAGACTGAGAGTAAACCGACAGAAAATATTTATTTTTTTTCTAAAAATAGCATCAGTTTGGAAGGAAGCAGTCTGTTTAACCCAAATATATCAACTAAAAATAGATCTCGTAGCACTGCTAATCATAATATTGTATGGTAACAGTACGCACACCGACTGGCTAACTACATAGAGAAGGAGAATATAGAAGACCTGACAGTGTGGACCAGTGAGCTGAAGAGGACGAAGCAGACGGCTGAGTATATCAGAGCTCCTATTGTTAACTGGAAGGCGCTCAATGAGATCAACGCAGTGAGTTACCCGTTCACTGTGCCGCTACACATTAGACATCATGCTGCTTTATGATTCACATTGAAAGGTTTATCTGACGTGTATTAGTTTTTTAATTTTTGTCCCAATTCACTTATTTCCGGAATTTATTAAAACTTTATTTGTTGGGGGAATAATTCCCATTACTAGTTGACCTTGCCAGGAAAAATACCAACAGGAAAAATAGCGTTGGTGTTTTTCCTGTTGTTGTAGAGCCTATGCCGGTGGTATTGCCATATGTTGTCAAGTAGTCGCCCAGTAGATCCCATAACCTGCTCAGTTGTGTCAACACCTTCTTGTCATTGAAATTTCTGATGGTCGAAGTTTGTATATGGATACTATGGGTGGCCAGAGCTATTATTTTGAACTGCTGCATAGTTTTTGCAATTTTCAAGAACACTTGACTATGCTATAAAAGCCAACATAGTTGGGATTTAATAAATCATCATACCGCTATGCTAGTTCTGAGTAGGTTTGTCTAGTGCTGAAGACACTCAAAGCTTAAGTTTCCAGTTTCTAGTAACACCTAGAGTGAGATATTCTGGTGCTAAGGGCACTTAGGATAGGATATTCTGTTGCTAAGGATACTTAGGATAGGATATTCTGTTGCTGGGAAACTTAGAGTGGGATAATCTGTTACTAGGGACACGTATAATGAATTATTCTGTTGCTAAGGGCACTTAAAATGATGTATGCTGTTGCTAAGGAAACTTACAATGAGTTATTCTGTTGCTAGGGTAAATGTGAAGAGCTCACCTATGAAGAGATTCAAGAGAAATACCCGAAGGAGTTTGCCCAGCGGGATGATGATAAATACCGATACCGGTACCCTAAGGGAGAGGTAAATGCATGGCATGGCGTCAGTAGCGAGGTTAGCTGCGTAACACCGATGGTGCCACTTTCTCTTCTCTCTAACACCTGTTTTTAGTTTCTTCAAATAACACTTTTTTCTGGTTGCACTATATAAAGGTCACAACATATTTTAGCATTTTTATTTGTAAACGAAATTAGTGCTTTACAAAAATGCACGAGGTTTGGAACTTGTAGGGAGTTGTCCTCCATGCTGATTAAATAATCAACTGTCAGTTGATTGACATTCATATTGTGATTGGATGATTATATTACAAGTATGTTATCACAGTTTATGTGCGCAACAGTTCAGAATGAATGACTTACCATAGGTACATGTACCTGCTATGTAATAAACATTTATATTAAACTTTTTGACATGAAAAAAGGCCAAAATATGTTGAGTTCCTCACATTATTTTTACAGAATGATTTTCTTAACTATTTCTTCTATCCTGTTGCTTCTCAATTTTATGATTGCTAACACTAAATCAATAGCATTAACTGCTCACATATTTCCGGGTGCTGGTGCTTTACACGGAGTAGGCCGGACTTATAAGCAACAATTTCCTGTTTGTGCTGCAGTCGTACGCTGACCTGGTGTCACGGGTTGAGCCGGTCATCATGGAGCTGGAGAAACAGGAGAACATTCTAGTGATTGCTCACCAAGCTGTCGCACGCTGCCTCCTCGCATACTTCCTCGACAAACCAGCAGGTCAGTTCATACACTCCTGGCAGCACCTGGTGTATGTATGTGTAACACTTGCTGTAGGTAATATGATATAGATCTATTGTGCAGAGGATAGCATACTTGTATCTATATTGGAGTTGTGCCCTCAAAAGTTTATAGTTAGACTGCTAACTACCAGTTTTCGTTTTCTCTTTCCAAACACTCAGCTTAGTCATATGGAAGCCGCTGCCACTAGTACTTTAATAGTGGTGATAGTTGTACTGATAGTAGTAGTGATAGTTGTACTGATAGTAGTAGTGATAGTTGTACTGATAGTAGTAGTGATAGTTGTACTGATAGTAGTAGTGATAGTTGTACTGATAGTAGTAGTGATAGTTGTACTGATAGTAGTAGTGATAGTTGTACTGATAGTAGTAGTGATAGTTGTACTGATAGTAGTAGTGATAGTTGTACTGATAGTAGTAGTGATAGTTGTACTGATAGTAGTAGTGATAGTTGTACTGATAGTAGCAGTGATAGTTGTACTGATAGTAGCAGTGATACTTGTACTGATAGTAGCAGTGATAGTTGTACTGATAGTAGCAGTGATAGTTGTACTGATAGTAGTAGTGATAGTTGTACTAATAGTGCGACTATCACTGCTACTAATACTTTTGCTGCTAATGCAACTGATGTTAGTTGCAAGTGAATATAATAATTCAGAATGATTCATCCCCTTTTTCAATATAAATTTCTATAGTACTCTATATATGTAATGATCTCTGAATATACAAGTAGCATAGTACAATAGGTTCTTTACTACATGTAATGCTCTCCCACAACTGGTGCTGACTCAGCTAGTCATTACGTTATGTAATCTGCAGAGAAGCTGCCGTACCTCAAAGTGCCTCTACACACAGTCATCAAGCTCACTCCCTATGCGTACGGCTGTAAAGTGGAATACATTAAGTTGGAAGTGCCCGCTGTAGACACTCACAGATCTAAACCCAAGGTAGTACTTATATACACATCACATCTTAGTGGCTAATGTTGCTTAGTGCACTGAACTCTTGAAAATATTATAACTTATAATTCAATGTTTTGAAAATAGTTCAGTATTGACTTAATTAGCTTTAATTAGCTGTCCTGATATATCACAGATGGTTGATAAGTTTAGCCTATATCTAGTACTTTAATTGCTTGTTGGAGTCGTTTTCTCAATTTTGCAGGTTGTGCAGGAAACAAGGAGCAGTGAGGATGCCCTCTCTACCGTCCCCAAACACCTGTGATGGTGGAGTAAGAGGGACAACTCCGTACCGTATGCTGATTACTCATTCCTTTGTACTACATGCCAACATACACCTGTAATGTGTGAAGACTGGATTAGTCTGGGCCTCGGGGTGAAGACAGAATACTCAGACTATAGACTCTGCTCCATGCATTCACAATGCTGGAGATCATGGACAGCTTATCCTCTCATCTGCTCTGTGCAACTATCTTATAAATATAGTAAAATTCTAATAATTCAACAAATGCCAACGAAGAACAATTTTAAAATAATTCGAGTGTATACAATTATATATATAATATGCACACACATATATATAATATATATATTTTTCAAAGTACATACATATGCATTAGCGAGCGTCATATCTGAAACTTATGCTGTAATTTAGTAGAGATGCTTTAGGAGAGATTCTAGTCAAGCTTGTGGTTATTTATTCAATTTATGTTAGTAAATATTTTTACTAGAACATTATCTCATTTTATTAATTATTTACTTCTAGTATATCATGAGGCAAAGTTCCAACCATTCTGATTGATCTATTTATTCATAATTTTGAATATGAATTTTTGACACACTTTTTAGTGTTTGATTTATGCATAGAAAACTCAAATTTTATTGGATTTTTATTGGAATCTCGTAGCACAAGTGTTTTTAATCTACACAAATTAGCAATACCTTGTAAGCTGTGCTGGTGATCAAACATTCATCTATTGCTTTGTTTCTATCCCCAAATAAAGGACAAGCACTGTATAGTACTAAACACACACAATATCTATTCTTGCCAGGGATGAAAGTTTAGCTCAAGAATGCATATTCAGCTGAAATGATGAGTTTAGCATGTACCTACACAGGTGTTCGTGATTTAATGACGTTTGTAAGTGTGCCATAAAACATCTAACAGTTGGAATTTTAAAGGAAATGTATTATTGTGGTAAATCTTGAAGATAATTCACAATACTAATGTGCAAGGTAAAGCAGAAGCCAAGGTGTTGCTTTTGCTTTGATCAACCCTGCATACAAATGTAAAGAGAGTAGAGTCTTCGCGGAGGCAGCTGCAGCAGCAAAATCTTTCATTTATCACAATAACTGTTTTTTCTATAGTGTGATTTCATTGCTGAAGTCATGCTGGATTGGCTGTTAACATTTAGGACCTGCAGAATGGAGCTTGATCAACTAATTGCAAAACAATATTCTACTGATGTGTGTTGGTCATCACATTCTCACTTCTCTATCAGTGGCATGCTCCTTAAATATTTTGATTTACTAAAGAAAACCTGGTGAATTTAAACCAGTTTCTCTAAAGCTTCAAACACTCGCATAAATTATGGAAACCAAGTATTTGATTATTTGAATTGTTAGCACTCCCCTGTAAATACGCAAGTTTTGCTTTCTGCTGTTCAGACTGCATGCAACTTGCTAGAATAACTTTTTTGCAATTAGAGAATGTAAGTTAACTGACATTTAAATTATACTCATGTTAGAACAGTACTCTCCAGTAAAGGGCTGATTTGCCACCCCTTCTAGCTCCAACATAGCTATGCCATCCATTATAAACTGCATTAGATGTATGCAGTCAGCTATGTGTATATGCCATATGGACCTGTTGGGATATACTTTTATAGGGCATGCTCTTTTCAAATTAGTTATGGTATTTCAGATGAAAATGATAGATCCAACCTTTGACAGATGCATACTTATTGTTAACATTTTAAGTTTCATTTTCTACAAGATCTAGACTGGCCAGGTTGTGTTTTTATCTTGCTGCCTGAAAATGAACGCAAGAATAGGCAAAACTTGTAGTTTAAAGTATTTTCTCTTGTGTTGGATTAAAGATGCTATAAGCATATGCATATGGATTTCCATCTATTGATTCCAAATGAAAGACAACTCTTGAGTGGCAAGGTATGAGCAATAACAACTTATTTATATTTTGATTGCTTACAATGGTACATTGCTGTATAATATATTAGCAGACTTTTTTATTTATAAAGCAAATCTTAAGTTATTTAATTTAGATTTCTTATTAATGGGATATGATTGGTTGCAAATAATTTGACATACAGCCTATCCCGTAGGGTGATACAACATAGTGTGCTTATGGCCAATATCATAGGGTGGTACAGCATAATTAAGTTTAGTAAAAATAGCGAAAAGCGAAAACAAAAGTACTTATAGAATATTCTTTGTCAATATTTTTATCTTGTAATAGTTATGTTTAGGTAAAGCCTTAAGCCATATTGAAAATAATTTAAACTTTAACCTATTTACCCACAGACAGTAATGTATGTTTTATTGTTGAGTTAATCATTTGATTACTTGTGTAGTATTTGCTGTAAGGTTTTATTCAAATTATGTTAGATTGTACACAATTTCTATGGCTTGCCCGGTTATAAGTCAACTCATGTGACCTTAGTCTGAAAATCCTGAGGTTAAAAGTTGAATGACTTACTGCTCTACCAGCTCTCTACAAAGTGTTAGAATTGTGAGCTACATGTGGTAGAAATTTGCTTGTAGCTACATGCTGCAGTAATTCCTCTTGTTTATACTACATATCAACTCAATGGGATAGGTCTAAACTTGAATAGCTGTGAAATGTAGCTGTTTTATGCAAACTTAGTTGCTTTAAAAAATAGATGTTGCTGTAGTAATTTCATTTGAATGAAGTCTTTCCATAAAACTATGTATAAAGTTACCAAAAAAGGGCCTTGGTTTATAGACTCCAGTGGTTAAAACACTGGCCTAATATATGATTCACCTATGCTGGTCATGTCATGGGTTCAAACCTAGGCAGGATACCATTGGTGATGTCAGAAAGAGCATCGGATGAAGTTTTAAGGTTTACTGGGATATCTGACATGCATGTTTTATGCTAATAAAAAATCTCAAGCACTTAAATCCCCAGTTATCACAATAAAGCTTGAGTTGGATCACATTTTCACTAAACATGGCCAAGACAAGCAAAGAAATTTGGGCTTCCCTGGAGGCAGTTTTGATGTCAGAGTGATACAAACTAAACAAAGTTAAAATATACTTTTCCATTAAATATTTATGTATCCGGTGTCTTCTTCCCCTTTTGTTAGACGTTATGTAACACACTTGAGTCACCCGTAACATGAGAAAATACGTGTTAGAAATCAATGTCACTTGTCAAAAAATGAAATTATGGGTAAATAAACATTATCTAATCACCTTTTATAGAAAAAAGTCTAAAGTTAGAATTAGAGTGATGAAGTAATTTAATAACAATCTTATTTTGTGGATACAGTTTCATATTTAGACCCTTCTCAAGATACAAAATACTTACATAGCTTCAAGCAATGCACTTTGAACAATGAAGCTCAATAGAAGCTGTGCATTAACATGTCAACCTCACGTTTCATTCAGCTTGTCAACTAAGGTATTGTCTTTCTTGTTATGTTGTGACCAATTAAACTTATTATGCAAACTAATTAAATATTACGTAATTTCGCATCAAGGTGTTTGCCATGGGAATTCTTATTTTGCCAAAGCTTAAATGAAGTCAACTTTTTTATTTCTATTGTAATAAGATACAAGAGAAACCTGACAATGAAAATGAATTACGGTTATAACCAATAGGTGTATCGAGTAAAAACATAACTTTGAAAGCCCTCTGCCACCTTTTTTTCTTTTTTATCATTAGAAAGCCTGAAACCTGCAGATTCTAACCAGTGTGAAATGTTGTTAACAGTAGAAATATGTTCCACATAATAGACATTATAGAAGCAACAATGTTCAAACAAACAAGCAATTAGTCACTATTTAAACCTCACTTACATGCTTCCCTATATAATTTATTTTTTGATACACATAATATTTTTATGCAAAGTAGATATGGTATATTTGAATATCAAATGGAAGATTGAAAATTACATTAAAATCAGTATTTACATAAACGGGCATTAATTTGTTAATAAGGGCCTGCTGCGGTTATTTGATAGAAGATAATGGCTGAGTTTAAGAAGTATCATCATGAAAAAGAGGCTCTTTTGTAATTATTGTAAATAAACAATATAGCAGCAGAAGAACATAACTGACATACTACTAGTTGGTAATGATTCATCAATAACGGGCAATATTGTTGCAAACTATCTCTTATCTGGTGATCAGATGTATCAAATGTTTAGCTATTTACCTGGTGGATCACATTAAACTAGCATTTTCCCCACTTAACACTAAAAGATATAGATTTTGGGCTACCAATCATCAAGGCTTCGTTATTCCTTATAAAATATATAGGCTGAGTTTTGCTAAAGGTTGTAATAAACTTGACGTACTTGTGCAATACTTTTAATTTCAATGTAAGATAACTCTTTTTATTTGCACTCTTTAATGAAAATCTATATTCTTTTCCTTTGATTTGGCTATCTTGATGGTGTCATTCCAGATAGATGCTTCCCAGTTAGACGCTAGGCCTCCCACATGGAGCTATTTATTTATTTTGGTGCAAAATGTGTATTTTATGTGGGGTTTGGGATCTGGAAAGTGTCTAACTGGGAAGCAGCTATCTGGGCTGAAACCAAGATACAAAACAATGCCTACGATAAATGCCTATTTTACTTCAAAACCTCTCACTTTAACTGGTTAGGTATAGTTTCTATTTATAAAATTCAACCATTTCATTTTTCCAATTGCTTTTTATTTTAAGCCTTTGAATGAACAGGGTATAGCTGTGCATACACCTAGCTTAGATAAAGCTTTTCTTTTTAGGTTTTGATTAAGCAACGTATAACAAAAATATAATTTATATACACTTAATGGTCTTATGGTATTTTTTCTTATACGTAGTTTCAAGTTTCAGATAAAATAATAGCCAATTTATATAGTATTATATAATGTTATAATATTATATAATGTTAACACACTTATATGTCATATAATGTAGCACAAGGAAAACTTTATTAAAATTTTCATTCAGTTTATCTAAATTAATTGGTTATACCATAAAAGCCGAAACTTCATAGTTACAATGTATGTATGTATTTCCAAGGATGGTAGTGCAGAACAGTGGTCAAGTTAGAACTATGTGATGGTTATATTACTATAATATGGCTCTAAGAAAAGCTCTCATTTACTAAAAACAACAAAGTTGGGTCTTAATATTGTCATCAAATGAAATAATGAACTCTGCATTGTCAACAGCTATCACAAATTACTGCTGCCTTGACTTACATCCTCTGATTAACTTCGCTGCTGGGGCCAACTACTCACAATGAATATTAGGGCTGGAAGCTCGAGTAGCACTCCTAATCGCAGCAGTAAGCTATAATTATTCAGAAGAACTCTGTTTCATCTGCATGTGACATTTAACTTTCTCCCTGGTTGCTCTACAATTTGTCGCTCATGTCAACTTTGCAAATGCCATCCCCCAAGAGATAGATTTATTAATTGCTGTGTATACTTCTCAACTATATGCATTTCAAACAGTTAATATACGCTATTAAAGATATATGATTTTTATTCCAATGCATATCAGTATAGTATTTATATGTACGGATTCTATTATATTTAATAATAGTTCCTAAGTACATGCAATTGGATATGCAAATACAATACATATAATGTTGTTTATTATATTATTCTGGTAGGCACAAACTTTTTTTCAGGTAACTTTGTTTATAGGGAAACTGAATTATACCTAAAAACTGTCCTAAAGTAGTCGTGTCCAGCCTGCAGGTTTGGTCATACTGTTGTGTTGTATTTTGTAAGTTTCCTGTGAACTAGAACTCATCCTAAGTACACTGTATATGTTTACTGACTTTGAAATGACCGACTATGGCTGAAGGAAGCACATTATACAACATAATAATTATTCTGAGAGAAATATGTTTCATGGTTGAATAGAAAAATGAAATGAATACTGTCATCTCTATATTGCTATATATATATATATATATATATATATATATATATAATATATGTATTACAATTGCTATTGTAAGTTGTATAATATTATTGCATTATATTACAATGCTACATATTACTGCATAGACGGTCATATTTTATCCTAAGTGCAGAGAGTTGAAAACTATTGAGATCTATTTGGTAGTCAACGACACATATCACAATAACTTTATATAAAACAAATTTATAACTCTAGCATTTGAATTGCATAATTGAAATTTCTTTACAAGTGGGTGCAAAAATTATTTGTTTTGTAGGCAGTAGAAAAATAATTAATATTATTTCTTAATTTAGTTGCACCTAATTCTGACGTTGCCAATGCCGATACGGTTGAAATCTCAAGTATAAAGTAGCTTATCTCTAAATTAAACATCTGATATGTAGGAGTATGTGTCAATAAGGGGCTCTTTCAACTAGGCTGCCTAGAATTGTGCTGTTCAGATGTTGCCTTATTTCGCTTTGATACACATGTATGTATGTATTTGTTATCACTATCAAAGTTGATAAGTTTTCAAAAGAGGGCTTGTGTTGTTGCAGTCTCTGCTATACATTTTGTCTTTGCGTGTATAAAAGTGTGAGCAGTGAGTCAAACTTGAGGAATTTGAAAGGTAAGTTTCAAAATATTTAGGTATGCTCTTTACGATGTACATGACGTGTGTTTTCGGTGAAGAGCTAAGTCAAGGACTCTTCTCGGACTTTATCTGTCTGCGTTGCGTCACATTTTGGGATTTTTACAAAACAATAACACGGGTTTGCTACACTTTAACAGTAAAGCTTGAAGATCTCCACATTTACATATTCACGGTGGTTTGCCAGACAAAAACAATGGTGTGTAGGTGTAGAGTTTGTTTAGTATTAAAAGATCCAAGTCAGCTGTACAGGTATGCTGACCATCGTCTGCTTCTACCGGTGGCTTTTTTATTTATCCTTCATCTGCCTCTTTGTGTAATAACGAAGGAGTAGGCCTTTCTTTAATAATTCCAGATTTTTAGATGTATATAAACAACAATGGCAGAGACTAAAAAGCTTTATAAACAATGTGGATTACCCAACGGGATCCTCACATAAATATTACAGGCAGCATATACTGTATGCATCAGGCTTATGGCAGCTTATAAATAATGGTCCATACTCAAGCAACCAATTTGTGTGAGTTTTGATTTAAAGAAGCTCCAATGTTTATACAAATGATATTCTCCATATCAAAAATTCACAGATTCCACAGATATATGTTATGAAAAGGAAGTATACAATAAGTTTAATATATAGATTACTAATTATATTATTTTGAATAATCACCTGAATTTTAACTGTTAACAATTGATTCTTATTGTTACGCATATAGTTGAACTTTATAAAAAATATCACAAAATACTTTTCAATAGGTGGAAATACACCAGATCATGTATTTATTTCCGGTATTGCACTCTGCATATGTGGCAAGGTTTCATAAACTAGCGCACATTGCTTTATGGAAATACCATGTGCTTCTGATTTTACGAGCTTTTCAAATGCAAAATTTCCGTCATAAATTTAGTTGCCTACAGCTTCTTGGTTATACTGCATTTTGCTTGATTTTAAATGGTATTTACCCACAGTTTGCTTATACACTGGATATAGTTTTTTTTAGCAAAATACATCAGCATGCAGGCATATTTACCACTAATATATGCACATAAATATTCGAGTGTAGAGGGCTAAAACTTGTAAATATGCTGAAAGTCAACTTGTAGTATTTGTTGTAATTGCTAAACGATGCTGTAGTTGGCTGTATTCAGTTGTATAAAGGGTTCTTAGTTTATGTTAAAGGTGACAAATAGATAATGATTCTAGTGATAGAATAATATAATGAACAACGAGCTGTCAACATTAATTCATCAACCAGGTTCATACAAGTTGCTATGTCAAACAGGTACACTAAATTCAACACCACCTTAAATGGTCTACTTTTTGAAGCGCTGATGGAATGAGATATTTAGACAACAACTGTTACGCCACACGCGCCATAGCAACTGTAGACCTGCTGATTATAAGAGCATGTGCTACTGTATGTCAAATCTTCTTTGTGCTGTTTATGCTGAAATATTTTACTTATTCTAACATTTGTAAATAATATTATTTTTGACATACCTTGCTTAAAGCTTCAGTTTTTATGTGTAGCTGTCTAAAAGTAGAAGCTAATTTGAAAAACGCCCAGTAAAATTATGTAGCGAAAAGATGTTACTATAATAAAGAAAATAATATTCAGCAAACACAAAAAGATATTTTTATATTACACTACATTTATTTGACGTCTTTTACTGATTTTTTTCTCCATTCAACTTCATCGGGTTGATAATTGCATTAAGCCTATCCCTCTCAGTTTCTATTATCTAATTCCATTTGCTAGAAAAATTGAAAGCATATATAGAACAGCAGGAGACAAAAATAGTCGTGAAGGTTGTAGGCAGAGTACGTTAATTACTATTAATCTATGCTGGCTGAAGTTTGTCTATTAATTTAGCTAAACCATTGATCTCTGATGATTAAGACACGATCTCTTCCTGTAGTGCAGTCAGTGAGGCTCACACTCATAATCTAATCTTACAGCCTCTCTCCACTGCATCCATCTCTTCTATGCTTTCTTAGTCATTCCTCTAATTAGTAATTTATTGTAAGGCCGGCTTTACATAATACCTATGTCTATAATACTATTCGTATTTTTATATGAAGGAATGCCAATTGGATTTGCTGAGTCTTATAGTAAAAGATGTATTCCTGAGATTTTTCTAAATTATAGAAGTTGTTTTTTTAAATGTATATTTAACTCAGTAGATTCATTATTTATTATTTATATGGTAACTTTATAGGTTTTATAGACTTGGTTTCTAGTCACGAGGAATGAACTTATTTATACAAACACAAATCTTAAATTCTTCGAAAAGAATCTATATCCTATAAAGTTATTTTTTATGGTGATTCTAACACTCAAAGTGTTTGAAAATCAATTATTAATTTATTTGTGCGGCAATCAATTTTTCTTTGAACTTTAGCTGCTGTAGATGGTTATAAATTTCTTTATATTTTGATGCTCAAAATCAAAGTGCTGTATGACATAAAGTCAGCAAATCAAAAGAAATAAAGCCAAGCTGATGAGCATACAGCACGTTGTTTACTATTTACTGTAAAATTTAATGAGTTTTGAATCTAGTTTAAAGGCTGTCTTTGGCAAAGAGTTTCTAGAATCATTGTACTACTGCCAATGATGGCTTCATTGAAGATGCTGGGGTTTTTAATTACTCCAATTATGAGGGGTGTCTGTTGGGCCGATTAAAACAGCACTGAATGAATTAAGACACGTGCCTTTTTTGTTTACTTTATAACTATTCATCCATGAAGTCTATTTATTCATCAAAGTCAAGTTATCATGAAAATTACTTTAGTAAAGAGTGCAGTAATGCATTTGAAGTTAATTTACAGCACCATAAATTTAATTCTTGAATTTACAAATTAAGAATGCAAAGACAGGAGTAAAAATTTCCTTAAGATTATGCATGTGTGGTGTGCTGCAGCTCATACAAAATGCAATTAATAGTGTATGTTTACTTTAGCCTCCTTTTGAGATATACACAAATAACAGTAATTCCGCTCCAGCCAATCACAGAGCACCTATAATTACTTTAGCAGATAATACTGCAGCTCAATGGCACTTTTTTACGGTTGGCTGTAATTACAGTTGGCAGAAGTTTTAGTGAACAGTTGAAACCGTGAGTTAGAAGACCAAGGAAGTACATCGTCAGAGTGGTTACGGCTGATGCTATGATTGTTCCTGTCCCTACCTCAGTGCCTCCAGCAACAGCATCTGTAAGTTACATGTTACTGTGTGTTGAGCTCAGAGTGTTTTACCTGCTGTATCATTATTTTTGTCAATGTTAATTTTAAATTTGTTAATTTGAAATAGTTACAATAGATATTACTACCTTATTTGATTAAAACCTAGTAGTATGGTTGATGTAGGGCATTCAATCTCATAATGAATGGCTAGAGTAAAGTCTGATGAAAATGAAATATGCAACTTTAATTGAAAGAAACTTTCAACTCAACTTTTATAGCTGGTTTTAGGCTGCTGCAAAATATCTTTTGTAAAAATACTTTTTGTTAATTTAAAGATAAAATATTATTTTTAACAATTTAGTTTCAGACTTATGAATTCTTCTACAATTTGAAAAGTAGATTTAGTTCTGGTTGAGCCACCTGCATACAAATTTCATTATGCAACTTTCTCTAGAAGTTTTGTGTGTTGTATTCTGACAGACTAGCTTAACTGACACTGCATTAGAGTGGCACACAATTTCTACCTCTTCTTTTACCTGCATTGGCTCACAAGCTTTCATGTATAAACAAAGTAATGTAAAAAGCAGTTTTGGTGCTAATGGACTGTACAGACTGCTAATGGGATAATATTATAGCCCCAAATTATTTCTCTACATGCCCATTAAATCCTTGTTGTTTCCTGAACCCCATATGCCCAGATGTTACAGGGCAGTTGAAGTTCTTGATTATTACAAATATGTATACGTAATACTCATACTTTAATATGTTAACTGATTATATATAGATTACAAATTGCAATTATTAATAATTGTTTGTTGCCAAACAAGTTACCAAAACTTTGATCATATTCTTTAGCTAGTGTATAGAAAGTAAATAATTTATTTTGTGTCAATTTTACTTTGCTTTTATTTTTGCTAACCTTTCACCTATTTTTTACATAGCTTACAATATAAAATTCATTTTAGTTTGCTGAAAATACTTTTTGCAGAATTAACTTGCAACTCCAATGTAAGACAGAATTAGCAAAAACCTGACTTCATATCATAATTACAGTAGCAATTAATTTAAGAGGCATGCAGAAAGTTTTGTGAGTATAGGGGTAATTGCTCTAACTATTTGAGAACACAAGGTTACAATGGAATGGCCACTTAATAGCTGCAGGTAGTTTTATTACAGCTTATGTACCGATTCATTAATGGGTAAGAAGAAACAGTATCTAATCTGTGTTTACTAATCTAAACAGCTATGAAAACTTCTTTTCACTTCCTATTTGCTGTAATTTGTTTGTTTCACAATCGCTATGAGCAGTAAATACGTAAATCAACATCATAACCTTCAAGTGGTCATAACAACAATTTATTTACCTAACATCCTTGCCTCATCATTAACCCCCATAAAGTAATTGTTTTACCTGCTGTTTTCTTTTCAGGCTATGATTGTGGAGAATGATCAGTTTAGCCGAGGGTCCTACCCCAGCAGTGTGTATCCTGTAGGGGGAGATAACTGCTTCAATAGCCCAGAATCTCTTGATGCTACTTCATTTCAGTATAGAGAGTGGGAGATGAGAGTCTACAATCAAATGCATGCTTCTGGGAATGCTGCCGAGGCTGACTACCTCCTTGCTGCCAGAAAAGTACAGGTTTGATTTACACTTTATTTAGAATTTAAGGTTTTTAGTATTTTGTTTAAAAGTTTTCTTCTCAAATCTTTTACTTTTTCTAGTTGCATAGCCAACACCAACGTCTATTTTTGAAAATATATCAACAATTTCATCATTTCTGTAGCCCAGAAAGGTTTATAATAAATTTTTTGATAATGCATGTGTATGTAGGAGATAAATTTGTTTCTAAAAGATGATTGGATACTTTTCTGTATTGAAGCAAAATTCTTACGAAGGTTCTCAGAGAATATCTAATTTGTAACCTTTTTATAATATATCTAATTAAAGAACTTGTTATCAACATAATTCAATCATTATTTCTGATCATAACAGCCATACATAAATAACATTCTTGTAACATATTATAGTCAATTCCTATCTTTTATGCATGAAATTTGAGGGATTACTTTATCAAGTTTACTTTGACTAGAAGTTTGACTTGTATTATTTAGTTTACCATCTTGGCATATAGAGTCTGATAAATTGAGCGCAGGTAAAACATTGTACAACCATGTAAATGTGGTTTATCGTGTGTAATCTCCTCACATTTTAACTGTAATGCACACTTACCCATATACCCCCTTCCTAGCTTCATATTTCTAATCATTTGCTAATTATTATAAACTATTTGTCTAATACGTCTGCGGGCTGAGTAAAACTGTGAAAAGATCTGCCAATATACCAGCTCAGTCACTCCAGTAGAATTTTTTTATAAAACCCAACAAACAAACTTATCCAAAATATAAAAAGTTTTTTTTGGATGGCTATTCAGCACAATTAAATCTTCAGTTTAACAATTAAAGTTTTTGTTAAAGGTTTGGGTAAATAAATATAATTTAAAAATAATTTAAAAGGCCTTGCTATATAACAAGTTTGTTCTACTCTTATTTTACCTGAAGCTTGCTGTTACTGGATGTTGGTCACATTAGATGAGGTTATAACTCGGCTTTTATGTTCCCTTATCTGTGATAAAAATAATTCTGCTTCCCTTATCTTCTGTTCAAACCATCTTTTTCTACACGAAGCTAATTTGTACAGTTCACCCTTGCTATATATAATACTATATAATCTTTAACAAATACCTGTTCTAAATTTGCTATTAGTTGTTGTCTATTTTATACACTATTTATTACTGAACTAAGTCTTTCAATATTTCTTAACAAATTTTTGAATAATTTAACTGTCAGTAAAAATCATTCTGGCAAATATTAAATACTGGATTAACATAATATAAAGGAATATAAATTTCATAATTAATCTTAAATTTCTATGAGATGCTAAAACCATGATAAAGTAACTACAGTAGTGTTTCATTGTATGGTATGCGGAGGTGCTAATACCCTTCCTTAAATATAATTGTCTAGAAGGATATTCCTCTAACATAAGATGAAATCTGCTACCTTTTACTTTTTGGATAAAACTAATTTAACTATAATTTCTGATAAATTTGAAGCAGTTGTTGAATGACAGGCCCATATATGCCAAATATTTTGAACACTTTTTTAAATACAAAAGAAAATTGTAAATTTAAAAATGTTATTTATCACCTTAAACTATTTATTGACAGGATGGCTATCCGTACACCAACACTGATGTAGCCTCATATCCCATGTATCCAACAAATGAATATGTTGCGGCTTACCACGCGCCCGTACCAGGAAATTATTACACAGACCCACCAGAAAACATATATTACACTCCAGAGCAACAAATTGCAGCCCAACAATATTATCAGCACCATACCGTAGCCAACCAAGAGCTGTACTATAACCAAGGACGTCACCATGGTGATGGTACTGTATCTCAGTTTCTTTTTAAATTATCTAAAATAAAATTCATTACACATTGAATGTCTGTTTAACCATGTCGGTAAATATTATTGTTAACAGTGAATCTGCTTTATTAGACATGTTTATTTACTATTTACTATATAATTGATGCAGTAAAGGCCCTGGTAGCTACCGGGTTAATGTGCTCGGCCATCTCCTCAGACTAGATGATTCAGACATAAAACACAAATTATGTGAGCATCTTTTTGCCCATAATATGCTGCCATAATATCTCTAGAAATGTAGTTGATGCATGAATCAGCTACACGCTTGCATAGGCTATTGCCACTATCATGTATGCAAACCAAGTTCATGCAGAAAAGGTAAAGGAGTGAATACTGACATAAAACTAACACCATCAAAACAAGGTTTATTGTCCCCCTCTAAAGGCATAATAACCAACATTGAATATTAGTTCCTTGGTAGTTAGAGACTGAAATAAATGGCTATATGCCACAAGTTCAGGCTGGGTGCTTAGAGTTTACCTACACAGTTTGTACTTTTAATTTTGATATTTACTTCTTTTAGAAAAAGAAAGAATCTAAACAAATAATATGTTTTTTTCATAGGAGAAGAATATATGAATGGCTATGAAAATAGCACTGAAGGTTATCACAGTGCGGGCTCCTCCGGACGTCCCTCGCCACACCACCAGTTTGATAGATCTCCACTACCTTCCAGGTAAACCAGAAATGCTGTATGGTACAACATTCAAAATCTGAGATAGCATTCCTTTTTTTGTTTGTGAAGTAACATAAATTTAGAGAGCTGGTTTTATGATCCTAATATTTACTTTAAATTCGCTAGCTTTCAAAATATAAAGTATTGGAAGAAGTTTTATTGGCAGTAGATAAAAGGTGATTAGATACTCGGGTACACAGTAGCTAATTAGTAGTGCTGTACAATGAGTTATTGGAGGTGATAAAACGGTATATTTTGCTAATCACTCTGGTATCTGATGCTTTGGGTTGTGAGGCACACTTAGAGATCAAAGGGATGAGTTTCCCCACCAGTCACCATGTAAACTGTGTATATAAATAATACTGTGGTTTATAACCAACTGCAGGCTTATGTTACTTATATGACAGGTAAAGTGTGTCTCTGTACTAAAGCAGTTGGAACTCTGGTCTAAACACAATTACTCCAACTTCTGTCTTTCTCTCATTGCCATAAATATGGAGACAACTTTAGATTTAACAACAAAATAAATCCTAGTTTTAATGGACGCTGCACACATTTTATATAAATATTATGAGTAGCCAGCTGAGTGCACGCTTCAGTATGCTTTGTGCATATAGTAAACATTTTAGTGGTGCTGCTGTTGCAGGGCGTGTGTCATCAGTATCACGTTACATGACAGCAAGCAGCAGGTCTAACATATTGCAGACAACTGTTTAGAGTATTTCAGTGACAAAATGAACACTTGCTAGGATTTAGAAGATATTAATTTGTGTACAAAGCAAGCTTTTGAACACATATTTCTCTGAAACATAATTATGTTACCAGTTCTTAACATCACAAAACTTCTAAGTTTATTATGTTGATCATGGATTATTTAATGTTGAGTAAGATGCAAGAACTTGAAGCAAGTTTGCCATCAGTTTGGTACACAACAGTAAAATGCACCACTGTTCATTATGAGCAACAATTTCGATTCTCAGTATAATGAAGCCAAAGTAAATTAAATTAAGGCATTTGACAGTAGGTGCCAGGTAGAGGGAGGGTGGCTGTGCTTAAAGCTGCCTCATTGTATACATTAGTGTATCTCTTTGAATACACAGGCCGGCAGCACTAACTCCTACATAAACCTGTCTTAACAGCCACAAACACAGGGTAATTGATGGAACTGACGAGATGCACCTAAAGTCAGCCATAATTATGAGATATTTGATTAGAAGAAATAAAATGGCATAACCAATGATAATGATTTTCTTTGATACTATATTGAATATATTGCCCCAGTTAATAATTTATTGAAAACTTTGGTTATTATATTATCATAAACAAAAACCGACTACCATCAGCTTTTATTGAATTTCTTAGTTGTACGGCTGCATATAACAACATCAATTACAATCATACTAATTGCTGTTTATATTAATCATAATAATACTTGAATGAAGCAAAACTACAAAAAAAAATATATTAAAGTAGCTCAAATATTTAGTTTGGATAAAAGCTGTAGCTACATAAATCATCTTTAGGCTTGCATGCTTATTTATTTCTTCAACAAATTCAGAAAAATTGTAACTTGAATTAATAATGTTATACTTGTAGTCCGGAGTGCCAGAAGTATATGAACATGTTTGTGCAGTCTCCCAACGGGCCAGTCTTACAACGAGGTGGAGACAACTCTGCCTTACTCTGTGCCGTGTGTGGGGACAATGCTGCTTGCCAACACTATGGTGTCCGCACATGTGAGGGCTGCAAAGGCTTTTTTAAGGTAAGTTGTATGAATAAATTCATTTAAAAGATAGGTATTTAAAAAGTAATGAAAGCTAGATACCTGCAGTTTTTGCAAAATGGAATAGAAAAAGTGCTACATAATCTTTTGCTTTTGTGTTACTATCTTAAAAAATATTATTCTCTTTGATGGTTTGCAGAGAACTGTTCAGAAGAAAGCAAAGTATGTCTGTCTGGCAGAGAAAAAGTGTCCTGTTGATAAAAGGAGGAGAAATCGCTGCCAGTTTTGCAGATTCCAGAAGTGCCTTGCTGTCGGGATGGTAAAAGAAGGTAAACGCTGTTTTATGTTGTCTGCATGATGAGAATAGAGACATACTTTTAAAATGCTACAGCACCATTTCTCAAGTGTGATTTGCAAAAGAAAGATTCAATGTAGACAGGCTGCATTTGTTGCTATTAAAATACAAGCTGCTCAACTGAGAATAGACTGAAAGCATGAGAATAGCAGAATAAGTCAAAATTATCTATAAGCAGCCTTAAGTTGAGGATGACTGAGTGTAGTAGTTTGGAGTCTCAAGTTTAGAGTTAAGGGTTCAAAGTTCCAACTTAACCACCAACTCTAAACTCGGGAGAACCCCAAACAATTGCACTTAGTCACCCCAAAATCAAAGCTGCTTATAGAAAAAATTCTAATAAGGGAATAACAGTGTCTGAGTTTGTCACATTTATTTGCAGTCGTGAGGTCAGATAGTTTGAAAGGTCGGAGAGGAAGGCTACCTTCAAAGCCAAAGAGTCCAAATGATAAGCCAGTGGCCGCTCCACTCCCTCTAATCACTACTCTGGTTAGAGCTCATGTGGAACAATCTACAGACATTTCCAGCCTCAACTTTGTGAGTAAACGGAAGTCATATTCTATATTATAGAACTGAGTCAAATAATATTGGGTGAAACCTGCAGATGTTCTGCTGCCAAGCGAAAATATAAATGATGACAGGCTGCTTAATTTATTCCAGAAATAAGTCTTGTGGCTGCGAAGTGTAGAACCAATCAAATAGGAGAAATTGGAGTCTATGTAATAATTGTATAATTACTAGCCACCTAGATACCTTCAACTGTAACGTTTGTATATTTACCAGCAGGAAACTTGGTGGAATCTAATTAGATTTTAGCTTTCAGTGTTGGTAGCCGCTCAGTCTTCATTATAATTTAAGAATAACTAGGCTAATTATACATTTCCTAGAGCCTTGAAATATCTGATTTGATGGACTAATGCGCTTTCACTAATCATACCCGGTAAAAAATGTTTAATGCAAGCAGCTCAGAAATAGGCTAGCATACGCCAAATCACTCATTGAGTTGATGTTTCACCTGAAAACTTGTTGCAACAATCGGCAGATGCTTTGCTGATGCAGTAATTAGCTATTTATAACATTCACAACTGTGTCTTGCTTTACTCCAACTCACTTAGTGCGAGTTTATTATATCTTATCTAAAAAATATGACAGTTAAAATGAAAGTTAAATTATACAAAAACATTTAAGTTGATAAATAGCCATGTTTGACCCAGTTTACATATTATCAATCTGAAAACAGATAGATTCACTATTCAAGAAATTACAAAACAAAGTATGGTGTCAATCAAACCAAACTAATGCCACAACAATTGGGATTTGCTACAGCCTGAGGCAATTTCTCTGAAAGTCAATCACCTAATTTGCAGCTTCCAACAGCATAATCTCTCTACTGTATGCCACTAGGTTTAACACAATCAGATAAGTCAGAAAAACAATAGCAAATAGAAATGACACTGTAGTTGACTTCAGCAAACATTCCTCTAGTCAAAATGTTCATTGGAAAATTTCAAACTTTTAATTATTTTAAATTCCTTTACATCTACTCAATAAAAATGCTACACCGTGTTTTTTACTATATAATAATGGTAGATTTAATAGCCTTAAGTCTATATTCTAATTCTAGATTAATGTTTGCAGGTCGGAGATTACAGCAAGGAGAAGGAAATGATAAAAGAGCTGCTGGCCGAGCTGGTGAAGACGGTCAGCGTCATCAAAGTCTTTTTCAGCAGAGGCAATGGCGCCTTCTCCGAGATTTACTCAGATGACAAAGAAAGGATATCCCAGCTACGCTCATTTCACTTCTTTCTGCTAAGATATGCACAAAGGTAAGTCATAATAATTTCATATTTTTCTCTTATACATTAGGTATGGAAGAAAGTAAAACATTCATAATTTGCAAATCATCATTGTATTTACATACAGGCAAACGTTATTAATTGCTTTTAGTGCATTTCTTTTCTTCTAAAACAATGCTATAACATGCACTAAATTAAAACATACATAATAATGGTTACCCGTTTTATTTGTTGCATTTTGAATGTCTGTTATTAGTCTGAAATAGTATCTTCATTTTATATAAGGAAGATGTAGCTGTCAGAATTTTATTACATAATAGAAAATGTGCATACATATTTTATTATAAGATAGATGTATAGATATTTTATTATATAGAATAGGTGAGAATAGAATAGATGTATGAATATTTATTATAGGATAGACGTAGCCGTGGATATAGTAAAATTGCCAAACGGAACATCATACCACAGATCACAGTTGCAAGGCATTATGGGAGATATTTTAAACAGCATTGCTGACTTTGCAATTGACTTACAAAGAAGCGAAATAGACCTGCCATCTCTCTCATGTATGCTGATTCTTAGTGTACTGAATGGTATGTCTTCTATCATATACTGCAATAACTTTACATCAGGCTTTCTGAAAACAACTTTTCAAGAATTCTCACCTATCTCTGCTTTGTCCTGCTCGGGTAGTTGGAGCGACTTTTTGAGAAGAGTGCTAGCTTTTAGTGTTGGGCAGTTTGTGGTGTGTGAATTAATATATACTATAATTAAAAAAGCATTAAAATTTATTGGTAATAATCATTTAAAAATAAGTAATTTTTTGCAACATTTTTTGCAAAACAAATTTCAGATAACAGTTGGTGCTGAAATAAATTACATTTTAGTCTTTCACTTTCTGCAATAGTATATTGGTCTTATACACAGCACCAGACATTAAATAATTGCTTTATTTAGTGGTTAATTTACCAATTACACTCAAAATTGCTGCTGCTTGACTTTAGCCTGCTGACTTTTGCATGCACGCTGACTTGTAAGAGAAAAGTTAAAAGAATATATGATAATTGCCTACTAATTATCTGGTGGTACAATATTGTCACACAGCAGTGGTGTCATTCAATTCCTAAAATATATTATTAATATGCTGTGTTTGTGAAGTTAATTTATCTGTTTGCCTTCCACATAATTTGATTTAATTCAATATGCCAAATGGGAACACATGCACACTTTGTTGCTAAACTTTGCTTTCTTCAATTATTACAGTTAATAGTGTCTATTGTGTATATGCCTGATGATAAGGCTCATAAAAGCACCTGCTAGATCTTGCTCCTGCCTGTCGTGTGCCATGCTGTGAGATTAAATCATTTTAATAATAGCCCGAGGCAACATATTTCTACTACTGCTAATTTGCTCTACACTCCTTAATGTTGGGACAAAAGAATGTTAATGTCTTTGCTTATAATTTGACTTTTGCTTTTCTAATTTTTTTAGCATATTGAACACAATCCTCTAAGCCTTATTACACTTTTTTCATCAATTTAATACACTGACTATACAACCTGACATTATCTAACTTAACAAATATAATATTACAAACAAATTTTTAAAAAAATATGTACAATAATATTGGCATATATTGTATAACTGTATATTGTATAATATTGTATATTGTATAATAATATTGGCATGGTTAATTATTTACAATTATGTCGTATAATAATATTAAAATCTGTTTCAACTTACAGAAAGAAATGGTTTGAAAGGAACACACAAAATAAGCTCAGCGGAATCAAAAGTGATAGACTCGTTGAGAGACCATTGTACTTATAACCCTGATGCTCAGAATCTTCCTCACTTGTATTCACGGGTGGTGAACCTGATGGACCCACTAGACTCTCTGTGTAAACACATGATCTCAAGGCTACAGCAAGCTATCCTAGACCACAACATATCAGTACCCAATCAGCTATTTCATCTCTTTCCCAAGCCAGCTTCTCCATTGCAAATGGCTAATCAGACTCAGTTGTGAATCTTATTTAGATATTTTAGCTAGAATGTTATATTGCTTAAATTCATTTTGTCTTATTTTATTCAATTAAAAGAATCATATTATTTTTGTTGTTACAACTTTTACACATGCAGTTTATTTCTGTTAACTTATTACAATTTGCAAGCCATGAGGTTTTTTTTATCTATACTTGGTATACAAGTCTTGTTTTATGATTATCAAAATGTATAAATGAATTCATGACAATCATTAATATTGTGCCTTGTATGAAATTAGCTGACGCAAATGGTTTTTTGTGATATGTTATTTAATTATTACACAACAATATTTTTATGTAGAAAGTATACTTTTATATTATTTTGTTGCTATTGCTATATCACTAAATACAGTATGGCTATGATATGTTCTTGTATATATTTATTTATATATAATCAATAGATTTTATGTTATGAAGTTTATGTATTACTGTTTTGTATAATGTGTGATTCAGCAAAATACACTAAAATAGTAATTATGTTATAATAGCTTGTTCTATAGCCTACAATGTCAAGTAAAATACATACTTAAAGACAAAACTAGCACGGAGTTGATTTTTATAAAAATGCTAGATTATATCGAGGTCGTCTTCTCAACTGTCACCTATAATAGTTATAGATTGTTCTATAAGCAGCTCTGAGTTGAGGGTGACTGAGTGCATTAATTTTGGGTTCTCAAGTTTAGAGATCGGGAACATAACTCCAAACTAAAACCCCAAACTACTGCACTCATTCACCCTCAACTCCGAGCTGCTTATAGAACAATTTGATAGTCCTGCTCTTTGAGTGATAATCAGTTAGCTTAAGTCAGTTAGTGCACCAGAGATTGTGTAACAAGAACATTTATTACATAAAATATAGGAATTTTCATCATATAACATTCCTTCTGAATTGCCCTAGTAATCCATGTAATAAAACAAAAAGACTTGTAAATATATTTTCTCCAAACATCTGCTCACTTAATTATGAAATACTAAAACCATTTTGGCCTTACATGTAGTTGTTTTTGTTTTTTTTTATATAAATAACACTAAAAATGATAATGATTTCTTTCTAAACTATTTTGCTTAAATCTATGGCGCTATTGTGATATATAAAAATACGCAACACTATTGTAGTTATAAAATTTAAATGTTTCAACATTTATACTGTTAAATCACCATTTCTGATAAAAATACATGCCATGTTATATAAAAAAGAACCTAAACTGTAGGGTGTGCCTGGTTATCGCTGTCCTGTTCCATAATTGGCACCACCCGCTTTTCTGGCTTCATTTGCTATGGATTCATAGTCTAGCTCTGATTTCTCTGACAGCTGCAACTCTATGGCAAAACTCTGTAAGTAAAATAAATTTGTCAGCAAAATAATATTTTATTCAGAAATATGTTGCCATTGCTTTAACATAGATCTAAAAAAAGATAATAATATTCTATTAAGAAATATAATATTATTGATGAGTCAAAATATACTTTGGAATGTTTTTAGTCATCCATCGATCATTCATGCATAGCAGTGAGACTTTACAAACACTTGGGACTAAAGGTAACTGGTAAATTTAAGAATAAGAGTAGACAACTCTAAAACTGAAAGATAAGATAAAAAGTGTAACTCTATTCCAGGACAAGACCAGAACCTAAATTATACTATCAAGGCCTGTCTGCATTGGCACACTTCATCTAGAAAGACAGCATGTTGAAACTATTGATACAAAAGTAGAGTTGCAATGAAAAAAGACATTGAGATGGTAGAGCTTTTAGCATGGGCATTTTCTTGCTGGTAAATTAGTTAATTGTGCATTGAGTAGTAATAGAGGAATCTTGCACAGTACTTGTTAAAATGTTCTTATAGGGAGTCTTGTAAGAAATTTGCATATTATTTGCACCCAACAATACACTATTTAACGCAGCTCAACCAAAAAAATTATGCAGGTTTTAAAAATAACTCTGTTGTTTTTGAAGATAAAACATCTATAGTTTTATATGGCACCAGTCTTAAAAACAGAAATGTCGAAATATGGGTAATCTTTACTTAAGAAAATGTACAACTCTTTACATCATTATGCAAGTGTAGAGGACACAACTTTCATTGTCAACAAGTGAGAAACGCGAAACAAATAGTATTGGTTGTTAGCTTTCTAATTGTGACATAACTTCAGCCATTTTGGTGAAATGTCACTTGGCTAACTTTCAAACCACTTTAACACTTCTTGTTAAGATTTTGGCAATCAATAATATGCAACAAACAGCTGTTTAACCCTCATTATTCACTCTAAACACTATTCCTCTCAATCAAAGAGAATTCAAAGACACAGCAGTTTTGGCAACATATATAAACCAAACTACTCAAGAAATATTTCTAATTTTATTATAGAGCAGCATAGAATCTTATACACATTGTCATTGTAATATATTATCTAACGAATAGAGTAAATTATAGCTCAAACACAGTTGGTAAACAGCAGTACAATAGTGATGGTTATGCATAGCTTAGCCATCTTCATAATATAAGTTTAACCTGTATATATTTGATTTTACTACTTCAATAAAATAAGATTACACAGCACAAGTTTATCGCTAGTGGCCCCACTGAAGTTGTAGGTGCAGTTAAGGAGACATTGAGAAAAGCCCGTGTTCTAGATTAAAAACTTGCAAAAGAAGTTGTGTTTTTGTGACAATTTGAAGTCGTGTCTCAAACCAAAATTAATTAAAAGGTAAAGAACTTAGGCTATCTCAATTTCTTCACTATTGCCACTAGCACTAAAAGAGAGATGTCTCGCCATATCTTATAAAAGCCTCAGTGCCAGGCCAAAGCATGTGGTTCAGAGTACGAATAACAATCTCACCTGTAGCACTTGTTTGAGTGAAGACTTGTCAGTGCCCAGCTTGGCCCTCTTCAGGCCACCCACTTCATTGCCACACCAGCTAACAAATACAAATTTAGCTCTCTTTGACATCTCATCACCTGTCGTGACTCGCAAGTATCCAAACCCTCTGTCTTCAGCTGTAGAGATCAAGGTTTATAATTAGTACAATCGTCAAGAGAGTTTTCTATCCGATACTGTATTCCAATCGTTTCGTTTACAAAATAAGACAATTTCACATCGAGCTGATATTCACTTTATTGTCCTAGCTTTCGATTTTAAGGTTAGACAACCCTACTCACAAAACTCAATATTTTACCAAATATAAGATAATTATGCATACAATTATTACATAACCTATCTAATCAGATACGTCGGCTACATTGAAGAAATTGATAACTTGTAAGACGGCCTCTTTTACAGTGAATCAACTTAATATGTTATTACAGAAAGATTGTGTCAATCACACTCAAAAATCCACTCTGTACATGAATAAACTAGTTAACGATTAGTAGACCCTACTTTTCAAGTTACTGGCTATCTGTCACCTATTAAAACAAATATCTGTTCTTTCAAATTATTTTATATTTAAAACCTATCTGTGCTCATTTCATGTTGATACAATTTAATCAAATGTCCTCTTTTATGATGAATCTCAATTTATAAAGGATATTTGCCGATATACTTTCTGTAAAGTCTCACAGTTCTACAGAGTTCTACAGAGTTCTACAGAGTTCTACAGAGTTCTACAGAGTTCTACAGAGTTCTACAGAGTTCTACAGAGTTCTACAGAGTTCTACAGAGAAATTCACAGTAGCTCTTGGTATGCTTATCTATATTGGTTACAGTTCTGTGACAGCTGGGATGGTTTTTCTGGCACCCATAATTGGCGTTACTGGTGTATTATGTCGTACGGACTCTTGGTATATAAAGCTTCTTTTAGGGTTGAGTGAACACTTTTGATAGGTCAAAAAATATACGAAAGTAAAAGTTCTAAAATGCTAAAACACCAACACTGGAGCAGTAATTTAATATGATGTCTTCAGTATTACCAATATCAACTCAATTAGAAGGCATAATCATCTGTGAGTCATTTGTAATAGAACAATATAGTGAGATGCAAGTATTGTCAGTATAGTGTTAAGCAGGACTCTGTAATACCCATTGAATCCATTGTTTTCATATAATGTTATCTTGTACAGTGTTCCTTTATATTTGACACTTTATTACTCACACACTTGAGTGTATAGTATTACTGCAACATAATAGTGGTTGGCTATTTTAAGGAGTGTGTCATCTCCCTCTCTCAGTTTCTATTCAAGCTGTTAGCTAGGCTGGTCAACCAGAGTAAATTATTTAACAGTTGAAAATGACTCTAACTTTTCCTGACACCATCATATGGCCAGGAATCTAACCAGTGTTCTATTTTGCATGAGAATTTATGTTTTTAGCTGCCAAATCACCCTGTCCCTTATTTTCTAATTATGTCATCATTTAAGATCAGTAGCTCTATGGCTAATATATGAAGTTGTCTTCCATATCAACTTAGCAAGTTCAAATGTTTCAAGTGATTTATATAAGGTATGACCATACAACACGGTTTCCCATAATCCATTTTACTAATATTTGTAATCAAGCATATACTTAAATCTTCTTTACTAAATGGCAATGTTCAATTTCATATCTAGAGCATGGTACACCATAAATGGGAGTCTGAATAGCTGCCTAGCAATCTGTCTTTTATCTCAGTTTTCATTCTTATATAAACTGAGCTAGTGCTTAAATTGACTGCCATAAAGGCTAATAAACAGCACTGATCAGTTTTCTTGTTAGATAAAGGGGCATGGTATTGGATAGATTAGATAACTATGTTGGCCACACCAACCCACAGCCTTCTATACTCCTCGGGTATCAAAGCATCTCCAGTGATAGAAACTGAATCAACTCATAGATATTTATGATGGTACAAAAAATATGCTTGCTGGCATCTACTCAACTCTGTGAACAGGGCTATATAATTTACATACAGACGCTAGTATGTGAAAATCAATGATTATGAGGTCCATATTACTGGGGAAATCAAATTACTAAACTGCCTTTGTTTTAGTTTTTAGAGCATATGGCAATTTTTAGCTGTGCTTAACAAATTACTATGAAGTGATAGTTCTTTAATAAAAATTCCAGCAACAACCTACAATTTTAATTAAGATTTAATGGCTATTTAGCCATTATTACAACAGTTATTTTAGTTTCAATTATACTTTTCTAATATAGCTAAATATTAGTTTCAAATGACCATAGATAAAAAGCTACAAAATTATTCTTTTCTCAATAGGCTATTAAATGCATGAAACTAATCACAAAATTTTTACTAATCTCTTAAATAGGCATTATAGATATCCACTTGGTTACAAACTTGTAAGTCAATTCAAATTGACTTGGTCTGGATTGTGACTTGACTCACTGTAACTTTGACCCAGTTCTTCTACTACATAGTACTAAGTTGACAGTATCAGCTGACTGTACTATTGCTAGAACTAGTGTTATAGTAGTTTAACTGCTTTATGAGTCATGGCTAAGTTAGACAAAATAACTGAATCTTAACCCTAGAAACTGCATATGTTTCATATAGTACAAGTGAATTTAGTGTTCTTACGGGAGAATTTACTAGAGAACTCATCAAAGTCAATGCCTGATTCTTCATGGACTATTTGTTTTCCTTCGTATTTGAAAGTTGACCTGGAAGTAGAGTAAGAACAGTAAAAGCATCTGAGACTTACTTTCCATGCAACCTGTTTATATAACCAGAGACTTACAACTTTTCATTAAATTCTAGTTTGAATGTTTCATAAAGTGACCGCCTTCCATTTGTACAGCTGATTCTTTCCTAAGCAGACGTTAGCTCTAAGTTTAACCGCAATTATCAAGTTGGAGTCATGAAAAAGCAGCGAGGCAGTGAGTTGAAACTAAAAATGTTACAAGTCGTACAGTTCTTGCCTCACTTCTTCATTTCGAGTTACTAGAAACTGAAAATCTCTTACGACAGCTCAACGTTAAGAACGTAGGCTACACAAACAGGAAGTAGCATCTAATCATATAAACTACGCATCAGGTTCAATTTTATCAGCTCTTTGCAGCTCCACAGTGACACAGTAAGAATTAACACAGATTCACACACACTTTCTGACTTCCAAATTCGATTTGTCTGTAATATTTTGTGAGATTTACATGGAAATACTAACAAGTTTCCTGTCATTAGTTTGTCTGTCACATGTCATGAGTCACCTGTGAGCACCTGTTTTAGAAACACCCAGGGTCACAGCTAACATGTCACTTACCACATAGTGTCTGTGTGGTCGTTCCTAACATCGTCATACGCCATACGAATAGCATCTCTATCCATAGTAGCCATGTTTTACTGAATACAAGTTGAGTGTTCGAAGGCCTGCAGTGAACTAGTGAATATTATATGCCAACAACCTCGGTGACAGGTCATACGCCCCCTTGCTTAACGCTCCACTGATGTTAACAATGGTTGGGGTACTAAGCACGCTCTTCGTACAAACTGAAACTGATAAGCATGGTACTGAGACTATTGTAGCAGCTGATACAATCATGCAGGAAGAGATGATGATTATAATGTAATGACCACTAAACTATGCTGTAATCAAAGGCCTACGTTCATTCAATAGAAAGTTGGAGGATGATTAAACCGGATTTGTCTGTATAATGTATATGCAGGGATGTAGTGGTACCCATACGGTCCCATACGCCGTATGGCCTAGAAGAAAATAGGCTGTTCTTGGCCATACGCCCGTATGGGCATATATTTTTTGAAAGTGTTACTGATTAGTGCACAGGATAGTTAGGGCATCCTCACTGAGAACATCATAAATTTCGCTCACAATCTAGTTTAAGTTCTTGTTATGTTAATGCTATGTGGGTGACATGCGTGTTGCCTACTTGTGATTGTTTAGCCTGAGATTACACTATGAATAATAAGCAGCTATCAACATTCCATCTTCTCATCTCTACGTATTCACTGAAGCGCGAAGTGCTGCGCATTAGTGATTACTAAGGAAAAAATATTTCATTTTCAGTGTATAAATCACTAATTTTTAGAAAATCTATGAAGGCTATTGAAAAGATAAAAAAGGTTGTTATGCATAAATTTCTCAGGTTTTCGACAGTGTTTGTTTTATTCGAATACTATGCTTTCCTGCTGAGATATTTGGCAGGGATTGAAAAATAAACTTTTCAGGTAAAATTGGCCAAAATAGTAGATTTTTGTCTATAACCTTGCAAAAAAAATATTGAAAATTCGAAAAATCAGGTGCTCTGAGGAACAGGAAGATCTAAAACATAGTTTTTAAATTTTAACTCTAGCACAATTAAGTATGGTTTTATTTGGCGGGACTAAATTCTTATAATATACCAATAATGTGGCCTCAGCAAGGCAGTGTCAGCTAGAAAGTTGCCATTATTTATCTTGTGTGGACTTGCATTTTGTCAATAAGCAATGAAATTTGGAAAAAAAACCAACATGAAATCCAGAAATAAAATCAAAATGTCTTCAGGAAACAGTACCAGGTGTGTAGGAGAGGTTAATGAAAATTTATCACCGAGGTCTACAGGTACTATATCCACATTTTGGTTGCGTTATTCCATGTTAATTATCAATGCAATGAGGTTTTGCAAACTGTACACCACCATAAGTAACCTTTTATGTTTGATTGTACTAACGTCTGGCTTTACATTTAATCATCTTCTAGGTTAACACATATTGAACCTGTCAAATTTGTTCTTTTGGGGTATATTTCCTTGATGTGTCTAGTGGAAGCTCAGGGGTTTTACTTTAAAACCAAGTTAACATACTCTTCTTTGGTGTGCTTTATTGTGTGCAAGGAGGTGCGGTGGTATCTCCTTATGGATTAGACTAGTATACTCTAATAAACTCCAACTAGGTTTTCAACCAATTTCTGCTTGCCAATGAGTTATCAATTCAAATTGCTCTTTATAAATAACCAACACACATTTTCTAATTTGCAATCTTCCTCTGTTCTGTTCTATAATTTTTTTTCTGTGCACGTCAGTGTATTAGATATTTGAAGTAATCAGGTTACATTTGGAGAGCACTTGTTACCTGTCTCTATCCTTCCATCTTTTTGAGATCTTCAGCAATTTTTCTGTACAGGTTGGACTTAGTGTCAATTGAGTAAGACTACATTTAAAATTACAGTCAACAGGTATGGGACAATACTGAATATTTATATAGTTTGCAGCAATGCCCAGTCGTCATGTAGCTGGTATGGTATGAAAATAATAGTGAGGTGCACATTTCAACACAGATTTTTTTCAGAAGAATTAGAATTCACAATGGCTTTAAATTGCATAAATTCGCATCAGAAGCGCTCTGAGGGCTTCGGCGGCCGGGGCGCTGCCCCGGACCCCGCCGGGGGCCTGGGCGGCCCCCTGGACCCCCGGCCTGAGAGTATGGCCAAGAATATTTTTGCCACTACATCCCTGTGTATATGATATTGCTAAAGTTGACTAATCATGTTAGTTGTAATATTATTATGATATCTAACATATAATATAACACACTGTATATTACTACTATTATGTAAGAAGCAACATGTGATATCATAATAATATATTAAAAATAAATAAATGAGAAACAATTTTTGTTTACTACTTTATCTAATTTACGCTGGTGGATTCCTTTAAAGAACTAGTCTAAGACTATTACATTGTCATATGCTTCCATGATTAGTAGTAGAGATATACATTTCAGTGTTCACTAGACACTAATCACTATAAGACGATTTTATGCAAAATCTGAGTTAGAAAGAGAGAAAAGTTGGTTGCAAATATATGGTTGTATGGTTATATGTTATGGTTATAAATATACAATAATATATAGAATTTCAGTGTGTAAGATGTTTATATTATGCATAGACTTAGTCTCAAATCTCAGGGCTAAGGTACTGAGGGCATCTAAGATAGCTCAGGAGAAATTATTTTTTGTTATTTTCCCTACCGGAGTTTGTATCCTAAGCGGTACATAGCATAAGTGTTATACAGTAGACAGGATTTCTAAGGATGAGCTCATGCTATTCCCTCAACTATATTATAACTGATTGTTGGAAACCTAAACTATGTCAACTTGTCATACTAGTAGCCACTATATAAGAAACATATTATTATATTCTCTATTCAGATGAAAGGTGTATGCCTACTGAGCTAATACATGCAACTAATGCATGTTAGGTAAATTTCATTTTATACCAATGTTATAGCTCCAATAAATGTGCCCAGCAAGCTTCTGTAACATATGATTATATTAAAGTATCAGTGTTAGTGTAAAGTTTTAAGTTTTAAAAGCAAGTTGGTCTTGATGTAAGTAGAGACAACTCTATCAGGTTTAACTTTTAAAGATAGTTGAAACTTTTTTCAATAATTATTTTAACTACCCATTGTAAGCAATTATTATAATTATTAAATATGGATTGTGAATTTTATTGAATATGAGAGAGTTGCTTTACTGATAAAAATAAATCTGTGTAATAATATGTAATACTATTATCATGTATTCTCACCATATATGCTAGACAACTCCAAAAAGTATTATAGCTGTGTGATGATAACTCCAACACAGTTTATTATGATGGACTAGCAATTGGGTACATACTGTATGTCAATCTCGTAAGTGAAATATCAATACATGACATGATTGCTAATGATACATGCTTTATACTAACATTAGTATATAATGCACTCAATCAATATATTATACACTCATTAATTTGATATATAATCAATTAATTATGTCATTTCTAATTAGAGAACTTTATTTTTCAATAACATAAAATTGAGCAAACAGAATTTTTGCTTTTGTCATAAAAATATTTTAATACACATCTAGTACAGCGGCTTGGATTTAATATAGAGCAGGATTTATGACCTAATTACAATGACATGGCTGAAACTTGTAGCATAGCTGGTAGCTTAGCTTTTTTATTTATAGCTTACACTCTTGTATTGGTATGCCACCCAGAAGTATTGGCAGGCAGCCAATCATTAAAGCTTTCAAGCTTCAAAAGCTTTTACCAAAGCTACTATTAGCTGGCAGAGCTAGTTCATTCACTGTACTGCATGAGTCAGTGTATCATGATCAAACCGCCATATTTACACTCTTTGTATGAATAAACTATCGGTTTCGGTATTGTGATGGCTAAGATTTTTATCCACGCATCAATATTGTAAGTCTATTAGAATTATAAAAGATCATGTCAATTTTTTTGGTTCTGTAATATTCATAGTGTTCCTCTGAATTTTGATTTATATTGTGACTACTTATTTATACAATTTCTAATGTTTCCCATTTTATAGGGTACGATTTGACAGTTAATAAACTCGAAAACCTGTTGCCAAGTTGGCTAGTAGTTAAAGCATATCTTGCAACCAGACACAAACACAAACCGATACAGTACCAATATTGTTGAGGCTGACATGGACCGACAGGACATAGTTAATCTCAAGAAGCAACGGACTACTCTGAGGTCTAAGGTAACAATGCTAACTAATCTCATAGAATCAGCAATCTCTAGTAGCAACTCTACACAAGTGGAATGCCTGCGATCTCAGCTTGAATCTACATATCAAGAGTTTCTAACTATCCATTATGACTTTTTGGAATACGTTTCATCAGATGAGTCTATGGAAGACATTGCTTATGTTAATAAGATGAGTCCAGTAGAGTACTATCAAGCTGTAAAGGCTAGTTATGACAAAGCTATTTCTGACTGTAATACTTGGCATAGCAAATTCTATAAAATCAAGCACAGCCTTATTTTAGCAATTAAGAAAGCCAATGGATTAGTTGCTGATTGTACTGACAATACTCTTATCACTGAACATCATAAGAAATGTGTAGCTCTTTCAGAAAGTTTGGCAGATACCATAGGTTTTTCTGATTTATTATTAAAACTAGATGAAGTTATTTTATCTTTAGATTATTGTATGTCTAAGTTTACTCTTATGTCAAGGGCTCAGTCACAGAGCATGAATTTCGAACACCGTGAATCTGATTCGTTCGTGGTCCGGTCCGGTCTCGCGGAGAGCGGTGTGGGTGGGGGGTCACCTTCAGACGGCGCGAGTCATGCACCGACTATGGTCGCGTCGAGTCGGTTGTTTCCTCCTAGATCACAGCCTAGCACACATGAGGCTACTCTTGCACCAAATCCAGGTATCACAGCAAGTGGTAGTGATAGACAGGTACTACGGGAAGATCACACATCCGGTGAAGCTTTGGCATCAAATCCAGGTGTCATAGCAAGTACCAATGTCAGAGATGTTCGTTCTTCTACATTCTCAGTACGTGATCTACATGGTAGTCCTGATCGTGCAGCTCATTCTGAATCTTTCATTCGCGGCGCAACTTCCTCGGTTGTCGATGCATATGATAGCTACCCTAATGGAACTAGTCAAATAAGTTATGACTCTAGACTTACAGGTGGAAATAACTTCAATTCATCTATACATAAAACTCATTCACAACCCAAGCCATTTAACGGCACCAGATACCATTGGCCGGAATTTAGGTCAGTATGGCTAAGATATGCCACTATGTTTTACGATGATGTCGATAGGGCTTGCGAATTAAAAAAATTTCTCACAGGCGAAGCTCTGGAGATGGTTCAGCCAATCTTCGCAACTCAGCCTCAAGCTTACGAGAGAATGATGTGTAGATTAGAAGAGGTCTACAATGATCCTAGCATGAGTGTGCAAGCAGTCTTCAACAATCTACAAGAACTAAAGCCAGTAAGGGAAGGAAATGCACGAGAACTCGTCAAAATGGCCAATGCAGTGAAAAGTTCGTACAGCCAACTCGGTGAAGTGGGACTTTTGCAAACTGTTACGCTGCCACAAGTCGATACTCTTGCAAACCTATTACCTACAAGCATTAGACGGGACTGGGATAGACACTTTCACATACTTACTCACGAGGAGAGAATCAAGCCATTCCCACACCTCATGAGGTTTCTAGAGCAGGAACGGCAGATAGCCCTCAGACGTATAGAAACTGTAAACCCGCAGTCCTCCAGTATGCATAAACAGAAGGTGAAAGGGTTCTACACTGAAAGTAGTGGCCCAAAGTCTAGTAGTAACAGGCCTACTAATAATAGCAAAATCATTGATAGTAAGAATTACTGTTTTATTCATCGCAGTGAGCGTCATTGTCTTGTTGAGTGCAGAAATTTCTTGGCGTTGTCTGTAGATGAAAGATACAAGTTAATAAAAACTAATTCTCTATGTGTTAGGTGCTTGAGCGCTCATGAGCCTAAGTGCTGTCCAAATTTCCGAACCCCTTGTTCAGTCTGTGATAAAACAACTCACCATGTATTATTGTGCATCAAATCAGCTGAAACTAATACACATACCAATTGTAATACCAACAAGAATAAAGTAAAAGCTGATCAAACTAAGCACAAGAGTAACGAGAATTCTGAAGCGTCTGCTGTTAGCACCACGGTTCATGTGTCTCCTAATCATGGGGTGCACAATCATCCAGGAAATGCTACAGTATTTGCCATTCAGCAGGCCCAAGTAGTAGGTACATCTCATACAGCTATTATATTCTTTGACGGCGGCTCCAATGCTTCATTTATATCGGAGAGAGCTGCTAAAGCGTGGGGTGTGCGACAGATAGATAAGGTGAATTTGGAAATTAACACACTTGGTGAACATGAAGTTAGCGAAACTTCTACTATTTATGAAGTAAAGTTACAAACTCCAAAGGGAAGAACCTTTGCGATTTTAGCTTACAGCCTTCGGAAACTCACAGGGGCTATCAACAGGCCACTTGATGCAAACATCCTCGGATCTCTGTTCCCAAAAGTAGACACTAGCAAGCTATTGAAGAAGACGGGACCTATCGACCTGCTAATTGGTAACGATCTTCTTGGATTGCATCCAAAACACCAAGTTGATCAAGCAGGACCTCACCTCTATGTATATTCCGGACCCTTTGGACTGTGTGTGCAGGGATCACACCCGGCCCTTAGCAACTTTTCTACACTTCCATCTTCATCTTTCCATGTACAGGCTACCATGACGCATGAGAAGTTAGAGGAAGTCGAATTTTCTCAAAGCATTCACAACGACACGCTCAACAGTTGTGATTTGGACTTGTCTACAGTTTCTTCGCCGGCCTACAGTGTCAATAGTCCCGACGCATCTCCCAGTCAGTTTGCAAAGTCATTTTCAAGACCTCAGACTATTATAGATTGTGGTGAATCACATACTATAGCCACTGAATGTTGTATGATTGAGTCAGCCGATGACTCCGGCCCGTTACAGAGCCCGGGAGACCCAGACACTGAGTCTGCGGAACAAATCGGTTCTGGACAGTTGAACAGATCTTTAGAAGTCAATGACTCTACGTCCATGTCTATAGAGATTAAAAAAAGTATGAATTTACTAGCAGTACCTCTATCACACAATCCACGCCTGTTCCGACCAATGAGAGGGCAGAATCTAAAGTGACTGCTAAAGGGGTAAACAAAGCTACAGCTAAATGTCGTATAGCACCCATAAAACAACAACTCAAGATTCCTCAACTAAAACTCAATGCGGCCGTATGGTCAAAGAGAAGCAGACAAGTTATTAAGACTGAAATGCGCTATGAGTTTGAGAAAATTTATCAGCTTTTCAATTCTAAAACAGTGCTCAAGATGCTCCAAAAGAAGTCAACAAGGTTTCATGTTTACGAGGGTGTACGCGTTGGAGAAATTCAGGGAGCAACCAATGGGGATATGAGCTGCTGGCACTGGGTAAGTGGCAAGGAAAACACAGCAGATTGGCTTACAAGAAGGAAGCCTGTCAATGACATTGGACCTGCGAGTGAATGGTGGAGAGGCCCAAATTTTCTCTATCTGCCTGTGGATCAATGGGATATAAAATCGCCATCTGACTCGAATGAGCTTGTCTTTGGAGAGAAGAAAATAGTTTACACCGTCACTGCATCAACAGAAGTCCAATCATTTATTAAATATGAAAATTTCAGCAGCCTCAAGAGTCTAACATGGACAATAGCTCGAGTTCGCAACATCTTCAAGTACAAAAGTTTTAAGGGAATCCAACCTGATCTCGTCACCGTGACAGTTCTACGGCAGACCAAACTCTACTTACTGAAGCAGGTACAACGCACTATAGATTCTGAGTTGAACAAGATTAAAGGGAAATACACAAGACTTCACCCCATTAAGACAGAGAGTGGAGTATGGATAGTAGGCAGTAGACTCCTAAGGCATAACCCCATGACAGCAATTAAAACGCACATGCAATCAATCCTTCTCACCACTCACTACTATACCTACTTGGCAATGCGGCAGGCACATACAGACAGCTATCACCGTGGCCGAGATGCAACACTCGCAAGATTCCGAGAAGAGTTTTGGACTATGCAGGGATCTAAGGTTGCTAAGGGCACAGTGACATCATGCCAAATGTGTCGACTCAAACAACCTCGCTTTACTGATCAACTGATGGGAAGTCTACCTACAGAACGACTAACGACCGGACCGCCGTTCAACAATGTAATGATAGATCTTTTTGGTCCGTATATTGTGAGAGGAGAAAAACAGACTAGAACTTCGAGCAAAGCTTATGGAGTAATATTCACAGACATCAGTTCACGAGCAGCACACATCGAAGCAGTTTTCGGATATGACAGTGATTCTTTCCTGTTGGCATTAACTCAATTTGTCAACATTCGTGGCTGGCCATCCAAGATTTATTCTGATCCTGGAACACAATTAGCTGGAGCAGAAAAAGAACTCAAAGATATGTGGAGACGCATGGACAAAGGTTCTATCAAGAAAACCAGTGCAGAAAATGGGTTGCAATGGGAATTTGGACCCGGTGACAGCCCCTGGTATCAGGGCGCTGCTGAATCACTCATAAAGGCTGTCAAGAGATGTTTCACATTTTCAATGAGCAACCGCCGACTTTCACCTACAGAATTTCTCACAATCTGCACTGAAGCTGCAAACACACTAAATGAAAGGCCATTGGGATTACTGCTAGATTCAGACTCCGAGATCAACATATTAACACCTAACTGTCAACTTATTGGACGACCCTTCATCAAGAATCCTGGCAACTGGAATACAGACTACTCCTTAAGGGGGCGACTGGCTCTGGTAAATACAGTCTCAGATGACTTCTGGCGGAAGTGGACCGAATTGTATGCACCCACACTGATTCATCACCAAAAGTGGCATACCCCAAGACGAAACTTTCAGGTGGGAGATGTTGTAGTTGTTATGGATCCAAATCAGCTGCGTAATCAGTATAAACTAGCTCGAGTACATCAAGTATATCCGAGCAAGGATGGCGTAGTAAGGAAAGTAGCCCTTTCCTACAAAAAACTATAAGGTAGCAGGGAAACTGAGGGACTATGTAGGCTGTAAAGACACTATCACAACCCGCAGCGTGCATAGGTTGGCTTTATTAACTGAAGTGAACCCATAAATGACTGATCTACCTTCTTGGCCGCGTGTACGCTCGTGTCGCTGGAGGGGTTTGCATTCAACCGTTTTTCGGGGGACGGGCTGGTGCGCGGAGGGGTCAGCGGATTGGTGCAAGAATTTCATGGTCTGTGACTGATCCTATTTTGTTTTGTTTGTTTTGCTTGTTTTGATTTACATAATTTATCAATATTTGTCAGAATAGTATCTGCCAAACAATTCGACCCCACCGATGTATTGGTATGCCACCCAGAAGTATTGGCAGGCAGCCAATCATTAAAGCTTTCAAGCTTCAAAAGCTTTTACCAAAGCTACTATTAGCTGGCAGAGCTAGTTCATTCACTGTACTGCACGAGTCAGTGTATCATGATCAAACCGCCATATTTACACTCTTTGTATGAATAAACTATCGGTTTCGGTATTGTGATGGCTAAGATTTTTATCCACGCATCAATATTGTAAGTCTATTAGAATTATAAAAGATCATGTCAATTTTTTTGGTTCTGTAATATTCATAGTGTTCCTCTGAATTTTGATTTATATTGTGACTACTTATTTATACAATTTCTAATGTTTCCCATTTTATAGGGTACGATTTGACAGTTAATAAACTCGAAAACCTGTTGCCAAGTTGGCTAGTAGTTAAAGCATATCTTGCAACCAGACACAAACACAAACCGATACAACTCTTTTATATCAATTAGCAGCACATCTCTTGTATTCTCTTATTTCTGGGTTTCTTTTTTCCTTTGTGTTTGTTTTTTTATTTAGTACTTAACCAATGCAGTGAAAACCAATACAAGCTACCATATTACGCAATCAATTATCACAAAAACATGACAATTTGCCAAATCATTTTAATAAACAATTACAAACATAGCTGCAGGGAACTTACTTAGTTTAAAATTAAAGAGCCTTATATAGTTACAATCATTATACAGTGACTAGGAAAACCTAGAAGCACAGAATATTATAACACCAAAATTCTACACTTATTAAAATTTAGAATAAATCAACAAATCTGTTAACTTTAAGTCCAACTAGTAATTTTTCAGAACAATAGCGGACCCTGTGCTGTATGCAGCTCCACTAGCAGCTTCTAGCATCTGCACAACTTTGTCATAATCCAAATCTGCTTTGTTATCGGTAAGAACTTCCTTTGCAAAGCTCTAAAACAATAACATAACGTAATGGGATTTTTTTTAATAGAATGAAATTATATTTGTACATGCATGGAAAAAATAGCTTCATTTTTCAAGTTTTGATGTGACCCAATAAACTAAATCAGGATCTCTCAAAGTAACATCAAAGCTTTCACATTCAATCATATATAAACACTTGGTCACTAATGCCAACAGTTTGAGTTTTGTGAGAAATATAAACCGTTGGCATACAGCATCTGTTCTATCACAACACATGGGTATCCGTGCCATACAGCATCCATGCTGACACAACTATTGGAAGATGATGACTAAACATACTGGCATCAGTTGCTTCACAAAAGCCTTTTCAGTGCTGACTTTGGGTTTCTTTAGAGGTGGAACTGTTGGGCCAATCCAAGTGATGAAAGTAAAGCGGGTCTTATAGTTTTGCCTTAATGGCTGTAATAAACTGATTCACCTGAAAAGACTGGTGGTAAGAAAACTTTATACAAAAAAGCACTACTTTGAAACATTTGTTATATAATTTACTCCAAACAAAGGGTAAGAAAACTTAAAATGACATATTTAAATTTAAATACACAAATCACAAATATAGTATAAATACAAAATAACATACATGTGATATTGTATGCAATATTGAATTTATTCATTCTTGTATTTAAAATAATTTCTCACCAGTAAGCATGTCGAGGAACTCTGAATAATAAGAGCCAGAAGCTCCAGCAACAATGTTTCTACCTTGCCCTTCGTCATCGTAGACACAGGTGCACCTATATGAATCATCAGATTGCTTAGCATCTTGGGACACTAATAGATAGTCTCAATAACAAGCCGATGTTTAGTTGAACGTGTAAATTGTTAAGAAAATTGAGAGATATTGCATGAAATTTTAGAAAAGACTGTTCCTCACTATTTGGTTGGGTCATTGTGTTTGGGTGAAGGGGAATCCTTATGAAAAAATCCAGGTATACCTTAATCATCAGTATATTAAATTAAAACACTAGGGTTTTATCAAACTTAGGGTGACTAATTGTCGGTAATAAACTTACTTAGTATAACTCATTATATTATGTCACATAGTTATGTTCTCAATTTCAGCTAGTATGACTCAAATATGACTCACCAGGTGATGTCACTGTTATCATCTCTCACACTCTCATATATAGTTCCACAATATCATCCGAATCTTGAATAACAGACATGCTTTGCTCTACTTATAAAGAGGTTCCTAAATTAGTTTAAAAAATAATCATAAATAGTGAGGAACATGTATCTACTGTCTGATAGATCCAACTGAAAGAAGTAATTGTTAGTAAATCACTCATTTAGTTCCTTATGCACTGCAGTACAGCATTATATATAAAACTATGTCAGTTATAAAATACTTGCCATTGTGCTTTAAGATTTAGGGTTTAAGACTTTAGGACGAATTAATTCTAAAGTTCAATTCTATAAAAAGTCTCCCACTACTGAGAGTTAGGTTTACTGCTTTTAGTAGCTGCATACTTGTTTTTGGGCAAAAGCTTTACTTGCTACAGATTGAAAGATAAATTAAACATGTTTCGTAACTACTTTACTAACTCTATATATTACATACTACTACCTGTTATTAGTACGAACTACTCCTACAATAGAATTCTAACTACACCTTAACTACTCAAGCAATAGCTTAACAAGGATATTTATTTTATGCATTCAATTTTCAAAGAGCCCATAAAATAATCAATGAAATATATGAAAAGCAGTTGGTTGTCCAGTTACTTTATTACAGTGGAGAAATATTGTAAAGGCAACACTTAGTTTCAGGAGCAGCACAGTTGCTATTAAAAACTCGTGCAATGATCATTAAAGTCGCAAACAATTTACAATATGAAACAGGGTTATTCACTACAAAACTGAATAGGGGTCAAACATGTATTTGTCTTTTGATTTGTATGGCCAGACATACTTAGCATATCAGGGAGTGGAAAAGAAGGGGCATTCACTTGCAAAAAAACATAAAATATACATCTTAATTTTGTAAAATAATTGCCCCCACTGGGATTCGAACCCAAGATCACCGGTTTTTAAGCAGTCACACTAGCCATTATACCACTGGGTGATCACAACACTACAGATTTATGATTTTAAAACACACAATAAAAAAAATACAACATAATTATACTTGATTTGCTCCCCAAGATATTGGTGAGCAGCACAATTTTTCGTCAATAGTTTACTCTATTTCTAGCCCCCCACCAATAGCGAAAATTCCCATCCATTCCTTCTGTTTCCATTCACATAATATTATTATCTAGTCCTGCAGTAACCTTAGCTCTCAGCTTAAACTCTGTTACATGTGTTGCACTGAATTATATATGATATATAACTAACTCTGTAGGTAAAAATAATACTTTTTAATTTTAATTAAAATTTCTATCCCTTGACCACCTTTTACTTACAGTAAATTAGAGATTTAGAATAATTTCTCCAGTACCATGTTAATATGTGTGTTAGTTATAGGTTATATAATGCATAGAATAGTGGCACTTGCATATAGAGCGACCAGCATAATATATTATTATATGATATATTGTTATATAATATAATATTGTTATATGATAAACTGCTATATACCATATAATAATATGTTATATAGCAGTTTATCATATAATAATATAATACTGATAGATACAAAGTGTATAAGATGTTATGTTTGCCTGGAGTTCATGTGTTAGCATGCATGTACATGTACCTTTACTGTTAGATCAAGATTATCACTGAATTATTGATAATCTAATGTATTTAATGTAGTTATATATCATTTTATAATAAAAGTAGACATATTATTTATCTGAATAATAAAATATATTATTACTAGATGTGAAAACCGCTCCGAAAAAAACAATTATCTAATACTCTTGTTTTTTCCGGTCAGAAATGAAGGAATAAGTTTGAATCTATTTAATATTTTATTGAAAACACATTTATTATTCTCTCTTATCAAAGAATATACCAAATATGGTAGCTTTGATAATCACAACTAGTTGGGATTAATATATTCTATCAATAACTGTAGTAACACAAAAAACACATTGTGTGGTTAATCGTATGCATGTCTGTGTTATTTCTTTAATACCAGCTAAGGTAGACCAGAGATCTAACAGAAGGTATAGCTGTTATAAATTATCAAATGAATAATTGTATACAATATAGGATATGTCCACACAATACAATATTATGTAAGTCTTTAAATTATAGTTTTAACCAGTAATTGGCTGCCTATTTACTAATAAAATAGCAAGTCTTAGTTTCAATAAATGTTCATTTGCAAATAATAAAAAGTTAGTTAATTTAACAACCAAACAGCTTTAATACAAAACTATGCAGCTGCTTTCACTACATGCTAATATTCTGCTTTACTCCTAGCAATGGCTAGTCTCAAACTTTTCCTCGGTATGATCACACCATCCTTCAACTTTCTTTTCCTTGACTTCCGCTAAAAATAAATGAGAGTGGAGAGTCAGAGTTGTCTTCCCTCATTCATATAGAAAATTTGCACCCAAATATTATTTTACATTTCTTTGAGAAAACACAACAATTTTGCTTTAATTACAACTAAGTTACTACCAAAAAAATTCCTAGTAGTTTATACACTTTTCGAGCCATATTATAAACTTATGCACTGAGTACCATAGCACTTTCACATATTATATTCAACCTGTAAACTGGTTAAACTTGCATCTTTTTATACTAACCAAGCTAAAACAAAACATGTTTTAATTGCACCTTTGAGATGGTAAATATTTATGACTAGTATAAACAGTGTATTTCTTAACTCTTGAGAAACTAAAAGGCTTAATTTTTCAACCTCATGCGATTACAGACAGCATATTGTGGGTCTATTTCCGCAGTCCTTGCCCATGCTGCTCCACAATAATTAGGCAGTCACAAATATGCTACAAATATCCTGATTTTCAATGTTAAGTTCTCTAACATAAGTTTTTATGTAAAGCACTCACCTTGTTATAGCTTGGTTGATCTCTCAGGTCTTGTGAGGAGGTACTTGAGACGAGAGAAGTACTCGGGAATAGAGTACATGAAACGGGAGAAGTACTAGTACTGTCCAATACCACTTCAACATCGCTATCACTGTCTGCGCTGTTTTGTATTATAGTTACTTGATGAGTATTATGATCACAAGCTGAGCTATTCATGTCCCCATAGTCAGCTTGTTTCTCATTCACAGTTTCCCCATTATACTGGTCGCATTCCACCAAATTATCTTTGATACTGCAATTGCGGAAACCGCCAAACTGGTTAGAGCCTTGAATTTGATTCATCTCTGTAGATTTATATTTAATGTTGTCAATATTATTATTTCCACGATTTTGCAAACTGATTTTGTCTAGACGTTTTTTATTTTTCTTATTTCTCTCATGTTCGAAAGACTTTTCCGTCACTAGCGATTTGCTTCCTGCTTGAGGAGAATTATCTGCACCATGTATCCTTCCATCAGGGTCAGAACTGTAGTGGACAATGATTGGTGGCTCATTCGTGTCGAGCCGAAAAATATCAGAAAGACTGCTCTGTGGTTTGTAAGTAAACTGTGCGCTACAGGCAAATGGCTTATACAGGAGTTGTCTGACCTCAGTTGATGGCCTGTGAACAACATCTAAGTCGATTAGATATTGTGTATAAGTAGTTGGTATTGAGTTCTTCCCTATTAAAGGTATTAGAGTATGGCACGTATTCTGTCGGCCCCAGATGATCTCTTCACTAGTTGATGGGAAATCCAAACCTTGGAAAAATACCAACAGTATGTAATGGAACAATCTTCAACATGAATTAGAAAGTTTGCTCTAGCAAATGCTATTAGCTCCTCATGTTTTTAACAATGTATAGAAAACCTAATTATCCCTGTTGCCAATTACTAGACTAATTTTGAATGTAAAATCGAAATGATAAATCAATAATTTGTTACACTTTTACATTTTTAACTTTAATTTAGAAACTCAAGTTGAGCAGTTAAAACTTTGAGACAAGAAAAGCCTTACTATGCAACTCAAAGTCGGATGAAGGAATGATATTCATCTTTCCAGTGGCCTTTTTGACATCTAAGGGAGTTGTGCTCTCGCTGTTACAGAGCTGAGCATCTACGCCTGGCAAACATATCTGACATTCATCTTGAGAACAGGTTTTCCAGTGGCCAATCAGCCGTCTGAATTGTTTACAGGTTGAATCTGAAAAACATATGAGGAAAAACTTGAATCAGTAACTACATTATAGTCGACATCCCTGTGAGAAAACCCCCGATAAAAAGGGTTTTTGGTAATTCGGGCTAATGGCCTTTCAGATGAGGCACAGAAACAATTATGACTGGATGCTCAGTCCTAACATTACCAATGGGCCTTGTCAAGCCCGAATCTATGACTTCTCGCTTCCTAGGCAAACCCTCTAACCCCTAGGCCACGGCTGCTCCTTATTATGTGATATAAGGGCACCATGGCTTTTTGTCATTCACTAGCAGTACTTGATAATTGCTTATTGCACTGCAGGGGTGCATCTAATCTGCGTAGTGCAAGTGGAAGATCTTAGAAAATGGTACAAATAAAGCCAATTACAATGCTAAAAGCTAGATATTAACATTTGTAAGATTGAACTTCAGCAAATGCAGATAATTAACAGTTTTAAAGTTCTCCACACATCATTTGGCTTATAAATACACTTTTCTATAAAAGTTCATATTGTAGAAAATTTAGTAGCTGTTTAATGGAAATCATTCATCTCTTTAGGTTAAGATAAATTTATCATTTCCTTTTTACTTGCATATAAAAATTACCTTTACAATACAATGGTGGAGGGCATGACGACATGTGGAGCAGCATGTCTTTGTAGCTCTGGCAGCGATGAAGAAGGCAGAAATTATCTGATTTATTATTCTGCAAGAAGGAAAATAAGTTGAAAATTACTATTGCGAAAATTCCCTTTGTATTTAACTTCTAACCTGACTTCCACAATTATCAGAATAATTTATGCTATAACAAACATTGTGAATATAATGACTCTCTATTTTAATTAATTGTAATAATTAAATAATTTGTTAGCTGTCACTACGAAGTCTACTTGAGAAATATAATAATTTTTTTTATAAATAATGAAAATGTTATACCAGGTTTTGTGAAATGTAGCTAACTTTTCCGCATCTCTTTGCATGTAGAAGTAGCTGCAAATGCTGAGCTTGTTGCGTCTCGTCACAGTCCTGCACCGGAATAGGACTAATCTTGTAGTCTGAGTAGAGCTCCAGCACATTCTTACTATTCTCTTTCTGGTTTGACCTGCAGTCCATGATGGCAACAGCTTTACTCATGTACGCTATAAGCAAGCTGTAAAAAATAATTTCAATAAAGCAAAGACATACATTTATATAGCATTTAGGAGCAGTAGTAGAGAAATTGCGATAGCCTAAGTTCTTCAAAGTTCTTTATAAATAGACATCTATTGCATAAATTTTTGGAATGAGAAGTTGTCATATCTTTCACCAAAGTCAAAGTTAATTTTACAGTGAAAGCAGCCAAACAAAATGTCTGAAAAGTAGAGCGGGTGGTGGTTTAAAGCTGAATTTTAATGAAAAAATGGGAGTAGAAGCTAATCCTTTAAAACACAATACATGAAATTACCTACTCACCAAACTTGACTTGAAATTTTGCTCTGCCTAGGTTAATGTTAAAATGATGAGAGAAGACTCTACCCTTATAGTCACTGCTAATATCCAGCTGACTAGCTTGCCAGGACCACACACATCTTTTCTAGAAAACAATCTTGAAATAAAAGCTACAGCTACATGAAAGTAGAGAGATAGCTTAGCACATCAGCCATGAGTGTTCAATCTTCATTAGGAATATAGCTTTGGATAACTGCGGAATATTTTGTTAGCTACAGCAGTATATAATGACATGTTTTGGTTCCTGTAACAAAGAAAATTATCAATTTTATTCAGCTTGCAGTCAATGCAAGACTTCTATATACTATAAGTTGGCTATAGACATTGTTTTTATACTTGTAGTTTATTTGAAATGTGAATTATTAGACTATAAATGTTAGAATTTAACAGATATTGTATATGATGGGTATTAAAAGCTGTAATTATTTAAACTACTTGAAAAATAACTCATCAAAAAATAGACAAAGGCATTTGGCAGAAATTTTTTTCAATGGCTAGCACATATTTAGAAAATATAAATTACAATATTTTATAATTTCTTATAGCTGATGTTTGCCTTCAACATAAAATAATACAATTTGCCGAAATGGTCAAGCTTGATTCCTTACAATATAGCCAACCATCTATAATTTTAAAAACCTTGTATATATACTACACTATTGGCCCAAGCTGTACAAAGACATTGAGCTAGGTTTTTATATCTAGCTTGTTGGAAAATAGCAGTTTTTTTAACTGTAGAAGACAACTCTTACTAAATTAGTTTTATTATAAGTTGAAAGTTTTAAATTAGGAGTATGATGGAAATTTATGTGTTGTGTATTGAAGCATTCCGTACTATGATATTTGACTTAACATAACATACATTTTAGAGAGATAAGTTAATTTATGATGTAATGTATAAATTTCTGTGTCTTCAATATTTTCCTAATAATTTAGAACAGAAAATGAACTAAGTAGCAAGGAGAAGAAAGTCTTAAATTAGAAGAATGAACCGATATCTGATATCTTCTTTTCTTGTAACACTGAAGTCTACCATAGGCCCACTAGTGCCGTCAGTTAACAGAATTTTTTTGCCAAGTGAACTCCTAATTAAAAGATTTCAAAACTGGTGCAGCTAGTTGAATATTACTTTGTTTGTATCTGCTGCAACTTTTTTTTAGAAATTATATATCCAGTATTTACACAAGCTTTGTGCCTTGTGCATAACTTCTTTGTCAAGTATATCAATCTTCTTGCTAAGCTCATCTTAAACCTGGTTTTGATAATTCTACACTGATAACAGGAAAGCATTTTTCTTAGCTGTCACTTTTTAATAGCTTCAACCACTTCTTCTGCAGTACAAGCAACTTGGTTAGTAAATATAACCATGACAAATATTTCCCGTATGTTTTAGTGAAAACTGAATACTTCAAACAGTGTTTTAAGCTGTTCCAACTTCCTGCTTGTATATCTAGGTGAGTTTCTTGCTTTACAACATTTTCTATATGTGTTTGTGTGTACATGTTAATGTATATATATATATTATGTTTTTGGGATTAAATTGAACGTGGCTCCATTGAGAAATGCAATTTTAAGCATGGACAAAAGAGGTGAAAGCTATGAGTAGAATTATTTAATCTAATTTAGTGTATCAATAACTCCCTTGACTCTTTTCAATGACTCTATAACCATTGACTTACGGCATTGAATTTATTTATCGGATTTAGTTTAGCTAATAACAATGATTAGGTACTACACAATAAATCTTAGCCACTTTTAGTAACATCCGGGCTGAATCGCACCCCTGTATACGGTGCAGCAAACTAAGGTGACTGAAAACCCCACAGCTCTGCTACAGTCTGATTTTTTTTACAACTTAGCCATAAAGTACTTAGTTACTTATTGAAAAGCTTTTAAACCCCCCCCCCCCCCCATAGTGCAGAATATTGCAAAATGAACGATCTTATACATGCTGTGTTTGAGCTACCAGTGGAACATTGTTTATATAGAACAAAAAGCAACTGGCAAAGAGCCAGAAACTGAAAAATGTGGCCTTAAATCTAACAAGAGGAGGAAGTTACAGAGAGATTCAGTATATTGAATAACTAATACAAAGAAAAAGGCAGCAATTTGCTACGCCCTTATAGTATGTTAATGGATTTCTGTTTCTAATACTATGAAAATGAAACACCTTACGTTTTACTCTCACAGTGATTAGTTGCAATCATCATATATAGTAGTGAGAGCACCAGTGAAAGTGAGAATACAGCAGGTTATATAGTCTTTAATCATAGTTACAGCTCATGCTTGTGTAATAAATGTATATTACCTTAACCCCCTGTTCACACATTACCGTACCGTACGCCGTAACAGCAAATTATAGCGATTTTTGTTAACATCCGGGCTAAATCGTACTCCGGTATACGTTGCGGCGTTGATCAAGCAGTGCTTGATTCAAAAAATCACGGCGGGCTCCTATTGGGTAGAGTTGATCTGGTACTAAAATTTAAAGAACATTTTCGCTAGCTTATTTTAATCGCTTATTTTTTATTTAATTTAACTAATTCAAAAGTTTTAAAAGATTAAAAATCTTTGTCCGGCTTGTTTAATTTAAACTCAGCTTAAAAATCTAGCTTTCCCTAATCACAAAATCACGCAAACCAAAAACTTAAAATGATTTGGACGGCTTAAATATTCATTATTTAAATTAGTTTGCACAATTATTTTAAAAACAAATACATTTAAAAGAGAGACTCTATCCATTTAATTGCTTTTATTTAGTAAATAGCATTTATATAACATCTTTTGATAAGAATGTCACGAATAATTTGTAAATAATATCCAAAGGCGTTCAAATCACCGCAGACAAGAATTAACCTCATTATGATTGGGTCACAACTCAACGTCATGCGTTGTACTTTGCGTCAATGTGTGAACACCCGTTGACAAAATGTAACAGGGTCGCCATTTTGTTTGTGCTGTTACGGTTTACGATGCGGCAATGTGTGAACAGGGGGTCACAAATGTCTGAGCTTCCTGTACGGTGCTACGGTACGTTAGGATCAAGCACTGCTTGATTCAAACTAGTTGCGGTGGGTTCCTATTGGATAGAAAAACTTTTGCGTCAACTCATTGGATAAAATTGTCCAATGAGGTGTGTTATATCTTACCTAATAGCGGACTTTGTAAACTTCAGCCCGGACACATTAAAGATGGCTGATATTTTACATTACGGCGTACGGTACGGTAATGTGTGAACAGGGGGTAACAGTAACATTAGTGATAATATACTAGGCTTTTACTAGTAGCAATATATTACCTTACTGCTAGTTTTAATATCACTCACACAAGTTTATAGTTCCCATCCCTGTGAAAAACTCCTGATGGAAAGAGTTTTTGTTAAATAGGACTATTTAGATGGTGTACAGGAGCAATCATGACTGGATGCTTTTCCTAACATCACCAATGGCCTTTGTCTGGGCTCGAACCCATGACTTCGTGTTTGCTAGGCAAACGCTCTAACCCCTAGACCACAGCTGCTCCCTTTATATATTACCTTACTGCTAGTTATTTAATATATCACTTTACTAATTTATAACTTTCTATTAAATGGCTGCAATTGCTAATCAACAGACTTTATTGTCATCACCAAGTTACGAGAAATTAAGCAGAAATTTAGATTTTCCTAAAGCGAGTTTGTTAAAAATTGAGGCCTCTTGAAATGATAAAACACCGCTGCCCAGTTATAGATAGCTGAAGGTATTTGTTAAAATGCAACTTAGTTATTTTTATGTTAATTGCATAGAGTAGCTAAGTTGAAATTGCTATTAAAATAGCTGCAATATTTTGTATGTTAGCAAACTGTAGACAAATCAGGGTTTTTTCAGTTGTTTCAACCAAATAACAAGCAAATGAACTGCCTTTAATACTTACTGCATTCAATTTGAATTTGAATCAAATGCAATATTAGTAAATTTGGCAAAACAATACTATTCAATTGCTTGGTTCCTACTTGAAATTATTGCATAAAACCTCACGTGGGAAGGGGCTCTTTTAAAGCAAGGCCAAGGAGCTTTTTACTATATTGAGGCACAGGAGCAATTATGACTGAATACCCTTCCCAAAATCACCAATGGCCTTAACTGGGATTCGAACCACTGACCTTGTGTTTACCAAGTCAGTACCATAACCACTAGGCCCCCCTCACCGCTGCTCCTTCTTGAAATTATTGTATATTATCAAAAACATTTTTATAGTCAGCTGAAATACTAACTTCATGGATGCCAGCATGTCAACTGTGAATAGTACCATTGCTCTTCCAATGGATGGAGGTACACTCCTTGGAGATAACCTCACTTTCTCCTCCAACACCACAGTGGTGGGAAGGGACACTACTACACTCCTTCCAACAACCATAAATGTTTTCCATGAAGCTAAATTCTGCATCAATATGGGTGAAAAAACTACAACATTTCTTGATTGTAATTTACCTGCTGGTGAATGTGTAAGTTTTAATTCAGTAGCTTTGCTGTTGTGATATTATATCAAATTAATTACGTATTTTAGAAAGTTATATGCTGAGTTTATAACATAAAATGATAACCTCCATAACTTATAAGGAATTATAGCTATCAACATTTGTTTTGATGCAAACAAGAACAATGCGTCAAGTTGCACAATTTACTAAAAAAATAGTAATTTAGAATTTATTGTTATAAAAGAAGATCGTATAATAGCTCTAAAAATACCATTGTTTTATGGTCTTATAGAAAAGAAAATGTGCTTCTATTTGTGTAATTCTACTACTATACTTAGTATAATATACATAGTACATGCATAATGTAATAAACTATATATTACGTAGAACCAGCTGAGAATACTGAAATATGCTGTACTCGCCATCAATATAGCAGTTGTGCTCACAACTCTAATGCTGCTCTTCATACGCCACAAGTATAGGTTATTCAATCAGGTTAGTTTTACCTACTCTTTTGAGCTATTCACAGCCAAAACAAGGTTGTCAGGAGATTCCATCTTATATGGCTCATGGTTTTTAATTGAACTCTATTGTTTAAAGGGGTGGGGGGGGGAAGTAGCAATGAAATATACAGTGAAACAAACACTTTGAGAATTCAAATAATAATAAACAATAGATATTAATGAATTAAGAAAATTATTATCTGTTGATAAATGATTATCAATATAATAGAATTAACTGCAAGGAGCAGCCATAGTAAACAGATGTGCACTATGTCATGGGTTTGAATCTCTGTAAAGCCAGGAGTGATGGCAGGAAAAGTGTCAGTTGCCTCTTTTTCCAAAATAAGGTCTGTAGTCTGCATATATATATATGTATATATATATATATATATATATATATATATATATATATATATATATATATATATATATATATATATATTGTTCTTGAACCAAAGTTCTTAAACCATCTGACCAGCATGGTAAGAGGCGAAGTCAGTAACCCCCTAAAAGCTCTTGTAACCAAAGGTTGTCACAGGAATGGAGACTTCAATCAGGCATATAAATACTATAATTAATTACATAATATAATAGTACTTTATAATTTAATTTGCACTAAAATAAAAGAAGAGAATATAACAATGCGGCAACCCATACATGTAGGGAATCTAAAAGCCATTCTCAATGATATATGAGGTTGGTTAAAGCTTTGTTCTACTATATTTTACAGAGAATATGTTTCCACATACTTAGCACTAATCTACTCTCATCTCTGGCTTTTATTAGTGTAAGTATAACTTAATATATACTGCTGGGCAATTGGCACAGTATTCTGTAATGCAAATATGAGTGCTATAACATAGGACTCATATTTGTAGAGTATTGACTTAAGCTTATAGACTACCTTTCAAGTTATTGTAGCTAAACATATAAGATTATGTTCTTTTTCTCATAGCTCATGTTGCTAATGGCAACCATAATATCCTAAACTCTTAGTGACTTGCACTAGATGGTAAAACCCTTAGGAATGTTATTTAAACATCCTAACGTAAATTTACAGCTTGAGTATCTTAGTAAACATTTTATTTTTGAAATAGAATTTATATTTTATATGCAATTGAATATATTCATAGGGTGATGATTAAATTATAGAAGCAATAAATTATACTAATTGCTTTTTTTCACATTTAAAAGTCTCTGAAGAGTTACAGCTATATTAGCATAAGTTCCAACTCACTAACTCCTCAATCATATCATGTTTAATGGTCCTGGATTGTGCGGTTCATAATAAATGTTAGAAATTAAACTAGGCCTTAAATAAATCAGGCTATTAGTCTTAACTTCCAGGTTTTACTAAACAGATCAAAAGGGATGTTTTACAGAACTATTTCACCTTCTACTAGAATCTAAATATTTCTAACTAAAGGATTTGAGCATGTAATATACAAACTGTTCAAAATAATCTGCCTGTATACTTGTTTGTCGATAACCATTAGTGGCTCAGTTATGAGACAAACAGCATTGTTGCTGTGTTTGCGTGCAGTTGGTAGCAAGAATCTTGAGCACAGCTAACCTTTAGTACAGGCTATTCTGACTTCTTACACTATCCCTGGTAGTCTCCTCATAGGCCCTCCGATCTTATACACCCTACATGGCCTCTCTGATCCCATACACCCTATATGGCCCCTCTGATCTCATACAGCCTACATGGCCCCTCTGATCTCATACAAAAACTCCTTTGCACTATAAGGAGCTCAACTAGCACATTGCGGATATTAGATGGGCACTACTGCATGTACAGTATTACTTCAAAAGAAGAGCAGACACTGAGTTTAACATAATGTGCTATAGATCCTAAACCTTAGCTTGTGAACCATAGATTTGGTAACCAAATAAATGCTAAATTTTCTTCTCGTTACTTAATCTAACCACAGAAACTTCATATAAGCATGTATATTATTCTACTGAGTATGTTTCTCAACTAGTATGACGGGAAGCATGATGGTAAACATGGTGGGAGAGAATGGTGCATAGCCCAGGGATTCTTTATACAGGCATTTGGTAAGCAGTTTACAGAACTTATATATATTCAACTTTTGAATTGGCCCGCAAAAACTGCTTTGGGGTTAAAAAAATTTCATACCTGCATAAATAATCATATAATAATCACTGGCATTTCAACTAAAATTAAAGTTCTCTTTACATGAAGTCATCAACATTTAGATCAAGTCATTTTGATACTGATAAAACTGACAATGCAATCTGCTATTGATAAAACTGATAAAGTGAGATTTTATTTTTCAGTTTACCATGGGAAAATTGGTCACTAAAATTTCGTGGTCAATTCCAAATTATATTTCATATAGGGCTGCTTGTTAGTACTTATAATAAATAAAAAAATTTGGTAAAAACATTTTAATTGGTTTTTGCCAGTAAAAAGAATCTATGAACTATCAAGTAAATAATATAACACAAAATATTAAAGAAAGAACAAGTTTTATGCCTCATCTCCCTGCAGTGCCTCTTTCTTTATTCTTGGAATGAGTAACACAATAACTTTGAATAGAATTGTTAAAGTGTCTGTAACCAATTTAATATGATTTAGATCACCAAATTTATCATTAATTGTTGCCCTTGATCTAAATAGCTTGCATGTCATGTGCCTTCTAGTTGGCAAATTTTGGCAATAATTATGTATAGCACCTGCTCTAATAAAACAACTTTTTTATTTTTCACGATGTGTTTGGATAAGAGAATTTAACAAGCTATTCTGAATACATGAATGGCAAAGCTTAACTATTGGTAAAGAAATTATTATTACTTGTTAGATGCTTTTATGCTTTTTACAAATATCACATTATTTTGTTGGAATTTATAGACATCATGATGTTTATGTGGATTGGAGCTCTCACTGTATTTCTATACTTGGGCTTAATAAAAGGAAAAAGGACAGAGCAACATGAAAGGTAATACAATGTGGTTACTATGGTTACGTTATGCAATAAATAACTGTATATATATGTATATAATTATATACTACAACCAAGTCTGGCTTCTTCTATGATATGTGCCCCTGTTCACTTCATATTCCCTCTCTATATATATGCTGTACATTATTCCAACAGAAAGTATGTGGCGGTGTGCTGGTTGGTTCCAATACTAATAGCCTGTTTACCTCTCATCACTCAGTCTTACGGCCCGTGCACCGCCCCTTACTGCTGGCTCATGGAGGAGAACTGCGGAGTGATGTGGAGATTTGCTATGTGAGTTGAATGGAAAATAATATTATGTTACTTAAATAGGTCAGGGTAGATACTCGGTATATAGGTCACTGTATGTAGTATATCAGACTTTAAGCGTTAATTGTGATATTCATGAGAAGAAGTATAAGAGTGAGTAGAGTATAATTACAGCACAAGGATATTATAGTGTGTGTATGTGTGTATGTGTGTATGTGTGTATGCATGTGTATGCATGTGTGTGTATACATGTGCGTGTGTGTGTGTGCATGTGTGTGTGCATGTGCGTGTGTGTGTGTGTGTGTGTGCGTGTGTGTGTGTGTGTGTGTGTATGCTATATAAATATTTGTCTATGTCAAGAATTTAATTATACAATTTGAGAAAGTGAAGCATTTTTTACAGCAATAACTAAATATATTTGTAGATACTGGATACCGGTGTTTGGAGGTATATTTGTGATATTTGCGATCTTCATTTACATGTACCGCTTTGCTAAAGAGAAAGTTAAAGTTTGCGGCGAGACAGACCTTAATATGTACAGAGTAAGTCACTGTAGTGGCAGTTTTATTTCATATAAAAATATTATAATAAGTATAGTGGATAATGGAGTTTTCTATATAAATATATATATTCTATATAAATATATATTATGATAACTTAAGGTGTAAATAGTGACTAACCAGTGATATGGAGATAGTGGCAGGGCCAATTGAATAATGCAGATGTCTAAAGACCAAAAATGCCTTGAAAATAAGAAAGCTTCCTAACCTTGTCTAAAAAATATTTCATTTTTACAATCAGGAGCTGCTAAAAAACTAACAACATTTTGTTCGTTTCAGTTTCAGTAAGAATACAAACATAACATCATTCTAAAGCTCAGCATCAGTGATATGAGTAAATTTTATGTTATGAGAAGTTGCCTACCCTGAGTATGTTAATATTGTAGACACTAGTGAGAGACTACTTGAAGCCACTCATAATATACGCAGCTTCGTTTGTCATCACTCATTTCATGCAAATACTAAACAGAATTCATCAGACCAATCATGAACCATATTACGGATTAATTGCTGCTCATGTATTTTTCCACTGCTCTTATGGTAAGATGTTTGTTATGTAATGTGAGTATGGTGCATGAATATTATTTGCAACATAATGAATTGGTTGTTTATTCTCACAATGAGGCTTTAGACTTGTTTTAAATAAGAGTTATGTTCACATTATCCTTTGTCTATACATCAGGTGCGCATATATATATATATATATATATATATATATATATATATATATATATATATATATATATATATATATATATATATATATATCTATATATATATATATATATATATATATATATATATATATATATATATATATATATATATATATATATATATATATATAATCATCTTGCGGTAGAATCGTGCATTTTATAGCTCTTGTATTTCAGGTCTTGGGGTACTCGTACTAATATATATTAGTTATACAGTCTGTATTAACAATGCTATTATTTTTTATGGAAATAATATTGTAGGAGTCATCCTCTCTACTCTGTTTATCCTATTAAATGGATACAGAGAGTTTTCCCGAGAGAAACTCGCTGAGGGTTTGAAAGAGCATCGCAAAATAATTTCTTTCACACTGCACAACCTTAGAAGCAGGAGTAAGTTGAGTATATTATTTTTAGATATAATAAATATATACTTATCAAAAGCAATATTTACCAGCTGTATCCAACAAAATGCAATGCTATTTTTAATGGCGTAGTATTCAGAGACATATAATTTTTTTTCATAAAGTTTATTAGTGTAAGACTAGAAAAAGACATTGGTTCTCTGTGTGTCAATGCATATTGATGAGTTTATCAGTTTGGCATGAGAACTTTAAAGTTTAGCATCATAACTCACAACATGATAATATAAAATATTTATTAAAATAATTTTAGTTGCAAGCATATCTCTTGGCTTCCTTATACAATGACAGTCAATGTTGCTTGATTTGGCAAGATTATTGTTTCAAAATTTATATACATTATTTATATACATTAACTGAACAATATTTTTATGTCTCGTAATGTACACTAAACTGACTTTAAACTTTTACCTAGTAAACATAATCAATCTTGGCAGTCTTCAGAAACTTCACATGCAACAATTTTATTCCTGCAGATTCAAAAACTATGAAGCCTCGAGTGACCTGGAAAGTAGAAACATTCAAGGAATTCACCATTGCACCCACAACACAAAGATTTACCAAACCCAGACAGCCCGCTGACGGAGAATCAGCTGATCTGAATGAAAATCAAAAGCAAGAGCTGCCGAGTCAAACTAGCATGACTACGCAGCATAACAAAGCATCTCTAACAAGTTATGTCTCGGCAGAAACTCATTCACAAAACTGTACATTGTCATTGTCTCTCTCCAGAGAACTGGGCCTTCATAATAGATGTCTCACAATCGAAAGTAATTCAACCATAAAATTAAACAACTCCCCAACACATGATAAGCTAAACTTAGGATCTGAGAGGAGCTTAGAAAGCCTGGGAGGTGTGAGAGGGTTGGGAGACGGAGCTTCAGCTAACTCTCTGAATAAATTTTTAGCGAATCCAACTTGTGGCAGCAGTGCTGTTGTATCCTCTCTGCCAGAGCCAGATGAAGCTCAAAGTGATACTATCAGCAGCAGTGAAGAGAGTGAGTACGTTGACTGCGTAGACAGCTTAGAGTTGAACTTTGAATGTGATGGTGAGTCAATGCATGCAAATAAAGTGGAATCGCCACGATTCAAACTCTGATACTGAGAAGTGGTAACGGCATGAAAGAGATGGGAATTATTTACGGAGTTGTCAAATTATTTCGTCAGTCAGTAAAAACTATGCTAAGTTGCCTCTGTCATATTTACCTGCATAAATGATATTTGTCCATAACTCAATAATATACTAATTGTCTGATTTTAATATCTAATGTTATCAATGTTTACTTAAACATTATCCAATCAATATATTTTTCTGGAGTGAGCTGTGAGGTTAAAGGTGAAACTATTACTGTAAAATGATGATATTCATGGATTCGTTTATTTAGGTTTCAGAAAGCCTTTAGTTAGATTTTATGACGAGCATAGTTACAAAGCAAGTAACCTGTATGCTAAACTTATTGCATTTTATTTTCTTTTTTAATACTGTTTAATCATAACTTTAAGCAAACATGAACACTATACTAAAACTTGATAAGTTGTGTAAACTAATTTTTTCTCCCATTATTGTAATATTTTTGTATTGTTCTCTATATTCAGCTTTTTTACCTTTATCCTTTATAAATCAAGTTGCTCATTGGTTTTTATCATATTATAGCTACTATAAAAATCCCATTTATTTTAACGCCTCCATTCCTGCGAGAAGTTCCAATTACAAAGCATGCTAATGGCTGCATCTCTTACGCAGGAGCAATTATGATCAGATGTCCTTCCCAACATCTCCAATGCCCTGAACTCAAATGCATAACTTATGACTGCTCCGTGTAATAACTACTATATAATAAATTCATATTTTCATTTTTTTCAAGTTCACAGAGTGAGTGAGCTAAGCGTGTTATCATAGCCTACATATAAAATGATATTTTTGCTGCGTTTGGTGAATGTCGTTTTATAATTTTGTACTTGCTATGCAAGAGGTGATAACTCTTAATTATAAACACTGCTGTAGTCGAGGACAATTGAGACACATCGATGCCAACGGGAGATAAAAACATACAGGTTATAGAACTCAACTTAGAAAAGACATTGAAAATGTGGCTTTTGAAGATGCATTTCCTATCTGCAGTTATTAATTATGAAGTTATTCTCCAGAGTTGATCCATCTTGAAAGTTTTTAAATTTAGCGGAGTGTTATGTACAGCATACATGTTAATATATAACGTGTATGTTGTACAAAATTCATAATGTTATTCAGATCAACTCTCATGCAATTTATACCTGAGCTCAATGAACAAACCAGATCTAACAATTAGTTGCAGTTGAGTTTAGGCTGTGTTGGAGCAAAACATAATTTTCAATATTTAGAATATTATAATTTTAGTGCAACCACAACACATGTCTTTCCATTTTTTGGTACTAATGAGACCTCTCTAATGAAACTCCCACAAATTCTAGTTATGTATGCAAGTAGTATTCTATTCAACTCGACAATGGGAACACAACTACCAACATCAAGAAATTCTGCGGAATCATTGTGGAGAAAGCTTCATTATGAGTTACACCAGTTCAGAAGCATAATTTGCCCCATACAACAGGATAAAATAGCTAATAATTCTCATTCCATTTTGTCAGAGGGAAGAAAGATTAAACCAGTATAATCAAATAGAAGGAGGTCCAATGAAGATTGGAACATTTCTACACGAGTGACTATCTCACAATATAGACCAACAACTCTTGTATAACTTTCATTTTTATATTTTTACAATTACACAATGCTTTTCCTTGCTAATTTAGTTAGTACTTATCATATATTTCCAATTAATATCTGTCATGTTCATGAACTACTATTTCTGCGAGAGCTGCTATGCATGCAATAAAGAACAAGAAACTGGTAAAGTTTTCCAACAAGTGTATTGCTTGTCCAAGACGTTTGTACAGTAAAAGCAAATAACAAGTTTCCGAGAGCTTTCCAAGTGACTTCAGTTTAGATGATTCCAATCTGAAAGAAAATAAATATTACAATTCAGACTTTCACCAGCACAGTTTATGAGTGTATTTTCCTAAAGGAGCTAGTAAAAATTTGCTCCTGGGAAAAACTGAAATAAACCTATGACAGAACTCTATTTTGTTCAAGCTTGGAGAATATTTTTGCGTCAACTCGAGCATATCTAAGAGTGCTAAGCTGATATTTAGTCTACATTCAGTTTTGTTATTTCCAACAATTAAGTGTTTTAGTATTGCACTGCAGAATGCTTCTTTTTATCAAATGAACACAATTAATATGATAAGTAATCAAGAAACTATAAACACAGCGCAGAGAGAGCCAATCTGCTAGTTTACAAGCACTACTACACGCCCATGTGGACACCAACTAGTCTGGTCTATACAGGCACTTTGCTATATGCAATGTATGATTGTTTCAATTTCAATCTCTTAGAGATAGCTAAATACCTTACCTTGTTGGCTACATCGAGAGCGTCATAATCAGATGCTAGTCTGACATAGGCCTTCTTCTCTCCATCAGGTCTACAATCATCCAGCATAACTAAACAGCCACTTACATAAAGTTGACAACATACTCTACTGGGAGCAGAAAAAGCCCTCAGCTCTCATAATCTGAATATCACAAGGGATACCAAACAATTCCAGTGGCGGACAACCGCTCTGGTGGAGAACAGAAGATTCAACAAACCTCTGTTCAACTATATACAGCAAAGTGTTGTCCACCACTTTCCTTGCCTCCCCATCACCAAGTAGTTGTAATCACAGGGCAACTGCAGGTTATCTATTAGCATGTGAAGAAACTAACCTGATCAGAGTATTGACTCTTTGCACTTCAATGCTGTAGAGTTTGTGTACTGCAGCCTTGATCATATTTTTGTTGGATCTTTTATCGACAATGAAGACTAGTGTGTTGTTGTCTTCTATTTTTTTCATAGCTGACTCAGTAGTCAGTGGATACTTGACAATCTTAAACTGATCTAGCCTAGAAAAAATGAGCGAATAACTTAGGACAATGGTATACATACTAGTACATAAATATATCAGGAGACAATGGTGTAGGAGCAAATTAGCTTACTGTGATTTTTACCCCAATTTACTTTAGAAACTACATAGTTGGAAATAAGATTTAATTGAAGCACTTTTAGATAGTGGATGAAAGAACATGCATCCTTTGCCAGGTAGAAGTATTTATGAAAACTGCTAGCATTGCAACTTATTAATATAACCATACTTGGGTCTGCCTGGGGCACTCTGTCTGGGATACTTTGGGGCACGAGGCAAACTTAGTGTCTTGGGTCTTCGGAAATGCACAGAGTATCTTGCTTTCTTTTTGCGATTGATAAATGTGCCTTTAGCTACAGCTTTCTTAGCTTTTAAGGCTTTATCTGTGGGGTTTTTAGCCTTACCGCTGGCATCTGCAACATAGTAGGGCAAGACTAATGATGGTATGAGTAGTAGTAGGGTAGCCTTAGTTTATTATTAGCCTCCATTACTCTTCAGTAACAGCTATTAAGCAAAATTGAGTTAACTTCTTGCATATGAATGAATTTATATTTTACATGTAGAATAGAATAATTAGGTAAAAAGGTACTCACTACGGCCCAAAACAGATAAAAAAACCAACAGAACAAGATTAAATTAAAGTTATTAAATACTTATTGCATAAAATCAAATACATAAAAACACAAATATATAATGAAAATATCGTGCCGTGAAAGCATAAAGAAACAAAAGGGTAAAGTAACAAAGAGATTAGTTTTATTTGATTGCATGCTTGAAAAGTCAAGATGAGATTTGAATTAGTGATCTGAAAGTGAATCTTAAGCTTCAGCTTAGATTTTATGTTTAAAAATTTGAAAAATTGAAGTACCAATAAAATTGAAACACAATTTATGAAATTGAATAAATCAATTATCACTTAAAGTCTAACTATCAGTATCAAGATCACTACGAAATATGAATTATTATTTATTATCAATTTAAATATTTATGTTAAGTTTAACTTCAACTTGAAAAATCATTATTTAATATTTATAATTATATTAATATTACGCGCAATATCAAGCACAAATCTCAGACTAGGAGTAGAAATAAATACCACTGTACTAATCAAACTCAAAAAGTATAGATATATCTACCAAGAAAGTAGAAAATTAATTATAAAGACTAGCACTATCGCAATGTTAATGTAACTGTAAGTTTTGGATTGCACGGTGACGGTGGAGTTTTTCTCAATTTCGGTGTCGGTGTAGTGGACAGTTTGATAGTTATTTAACGTTATTATTTTATTTAAGAGGAATTCCAATACAATATTGACTGTAAACATAAAATGCAAATTTTTGGCACAAATTACTGAAAAAATTGTTGGTTACTAACCTTTACTGTCCTTTTTAGTAGGCTTTTTAGCCTGACTTTTACTCCCGGAGGCAACCATGTTTAAAAGGAAAAGAAAGGGTCTTCACGTGTAAAAGCTGGGTGTTCAACAGGCTCTTTCTTTAATGTCGTGCAAAAGTGAAAAACCGCGAAAAGATATTCGGCTTTGTATTATGCTAGTATGCTTAGCTCTCGCAACTAAGAGGTACGATAGTTAGTGGGAATTGTGTAGAAGGAAGTTGACATAATTGCTATGGGTGTTGAGCGTTCACGGTCACACTGACGCTAACATTTTGCAACTGTAATAATTGTAACATACCAAACTATTCGACATTATATTTTATTGCTCCATTTTTTCAAAAGAGGCTGTTTTATTCAGGCCACATTTTTTCACATTGTAATTGTTTTTATTGTTACTTGGTTGTACCAAATCATCGTCATGACTGAATTGCCCATCGTAGCCAAGGACAGAGTTATAACCACTTTTCCAAAGGTGTGTAGTTCCAAAGTTTTATTTTAAGGCTTAAGTGAAAATATGATTTTAATTTCTGTTATTAAATTTACACTTAAACATCTGTCAATATCCAAAATTTTACTCTTAGATTTATATTGCCATGTTCATATTGATATAATAGTTTTAGTAAGACTAAGTGATGTAGTGATATCCTTTAAACAATTTAGATAGTATCAATTACCATATTATTTCTATTGTTTTAGTAAAATTTACATTAACTATATTGGTTTTAATAGCCAACTAAAACATTGATATAAAAATATATATCCTGTAGCTGTTATGGTTTTGTTGTAGGCCTACGATATGCAGTCTAGTCCATATAAGTCAATAGACTATGACCCTGTTGTTAGAGCTGCTTGTCAAAGAGATAGGACAAATGTGGCGTATGTATGCCTTTAAACTTAACATTGTATGAAATGTTTTATTTTGCAACAAAGAACAGGTCTACCTACTAAGTTATCACAGTGCGATCTAAATATTCTTTTCCTATAGTCAATCCAATTGTTTTAGTAAAAACAGTAAAAGTTTGCTTCATTAGTATTCATAAAAACTGTTTGATAGAAATTAGTAGGACAGGCTGTGCGGGATTTTTTTGTTTTATTATTGTTTTTATCATTATGATTAGGAATATTAAAGTGATACGATTGATCGAAGCTGACTACAATAAAATGACTTGGTGCAGCAGTCAAAGCACAAAATCTCATGTGTTGATATTTATGATTCTAAGTCAATCAATTCCTTTATTCAAATAAACTAATAATTGGTTTTAAAAGCATTAAAACAACAAGATCATCATATAAATCCAAGACTCATAAAAACTTTGATCTGTCACATGAGCCGGAAGTTGATTTAGACAACATTGTGTAGTAATACATATATGCGTACATGTCTAACATTTTAGTGTGAAGCTATGCAAAGCTGTAGTAGTTGGAGATGTAGCCGTTGGAAAAACATCACTAGTCAACAGGTATTTTCACTTCTACTTTTTACATTAAATTAATGTAAACAGAATAAAGCAATAGTCTGCATATTTGATATTTGTTGTAAGGAATAATATATGTGATTATGTTTGATATATTATGCTCAAATTATTGTAAATTCTCTTTTAGATTTTGTCACAATGTGTTTGACAGAGAATACAAAGCAACTATTGGTGTAGATTTTGAAGTTGAGAAGTTCAGTATTCTCTCTATGCCTTTTACCTTGCAGTTGTAAGTGGAATAATTTATTTACTTGTACTGATGTAAATGTAGAGATTCTTGGGTTGTAATGTTAAGAAAGTATGTGCATACAATAATAATGCTAAGAGGCTTTCTGCCAAATTTCTCACCAAGTATTTGTATGAACTTGGAAAAACTGCCTAAAATTGTTTTGCAAACATAAGTTATACATGATTGCGTGATTATTAGCTAAGCTTTATGTTCCTTATACAGACTGGATTTTGACACATATTTTAATGTTTCTACTTTAGCAGCTCACACTAAATCTTTATTCATACAGGTGGGACACTGCCGGACAAGAGAGGTTCAAATGCATTGCAGCATCTTACTACAGAGGAGCTAATGGTAATTCATCTTTTCGAATGAGTAATTAAAGTTGATCAAGCGAAGTCATTTGATTACAGTTGTATAATGTATTAATTTATAGCTATTTGAAATGAGCTTTCTCTGTAGTAAAGCTGTAGCCATATGGCACCAAAGTTATATGTTTCTGTAAAGATGGGAGGCTGAGTAGTATGCCCCTACCTCATTAGATGGAATTTTAGGTACATTGGGCTGTGCTTGTGGCTGCCTGTCATCACTGCTAGAGAAGGAAAAAAGTTATAATACAGATTATTTTTAGCATGATCATGTAGTTATTATAACTCTCAGTTTATTTATAACCTACACTTTAGCTGTAAAAAGTTATTAAAACATTGTCGAATCTCTTAGCTGTCAAGTGTTATAATGGTACAATTTGTTTGTCAGCGGTGATCGTGGCATTTGACTTGTCGGATATCAACACACTAGTGTCTGCCCGGAACTGGTATAAAGAAGCATTCAGTGCCGCAGAAAATCCCGTAGTCATCCTAGTCGGAATGAAAAAAGATATGCTGGTGAGAATTATCAATTATATACTGTTTATTAGGTCAGTCAGACTTTGGATGATCAACAGCTCAAAACATCGTATTGCTGAGTGTAAAGTTCAAGCAGTTTTATTTGCTGACTTGCCTTTTATAATAATATTAGTTTGTTGTAATTACTGAAAATATGTTTTTTACTGTGAGTTTCTTACTTAACTACAAACAAATATATATAATGATTTTATGTGCAAATTTTGCTATAATATATTGCATATAAACACAGTATAAGCAATGCAATGATAGAAGTTCATGACATGCTGTCACAATTTGCAGTCACCGGCAGCATATGAGAGTACGGAGACTGATGCCAGGAGATTAGCCGAAGAGATCGGAGCTGAGTATTGGCCAACCTCATCTAAAACAGGTAAGAAACAGTTAACTGTGTCTGTTATATAGTAGAAATAAGGTCTGTCTTTGTAAGAATAACTGTTTCTAATTACTCCAAATAACTGTTATTTATGTAGACCTATGTGCAATTCTCAGCATAGACTGGTTTCTATATCATTAAATCAAGCTAACACTATTTCTATCAAAATGGGATACATGTAGCATATCACAAAAGAAGGGAAAAATCAAGATTGAGAAAATAGATTCAATGTGGTGTCTGAGTTGATTAGGGATAGTGGATCTTTCAACCATATTGTATTATTATTACATGCAGGAATTATAAAGCTCGAGTTTTTCAGTTATTTTTGAGTAAATTGTTGGGGTGATCAGCAGACCCCCTTCCGCCTTTCCATTTGAATTGGTGTGAATCATCAAAATGAAGTTCATTGGTTGACAAAATACACATGCATTATACCATCTTTTTATCAAAGCAGATTGAAACTTAATTGACCAATTTCTAGTTACTAATGTTCAGTAAGATGGTTATTTTATGATCTATAGTTGTGATTGCTTTCAAATCTGTTCTAGGGGAGAATATCAGAGAGATTGTGTTCAGGGTGGTTGCATTGACTTTCAATCAAATGGTGAAGCAAGAGATGGAAGAGAGAGGAAACTTGGCTGCTAAATCGATCGGAAACAATCTAAGTACGTTTATTAAATGCCAAAAGTTGTTTCTACTGTCAATATAAAACCTTGTCAACTACTGCTATAACTTATAATAAAAATATTAATTTTTGCCCTTTCAAGGTTTGTAAAGTTTTTAAGCTTATTTAAAAGGCGACATTACTTTTTCTATACTAATTTGTATTATAAAAGTTTAACCTTTTGCAAATGGAACTGTCTTGTAGAAATAATCTCCCTTGTTTGATTATTAAACTAGATTTCAGGCTAGGTTTCGGCTCCAAAGTGATTCTCTGCTTATATTTAAATGTTTGTGTACTGTACATGCAATGATGATATGGAGAGCAGATAACTCTAAAGATGAATTGAATTTTCTTCTACTAGTTGTTCCAACTTATGCTTAATGGTATGAACGTGTTAGTACTAATACACACACTGACAGAAGCAGCTAACAAGAGTTTTTGTTTAAACTTTGTAATCTTGTTTACTTTAGAAGTGAAAAAGAGTGCAGATTTATATGAAAAGAGAAAGAAAAGAATTTGTCAAATCTAAAGAAAATAGTATATGTATCTATTTCTATTATTTTTTGTGCTTAAATCTGTCGAAGTCTAGTAGTTTGCATGTAGAAAGCAGATGGTAAAATCTGCCTATACAAATATTCTGCATTTTTCACATACTCATTTTTGCATATTATATTAATATTGTTGCTACAAATTTGGTTTAATATTTATTAACATGTGCAAACTTGTTGTAGCCCATTTTATAAAGTCACTTAATGTGCAAATTTTTATTGCTTAGAAAGTACATTTATAATTTTATACATATTATTCTTACCCTGCACTTAATACCTATGTTGCATGAAAAACTGTTTTTAGAAGCACCTAATTTAACAATTTATATTTTGTAATGCTAATAAAATATTATAAATGTTTTAAAAAATTTATAATGGTTCACAGATTTCACTGCTTGTGTTGGGGGGGGTCTGACGTTTGGAGTTATGTCCCTAACTCTAAACTAATGCACTCATTCACCACCAACTGCGAGCTGCTTATAGAACCATACAGTAAGTTTTTGTAGGTTTGACAGTAGATGTTCCTATTGGACAAAGGATTAATAAATCACTCTGCTATTGGACAAAATATTTCAAGAACTTTCAAGCAAAGAAAAGTTGGCACGATCGCTGTGTATAGCGCAACAACCAAAAAAGTTGAAGGTCCACGCCATCGAACTCAATAATAATATTATAGCTTATTCACACACGACGTTTTTTGTTCGTTGAGTCCGACGAATGCCCAACTAACAAACATCGCACCTCTTTGTCGCGCTAACTGCAGTAGCGGTGTATAGTTGCTTAGCAACAGTGCTTTTACTAGCAAAGTTGTGACTAGTTAAATTTAGCGATAACTAAGTAAAAATAATTATAATTAAATATGAAACATTTAAATCATGACAAATTTATTAGCTAAACAAAACCTAAGGATATAGTAGATTTATGTTTAACAACAGTTGGACTGTGAAAAGGAAATGAAAATGACACGTAAAACTGCAATGCCGTAGTCGTGCTTTTATATCAAACTCAAACTGATTATTTATTTTTTCGTAGCCCTTCATGACTTATTCTACTTATATTTTTTATTGTTGCTAAATAAAAAATTAAATGACCTGTTTTATAGTAGTTTTTCTATGAAAGAACTATAGCTAATATGTTTCAGCTGGAACAATTATAAAATAAAATAGAAGTTGGTAGTGTCTACTATAGGTGAAATGATTCAGTTGCATCAGTTTCAATTTAACTACATTTTAACTTTTTTTCAAGTCACTGCTACTCATTGTGCACATCAACTCAGTTATTTACGTGCATCTTTGTATTCAGGATCACAAGGATCATACTGATACAGTGCAGGTGGTCAAGCTATGATGATTTCTATAAAAAAAACGTACTTCCGTCATAAAAACTGCTTGAAATAATTTTAAAATGCTGCTGACTAGCAAAATAATATGCTTCTTACAAATTTGCTCGTTTTAATTAATTAGCAATTATTATTATTAATATTACTAAAATATTAATTATTTAGTTTAGTTACAATGCCGCAATGTTTGCCATGTGAATTATGCCCGCGCTTTTTGCTTTTTGAAATAAGCCAATGATGTGCGATCAGATAAAATTCGTCAGCTGAAACCTAGCTGGGTCAGGTTCCGACGAAACTGTGAAAAGTCGATCACGTGATCCAAAACGAACAAACTTTTCTGCTGTCAGACCAATCAAAGAACGCTAGTTTGGCGCAATTGACGCAATTGCTCGATCACGTGATCCAAAACTAACAAAATTTGTATTCGTTGTGCCATTTTGGTCCGCTATTCGTCCAATTCGTTGATCGTGTGAATAAGCTATTATCTTTTCCAGCTCAGTGGTCCACGCTCAATAGAGCTACTTTATGTCAAGGTTGTTGCAGGCAAGGTTGCCTAGAAAGTAAAATCAAAATGAAAATTAGATTCATAATGATAATAATTATTTATGATAACTCTGTTTATTAACTCTTCTTTTCTTAGTAAAATAAAAAGCATGATTAACGTTGATGTTATGTTGCTGTGTTTTCATGCGTATGACTACGAGTATATTAATTATCGTAGTAACAACTAACATGTCAATTTTTGAATAAATTGATTTTGAAGTTGTTTATTTTAACTTTAAGACTTAAGCTGTTGGTGTTAGTGTTATTTTAAGCCAACCTTAGCATATGAATGTACATGAAGCTCAGGTGCTATATCATCTTCTTGCCAAATGCACTTCCATAAGCTTATCTATTTATTGTAATAATTAATATAAATATGGCTTTTGCTACATGCAGAATGTTCAGACACTTACTTGAGGTTGATACTTAATACTTACTCTTGCTCTTAGGCTGAATATCAATATATAATTATATAAAAAATAAAAGCCTGGACTACTTATTATCTTTTTAACAATCCTAATTCTTATCCGCTTTTTCTGTTTCATTACTAAATTTTCAGTATTATTTAAAATTAAATCAGTTGATAATAAAATTATATAGCCATCTTATTAATGAGTTACAAGCTTTTAAATATGTAGTTTATTGTGGTAGGATTACCTTTATTGCAGGATTACCTATATTGAAACTCGATATGGCGGATGAGCTTGGTTTGGACAGTGAGATGACTAAGTTTGCTCAAGTACAGCAACAAAAGGTAGGTTACTAAAATTAATGGGGTACTGGTAACCTACTAATTCAAGCTTTTCAGAACAATGTTGTTAGATATAAGTGAAGTTTAAAGTATATCTCATTAGAAAGATAGCAAAATAAATTAAACTTCGTTGTTCAAGTATTTTTTTCCATATGTACTTCAGAATGGAGGTGAATATTACGATTTCACAATATGTGTATCTGTTACTAAGATGAATTGATTTTTCCAGGTGATGTTACAAGAAGGAATTCTGAAAATCAGTAATGTCTGTTTTGATAAGTGTGTTAGTAAACCTGGCTCATCAATGGACAGTTGGACTGAAAGTTGTATGACCAACTGCGTTGGCAGGTATTTCCATTGGAATATTTGTATAATTATAGTGACATTATTAAATTATATCAAAACTCTGAGTCAAGAGTATTCCCAACTCTATTGTCGAAGGCTGCAAAAACTTTTCCAAGTAACATACATGTGGCAGCGTAATTAAATATTTAAAAAGTATGCAATCCATTTGTTTAATAAAAAGTGTAACATTCTGATGGATAGCTAAGTTCTCTCTTGATTTCAGCGCATTTGATAATTAGACATTGATGATAAATGTTAAATAAATCTAGTAGGTTCCCCTCTTTCCTAATGAAAGTTTTTCATATATCATTACGAGCATGCAAGCCTTAGGTTTTGTAAAAATTAAGGTTCTGAGTGCTGCATATTTATGAACAGCATAAACATTTATACATTAACCTCTAGGTCAGGTGTCTTACTACTATTTCTATATTTTTAGATTCATAGATGCACAGAAGTTTTTTCTAAATAGACTGCAACAGAAAGCCTCAAGCATGGGTTGATGAAAGAAAATGACAACTAAATTCGAAAAAAATATTGGTTAGAATTATGAGTTTTACATACAAAACAATGCTCATCAAAATAGACTCTAATTTATAGAGTTGATTTGATAATGTACAGAATATATATTATGTAGATGTGAGTTGATGATATAATAAATTAATAATAAATGCTTTATGCTGAGTATTAAAAAAATTTCCCAACAAAAATGAAAGAAAGCAAAGTTTGAAAATAGAGAAAGGGATAGATATTTTTGTCATGTAATACAGACTAGCTGAGCCAACCAAATTAACAGTAATATAAAGTACATGCTGACTTTGCTTTGTTCTTTTATAATTCTACTTCTCCATTCCCTGGTGAAGCCTGCAATATTAATATATACAGTTATGAAGCATGGACATTAGGACTTTACAAGGCAATGTGTCTAACGGAAAATTCAGAGCATTATTGTGATGAGAGCTTTCAAGACAATTGTTATCACAGCCTTGCCTGTTGGGTCTGCTCTAACTGCGTCTTCAAATCATTATATGCTGTCTGTAGTTCCAGCAGTCTGCTTTCTTGCTCTCCTGTCATGCTATGCTCATTGAAGTCTATTAATCGTTGGTTAAGCTTGGTAACAGACTCGGTAAGATTCTCATTTTTCTAAAGACATGAATGATCTACGTAAGACCAGGGTTGTAGCAAACTGGTTGATCAATTTATATTGCTTAGGTATGCCATCAAAAGCAAATTTATTATGCAAATTAAGCTTCAAGTTCTACAATGATGGCTTCCCCTAGCCCTTGCGAAATTCCTCTTAGCATCTCAACTCCAACACACTTCAGCAAATCAACAAGACAACTATTTCTATTAGCAGATATTTCTGCATGGTCACTGCATCGTACAGCTAACTTGTTTCGCCTAGAATGCATCTAAATTATGCACTATTTTACAGTTATCACGTTGACTAATCATTTTATTGATAGGATTATAGTAGTACCTTTTTCAGCTCAGAGTTGACATTATCTAAACTTTCCAATTCCTCTGTACTTGAAGCCTGAGCAACTATTAGAGTTACTAATCGACGAATTACGCTAAAACAAAATATCAGTACTGTAAGCATCCAAAATATACTTTACATGGCTAAAATGGTCATTGTACAAATTATATGTTTATTTCTCAACCACAGATTTTATATATTTTAAAAACCTAATGCAACCTAGTCATAAGAATTTGAGTTTTCAAATTACAATTATATAACTTTCAAACACTAATAATGAAATATAAGGAACATACTCCTAGACATCACAATCAAACAGAGTCAGATGGAATTTCTGTGCAAAATTATTTACTAAATGTGATAGTTATAGAGAATATACGAGATAGAACATACAACCACAGAAGGAGAGTAAAACTTGCAATGTAGAAGTTCCTTTGAGCCCGGAATAATTTCATGTAGATATGTTCCAATGCCGACACAGGGTTACTCATAGAGCTATCAGCTTTGGTTGAGGAACTATATTTGTTCATTTCTCTCACTGAGTCTAATGCACAAAAACACTACAAATAAGGCGATTTCAACTATAAAAACTAATAATGCTGGTGTCTTTCTAAATATTTAACATCCATTATTAATTTACCTGCCGTCATAAAATATTGTTGCAGATCATGAATTGCATAAATATTTTTCTAAAAAAAGTTCAGATACATACTTGAATAATAGCATCCAATCTCAGACTTACCAAAAAGACAAATTAGTAGCAACAGCACCAAAATATTATAACCAGACTTTACATAGGCACTTGTGGACTGGAACCAGTTGCATTGCAGCACCATTTTCCATCTACAAACAGTTTTTGTCATTAGCCTCATATAAAACTTCCTACATTCAACATTAGTGTTTTACAATGTAAAAAACAAAGTGATGAAACTATTGAAGTTGCAATAAGTCAATTCTTACGACAAGCTATGAAGCTTGAGTCGCAATAAGGGTTTGCACCCTTACAGTACTTCTACATTATCATGAATAACAATATAATCACTTGCGCAATGGTCTTAAATCAGAAATATAGTCACAATAATAAATAGAATAACTAAAGATTTTAAACCATTATAATCATGGTAATATTGACACAGTCTGGTTAATATTCATTTGTGAAATTTATCTAAATGATATTCAAAATTCAGTTGCTTTATATTTTATTGCAACAAGCATTTACTATAATTATTTGATATCACCACTTGAAATTTATCAATAATAGTAATCCCCTTGTTATACAGACTATGTGTGCATGTAAGAGACATTCAAAGAGAGGAAATGACCAGAATATGACAAGAGAAGGTATAGATTGAGGATGACATCAGCAGTAGGCAGCCTCAATGTGAATAGGAAACTATTAGGTGAAGCCTGAAGGTGAGATAAATTGCTTACTTGGACAGTTAGCATTGAGTCGCCAACTCTAATTCTAAGAGTAAGTCACTTAGAGATTGTTAGTAAGTCAAAATGTTAGAAGCAGAATACTGAATAAAAACAGAATGAGTAAATAGGCAATACTACTAGTACCGGTACTACAAAAACTATAAGTGAAAGTTAATCACATCAATTATAAATATGTCATGATCATGACAATCATAATATTAAATCTAGTAGCAGCTACTGAAAGTGACTCAGTGCCACAATAACAATCAAAATGAAATAAAAATGTTGCAAAAATGATAATCATAATGATAATTATAATATTAATTTAATATAAATATCATTTACATTATCATTATGATTAAATTTAATATTATATTTATTTGTGGAATGTTGATTTGACTTTGACTCTCAACTTTAACTTGACTTTAGCTTTAAACTCGAGTCATTGCCATTGTCATTAATTGAATAATTACAAGTACAAGATCAACGTCAAGTAATAAAGTATAACATTAATTAAGATTAACTTTAAGTTTAAGTAAGTTTCAGTGTTACTGTTACCTTTTCGCCGAAATCATAGGTAAAAGTAGAAGTACAATTATTGCAATTTCGGTGTATAAAACACTAGCAACCACTGTCCATTGAAAGCTCATATTTGTTTTTATAACTTGACTGACTTTCTAATAATAATTAATATTGGTACCACCGGTCACAGTAACTGAGTAACCAAGTGCAACCTCGTTGCAGAATTTTACTACATACACGAAAATTGGATGAGATGAAGCAGCACCGAGTGAGTGGTCATTGAGTGCATGAGTTCGGGGTCACTTGTTTAGAGTTGGGGTTTGAAGTTGGGATTTGTATAAAAATGCTGTACTTAATCACTCTCAAACCAGTGATGCATCTAGCGATATTCACATTGTACAAAGTGCCTTAGAACTACTTACATATATAGAATATAATGTATCTAAGGTCAAGGTAGTTTACATACGTTTTAGTATTTAAACCACGCCCAAAGGATTAAAGTTCAGATAATAACACACATTGACTACGCCCATCTCTCCGGATACATTAGTTATTAGTATGTGAAACTGTAAAATAAAAAGGCATTCTACAGTTGGTAGCACCTGTACCACAGTTGCCTTTAGTATAGTCAACATGACTATTAGATTGCTTCTCAAAATTTCAATTCAACCACATAACTTATTGTTTTTACTACATTGTAGCAATACCTTCAAAGAAATTTTTAGCTCCAGACTCTAGAGTTTCTACGAAACTTACATCTGCTAATGCAAGTGTGGTGGGCTGGCTGTTCAGATGAAAGTAAATGGGTAAATTAGCACATGGACATTAAATGGTAGAATCGGTAACCTTAAAAAAGCTGACAGCCAGTTAGTGTGCATTCAATGCAGGCAATGAAATCTTTCTGGTAGGTCCGAATTTACAAATTAACTGAAATATTATGACTAGTAAATTTATAATTGTATTTATAATAAGCAAAAATTGAAGACAAGTTAATTTGTTGCAGTGTTGGCAGCTGCTTACAGCAGTGAACACATGCCTCAATTATTGTAAAATAAAAATCAAAGAACATCACCTCACATCTATTTGTGTATCACATTTTCCAAAACTATTGCTACTGTAAACTTAAGTACACACACTGAATGCTATCGTATCACTAATTGTGTCCAAGCAACTTGAACCCAATTTTTTAATACAATGACTAAAAGTTTAAACTAATTTCCAATTTTTTTTTACAAAAAAGTGTGATACACTTTGACTATTGGCTTGATTGATGTTTGATGGGTAATTTATACCCAGATGTGTGACCACTCAAATGTGTTGGTATATATGTTTATAATTAAGCTTTATTGCACTATAAACAAAAATAACTGATGGGGTAACAACTGCTGGAATCAAAGCTGTCTATATGCCTAAATTTATAAAACATCAAACATTTTAGAATTAATTAACATTGTTTTGTATTGATGGTCACATCTCTCCATGATATTCTAGCAACTCTATTTAACTTTAAACTTATAACTATAACCTATAACTATAACTTATAACTATAACCTATAACTATTTAATGCAAAGAGAAATTGTATATATTTCAATATATAGGGGTAACGGGGGCACAACGGGCCGAATTTTGCATTTTTTGCTCTCATTCGTCTGTTTTTCAAGTTGCTAGTTCAATAATCTCTAGTCTTAATGCTGCATCTGTTGTCTATTACAGGTATCAGTTTGTTGTTTCTATCTCTCTCACAACTTTCAGAATAATGAAATTTTCATGACGAAAAAATCGGCCCATTGTGCCCCGGTACCGGGGTACAATGGGCCACTGGGTGGGACACAACAAATATATTGAAACTTTGCAGATTTTGTTGCATCTGATTTTTATTTATTTAATATTACAAATAAATAAACATATTCTTTCAGATCTAAAGCAAAATTCATGTTTTAGCTGTACAGTTTGTGCCACCACGGATAGCAGAGGAAGGCAAAATCAAACGCACATCACTCAGTTCTACTGTGCCATTATCATTACTGTTTAGAACTAAAAATGTTTTTTATTTACACTTCAGAAAAACTTTTATCAGAAAAAAAGCTTTAGTAACATGTGCTACAAAATTTTGAGTGGACTTTTTTCTATGAACTGTAGCTAAGGTGCATGGCTTCGGTTTGTGGCTGAAGTGCGGAAAGGAGAGGGGGAGCGAATGAGCAAATCACAATTTATTTTAGTCAAATACATGTATCTTCCCTCAATGATATAATGTATAATGAGCATCATGACTATCTACTAGTAGCAACAGCAGAGTGTTTTGTATTATGTATAAAATAGCATAACTTTAACCTCACCAGATGTATATATTAAGGGAGCTTCACCTTGTAGTTTTGTAGTCTTACCATGATGTCTTTGATATTTTACAAAAAGGTCAGAAATGGCTATATCTATAGATTTTAGTAACATTTCAACCAACTTTTTGGGCAAACAAACTAATAACAGTGATCAGGGTGCAATAATCAGGTGGCCCATTGTGCCCCGGTCAGCGTGGCCCATTGTGCCCCGGATGGCCAAATTGAACATAAATGTGCCTCAAGGAAAATTTTTTTTAGAGTTTGCTGTTATACTAGTTAAGCAATGTAGAGACAAGCAATGGCAACAATATCAGTAAAATCTAGGCTTGTTGCCTTTGAGTGTAAAAAGTTATAAAGCTTTAACGACATCTTAAAAATTTTACAAAAAGTAGGTAAAAACAGTTTTCCACTCGCCTTTTCAACATGTATGTTCCACAAGTGTTGAAACTACAAAGGCTGAATATTTATGTCAATACCTTTTTATGAAAAAAAAATCACAACTTTAAGTCAATAAGTTCTCTCACAATTTGGCCGGCTTTTTGTACCCCTATGACCGTTGTGCCCCCGTTACCCCTATAATAAGAATGAGCATATTTGAACCTTTGAAATTTAAAATTCACAAATGTTACACGTTATCTTTTATGTTAAAATATATTAAGATACATATTTATATTTACAATAAAAACATTTAATTGGAATGGTTGAAAGTTGGAGACTAGAATATGTTCTTCACATTCATACGTCTGCAATAGGAGAGCCTTTCTCTTCAATGATCTGCATGTATCCTCCACCTGGTCTTGTGCAAGGACTGAATGTGAATTTTACTCCATCCTGCGTTATAAAATTCATAATAAGCAATAGGACTATGCACACTAATACTTGCGGCACAAACGTTTGTAGGGCACACAATAATTAATATCAAATTACAGTTTCTAATGAAAGATTCAAGGTGCTTTGTATGACATTGCAATTAAAATAATATTATCATAATAATTGAAAAAACATTATTATAGTAATATAATAGTTTATACAATATTTTTTAAGAATTGCAAACGCATAGGTACTTATTATATTGCTTTTAAAATTATGTTACTGCAAAGTGCATTGCCACAAATTTGACAGTAGATAAAATAATCAACATTGTCTACTTATATAGCTAGTATTATAGTATAGATGCTTTTTGATGTCTGTTTACTATGAGTTAGTGGGAAGACTTGTACTTTAGTGTGTATAGAAACTATTGGGCAAACTGTGCTAACCTTCACTAGAAGAGGAAGTTCCAGCCAGAAGTCGGAGTTGGGTAACCGATTCAACCCCTTCTCCCCCTTGCCAGCACCGTAGACCAATCCTAGCATTAAATAGCTGACAAACGCGCATCCAGATCTAAAATTACATATTGCATGCAATATGACAATATAACATGTATAGAATATATAGAATATATATTCTAAATAGAGAATATATATATATATATATATATATATATATATATATATATATATATATATATATATATATATATATATATATATATATACACACACACACACGCTGTCTAAAACTACATCTATCATACTGCTGTCCATAACTGAGGGTAATGTAAATTACGTATAATAAACTTACACCAATAATATTATTGAACCGGGGCTCAACTTTAACCAATCTCTCTTTTTGTCTGGATTTTCTGCTGCATGGAAAACTGCAGAGTCCGTGTGGTTATAATGCATGCCTGGTGATACTGGCTCTATTGTTGGCATATTTTCCAAACAGAAAATTTTTGATTTCAAATTGAAACTATTTGCCTGTAACATAAGAATTAGTTCAAATAAACAGTACAAGTTCAAAATCTTCAAAGTCTAAATCGTATTGTATACTTTTTAAAAAAGATGTAAATGCTCTTTTATACTGATTAAATTTATTTAACAAAAAAGTGCTATACCTATGGCAATACAAATTCGTACTACGTTTCCACACTTCAAATTATGCAAGTGGATTTTTCATTTGATGCATGGTAACAGCGTCAATCAAGTGAAACTATCACCAACAAATCTATCCACATGAGCTTCCTGTATGAATTATTCATTTGAAGTATGGGAACATGGTGACAGTGAGGCAATGTCATATAATAATATCAACAACATTAACATATCCAACATTAGCTATCGTATTCAACACTCGGCCACAGGATCAGACTTACTGCAGGTAAGGTGCAGAATTCTGAGGCACACTCCAACTCATCTTCTCCTCCAGGTGAACATACCAGTTGTATCACCTGCTCCTTGTGGTCAGTTTGTTTTTCATCACTTCTACAGGGTAATAGATTGAGGCTATTTCATCATAACATACTGATGCATTTTGGGTAATGCAGTAACACTTCACAAGAACCTGTCGTGTCATCCCATAGTGCAATGTTATAGTATGTTATATAATACGCTGCAGCATGCATCATTATACTACCTTATATATTATGTTATAGTATATAACATATTAAAGAATAATGTACTATTATATATACTTTAGTATGTAGTATATTAAATTATATATTGTAATATACTTTATTGTGTAATAGTAATATACGCACTATATTATGCTGCAGTATGTATCATCATACTGCTTATTCTGGATTATAGTATAATGTATTATACTATAGAATATTGTAATGCTATACATCCTATATGTATTTGCATTGTATTACATTACAGTATAATATATACTTTATTGTGTTATAGTAATATATAAAATCATGTTAAAGTATAATATTCACCCTGCAGAGGAAAATACTTTCAGAGCTATGCCATTTTTGTGGAGTATCAACTTTGAATGATTGCCGCTACCACTGCATTTAATAAAGTCAGGCTCTTGTCTCTCATATATAAACTGCAAAAGACTAAAGTAAGTTCAAAACTGCATGTTGTAATGACAAATATTTGCTAGATTTGTCTTCCCCTAACATATCTATAAAGTAGAGACCATATTGGCTGACCGGGATTTATATCTCCATCTAGACTCTAGAGCTATAGATAGTCTAAGGACATAGATGGTAGTGATTATATACTAGGTTATTGGTTTTAAATTTTTAAATCTTTCTATTTTTTGTACAAATAGGCATAAACTAATGTCTACTTTGATTCATAATGCTTAAACAAGCTTTACACAACTATAACATGTTATACAATAAAGTTTCCGATATCATATTTGACAGAAAATTATTTAATTTCTAAAAGTTAATTGTGTATTCAAAAGTTGAAAATGAATTTACTAGCCGTAAAATAGTTTGCTAAAAAAATGAAGTATGGTTGCAAAGTACAGTTTACCAAAAGTGTGAGTGGATACATGATTAAGTGAGCCTATCAACTCAGATAAAACTACTAATATGCATATATAGACTGAGTTCAATTTTATTACCATTTGATCGAGGCAGGAGTCTTGGCTTTCAGTAACGTTAGTAATGTTCATGTGATGACCACAAACACTTAGATGGTAAATTTCCTGAGCATTTTCCATTCGATTAAATGATTTAAAGATGTACCTAAATATACAGCATGATGATAAAACTGTGATGTCACAGATCAAGAGGTAGGTGCAATGATGGAGAAACTAAGAAAAGCCTGTGTTCTAAAATAGAAATGTAGCATAAGAAGTTATGTTCTAGTGAGGATTTCAACCCTTGCCCCAAACCAAAATTAATTAATAAAATTAAAGAACTTAGGCTATTTCAATTTTTCACATTACTGCTCCCCAATGATAAAAATATTAACTAATTCACAGGTCATATAACTTAGAACAGCTTGTGCTTACATTTGGTATAAAACACAAAGTTGTTGTAAAGATTACGAAACCATCTAAAACTAATGAAATGCTGTTATTCTCTGGCTATGACAATTTATAGCTGTAAAAACTATATACCCTGGTACATAATTGGATATATATTATTTTCAAGTTGACATTTTAAATTGCATAAGTTCACAAACTCAAAAATACAGTATGAAAAGGTAGTTAGCAAATGGGTTAAATTTCAGCAAAGTAAGCTGAATTTACATAAATTACAAAATAAAAATTTGATAAAACTGCGGATTGCTAAAATCAAGTATAGCATGGTCAGCAACCCATCAAATACTATATAAGTATATAGTTAGCAATTTTAGAACTATAGAGAAGTGGAAGGCCAGTTTATTTTAGCAGTTTTCAACAGGCAGCATTCAGTGATGATTCTTTGTTGACTAGACAATGTTACACTGGTGAAAGAAAATCGTTAGTGCAGAGTACTGTATGTACCCTTTAACCCACTTGCATTGGTGAAGCAATAATATCTCTTGAATAATCAGGAGACCAATTCTTTATTACTAACTATTGTACTTGCAGACCATTTCCATGTCTCCAGATACTTGATAATATTGTTTATAGTCAGAATGCACAATTTATTGATAACACATTTTAAATTGACACTAAATGGCTTACCTTTTCTGTTTTAAGTTGTTCAAATTGATGTGATACTTTCCCCCAGTTTCAGTATCTACATCTGCCTGGCAGCCATTGTTGTCAAAACTAACATGTGTGATGTTAACACCTGCAGTTACTTGATTCAGTGTCAATACTAAGAGTAGAAAAGTGTACAACTTCATTACTACGGAAGGAGCCTTAAAGCTCATGTCAGTTCAGTAAGATATTCCAGTTGTCAGCTAAATAAACGTAAGTATCACAAAAAATACTTTCAGTGTTGATGGTATGACACTAGGTTAAAGTAATAGCAGTTGACTGTAAGTAGATAAAGATTATATCATGTATGTGTACTTTGGCCAGAGTATATAAAATACCACTCAAATATACAGTGTTGTGATAAGACACTATAATAGCACAATATGATGAAATCAGTGCTGAACTTGTAATCTTATCTCACCAAAGATATCAGAAGGGCAATTGATGTCCTGCATGTATTACTTTAGTATCAACTCTAAACAGTGTGAATTGTTTTTATTCTGGTAATAGCTAGCATGTTCTTCATACACCTTTCATTTATTATAGACGACTAATTTGCAAAATAATATATTTTCGAGTCTAAGAATAAAAGTTAACAAAAATAAGTTGTCAAAATAATATGAAGACCTATTAAAAACAGCCTATCAAAAGATCATAACTCCAAATTAGTTTGGTGCAAAACTCTTGCCACTAGGTCTGCCTTGAGTAGACAATTCCTCACTCAAAACATGAGCCATACAAATATTATCGAGAAATACTGTGAAATATTAATATTTGGTTGATTTCCATGGCTTGAGATGTCCCACACTTTTTTGAGAATATACACAGATTATAACAAAGCAGGAATAATAATTTCTATAACGCTACTTTGATATATTATTAGGAGCAGCCGTGGTCTAGGGGTTAGAGCGTTTGCCTAGTAAACACGAGGTCATGGGTTCGAGCCCTGAAAACGGCTATTGGTGATGTTGGGAAGAGCATGCAGTCATAATTGCTCCTGTGCCTTGAGCTTTTTTTATATATATCATGTTATATTAACCTTATAGTACTTTATGAATTTTGAATTACATGTTGCTTACATCTTATAAAATGTTTAAATATCCTATATCATATATATCTAAATCGTCTAACAAAACTTTCATATACACATAATACAAAATGGTTTATGCTATATATCCTGTATTCACATCTTACATTTGTATATGTTACGTTATAAGTAATTGTACTTTGTATGCGTGTGCAAAGCTTTACAATATACTTTATTTACACTTGGCTGGAGACCAATAACAGGTATAATAAAATAATCAATAGATGCAGAAAAACACTAGGAGACGGTTTTACAGCAACTAAATATTTACATCAGGGAAAGTACAACAGCTTTTATGTAAATATATCTTAATTGTAGTTTACATCCATTTATGTGAAATACAGAAAATTAGTAATCATAGTAACAAAATAATTGTATTATAAACAACTTTTTACAACAAAGACCAAATTTAAAAGAAAATTGACCTAGCTATTTAAAAATATTAAAATAGAAGCAAATTTTTTATTAAATGTAAGAAATTATGCTGATCTTGGTGTGAATAAATTTTAATAATTTACTGTACAAATTGTACAATTGTCTAAAACACCTTCTTGTGCAACTTAAGTCATGGCCTGAATAATAAAACGATAAGTAAGTAAAAACTTCAATAATTAATTGCGAAATAATTAAATTATCAAAATATTAAAAAATGACTTTCTTGACTGAAACATAAGTATCTATGCAGGCGAGTTTTCATCTAAGGGCGTGAAGTTATATTATATGCAACAAACTGCGAAATGTCTGGCAAAGCACGCCTCACATGCGACTAGCACTTCCCTCTATATTCAGTTCGTGAATTGAGACAAAGTGATTATATCCAGACTCAATTTTGAACTTCAAGTGACTAGCTTTGACGTCACTAAGATTAAACTCGTGTATCTGAAGCTCTCCGTCAGAACCTTCTAGACTCGCTTCTCTCACGACTTCAAAGGAAACGGGAGAAGTCTAAAATAGAAGACTAGTATATAACAAAGTGAAATATAAGTACCCATAAGCATAATCTACAAACCTGTATACACATTTCTACAGCTATAGTTATATATACTTGGCTACATCTGCATACAGTGAAAACATGTAAATTAAAACATGACAAATTATATTCATGACATTCGTATCACAAATTTAACAAAATATAAGACACAAGGAAAAGTTTAACTATTTTGATCTTTTTCAAAAATTTATCTGAAAGCTTTTACTTTTGCCTATTGGATTTTTAGACACTATAAAGAAACTCTAACTGTGGCAAAGGTGCAGAAAACATCCAAATATTTAAAAGAAGCTGATGCACTGTAAAGTTCTAGGAAAACAAACAAAAGCAACATATTTGTTAAAAATTTTCATCCCTGCTAAAACACTTGACCATAAAGATTTTTCAGCATGCTAATAACTGTGTTTCCTACCATGCTGACAACATGGTTTGAAGGCTTTTTCTGTGGCACAGGAGCAGTTATGATTGGATGCTACCCTGATATTACCAACGAACGGGACTCAATCCATGACCTGCATCTCACTGTACCTGTGTTCTAACCACTAGGCCACTGGATGGTATTTGTGTATAAAAGACCAAGTTATTTGCCAACAAACCTCTGAAAAAAGCCTCTGAAGCTGCCCGTAAACAGACAACATAAAACTTCACTCACCTCAACGCTCTTCTCCAGAGAAAGTTTCCTTACGTTGTGGCAGTTCAACTTGACATTGTTTACAGCCATAGTTGAGGTGAAGGAGAGGACAAACTCTTGGGGGAACATCCCTGTTGTCAGCCAGAAGGTATCAAGTTTTCCATCTATAATATTTTCAGGAGGGAAGTTGCTGTCGGATGAAGAGGCCAAACTTACTGTGGTACCGGCAGACCCGAGACCAATATTAAACATCTTTCTGCCGATGGCTTTATGTGTCTGCATAAAAATTCGCATAAATCAACACTGAGAGTTTTATATAATAAAATTTCACATACTAATAACTAACTTGATGAGACTGGCCATGTGCATTTTTTTCCTTTTTTTGCATAATTTGAGTCTGTGAATATTAATTGGACTTGCGTCCTTATTCATATCTTTAAGATTTGGGTGCAGAAATAAAAAACTTAATTGCTTAAAATTCTTTAATTATTTTTATAAATTTTGGTTTGAGGCTCAGATTGAAAATATACCGTCTTTTGCTAGTTTTATGTTTGAAAACAAAGAATTTCTCACTTTCTCCATCCCTGCACCCCCTCCTTTAAGATACTAAAGCAAAATCTAAACAGACAGATTGTGCATATGGATTCGAAACAATAAAATAAAAGACTGATCTAAACATCCAAATCAGCAACCAGCCGAGTATAGGGACTACCGGCACAATCAATTATACTGTCGGACCATCAGTCGTTCAGCACATGGAAGTAACCTTGCAGTTTAAAACTGTAAAATTAATTTTAACAAAATTGCATTTCAAAGTAGTATGTTATAGACTTACTTGACTCTGCAATTGTATTCACAATTGTACCAGCATACAATGGAAATAATAGTGCTCTACTAGCAATCCTACTACAACTACTACAAATTATAATCCATCGGCGATAAGGAATGCTGAAGGCGTTATCATATCATAAAGTATTTGGCTGCTAGTTGCTTAGCAACTGCGACTAATCTAACAAAGGCGGGGTGAAGCCAACAGCCACCCGATAACTTGCAAAATATTAACGACTGCAAATATGCATATAAATATGCATTAAGCTAATACAGTTAAGGTTTTCCCCCATAGCAACAAGCAGAAAAATATTTACGTGTTGCTAAACTAAGCCTTATAAAGGTCTCAGAAGCAAGCATATGGAAATCATTCATTCTGAAGAACCGAAAGCTTTAGTAATCAATTTAACAGTAAATAAGAGTTTCAGAGATCATCAGCAAGAAATACCAGTAAATCCAAAGGTATCAGCCACTAGAACCGGTAGACAAAGTAAGTTCTTTACTTTAAAATTACCTGTATAGATATATCTCTGATAAAGTTAGTACTTACCATCTACTGAATACATGATCAGTGTGTAGTTAAACTGTAACGGTATGCAAAACATTATTTAACACATTCAGCTCAACAAAACTGAGAGCGTAACGCATCAAAACTTCTTGTATTATTTTTAAGTGGCATCTAAAGTTAACAAACTGACAATCAAGTACCAAAACAGACACTTGTGTGACTTAACGGTTGGAAGCTTCAACAGTAATATTAAATATTATTACTACTTCATAAACATAATATTGTAGTTATGATGATGCTATGTTTTTAGTTTTAATTTTAGTTTAAATGATTTTTATTGCTTGTAGACTTGCACTGCAGCATACATGATAGATGCAGCATTGAATCCCTGTTGTTACCAGCAAAATAGTTCTACGTGGAGCAGCCACCAGTATCATCTGAATAATAACTACAGCAACTACACTTCAAGCACAATGCCGATCCTTACCAACAAACAGTTTGCTCAGCAACTGCAGGAGAATTGGCAGGCGTCTGCTCAACACCCACGAATTGATCAGCTCACAAATACAGGCGCCCGTGAAACACTTGACGATAGTCTTACTAGCCTCAACTGGCTGCAAAATCTCAACATGAATAACATTTGTGGTGCTTCCTCTCCACCAGTGAGTCCGCCGATGAAAGGAGACGTAGTATCTAGAGAAGGTATGAAGGCAGACCCGAATCAGGTGCTCGGCACGCAGTCCTACCACCCAAACATACCCAACAGCCGCTATGGGAAGCTGGAATATGGAAATACGCACCTTCAATTTGAACCCATCAACTACCGAACAAACCCCTACGTAAAACCCCCCTATAGTTACGCAACCCTAATCTGTATGGCAATGAAAGAGTGCAAAAAGTCCAAGATCACCTTATCTGCAATATATAGCTGGATTACGGATAACTTTATGTACTACAGGATGGCTGATCCCAGTTGGCAGGTAGGTTCCATGTGAACATTATTAGATGTATCACAGTTTAGTGCTACATGTGTAAGATTATTATTCATTCATACTGTACCATAGCTGCCAGAAGAAAACATTTCCAATAATTCCAAATTATTTGAAATTTGATTTCATAAATACTTATGATTGGTCTGTGGTCTGTTTTAGAATTCAATAAGACACAATTTGTCTTTAAACAAATGCTTTGAGAAAGTGCCAAGACGGAAAGATGAGCCTGGAAAAGGAGGGTTCTGGCGAATGAATCCCAACTACAATGAAAGCGTCGATGCGGTTCCAACTAAAAAGAGAAAAGCTAAAAAGGATATCGCGGAGGAGTCAAAAAAGAAAGCTAAAAAATCAAAATCAGATGATGGAGTTTCTTCAGGAAGTTCGTCGACACTTTCCTTAGACCAGCAACTGATAGAAGCAGCACAGGCGGCCGATACATCAAATATATTCTCAGTTTTAAGCCCACCAGCGTCAGAAGACAACTCCACAGACTTTGACGACCTCCTCGGTACTGATTTCAGCGACACGGAATGTAATATTGACAACCCACTAGAACTATCAGTCCAGGGCATCAAAATAGAGCCACCGGAATGGTGGAGTGACAGTTTAGCGGGCGCAGATATCAGGGGCATGTTTGACGGCAGTGCTAACCCTTTGCAGACCAGCACACACACGCCAACCAGCCATCCTTGGAGTGCTGCCAGGTCAGACATTGAGGACGCAATCGCTGCCTTAGAAGATGTAGACACATTGCTATACAACCACTCCCTGGTGCTCTGAATCAATACGAATCCTGTAACTTTATGTACATAATGAATATATGATGATCTAACACTATATATATTTTAATTAAACTATAATTTTTATACTAAATAAATATACTATTGTGGAAATATTTGATGTTTGATAATTTAGTACACATAAAATTCAATAGCGGAGCTCCAATGGCTAAGAGCTAGCGTTTACGTTGAAAATAACACGGCAAACAATAAATGACATGAGTCAAAGTATAATCTATGAAGTTTATAAACATTACCTATGAATATCTTGTACTACTAAAATATGTCATGTTGTTTCAAGTGAACCAAAATGCCTGCATGGTAAATGTTCATAAAACAAACGAAAATTTAAAATTACATTTTATTATGAAGTCTTCTCCAAGCCAATACAGCTGAAAATTATGTACACAAAAAGATAGCTACACCAAACTATATACAGGAACCACTGAGCTTTTGAAGCAAAAGCTTTACTTTCACATGATGCCTTCAATTTCCTTCATGAAACTGTCGTATGCGTCATCCTTGGTCTGTCCTGTGCCTGGAGCAGACTTAGTAGAGGACACTGGGGCAGAGAGTGGTACACTGGGACCTACAAAACACCAGGCAACATTTATTAGTAGTAGTGAATATATATGTGTGACAGCTTTCCTAACGTTAAAAACTTCCAAATAACTTGTAACATAAGTATGGCTAAAGGCAGTAAAACCATTCACCACAAGCTGATGACTTCCAGCAAATATCAATACAAGCAAACAGAAATAAGAGCTCCAAAATCAGAATATCTAATCAATGTACTTATTTATATATGTATCCCTATGGTATCTGCTTCTGTTTGTATGAATATAAAGCAATTATACTGTTTCAATAACAAAATGGTAATGTGTGAAGTATTCTACATACTTTCTGAGACAGAGTAAGCAAAGCAGACATATTTACCTAATTTAGAGACTGGCTTCTTCTGTCCATCTCGTTTAATCTTCAGAGACGTTGGCATGAACCTCGTGACATCCCCGATGTGGTGCTTTATAACTGGTTTAGCGGATATAGTTGCATGAGAATCCTAAACAACCGAATAAAACAGCCGTTTTTAAATATAGAAATAGAAAACTGCTAATTTACAATGAAAATGTGACTTTAGGCATTAAATGATAAATAAATTGAGTAGGAATTAACTGCAAAGCATTCACATGGCTTTCATGACTACAAGATTACAGATGCTATAAGAACCAAATGATAATACAGACTTTCCATTAATCATGATTGGTTATTCTGAGCACAAGAGAAATACCGACTCAAGTCCACATGATTTATGAATAATGGAATGTAGCTGAAATGTAAGCAAACCTGCTGTGGTTGGTTGAACGGTTTACTGCTGGGTGGCTTCATGATACTGGGTGGTGCTGAGAGAATGTTGGACTGCTGCATGCCGGGCCGCATTCCTGGAGGAGGTATGTTCATGGGTGGTCTTACCAGCCTGGGTGGCAAGTCTATCAACAGACAAGTATTGCTTGTTACAATATACTATGCTATTTGGGGACTCCGATAAATATTTACTGAGAAGCAGACAAAACATCGTAGGCTTTAGGTTTTCCGGAATATATTAAGCGTAGAAAATGCTGCAGACAAGAAATAATTGCTCGCATAATTCTATTGGATAAGCTAATGAACTCAGCCAACATGTTTAAGTGATTTATTGAACAATAATTGGATATACTAGTAATATTGGATGTACTAATAATATTGAAAACACCAAAAGTTGTCCATGTGCAAGCAAAATTGGATACACTAAAAAGCTACATGTAAGCAAATTAATGGCCGATGAATGGTAGTAATGGGATTTGAAGGCCATATCAATAATAATGTGATGTAAATCATTTCCAAGTCTGAACACAAACACCCACTCAGGTGACACTATGTAGAGTTGACATGCTACTATTACATAATATATGAGTAGAGACTGACCAGTAGGTAGCCTGTGAACCCTGAGAGCTGGAGGCAGTCCAGGCGGGGGGCCGGGTGGAAGGAGCCCAGGAGGCCGAATAGCCACAGGTGCTAACTGCAGACCAACAACTGGAGCCCCGCCGGGACCTCGATATATGATTGGCTGCACCATCCCGGGAGTTATTTCTACATAAAATATGCAACAGATCTGACGCTTTGTCTACATATAATTGGATAAAAGTAAATCAATGCCATTTGAGTGTGTAGTGTACAAAAGGTGTTATACATATATAGAGTTTAAGTCAGTTAAGTACTACATTCTCATACTTTGCATCATGCAAAGGGAGTATTCATTTGATGTGTGGAAACTGCTCAATCGAATGAAATGACAGCCATAAGTTAATGCAAATTGTAACCAGAAATCCACGAACATCCATCCGGTGTATGGGAATGCAGTGTATAGCAATAGCAAAATGAACAAATTGGAGTGGTCCAATCTACTCAATATAAAAATTAAGTGATGAAAAACAGCATTACAAATTTTTTGTAGAACTTCTAATAAGTGAAAGATTGTGACAAGAGAAAATGTTTACCTGCAGGTGGTAAGGCAGCACCTTCTACATCGACAGCACTAGTCTGCATTTCAGCCCCTCCGTCATTCAGAACATTTCCTACGTTGCCGTGCTCAGCAAACACCTACAGAGTGTAGACTACTGCTTTAGTGTAGACTACGCAGAGTAACAGAGTACACAGAGTAAAAGAGTACACAGAGTAACAGAGTACACAGTGTAACAGAGTAACAGAGTACACATAGTAACAGAGTACACAGTGTAACAGAGTACACAGTGTAACAGAGTACACAGTGTAACAGACTACACGGAGTAAAGTTGCCTTTATACCTTCACGATTTTGAGTCAGAAATTCAATTTGGCCGGGTTGAAATTTCTCCGAGTTGCATTGCATTGTAAAAGCCACTTGTAAAAATTTTTGTACTGCGATAACTTAATCGGCGGATTTCAGATTAATACTCAAAAAGAGTAATAACCCCTTGTAAATATCGTTATTTATTGATTACTTTGGCGATTAGATGACATACTTATATGTTAATAATTATATCGCCTAGCCTTCTCAATTATCGCTTTTATGCTGTCAACTTCACTAATTCACGATGTTTACAAAGGGCATCAAATAGTGATTAGGCGAGTCAGATTTCATTTTTAGAAGCAAGCTTCCGTATCAATATGATTTCGATGATTTTCAGTTTGACTATAAAGAGGTACCCGGACAAGCATTATTAACTTAAACTCGGAACTTTTTTCAGCAGAGGTATAAACGCAACTTAACAGACTATGCAGAGTAACAGAGTACACAGAGTAACAGCTATGAAGTAAGACACAACTCTAGTAGGAGATTTACTAGCTGAGGCACCAAAACCCAAGATATAAACATAAATTATACACAAGAATGTCATACAGTATTGAGAGGCACTCATCAATATTAAGCTCTAGGCACATATAAACTATGCTGTGCTGTAACACACTGAGATGTAATAATGCCATGTTAGCCCATATGACTATGACTATGACTATGATCTACATTCTCATTACAAGAAAACACTACCACTCTTTGCTGTACTGGCGCAGTGGACAACACAAACTTGAAAATTAAAAATCAAGCTGCACAACTTTACGAACTTCCAATTGAATTCACAGTGTCAAGTACTTCATGTTAAAATATCCCAACAGTAAGATACTCCCAACACACCTCCTCATCATTGGCATTTTGCTGACTCTGTTCAAGCACTTTTGCTGCTTTCTCAGCTGCCATTTTCAACATGGCTGCCTGCAGTGGTGTAGTAGGCTTGGCTGTGCTCTCAGTATGCTCATCAAGGCCCTTCTTTTCAGTTTCCCTGTCAGCCGGTTCTCTTCCTTCCTCATCCTGGAATCGGATGGATCTGTGTTTCTCTAGAATATTCCAAGAACCAATAATAGAGAGAGTAACACAACTAAACTATCACTGCATGGGTGAAGTACCAGTCTAAATTTATATTGGATAACAACTATAGTGGAATGGAAAAGCTTAGAATTTAGGTAGTAATCAAATGCTTTGGTAGATTAGCTAAAAATACCACCTGTTATGTTGGTAATTTGGTTTTTATTTTATTTCAGTAAGAAAAGAACAGTTTATTAATTTTAGACAAATTTTAAAGAGGGTAAAAGAAGTGTGCGCACCAGCTAAAGGAGTTGTGTCCACTTCTAGTTCTTCTTCAGAATCGCTGAGTGCTGGAGGGGGTCCAGGAGGCGGACCTGGGGGTTTCCTTTTGTTTTCACTGAAAAACAAAAATATTATGAATAGTCGGAGAGCAGACAACTAAAAAAAGTTAGAGATTAATTTGAATCATTAAATGATACATCATTATAATCAAACCAGGTTTTGCATAATGGCAGATGAATAGTAATATAATGATGCTATAAAAGTTAACTGTCAACAAGAAATAATAGAACTTAGGGTTAAAAAATAACAATGAAGCAACACGCATTATGCATACATAGTGAAGTTAGGAGGCCTGACTTACTCCTGGGTATAAGCTGGAGCCTTCTTTAATATACTTTTAGGTTGAGGAAGGGGAATATCATACGGGGCTACGGGTGTGACTAACGGTAAATCCGGGAGAGGTATTTCATCTACTAGGACTCGTTCAGCTGATTTCACTTCATCTGTATTACAAGAGAACACACAGTATATATTCACACACTCTAGAAGGGAACTGAGCCACACAGTATCATGGCTTTAACCAATCAACACAACCAAATAGAGAGAAATCAACATCTCCTGCTAACTTGGTAACTTAGCAGTTGCCAAGTCAGCAGTCTTATGACTCATCGTAGTTCATACCGTAATACATCTGCTTTCTAGCTCTTCTTTCTAGATACTGATCATAAACTTCCTTGAATTCTGCATAATATTCTGTGTCTTCTTTTTCCTAAAAACATAACACAAATTTATTACATACGTAACAAAACTCAAACAAGAGAATTTATTTGGTCTTATTTCCTAAACTTTCAAGTCAGCAGTTAGTAGTGTTTAAAAGAATAGAGGTTGGGTGGTGTTACTAAATGAAGACCAGGCTACAGTAGCACGTTACGAGACTTACATATAATTTTAAAACTCTTTCAAAGGTTTCCATAAGTTTTCTACGTTTTTCTTTAAGGACTTTTTCTCCCAAAGAAGGTGGCTTTGAAGGATTCAATTCTACAAAAACAACAGTAAGAATTATTTATATAAAAGCCTTTTAGAATATTCTGACAAACCGTTTCAATATAAAAGTAAACTTGCAACACCAGAGTCACGCACCCATGTCGTCAATTTCGTCGAGATCCTGAATAATTTTCTGTGCGTCTTTGCCTTTGAGAACCGCATGTCGCACTGCCATACGCTGCTTCTTATTTTTCTTTAACTCTTTTCGCCTTTGTTCCTTTCCTTTAAAATGACAATATTTTTCATTAGACTGCAGTTAGCAGCTAGCAATTAGGTGCATTTCAAACCCAAAAATATTGCAACCTTAATTTTCATAACTTGTATATCTAGTTATAAGCAATGGTTTAAATTGAACATTCACATGTTTTGATATGTTATAACAATACACCACAGTATAAATATTAAACATGTAACTGATACTTAATACTCACGTGCTTGATCTGTAGGATTCATAAACTTCCCACTTTTTGTGGATGTTGTGGATCGTTTACCCATTCTGACTGTATTTTATGTCAACCTAGAATAGTAAAGGACAAACTTATGTGAATTTATGCAATAATGTTGTGCTGTTTGTACAAAGAAAGTTTATATAAACACTTTTAATAATGAAAAAATAATGGCAATGGTGGTAACTACACCAATTAAGGTGGTTTTTATTTGAACTAGAATATCTTATATATTTCAAAATAAATACAAACAAGTGATTTCTATCTGAATGCTTCATTTTTCCATAGCCATAGTAATAGAGTATAAGTATAACCTAGGTATAAGTATAACTATAACAATAAGTAGTAGTTGATGTTTCAGTATAATAATAATTATAATAATATTAATTAACATAATTACTAATTATCATCAAAAATAAATTTATGACAGTAAAATTACAAATAATATTAATTTAATAATCGAACAATCATAACGATAACTAATAATCATAAGTAATCATATTCATATTAAAATTCATATTCATTTGATTCGTATCTTCACTTTAAATGATTACATTCATTTTCAATTTCATATTGATATTGGCGATTGCTATAATATAAATATTACTACACTTACAGTTATTATAAAAATTATAAGATAACATACTTATATAATTATATTGTTATAATTAAAATAATCGCCATTATTATTATGATTATAATTTTAATTTATGATAATCATAATTACTTGCCACTCAAGTAACTTTCTGCTTCTCATTATCATTATGATAATCATTTGGTGATTATGATTATCATTATAATAGTGATCAAATTTGTAATACTTTAACTTATAATGATTATAACTATCATTATAGCTATCAGTACTACTATCACTATGGCAGTATGACTATGAGTCTAACTCTAAGTCTTAGTCTATGAGTATGACTATAATATTAGACTTAGTAATTAATTTAAGTATAACTATAACAATAACACCAACTTAAGCCTAGCTACAGTACTGCTAGTGCTAATTAATGATTAACTATCAGCATAAACTTAAACTTAAAGTAAAAGTGACAACTCTGAACTCATAACTATAATAGTTTAAATTACTTTCAGTATTATACAGTTAAATTATAGTATATAAATAACTATTAGTTACTATAACTGTATAAGTATAATAATAATCATTATGATTATTCATATTCATATTGTAAACTCAAAAATTAAGCTTCAATTTCACTTCAAGTCATTATGATTATATTTATTATTAACAATATTACAAAATTAAATATTATTTCAAATATATTTTCATAATTTTATTATTTAATCATTCATATTGATATTGAACTCAGATTGATTTCGTTATTGTGGTCAGCTTTAGCTGATGATAATGTCAATCACTCAAAGTCAATCACAATGAATATGATAATCAAATTCAAATTCAATTGAAATTCAAAATCAATATCATAAGAGTAAGAAAATGGCAAAATTAAAATAATAACAAAACGCGCAAGAACACAATCATTACATCATTAAAACTTAACTATACTCTACAGCTTTACTGAATAATCCTAGTTGCAGTTTGAGTTGGGAGCGATTGCACAGCAAAGTTTTTCATATTGACCACACTAGCACTCATTATGAGGCTACACTCTACAGGAAACAAGCCCTTCCAGACTAGAAGCAAAGGCTAGAAGTAGAAAACCACATAATAATATTTTTTAATACAATAAAAGTTAAACAAGAGTTAGCTTCTCGATAAAAAGAGGGGAGGGTTGGCGATGTTTTTAATTGGCTACAGCAGGTTTTAGTAGGCGTGACACTGGTATTGACGTCAATGGCGCTTACCGCAGACTTCAATCACATTGGGATTGTAAAACTAAATGTAATTGTTCTGCTATTATTCACCTTGCCTTCTTCAGGTGATTTTGTTACCCAACTTAAACCTGTAAGTGCGTTATCATTTGGCTGAAAGCTTTCTTTAGGTTAATGGCAACGCCATCTTTCTTTATATTTTAATATCATAGCCTGTCTTTGTGACAAATTACGGTAAGTCATTATGATTATGATTATATTATTAAAATTGTATTTATAACCGATAACACTTACAGTTTGAGTTACACTTATAGTTAGAACTTAGAAGTATAACTATAATTATAAGTTATACTAAAACTATAAATATAAATCATTAAATGTGAGTATATAGTTATACTTATACTTATACTTATAGTTATAGTATAACTATAAGTATAAGTATAACATTAACTATATACTTACATTTATAAAAACTCTCAGTGTGAGTATGACTATCACTATGAGTATGAGTATAACTTATACTCATACTCATAGTCATACTCATACTGAGAGTTTTTTCAATTTGCAAATCGTTTTAGTTTTACATAGTTTTAAGTTATAATTAATTCATTAATTGATATTTTAATTTAATACGTTTTATTTCAATTTAATTGCATAATCAATATCACAGTTATATATAATTTATAATAACTTTGCAATTATAATAGGTAAATAGAAATACAATAGTTATATTTTAAACTTTTACTACAAGTTGTTATGTTTTACTTTTACAATATCAATATGAAGTTGAACTTGAGTATTAATAGGAATAATCTGAATTAGCATTGTCATTTGGCTTTATTGTGGTATCAGTATTACTATTAGCATAAAAGAGGCTTCATTATGATTATCATTATAAATGTTATACTTATTGTATTAATATTTATTATGATTATATCTATGACTTATAACATATAACTATAAGCTATGAGTATAACAGACAGTAACACTAATAATAATATTTGAGCATTAGTATTCATAATATTATAATTATTAATAATAATATTATAATTTATAAATATTAAACTTAATGCGGTATTAAATTTAAGGGTAATACTCATGCTAGTGGTACAAATAATACTTTCTAAAGTTTTTGCAACAATTGTAATACTAATATAAAGAAAATACTATATAAAATTTGGCAAGCCGCAATGCTATGCTTTTAGTTATACTTATAATAACACTTATAGTTTTGATTATTTCAAGTTTGAAATAATAATTTCTTACCATCAAGGAAAATACACTTTGACAGCTTCAATCTAAATGTAATGTCCAATTATAAATTAAGACATTCTATTTTCGTATATGGTTAAAAAAAAATTTCCTAGTCCTAATTCTTAAGCCATCCATAAAGGGATATTACTATATTTATAGTTAAATAATAGCCTATTGCATATATATTGAAAGGTATTAGAGAAAGGTTATTAGATACTACAATATGCTGTGTTACATTCGAATTCAAATAAGATTGTCAACCATTCAATGTACAGCTCAACGGTGTAAGCTGGCTAATTCTGCTTATAAAAGAGGTTTCAGAATTGACTAAAGCTTTGCGAAAGTTCGCTATAAATTTTACCTCATTGAGAATTGTAATTGCTATGGTGGGTAAGGAAAAGCTTATGGCATGTTACTTAAAAGGTAAAAGTAGTTGATAAGTTTACAGCTCAAATATTCATAGTTGAAGAAGCAGATTTTTATGAACTTTCAAATGCTTAGATCCCCAATAACAAAAATATCCACTTGGCAACCATTCTATAACTCCTCATCAACTTTCTCCTATCTCTTTGCTTCTACTGAGGTGGTGGGTATTAAGTGTGGCAAGCTTTGTAAAATATGTTATACTTTTTAGTTTGATTCAAATAACTTTGGATATCTTACTTAGGTTCAGTTTCAGGGCCAAGTAATTGATGAATATTAGTTAATGGGTAGTTATGAGTATTCAAGTATAATTATTGCCATCAAATGCTGTAACTCGCTTGTAAATGAACCCAGTCTATTTCTGTTTTTGCTCGCATTATTTACATAAACCATTAGATTCCTAACTCACAATTTCTTTTACAACTATAATTTCAACAAGTTGCCCTATTTTCTGCCCTACCCGCTGCTATACGCTTGCTATGCTATGCTATTCTGGAAAAGGGCTAAAACCAGCTATGCTTATTCCTATCTAGCACAATATTTTAAGGTGTTGAGCATTAAATCTATCGGTTGCTAGCTAATTTATTCATCACGTCACTGCCTCTCTCTACATTTGCATTGTATTTTAGTGAAGTTACGGAAGGATGGCTGTTGTGCAAGCTTATCATTCTCAAATAAATCAGCTGCCTAACAGATCCACTAGTCATGTTGAGTTAATCATTACTGGTGCACCAGGTACCTCATTATTCATACTTGAGCTTTAACAGTCACTGGTTTCCATAATCCATTAACTCTAGTATTGAGATTATTTGGATAAAAATTCTCTGCATCTGATTCCCTAAGCACCTATAGTATTATTTTGTCTATAATATTGGCATTCAGAGGACGCGGAATTGTGTTGTAGATTGTGCATTATTCACTAATGTGCACTAATGGCGTGTTTCACATAATAATATACTGGTATGAGTAGCATACACAAAGTAGTTACTGTTCGTGACCTGTTGAATCTAGTCAGCACTCTGCAGGTAGCTGCATGTAGCTGCAGGTATACACATGTACCCATCTGTATGATTAGCAACACAGTGTACTTTAGAGAAACACGTGCACTACAGGGAGCAGACAGCTTGTATCTAGTATCTACTGCATAGGTTTAGGTTCCATATTGCTACATTGCATAGGTTTAGGCTCCATATTGCTACATTGTATAGGTTTAGGCTCCATATTGCTACATTGTATAGGTTTAGGCTCCATATTGCTACATTGCTTAGGTTTAGGTTCCATATTGCTACATTGCATAGGTTTAGGCTCCATATTGCTACATTGTAATATAAAGTATGATAGTCTGAGAACAACCTTCTTTGTATTGCAGAAGACGAGGAAATGGACATCACCTCAAGTATTTCTGGGGCGAGGAGTGAAAATAACTTGTCTAAACAGAGAGTGACGCTGTCACACAGCATTAGTCATCCAGCAGCGGATTCAGCTACTCTCTCCACCTTCACACGACAGAAATCTAGTCTGGACAGACATTATATGGGCAGCCGGTTTGCCAAGCTTAAACGTAGAATATCGAGAAGTCTAAATAAATTATGTATGTATACACAATTGATAAAATATACTGTGTGGTAAATGTTACATGATATACATTATGTCATATTGCTTATATCATATAATCACAAACGGAATAAGTGAACATCAAAGTCCAGTTGTCTGATTATTCAGCCGGTTCCATGTTGTAGAAGTATTTCCTAGTGAGAGACTCTGTTTTGCCTGAATATTAGGTTTACCAGTGGGGAGGGGGGGTCATCAGCCCTTCTTTCACGGCTCTACTACATGTTATTTCAATGTCATATCTTTTCCCATGTCTACTGCTTATGGTGGCCATTGCAATGCTGATAACCAAAGCTGTTGTTGCTGGCTGCTGCAGCTAAATGCTAATGATATGTAAAACACCAGCTGTTGCCCGACCAACTGCCTGCTTTTCTACTAATTTGTATATTTAAAACTTCATTGTGAGAATGATTTACCAGCCACCCAACTGAAATTACTGTGTAACTTCACACAACGTGCTGGTCTTATCAACCCCTTGAGTAGAAGTAGTACTTCCTTGTAGCCTGTGCTATAATAAATGATAACATATTCTCATGTTTCTATGTTAGCTTTGTCTAGAGAAGATGTATCCAGGTCTAAGAGGGAGAAAGCTGATGCCCAGCTTAATATCCTAGAGACCAAACAAGTATGTAGATCCTAGTATTATTGGCGTTATATCATATACCATTATCTCCTGTATTGTGCCATAGCTTGCCATCTAGTCTAAGTATAGGTATACATAATAATTACGCATGTATAGTTGCGGTATTATCTCCCACACGCCCACTGATTGTGTGAGTCATGGGGAGATTAAACTTGTTTAAAAATGAGGATTTAATTTTATAAGCCTAGTAAAGAGATAGACTTGCTTTAGGACTAATTAGACCTGACAGGAATCTAGCCCAGGCTGACAAATGATAATGCCTACACTTTCAAACCCAATAACCAGAGGCTAGATTGCCAGAAGCATCTGGTCGTTCTACAACAATGCGTTGCCATTTCTAATTAAGACTCACTTGGTGGAAACTCATTGTCCTTGTACTATGCATATATACTATATAAATATAATCAGTTCCATTTATTTCTTTCACTCAAGTTTACCTTTTTATCTTGTGTCCTTTGATGTTTGGGCTGGTTTTCTTTCTAGGATCTTGCAGCTTTTTCACTAGCCTGTCGTCTGCGTATGATTATTAGCATGGTGCTGCTTTTCATGAATACTTTCCTGAGAGACATTGGCCCATATGCAGATATTAATTAACTAACACATTCCTCAATAGAATGACGTAAAGTTTACAGGAGTTGATGTGTTTCAGCTACGATTATGTTAACACTAGGTTATTTGATGCACAATTGATCATTCCTGCTTGTTTACTGGATACCTTCATGAATTCTGATTAGACTGGTTAGTTCACATTGTACTTAGCGATGACTCATGCCCCTAAAATGTGTTCTACATCAGTTACAGCAGCATTTACTGCTACATTAGTTCTGCACTTCCCAAAGTAATTAGTTGATGACCAGTAGGGTGTGTGATTGTCCAGATCTGTTGCATAATCATGTGTCTGTAGTCATCATTACCAGCTAATGTTTGAGTTTGATGTTTTGACATAGTATATTCTGTAAAGAAGGCTGATTATGAAACTTGCAGATTTAGTGCAGTTAGTTGAAAACATCTGCCTTTTCTTCCCTTTGTTCTTGACTAAGCTGATGATTGTTGCTGGGAGGAGAGTTGCTCTGTTAGTTTTTTCATGCGCTGGGTTTGTAAGTGCAGCAGTCTGCCATCACTAGTGTCTGGGTGTCGTCTTCAGCAAGTTTTACTTGAAGAGGCAACAAAGGATCTTGCTGCGTGGTAGACGCACAGTGTACCCTAGGGTGGAGAGTAACTGGGCCTCAGTACCAAGTATTCATTGTGAATATGTCTCTCTATTTCTTATGTGCAATGCAATCCATTGGTAGTTTATTTTTGTAGTCATTCATCTAAATTCTGACTACTTTTTAAAAATAGATCTTGTTTTTTATCATGAGCTGAATATAAATATTTATGAATATGTAAAATGCCATTCCTTCCTTCAATAAATATGTCACACAGAGATTGAAATAAACATATTTACATGGAGTCTGTATTTTATGATATTATTTAGAGAAATTCGTTGTTTACATTGAAAACAAAGATGAGTAAATTAGTGAGAATATGATATATTATTCTAACTAAACAATCTGACAATATGCGGACTAACCTTACATATGTCTTGTATGCATTGGAACTTGAATTATGGAAAATTTTAAAGAAAGTGTTATAGAAGAACCAAAAAAACTTACTAGCTACTGCTAAGTTGGCAAATAAAAATATTGATTTGTATTTAGGCCCATCATTTTATTGGAACCAAAGTATATCAAGGGTAATAATGTCTTCACCATTTTGGTTTTAGCTGTAAATTATTTTTTTATATTCCTGAATATTTTGTAGATTTCAAAGAGTACAGTTCTCTATTCTGGTGCTAGGTCAGCAGATGTGGACCAATCAAATGCTCGAGTCTCATTCAACATGGATGGCACGTCGTCTGCAATTAGTGATAGTCACTTGAACGCTGGTTCCCAAGGTGAGATATAGGGTGTGTGGGGTGCTATCAACTATTCAGCAACTAGTAGTAAGCCTAGGGCCACACTGTGCGTATTTTCGCATGCGAAAATTAAAATCACGAGTAGCAAAGGTGTCCACTGTAGCGTCAGTGATGCGTGATAAATAAAGCTTTCATTTTTAAATCGCACTCGCTTTCAATAAAACGCAATTTACTGGAATATAGCACTAAATAAAGAAATTGGGCTCGCTGAACCACTACCAGCCAATTAGGTGACGACGACAGAGACGATTCGAACTTGCGTTGAAAATGCAGAGCGACAAGTGCGAACGTTTTCTCAACGCGCACAGTGGACACCTTTGCTACTTGTGATTTCAATTTTCGCATGCGAAAATACGCACCGTGTGGCCCTAGGCTAACTGTGAGTGAGTGAAAGTGAGTCTCCCATAGTAACTCACTCACTGAGGGCTGAGAGCAGTAGTAGTATATCGTTGTAGTATGACAATGATATAATATGAAAATATGGAATCACTAGTTCTTTTTAGTTGCTAATGAAATAATTATTTTCAAATAATTGTAAATTAAATCTAATTTTTCAACATATATGTAGTAAGCCAGATTCTGAGTTCAATGAAATGCAACTAAAATCTTAGTAATTTTAGCATTTTATGCTCCCCAAAATGTTTTTAAATTATAAATTATCACTAAGTTAATGATATCAACTATCATCAACAAACATAGTGATGATATATTTTGTTGTAATATCAACTAAGTTGATGATTTATATCAAATAAGCTCCATGAGCCGAAGCATAAGCTTTTTAATCACGTTGATTGATGAGTCATTGCAGATGTTGTTCTGTCTGTCTTAAAAGAATTCCTGTGACAGACGACTATAAAGCTGTAATAATCTCGTCAGCTTTAACACTGTACTAACTCTGTGAAATCAGAAAAATCTGCACTTTGCGAGTGATATGCGAAACTTGGCTACTCCCAGTAGGATGTGAAGTTTTTGGAAGAGCATCATCGTACCACGTGATATTATTACTCGTGCTGGTAGAAACAAAAAGCTAGAAATTCTTTTTAAAGAAATCTATAAATAGAAATATCGCAACAACTTCTTTCAGTATAGACTATAGAGTATAGACTATAGACTACAGAGTATAGACTATAGAGTATAGACTACAGAGTATAGACTATAGAGTATAGACTATAGAATAATCACTTATGTCTTATATAATAATTTATATTATAGAATACAATACAATACGTAATCTAAGATGGAGTCAAATTCTATTAGCCACATTTATAAGTCTTAATCAATTTTAACACAAAGAGGTTACTGAAAATACTGTAGCTTTCAGTGTTTTCATTTGGCTCTGTTAAAAATCATATATGAAAATGTTCATTATTATATATTTCGAAATGGCTGACTTGATCATTTATCGGAAATTAGCTGCAGTTTGGTTTTCTTAATTGCATTGTAGTTTCATTTACTGTAATTTATCTGAAATTCTACCAGTAGCTGTTTCATACCAGATCTGGATAAATTATATTCAAGCTGTGTTGTTGGCATTTATAATTTGTGATTTGGCAATGTTTATACAGATTCTTGGCAGGGAGCTAACGTGCTGGTATTAATTACACTGATTAGTTTAAATAGAGTTCTTGTTGAGATTCAACACGTGCTGTCGGAGATATTACATCATTATAATAATTTATGAGATAACCTGCAAGCAATGGAAGTGGTTAAAACCAACTGGCAGCTAAGACCTAGATGTGATTTTTGAACTAACAAATGCAGACTCTAAACACGATGGCGAACTTTTAACCCTCAAGTCAGCTTTGAGCGCTTTACTGTTAATCCTATTATTTATAGCACCATTACATTGACATTAGGGTTGATCAATACAAGGATATGCATCACACTCCTATTCTTACCCCTGTGCCTTCCCCCAGCGCCTGTGGCAATCCTTGTAACAGCCTTACTTGGGCATCTTGGTTTGCCATTAGTAGATTTTCATAATAGTGCTACTGGAAGTGCTGCCAATGCATTCCACCACAAGACATTAGACTTATCTTTCATGCTATTAATACTGAAAGAAGTTTAACTATGTAAGAAAATTTTCCTCATTCATTAATTGGTTTGATTGTAAGCCAATAATGTGATTATGTGAGTATTTATAATGGTATATAAAATAGCCAATTGAATGTAATTTTTAGCATGTATTTCCTTAATTGGTTTTGTTTAAGGCAAAAAATTATGCAATGCCTACCTGGTTATTATTAGATGTAGAATGTTGAATAAACTTTACTCAAAGATGAGGATGCTTAGAATTTGGTATACATTGGAAAGACGTTCTTTGGGGGGGGGGATGCTCTTCATAGAATATGGTTACCCGTGCCTGTAAGAGTGTAACTTGAAATACTCTGTGAGAATGCCCTGCTTATTTACTTTGTTACAAGGAAAGAAAACAGCTGAACCAACTGCATATCAAATGATTGATTTGCTAGTTTTATGAACAAAGAAAGTTACTTGTTTTTTAGTAGTTTTTCTCCAGCAACTTGAGTTTTTTCAAAGTTTTGAAATACATCTTTTTATGAATGGTATATGACAGAAGAAAACACTGTGTCAAATCAAAAAATTCTTGAGTGTAGTATTTAAATCTTTAGTTAACTACTGAGTATTGGGTATTCCATGTTATGGAGAGTTTAGACTTAAATTTTTATTTGATAACATTATTACTGATTTTATTGTTGATGAACTTAGGGTCAATGTCTATGAAATAAGTTGACCTATAAATTAGATTAAAGGATGTTAATGAGTTGTGAATAAAGAACTCATAGTTGCTGACAACTCATGCTTCCTGGAGAATATAAACCATTTCAGTGTTGATTCAGGCATTTGGTTGATTCAGCAGATCGTGTCTCAGCAGCAGTTCCACCCTGGTGACCTTTGAACTGCTCTTGAAACTTTAAATTCTTGAATTAAATAATAACATTTGCTCGAGCTCTTGTAGAAACTGCCATTAACCTATATATTTGGGACAACAAATATATTAGAAATTATATAGAAATGCTATGTTATATTGTAATATAAAAAGCTTTTTAGACAAATTTTCAACCATCTTTTCTTTCAATTCTTTTATTCTTCACCTAGAGAAGATTTTATATTTTATAAGCAGCAGGTCTCAAGGCTTGTGAGTGTGGGGTTAGGGGAGGCTGCCTCTTAAACACAGCCTTGGAGATGATTTTTAAGACCACAGGCTGTTTTATGGTTTAAATGTTTTCAGTCATTTTCTATTTTGTAGAAAATAGTGCAATGTGCTAGCTTCTTGTTTTCATGAATAGATTTCTCAAAGAATTTGTCATCAAAGGATGCCAGCCCAAACTCTGAATATTGGGTGTGATCAACGCTTGCCTCTTTTTTTCCAGCATCACATCTATCTATTTATAGAGTATTAACGCTACATGGTGGTACTGCCTAGAAACCTTTGTGTCCAAACTCTATGAAAAAGCATGACACATTCGCTTGATTTTTTGTGTAAATTCCCAAAATTAAAGGTATAATCATTTCCATTCTACATGTAATATAGCAGACATGTCCAACAGTAATTGCAACGCTCACCTCCGTGGTGTAATCTACTTTTAAGGTCGTTTATTGACTGAAATAGATAGCAACTCTTGTCTGGGCATGCCCGAAACTTCCCATATCAGTTTTCTTCCTCCTCAGGTTCGCATCTAGGTCCAGTGACTCACGTGGTTCTAGCCCTCCTGTCCATTTAAGTTCTCACCAGCTTCACGCCTCACTAAACAACTTCGTGTTTTTCAAAAAAAGTTTGTAATATATTGGGTTTCCATTATAGTATTAGTGATTCAGTGTGGGTATTGTTTAGTCAGATGTGTCTTCCACGTGATACGCATGAATGGTGGGTGCAATCGTGACATGCCTAACTTGACTTATATGATTATTTATCTGATAGAGCTAGTGATTCCTATGTTGCACATACACTGTGTGTTATATATAAAGCTCATGTTGTTTTGGCGCTATTCACAACCATTTGAACGTTGGAGAAATTAACATCAACATTCCGGTTGTCATCTATCTAACAAGTAACAAACACATCTCAACATGGTTAAGGCTAGAAAGCTGGTGTACTCTAGAAAGCATGACTTTACATGCATATACGAACTTTCTCACAGACCTATCAGCAAGGGTAACTTATTTAACTCTTTGTCAACTTTGTACGCCTTCTATTTCAAAACAATGTTTTGCAAAGAGAACGGTTTTTAATCATTTCAGTTGAAGCTCAAGTGTTACCAGACAACAATGGAGTAAAGAGACACTATTCAACAGGGGATATGCTCAACGAGAAAGGAGATTTGCAGTCTAGGAGGCCCAAGTCCGAAGGTTTCAATCAGTCAATGTACAGAGTGCAGCAGATTAACAAGAAGCGCTACAGTTTTGGGGTGAGTTGGTCATTTCTAAATCTTCCCTTCTTCATTCTCTACTCACTCAGCCTCTTTAAATGTGACAAAACCATCACGGTCTGAATATCTAGATTTAAATGTTCACCTTTTCACACATATTTCGTAAAGAGAAAGCTGAATGGTGGGCAAGTGGTAATAACATATACTGACTAGTATTTCGTGGGAGTGGGTTTTCTACAGTATCTTTCTTTGACAACTGATTAGCATTTTTGATTCATTCATAGCTCATGTGTAAAGGTTAAACATTTGATGAAACATTTATTTTGCACATTGTTAACCTTTTTATTAGTTTGGTACACCATTTGGGAAAGTGTCTGCGTATGAGAAGTTGGAGCAGCTGGGGGAAGGATCCTACGCTACAGTCTATAAGGGGATCAGCAAGTTAGTATGTCCCAACTTGTAGCTTATTAACTCCGGGCTTAGACTTAGTACCATGGCAAATGAGATTGTTGAACTGGGTGCATCTTTATATAATGTCTTTGAACATTTTACTATTTGAAGTAATCTAACATAAATTATCTTAAGCTTAGTGGTTGAAAACTTTTTGCTAGCAAATATCAGACTTTCTGTTTGTTGGTTAAGATGAGCCACTAAAGTGTTGGCCAGTTTCTGAGAAAAAGACTTAGAACTTGAGATGTGGTGTTTGAATAAATCATTGGTTATTAATTCTCCCTATTAATAGCTCACTGGTACCTCAAGGCTACTGACAGCCAGAGTTTGAAATATTTTCTATGATTACTTTTAGATTGACTCAACAGATTGTTGCTCTTAAAGAGACGAGGTTAAAAGAGGAGGAGGGCACCCCATTCACTGCTATTAGAGAGGGTAGGTCACAGGCTATGCTTATTGTAGCGCTTTATCTTCACACACTTTTAAAGTGTCATTAATGTGGTTCCTTTGTTCACCTTTTTCACCGTTTACTGTGTTACATCAGAGTGTATATTCTCACAATTTCCTAGTAACTGGATATTGTATTGTATTATGTTATGGGAATTCAGTTGTGACTTGAGGTGACACCTTACAGCTCTATTACCCACAATGCCTAGCTTTGGCAGCATGCGGTATTTGCTGCCAATAACTGAAAGATCAAATTTATTTGTATTTATAGCATGAAGCCTTTGAAAATCATAATTCAAATTTATGGCTATTGATCTAGCAAATAATTTGCTTAACCTCATGCTAATAACCTGGCCTCATGGAAGTGTGGAATATTATATTATTATGGATGTGTCATATCATTATTTTTTTCTATTTTTAGCTTCACTATTGAAAGATTTGAGACACACAAATATAGTGACACTGCATGATATTGTTCACACCACAGACACTCTCACCTTTGTCTTTGAATATGTGGTAAGATTTCTCTTTCCCTGCTCATAGCTCAACATCTGTGATTTAATGATTATATGCATCTGCTTGTGTATTTACCTGAAGGTACTTACCTGAAGGTACTTACCTGTAGCTACTTACCTGTAGGTTATATGTACCTTACTAAAGGTAGTAGATACCAAGCGTGTAGGGATGTATTTTAGATAGAGTGGTCACACTCCACTCTCTGCTATTTTAACCCAGTCTTTAGCAATGCCAGTGTTAAACAACTTATTTCATATAAAATGTGCTTTATATTGTCTGTAAAACGGTGAAACTTAAGAATGGTTAGCATTGTAAGGTCTCCTGGCTGTGTCACTGTATCTGCTACTTCCTGTTTTAGGAGACGGACCTCAACCAGTACAACGAGAAACATCCAGGAGGTCTGCACTCGCACAATGTCAAGGTCAGTTGGTTCTAGCCACTCACAATGCATGAGCTGCCAGCTTTGTCTAGCTTAGATTCTGGTGACTGTTTCTATTTGTCACTGAAAGGCAGTGTTAGGATTGACTATAAATCTAGCATGAGGTCTGAGTCTATTTAGCCTAAGGTCTAGCTATATAATATCATATTGTGCTCTTGGCATTGCTCTGCGTGTTAGCGTACCCAGACTACATGGACTCAGTAGTAATATGCTGCTGCTGTCAGACTGGCAGCAACTGTGCCCTGCAGCTAATAGGCTGAAGTTATGAACTACCTGAGCTACATAACGTCATGTGTTGGCATCAGTCACATGTCAGCATCCATCATGATGATTATACGTCTGATGGGGTTATTAAGTATGGTGATTAATTATATTGAAGTGGTATTGCATTACAGTTTTTAATTGCTTCACCTCAGCTGTCTACTACGGCCTACTCCAGGTTATGCTGTCAAGAGTTATTAAGTTATATAAAGTGTATAACTCAGTCAATTAACTGAAGGCTCAAGTGTTGGGAAATAATTATATATTCTTTTGAGCACTAGGTTGATTTATCTTGCTAGTAATCTGCACTGCTGTGTAATATTGGATTTAGAAGTCTATGCAAGTGAAAATATTTGTAGAGGCTTCGTGTCATTAAAGTTAATTCATAGTTTCCTCAGGGAAACACTACACTATTACCTGCGTAGCTAAACTATTACCTGCAGGGATAATTGACTCTGTGTGCATTCATCTGGCAATTAGTTTAGCAATACTGTTGAGTCATGTTACCTGAAGTTCCTATTTCTTGTGTAATAAGCATTTGATAGTCTTGCCTCCATCTTGTAAAACCGGCATTCAACTGAACCAAGGCTAAACCAAATAAATTATGAAAATTTTGTTATGTTACTTTCTGATAACCATGTAATGATATTGTAGATATTCCTCTTTCAATTGCTGAGAGGCTTGGCCTTCTGTCACAACAAAAGGATCCTTCACAGGTATGACACGTTCCACCCAGTTAACATGCATACCTGACACAGCTAATCATACTTTCACACTTTCTCAACTTCCTGTCAACCCATTCATAAATTCCGTCTAGTTTTTGACACTTGGCTTGTAAGTTCGGTGATCGAGTTTGAATTTTGTAAGAGAGGCCAAAATATTCCAGCAATCGGAATACATACTAGAAGTTGTTACGTAATACCTATGGGAGTTTTCTCCCTTCATTCCCACTTCATCCCCTCCTAGTTACCTCATAATACTTCACCTTTGGTGCTATTGATTATGTTACCTAGATGTTTATAGCTGGGAATAATTACTATGTACTGCAAGACCTTTGACTTTCCCTATACACACTTTACTATACACACTTTGCTATACACACTTTGCTATACACACTTTACTACAAACTTTGCTATACACACTTTACTATATACCCTTTACTATACACACTTTGCTATACACACTTTACTATATAAACTTTACTATACAAACTTTACTATATACACTCTGTATATGCTGTATATTTTATATTGCATGCATCTGCCATTTCAGCTGTCTATCATTCATCTTTTTAATTGCATAACATTAACATCTCATCAACACAACACATTTGAGGTTTTCTTTTCATAGCATTTCTTATGTAATTTATTTGAATATTATATGGGAATACATTAGTTCTCACACCATACTTATTAGTGTCTCTAAAGCCTCTCACTGGTGACTATTGCGATGTCAGTTGGTTTAAGTGTAACATCAATATATCTCTTGAGAACTATACTGTGTAATATTTTACTGTATAATCACACTACAACTTGGATTGACTAAAACATATAGAAACTACAAGCTGATTGATATTAACATTACTGACCTGTAACCATTGAAGCAAGGCATGCATGGTATGCATACGCTCAGCCACTACTTCCTGTGACAATATGGTTATGTAACAGGAAATGGTCAATTCCTTCATTTATTCACCCAAAAACAGGAAGAATTCAACTGGACGGATCAGGACATGACCTAAATTCTCTTATTTTATTGCAGGGATTTGAAGCCACAAAATTTGCTGATTAGTGACGTTGGGGAGCTCAAGCTGGCTGACTTTGGTAAATTATTCATCAAAATATTTTTCTGCTTATTGCAAATATAGGAACAATATGTTAGTTGATAAAAATAGTTTGCGTGACACAAATGCCTACTGCCATTAATTTATGACTAACCTTTTGAGAACTCTGGTCTAACAGAATAAATGTAAATTAATATGCAAATTAAGTCTTTGAATGCAGTTGATGTTCAATGCAGGCTTTATAATGAACAGCATTAATCGTAAGCTGTTGGCATACTGCTCTATACCTTCAAATCAATGTCCTTCACAGTTGCTATATTTTTACATATTCATTGAATATGCAAAATTATCTGTAGATGTATTTGCATGTGTATGTATAGATCTGTTGCCTGGCAACGCCATTGGCCAGCTGCCTTCTTATTCACTCTCAGCATTTCCTGGCTGTTTATTATTCTCAAGACACAAGACACTGGGGATTATTAATGTTATCATTTGATTGGCCACTTTGTCTAGCCTGCCATCTTTTTACAGGTCTGGCAAGAGCTAAGTCTATTCCTAGCAAAACCTATTCAAATGAGGTAGTCACCCTGTGGTACCGCCCGCCAGATGTTCTGTTTGGATCTACAACTTACAACGCCTCCCTCGACATGTGGTGAGTGTTTTGGGCTGTGCCCATTTAGGCTGAGTTTTAATTGGAATTTAAGGGGGAGGGCGAATAGAGTCCCTTGCCAGTTCCTAGATGGTAGACAAGAAAGCTGCCTGTGTGTCCGAACTTCCTTTATAAATTAAAAAAAATCAAAGTATTAAAAACTTTTGCTCACAAAGAATGCAGCTGGTTTTAGCTTTGGGAATATCAAATAAGCCTCAGATTCTAAAACTTTTATCTGACTTCAAGACAACCTCTAGTCCTTAAAAACACAACTATTTTGTGACGGCTGCAGGCGTTTTGCTGCCTACTAGTTGTGTACTGACTTTCAAGCTGGTGAGTTATGTTCCAAGAAATGCGCTGTCAACCTTTCCTTGTACTCACCAGGATATCTTCAGTGGCATCAATAGTTCAGTTGGTGAATGAATGTGGATGATTCAACCTAACTGATTTATTCCATGTGACAGAATTATGTGTACTGTAAACACTGTGGGAGATTATTGATAACCTTTAGCCTATGTCTATCAATACAAATTCCTCATACCTATCCATCAGTTGTACATACACTACTAGAATGTGTAGTTTAGTACCTCTACGATATACAGTCACTAGTACACAGTCACTAGTATATAGTCACTAGTACACAGTGACACAGACACTAGTACACAGTCACTAGTATACAGTCACTACTATACAGTCACTAGTACACAGACACTAGTATATAGTCACTAGTACACAGACACTAGTATATAGTCACTAGTACACAGACACTAGTATATAGTCACTAGTATACAGTCATATAGAGTATAGAGTATAGACTGAGAGTGTTACATATAGACTAAGAGTGTTGTATATAAAGGTGTTGGCGGCTCCCCTCTTTGTAACCTGAGCCATCTTCTCATCTTCTTTGTTTTATAAGATCTAGCATCAGCAGCTCTGAAAGATAAAGCTGTTTTCAATCTGTAAAAGTATGTCTGATAAACCTGGTTTCTTTGTTTCCACCAACTGACTTCTCAAGCCCAGCAGATTATCTCAAACCTCATTTGCTTTAAATTAATAAAAACACTTCATTCCTGCAAGTAGCTTCTTTTATTCCCCGTTTCCATGGAAACCTGCCATTAGCTGGCAGGCATTAGTCAGGCCACAGGCACTATGTCAAGAGATTTACATTAGTTTTGATTGATTGGTTTAAGCTTGACATGTGTGCATTGTTACTGCACTTGTTGATTCACTGTTTAACCACCGACTCTGAATCAGTCCTCCGCTCTAGTTACTAACTAGCACTAGTTGTTCGAACTGCCAGCTCGAAATTTTAGCTCGAATTGCACACTCACAGAAACTATTCATTAGGTTTTCACATCTGCTCACATGCTTCTCAGGTTAAATGCCAAACAAACATTTATACTACAATAAATCTCACTGATTCATTAAATAGAAATGGCCATAGCAAAAGTATTAACTATTATGTAGTTTGATTGGATGTTTTGAAACAATTATAACACTGTAATACAGTTTAATACAATATATGACAATTTAAATAATACAATATAAAAACTTATGCAATACATAAATTGTTGTCAACTTTTTGACTGATTATTCCAATGAATGTGGAATTTTGTTCTCCATCAAATTGCTCAGTCCTATGAGGGTCAACTAGTCACATGACATAGATGCTGGTACACTACCTCTCTAGTTATAATATAGTTATAATATTTGTCAGCACGTAATTTTAACTCACAAGTTTGTTTTACTGAACATGCGTGTTATTAGACTACTTCATATTCTGTAACCTGGTAGATAACGTTTTTAGTAAAAGTGGCCATAATTTGAAGTTGTCATCCCATTTGCTACAGTGCACTATATAATATTATATGAATATTTCATTGCAGGGGAGTTGGTTGCATATTTCTGGAGATGTTGTCTGGTGTTGCTGCTTTCCAGGGAATGAAGGATGCTGACGATCAACTTGATAAAATATTTAGGGTGAGTGTCACCATCAGTCCTGTCTCTGATTGGTTGTTTGGTGCCTGTTGGCCTTTAGTTTTTGTGTTTGTGTTGAGAGTTGTACATTGGTATCATGGTATAGTGTATATACAAGTTGTTCAACCACAGTTTGGCACAATTTGTAAAGAAACTGACCTTTGTAACTTATTAAGGAATTATAATGTTTCTGTTTTAAATTAAGCTAATCAACTTTAATTGAATCATTAATTGATTGAAAATTTATTAAATGTCTGCTATTTTCAAAAATGTAGGTTTCTAGACTCTAAGCAATTTATGCTATTCGCTAATGTTCTATTATAACTTAATAACAGAGATTATATCTTCCATTTATCCTGGTAATTGCAGATTATCACTCAATTAATCTGTAGAACGCATCTCCGCATATTTAACCTGCATATTTAACCTCAGTTCTAATCTATCTGTCTTCCTGACCAACTGCCAGATTAACCTGAGTTCTAACACGCTTATTATTCTGTAGGCCCTTGGAACTCCCACCACCGAGAGCTGGCCAGGAATCCAAAAATTTTCAAATTATAATCCAGGTATGTTTCTTATTCACAGAAATAAATTTACTCTTCTTTTTTAAGCTGTCTACTCTTTGGCCTGCAGTGTTTCTTTCGCTGATATAGTTTAAACAATGCTAAATACTAACCACTCAAGATCGTAAATTGAATATGTAGGCAAACTTTTCTCAGTTATGAATTACAAAAAAATGTCTTTCAAAATATGACTACTACACTTGTGTGGGTCCATTCAGATCGGTGGCTTCTTGAAAATGTCTACTAGTTGCGATTTTCTCTCTCAAAAATCTGCTGACATTCAAGTCCTGATAACTCCGAAAGGCTTTAGATTATGTGGCATGTTGTGTTTGCAGATAAAATTAGGAGTTATCCCTTGCGTCCAGTAACCAGGGTGGTGCCAAGGCTGACTTCCTTGAAACATGCTGCCGATTTAGCTGGGAAATTATTATCCCTGCAACCAGAGAAGAGAATAACTGCAGCTGACGCAATGAAACACGCCTACTTCTCAGATATGCCTGAAGTGGTGCATTTGCTCAAACCAAGTGAGTAGCATTTTTCTTACGTTTGTTTCCAAGTTAATCATCTAATCATACCCGACATGCAAGTTCAAATTAATTATATATATTGTGAGAGCATAACATATTTAACCACTTGGTTAATTTTTATTTTCAGTATTTGTAAATAAGATGAACTAAGTTTAAATTATAATATCTAATTCTGCACTTTCAATGTATTTAAATATTATGCAACCTTATTATTAAACTTATTCATTTCAACTAGTTTCTCACTGTTTTAATCCTTGCAGGTAACTTCAGCTAGTTATCATGCAGTTACTAAAGATTGATGCTGTTGCCTAAAGTTATGTTATGCTAGTGAATATCTGTTGCCAGTTTAGATTTTATAGATGACGTCTTTTCTATTTACAGATCAGTCAGTGGTAGCAGTTCGTGGTTGTGAGTTAGTGCATGAAACCTTCAACAAAAGAACAACAATTAGAACCAATCCAAATGCTATTCCACACTCAGCCAGCGCCTTTGTGTGACTCTGTGTCTAATGTGTAGCCATGGGTTCCTATCTGTGAGAAGGGGGTGTCTGTACACCGTGTTGTAGACAACATGCCAAGTATATACTGGTGTAGAATCATTACTATCTTATACTGAAGTTGTTGTATTTATTGTAAGCACAGTTGTCTCCACCTTTCCAAAAACTATCTTCATGTTTATCGGTTGAAGGAGAATATAGTCTAACATTCTGTTCTTTCTGCTCGGTAATTTTGTGTAGTGAGATTGTGATATACTATTGAAATAATGAGTTGCTGGTTGTGCAATGGAATAGTCTAATCCAGTGAGCCATGATTTTGACATTTTACTGATGTAAAATAGAATGCTCAATATTTTTGTAAATATTTCTGTTTATTGTACATTTTAGAAAATATAGATACATATTATATTATACAACATATACAAAAATGAGTTAAATTACTATGATTTTATAATGTGTTGTTTTACTATATTTGTTTTATTTTGAACTAAATAAATTATTTAAATTTGTATTATTATGATTTTGCTGTACATATTATAAACATGAAAGAGAAATCAGGCCAACATGGTCGAGAGATGACAACTCATAGTGAAAATTACTGTACACTGCATATTGCTGCATAAATATTGTTAACACACACTTTTTACTTGACAAATACCTAAGAGTTACTTTTCTCAAACACTGTCTATGGCATCAAGGTCATTGGAAAGTCAATAAATCACTAGTTTACATTTCACATGGCCAACAGTCATTGCTTCGATGCATGGAAAAACCAGTCCAGGTCTTTTTGTGGATAGAACCCAGGCTTTTTAGGTAACTTGCATGGCTGCTCCTGCCTTGACAGCTTTCAACTCCACTCCAGATCCAGCAAATCCAGTAGCACCCTAGTAAGAGAACTACACCAATTAGATACACCATTGCGTATTAAGAATAACATGGCATCAGGTATATTTACCTATATTGCATACAAAATGGGAGCCCAAAATGGCAAAATTATGAAAAATCTAAACAATATAGACAATTTTGTAAGTGAAAGCTAGAATAAATATTACAAAATTAATTGGCAACAAATAAGATAAAGCAACCCTACTGCCTGTATAGAATAGCGTAGATTTGATAAAAAATGATGTTATAAGAAAAGTATTGGTGAATGCTATATACCCTTTGTAATGGAATTATATCCTTTTCTCTGAGTATTTTGCCAGAAATAGGATTCCTCATATCCGGCTTGATTAGCTTTTCCACACATTCCATTGTAACTACATCACCAGTGTCTCTCAGCACTGCACACGGTACCTAGACAAGAAAAACAATCGTATACTTAGAGTTATCTGCTCACAACACATTACTATTAAAGAGAAGACAAGTCTAAAACATTAACTAAAGTCTTCACTCTAGTATTGTCGTATTACATCAGTTGACAAACAAAACAAAGTTTCAAGTTCAAGTTTTAATTTATAAACAGAAGTTTATACAAGCAGAAAATTTAAAAGCAATTAGCACGCTAAGTGCTAAATTAATGGCTTGGGTTTCAAGTTAACTACTGAAAAATCAATTTAATTACCAGCATGTTATAGAAAATTACAACAGCAAGCTTCCTTTGTGTAGCAACGAAATCACATGTATGGCCTGCAAGGAGACAGGAGGCTTCTACTCAATGGCATGTAATTTCAAACAGCTATTGATTCTTAGTAATCAGTACACATACTGCATAACATAAATTCAAATTGCCACTTTCAACCACATCAGACTAAGCTATAATTTGAAGGTACAGACATGTTATTTCAATTTCAAATTTCATCTGACCTTTGTGTTTCTTCATATTAAAGTTTGAAATATAATTTGTTTCAAATATTAGATTAACTAAGACTTGCAGGATAATTTTTTGATGAATTATGCAATATACCAGAAAACAGAACATGGTGTAATTAGGGTCTATCCTAAAGCAAATGTAACAGAAAACTAATATACAAACTACACTTAGCAGCAGTGGAAAAATTGAGATAGCCTAAATTCCTTAATTTCCTTATTAAATTTTACTACATTTCTTATCTGGAACACAAACTTCTCAATTTCTCTATTACTGCATTACCTACCTCAAACTTTAGTGGCATCTAATCCGTTACCACATCACCCACTATTCTAAAGTTAACTGAGCATGTAAATAACTACACCAGATAGCAACCAGGAACATACAGAGTTATTGAGAAGGTCCTTGGTTACGGCGCACATGTATCTCTCATCATCCTTCACTATGAGAGATCTCTTATCATCCGGGTCTTTCACCAGTGTGAAGTTCACATCAATCAAGTCCTTCATTCGAAGGGTCTTACCACTCATCGGGCACCTCACTTTCTCATCCTGCAACAACCACACCAACAGGTTACTTCTGGTTGGAGTTCAAACAGCTTTGGAATGACCAGAACTCGTGTGCAAAGTGAAGACTCTCTATGATATTACCACAGCTTGGTTTAAAGACGAAACAAGCAATATTCAATATAAAAAAATATTTAACACAAAAAGATTCCATACGAAAATTGTGTTTGAATTTTACATATTTTACTAGAATAAGCATGGTAACACAAAAAAACGGATGCTAATGTGTACAGTTATATTAGAAATGCCACGGGGAAGTATTACAACACATCTCATACCGCCATATATGTTAGAACTCTACCAAAAGCAGCACAGAGATTTCCTGTTACTTGACACTATGATGACTCATATTTATCAATTGATTTTATATGTGAGGTGCAACTAATTAGGCTGGTTTCAGAGTACCATTCATCTTGTATAACAGCCAGAAGAACATTGCAAACAGCTCACACATGTCAATATTCATCTCACATAAAAACTCTGGTCTTATTAAGCCACCAGGTGTCATGTGTCTTAATTTACTTTACTCTAGCATTCAGACTTGACACTAGTTTCCAATAATTATTTGAATATCTTGATATACAGAGAGAAGGTAGAGAGCTGGGAGAACAGTCATATATTACTCAACGCCTACTAATCCACGCTGTTTGTACTATGTACACAGCTGTTATTAAATGTCACACAATCAACATGACATGTGGCAGGATAATGTAATATGTATAGATAACACAGAAATAACAGTAGAGGATATATATATATATATATATATATATATATATATATATATATATATATATATATATATATATATATTACACTACTGCTATAACTACTTACTACCACTGCTAATACTACTACTAAAATTACTACTACTAGTAGCAGTAGTAGTACTAGTGCTACTGCTGCTTGCTGCTGCTGCTACAAAATACTACTACTTGCCATCATTATAAATACATGGGTATATTGCCTACACGAGTTGGCTAGTTAAATGAATGACAAAAAATGTTGACAATGTGTTGAATAGTAATTAATGAACTATGATGGTGACCCTCCAACACAGATATAGAAACCATATTATCACTATTATAGTTCATTTAAAGTTTAAATCAAATTATATTGAATGATGATTCAGAATACGAAGTGCAAACTGTGGCATAGTGTGGCAGCTTGACTGTTTGACCTTTCTGTTGGCTAAAACAAGAAGTAACAGGCAGCCCTGTGACTATCAATACTTTCAATACTGCAGATTAATACAACAGCCGTAGCAGATATTTCCAGTAAGATAAATTGTCTGGGAGACAAAAGAAAAGTTCCATTGCAAAACCAAACCAACATTTTGAAACTTGAGAAAAGTTTAAACCCCCTGAATTTAATGCTTCAAATCTTATGGCAGCTATTAAGGCACAATGCAAAGAATAACTTGGCCAAATATTAAAACCATCTTGCATTCGAGACACCAACTTGGGCAATTAACAAATTCTGAGACACTTTGTGAATGCTGTTGCATTGATAGCCATTAGCATCACTGATTGCTAGTATAGGTTGCAGCTGCTACATCAATAGCAGTATTGAGATATCAACATATTTCCCTTTCATCAGACAGATATTTGAGTGTACTGGAGAGTATGATATGCTGTTGACATTTGATAGGTCGTGCTGTCAATACTATCTCTATACAGGATCAAATGCCTGAATATACAGCATGCTACATGAAAGACAAAGTGAAATCAAATTTGAGTCTTTGTCTCAAAGCAGACATTACAGCTGGTGTTATGAGTTTCAGGTACAGCCAAGGTATTCATAGAAATAAACTAAAACAACTTTCCAGTAAGTAAAAAACTACCAGAGTTTATGATTAGAGAGCTGGTTTAGCACGGCACACCTATGAAGCAGGCCCACTGGTAATGTCGGGAGGTCATAGTGCCTCCCACTGTGCTACATAAAGACCTCAGGCTATGTTATACTAGTATAGAGAGATATGGTCTGTGGCCAGGCCTGTGATGAAGAAGTGAAGAAGTCATTTTGCGATGATTTGTAGATACAATACATGAGTATCAACTCAAGAAGTAGGAATTTCATGGAGTTACAGAACACAACATGGAAACCACTTCCTTAAAAGATACTCAAAATACTAATCTTCATAACACTGACAACTAGTTCAGTAGAAGCTGGAGTCATATTAGAAACTGGAGTCATAGTAGAAGCTGGAGTCATAGTAGAAACTGGAGTCATAGTAGAAACTGGAGTCATAGTAGAAACTGGAGTCATAGTAGAAGCTGAAATCATAGTAGAAGCTGGAGTCATAGTAGAAGCTGGAGTCATAGTAGAAGCTGGAGTCATAGTAGAAGCTGGAGTCATAGTAAAAACTGGAGTCATAGTAGAAACTGGAGTCATAGTAGAAGCTGGAGTCATAGTAGAAGCTGGAGTCATAGTAGAAGCTGGAGTCATAATAGAATCTGGAGTCATAGTAGAAACTGTGTGCAGTGAGCAGACAAAGCTAGATGTATATTGACACAAATATACAGTAGCCCTGTGTGACCCACTTAGCACTGCAAGCCTTAAGCCTATAGTCAATATTTGTACTTCTCAGGTTATGCAAGAGAGATAAAGAGTTTCAATGCCAGAAATTGAAAAGCCTATGAACAGAAGAGTTTGTAAACAGAGAAGGAAGATATTCAAATCTTTAAAACCTCTTCATAATATATGCCAACAAGTTAGTGCTATATCCAGGGGGTGTTGGATGAGCTATTCATATCTATTAGTTACTTGTATATTTTGTATCAGTCAATACAAACAACACTTATTTACATCAGCTGGTAGAAACACAAGTGGTCTTATACAATCACATCACAGAAATTTACCAACCAGTTTCCATTCATCATTAATTTCAAGCACCTAGATTTATGTTGGTTCAATGATTAGGCAAATAGAAGAGGAGATTGATGGATAGCTTAGTGAGTTACAAGGTGAATGTCAACAGGATACAAGTCTGTATCAAAGTGGGTCAAGAAAGTTCTTAGTTTACATCTGAGCAGTATAATATGTATATTATTATTATACTTACTCCTACATCATAAGATGTGTTTGTTTTATGCAACTTGAAAATGATAACTTGAGAATAGATTAATTTATATGGTATTTTGAAAACTCTCTTCCTTACATACAGTTTCTTCATTGAAGCTGCATTTTTCTTACAGTTTCAAAAAAATTTCAAAGGCTACATTTATGAATTTTCTAACTAATAACTACACGATAGCATGAGCACTATCAGCCAATCAGCATGCATTTAACATAAGTGTATGACTCACTGGTTTGCTGATAGTTGTGTCTTTGTTGTCGGGAGTTTCATTGGGTATCCAGAAGCTTGGCAGTACTTTATCTTTACCGTCAGCCATATTGGAAACAGAAGCACCGGCAGCTGGCTTACTTGCCCCCCTTTCTGCAGCAGCAATGAATATGAGAGTTAGAAGAGTACTAGAATATATACAACAAGAGATTGTAGGTAACCTTACTAGATAGTAGAGATACAGCTACTAATTACTAGCCAAGTTTAGACTCCCAGCTCACATTCAACATGCTATTCAAACTCGCGAAAGTTTATAGTCTCCATCCCTATAAAAAAACTCCTGATGGAAAAGGTTTTTGTTAAATTGGGCTAAGAACTTATTCAGATGAAGCACAGGAGCACTTATGACTGAACGCTCTTCCTAACATCACCAATGGCCTTTACTATAGATCAAACCCATGAGTACGAGTTTACTAAGCCAACGCCATAACCCCTAGACCACGGCTGCTCCCCATATTCAACATACTACTGCTTGTTATTATTTCAGGAATAAAATGATCCAGCAAGCTGTTCTGAAATCTACTATGTTTTTGAATAAAAAACAAACCTTTAGAAGAATCGTGAGCCTGTTTCGTTCTGATACTCTTTTCTGTTTCCAAAAAAAACTTTTTCTCCAGCTTGTCTCCTTCAGATGCCTTGAGCCTCGCTTCTCTCTAATGCAATATAAAATTGATACTGTCATGTAACAAAATAGAGAGATGAAGAGTTCATGGATATTCTAACTAAATCAAGCATCGCAGAAGACTACGTTCACAATTTGGTAGCATGTGCACACCCCAGTATCCAAATTTCACAGTCAAATTCACCTAAAACACTCCAATATGTGGATTTACTTTAACTAAGCGAGGTTCTTTCAACTCACAAGCTGCACATTATAGAGTTCAAACGGACAAACAGACCAGGAAAGGAGAAATTTCACTTGAAATTTACAACACTCTACCCTCCATAACAAAAACAGCAGCACATTCTCAATGATAAAGTCCATGTATTGTCTTGCAGGTACAACAAAACATAAACTTTGGATTATTTTAATCTGATAAGTCCCATAGAGCTCATTGGCAGACGCGGACATCTTATAGGAGTCACCACTGAGTTTCATTTTATATACAATCTGCTAACCTGAGACTTTTCTGTCTGTCTTTCATATTCCTTTAAGCGCTTTGCAATCTCCTTTTTCTGGTGAACCATATACTCTATAACTGCCATCTTATCAAACAAGTAACCATCTGGACTGCAACAACATTTTTATAGAATTACCAACCACTGAGAAGTTGAGACTGCATCATACAAGTTTACTGAATTTCTCAGAAAACCTTGATAGTCTTATCACTGCATAACTGCAGCTGAACTAATTAGGAATTTTAGTAGAACAAAGAAAAATACAATATTAATGGTTTTGTGTTTGGAGAAGGCAGCATAGCAAGGCAAGTGCAATCGGTGTTCAATATACTCTCTACTTGAGATAAAAATTGTAGTGGAAATAATAACTAAGAAATTAAAATGCTTATTAAAACAAATGCTAAGTTTTTAGTTTAAATCTTCAGTGTGAAAAATAATTTACACTTTAAAGATTACTCGGTGCATGAAGCAGAATAATTTTACCCAGAATAAAGTTAGACTTACGTAACCACAGGCTCCTTGCAAGGCTGCAGGGTCAGGCAACAGCAATCAAAATTCTACCAAAACATAAAATCCAGTTTTCAAATTGTATAATTATTTCCAACAACAACCCACAAGACCTGTTTATATAATCCCTGTCTTTAAATTCGTATCACTTTATATTGAAAGAGAAAATTATACAATGCAGAACTAAAATGAATAACAGATTATTTATAAAGAGTCAACTTTCCATAGAAAACTTATTTAAAGCTTAGCAAGAAGGCTGTTGGTTTCACTTAATTTCTAAATTGATATAGAGCTCAAGAGAACTAAAGATAGAAATAGTTTCAGTCGTCCTTCTAGCAACTCACCTTCACAGAATCTTTCCCAAGTCTAGCGGCTAAACTGCCCCAACCCGACTCCCGCTTATCCTTAGCTTTTTCATGGTAAGTGTACACACTGCCATTTGTACAATTAGCTCCGTGCCTTCTGCCCATGACACCTGGTGATAAAAATATAAAAACATCGCTAATCATTTTATAGATATGTATTATATGCATCATTGATTATGCTTATAACACTAACAGAGCTAAGTTAAAATCCTAGTAATTCAAGTCAATAGCTAACCGAGTCTTGATCCCTCAAAAAAATTACTGCATTTACTTTTAGGCAAGATAAATAATGTCTATTTAAAAGACTACATGTCTAAAATTCTAACAATTAAATAAAACTGGTATTAGTTACATGCAATTTGAATGAAAATTTAATTTGTAGCGTTAAGTCTAGCTATTATAAAATTATTGATTACAATCAATTAATTATTATAAAAGTAATAACAACTGAGCATTAGCTGTTAATTGTGATGAATAAAACAAACCAATATTAAATATGAATGTTTACTATAGCATTCATTGTTGATTCTTGAAGTACACTTATAGTTTACTGCTAAAAAACTTTGCTTAACTTTCATTTAAAAAGTCAACTAAGAGTAAGTTGTTGTGACTCAACATTAAATATAATTATAATATATATATTTAAAATAATAATAGCAATACTCATTAAATTCAATTTATAAATATATATTTATAATATAGAACTAAATATAATATATATTTATTTGATTGTTATAGCTATAATAATCATTTAAAACCAATGTAACATTTAAATTTAGCCAAAAATTAAAATTCCACAATGACAAGGGCTATCACTATGACTATGACTATGAGTATCACTGTATCAACGTTAAAGTATCATTGATCGGTGGCACTATGACATTTGTCAAATTGAATTTAACTTGTAAACAACCTTGAAGAGAAACAAATACAATAATATCAATATGATAGTGAATATGAGTAACATTATGATTAACATAAACATATTTTAAAAATTCAATAACTAGACCTAGTACTACAATTACAAGTACAACATTATTATTATGATTAACTTTAAGTTCAACTAATACTGTTACTATTGGTATTAGCTAAAATTAATCACAATTTAATAAGTCATAATTATAAGTAATACTATTAGTATTAGTAATATTACAACTACAAGCACAACAGACAACAGTAACTGTAAGTGAGTACAACTACAACTACCCAAACTCCAAAGTACAACTACAAGACCAAGTTGAAGCGACGCCGCCAGCAAATTAATTATTTAATTTTAATTTTACAAAAATGATCAAGTGAATCGTGGTGAAATTGCTGCCAATAATAACTATTGACCATAAAAAAAGATCTGAACCATGATAAAAAATAATAATTGTATTACAAATCTTGAAATAATGACTAGAATTATTATTTGCCTCAATTTATGGAATACACGCAAAACGAAGTTTATAACCGCTACAAAATAATACAACCTGCTATGTACTAGTTTTTTGCTAGAAACTTTAAATACCCGCATTGTTAAATTTCGGTATTTTTAATATGTGCATCTATTTGCACTAGATAATTTTCTGCTTCTGCATAGTAACTGATTTTATTTTATATTAATTTTATAAATAAACACAATTGCCTAAATTGAAGTAGATATTATCTTTTCACTTTTATCCAAAGTTACAATTCTCATAACACGCCGTTCTCTCGGATTGCTTTGTGTATATTGGCTGCTATTGGTTAGGTATTGAGGGTTTCTTGGTCAACCACATATATACAAACAGGCGAGTCAAGCTAATTGTGATTGTAGCGCTCTTCCATTATTCGGATTCTACAGGTGCGCGCAGGTGATCCAACAGTGAGTGAAAATGCTCATCGGAAACTAGTAAATGTAATTTTTCTACTAGTTATACCACGCAATATGAATATATGTTGATGGTTGTGTAATACTAAAAGCGAGAACTAAATAGAGAACTATTCTGGTACACGTTTCATTATTACACCTGGGGCTGAAGAAGAAAACTGGTTAAACTCATCTACTTCACGTAACAAGCTACCATTTAAAAGAACGCAGCCACAACAGGTGACAACAGACAATTACGTGGACAAGGTGATGGTAGCTATAACTATACTGGAACATTTTGTCTTATGATTGGTGTAAAATAATTGTAATTTATTCTTGACATTATGGATATTTTCTACTAGAAGTAGATGCCCTTCAAAACTCTAGAATCAAAGTTGTGAAATGGATGTTTCTCAATAGTTAACTTGGAAGTGGCAGTTGTTTGAAATAATTTTCTCAAGATAAAAACATCATGTACACGCTGAAACTGGAAAGAGTTCTCTTAATAGTTCTTCTAAAGAACATTTTGTTAACTGCTGGACAACAAACAGGTAACCCGGAAAAACCTACACATGGATTGTGTGAACCCATTACTATACCTATTTGCCAAGGGATAGGATACAACCAGACTATAATGCCAAACATTCTTGGACATGAAACACAAACAGATGCTGGCTTTGAAGTAACTGTGTATCACCCGTTAGTGTCAATCAAATGCAGCCCTCATCTTCGCCTGTTTCTGTGTGCTTTATATTTACCGGTATGTACCATTCTCACAGAGCCGGTACCGCCCTGTCGAAGTGTGTGCATTGCTGCTCGAGATGGTTGTAGTGGAACGATGAATCGCTTTGGTCACGATTGGCCTGAACATATGGCCTGTGAAAAATTTCCGGAATTGCCTGAACTGTGTGTTGGTCCCAATGAAACTACAACAAACAACCAACCAACTAACAGTTACCCATCAAATAGCTATCCAAATGTTGGCCAGCCAAACGGTGGGCAATCAACTAATCATCAATCATTCAATGGTGAAGGTATAGCTCCCAATACTCCAAACTATAACAAAAATAATTTATGGAACCCTCTGCAGCCACAACAGACTCTCCCCACTTCGCATAATTCTGAAATTGTTGGCGGTGATCAAACCCGAAATACTTTGCTACCTCCTCAGAAAAGTATAATCAGTGGTGTGTGCCCTCTCACATGGAGGACTGAACCAAAACTGAAATATAAATTACAGCTGACACAACTTAAAGGCTATGAAATGGAAGATTGTGGTTTGCCATGTAAAGGTGTGTTTTTTGATGAAAACAATGAAACACTCGCCAGGTACTGGATTGGTGTCTGGGCCATTCTCTGTTTCGTGTCAACACTTTTTACGGTGTTAACTTTTCTTATAGACATGGATAGGTTTAGTTATCCAGAGAGACCAATCATATTTATATCTGGCTGCTATCTGATCGTGTCCATCTGCTATATTGTCGGCTTTATTTTGGAGGATAAGGCTTCCTGTATTACGGCTGCTGGAGGAGAATTAGTAGTGACTCAGGGAACTAAAAATGAAGGCTGCACCATACTGTTTATGCTAACGTATTTCTTTACAATGGCGTCTTCAATCTGGTGGGTGATCCTCACTTTAACCTGGGTTCTAGCTGCTGGACTGAAATGGGGACACGAAGCCATAGAGTCCAACTCTCAATACTTTCACTTGGCAGCTTGGGCTGTTCCTGCTATCAAGACTATAACTATTATAGCTCTACGATCTATTGATGGAGATGTATTGTCGGGTAGGTAGAAAGTTTAGACTTTTTTATTAGCTGTAAAGAGAAGCCATTGCTTTGTTTGATCCCAAAATATGACAGTATCTGGTGGCTTTGTTATGTCAATATGTCTTACTTAATACTAAGGAATGTCAAAATTTACTAAAGCAAGATCTCTCAAAGTTTATTGTTTGTATGACATTTCACTTCAATTGTTTTGGCAAAGTACTTGAGTTTGCTGTACAAATCTTCCAGGACTACTACAGTTGCAGATCTCAACACCTAACTCACTATGAATATGACTCATTACTCCTTTTTCTTAGATAGATATGATGTCTGTGTTTGCCTTTGTTGTACCCATATTTGTTTAGAACTAATTGCTTATAGTGAAATCACATTTGTATTGTTTGTTTAAAATCTAACCTTTGTTTCTTAGCCCTAGTAACAACTACTACCCAACTGCTCAGCAGTCTGTTTCTGTGAGCTGTAATTTTAGTTGATTTATTATTTGAATGTCATACCTACTAGCCAATTAATCTTGTAGAGCAGGAATCAGTCTTAAACAGGAAAGATAGCGTATAAATCAACAAAAACATTGTAAAAGCTCAAATTTATGGCTGTAAACCCCCTCCCCCTTACTAGTAAAATCACTATTTGAAAGAACTTAGTTGTTTACTTGCCGATTAAAAAAAATCAATGTATTATTTTATGCTAAATAATGTTTAGAATGCCTAACAAGTTAAAGTTATACAAAATATAATCCAACTGTATAAAATACATAAATTGAATCAATTAAACTTTATTCCTTGAAACAAATCTCTCAACTTCATTTTCTGACAATTATTTCTAAAAGTTCTTGAAATCAATTAAATTAGGGTGATGGTTTGAGTAAGCTTACTGTAGTATATCAAACAAGTCTGTCACAACATTTAGCTATTGAAAATGTCTTTGGAAATCTAAGTTTCAGAGCCCAGCTATTGCACATTGTTCAATACACTAGTATCCCCATATTCTTTTTCACAAGTACCAATATTTAATGTCAACTTCTTGGTAGATTTGCCATATCGTTTATTTCCTCAGCTCATTGTAGCAATTTTGATTGATAATTGTATGAATTTGCTTAGTCACAGCACAATACAGCTGAGCAGCGTAGTGCTGGAACTGATAGTACAGGAGTGGCCTGAACAATGAGGGGTATTGTGTTCACAAAGTGATTCACTGAATTCACTTACAGTTTATTAATCTTATTGATAGAATGAATAGACTGATTAAGCTAGCTTATTTCAATCTCCTGTAATGGCTATTAGAAATACTAATTATTGTTGGAGTCTAGCTTTGTTCCAGTTGCAAGTTAAAAGCCAGTTCCTTCGAGCTGCGGCCCTTTACAGTTGCACTCATTATGATTAGAATCTCATAAATATGCTTTCATCTGCAATCTTAAAAATATTCCTAATTTGAACAACCAAAAGGTATCACGCTGTTAGCTCTCCTCCTATCTATGAAATAATTAGCTTCCTTGATGAAACTTTATAACCTTATTTATTCCCGGTACAAACTGAAATCTTACACTGCTATAAGCTAGTAGATGTATATGTAGTATACTTTGTAGGTGTCTGCTTTACCGGACTATCTGATAGAACCTCTCTGATTGGCTACATCATAGCGCCTCTGGTAGCCTATCTTACACTTGGAACCATTTTCTTAGTAGCTGGATTCATCTCACTCTTTCATATTCGAAATGCCATCAAGCACACCGGCACTAAAACAAATAAACTGGAAAAGCTAATGGTCCGAATTGGTGTGTTCTCCGTCTTGTACACAGTTCCCGCCATCATTGTGATTGTGTGCAACGTGTATGAATTGCTCAACAGGGGCCATTGGCTGGAGCAGTATCAGGCTAAAATCTGTGATGAACCTGAGTTCAAAGGTCTGTTGACCTGCCCTCTACACAAAGATTTGCTCCGAGAATCTCGAGGCCCGGATTTTATTTGGTTTATGTTTAAGTACCTTGGCTATCTCATAGTTGGAATTACTTCTGGCTTCTGGATATGGTCTAACAAGACAATGAGCTCCTGGAGCAAGTTCTTCAGAAGATTAGGGTGCTGTTGCGGCAGGGTGCCTCAAGAGGCCGCTGTATGATCATGCTGACACCAGCAAAACAAACAGTGATGCTAGCCAACAGTTATGTCTATTCTAGCATAAGATAAGCTCCTTGAATAATTATCTTTTGAAATCACCAGTGGGCTTCAAATTTCATTACTAACATTTTTTTCTCTAGTTGCAATATTTTATACTATGGAGTTAACAGAGTAACTGGTTAGCCATTACCTCAAACTATCCCATGACCACACTAGTAATTAAAAATTAAAAAATATGCAGGCTTAAGCCAATTTTATCACATTTATGTAAAGTATAATGTCTCCATTTATAGCAATGTCTGATAAATACTTGAGACTGCATTATAAATTATACTGATATTTTTAAGTTTTCAATTTAAGAGTTGTAGGAACAAGTTAGTATATAACAGTATTGTCTCATCATATCAGTAGTTTAACAGCTGATTTCATCTGCTTAAAGTTTCCTTTTTTTTCAAAAGAGCTTAAGATGAGAATCTCTGATCACTCACTGTAACTCAGTTAGAGTTACTAACTGAGTTACCAAAACAGTTTTTTTTAGTTTCAAGAAAGTCTCATGGAAGAAAGTATGTTGGAGTGAGATTTTTTAGATTAACATTTTATTGTATACATTCATGCATGTACAAAAATTTTGTAGTACTCAAACTTTTATACCCTACTAATCTCAATACATTGTATATTTCAAATCTAAAAAAAGTAAAATATATTTAGTAATTTCTCTTCAATCAGTCACTCTTTTGCAAGAACCAAGCTTCTACAGATACAAAATCTGATTTCTTTGTTAGACTCTGTCAAAGAATGATAAAGCAATTATCATTTTTCCAAATCAATCAATTCAAACTTTGGCCAGAAATGCTATTAGTAAACCCTGATGTAGACAGACGAATAAGTATCACAAAGCTAGACAACCTTGAGAATAGCTTTCTAGGATTTACACCTCCTAGTAGCAGTGATAATCTTCCAGGTAACGTGTGATTAGCAAAGAGTTGGCTAGTTAGGTAACTTTCTCAAGCTTGTTTGACTGCTGCTATTGAAACATCAGGTCTAAGCTGAGAAATACTAATAGGTGATGGCACCTTTGTCAGGGAACATAAAGACTAAGCTTACATTGCTTGTGAATTAACTATTATTATCATTGCTTGTGAATTAACTATTATTATCAATAGATTCAATTGAAACTACCATTATTTCACAAAATATTATTCCTTCACCATAGTAAGTACACACCAGTGTGGATCCAGTATAGAAAGTACTGAAGATGTACCGCTTTAACTACAAAACACATACACATGCTCTTATATATTTGACAAGCAGAAAGTTATATGGTATAACTTTGATAAACTAAATAATATAAAGTACATCTATGCTATAAATAAATCAAAAAGGTCATTAAACATCTGTATTTCATATTTTTATTAGTGACACACTGATAAAGAATTTGATAGCAATTGTGTATATGGAGCTGTCAATTGGCTTTTCACAGCACTGCAGATGGCAGTTTCCTGTTCATCTGCTTTCAAGGAGCTGCTTTACTTCCCTTATCAGTCAACAACCTAATGTCAACAGTATGATTGCCCCAAGAGAGACCTTGCACTGGAGTTATCTTTCCAATAGTACTGAGATTATTTCACAGAGAATTTTCTAGAATAGGACTGAGTGGATAGGGATATTTTTGTGGAGGGGAAGAGGTGAATAAATGCCACTCTAAAATTGACTATATTATATTGGCTCACACATCATTTAAGTAGAACATATTATAATTGATATAAAAACTTTTAGTGTGTTATTTTGGGCCCTAATTTTGGAATGTGATAATTTTAGTCAAAGAATTACTGCTAACCTGAAGCCATGCAAGTTGCATTTTATATGATTTTCTAATGTACTAATGCACTGTAACTGTTAATGCTACTTATTCTGCAATTGTATAAAGTTTAATAATTATGTATAACAAGACAATAGAGTGACAGCTTGGTTGCCATGGAGACAAAATAACTACCTGCCTGTCAGTCAATCTGAAGATCTCTGTTCAATATTCACATAGCACGAACAGCACAATTTTATTCTAATTTATTTTCAGTTATCGTATTATTTGTCATGCGATGTGACATGCCTTCTCTACTTATCCTTCTACTGGGTGCTCAATGCATGGTTAGGGTTGTCACTCATCATCTCACATAGACTCAGCTTCTATATATATGCTGTATATATATATATATATATATATATATATATATATATATATATATATATATATATATATATATATATATATATATATATATACATATATATATATATATATATATATATATATATATATACATATATATACATATATATACATATATATATATAGACTATATATATATATATATAGACTATATATATTTACAGCATATATATATATATATATATATATATATATATATATATATATATATATATATATATATATATATATATATATATATATATATAGCATATATATATAGCATATATATATATACATATATATATATATATATATATATATATATATATATATATATATATATATATAGCATATATATGTAGCATATATATATGGCATATATATATACACATACATACATACATACGCAAAGTCAAAGGTTCAAACCCCAATAAAGGCCATTGGTGATGTTAGGAAAAGCGTCCAGTCATAATTGCTCTTTTGCCCCCATCTGAATAAATTCTTAGCCCAATTTAACAAAATACCCTTTCTATCAGGTGTTTCTCCCAGGGATAGCCACTATAAAAGTTCGTGAGTTTTTTTCCAATACTTTTACTAAAAACAATCTTTCCCTCCCTGCCCTCTATATTTTCCAGACAGTAATAGCAATTAGTAATAGGTTAGTCTACAGAATGATTATCCCAACTAAGAAAACAGCATATTACATCACACCAACAGACTAACTTTGAGAGAATTTCAACCTGCACATTAATCAACCATCTATAATAAGCCAGAAGTAAGCAAAATAAGCACACATTGAACCTATACTTGTCAACAAGTCATCTGTAAGCCAGTGGAAAGATACTAAAGCTGTGTTAAACTGGTTCAGCAACCGAAAAGATAAGAACAGCAACTATGGATCTATTGTGGATTGGGAGTGGTGGATTTTCATCCAAGCATTGCATCTAAAGTACTCACCACAGCATTAGATTTCTTGTTTTTATGTGTATGAACATGAGCAAGGCGAGAGAGATTTTATCTTCTACACCAAAAGTCTTTGCTATATAAATGTGAAGATGTATTGAATAAAATCACAGCTGAGCAGTCATTTAACATCACAATAACTTGCAGAGACTTGTGAACTTGTTGTCTATTTCTCCTATACATTTATTTCATCAGCAAATATAGTTATCACTTAATGTTCATAGAGAGATAAAAGGAGTTAAAAGTACCACTTGTGTAATCATAAGAAAAGTATATGCAAGATCTTTAAACAATAGAAATGAAGTATTACAACAACCCTATGGGTCAAAAAGGGAAGTTGAAACTTGTTTAGACATTTACCAGGTCTCAGCACAAGAATATGCAAGTTAGGCAACATATCTAGCAGTATTGTGATATATAATTTCCATGTACATGCAAAATCTAGCCATGCCCACCAATGGCGTTTAGAAATACATACCTATTTCATTAGAACGATACACTTATGCTGCTTACAATGACAATCAACAGTCTACTATGACACACTAACCAAAGGTGGACACAACTACAAATTTCAGCTTTACAAACCTCCATGTAATATAAAAAAAATATATATACATTGGCTGATTACCAATGTTGTTTGAGCATACTCTGCAGTTACCATTTTAAATATGATAAAGTGCTCCATCTATAGCTCATGGATCTCTTTCAAACAAAATTCCACAGGTCACAGGAAGTTATTGAACTCCAGTGGTGTCTAAAGAACCATTGAAAATCTTGACAAAATTTTTTTCGTGTCAATTTCAAATGTTGAGTGAGTGATGCTGCCATTATTGGAGAAGCCTGTCTTTTGTATAATTGTGTTGTTTTGATAATAATCAAATGCAGTTGCAAAGTTTAGGTTAAATGGCCAGAGGTCATTAAAGAGCGTACTTTATGTGTATACACACTTACCGTATGTGTGTTTAGAGATATTGAGTTAAATAAGGTATGCTACTAGGTCATGAATTGAAGTTTTGCGACGTAGCTTAGTGAGATACGGAGAAAGCTCTGTATTATTATTTTTACAATATTGCAGCCAAGTATTGATTGCTATAATGAGGAGTTGTGCTCCCTATTGTTGATGAGCAGCAAGTAATTCTTATAATATTATTATTTAAAAGCAGAAAGCAGTCATTAAATGTAAGGGTAAGACAACTTATAAAAGGTTATAAAAGTGAAATTGACACTTGCCAATGGTTGATTAAATGTAATTTTGGTTGACCAATTGTTATTTTTATATTAAATTTGGCAAAATCAAAATAATAGCTGAGGTTTTTATTTCAGTTTACTTTTTCTTGATTACTTTGAGCATGAACTATACCATTTTATATGACTGAAGTATGTTTAATGCAGAGCCAACAATTGATGCTTGTACGTGAAAAACAGTTACTATGCCAATATATAAACTTATTTGATATGATAGGAGTTGTTTTCTTAACGACTTCAATCACAGTTTATTATGCTTTTCACCAAAATCATAATATAGATATATAAATTATAGTCACCCACAAAATATATAAATTACAATCATATTTTAGTCAAAAGAATTTTCTTTTCACATACCTTGGGAAAATGTTAAACCTATATTTATACATTATTATACTAGTTATATCTGGCTGCGGAGTGAAATCACTTCATTTATTACAAAAGCTGCAATTACTGTTAAGCTAAACAAATTAAAATTAATAAACATCACGCCACACGCTGGTCTCCTGTTGTATCTCAGTTCCTGCAGAGACAGCAAAGAACCAGAATAAGGAGAAGTGTCACACTTCCCAGCACAATCCCTACGATGGCTCCTGCCTTCTTCTTGCTGCAACAAAACGCTGAACTCTTTATTCATTCTTAATTTATATTTTATCATCACATATTATCTTGTTTATATTATAATAACATGCCAGTAAAATAACAGCATGAAATTATGAACATTATTTACAAAACTGTAAGTTTTGTGTTGAAGATAATTAATAAACACCCTGATGACAAAAATCTACTTTTTGTAATAATCAATTTAGGTTAACGTTCCGGTATTCAAGTAAATTTAACACAGTTTTTACACGTTTCTTATGCTTTATTCTAAAAAAACATTACATAGTCTAGTAAAACATTTGGCAGTTGTCTTTTCTTTGACTTGTATTGCTATATACCTCTTCCAGTATGGACAGCAATACTGACTATCTGAGGGTCCACAACAGAACTTGTCCTTGACCGTGTCGGTGCTGCTGTAAGGACATACGAAATAGTAGAGACCACTAGAGTTATCAGCTTCTGTTTCATTCACTGAGCCGCTCTGACCAGAAGTGTGTTTCAGTTTGGTTGTCGTTGTGCAGACGGTTGGATCTACAAACATTCAGGGAGAACATTCGGTAGAGACGAAGTATTGGACATGCATTGTTCAGATTACCCAGTAGCTCCTGTGGTGTAATGGTTGCAAGCTAGCTATCTGGGTTCGAATCCCAGTAGAAGCAAATAATTTACATGAAAGTGAAATAAATTATTCTGTAATAACTACATAGACTGAGCTCATGAGAGTACTAAAGTTAGATGTCAGGAACATTACACCTGCACCCTCACTATATGTATAGGTATACTGCGAGTTTGAAGCTAGTAAAATTAAGCAGCAATAATTGCAAATACCATCTAAACAAAGCTGTTACTGAGGTATTACTTAACTTTTCTTCTACCCTGTAGAAACTTGCAATGTTACAGTTAAACACAACTGGTGTGTTACCTTCATCGTAGTTCTTAGTGCCGTAGTATCTAGATCTGTAGCTAGTCATGCCATAGACATCATATCCAGCGTACTGAGCATTATAATAGTTAATGTACACTGGCCTGCATGTGTATCATATTATAGTGAAAGCTTTGTTATAATCTGCAGATCTAAGATAATTTTTAATTATATTATACACTATAAACTTTGGCTCTAGAATTCTACCCTCTATACCAAAATCTGTTGCTTTTTGGTCTTTATATAATCTCATTATTGGTAAGTTCTATTTATAAAACGAATTAAAACGCACAAGTAAATTTAGTGTCACTTAAAATTCTATTTTACAGCAAAAAGGTCTAAAAGAAATTTGGAAGAGCAAAGAATTTACCCTCTGTAAGACGACAGTGATCCCTTGTAAGGTTTTACTTTTCCCCTGTAGGATCTGTAGGAGGACCTGTAGGACCTGTAGGTAGACCTGTAAGACCTGTAGGTAGACCTGTAGCTACTAGATGACCTGTAACTGTAACTGCTGCCAGACCTATAGCTGCTGCCACCACTGTACGAGTACCGACCAGCTTCTGCTTCACCTAAACAAGAGTTCAACAATTTTTTTCAAACAATTGCTTGTTTAAAATATATAATTTGAACGTTTTCTAAGTTTTCTTATGAATTAAAGTTACTTTTGAGAATAATAATTGCTTTTAGAGCAGACAAATCCTTAATAAGAAATTCTGGCTGCCAGCTATTTCTGGACTCTGATAATTTCTCTCAACAAGACTTTTTTGTTCAGCCAAGGCAAAGAGCATCTTTTTTACCTGAGAGAGAGAGAGAGAGAGAGAGAGAGAGAGAGAGAGAGAGAGAGAGAGAGAGAGAGAGAGAGAGAGAGAGAGAGAGAGAGAGAGAGAGAGAGAGAGAGAGAGAGAGAGAGAGAGAGAGAGAGAGAGAGAGAGGGCCTCCCCTACCCATGTGCTGCTAACAATTCTTCTCATTGTATTATTGTATTTCACAATGAACACACCTTACTTTGTATCATATGTTATTATTTATAACATTATAATATATTGTTATCTATACTATTTTTATGAATGTATAGAAGTATATAAATATTGGCTTTAGCTTAAAAATTGCATAAATGATCATGTCTTCTTTATAAAAGGGTGTATTACTAAACAATTTCACAAAACCATACGCAAAATTAATTAAGCAGCTTGAATGCAATTATGAATTAATACTAAAATTTTCAACAACCAAGTTTTAATAGCAGAAGGCTTTTATTGAATTAAAACTTAATAAAAAATTTTCCCCGCTACTCTAAAAGCTTAAAAACCAAGGCACCACAAATCTTAGCTTTATTTAAAAATTTAAGCTGTTTTAAAATACATGCAGTGAAAATGTTTTTCAGCTATTGATTGAAACCTTTTTTCATTTAGAATAATAAAATAAACACATTATGATAACAGGTAGGATGTTGATAATACACTTACATATAATGTATGTCAAGATACACGCTAGCACTGCTAGGTACCCTCTCCAGTTCATCTTGCTGACTCTAGAAACTGCTGCCTTCAATAGAGACTTGCATTTCATATATTTTGCTGCCAATCGATACTTCACAGTCACTGAACTTAGCAGGCTTTAGTTTAGAACTTCATTTCATTACCTGAGCACTGAACCTGATTCATTTCAAACACTTTGCACAAGAATATTAATACTTGGTGGTCGATGAATGTTGAGTGAGGATTCGGGTTCATTGAGCTCTTTTCAAACAAATATAGTTTATGTAATAGATATGAACTGCTACAATATTAGTGTAACAAATATTATATATAATAGAACAAATATTGGAATATAAATATACACATGTGAAACATTAAATGCAAGCTGCAAAAAATAAAACTGCATGAAACATAAAAAACAAATGACAATATGAAAATATAAAAAAAAACAGTGTAGAATCAAATTGCAATGACAAAATATGGTAGAACAGAATGTGAAAGTTTAAAATATATAAATATTATAAATATAAAATTATCTAGTACACTACGGCCATTTAGCACAGATACAGATATAGGTACAGATGATAGTATGAATACTTATACATTAATTGAAAGGAACAATTAAAATAATAAAAACAATAATTGTTGATAAAACTAAAACAATTTAATATGTGATAAATTATCTAAACATAACCATCAAAGCATAAACATTTCTATCAGTATATTGCAGCAACTTATTCAACAACTGTGATCAACTGAACTGAAGCTTTACTTATACTATAAAGCATGTTATATATTATTATGGTTATTGAGCTTATGTTATGGCCAGCACAGCTTATTCTTCTACTCTACGAACAGTAAGGAAGTTTGACTCAGCAACTATGAGGTCTACATCGCTAGTGATAATACTAAAGTTGTACATGCAGTGTAGAACTCATTGAGATTAGTCTATAAGCTAATCTATAGAATGAATAATGATTGTATTAGATTTTACTTGCACATTTCATTGGAGTAAATGACCTACAAGTTAGAGTATACATAGCTAAAATAGAGAGGTTGAAATGACCACATAGATTGTTGATATGCTATCGGTGCAATGTAGGGTAAATTCATTTATTCACGGGAATCTTCCAGTAGTTAACAGTTAACAGATTCTAACCTATTAGGTGTTGGTGAATTCAATAATATTGTTTTAATTTGTTAACAAACACCTGCTTACATGGTTGGTTTTGATTTTACATTACACCATTGCAGCAGTAGCAACAGCAGCAGCAGCAGTAACAGCAGCAGAATGTTAAAACACAGCTTTGAAGGAAGACATGCCAAGAAAAAAATCTCTGGACAAATTTCATTAACTTGAGTTTCAAATCTTAATGGAATCACTCACTACAAGCTTTTCCAATGCATACATTGATCTCAATGAATAGTATGTAGAAGTTTATATCTTAGAATCCTGTTAATAACCTTTGGCTACCCAAACAATTAATACTCTGAACAGGTCAAAACCCCCAGTAGTGCTGGTATTACACAGTAAGATCAGTATCACTGTAAGTTGTATAAGTTAAACTAGCAGGCAAGTGGAACTGCTGACATTTGCATCGAGTGTTGCAGGTCTAACTTCTAGTCTAGCTGAACTTGACTTCACAATGCAATAGAGAACAACTCCTCTGCCATTCTTTCTGTTTGAGGCTGCAGTTCTACCATGGATACACCTGCTATGGTGGTGACTCTGATCATTCTTCTAAACTGTAAGTATGATTAGTGAAACATTCAGCAGAATATTTACTGGCTGAATAAAATGTTTGTAGTTGTTTAGTATTTTAAAAAATATTAAGACCTGTTCAATTCAAGCAACATGGTATAAATCTAAGAGGATTGAGATTGCAATGATTAGATATAACTTCTATCTTCTATGTTATGATCATATCATTGGGATACATGACCAAATCAAACTAGTTCCTGCCTGGGTATACTGCAAGAATTCCTGATGTAAGAAACAGGAACTGGGTGTCAACACTGATTATGTAAAGCCTACATAATATTACCTGACTTCAAGTGTGACTTAAGACTACTTAAATGGAACTAAATTAAAAATTCTAATGAGCTAAAAATAGAAATGACAGTCTAAAACACAGTATTCTGATTCACTAGTAATCTTTACAGTCCTTAGACTTTTCTAGATGGTAATGAGTTTTCAAATCCCCAAGTCTAGATGTTGTTAAGTGAATATATATATATATATATATATATATATATATATATATATATATATATATATATATATATATATATATATATATATGATTCATATTTAAATGTTATATATATATATAGGTATATATTAAAATTTAAGGTGGAGCAGTCTACAGTTTGTCAACATATGGAGCAGGAAATTTAGAGTGAGTATAAGATTTACCTACTGTAATGTTGAAGACTGGACCTCAAGTTTGCACAACTAACATTAACATCTTTCATTTTACGAGTTTTGATACTCATTTTCTAAAGTCTTGAGATGATGTTGGGAAGTTCAACATTATGTCTCCAAGTAACCACGGCAACACTATAAGTTCTGGAGCTTTCCTTGGAAAGGTAGGCTAGGGTATGTCGTGACATAATAAACCATTGTAGAAGTCCTTCCCACGGGATTTACTTGCGGCCTGATGTTAGTTATTATAGTGAGAGGACTGTGGATGAGTCATGCTTGGTTTTTAATAAGAAATAAACTGACAAATTCTACATTAGACTACTAAATCAAATTATATTCCAGGCTATAATAGAGTATAGTACATATAATGAAAATGATGTGGCATTTTATATAGGTTTGGCTCTTTTAGGGGAGTTGGAATAAAAAAGTATAATAGGGCTAAGGCATCTGGACTCCATGTTTCTGGAATATCAGAGTATAATGCCAGGTTTCAACAAAAGTCAGGATACAGTAAAAGTAAGTCCTTTCAAGATTGAAGTGGCTCTTGAAATATTAAACAAAACCAACTTTTTTCAAAAACGTACACATAATAATAATGTCCATTCTAAGCTTAGTCAAAGTCTGCAATATGCTGCATGAGAAGCATATAGGACTCAAGACTTGAAAATCTGCCAAAAATTAGCCATATCCAAGATTATTATTACCCGAAGTTATGGGATTTTTATTGGCAGGTCGAAGGATGTCATGATATTTCTATAAATAATGGGATTATCATCACAGAATGATATTATGTGGTTTCGAATACATATTATAAAGCCTCAATTAACTTTTTAGTTTATAAACATTATTGATTGCTCTTTTATCAAGTTAGAGAAGACTTATTCAGTTGAGTTATTTGATGTAATTTACAAAGATTGCACCAATTTTAAACTGTTTGTTCTTTTGCAACAATATCAAAAAATGTTTAAGATTTATTAATGATGGTTTGTATTTTTGGCGACCACACACTGAGTAGAAGCGCAGAAGTAGAGTGAAAGTTTCATTTTCATTTCTTACTTCAAACCAAATCATCACTGTAGTGTATCTGTGTGGCCTTGCAAATTATATAACCTCTCCATATGAAGCTGATGGCATAGTCTGCCAATGAAAATAAGAGACTTCTCATTACTAAAACACTTAAACTACTCAATAACATTTAGGACAGGAACTTTAAGGAAGGCATGACCCTCTGTTAGGATTCATATTGGATCTGACATATGACATAATATACTCAATCAAAGGAATTACTACTGATGACTTCAGACTAAAACACCCAACATCAGCATTACACGTCATTTCCATCAATACTTTGATTTAGAAAAGTCACAAAATACATGATGAGAAAACATACTCTATTAGATGCAATGTTTTAGATCCCAACATCTGCATGAGACTACAGAACAACAGAACTTATGACCAGGAATCTAGAAATCAGCTAGTCATGATCTTTGTCTGTCCCTTCGATGCCACCGACTCAGACAAGGCGAGGTACTGCTGTGGTCCAAAGTTGGAGGAATACTGCTGCACCTACTGGCAAAGGTAATGTTTGTTTAGCATCTGCTGCTTATGGATCACCATGGTGATGGTGAACTTGGGGAACCTTATTGGTCCTGCATTATAAACCCTGTAAAACTAGGGGAGAAAAAGTAGGAAGGGGAAAAGTTTTTTATACAATCATAATAGCTTATGATATATTATTTCTAATAAGCAACAGAGATTAGAAATCTTTCAACCGAAAGTTATAAAGAACTCTACTGCTTTGAATTGCTCAATATTTAACAGATTAGGACTTATTTCTAATTGATAAATATCTATAATTGATATACAATAATTTATAAAAATCATAAATTTTTTACAGCATGCTGCATAATGCAACGGTTTAAAATTTACGCTTTTTTAAATAATATTTACAATTCTTTTCCTAACAACACAAACAATTTTCTTCGCTCTAGCTGTTGATGATCTTATGTTTTCAGCTGCCATACAACATTATGTTTTCAGTTGTCATATAACATATATGGCTTTGCACATATGGCTACAACCTGAGGGCACTTTACACGACTTGGCAGATGATTAAACCTCATGGAATGTAGCTTATGCAGATGTCTACAAAGTTTATTATAAAATTATTTTAATTGCAGCAAGAAATCTGTGTCAGGAGTCCTTGAGGGGATGGCTGTCGTAGCCAGTATTTTGCTGGTTATAATTGTCATAGCTCTAAATCTAAAGAGGTCATTTCGAGACAGCTGCTGTAGGCGAGCGCCAACAACAACAACAACCATCATAAACTGGGACAAGGCAGCAGTACCTCTTTAGCCATCAGTTTTTTGCTATGGAAACAAATCTAACATTTATACTTCACACCCAAATGTGTACTATTATGTTGTATTTTTATATATAGTGAAACTATAACTTTTTTTAATAATAGTTTCCCTTCAGCATACTTCAAGTGTTTATAGAATCTATAAATAACTTAAACTACAAATAAAAAGCCAAAACTGACAATATTCGATTGTTTTAGAATTTAGATGGTCATTTAAACTACTAGACAACTTCATACATTATAGAGTATTGTAGAAAAATTGAACAACATTATGCTTGCTGCTGAAATTAAAAATTATTAATAAAAGCACTTTAGTTCAATGACTATCTATATTGTACCATAAAATTATTTGCTATGTTGCTTGCCAACCTTTGCTAATTTGTTGAACATTTTGGAGTATTTTTTAACTTAAAATAAATATGGTAAATAATGGAACCGTGAAAATGCACTGACAAGTATTAGCAGCTTTTCTAGCAACATATCCTGAAACTTTGTCTGGGCAAAAATAATAAAATACTAGAATAGGTTTTTTCTTGAGTCTTCATATTTATTGAAAGAACATTAAAATAGTTTTCATAGTCAGAAGCTGCAAAACTAAACACTAAGTCTTGTAAAAACGTCAAACTAAGAAGTAATACTAAATTGCTATGATGTCAGAGCAATACTTCTTTTGTAAATTTGTGATGGTTGTGAGCCATAAATACCAATTAGGAGCCATCTGTTGCTGGTTAGAATATTACTGAAAAATAAACCAAGTTTATTATAAAATAGAAAAGCGATAGAACTTTTGTATGCAAAAAGTATTTTATTAACCTGTAATTACGGTAATTACATCAAATGTCTAAGCATCTCCAACCTAAATTTTTTTTACTCTTTGGTAACATAAAATACTTTATATTTGTTGACTGTTAGAATAACCTAGTTTAACATATTACATACCCTTCTAGGTTGCCATTCTTTTGTATCTTAACTTTTAGACTAAACATGTTGTCCTACTGGGCACACTGCAGCCACCTGTCTGAAACTTGACAAGAATGCAGAAGAATTTCAAGTCCAGGTACTCAACCATCCAATCAGCAATTAGAGTGATGTACTGCATGTTGTATTTGAAAGTGTAGATATGATCAATTAATCTGTTTGTGAAACTGAACCCCTGAGACAACAAACAGTAACTCAGTAACTGGAACTCATATATATATATATATATATATATATATATATATATATATATATGTATATATATATATATATATATGTATATATATATATATATATATATATATATATATATATATATATATATGTATATATATATATATATGTATATATATATATATATGCATTATATATATATATATGTATATATATATATATATATATATATATATATATATATATATATATATATATATATATATATATATATATGCATTATATATATATATATATATATATATATATATATAATGCATATATATAATGCATATATATATATATACATTATATATATTATGTATATGTATTATATATATTATGTATATGTATTATATATATTATATCTATGCATTATATATATTATATAAAGACTAAGAAAAGAACTAAACAGATTAGATCAGATCATGCATTTATAATTATCAATGAAGTTACTGTAATTGAAAATGCAATTAGATTATACATAAATGACACATGAATAATGCTATGGTTAAATGTTTCATGAATTATTACCTTTATCAAATCTTTCACGTTGTTTGTAACAATCCTTCTATCAAGAGCATTGTTATAGCCTGCCTTAAATTCTGATAAACTACTACGTCTGGAATGAGATATTGCTTTGGAGGTAATTCTTATTGCTTCATCAACATCAACAACTTTTGTTCTGCTATCAGGTGGGTATATTTCTACTTTTGAACAGACAATAAACTTAAACTAAAACTTCAAATATAAAGCAGTTTAGGCTCAAAAGTTAATTTTCAATAAAATTTATTTTGTTTTCAAAATTTCATTTATTTTATAATCAAAGAGTCATTTGCCTGATAATTATTTAAATCTGATTATCACTTTAAAATTTGTGCAGAAGTAAGTCAAACATGTTCAATATTGGAAAAAAAATAATTGTATAGACTTCTAATAATAATAAATGATGATAATTCAAACACTTACTTTCATTAAAAAGACAACGTATGAAAGGGTAGTCTCTGCAGTCACGATAGACTCCAAAATTGGGAAGCTCATCGGAACGATCATCAAACTTTACTCTCCATGCAAAGCTATGTATTAAATCAAACCAAAACATTTAAAGATATTTCAGATAAATATTTGCTAATAGATGGAAGAAAAAGCTTTAGATCAGTTGTAAGTGTGATAAGCTTTCAAAAGTCAGAAAGTTTGATTAAAAAGTAATCTAAAACTTCAAACTAAGGTTTTCTCCACAGTTAAAAATGCTGAGAACATTTTTCAGCCCAGGTAGGTACAGGTAGAGCGGGCCATATGCCTTCAACTACCTAATAAACAACATAAATAGCCAAAAAGCACCTTCAAGTTAAAAGGTTTTACCAGAGAAATAGACAGGTCACCATAAATTTAACTAAATTTCAAGTTTCCCAAATTAATTGTGAATAATATTTCAAACTCAGCCTTTATTCTGTCAAATTCTTTTTCTAATTATATAGTGTTGCAGAATCAGAAAAGTACATTTCAAGCATTTCAAATTTTAAATATTTAGTACAGTAGGGATCTGACAAAGTTTGAAAATTCTCACGCAAACACTATAATTAAATAAATCTTCTGTCACTACAACATAGCTGCGAAAGCTGAACAAAACCAGTGTGCTATAGATGAGAAGTCATAAATTGGAAAAATTTAGTTCAAGAGAAAGCATGTTCTGGTGAGAGAGAGACATTTCACGCCACACATCAAACAAAAATCTACAAAAAAACTAAAATATTGTAGGTCTATATGTTATTGTTGGTAAGGTGTGTAAGCTCATTAGTGCATTACTCAAACTACACAATCGACTTCACTGGTTTGTCTCGTGAGAATTATACAATATATTTTATACGATAGATACAACAACAAACGTTATAATTAGTCCATACACTGCTACTACTATACACAAGTGTTCACTCTTTCTTTAACTGATCATAACTGACGCAGGAGCAGACTGTTTCTCGTAATCTAACTAGATCCCCCATCCTGATTGAAGGCCCAACAATAATCATGCCACTAATTACCACGTGGCATTCCGTGTGGTGCTGGAATGTAGAAACCATTGAACTATAACTATGGTTATAGTTTCAGTTCAGTGGTAGAAACGCCATGACTGCCTCTAACAATTCCAAGGGGAAGGGGGTGGCGAACTCCCCCCTTTCTATAGATATATGAAATCCGTGAGCCACCATAATATTCAGGCTATTGAAATTTTGGAAATACTGGAGCACTGGGCTGAAAAATGTTCTCATAATTTTTAACTGTGGAGAAAACTTTATTTTTAAGTTTTAGATTACTTTTTAATCAAACTTCCTAACTTTTGAAAGCTTATTACACTTACAACTGAAAGTTTCATAGGAGACTTTTCAGCTTACTTGTCATACGTAGTTGATGTAAATACTGAAAATTATAGTTTGAGCTGGTAAAAACTTCTGCTTAAACTAAAGTTTGAAAAACAATATTTATAGCCAGATGCATAATTTGCCCCAATAAGGATGTGGAAAACACTTGAACTCATTTCTTTTGCAAAACGCTTCTACTTTTATTATGTAAAACTGCTATAAATTAACAGGAAAATGCAATGGAAACTGTATAAAGATATTAAATACACTCAATAAGTAATTGGATTAGCAGTTACTGTGTGTGTAGGAGTGTCAGCGTAATGTCTCTGTTGAAGATAGGAGCATCAGACGATTTCAACATGCCCAGCTCTCTCAATAAAATGCTCTTTGGATGTGCTGCACATCTTCCTCTTCCCTCTGTTGGCGACTTTATAGACTTCGACAATTCCATTACTAAAATCTTTACTAAAAGCTACTTCGAAAGTAGAAACCTAGTTAAACAAATGTACGACTGTGTGCAAGGGGTTCATATATTTATAAAATATTTAGGATTACGGTTCTTTTAATGTTAAAAGCTTTTTTACCAGCGCTATAGCTCTGCAATTTGCTTTCATTCTTTAAGTTGCCATAAAATTCTCAGAAACTCTTGGCTTGCTATCCAAGCAGCATCTGCTATAACAGATATTAATTTGATAACTGTAATTTTATTTTAACTGCATAAAGTGTGTAGTGTAAAGAGTAGTGAGCTAGCTTGCAAACTTGAGGGGGGGGGGGAAAGACTGCTTTTACCACACTGACAAAATTGTAGAAATGTGATGAAATTATAGAAGAGGTTAAAGTTTGCCACTCTGGACAATTTTAAGGAATCCTTCAATCTTTTGTTCAGGTTGAGAATGAGAGCTGACCAGCAACTGCAAATAGTGCGGCTCAAAATTATAAATAGGGATGTTTAGCATTGGCTTGGCTCATCATAATGTGGTCATTTGAAAGCAAGGACATTGCCTCTTTATAGCGTTGCACTTTATATAATTTCTACATGCTTGCACAAGTACTTATAGCTGCATTCAAGTTATTACAAGTGCTTGCACTCGAATGCTTGCTTATATGTATGCTTGTGCAATCACATAGCCTTTTTAATGAAGTTTGTGCTTAAATAATGCACGTGTTGATGTTGCGTTGCACGATGACGACCAACTGGTGTGTGAAGGTTTCAAAAGCTGAGAGGAAAACTTTCACTGATTAAAGTTCAATTTGAATATTTCCACAACTCAAGGTAACTCTAGAGTGTATTTGAAGATCATGCACACAAGCATAATAATTTGCATGATTTGAGAAGTTAAAACTAAACATAATAACTATGGACATAATTTATTGGTTAAATATAATGATAGTTTGAACATGACACATTAATTTGACAGTACACAAAGAGTCTTATAATGGTATACAAATAAAAACACAAGACTAAATTAATTTCATAATTCGAAAACAAAAAACATATGGGCAGACAGACAGAAAAAGAGACAGACATACATACAACATGAAGATCTGATAGATGTGACTATGTCTACGCTTAAACTGCACACATATAGTGAATAGTATTTGTTGCAATTAGTTTCTTATCTAACTTCCATTCAATCCACAATGAGAGCCAGGTTGATGGTTGTTGTAATGGCTGACTCTGATTCCAAATGAAAGTAGATGCAAAATCGCTCATCATAGTCAAAGCAGCGTGTGATGCTAAGAGTAGTCAAACTATGTTCAGAGTTGATTATATTGTCACTGGGAAAGTTCTCAGTAAAAGCACCGTCCTCTTGGTAAAGATCTGCAGGCGAAAGTTACTCAGTAAACAGAGACAAGAGGTAGAAATGGCAGGAGATCTCAAGTGTTAGTGATGTAGATAAAGATGGCTGCAATGCTTGGATAAACAGCTGGCGATGCGAGTCTGTGGAAAGGTATTAACCAATGAAATAATGGCTCTGTGATGGAACTGTAGTTGGATTGTTCTTGTAACAGAAGGTAAATGTTGATTTAGAATATTTCTAAGCTGAGCAGAGCTTTGGTCACCATTTCAAGTGTAGCCAGTAAAACGGAGCAATAGTCACATTTACAGATCAACATGGAAAGCAAAAAAACTTACAAAAAAATACCATTAGAAAGACAAAAGAAAACCCTATGATTTTTTCCAGCATAGTGTAAATTATAGCTGATTTTATCTTTCAATGACCAATGGTCCTAGGGATGATTTAAAATAGCAAAACAAAAACAACATGAAGAATCAACATGAATATGATGAAAACCAATGAAGATGCGAGTGTTGGTGGGCTATCACTTGAACCCTCAAGTCCCAATGGAGTGGGCGATGAAAATTCAGCAGTCGTTTCTCGCCAAGGCTTCTCATCTAAAAATGTATGAAAGTATAAATAATATATGCAATGGACAAACACTGATGAGATCTATAGCAATATATGTGAATCTAACAGCTCAGTCACACAAAAAAGTAATTTAAAAAAAGAGAATATTGGACAGACAGCATATGACCAATTGATAAAAAACATGAAGGAGGGAGGGAGTATATTACATGTGGTTTGATAGTAGAAAGGCGTCTCCTCAGCAACAGGATCTGTGTCCCGCTCTACAACACAAATCAGGAAAATACAAAATAACGAAAATGCAAATGTGCAACTCAAGAGGATATTATGCTGAATTCATGATAAATAAGATTAGTGCTTCTTAACGTACTTAAAAAGAAAAAGTAAAATACATGAAACGAGTTTCCAATTACATTTACTTTATAAAAAATCATGAAACTGACACCAAAATGCAAAATAACTTTTTAAATTGATCAATAAGTTGGCTAACTAGCATTGCAAAACTATAGCAAGAGCACTAACTTAGTGCAAACAGCATTATATACATCAAAGCAGAGTGAGCTTCAAAATATACCTATAGGTTTGATTGAAAACTGAATAAAATTATACAATATTCAACTGCATATATATTATTAGACATAAAACTATGAGCATTAGGAACAAAACTAAGATTGAATGAAAGAAAAAAACAATACCTGTGGTAAAATCCATAGGAATCATATATTCAATCTCTGTCATAGTAGGCACAACAGCTTCAGAGGTAGAAGAAGGAGGGTCACTTGTGACATCACTGTTAGTTGAACCAGGCGTTGAGTCAGAGCGAGAAGACTGTACTGAAGAGAGCTGGTCTGTAGGATAAACAGAGTTGGAAGAGTTGCTTGGAAAAAAGCACTTAGAAAATACGAACTTGAAAAAATTACCTAAGTGTACTTACCGCTATGGAGTTCGGTAGTAGTGTCTGCAACAGTTGAAGTAGACATGACTTCTGTAGTAGACTTTGCTACAGGAGCTGTTACATAAGAATCGGGTGTAGGATCTGTCACTGCAGACGTAGTAGGGTTACTGGGTACGAAGTTAGAAGGAGTATGAATTTTAGTTGCAGTCAAACCAGGAGAAGTGTCAGCAGTAATTGTAGTGTCTGCTTCTGTTACTGTTGTTGGAACATCAGAAATTGTTTGCGCACCAGTTGTAGATTCTGAGTTGAAAGATGTCGTGGTTGAGTCAAAAGGAGTGTCAACTTCAGTTGTAGTTAAATCAGGAGAAGTGTCAATGTTAATTGTGGTATCTGCTTTTGTTATTGTGGTTGGAATATAAGAGATTGTTTGCGCAGCAGTTGTAGACTCTGATTTGAATGCTAATGTGGTAGAGTCAGGAGAAGTGTCAACTTCAGTTGTGGTCAAAGCAGGAGAAGTGTCAATATTAATTGTGGTGTCTACTTCTGTAATTGTTGTTGGAACATCAGAAATTGTTTGCGCACCAGCTGTAGACTCTGAGTTGAAAGATATTGTGGTAGAGTCAGAAGAAGTGTCAACCTCAGTTGTGGTCAAATCAGGAGAAGTGTCAGCATTAATTGTAGTGTCTATTTCTGTAATGGTTGTTGGAACATCAGAAATTGTTTGGGCAACAGTTGTAGACTCTGATTTGAAAGATGTCGTGGTTGAGTTAAAAGGAGTGTCAACTTCAGTTGTAGATAAATCAGGAGAAGTGTCAGTATTAATTGTGGTGTCTACTTCTGTAATTGTTGTTGGAACATCAGAGATTGTTTGCGCACCAGTTGTAGACTCTAATTTGAATACTGTTGTGGTAGAGTCAGGAGAAGTGTCAACTTCAGTTGTAGTCAAATCAGGAGAAGTGTCAGCATTAATTGTGGTATCTGCTTCTGTTATTGTGGTTGGAACATCAGAGATTGTTTGCGCACCAGTTGTAGACTCTGATTTGAATGCTGTTGTGGCAGAGTCAGGAGAAGTGTCTACTTCAGTTGTAGTCAAATCAGGAGAAGTGTCAGCATTAATTGTGGTATCTGCTTCTGTTATTGTGGTTGGAACATCAGAAATTGTTTGGGCAACAGTTGTAGACTCTGATTTGAGAGATGTCGTGGTTGAGTTAAAAGGAGTGTCAACTTCAGTTGTAGATAAATCAGGAGAAGTGTCAGTATTAATTGTGGTGTCTACTTCTGTAATTGTTGTTGGAACATCAGAGATTGTTTGCGCACCAGTTGTAGACTCTAATTTGAATATTGTTGTGGTAGAGTCAGGAGAAGTGTCAACATTGGTTGTAGTCAAATCAAGAGAAGTGTCAGCATTAAATGTGGTATCTGCTTCTGTTATTGTGGTTGGAACATCTGAGATTGTTTGCGTAGCAGTTGTAGACTCTGATATGAAAGATGTTGTGGTTGAGTCAGGAGAAGTGTCAACTTCAGTTGTGGTCAAATCAGGAGAAGTGTCAGCATTAATTGTGGTGTCTACTTCTGTAATTGTTGTTGGAACATCAGAAATTGTTTGCGCATCAGTTGTAGACTCTGATTTGAAAGATATTGTGGTAGAGTCAGGAGAAGTGTCAACTTCAGTTGTAGTCAAATCAGGAGAAGTGTCAGCATTAATTGTGGTGTCTACTTCTGTTACTGTTGTTGGAACATCAGAAATTGTTTGCGCACCAGTTGTAGACTCGGATTTAAATGCTGTTGTGGTAGAGTCAGGAGAAGCGTCAACTTGAGTTGTGGTCAAATCAGGAGAAGTGTCGGCATTAATTGTGGTGTCTACTTCTGTAATTGTTGTTGGAACATCAGAAATTGTTTGCGCACCAGTTGTGGATTCTGATTTGAATGCTGTTGTGGTAGAGTCAGGAGAAGTGTCACCTTCAGTTGTAGTCAAATCAGGAGAAGTGTCAGCATTAATTGTGGTGTCTACTTCTGTTACTGTTGTTGGAACATCAGAAATTGTTTGCGCACCAGTTGTAGACTCGGATTTGAATGCTGTTGTGGTAGAGTCAGGAGAAGCGTCAACTTCAGTTGTGGTCAAATCAGGAGAAGTGTCGGCATTAATTGTGGTGTCTACTTCTGTAATTGTTGTTGGAACATCAGAAATTGTTTGCGCACCAGTTGTGGATTCTGATTTGAATGCTGTTGTGGTAGAGTCAGGAGAACTGTCAACTTCAGTTGTAGTCAAATCAGGAGAAGTGTCAGCATTAATTGTGGTGTCTACTTCTGTAATAGTTGTTGGAACATCAGAAATTGTTTGCGCACCAGTTGTAGACTCTGATTTGAATGCTGTTGTGGTAGAGTCAGGAGAAGTGTCAACTTCAGTTGTGGTCAAATCAGGAGAAGTGTCAACATTAATTGTGGTGTCTACTTCTGTAATTGTTGTTGGAACATCAGAAATTGTTTGCGCACCAGTTGTGGATTCTGATTTGAATGCTGTTGTGGTAGAGTCAGGAGAAGTGTCAACTTCAGTTGTAGTCAAATCAGGAGAAGTGTCAGCATTAATTGTGGTGTCTACTTCTGTAATAGTTGTTGGAACATCAGAAATTGTTTGCGCACCAGTTGTAGACTCTGATTTGAATGCTGTTGTGGTAGAGTCAGGAGAACTGTCAACTTCAGTTGTGGTCAAATCAGGAGAAGTGTCAGTATTAATTGTGGTGTCTACTTCTGTAATTGTTGTTGGAACATCAGAAATTGGTTGCGCACCAGTTGTGGACTCTGATTTGAAAGATGTCGTGGTTGAGTCAAAAGATGTGTCAACTTCAGTTGTAGTCGAATCAGGAGAAGTGTCAATATTAATTGTGGTATCTGCTTCTGTTATTGTGGTTGGAACATCAGAGATTGTTTGCGTACCAGTTGTAGACTCTGATTTGAATGCTGTTGTGGTAGAGTCAGGAGAAGTGTCAACTTCAGTTGTAGTCAAATCAGGAGAAGTGTCAGCATTAATTGTGGTGTCTACTTCTGTTATTGTGGTTGGAACATCAGAGATTGTTTGCGCACCAGTTGTAGACTCTGATTTGAATGCTGTTGTGGTAGAGTCAGGAGAAGTGTCAACTTCAGTTGTAGTCAAATCAGGAGAAGTGTCAGCATTAATTGTGGTGTCTACTTCTGTTACTGTTGTTGGAACATCAGAGATTGTTTGCGCACCAGTTGTAGACTCTGATTTGAATGCTGTTGTGGTAGAATCAGGAGAAGTGTCAACTTCAGTTGTAGTCAAATCAGGAGAAGTGTCGGCATTAATTGTGGTGTCTACTTCTGTAATTGTGGTTGGAACATCAGAAATTGTTTGCGCACCAGTTGTAGACTCTGATTTGAAAGATGTTGTGGTTGAGTTAAAAGGAGTGTCAACTTCAGTTGTAGACAAATCAGGAGAAGTGTCAATATTAATTGTGGTATCTGCTTCTGTTATTGTGGTTGGAACATCAGAGATTGTTTGCGCACCAGTTGTAGACTCTGATTTGAATGCTGTTGTGGTAGAGTCAGGAGAAGTATCAACTTCAGTTGTAGTCAAATCAGGAGAAGTGTCAGCATTAATTGTGGTGTCTACTTCTGTTACTGTTGTTGGAACATCAGAAATTGTTTGCGCACCAGTTGTAGACTCTGATTTGAAAGATGTCGTGGTAGAGTCAGGAGAAGTGTCAACTTCAGTTGTAGTCAAATCAGGAGAAGTGTCAGCATTAATTGTGGTATCTGCTTCTGTTATTGTGGTTGGAACATCAGAGATTGTTTGCGAACCAGTTGTAGACTCTGATTTGAATGATATTGTGGTAGAGTCAGGAGAAGCGTCAACTTCAGTTGTGGTTAAATCAGGAGAAGTGTCAGCATTAATTGTGGTATCTGCTTCTGTTAGTGTGGTTGGAACATCAGAGATTGTTTGCGTACCAGTTGTAGACTCTGATTTGAATGCTGTTGTGGTAGAGTCAGGAGAAGTGTCAACTTCAGTTGTAGTCAAATCAGGAGAAGTGTCAGCATTAATTGTGGTGTCTACTTCTGTTATTGTGGTTGGAACATCAGAGATTGTTTGCGCACCAGTTGTAGACTCTGATTTGAATGCTGTTGTGGTAGAGTCAGGAGAAGTGTCAACTTCAGTTGTAGTCAAATCAGGAGAAGTGTCAGCATTAATTGTGGTGTCTACTTCTGTAATTGTTGTTGGAACATCAGAAATTGTTTGCGCATCAGTTGTAGACTCTGATTTGAAAGATATTGTGGTAGAGTCAGGAGAAGTGTCAACTTCAGTTGTAGTCAAATCAGGAGAAGTGTCAGCATTAATTGTGGTGTCTACTTCTGTTACTGTTGTTGGAACATCAGAGATCGTTTGCGCACCAGTTGTAGACTCTGATTTGAATGCTGTTGTGGTAGAGTCAGAAGAAGCGTCAACTTCAGTTGTGGTCAAATCAGGAGAAGTGTCAGTATTAATTGTGGTGTCTACTTCTGTAATTGTTGTTGGAACATCAGAAATTGTTTGCGCACCAGTTGTGGACTCTGATTTGAAAGATGTCGTGGTTGAGTCAAAAGGAGTGTCAACTTCAGTTGTAGTCGAATCAGGAGAAGTGTCAGCATTAATTGTGGTGTCTACTTCTGTAATTGTTGTTGGAACATCAGAGATTGTTTGCGCACCAGTTGTAGACTCTGATTTGAAAGATACTGTGGTAGAGTCAAGAGAAGTGTCAACTTCAGTTGTAGTCAAATCAGGAGAAGTGTCAGCATTAATTGTAGTGTCTACTTCTGTTACTGTTGTTGGAACATCGGAGATTGTTTGCGCACCAGTTGTAGACTCTGATTTGAATGCTGTTGTGGTAGAATCAGGAGAAGTGTCAACTTCAGTTGTAGTCAAATCAGGAGAAGTGTCGGCATTAATTGTGGTGTCTACTTCTGTAATTGTGGTTGGAACATCAGAAATTGTTTGCGCACCAGTTGTAGACTCTGATTTGAAAGATGTTGTGGTTGAGTTAAAAGGAGTGTCAACTTCAGTTGTAGACAAATCAGGAGAAGTGTCAATATTAATTGTGGTATCTGCTTCTGTTATTGTGGTTGGAACATCAGAGATTGTTTGCGAACCAGTTGTAGACTCTGATTTGAATGATATTGTGGTAGAGTCAGGAGAAGCGTCAACTTCAGTTGTGGTTAAATCAGGAGAAGTGTCAGCATTAATTGTGGTATCTGCTTCTGTTATTGTGGTTGGAACATCAGAAATTGTTTGCGCATCAGTTGTAGACTCTGATTTGAAAGATGTCGTGGTTGAATCAGGAGAAGTGTCAACTTCAGTTGTAGTCAAATCAGGAGAAGTGTCAGCATTAATTGTGGTATCTGCTTCTGTTATTGTGGTTGTAACATCAGAGATTGTTTGCGAACCAGTTGTAGACTCTGATTTGAAAGATATTGTGGTAAAGTCAGGAGAAGCGTCAACTTCAGTTGTGGTCAAATCAGGAGAAGTGTCAGCATTAATTGTGGTGTCTACTCCTGTTATTGTGGTTGGAACATCAGAGATTGTTTGCGCACCAGTTGTAGACTCTGATTTGAAAGATATTGTGGTAGAGTCAGGAGAAGCGTCAACTTCAGTTGTGGTCAAATCAGGAGAAGTGTCAGCATTAATTGAGGTGTCTACTTCTGTTACTGTTGTTGGAACATCAGAAATTGTTTGCGCACCAGTTGTAGACTCGGATTTGAAAGATATTGTGGTAGAGTCAGGGGAAGCGTCAACTTCAGTTGTGGTCAAATCAGGAGAAGTGTCGGCATTAATTGTGGTGTCTACTTCTGTAATTGTTGTTGGAACATCAGAAATTGTTTGCGCATCAGTTGTAGACTCTGATCCGAATGCTGTTGTGGTAGAGTCAGGAGAAGTGTCAACTTCAGTTGTAGTTAAATCAGGAGAAGTGTCAATATTAATTGTGGTATCTGCTTCTGTTATTGTGGTTGGAACATCAGAAATTGTTTGCGCACCAGTTGTAGACTCTGATTTGAATGCTGTTGTGGTAGAGTCAGGAGAAGTGTCAACTTCAGTTGTAGTCAAATCAGGAGAAGTGTCAGCATTAATTGTGGTGTCTACTTCTGTAATTGTTGTTGGAACATCAGAAATTGTTTGCGCACCAGTTGTAGACTCTGATTTGAAAGATATTGTGGTAGAGTCAGGGGAAGTGTCAACTTCAGTTGTAGTCAAATCAGGAGAAGTGTCAGCATTAATTGTGGTATCTGCTTCTGTTATTGTGGTTGGAACATCAGAGATTGTTTGCGAACCAGTTGTAGACTCGGATTTGAAAGATATTGTGGTAGAGTCAGGAGAAGTGTCAACTTCAGTTGTAGTTCCAGCTTCAAGAATGAAATTAAAATAAATTACTTTCAAATAATTCTAAAAAAATACAACTTTTATACACAGCTTTTTCAAGTTAGACCTATCGTTCTATAAGTTTAGTGACATATAAATATACGTAAATATTATTTGTTGTAAAGTAGCATCCATATCAATAAATTATTATTTATATTTCATCCAAAAAACTCAAACTCATATGCAAATTGCACCCGCAAATATTTTCTATGTTTGCTAAAACAATATTTCACTATTATGGCCTTTTAGACAGCTGTGTAAAAAATGCTAGAATCATTTAACGCTCTTCTACAAGAAATACATTTCAGTTTAAGGTCACGTTTTTCTGATGTTTTAGTAATCGCGAAATAATATTGCTTTCTTCTTACCATGCATACATGAGGTGTTTGTAGGTAAATTGTCCCAGATGAAGCCAACGATCTTAGCCCTCTCATTAAATCTCGCATCATTGATTCCAATGCATCGCAAAATTGTTTCCAAACCTTAATTTGAAAACTATAACTGCATTCTTGGCAACATATTTAAATGAGACGATTCAATAAATTTACCCACAATCATGTCAGTGAAGTTCACATAACTTAAACGAGTTACTCTGAAAAACTACTTCATCAGAAAACTGTTGTTTGAAAGTTTTGCAACATGGAAGCCTTTAAAATTAATATGGCTACCTTGTGCTCCATCCAATATTTGACCATCAGCACATCCGAGGACAACCTCAGCATTCAGTCCGTAAAATGAAACTTTCGGAATAATAACCACTCCATCAATGGCCTGTTCAATTTCTAGAAGGCTGCAGCCAGCTGAAAATAAGAAAAAAATATTTAAAACGAAATGTACATATATATAATCGATGACTTCTCTCAACAATTTAAATAGATGTTTGTTCAAATCATTTGCACCGAGGAAAAACTTAACTATTGATAATCAAACATAACACAAGCTGAAAAAATAGCTTATTATTCTGTTCATTAAGTCACATTTTCACAGCATAATAAAAGAGGAGAAGGAAAGAAGCTAATTTCATGCAGACGACTTAAACCGATTTTGTCCAGATGCAATATAATAATATGTTGCCATTTATAAGTTATCTTTGAAGTAGTATTAGTAAACCTTATATTATTTAATAGAACAATGAAACTAAAAAACAAGTGACTTCAGGTTTAATATTCGGCTCCATTAAAAATTATGGTCTATCCTGTAATTTAATGGATTATAAATAAATGACCAATATTTTATAAATGACCACATAAAATGATGGCTAAATCCAAGTTGTATTTAAAAACAAATACAGTGATGTAAATAAATTTCCTATCTTTATTTAAATTATATTAAAAAGCAATTTTACATTAAAATGCATAAGAGATATTTGATTTTTAGCAGCTAATTGGCATGAGAAACAATTAAAATTGCAGCTGAAAACTTACGTATACATAAAGTATCATTTAGAACTGCCGCATCCTCAGCTAGGTCAAAGAGCAATGTGCCGTGGGGTGCAGGTCTGTTGAAATAAAACCCGTCTTCACAAGAAATACTGATAAACGGCCTTTCTTCTATTTTCAAGTATCTTACATCTACATTCTGCTGGTGCAGTGGAAGAGCATCAGCTGAAAGTTTATTATAATGTGTAATTGAAAATTATTAGTGAAATAACTATTACTTCAAACAATCATGAATACTTATTTAGTGTACACAAATAATTCCAGTTTTTACCCAAGCATGAGTTGTTAACTTTCCAACCATCGTCAGCACATGTCATAGTAGGATCATCAGCATTTCCACCTAAACAGATTAATTTAAAAATTACCATAGCAGCTGCAACTCAAAATCACAAGGTATGATTTAAATTTTACAACTGAACTTGAGTTGTTGAAAAGCATACGACCTATGATTCTAACCAGTATATATACCACATTGATATCCTCAAAATGAACTTTTTCTGCCCTAGAACGTAGAGCGCGTTGATTTTCAGGCTTATGCTGTGTGATATCATTTAAAAACTGCCAAATCACCAGTATCTTTTAAATAAAAGTTGCTAAGAGACTGAAGGAACTGTAATTGGGTATAAAACTCAGAATCTTTGAATAGACAAATTATTATAGAAGCATCACCCATAGAATGCTCACCTTTCACAAATCCAGGTGCACAGGTGCATTGTATCACTGTTCCGTGCGCATATCTGCCTGGAGAAAACTCTCCTAAAGAGCTTGAGCAGTCAATAGAGTGAACGTGAGGAGGGGCATTGCAGTATGCACCTAAATGTAGCCAGAATTATTAGATAGAATGTTTTGCAAACAATGCAAATAGAAACCATAATTATTATTCACTTGGATTACATGTTAAATTACAAGAAAAAGATGTAGCAAAATTTGGCAAAGAACATAAATAGGGATAAGTATAGCAGGCTAACTCAAGGAAAAATACAAAATAATAGGCGCTGTAAGAAGTGATAAAATTACATAGTATCTGTAAATTTATTCAATAAAATGATAAACTGAAAGCTCTATAACAATTCTTGACAAAAACCTACCACATGTGGGCTGAGGGAACCAGTCAGTCTGATTGGAAGAACTCTCACAGATGTGTTTATTTAGAGTTTCTGTTTCCTCATCTGTACACTTGAGTTCCACAGTCTCTCCAACTTGACATGAGTTACCATTTATACAGTCAGTAGTATACTGTTTGGTGTAACCAGCGTAGTGAGCAACAGATGGTGCAGGACATACACTTACTTCTGTAAACAAAAAGCTACCTTGACAATACATTTGGTTAATAAAAATACAAACTGAAAATTAGTTAAAGTTGATATTTTGTATTACAAGCTGATGACTTAAGAAAAACTGTCAAGGCTAAGACCAACCTAGAAAAAAAATTATATTTTTGCATAAACCATCTAACTGTACTACTTTGCATTCTTTAACATCAATTGGAGAAAACAAAGAATACACACTAAACCTTTCAGTTGTAAGTAAATCACACAACTAAAATGTTGTGACAGTTGCAGAAATAAAAAAGCTGAGTATTACTATCAAACCTTGGCAGGAAGCAAAGCTGCTGTCAGAAAGAAGCTTCAATACAGGCCCTTTATATGCCTCCCTGCGAAGAAAAAATGATATGTAACTAAGTAGAAATAGAAGAGAGTAAAAGTATAGTACCATTTTAACTCGCAAACCTTGCCCATACAAAACATCTCGAGTAATTATCGCTGTGCATAGGACTAACAGAGTTGCAAGTGCTTATTAGGGGTTTCACAATCACATTTCAAACAGTGAAATAAAGGTTACAACCGCAAGCCATTCAAATGCAAATAGAAATTGCAAGGGCACATTATAAAACACTTGCAGTGCCACCACAACTGCAGCTAGTACAGTTATCCATACAGTATGACATGTAGAACTTACCAAGTACAGGTGTAGTTCACAGCGTCCCCAATGTACCCATCTTGACAGACAAATGTTACAGATTTGTTGATTGGTAGTTTTCTCGGCTCTCCACCAAGAAGTCTATGATTGAGGCGTTCGGCTTCCCAAATACTATATTGAAGATCTTCTCCACAAAGTGGCTCTGTAATAAATGTTAATATAAATTGTATTTATAACCTAAATCAGTACAATTTCATTACAATGGCAAATACAATTATAGTAGAACTATAATGAAAATTGAATACACACAAAAACTCATCAGCTTAAAAGCATTTTTAAAAAAATGTTTAATTGGCTGCATAGAACAGCAGCTATTGCCAATCATGTTGAATATGAGTGCATGAATAAAAGAGCAGGAAATACCTTGTTCAAGGGATCCAAAAACAATAAGCTCGTCTATGACCAGACCATAGTCCAATAGACTGTAGAGCGCAAGGCTCTGAGCAAAGAACTTCTCCCTGAACATAGTTGAAAGCAGACCAGCAGATAGTTGATTGAGAGTGAAATTAGCAGCCCAGTGATCTGGGTGTTCGGTTGGATCTACGCCCCAGTGAGTAGATCGAATCTCACTGGCAGCATAAAGGGTAGCATAATCTGCTGCCAATTCTGCAAGATGAGAATGATAGTACATAATACAGAGAAGCTAGTAAACACTCATACCATAAATCACAATAGACAAAGGCATAGAATAGAATATCAACTGAAAGATGTTTAATAAGAACTTACCAACGGAATAAACATAGACCCATTCTAGTTGATATTCACTCAACAGATCCACCATAAACCACTGGCCCTTTCCAACATCCGTTTTAAAACATTCAATGGCTCCAACTATTCCGTCAATAACTTTAGCTGCATGGCGCCTGTCGTATGGAGAGACACTGCTAACTTCAAACGGCGTACCAAATGCAAGATTCTCTACAAAAAGAGGCATACATTGCATGAATGTAAACTGTGTAACACAATTGATTAATTTTAGTGCTTTCATTTCCAAACAAACCATAAAACATTAAAGTATCAAAAAAATGCTATGTAGTCCTCAAAATATAAATGCAAGCTCTATCACTGACCTGTCCCAAGAACCTCTACTTCTTGTAGACCAAATCCTTCATCATATAGAGACAACAGAGCGACATGCCTAGCAGGTGCTCTATATGTAAACTGTACATTGACAATCCAATGTGTGGTTGGTCCATCATATACATGTATTGAGTTCCATGAATCGCTATAAACTGAAGGCACACTGTCAGGGTATGTGGCAACAGATGTCAATATGTGTAGTTGTTGAATGGTGTGCAGTGTGTCTAGAAATTGAATATGAAAGGTGTTACAGAATTACACTAACATTTTATCAGGCGTTCTGTAGTTAATTATATGTAAGCATAACGCCTTACCATTAGAGCCATAGAGAATGACTTCACGGATACCATATATAGCAAATAAGTCAATCTTCCACCACTGGTTAGCTTCACTGTCTGTAGACAGAATCTCGACAGAACTTCCAGAAGTATCAAATAATCCATCAACGAGATATGAAAGATTCCCAGATGAGATGGAACTAATGTCTGTAGTTTTATTAATAGCCAGGTTAATTTCTGATGTGGTACGATTAATACAGCTGGCAATCGTGTTCTCCGGGTCACCAACAGCCCACTTTCCTTCAGAGCTGCAAGTTGAAAAACGCATCCCTAACACCCTGATTTTATTTGGTGAATTTCTCAAGAGTTCCACACAGTGAGCTGTGAATGTAGTTTTATTTTGGCAGCAAAACATTTTGGATCAATTTGCTGAAGTAAATAGAATATTAAATTCAAAGTTTTAACAATATTAAGTGTCCCTAAAATTTACCCATCAAATTTAATTAAACTCTTGAGCATTTAAGTCACCCTAATAATAAGTTACTGATTATATAGTATTATTGAAGTTAACATAATACTAAAACTTCTGCTTAACTTGGATAAAACTAGAATAGAAGATTATAGTGCCTTGCTAAATGGTAACATATTATCAATAATTAAATTGTTATTTAAAAGTGAATAAAGTACCTGCAAATAAAATAACTGTAGGCCAGTGGAATTCCTCTACTTGAAACTCCTGAACGGTGAGAGCTGCACTGGTATGGTTGAAGACTACCAGCTATCAAATATTTCGATGGCTTCACAAGACTGAGAGCCGCAGGCAAAGCATTATTAGCATCTCTTTGAGTACACAAAGTTATATCTGGAAACACAACAAATGGCAGTTCACAAATTAGTGAGAAGGTTTTTATAATAATATAAAAAGAAAGAATATGCTACAGGTAAACTGATAATTGACACCATCCAATGAGGAATTATAATTTTAAACCAAGTTAACCAAATCATGCCTAACAGTAATAATACCAGCAGACAACGCATTAATTGATGGAAAACTTGAGTAAATCCTTCAGTCCAAAAAGCGATACTGTATCATTAGAAAACCATTGTTAGCTATAATATTTACAATTAAACCAACAGAACATGATTAGTAAAATAATGAGTCATGATACCTTGACAGTAAAGTTTCTGCTCCTCTGTTACATTCCAGAACATGTCAAATACACCAGTACTACTATCAATATTCAGAGAGCATGTCACTGTAGCTGAACAGTTGGGACAAACAACTGACATAGACTGAGGACACTTTAGTTCAAAGGACTCTCCAGGATATCTGTGTCTAAAGTCTGTGGCATCATCAGCTAAATTAGCGTAGCTTTCTTCACCAGGTTTGAAAACACAAGCGTTATCTAAAATTGAATAATTTTAAACTGAAAAAGGAAACATTGACATTGTAGTGCAGGCTTATGTAAAGTATTTTGAGAATTAAATGCTCATGCACTATAATATTAGAACACTATTTGCTATAATAAAAACAATCAAACCAGCAAAACAGGATGAGCCACGGTACCTTGACAGTAAAGTTTCTGTTCTTCTGTTACATTCCAGAACATGTCAAATACACCAGTACTACTATCAATATCCGGTGAGCATGTCACTGTAGCTGAACAGTTGGGACAAACAACTGACATAGACTGAGGACACTTTAGTTCAAAGGACTCTCCAGGATATCTGCGTCTGAAGTCTGTCTCATCAGTAGCCAAACGAGAATAACTTTCATCACCATCTCGAAAGATGCACACTTGATCTAAAAAAAGATAACAATTAATTTAATTTGCATAATAAAAACCAATGATTTATTTTCCGCTTGGTATGACTTAACATGCAAACACTGGATGCAGTAGCTTAAAATATCCAGAGACACGATTTTATAAGCAATGAATGTATAATTACAGAGTACTTACATAAGTATGATATAATTATACATATAATACATAATATGTATATTATATACATTTTAACAAAAAATATGCTTAATCTAGTACTTAGGCTGAATAATTTTATTACTGATATTATAGCTATTCACTATAACTGATTCTCCTTGAAGAATAAATCATAGTAACAGAAAGGTATAGTGATGGAGCTGATGAAGTAATACAAAATAAATCAGGCACTGAACTTCCTCACACTTAATTTGCCAATATTTTTATTCTAATTAGGATATAACAAACAGGTGGCAATATCAAAACGAATATGCAAAAATAACCACCTATCAAGAAGTACTAAATATATTAAAAGGACTACAAGAGTAAACTAATTATACCTAAATACTTGGAAGTGAATAGGGAACGCACTCTACGGGAGTACTCACCATTTCCATAGAGCTCTACTTCAGTCAGTAGTAAGCCAACATCATCTCCAGATAGTATAGCAACATGACGAAGTAGTTTAGACTGGTCCAAGTGAATGGCATGATATGGAGATAAAAATGCTATGCCATTATATAACTCTATAGCCCATGTATTCTTGTACAGATGTGGGTTTGCAGCAGTTACACCTTGACTACCCAATACTTGGATATTGGATGCTGGAGAATCTGAAATAGAATGGCATAATTGAACAAGAAAACTACAAAACATTAAACTACTCGATATATACTATCACCGCAACGATGAGAAATGCAAAACCTACAGAACCAATTGGCCAAATAGGAAATAGCTTAAAATAAAGGAAACACTTACCTGCCAGACTAGAGTAAATGACAATGGAATAAATTCTGCGTAAAGCCAACAGATCTACTCTCCACCACTGATGTCCATCTGATTCTGTTTGAGAATAAACACTTTCATCAAATATCAGACCGTCAACTGCATTCTCAGCTCCAGTTACTCCCACCAATTCTTCTGAACTCTGCATAGTCTCACCAACACCAGCAAAGTTTTCTGTAACATAAGTTGAGTTGTAAATGAACAAAAAATTAAATCAGTACAATGTTATAACACTCAGCTCTGACTCATTGAATTTGTAAGATATTCATAATATTATAATAAAATGATGAAGAGCTGAACAAATTTGATCAGCTGACACATAGTAAAATAGGCTCAACTAAAGCAACAGCCAAACAAATAACGAGATAAGTGTGACTTACTGAGAATGTAACCAAACACCATTATCTCATTAATAATAAGACTACTATGACTCTGTCCAACCACAGCCAGGTGACTAGCAAACACATCCACAGGGTGACTGACTATCAGAACATTTGGTGAGTCTACACTTAAGGAACCAATATCAGTCCACATACTGTTTCCTGATTCGTAAATAGCTGAAGTATCTATATCCAGCTTGTAGAAGAGAGAGGTGTTTGTACCAGTTACATCTAAAACACATGAATACAAAATATTGGCAAGATGTATGTGTGCGGGTGTGCGTTTGGTTTGTCTGTAACTTTTCAAGCAAACTCCAACCGTGTTTATACTTTATACTCACCATTGCTGTTCATCACTAATGCGATGTCTATCAAGAAATATCGATCACCAAGATACAAAGCTAGCCAAGGGTGTCTACCAGACAAAGATTTAAAATAGGAATTATGATCATATGTAACAGCTACTCCATCGATGACATTTTTCGCTGAAGAGTTTCCAACTGAGGTGCTACTAACAGCCGTAGAGTTGATATGAAGCAGATTAGCTAAAAATAGAAAATAATTGATTATGAGACATGCACAGTCAAAAAGTATAGTAAGTGAGACTTTTTAAAGGTTTTAAAATAGACTATGGATACAGGCAAGTGTCAGCCAGTTTATCTATACCTAAATGGTACGTTTGAATCTCTCTTAAGGCAAGTCCCTGGGAGCTGTTTGAATGCAGAGCTATCTTGTAACATCTAACAGTTCCAACATTAAAGTTGAAGTCTTTCATGTCACCACCAATTGGTTGCTCTGAGTAGAAATGTTTTACCCAGAAGCCATCATCAAAATCAGGTGTTTGATCATTGGAAGAGAGTGTAGATAGGATAGACAACTTCTCAACTTGTGGTATTCCTAATATTGCAAGATGAACGCATAAAACAACGGATATATGCGATTCATGTCTTGAAGCTACATAGACTATTAACATATACAGCATAGCTGCCATACTTTGGTGACGTAAAAACTCACTAGCTGCCTTTGGAAGGTAGAGTCGAATTGTGACAACAGAGATAAATTTTTGAAATTCCAACATCGCCCATTGGCCAGTAGTAGCCTGTGATTGCCAGACATAATCTAATCTGTGGTCGACTAATACACCTCTGGATTCATCTGAAGAGCTCACAGTAATGTCCCACAGTGACAAGAGAGCAACTTCTACCTGGTCTATAACACAGGTATAAAGGCAAATATATAATGGAACTCACTGATAAGTCAATGAATACTCCACTATTTCTGAAAATTTACTATATTTTTTACTATATTGCCTTGAATAAGAATATCTACAATCTACATTTTCTTTACTAAAATGAGTACAATAGAAGTTGTGTCAGCTGAATTAGTAAGGAGAGAATTCAGGATCTCACCAGCAAACTTGATTGACCCGTATGATCTACAAATAAATAAAACACACCCAAGTTACAAGTTACAAATTATTCTGCTTTATTAGATCGTAACTTTAAATTATTGCGGGTAAATTTTAAATATTTATGTTGAAACTGTTATATTAATAAAGATAATTAAAGATAATGTCAACTTACTTCCTGGTGATGACCTCCGGCTCTGTATTTAGGACTTGTGCTAAAATGACGAAACGTTCATCCATTAAAAGCTAAGCAACATTAAAGTAACCTCAAATTTTTTAGACAAGCAGAAGATAACTATAAAAATTAAATAGAAAAAACATTCACCTTCACAGTAAACATCATGGGGCAGAGTATTCCACTGCAAGGTAGTCTCATTCAAGTTAGTTTCGATGTTCAGTTGAATGGTCACAATACATTTGAATATTCTTTCATCAACTAAAATGTTTTTGTGTATGTTTAGAAAGAAACTTAATATGCTGATGAGAAAGAAAAAACTTACTAGATTAAACATAAATTACTATTATATTTGATTGTTGACTTTTCTTTTAGAGAAATCAACATTAGAAGATTATTTTAAAATGCATACCATATAAACCCATCAAAGTGTTGTTGGTAGATTTGCAATCAAAAACAGCATCTTCGCCAGGTCCATAAAACTGCTTGAGAGGTTGAAGTGTGAAGTTATTACTCTCACCCAAAAGAGAACTAGCATCACAGCCACCTACAACATATTGGTAAATTAGCTAAAGATGCTAAGAACAGCATGACATTACAAACACAAAATAAAATTTAACATTGAAACAACAAAAAATAAACATACGCAAACATATGACTTCTGTCTCTTCAATATCCTCAGCTGGTGTGACATCAACCACAAAGTGTCTGTTAGGGTATGACACATCCATGTAAAACCCAGCATTGCACACTGTAGCTCTCACTGGATATTCATCTAGTTTAGCATACAGCAGTTGAGAACTGTTGGCTGACCATGTTTCTTCAGTCATCACTACACAAATCCATTATTAATATAATTATGGTAATTATTTGAATGTTCCACAGTGTTAATTTATTATTTATTAAAAATAAATTAAAACATGTGAACGACTGAGGAACACCCATAAGAGATAACCGAGGGAAAGGCAGATAGTGCAGACTTCAATTCTGGTAGCTCAACTCTTTTCTATAATGATTCAACTATAATTGTGTGTTGAAATGGATAAAAAAACAGAATAATATTCAGATGGAATTTTGAAATAAAAGCCACTGGCCACTATATAGTTTTAGTATTCAGAATGATTGACTTATGCTAAAGTAATAGAATAAACATGAAGTCTGATGCACTTGATAGAATGAATAATTGCAAGAGAGTGAGACTCCATGTTTTCAGGATTTTTTGATTGATGTGTCTAAAAACTCTGAAATAACCTAAGCAGATGAGAACAAGATGCAGATAAAATAAAAGACTTACAGATGCATGGGTTGACGGAGGAAAGAACCCATTCACCAATTTCACCATTACAAGTCATGTAAATAAGTTGAGATATATTAACTGGTTCAAAACCAGCCAGACATGAACATTCTATCCTCATACTGTTGGGAAACTTCTGATGTTCTGAGTTCAACTCTATAGGTATGTTATTTGTACAGTCTAAACCATAGATTCTTGGAGGTAGACCACAACGTGTATCTAAAAGAATAGGACCTGTGACTTTCCAATGATCGTATGGTTAGTGTAATGGAAGACAAAACACTGAAATATTTTGTAAACTTTAAGCTCCATGTGTATTTTTATTATAGTATAGGCCTATGCAAGTTATTACAGTATAGCTATTGCCACACATGGCAGAAAAATGATATGCTTTATAAACTTCAGGTTCCCTGCGTACTTTTCCCTATATCCTATACGTAATGCATAGAGATCACAGTAAATAATAAAGTCATTGTTTTAAGCACAATCATGCTTATCAGGTGTTACATCAGTGAGTGTTATTGAACTGTAGCAATCTTACAATGAATAGTCGCGTTTGGCATAGCCAATGATGATTCGTTGAAAAATTGCACCCCAGAGAGAGAGAGAACTTACCACAGGTAGACCGAGGGAGCCAGTCTGTCTGATTAGAAGAACTCTCACAGATGTGTTTATTCAGAGGTTCTGTTTCCTCATCTGTACACTTCAGTTCCACAGTCTCTCTAACTTGACACGAGTTACCATTTATACAGTCAGCAGTATACTGTTTGGTGTATCCAGCGTAGTGAGCAACAGATGGTGCAGGACACATATTCACTGTAAATATTAGAATAGAATGAAAATTGCAAACAAGATCTCTAAATCAAAGCATTAAAGAAGAGGGATATTTTTTTTAATAAGCTCGGGAATAAATATATTGCAACTAAATGTAATGCAATTGATACTGACCAGTACAAGAGTCAGAACTTTGATGAACAGCTGCCAATGAGACTAGACCAGATGAATCACTGTAAGTACACACATGTAACCATAAAATGAAAAAGTGTATTGAAATAAACTTACAAGAAAGAGTATATTAGTACAAAGACGTTGACATTAGTTGTTAGAAGCAGGGAGCCATATGGAGAATATATTTATAATTTTTGTCTTTCCTAGAAAAAATTATAAATCTTAGAGACACAATCTATAAATTTATAAAGTACCGCTTGTAAAATGACTTACATCATGCAGATGTACTCAGCCGTGTTACCATGGTAACCCTCCATACAATTAAACACCACAGAGTTATGAAGGAGAATAATATTTTCTTGCTTTCTATCAATTCTAAACTTCTCCAACTCTCTTTCCCATATATCAGGTTGACTGAACCAACTGCATTCTTGGTAGTCTGTAAAACCAATTATTGCAGACGTGTTTCTAGTTTCAAAGTTACAAAAATCATGTTCTCAGACACTTTTCACTAGCAGAAGACTAAAAAACATACCACAAGTGAGAGGGGGCATCCACTGTCCAATTCTCATGTTACCATTTTTACTGCACTGAGATTCATATGATATTCCATTATCACATGTTAGCAGTAGAGTCTGATTTAGAGGTATCAAGTTATCTATTGTGACGCTACCAGAGTACTCGTACAGTGAACTGTTTGATGGTGGTTCACAGGCTATATCTATAGACAGATACAAATCATACCATGATGCATGGAGATACATATTGCTAACTCAGTCACATTAAATGCAAATAACTTGGAAGCAATTATAATAACAAACTTCTCAACACTATAAAACACTTTTCAATGAAGCAAGAAGTAGTGAGTTTACCCATGCAACTGATTGATTCTCCATGGCTTGCCCAGGTTCCTCTCCTAAAGATTTAAAGAAGCATTTATCAAAACGATCAAGAGTTGCATAAAATTGAAATATATCAAAATAAATCGAATACTAAGTCAGAATCAATTACTTTTCCTAACTAAACACCACTACATAAAATACTAGAATATAATATAACGGCAGAAAATAAATGGCATTTACAACAAATCCATTTGACAATCAACCATTGAATTACTCACGAGCAAACTAGAGTTTCAACCAATGAGAGATTTTGAGACGATGTGTTGAAACCTTGACCTTGAGGACAGACAAGAGAAATTTTCTCTCCAGGTCGGATATAGTCAGACACTGACTCTAGTATAATCTTACTACCAACATGAACTTCAGGGAGGTCAGAATCTATATCTTTCATCATGCATACACTGCCGATATCATCTGAAAAGCGATTGTAGTGTTACACGTGAAATAGTAAAAAAGACATCCTAAATTATATCGCAAGAAAAGTACAGTAAAATACCATTATTATTCTGCAAAACTTTTCTTACTCATTCATATACAGAAAATGCAAAACATTTAAACTTTTTGAAAAGTATAAAGTACAACTTACCACTACCAAAAATCAAGACCTCTCTAATGTGAAGTCCAAAATAAGCACGAACAAAGGGAACAGATATCTTCACTCTTCTGGCAAACCTCCATTTCTCGTATCTGTAATAACTATTGCCTGGATGGTCCAAAGATTCTGTGAAGTCGTCAGTCCAGGCAAAGTCACACATTTTTCCATGATCTTTATCGTCCCGAGACGTTGTTATGCGAATTGGTGGAGGAGAAGATTTGACTGCATTTGTAAATAAGTTCATTGTTGAAAGAAAAATATATTTAGTTGATAAAAGGAAGGTTTCATCTTAAGTAGACAGATATAAGAATAGGCTAAATTTCCCACTTAGACACTTCACACATGGACGCTTCCCAGCTAGACACTATTTATTTTGATACAATATATATTATATGTGCATTTTAATTGAATATTATTGAAATATATGTACATTTAAATAAACTTGGATCAATTGCTTGTTATTTAGCACATAAATAAATTTCTTTAATCTGCATTAACTTAATTATTTTGCTTTTTCTATACTTCTTGCTGTTGGAAAAAATATTTCGATAATAAGTATTTATTACAGATAATGTCTATTATTAATTTATTACTATTTTTTGTCCCACACAAATTCATGCAAATTGAAAATTACTCCAGATAGTTTATAATAGCTATTATAGCTACTAGCATATTAGCTATTTAGCAATAAATACAATAGTTATATAGGTATATTACTATATATAAATAATAAAGTTCATACTTACCAACTAATGCTGATTTCATAATTTGTGCTGAGAGATTAGAAAGTAAACTAATTTCCTATACCCTAATTTTGGTATGCTCCTTAAAAATGCAGACATTTTGAAATACTACTTAAAATAACACTTGCTACAAACCTGTTTGGTTTTGGTGCCAGAAAACAACAATCTCACTAATCAGATGAAACGTCTCCAGATCAACTATCAACCACTGGGTACCAATAGGGAAACTTTGATAAAATGTACTCCACATGCCATCTACAGCAAGTCTAGCTTCATTTCCAGCAGTAGTTCTATTTGATGTAGGTTTCCCTAGTGCAAGGTTCTCTAAAACAGCATGTCCACGCGTGTTTACAATTTTAACAAAATTAATTTTGAAAAGATTATATCCATGCTTGCTGTGAACAGCTATCACAAGTACTAAAATGAGTCATTAGAAGAGCTGCCACTTTAATAAAAATTATTGAAATGTTTGTAAAATTCAATGTGAAACAATATGAAGTTTATCGAGGTTACTTTGATTATTGTGAAACAAAGGTTAACTCTTTCTTTAATCAATACACATACTTGAAGGAGTTTCACCAAATATCAGTACTTCTTCAAGTATTAGTGTAGAAGATTTAGACACTACAGCTACTACTCTAGCCAACACAGATTCTTCCAACAGGCCAAGTGTACTTTCATTCAACACAAGAAACATAGATGCACAAGTTAATGGAGTTTCTCCCCAACAGCTTCTCTCTTCATCCACTGATGTGTAGACATCAAATTGCTGATCAAGAAAACCTGGAAACAAAACACTTCAAAAATTGACTGGCTACAAGACAGAGTATGCAGAGAAATGCTAACAGTGTCTGGAAAACTGACAAGACTATGTAAAACTGAAAGGAACTAACCAGCTGGGTAAATATAAACTGAATATAACCACGAGAGGTGATCAAGATCCACCATCCACCATGACCTAGAAACTTCAAGCTGCGACATAAAGTACCTGTGTAAACCAATCACTTCATCATTGGCTTTGTGAGAGCCACTGAGGGGAGAACTGGTGCTACTTGATACAGCACCAAACCGAGCCAAGCTACCTAAACAGATAATTTCTTCATAATTATCTATAATTGAGTGCCACCAAAAGCAGGATTTACATTTTCTTGTTTATATACACATTACAATTTACACAATGACGGAATAAAGATAATCATAAGGGAAATATAAATAGTTGAAACCCACGATAAAAAGATCTGAACAAAAAGACAAGTTTTAATAGTACGAATCTGTTAATAGAAAAAACTTGCACATTTCAACACCTGCAATGAAGTAACATCATAAAACAATTACCGAAAGTCCAAACATGTTGATGAATGCTACATGAGTTCTAAACAATTTGCATGTTTCAATAGCTGTAATTAAGACAGAGAAACTTTGGCAAAGTTATAAAACAGTACATGAACTTTAAAGAGCAATATATTTGAGTACATACTTTTACCAAACACCTGAACCTCTTGCAGAGCTAATGAAGAGTTCTGGAGTGATAATATTGCAACGTGTCTAGCAGGTGCGTTCTCAGGTAAATTCATAATGAGGATCGGTTTAGTGGTAGTTCCCTCGTACAAATATGAATAATAATAGAAGGGCGTATCTCGAGAAATATCAGAATGATATTCTACCAAAACTGAAGTTTTTATGAAAAAACTAAGGCTCCAATTGTAAGTATCTGAAATATTACATAATAAATAGAGAGCATGAACTATGTTAAAACATAGTTCATGAACAAAATATAATCTAAAGCGTCCCAAAACAATGCAAAACCAAAACCATAAGTAAAATAGATAAGTAGTGCTGTGAATTTATCAACAGCTGAATGGAAGTATTCTAAATAACAAAATATAGCAACTTGTATGCTATTTTTTCTATGTAAAATGATTTGATTCAACAAACCTTGATCATAAGGGAAGGCGACGACGACCTGAGATAGTGCAATGATATGACCAAGATCTACTTTCCACCATTGGTCAGGTGCCCACAAAGTTGCTGTGTACACGTCAACACCTCTAGTAAAATTAAATACACCATCAATCGCTACATCAGCACTTCCTAGAGATATTGAACTCTGAGTGGCAGAGCCCAAAGAAGCCAAGTTCTTGCCAGTCATGTCTTCTTGTGGACAAGACATCGAGAAATTTGATTCCAGTTGCCATGTTAATGAAGACCTGCATTGTATAACATAATAGGTATTAAATGTAGCAGTTTAATTAAATGCTTATAATAGCAGGTAATTGGATACACTTTATTAATAAACTTACGAGCAAAGCAGTGTGTAACGTGGTGTTGCTGATGAATCAGGACAATAGACAGAAATAGAATCTCCGGGAAAAATATACTCAGCCTCAGATCTTATAGAAAAGTGAGAAGGAAGAGAAATAGCAGAGAACTGAATATCACTGACCAGACATACACTAGAATCTGAAAACATAGAAGTTTTTGAAAACTACAACATGTGAACTTGTTAAAATAAATACTGTATTGATTGGTTTGATGTTAGAATTGAGATTAAAAGTAGAGGCATACTTCTACAGTAGAGTTTCTGCTGCTCAGTCACATCCCACACCATATCAAAGCTGGTTCCATCACTGCCAATCTCGTACACACAGAATACTTTTGAGGAACAGTTTTCACACTTCTTCTGCCATAGTTTTGATTTACAATCCAGATTAAAACTACTACCAACATGCCTGTTGTTCAAGTCAAAGTTATCTTCAGCATAGGAAGCAAAATTCTCCATACCAGTTTTAAACATACACCCTTGTCCTAGAAACAGAACATACAATACAATATACCTCTGTTACACAGCAACTTGCTTAAAAAGTCAACATATAAAATGCAAGAGAACAACTAGGGTAGGCAAAGGATTGTGACACTTTGCCCAAATCACAAAAGCTTTACTCAGTTTACAAGCGCAACACACAAAATATCAGTTTCTAAATATTGATATTGACATACAGAATACTTCACTAACCTCTTCCAAGAACCATCACTTCAGAAATTCGTAAGTTACTATCAGAAGCTGTGAGTAGAGCAACGTGTTGAATATACTGAGGAGGACTCAGTGACACAACTCCATATGGAGCTCTAAGTTTTTCCAAAGATCTTCTCGACCAGACTCGGTCATTCACCAATACAATGTTCTTAATAGATTTAGCTTGAGATGTTAGTACATGCACATCAGCTGTACTGCTAGGAGAATCTACAAACACAACACACAAGTTCCATACAGCTAGCTCTCTTTATATTTTTTAAATTTTCAATTCAAGGAAAGATTAATTAAATATAATCAACAATAAAGTAGAGTACAAACATAGAGCATGATGTGGTATATATAGACATCAATAAACCGTTCAACATATATATCCAGTGGGCAATGAATATTGGCACCTGACTTAAATAGCTGCAAAAAAAAAATAAAAACCAGAAAAGAAAAAAAATAAAACATAGAAACTGTCCACTTACTAGAGCTATCGAAAAAGACAATGATAGAGTAAACTCGTCTTGAAACCCCCAAGTTGACTGTCAACCAAACTGTATTTCCATGTGTTCCAGGCTGAATGGTGGTAGTCGGTAATGCAGTGTAGTCATCTATACAGGTAAATTACAAATTTTATGCCATTAAATGCATACATTAAACAGGAGTAATATTTCTCATGGTACAGCAATGCGTGTTAAAACTGATTATGGTAAAAACATTTACCTAGTCTGTAACCAATAACAAAGACCTCTTCTATAACCAAAGTTCCATTTCCTGCATGTAACAGAGCAATGTGTGAGGCACTGATTGTAGGAGAAAATTTCAGAACCATTGCATGTAAAACTGGTCTCTCCTGAACATGAACTTCATTCCAAGAATCATTGGTTTTTATGGCTAGCAGAATCCTTATCGGCAGGCCTAGATCTAAAAATGCAAGTTTGTTAGTTTTATTGTTTGACATTTGTTTGTAGCACAGTTAAACATATAAGCTGTGTATATATCAATATCGATTCAGTTAAACGATGACTCAAAACAATTAGTTTAAAATTCTATTCAGAACATGAACTAAAGATCGTCATGACTGATGTGTAATACAGCACAGAAAGTAGTAAATATTGATATGTACAGACACAAGTCTATGAAAACAAGGTCTTCAATCTCACCATTGTCAGTGTTGATGACAGATATAACACCAATCTGGTAGACATCTCCAAGAAACACAGACCACCACTCATTCAGACCAGGATCTGATCTGAATACAGATGTAATTTCTGGAACTCTCACTAACAATCCATCTACTGCAAGGTTCGGATTTCCACTCTTAGATGAGACGGAATGTTGGTTAGTTAAGAGGTTACCTACAATACTAACATATTATACTACCAGAAAGCACTACATTTAATTGAAAATTGCCAACTTAAACTGGAAAAAAATGGATCTGCAATTTCTATGCTGCTTATAAAGTACTGTTGATGAACAATATTCAAATGTATAACCAAATTAGTTTGGATCTCACCAATGCCATAAACCTCTAGCTCTTTCACTCCCAACCCTTCACTGTATCCAGACAGAAGAGCTACGGCGTATCCCACTATATCTCCTACATCATAGTGGAGGTCTGTAATATTCTGTGTAAATGCACCCTCTATGTATTCATCTAATAACCAACTATTACTGTTTATAGAAGGTGGGTCTGTGGTGTTGGATACCATCGTGGACATCACATGAATGTTCGCTACAACACAAGTGTGCAGGACATAACACGAAAGGTCAATAAACCATTATAGTATTCGTTTATAACATCAAAGTTGCATGTAGAAATATAATTGAAACATGAAGGTTACTATTGTTACTTGTAAAACATCCACTGGTTTATGAATTAACTGATTTACCTAGTATCCCTGGTAAATAGAGTCTAATAACGGTTACAGTATATATCCCAGTCCATGTTGCCATAAGCCATTGTTGTGAAGTAGCTTCAGAAACCCAGGAGTTGCTCAGAGCAGTGTCGGTTAGTCTGTTTTTATGACCGGCATTTGAACTGACTTCTACTTGGATAGCTATCTTTGTTAACTTGTCTATGAAATGTACTACACACATCAAAATCTGCATATTTTTGTAGTTTTAATTTTATAGAGAAAAGTTTTTTTCAAGGTTACACACCATGAAACAGTTGTAAACAGGATATAAGGTTGGAGCAAACTTTAGACTAAGAAAGAATTAATTAAAAAGATATCTTTTGTTGCGAAAATTAATTAATAAGAAACTGCATCTTCATCTACTTTTATTACAGACACGAGGAGATAATAAAATAAACCCAACAGACCTGAATACTCCAGTGGCCCAAGGTTCCTACAAATACCAAAGAGTCATAAACTTTTGCAACATATGAACTAAAAACTTGTAAGATGTGACAGAGAAATTATGTGACTGAATAATAGAAAAATCAAAATTATATACACAAAATCAACTATATACATAAAAATATAACACAATTGCTCTCTAACTTACTTGTGATTCCTTAAAGTTGTTGTTGATGATGAATGAAATATGAAGTCTAAAAAATAATAATGTTAACTCAACAACAGAAACAGTTGGAATGATTCAAGAGTAATTTATATGCGGAATTCATATTTTGTTGATGAAATCAAAGAACATAAAAACTTACTTTTACAAGACAGGTTAGAAGGAAATGACCATTCAACTGCTTGATTTGCAGTCAGCTCGCATTTAGCAACAACATAGCCTAAGAAACAATAAACACAATATTGTTCTAATGTAATATCTACATTACACATAATATAATACACAATATGCACAATATCTTCCATAAGCTAATGTACAAAAGTATTTACCAAATTCATTGTCTATTGCTTTCCCCTCCTGACAACCTATTACAACTTCAGCTCCAATAGAATAAACATGGTGATGAGGAATTAACCGCGAATATTGAATTGCTGACTTTATATCATTTGCTTGGCATCCGGCTATAAATTAAAAGTTGGTGACATTTATAGAAACTGTAAACATGAAGACATAAAAGTATTCCATAATCAACATCCAGTATTACTTCAGCTGCAAGTTAATAACTTCACTTACTGTAACAGTTGATAGGAGAATCTGTCAAATTCTGAACCTCAAGAAGTTCCCTTCTAGAAGGATAAGATGGTGACATGGAGCTATTTTCATTACATTCCACAAGTAGATGAAGTCCATTGTCTAAACTGATTAGCTGCGACTTTGAATCTTCTGTTAGGTTTGACAGGTTGGTATCAGCTGCACAAACAGGAATCGGGTGCAAAATAAAGCAAGTAAAATATAATACTGCTTACATATGATTGAAAACACTTAAGCAGGAGTCTTCAATATATTTACCAATGCAAGGCATTCCATATGTTGGTGTCCACTGCCTGCTTGTCCCATTACATACAATGATTGGCTCTTCAGAAACTAAAAATAAAGAAATTGCAACAAATTCAGATTGTTGAAAAGCCATTCGATCAAAAACCACAGTGCAAGTTACTCAATGAATATTTGTTATAGTTAAATACGTCCCAGTTTTACTCACCTTGATGAAATCCAGACTGACAACTACAAGGAAGTTCTGTGCCATCAGGGTAACGCTGCCAGTCAGGAGTGTCAGCTGACAAAGTTGAACCTGTACATGTCATACCAAAGATATCACCAGGAATTCCACAGGATAACTCCTTGTTTTCTAAAATTACACATTTCAGTTACTCAACATGAAAACTTTCATTTAAAAATCAGCAGTAACTATTATGCATATCAAATTCAATAGCGTGAATTGGCTAACAAAGTTTGTGTACCAAAAGCAACACAATTTCTATAAATATAAAATTTAGATAACACAGTCAAGATGCCTTAGCCAAAACACTTTAGCCAGATTTTTAGTTTTTGTCAGTTACAAAGAAATTGTAGTTTGCTGGCAACCACAAAAATACATACATAATTCTGTTATTCAGCATTTCAGCCTTTTAGTGTGAAAACTCTTCATTGAAAGTCAGCAGTAATCAAATCAAAGTCAATGAAATGAATCATCTACCTAATATCATGTACCATGAGCAAAACAATTTCCATGAACAGAATAAGTTTGATAAAATGTCAAGATGCTACAGCTACCTATATTTATCTATTTTTGGTCAAAATCGTAGAGAAATTTTTTTTTGCAGGCAACTAACATGTGAGCGCCAATGTGTTCATTGATGTTCATTCATTTTTGCATGCATTTCTTATAATCTAATAATGCTATTTTCTTTCAAGCGTGAATAAATAAGTTTGTTTTGCTACCGACTGACATGTTAGTGGCAACGTGTTCATTGATGTTCATTTAATTTTGCATGCAACTTTTCTAATCTACATCGCGCCCAAGCAACTTGCTGTGTTCTTTCAAGCATGAATAAATAATTATAGACGAAGTATATCTCACCACAAGAGAGCAAAGGAAACCATTGAGCAGTGTTGTTATCTGATAACTGACAGAAATGATGAGTTGGAGTCGTATCATCATGTGAACAGAAGACTTTAACTCTTTCATTTAGTTGACAAGAACCTCCATTCTGATGACACTCCCAGTCAAGTGTTTGACTGTATGTTATATGACCTTCTGTACTTATAGCAGGTGCTTGACAGCGTATTTCTGTTAAAGGTGGGTAAAACATGCAGAAAAACTATTTATTTACAAAATACACACCTTGGCTTTGGCTAGTAAACAATACCTCGATACACATAAACTATAAATTAAGTTAAAACTTAGAAATAACTCACTATTGCACGTTGGAATCACTTCATTCGAAATGGACTGCAATTATGCATTATCATGAGCATTCTGCAAAAACACTTCTCACATGAATTAAAACTTGAAGAAAACATACCTCTGCATAGTGGAACCGTTTCATCGGATTTGGGTTGAAATTCTGCATTGCCGTGAGCGTTACTACAAGATACAAAATTGGCAGTTAATGACGACAACCACAAGTAAGAAAAACTTCACATGCTATAGTTTTAGGAGATCCTACTTACACAGTACAAGTATATTGAGCAGGCTGACCAACGTAAGCTTCTGAACATTGGAATGTAGCCGATTCTCCAACCAACAACCTGTCATTGCTTGCCAAATATTCTCTATTCTTTTCATGTTCCTCGCCCCAAACAGATGGCTGCTGGTTATAGCTGCAGGTTTGATTTTCTGTAAATAACGCATATGACATTTAAATTTTAAATTATTGACTCTTATGACTAAGCGCCAAAACTAATTTCGAGTGACTATTATAAAATTTAAAAGAATATTGCAAAAACATACCACAAGTGAGAGGGGGAATCCACTGTCCAATTCTCATATTGCCATTTTTATTGCACTGAGATTCATATGATATTCCATTATCACATGTTAGCAGTAGAGTCTGATTTAAAGGTATCAAGTTATCTATTGTGACATTACCAGAGTACTCGTACAGTGAACCGTTTGATGGTGGTTCACAGGCTATATCTATAAATGGATATAAACTATTGAGGGCACAGGCTTCACATAAACACTATAAAGGAGTAAGGCAATAAGTTGATAAGTTGCTAGAAGCTTTCTCATTTATGATAAACAAATGATCAGTTTCAAACCAAAAATGTTACCAGTCCATATTAGTAGATAAAAATAAATTTAATGAAGAAAGCAGGGTTTGTTAAATAACTAAACTTTATACAGTCAATAATAATCCCAGCAGTAGTGCATCGAAACTTACGAAATTCAAATCACAAAAGAATGGATGAGTTCATCATACGATACAGATGAGTGTGTAACCATTAAACATATCTTACCCATGCATTCATACTTTAAGGCCGGTTCTCCTCTGAGCCACACATTATTTCCACTTGAAATATGAAAAAATTAGAGATTCACATAATAAAGAACTCACATAACAAGGTCACTGTTATTGATGTACTCTTCTATTATAAATTTAGGTTGATGACAAACAAAGGAAAACATAATGAAAATCAAGTAAATTTCAATCGATTTATGCTCGCGAATATTTAAAGCAATAGCATTTTTAACAAATGAGTTCATCACGATGTTAGTATATTAAATAAAGGATGGCATCCACGACAATTGCTAATGAAAAATTTACTGAAATTGACACTTAAGTTGCCTTTATACCGTTACGATTTTAGGTAAGAAATTCAATTTGGCGGGGTTGACATTTCTCAGGGTTGCATTGCATTGTAAAAGCCAAACGTAGAAACTTTTGTATTGTGATAACTTAATCGGCCGATTTCAGAATAGAAGTAATAACTCCCTGTAAACATCTTTATTCAGTTATGACTTTGGTGATTAGACGACGCACTTATATATGTTAATAATTATATCGCCTATGCTGTCAGCTTCAATAATTCACGACGTTTAAAGAAAGGGCAACAAATAACGATTATGCGAGTCAGATTTCAATTTTAGAAAGCAAGCTTTCCGCCTCAATATGATTTCAACGATTTTCAGTTTGACTATAAAGGGGTACTCGGACAAGTGTTAGTAACTGGAACTTGGAAAATTTTTCAGTAGAGGTATAAACGCAAATTTAGAGGAACATACCGGCATTTAATGTTTTCAACAAATGGCTGATTCAGTTGAGTGATATTTGGACTTTTGCCGCTGGCACAAGAAACAGATAATTCTTCTCCGGGCTCCAGAAAACTCATGTTTTGAAGTAAAAGTCTGTTCTCTACATCCAACTCGGGTAAGGACAGGCCGATGTTCGATACCATACACATAGCTAAGGAAAAATGTCATCAAAATTGTCATCAAAGTAGTTAGATCAAGTGAACATTGACTTAACAGTTTCTTGGCTCAATTTGGTTTGTAATCAGCATGAAAAGTATAGGAAAGGCTTCATTACCTGAAGGTGGAAATCCAAAAACTACAATCTCTTCTATAACTAGTCTATCTTCCAAATTGTTGTAAACAGCTAACCCTTGGACTAAAATTTTGTTGAGTACAACATAGTAAACACTTGTTGAATATTGGCTGACGGTGACGTTATCTGGCCATAAAGAAGGATCAACATTCCAGTGTTCTGGATGCAACTCATCAAGTGTGTAGAGAATAGCATCATCCATAGATAATTCTAAACAAATTACATATTTTTTAAAATGTGTGCAGCAAGGTTAATCAATTTAAAAGATATCTTTAATTCAAAGTAAATACAAAGTATAAACATAAAAAACATGAGAGTAAGCTCTAGTGTTGAATGTATACAAACCATTGGTGTAAATAAAGACAGATCCGAGATAGAACTGATTCACCAAATTCACCATAAACCACTGTCCTTCGCCAAGTTCAGATGCAAAAAGCCCATAAGTCCCAATGAAACTATCAACGGCGAAGAAGCTATGTGCTGACACGCTGCTAGTTGCTGTTGGTCTCGAAATAGCAAGATTCTCTATAAAATAATCACCACAAATCAATACAACTTCACAGCTTAATACCAAATTTAGTAAATCGAATCTCTGTAGAAATTAAGAGGTATTAGCATACCTGAACCTGTATTCAGATTTACTAACCTGTCCCAAAAATCTCCACTTCCTGTAGACCAAATCCTTCATCATATAGAGACAACAGAGCGACATGCCTAGCAGGTGCTCTATATGTAAACTGTACATTGACAACCCAATGTGTGGGTGGTCCATCATATACATGTATTGAGTTCCATGAATCACTATTAACTGAAGGTACACTGTCAGGGTATGTGGCAACAGATGTCAGTATGTGTAGTTGTTGAATGGTGTGCAGTGTGTCTAGAAATTGGATATGAAAGGTGTTACAGAATTACACTAACATTTTATCAGGCGTTCTGTAGTTAATTATATGTAAGCATGAAGCCTTACCATTAGAGGCATAGAGAATGACTTCACGGATACCATATATAGCAAACAAGTCAATCTTCCACCACTGGTTAGCTTCACTGTCTGTAGACAGAATCTCGACAGAACTTCCAGAAGTATCAAATAATCCATCAACAAAATATGAAAGATTCCCAGATGAGATGGAACTAATGTCTGTAGTTTTATTAATAGCCAGGTTAATTTCTGATGTGGTACGATTAATACAGCTGGTAATCGTGTTCTCTGGGTCACCAACAATCCATTTGCCTTTAGAACTGGAAAGAGGACACTCATGTATCTAGTTGTATCTTATTGTATGCACCTAACTTCATTCAATATTGAAAGTTGATGTCTGTGTAACAAGTCCCTAAAAAATTTACCTGCAAACAATTGATCCAAACATCAACATCCTTCCACTAGTAGATACTCCAATCTTATCAGAGCCACATTGGTAAAACAACTTAGTACCAGATAAAACAAAATCCACAGAATCGAGTGGTTCCACAGAACTTGGTAAACCCATCTCTGACCAGTTCAAGCTCTTGGGATCACAAATCACATGATCTAAGGAATTGAAAACCCATCATTTACATGATAATCAGTAAGATGTAAAAATATAAAAATTGTTTGATAGACAACATGACAGCGAAATTAAATCCTCACTGTATTATTAAGACACAATTTGCTATAGTAATTACAATTAAACCAGCAGAACATGATTAGTAAAAGAATGAGTCATGATACCTTGACAGTAGAGTTTCTGTTCTTCTGTTACATTCCAGAACATGTCAAATACACCAGTACTACCATCAACATTCAGAGAGCATGTCACTGTAGCTGAACAGTTGGGACAAACAACTGACATAGACTGAGGACATTTTAGTTCAAAGGACTCTCCAGGATATCTGCGTCTAAAGTCTGTGGCATCATCAGCTAAATTAGCGTAGCTTTCTTCACCAGGTTTGAAAACACAGGCGTTATCTAAAATTGAATAATTTCAAACTGAAAAAGGATACATTGACATTGTAGTGCAGCCTAAGAATACATTAATTGTAATCTACACGTAACTATTAACATAGCGTTCAGCATGCAGTCAGAAGATTGAATGTTATGTGCCCGAAGCTGAATAACATAAAGCGCTATGTCAACATTGTATCAACCTAAAAATATCAATATAGAGTAATAGTAAAAACATTTCACTGTAAATGTGATATAGATAGAGCTACCATTTCCATAGAGCTCTACTTCAGTCAGTAGTAAACCAACATCTTCTTCAGATAGTATAGCAAAATGACGAAGTAGTTTGGATTGGTCCAGGTGAAGTTCGAAATATGGAGATACAAATGCAATGCCATTATATAACTCTAGAGCCCATGTATTCTTGTACAGATGTGGGTTTCCAGCAGTTACACCTTGACTACCCAATACTTGGATATTTGATGCTGGAGAGTCTGAAATAAAATGGCATAATTGAAAAAGAAACCTACAAAACTTTCAACTACTAGATATATACTATCACCGCAATGATGCAAAATCTGCAGAAGCAATTGGCCAGATCACTAATAACATAAAACGAAACAGCTACTTACCCTCCAGACTAGAGTAAATGACAATGGAATAAACTCTGCGTAAAGCCAACAGATCCACTCTCCACCATTGATGTCCATCTGAATCTGTTTGAGAATAAACACTTTCATCAAATATCAGACCGTCAACTGCATTCTCAGCTCCAGTTACTCCCACCAATTCTTCTGAACTCTGCATAGTCTCACTATCACCAGCAAAGTTTCCTGTAATATAAGTTGAGTTGTAAATGAACAAAAATCAGATCAGTAACACGTTATAACACTCAGCTCTGACTCATTGAATTTGTAAGATATTCATAATATTGTTATAACAAAATGATCAAGTACTGAACAAATTTGATCAGCCGACACGGTAAAATAGGCTAAACTATAAAAACAACGAAACAAATCACAATTTAGCTATGACTTACTGAGAGTGTAACCAAACACCATTATCTCATTAATAATAAGACTACGATTACTCTGTCCAACCACAGCCAGGTGACTAGCAAACACATCCACAGGGTGACTGACTATCATAACATTTGGTGAGTCTACACTTAAGGAACCAATATCAGTCCACATACTGTTTCCTGATTCGTAAATAGCTGAAGTATCTATATCCAGCTTGTAGAAGAGAGAGGTGTTTGTACCAGTTACATCTAAAACATATGAATAAAAATATTAGTAAGATGTGTGTGTGTGTGCGTGTGCGTGTGCGTGTGCGTGTGCGTGTGTGTGTGCGTTTGGTTTGTCTGTAACTTTTCAAGCAAACTCCAACCGTGTTTATACTTTATACTCACCATTGCTGTTCATCACCAATGCGATGTCTATCAAGAAATATCGATCACCAAGATACAAAGCTAGCCAAGGGTGTCTCCCAGCCAAAGACTTAAAATAGGAATTACGATCTGATGTAACAGCTACTCCATCGATAACATTTTTCGCAGTAGAATTTTCAACTGAGGTGCTACTAACAGCCGTAGAGTTGATATGAAGCAGATTAGCTGAAAATAAAAAATAATTGATTGGGAGACATGCGCAATCAAAAACTATCGTAAAGTAAGATTTTTTAAAGGTTTCAAAATAGACTATGGATACAGGCAAGTGTCAGGCAGTTTATCTATACCTAAATAGTAGGTTTGAATCTCTCTTAAGGCAAGTCCCTGGGAGCTGTTTGAATGCAGAGCTATCTTGTAACATCTAACAGTTCCAACATCAAAGTTGAAGTCTTTCGTGTCACCAACGATTGGTTGCTCCGAGTAGAAGTGTTTTACCCAGAAGCCATCATCAAAATCGGGTGTTTGATCATTGGAGGAGAGTGTAGATAGAATAGACAACTTCTCAATTTTTGGTATCCCTAATAGTGTAGTAATTACAAAAAAGGCAAAGTTCATGTGCAACTGAACATTGTATAAAATACAAAAGTAAGACTTAAAGCAATAGTTGACACTAAAAAATGATCCAAACAGTGATTTGAGCTAAAACACTAGAAAACTGAATGTGATTGACAGAGAAAATAGAAAGACTAACCATTTTCATTTGGGAAGAAAAGTCGAACAGTGATAACAGAGATGAAAGTTCTTAAATTCAACATGGCCCATTGATTGTGAGTTGCCTGTGATTGCCAAATGTAATCCAGCCTGTAGTCAACCAGCTGACTTCTGTATTCTCCGCTAGAACTAACCATTATATCGCCAACCGATACAATAGCCAGCTTTATGTCACCTACAGTAACAAATATATACCAGTTTCAATAAATTAGTAGTTAGTTCATTATACTATAGAACTTTAATCATGGATCACTGGTACAAACCAGTAGCGAAAGCAAAACCCAGAAGCTTTTGCAGAGCAACAATAATGAAAAGCATCTTACCAGCATATATAATTGGTTCAAATTTCCTACAAAATGACGAAAGTTGGACATTGAAATCTGATCTTTTATAACATCTTCAGCAATTTTGAGGCAAGCATTTGTCACTATACATGTTTTCAATCAATTATATAAAGCAAATTATTATGATTACATGAAATATAAACTCACTTGATGCCAGCTGGAACAGGTGTTGAATCATTTACAGACTCTGAAAAAGTTAATAGCATCAATTATTGGTTTAAAACATCATGATAACACAAAGTAGTGTTTGCAGTTCATAGAGCCAGGTTTAAAGTGGCTAAAACTAAATAGTTAAACAAATGCATAACAAATGTTTAAAATATAAATTACTCCATAAGTAACATCAACACCAGAAGTAAGAGATTGAACGTAAAACATCTAACGAGTCTCACCTGTACAATTAAATCCTGAAGGAAGATCACTCCATCTCAGTTCTGTCACATTACCGCCAGTTTGGACATCATAAACTTCAACTTTTACACATTTTATAATTCTTTCCCAGACTGTGCAATGAGATAGAAAAACAAAATAATAGCACAAAGCTAATGCATATATACTTATATGAAAATACTTTTTGTAACAAATGAAGTAACATAATAAAACAATATCTCATGACCAACTTACTCTCTAGCCCAGATAGTTCTCTACCATTTCCACAATTAACAACTAGTTCTTCGTTTGGCCCATAGGAGTGCTTAAGAGGTTCGGCAGTGAGATTGGTGTCCATGGAGAGTATGTCATTGATATCACAACCAGCTGCACATTACAACATCAATTAAAATGAAAGTGCAGCACTATACAGTGAAGAGTAACTGTGTTCACCGATCTTATTTGAATAAATGCCTAAATTACCAATGTATTATTATTGTGTCAGAACCTATTCAAAGAAACACATTATAGTATTGGTGCAAATTATGACAATAATAAAATCCAGTAAACTGAACAAAGTATTTTCAGGCATTAATTTTAAGTATTTTCAGACATTACTTTTTAAAATGAATACATTTTTCATAAAGTTTAATCATTTTTACAAACAGAACATACGCAGACATATGACTTCTGTATCTTCAATATCCTCAGCTGGTGTGACATCAAACACAAGGTGTTTGTTAGGGTATGACACATCCATGTAAAACCCAGTATTGCACACTGTAGCTCTCACTGGATATTCATCTAGTTTAGCATACAGCAGTTGAGTACTGTTGGCTGACCATGTTTCTTCAGTCATCACTACACAAATCCATTATTGATTAATTTTTTTACATAATGATGAGTTGAATGTATGACAGTTTTAATATAATTGTAATTATATGATCTTATAATGTTTGTTTTTAAAACAAACAAGTAAAGTTTTATGCACCTATTGCAGGCACAATTTTGTAGTAGAAATGGTAAAAAGGACAATAAATTATGAATGTATCAGAATGTATCATTGACTTTGTGATCACATAGAAATAATTTCACGACACAAAAGTAAAAATTGCTTTTACAGAGCTCAAATTCTTTGATGGATTGTACCATCTCCCCCAATTCAATAAACCAACACGCTTATGAGATGGTATGAGCAGAGGATGCAAGCAGCGTTTAAAAAAATTAACAATGTTGCAACTTACAGATGCATGGGTTGACGGAGGAAAGAACCCATTCACCAATTTCACCATTACAAGTCATGTAGATAAGTTGAGTGATATTAACTGGTTCAAAACCAGCAAGACATGAACATTCTATTCTCGTACTGTTGGGAAACTTCTGATGTTCTGAGTTCAACTCTATAGGTATGTTATTTGTACAGTCTAAACCATAGATTCTTGGAGGTAGACCACAATTTGTATCTAAAAAAATAGGACAAGTGACTATTCAATGATAGTATATCTATTCTTACGCATGGCAGAAAAGTGCTCTATTTTATAAACCTTGAACTTGCCGCAAGAGTTTATTATATCATATGCAATATATCAAGAGATTAAACTAAAAACACACTCCATAAATAACAACAAGCATATTTTTTGTCTACATTTTGCTGCGTTATAAATAATTCATAGAGATTAAACTTAATAATAGAAAGCATGCTTTATATATTTATTACAAAAAAGCAAGTGAAACTTGTTATGAGATAAAAACTCACCACAGGTAGACCGAGGGAGCCAGTCTGTCTGATTAGAAGAACTCTCACAGATGTGTTTATTTAGAGGTTCTGTTTCCTCATCTGTACACTTGAGTTCCACAGTCTCTCCAACTTGACACGAGTTACCATTTATACAGTCAGCAGTATACTGTTTGGTGTAACCAGAATAGTGAGCAACAGATGGTGCAGGGCACATATTCACTGTAAATATTGGAATAGAATGAAAGTTGCAAACAAGATCTCTAAATCAAAGCATTAAAAAAGATGGGTATTTTTTAATGAACTCGGGAATAAATATATATTGCAACTAAATGTAATGCAATTGATACTAACCAGTACAAGAGTCAGAACTTTGATGAACAGCTGCCAATGACACTAGACCAGAGGAATCACTGCATGTACAAATGTGTAACCATAGAATGAAAAAGTGTATCGAAATAAACTTACAAGAAAGAGTATATTAGTACAAAGACATTGGCATTTCTATTTGTTGTTAGAAGCAGGGAGCCATATATGAGGGTGGAAATATTCATAATTTTTTTATCTGTCTTTGTAAAGAAATGTTTATAAATTATTAACACACTATTTCTTTAATAGAGCACACACTTTCCTTAAAAAGAATTATAAATCTTTCAGACACAATCTATAGATTTATAAAGTATCACTTGTAAAATGACTTACATCATGCAGATGTACTCAGACGTGTTCCCATGGTAACCCTCCATACAATTAAACACCACAGAGTTATGAAGGAGAATAATATTTTCTTGTTTTCTATCAATTCTAAACATCTCCAACTCTCTTTCCCATATATCAGGTTGACTGAACGAACTGCATTCTTGGTAGTCTGTAAAACCAATTATTGCAGACGTGTTTCTAGTTTCAAAGTTACAAAAATCATGTTTTCAGACATTTTTTATTAGCAGAAGCCTAAAAACCGTACCACAAGAGAGAGGCGGAATCCACTGTCCAAATCTCGTGTTACCATTTCTACTGCACTGAGATTCATATGATATTCCATTATCACATGTTAGTAGTAGAGTCTGATTTAGAGGTATCAAGTTATCTATTGTGACGTTACCGGAGTACTCGTACATTGAACTGTTTGATGGTGGTTCACAGGCTATATCTATAGACAGATACAAATCATACCATAATGCATGGAGATACATATTGCTAACTCAGTCACATTATATATAAACAACTTGGAAGCAATTATAATAAAAAACTTCTCAACACTAGAAAACACTTTTCAATGAAGCAAGGAGTAGTGAGTTTACCCATGCAACTGATGGATTCTTCATGACTTGCCCAGGTTCCTCTCCTGAAGATTTAAAAAAAATTATAAAAAACATTCAAAAGTTGGATAAAATTAAAATATATCAAAATAAATCAAATACCAAGTCAGAATCAATTAATTTTCCTAAATAAACGCCATTACATGAAATACTAGAATAAATAACGATAGAAAATAAATGGCTTTTACAACAAACCCATTTGGCAGTCAACCATTGAATTACTCACGAGCAAACTAGAGTTTCAACCAATGAGAAATCGTGAGAGGATGTGTTGAAACCTTGACCTTGAGGACAGACAAGAGAAATATTCTCTCCAGGTCGGATATAATCAGACACTGACTCTAGTATAATCTTACTACCAGCATGAACTTTAGGAAGTTCAGAATCAATATCTTTCATCATGCATACACTGCTGATATTATCTGAAAAGCGATTGTAGTGTTACAGTAAAATGGTAAAAAAAACATCCTAAATTATATCGCAAGAAAAGCGCAGTAAAATATCGTAAATCATCAAGATATTTAAAATGCACAAGTATAACATACATCATAACTGTTGCAGAAAACAACTCACCACTACCAAAAACCAAGAATTCTCTAATGTGAACTCCAAAACCAAAGCCAACAGATATGTTCACTCTTCTGGACAGGCTCCATTTCTCGTATCTGTAATAACTAATTGCTGGTTGGTTCAAAGACTCTGTGAAGTCATCATTCCAAGTAAAGTCAGAAACATTTCCAGTTGCATTGTCCCGAGATGTTGTTATATAAATTAGACGAGCAAAATCTGTGACTGAAATTCCAAAAATAAGTTCATTGTTGAAAGGAAAAAAACAAACTTAAGAAAAGCAGTTGTTGCAAATCATGTCCATATTCGACAAATATTTCTGTTTAGAAATATATTCCTACAAAAATATTTTTAGTGAACACAAAAATTACTGTGTCCGTACATATTTTTAATTGCTACCTATACTTAACATTTGCAACAGACCTGTTTGGTTTTGGTGCCAAAAAACAACAATCTCACTGATCAGATACAACTTCTCCAGATCCACCATCCACCACTGGGTACTGAGACTGTCGGTTTGACAATATGTACTCCACATGCCGTCTACAGCAAGTCTAGCTTCATTTCCAGCAGTAGATCTCATTGCTGTAGGTTTCTCGAAAGCTAGGTTTTCTGAAAACAGCATGTGATCAGCATGTGTTTACCACGCTAAGAAAATCAAGTAGAAAAATCTGAACAGCTCTGTCACATTTAAAGCTAGATATCTGAAGGCTTCAAAATTAAGCTAAACCTTATGATTATTACATCTACCTGAAGGAGTTTCACCAAATATCAGTACTTCTTCAAGTATTAGTGTAGAAGATTCAGACACTACAGCTACTACTCTAGCTAACACAGATTCTTCCAATAGGCCAAGTGTACTTTCATTCAACACAAGAAACATAGATGCACAAGTTAATGGAGTTTCTCCCCAACAGCTTCTCTCCTCATCCACTGATGTGTAGACATCAAATTGCTGATCGAGAATACCTGGAAACAAATCAAAGCTCTTTGAAATTTGACTGGCTACAAGACAGAGTATGCAGAGAAATGCAAGCAGTGTATGGAGAGCTGGCTAAACTATGTAAAACAAAAAAGCAACTAACCGGCTGTGTAAATATAAACTGAAGATAACCACGAGAGGTGATCAAGATCCACCATCCACCATGACCTAAAAACTTCATCCTGTGACATAAAGTACTTGTGTGAACCAATCACTTCATCATTGGCTTTGTGAGAGCCACTGGGAGGAGAACCGGTGCTACTTGATACAGCACCAAACCGAGCCAAGTTACCTAAACAGATAATTTCTCCATGGCAAAAACAATAAGTACGATTTATATTTTTCTTGTTCACATTGATGTAAGAAGGTGGCCTGAAAATAATTTCAAGACACAGCATAAATATTTCAACATAAAAATACCCGGCAAAAGTGAGAATGCATGCTAACAAATATCAAATGATTAGCATAACTACGTTGTTATACATAACTTGGACGTTACAATAGGTGTGGTTGAGACACTGTGGCAGTGCAATTACAAAATGGTTATTGAAAGTTGAACAAGTTATAATGGGCAAAATATTTAAATAGCAATATATTTGAGTACATACTTTTACCATACACCTCGACCTCTTGCAGAGCTAATGAAGAGTTCTGGACTGAGAAGAGTGCAACCTGTCTAGCAGGTGCCTCCTTGTCTAGATTCAGAATAAGAATCTGATCAGTAGGAGTTCCTTCGTACAGATATGAAGAATACCAGGAGGGAGTATTTAGGGAAATATCAGAATAATATTCTGTCACAGCTGAGGTGAGAATGTGAAGATCATGCCTCCAAATGTAAGTGTCTAAAACATAACACAATAAATAAAGAGTATGAGCCCTGGTAAAACATTTCAAACTAAGTAGAGAATGCAAATTAAATAATTATCAACAGTAGATAATCTAAAGCATCCCAAAACAATTTAAAACTGGAACTGACAGACAAATGAAAGAGTAGTGCAGTGACTTATCAACAGATGCATATATTCATTTATGCTAATTTTTCCCTGGAAAATAATTTGATTCAGCAAACCTTGATCATTAGGGAAGACGATAGTGACTTTAGATAGTGCAATGATATGACCAAGATCTACTTTCCACCATTGGTTTGGTGCCCACAAAGTTGCTGTGTACACGTCAGCACCACTAGTAAAATTAGTTACACCATCAATCGCTACATCAGCACTTCCTAGAGATATTGAACTCTGACTGGCAGAGCCCAAAGAAGCCAGATTCTTGCCAGTCATGTCTTCTTGTGGACAAGATGTTGAGAGATTTGATTTCAGTTGCCATGTTAATGAAGACCTGCATTGTATAACATATTTACTAAATATAGCAGTTTAATTAAATGCTTATAATAGCAGGTGATTGGATACACTTTATTGATAAACTTACGAGCAAAGCAGTGTGTAACGTGGTGTTGCGGATGAACCAGGGCAAAAGACAGGAATAGAATCTCCAGGAAAAATATACTCAGCCTCAGATCTTACAGAAAAGTGAGAAGGAAGAGAAACAGCAGAGAACTGAATATCATTGACCAGACATACACTGGAATCTGAAAAAGATTGCCAATTGTTTAGAAGCCATCATAACCCCCAACCTCAAACAAACAGCCAGTGGCAGTGTGTTAAAATCTTTTGTACTGACAATATATTCATTTTAAAAGTTTAATTATAGGAATTGAGTTGTACTGTAATGAGTCACTAAAAACACTTGAGTGTCTAACAATCAACTCTGTGAAACCACATAGCATAATCTTAGCTTCCTATCATTTCGAGATTAAAAATAGAGGCGTACTTCTACAGTAGAGTTTCTGCTGCTCAGTCACATCCCACACCATATCAAAGCTGGTTCCATCACTGCCAATCTTGTATACACAGGATACTTTTGAGGAACAGTTTTCACACTTCTTCTGCCAGAGCTTTGATTTACAATCCAGATTAAAGCTACTACCAACATGCCTGTTGTTCAAGTCAAAGTTATCTTCAGCATAGGAAGCAAAATTCTCCATGCCAGTTTTAAACATACACCCTTGTCCTAGAAACAGAGCATACAACATAATAATTATACTTCTGTTACACAGCATCTTGCTTGAAAATTCAACAGACAGAACACATCAGAAAGAGAGAAGGGTAAAGTTAGAGACGCTGCATTCTACCTAATACAAATATATTAAATTAGAGCTTATAGTGATGAAACTTCAGGAAAATATTGAAGGAGCTAATAAACAGCAGCAGAAAATATTTTATTAGGAAGATGTATACGCACCATGTGACACTGAAAACTTATCACAATGCTTTGTTTAAAATAAACAAAACTTGACTTTGTTAACAAGTATGAATTGCAAAAATATTGGTCTGGTCTCTAAAATTTGACACACATCATACTAAACTAACCTCTTCCAAGAACCATCACTTCAGAAATTCGCAAGTTACTATCAGAAGCTGTGAGTAAAGCAATATGTTGAATATACTGAGGAGGACTGAGTGTCACAACTCCATATGGAGCTCTAAGTAATTCTTTTTCCAAAGATTTTCTCGACCAGACTCGGTCATTCACCAATACAATGTTCTTAATAGATTTAGCTTGAGATGTCAGTACATGCACATCAGCTGTACTGCTAGGAGAATCTACAAGCACAACACAGAAGTTGAACACAACTCCACTTAATAGTCATTTAGAAATTTAATTCAACAGAAGAATAATTAAATATGATAAAACATATAGAGAGCAGTAAAAATAAATAATTTAGTTTTTTGGTACATACGTGATAATTATCCGCTCAACATTATATGCCTTGTGAAAAAACAACTTGAATGATACCTGCTTCGATTATAATCTGAGATCCAAAAATAAAAAACACAGAAACTGTCCACTTACTAGAGCTGTCTGGCAAGACAATGATAGTGTAAACCCGTCTTGAAACCCCCAAGTTGACTGTCAACCAATCAGTATTTCCATGGGTTCCAGGCTGAATGGTGGTGGTTGGTAATGCAGTGTAGTCATCTATACAGGTAAAGTAGAAATTGTATGCCATTAAGTACATACGTTAAACAGAAGTAATAGTTCTCGTGGCACAACGGTCCTTGTTAAAACTGATTATGGTAAAAACACTTACCAAGTCTGTAACCAATAACTATGACCTCATCTATAACCAAAGTGCCATTTCCTTCATGTAACAGAGCGATGTGTGAGGCACTGATTGTAGGAGAATATTTCACAGTCAATGTATGTAAAACTGGTCTCTCCTGAACATGAACTTCTTTCCAAGAACCATTTAGTGATGGATTTAGTGTTTCATTGGTGCTTATTGCTATCAGAATCTTTATCGGTAGCTCCAGTTCTGAAAATTTGATTTTATTTGTTTTATTGTTTGTCATCTTATCATATGTAGCTAGGTGACCTTGTAGCACAGTTAAACGGATAAGCTATGTATATATTAATATCGATTCAGTTAACTGATGACTCAAAACAATTAAAGTTCTATTCCTAACATGAACTAAAGAGCGTTACGACTAGCATGTAAAGCAGCACAGAAAGTAGTAGATATTGATATGTCCAGAAACAAGTTTGTGAGAACGAGATCTTCGATCTCACCATTGTCAGTGTTGATGACAGATATAACACCAATCTGGTAGACATCTCTAAGAAACACAGACCACCACTCATTCAGACCAGGATCTGATCTGAACACAGATGTAATTTCTGGAACTCTCACTAACAATCCATCTACTGCAAAGTTCGGATTTCCGCTTTTAGACGACACGGAATGTTGTTTGGTCAACAGGTTACCTACAATACTAACATATTATACAACCAGAAAACAGAGGGAACCTGAATTTGCAACTTGAACTGGAATAAAATTAGTCTGTCACTTTGTCGGCATATAACATGTACATGGCATTTGATTTCATAACAAAATTAGTCTGAATCTCACCAATGCCATAAACCTCTAGCTCTTTCACTCCCAACCCTTCACTGTATCCAGACAGAAGAGCTATGGCGTATCCCTGTACATCTCCTACATCATAGTGGAGGTCTGTAATATTCTGTGTAAATGCACCCTCTATGAATTCATCTACTATCCAACTATTACTGTTTATAGAAGGTGGGTCTGTAGTGTTGGATACCATTGTGGACATCACATGAATGTTAGCTACAACAAAAGTGTGCAAGACATAACACGAAAGGTCAATAAACCATTATAGTATTCTTTTATAACATCAAAATTGCATGTAGAAATATAATTGAAACATAAAGGTTACTATTGTTACTTGTAAAACATCCACTGATTTATGAATTAACTGATTTACCTAGCATCCTGGGTAAGTAGAGTCTAATAACGGTTACAGAATATATCCCAGTCCATGTTGCCATAAGCCATTGTTGTGAAGTAGCTTCAGAAACCCAGGAGTTGCTCAGAGCAGTGTCGGTTAATCTGTTTTTATGACCGGCATTTGAACTGACTTCTACTTGGATAGCTATCTTTGTTAACTTATCTATGAAATGTAGTACACACATCACAACCTGCATATTTTTGTAGTTTTAATTTGATAGAGAAGAGTTGTTTTCAAGGTTACACACTATGAAACAGTTGTAAACAGGATATAAGGTTGGAGCAACCTTTAGACTAAGAACAAATTGGATAACTATTTTTGTTGTGGTAATTGTTTAATAAAAAATGCATCTTTGTCTGCTTTTATTACAAACACTTGTAAACGTGTTCAAAATGAACCCAACAAACCTGAAAACTCTAGTGGCCCAAGGTTCCTACAAATACCAAAGAGTCATAAACTTTTGCAACATATGAACTAAAAAGTTTGTAAAATGTGACAGAGAAATTATGTGACTGCATAATAGAAAAATCAAAAATGTACACACAAAATCGACTATATTTACAAAAAATATAATATAATTGCTTTATCTTACTTGTGATTCCTTAAAGTTGTTGTTGATGATGAATGAAATATGAAGTCTAAAAAATAATGATGTAAACTCAGCAACTGAAACAGTTGGAATGATTCAAGAGTAATTTATATGCGGAATTCATATTTTGTTGATGAAATCAAAGAACATAAAAACTTACTTTTACAAGACAGGTTAGAAGGAAATGACCATTCCACTGCTTGATTTGCAGTCAGCTCGCATTTAGCAACAACATAGCCTAAGAAACAATAAACACAATATTATTCTAATACAATAGATACATTACACATAATATAATACACAATATCGCCCATAAGCTAATGTGCAAAAGTATTTACCAAATTCATTGTCTATTGCTTTCCCCTCCTGACAACCTATTACAACTTCAGCTCCAACGGAATAAACACGGTGATGGGGAATTAACCGTGAATATTGAATTGCTGACTGTATATCAATTGCTTGGCATCCGGCTATAAATTAAAAGTTGGTGACATTTATAGAAACTGTAAACATGAAGACGTAAAAGTATTCCATAATCAACATCCAGTTTTACTTCAGCTGCAAGTTAATGACTTCACTTACTGTAACAGTTGATAGGAGAATCTGTCAAATTCTGAACCTCAAGAAGTTCCCTTCTAGAAGGATAAGATGGTGACATGGAGCTATTTTCATTACATTCCACAAGTAGACGAAGTCCATTGTCTAAACTGATTAGCTGCGACTTTGAATCTTCTGTTAGGTTTGACAGGTTGGTATCAGCTGTACAAACATTGACATTAACTTAAACTGGTGTGCTCATATAAATTCTTTAAGGACTCAGCTCAACAAAGTAACTGGTATGATATACTTAGCTTCAAAGTTTTTACCATACAAAGCTTTGATTTTATTATATAACAGTCTGATAAACAGCAAACTTACATATTGCTTAGAAGCTTGGGGAAATGCCCCTAAAACCCATCTGAACAAGTTGCTTTTAATTCAAAAACGCATTATTCGCATTATTTTCCACAAATCACCTACTGAACACACGTCACCTCTATTTATCAAAGCAGAAATTCTTCCTATTGATCTCTTGTATATCTACCGCCTATGTCTTCTTGGTCATTCAGCTTATTATACTCTATCTCACCAAACAACCACCAACTTACCTCACCAGACATTCTGAACTTTCCTTACCCTTACCTCTCTCTACCTCCGCAGCAGGTCATCGTCAAGTGTCCTACCAGATGTCTAGCAATTGGAATAAGCTACCTCTGACTTTAAGACATCATCAAAGCTTTGCCACATTTAAATAAAAAATACTGCTTACATATGATTGAAAACACTTAAGCAGGAGTATTCAGTATATTTACCAATGCAAGGCATTTCATATGTTGGTGTCCATTGCCTGCTTGTTCCGTTACATACAATGATTGGCTCTTCAGAAACTAAAAGTAAAGAAATTGCAACAAATTCAGATTGTTGAAAAGCTATTTGATCGGAAACCATAGTGTAAGTTACTTAATGAAAAATTTTATAGTAAATACGTCCCAGTTTTGCTCACCTTGATGAAATCCAGACTGACAACTACAAGGAAGTTCTGTGCCATCAGGGTAACGCTGCCAGTCAGGAGTGTCAGCTGACAAAGTAGAATCTGTACATGTCATACCAAAGATATCACCAGGAATTCCACAGGATAACTCCTTGTTTTCTAAAAATACATATTTCAGTTACTCAACATGAAAACTTTTCATTTAAAGATCAGCAGTAATTATTATGCATATTAAAGTCAATGAAATGAATCAGCCACCTAACTTCATGTACCAGAGGCAAGACAATCTCCATGAACATAATAAGTTTGATAAAATGTCAAGATGCTACAGCTATCTATATTTATCTATTTTTGGTCACAGTCATAGAGCAAGTTTTTTTTTGCTAGCGACTGACATGTTAGCGGCAACGTGTTCATTGATGTTCATTCATTTTTGCATGCATTTTTTCTAATCTACATCACGCCCGAGCAATTTGCTGCGTTCCTCCAAGCATGAATAAATAATTATAGACGAAGTATATCTCACCACAAGAGAACGAAGGAAACCACTCAGCAGTGTTGTTATCTGATAACTGACAGAAATGATGAGTTGGAGTCGTATCATCATGTGAACAGAAGACTTTAACTCTTTCATTTAGTTGACAAGAACCTCCATTCTGATGACACTCCCAGTCAAGTGTTTGACTGTATGTTATGTGACTGTCTGTACTTATAGCAGGTGCTTGACAGCGCACTTCTGAAAAAAGTGGGTAAAACGTGCAGAAAAACTATTCATTTACAAAATACACACATTGACTTTGGCTAGTAAACAATACCTCGATACACATAAACTATAAATTAAGGTAAAACTCAAAAATAAATTACTATTGCACGTTGGAATCACTTCATTTGAAATGGACTGCAATTTTGCATTACCATAAGCATTCTGCAAAAACTCTTTTCACATGAATTAAAATTTGAAGAATACATACCTCTGCATGGTGGAACCGTTTCATTGGATTTGGGTTGCAATTCTGCATTGCCATGAGCGTTACTACAAAAGACACAAAATTGGCAGTTAATGACGACAACCACAAGTAAGAAAAACTTCACATGCTATAGTTTTAGGAGATCCTACTTACACAGTACAAGTATACTGAACAGGCTGACCAACGTAAGCTTCTGAACATCGGAATGTAGCAGATTCTCCAACCAACAACCTGTCATTGCTTGCCAAATATTCTCTATTCTTTTCATGTTCCTCGCCCCAAACAGATGGCTGCTGGTTATAGCTGCAGGTTTGATTTTCTGTAAATAACGCATGACATTTAAACTTTAAATTATTGATCTAAATCATAAATAATTGACTCTTATGACTGTGAGCCAAAATTAATTTTGAGTGACTATTATAAAATTTGAAAATATATTGCAAAAACATACCACAAGTGAGAGGGGGAATCCACTGTCCAATTCTCATGTTACCATTTTTATTGCACTGAGATTCATATGATATCCCATTATCACATGTTAGCAGTAGAGTCTGATTTAGAGGTATCAGATTATCTATTGTGACGTTACCGGAGTACTCGTACAGTGAACTGTTTGATGGTGGTTCACAGGCTATATCTATAGACAGATATAAATTATTGAGGACACAGGCTTTACATGAACATCATAAAGGAGTAAGGCATTCAGACAGAGAGCATCAAACTACATAGTGTCAATACAATACAATACATATGAGTGTGTAACCATTAAACATATCTTACCCATGCATTCATACTTTAAGACCAGTTCTCCTCTGATCCACACATTATTTCCACTAAAAATATGAACAAACTAGTGATATGTATACAAGAGATTCACATAATAAAGAGCTCACATAACAAGGTCACTGTTAATAATGTACTCTTCTATTATAACTTCAGGTTGATGGCAAACAATATTAAATATTAAATAAAGGATGGCATCAACTACAATTGGTAATGAAAAATTTACTGAAATTGACACTTAGGGGAACATACCGGCATTTAATGTTTTCAGCAAATGGCTGATCCAGTTGAGTGATATTTGGACTTTTGCCGCTGGCGCAAGAAACAGATAATTCTTCTCCGGGTTCCAGAAAACTCATGTTTTGAAGTAAAAGTCTGTTCTCTACATCCAACTCAGGTAAAGACAGGCCGATATCCGATACCATACACATAGCTAAGGAAACATTTCATCAAAATTGTCATCCAAGTAGTTAGATCAAGTAAACATTGGCTTAACAGTTTATTGGCCCAATTTGGTTTGTAATCAGCATGAAAAGTATAGGAAAGGCTTTATTACCTGAAGGTGGAAATCCAAAGACTACAATCTCTTCTATAACCAGTCTATCTTCCAATTTGTTGTAAACAGCTAACCCTTGCACTAAAATCCTGTTGAGCACAACATAGTAAACACTTGCTGAAGATTTGCTGAGGGTGAAGTTATTTGGCCATAAAGAAGGATCAACATTCCATTGTTTTGGATGCAACTCATCAAGTGTGTAGAGAATAGCATCATCCATAGATAATCCTAAACAAATTAAATGTTTTTTAAAATGTGTGCAGCAAGGCTAACCAATTTAAAAGATATCTTTAATTCAAAGTAAATAAAAAGTATAAACATAGAAAAGATGAGAGTAAGCTCTAGTGTTGAACGTATACAAACCATTGGTGTAAATAAAGACAGATCCGAGATAAAACTGATTCACCAGATTCACCATAAACCACTGTCCTTCGCCAAGTTCAGATGCAAAAAGCCCATAAGTCCCAATGAAACTATCAACTGCGAAGAAGCTATGTGCTGACATGCTGCTAGTTGCTGTTGGTCTCGAAATAGCAAGATTCTCTAAGAAAATAATCACCACAAATCAATACAACTTCACAGCTTAATAACAATTTCAGGAAATCTAAATCTCTGTAGAAATTAGGAGGTATTAGCATACCTGAACCTGTATTCCAATTCACTAACCTGTCCCAAGAATCTCTACTTCCTGTAGACCAAATCCTTCATCATAAAGAGACAACAGAGCGACATGCCTAGCAGGTGCTCTATATGTAAACTGCACATTGACAACCCAATGTGTGGGTGGTCCATCACATACATGTATTGAGTTCCATGAATCACTATTAACCGAAGGCACACTGTCAGGGTATGTGGCAACAGATGTCAGTATTTGTAGTTGTTGAATGGTGTGCAGTGTGTCTAGAAATTGGATATGAAAGGTGTTACAGAATTACACTAACATTTTATCAGGCGTTCTGTAGTTAATTATATGTAAGCATGAAGCCTTACCATTAGAGCCATAGAGAATGACTTCACGGATACCATATATAGCAAATAAGTCAATCTTCCACCACTGGTTAGCTTCACTGTCTGTAGACAGAATCTCGACAGAACTTCCAGAAGTATCAAATAATCCATCAACAAAATATGAAAGATTCCCAGATGAGATGGAACTAATGTCTGTAGTTTTATTAATAGCCAGGTTAATTTCTGATGTGGTACGATTAATACAGCTGGTAATTGTGTTCTCCGGGTCACCAGCAATCCATAATCCTTCAGAACTGGAAACAGGACACTCATGTATCTAGTTATATCTTATTGTATGCAATCATTTCTATTTAATATTGAGAGTTGATGTCTGTGTAACAAGTCCCTAAAAAATTTACCTGCAAACAATTGATCCAAACATCAACATCCTTCCACTAGCAGATATTCCAATCTTATCAGAGCCACATTGGTAAGACAACTTAGTACCAGATAAAACAAAATTCACAGAACTGAGTGGTTTCACAGAACTTGGTAAACCCATCTCTGACCAGTTCAAGCTCTTGGGATCACAAATCACATGATCTAAGGAATTGAAAAACCCATCATTTACATGATACTCAGTAAGATATAAAAATATAAAATATTGTTTGATAGACAACATGGCAACGAAATTAAATGCTCACTATAATATTAGGACACAATTTGCTATAATAATTACAATCAAACCAGCAGAAGAGGATGAGCCACAGTACCTTGACAGTAAAGTTTCTGTTCTTCTGTTACATTCCAGAACATGTCAAATACACCAGTACTACTATCAATATTCAGAGAGCATTTCACTGTAGCTGAACAGTTGGGACAAACAACTGACATAGACTGAGGACACTTTAGTTCAAAGGACTCTCCAGGATATCTCCGTCTAAAGTCTGTAGCATCATCAGCTAAATTAGCGTAGCTTTCTTCACCAAGTTTGAAAACACAGGTGTTATCTAAAATTGAATAATTTTAAACTGAAAAAGAAAACATTGACATCGTAGTGTAGGCTTAGAATAAATTATTTTAAGAAATAAAAGTAATTTAACTTTATACAACTATATAAAACTTTAGTCTAACTATTGACGTAGCGTGCAGTATGCAGTCATAAGATTGAATGTTATGTGCCCGAAGCTGAATAACATAAAGCGCTATGTCACCATTGTATCAACCAGTAATAATGTACTTACAGATATTAATACAGAGAAATAGTGAAAATGTTTCATAATATAGAGCGGCCATTTCCCTACAAGAATACTCACCATTTCCATAGAGCTCTACTTCAGTCAGTAGTAAGCCAACATCCTCTTCAGATAGTATAGCAACATGGCGAAGTAGTTTAGACTGATCCAAGTGAATGGCACGATATTGAGATACAGATGCTATGCCATTATATAACTCTATAGCCCATGTATTCTTGTACAGATGTGGGTTGGCAGCAGTTACACCTTGACTACCCAATACTTGGATATTGGATGCTGGAGAATCTGAAATAAAATGGCACAATTGCACAAGAAAACTACAAAACATTAAACTACTAGATATACTATTACTGCAATGATGAGAAATGCAAAACCTTGCAAAAGCAATAAAACAACCACCTACCTGCCACACTAGAGTAAATGACAATGAAATAAACTCTGCGTAGAGCCAACAGATCCACTCTCCACCATTGATGTCCACCTGATTCTGTTTGAGAATAAATACTTTCATGAAATATCAGACCGTCAACCGCATTCTCAGCTCCAGTTACTCCCACCAATTCTTCTGAACTCTGCATAGTCTCACCATCACCAGCAAAGTTTTCTGTAACATAAGTTGAGTTGTAAATGAACAAAAAATCAGATCAGTACAATGTTATAACACTCAGCTCTGACTCATTGAATTTGTAAGATATTCATAATACTATAATCAAATGATGAAGTACTGAACAAATTTGATCAGCTAACACGGTAAAATAGGCTCAACTAAAACAACAGTCAAACAAATAACAAGATAGCTGTGACTTACTGAGAGTGTAACCAAACACCATTATCTCATTAATAATAAGACTACAATTACTCTGTCCAACCACAGCCAGGTGACTAGCAAACACTTCCACAGGGTGACTGACTATCAGAATATTTGGTGAGTCTACACTTAAGGAACCAATATCAGTCCACATACTGTTTCCTGATTCGTAAATAGCTGAAGTATCTATATCCAGCTTATAGAAGAGAGAGGTGTTCGTAACAGTTATATCTAAAACATATAATGATTACAAAATATTGGTAAGATGTCCGTGTGTTTTTGTGTAAAACTTTTCAAGAAAACTCCAACTGCGCTTATACTCACCATTGCTGTTTAACACCAATGCGATGTCTATCAAGAAATATCGATCACCAAGATACAAAGCTAGCCAAGGGTGTCTCCCAGCCAAAGACTTAAAATAGGAATTATGATCTGATGTAACAGCTACTCCATCGATAACATTTTTCGCGGTAGAGTTTCCAACTGAGGTGCTACTAACAGCGGTAGAGTTTATATGAAGCAGATTAGCTAAAAATAAAAAATATTTGATTGCGAGACATGCACAATTAAAAAGTATAGTAAAGGGAGGTTTTTTAAAGGTTCTAAAAAAGACTATGGATACAGGCAAGTGTCAGCCAGTTTATCTATACCTAAATAGTATGCCTGAATCTCTCTTAAGGCAAGTCCCTGGGAGCTGTTTGAATGCAGAGCTATCTTGTAACATCTAACAGTTCCAACATTAAAGTTGAAGTCTTTCATGTCACCACCGATTGGTTGCTCCGAGTAGAAATGTTTTACCCAGAAGCCATCATCAAAATCGGGCGTTTGATCATTGGAGGAGAGTGTAGATAGGATAGACAACGTCTCAACTTGTGGTATTCCTAATATTGTAGGGTAGATATATAGAAAATATATGTAGTATGTGAAATACAACCATGTATAGGCCTAATACTGACACTAATAACTGACCCAAACAGTGATTTGAGCTAAAACACTAGAAAACTGAATACGATTGACAGAGAAGATAGAAAAACTCACCATCTTCATTAGGGAAGAAAAGTCGAACTGTGATAACAGAGATGAAAGTTCTTAAATTCAACATGACCCATTGATTGTAAGTTGCCTGTGATTGCCAAATGTAATCCAGCCTGTAGTCAACCAGCTGACTTCTGTATTCTCCGCTAGAACTAACCATTATATCGCCAACTGATACAATAGCCAGCTTTATGTCGCCTACAGTAACAAATATATACCAGTTTCAATAAATTAATAGTTAGCTCATTATACTTTAGTTATTGAATCACCAGTACAAGTCAGGAGCAAAGAGCAAAACCCAGAAGCTTTTGCAGAGCAAACAATAATTTAAAGCATCTTACCAGCATATATAATTGGTTCAAATGTCCTGCAAAAGTTTATGTTCAACATTGCAAGTTAATCATGTTTATTATATTTTCCTGGCAAACAATATTCACTATACGCTACAACAACAAAATAAAGTAAATTATGATTAAATATAAACTCACTTGATGCCAGCTGGAAGGGGTGTTGAATCATTTACAGACTCTGAAAGAAAAATTATAACTTTGATTATTGGTTCACAAAACAAAATTGATGTTCAGTGGTGTTTGCACTTCATAAGATGAAAGCATAACAAACACCAGAAGTAAGAGATTGAACGTAAAACATATAAAGAGTCTCACCTGTACAATTGAATGTTAAAGGAAGATCACTCCATCTCAGTTCTGTCACATTAACACCAGTTTGGACATCATAAACTTCAACTTTTACACATTTTATAATTCTTTCCCAGACTGTGCAATGAGATAGAAAAACGCAATAGTAATAATATAAATGAGTATAAAAACACTATATTATATTGCACATGAAGTAACATAATAAAACAACATACTATAACAATTATAAATGTACTTACTCTCTAGCCCAGATAATTTACTACCATTTCCACAGTCAACAACTAGCTCTTCGTTCGGCCCATAGGAGTGCTTAAAAGGTTCGGCAGTGAGATTGGTGTCCATGGAGAGTATGTCATTTATATCACAACCAGCTAAACATCAAGACAACATTACAAGTACTTTATAGAGAGTGGAACTATTGTGTTGAAATATTCCGTTAAAATTAATACTCAAACCACAGATGTAAAAACAAACAGAACCTCCATTTTATTTAATGCTCAAACAAACTTTTCAATAACTGCCACATAAGACTGTAGGAAAGTTAATATAAACCTAAATCAGTGCAAGTACACATTTATAGGGCATAATTGCAGTGTTGAAATTTTTTACTTGAAAAACCTATACAACCTAAACAAACATTATGTAAATAAATAAGTAAATAAAAGAATTAGATTTTGCACAATGTTTGATCATTCATACAAACAGAACATACGCAAGCATGTGACTTCTGTCTCTTCAATATCCTCAGCTGGTGTGACATCAAACACAAGGTGTCTGTTAGGGTATGACACATCCATGTAAAACCCAGCATTGCACACTGTAGCTCTCACTGGATATTCATCTAGTTTAGCATACAGCAGTTGAGAACTGTTGGCTGACCATGTTTCTTCAGTCATCACTACACAAATCCATTATTGATTATTAGATGAGACTTGCCATAGCATTAAACTACCACTATACAGCCACAGAATAGCATGGTTTTGCAGTAAAAATAAAGATTATTATAAAATTCTAAAAACTACTAAAATAAATCAGTGACTGGTCCTAAAAGATAATTTCAAACTGATTCATGATTCAAAATCTTTTTCACAAATTTCAGATCCGCTGTCGGATCAAACCATCTCCTCCTGATTCAAAGAATAATCATGCTCATAAAAACAGAATGAGCAGAGCATTCAAGCAGCTCATAATAAAATCACTTATGACCCACCGATGCAATTGTTGACGGAAGAAAGAAGCCATTCACCAATTTCACCATCACAAGTCAGGTAGATAAGTTGAGATATATTAACTGGTTCAAAACCAGCAAGACATGAACATTCTATTCTCGTACTGTTGGGAAACTTCTGATGTTCTGAGTTCAACTCCATAGGTATGTTATTTGTACAGTCTAAACCATAGATTCTCGGAGGTAGACCACAATGGGTGTCTAAAAGAATAGGACATGGGACTATTCAATGATAGTATAGCAGTATAGCTATTGTTATGGATAGCAGAACATTACTACAATTCATAGACTTTAACCATTCAGTTTATCTGTTACCATTCTCTATTGTAATTTTTTAAAAGATCAAAGTGAATATAAATTCCATACACAACGAAAAGCATATATTTTTACAGATGTATTATTGCATAAATATTAAGTAAAACCTGAAACGAAACAAAAACTTACTACAGGTAGACTGAGGGAACCAGTCTGTCTGATTAGAAGAACTCTCACAGATGTGTTTATTCAGAGTTTCTGTTTCCTCATCTGTACACTTGAGTTCCACAGTCTCTCCAACTTGACATGAGTTACCATTTATACAGTCAGCAGTATACTGTTTGGTGTAACCAGTGTAGTGAGCAACAGATGGCGCAGGACACAAATTCACTGTAAATATTGGAATAATTTAAAATTAGCAAGCAGTTACAAAACACAAGAAAAGGATTTGCTAATCAATAAAGTTGAAGTGAAAATTGCTAACAATATCCAAATCAAAATATTAAACAAAATTTTCAACAAAATAATAATTGGATATGAAAAAAGTAATGACAAGCAATTAATACAAACCGATACAAGGGTCATAACTTTGATGAACAGGTGCCAATAAAACCAGACCAGAGGAATCACTGTAAGTACAAATATGTAACCATCAAGTAAAATGAGGGGTAGTGGAAGAAAATCGCAAGAAAGAGTAAAATAATCTAATGAAGATTAAAAGAGTCTTGCTAGTGGTTAGAAGCAGCAACACATATATGACGATACATACATATAAATTATTACACAACCCATTTCATAAGGTACCACTTGTAAAATGACTTACATCATGCAGATATACTCAGACGTGTTACCATGGTAACCCTCCATACAATCAAATACCACAGAGTTATGAAGGAGAATAATATTTTCTTGTTTTCTATCAATTCTAAACTTCTCCAATTCTCTTTCCCATATATCAGGTTGACTGAACCAGCTGCATTCTTGGTAGTCTGTAAAACCAATTATTGCAGACGTGTTTCTAGTCTCAAAGTTACAAAAATCATGTTTTCAGACACTTTCCATTAGCAGAAGCCTAAAAACCGTACCACAAGTGAGAGGGGGAATCCACTGTCCAATTCTCGTGTTACCATTTCTACTGCACTGAGATTCATATGATATCCCATTATCACATGTTAGCAGTAGAGTCTGATTTAAAGGCATCAATTTATCTATTGTCACGCCATCAGAGTACTCGTACAGTGAACTGTTTGATGGTGGTTCACAGGCTATTTCTAGAAACAAGTACAAAATCAGTAAAATCTGTAATTTGAGTATATATATTACTAACACAGCCATTCGCAGTTAACACCTTTTGATTTTGTAAACAATTGTGATGAGATAAAAAAGGTAAAAGAAAGACTTGTTATTTTACCCATGCAACTGAAAGCTCCAGTTTGACTTATCCACGTTCCTTCCCTAAAAATTAACAATAAGAAAATAGGTTATATAGTTGTTACAGCTAGATCATTATAGGAGATAAATATATACTAATATAGAAAATTAATAATATAAATAGACTTCTAAATTGTGGGGCATGTTGTAAAAATTGTAGCGAATTAATACTAAAATATGACAAAAATTAAATAAAATTAATAATTGACAATTAACCATTGAATAACATACCGGCAAGCAAGAGTTTCAACCAATGAGAGATCTTGAGACGATGTGTTGAAACCTTGACCTTGAGGACAGACAAGAGAAATATTCTCTCCCGGCCGGATATAGTCAGACACTGACTCTAGCATAATCTTACTATCAACATGAACTTCAGGGAGGTTAGAATCAATATCCTCTATCAGGCATACACTGCTGATATCTAAAAAAATATTGTAGGGTCACAGTGAAATATTTGCAAGAAAAACATCCAAACTTGTACTATTGAAAAAGCACAGCAAAATATTAAAAGAACAAGCTACAAAACTTTTCTCATCCATACATAAACAGATTAACATCAAAGACAAGGAAAATGCAAGATATTTAAAATGCACGAGTATAACATACATCATATATGTTGCAGAAAACAACTCACCACCACCAAAAACCAAGACTTCTCTAATGTGAACTCCAAAACCAAAGCCAACAGATGTTTTCACTCTTCTGGACAGGCTCCATTTCTCGTATCTAAAATAACTAATTGCTGGCTGGTGCAAAGACTCTGTGAAGTCATCATTCCAGATAAAGTCGGACATATTTCCAGTTGCATTGTCCCAAGATGTTGTTATATAAATTAGTGGAGCAGAATCTGTGACTGAAATTCACAAATAGTTGATTGTTGAAAGAAAAAAAAAACAAATTCAACAAAAGCAGTTGTTGCAAATCATGTCCATATTCGACAAATGTTTCTGTTTAGTTTGTGCTGGGAAATCAGAAAGTGGAATATATTCCTACAAAATTAGTTTTAATGAACAAAAAACCACTGTGCATGTAGATATTTTGAAATGCTTTCTAAAGTAAACATTTGCAACAGACCTGTTTGGTTTTGGTGCCAAAAAACAACAATCTCACTGATCAGATACAACCTCTCTAGATCCACCATCCACCATTGGGTACTGAGACTGTCGCTTTGACAAAATGTACTCCACATGCCATCTACAGCAAGTCTAGCTTCATTTCCAGCAGTAGATCTCATTGCTGTAGGTTTCCCTAGTGCTAGATTCTCTGAAAACAACATGTCAACAATGCTAAGAAGATCAAGTTGGAAAAGCTGAACAGTTATACTTCACTTGCAGTTAGATATTTAAAGGCTTTTGAAATCTAATGCAAAACAGCTAAAAGTCCATTAAAATTTATTTGGTTGCAGTCCAAGAAAATTAAACCATTTAATCAATACACATACCTGAAGGAGTTTCACCAAATATCAGTACTTCTTCAAGTATTAGTCTAGAAGATTCAGACACTACAGCTACTACTCTAGCCAACACAGATTCTTCCAACAGACCAAGTGTACTTTCATTCAACACAAGAAACATAGATGCACAAGTTAATGGAGTTTTTCCCCAACAGCTTCTCTCTTCATCCACTGATGAGTAGACATCAAATTGCTGATCGAGAATACCTGAAAAAAAACAAACCACTTTAAAATTTGACTGGCTATAACACACAGTATGCAGAGAAATGCAAGCAGTGTATGGAGAGCTGGCTAAACTATGTAAAACACAAAAGCAACTAACCGGCTGTGTAAATATAAACTGAAGATAACCACGAGAGGTGATCAAGATCCACCATCCACCATGACCTAGAAACTTCATCCTGTGACATAAAGTACCTGTGTGAACCAATCACTTCATCATTGGCTTTGTGAGAGCCACTGGGAGGAGAACCGGTGCTGCTTGATACAGCACCGAACCGAGCCAAGTTACCTAAACAGATAATTTTTCGTTGCAACAGAACATAATCGCAATTATACATATAAAAAATATCATCCATATTTGAGTAGCGCAAAAAAAATCATGATTTAGAATTTTAATGTTTGCATACATGTAAGAAAATGATGGCTAAAAGCAATCACAAGACAAAGCATAAATGGTTCTAGGCTATGAGAAAAAATCTTCAGCAGAGAAGAAAAATTACAAGAAGGACAGAAATCTTTGATTGGTTTGGATCTATTATTACAAACTACTTTCACATTTCAACAGAGATACATAGACAATTAAATAACAAAATGACAACAAGGTTATAAAATAGTACATAAGCTTTGAAGATCAATATGTTTGAGTACATACTTTTGCCATACACCTCAACCTCTTGCAGAGCTAATGAAGAGTTCTGGACTGAGAAGAGTGCAACGTGTCTAGCAGGTGCCTCCTGGTCTAGACTCAGAGTGAGGATCTGATCAGTAGGAGTTCCTTCGTACAGATATGAAGAATACCAGGAGGGAGCATTCAGGGAAATATCAGAATAATATTCTGTCACTACTGAGGTGAGAATGTGAAGATCTTGGCCCACAATGTAAGTGTCTAAAAATTACATAATAAATAGAGAGCATGAACTCTGTTAAAACAATTCAAACTAAATGGAGAATGCAAATTGAATAATAATCAACAAAAGATAATCTAAAGTATTTCAAAACAATGTAAAACTGAAACCTACAGTCAAATGAATAAGTAGTGCAGTGACGTATCAACCAATAGATGCATGGATTCAGTTATGTTACGTTTTCTATGGAAAATCATTTGATTTAGCAAACCTTGATCATTAGGGAAGACGATAGTGACTTTAGATAGTCCAATGATCTGACCAAGATCTACTTTCCACCATTGGTTTGGTGCCCACAAAGTTGCTGTGTACACGGCCCCACCTTTAGTAAAATTAGTTACACCATCAATCGCTACATCAGCATTTCCTATAGATATTGAACTCTGACTGGCAGAGCCCAAAGAAGCCAGATTCTTGCCAGTCATGTCTTCTTGTGGACAAGATGTTGAGAGATTTGATTTCAGTTGCCATGTTAATAAAGACCTGCATTGTATAACATATGTATTAAATGTAGCAGTTTAATTAAATTCTTATAATAGCAGGTAATTGGATACACTTTATTAATGAACTTACGAGCAAAGCAGTGTGTAACGTGGTGTTGCGGATGAACCAGGACAATAGACAAGAATAAAATCTCCAGGAAAAATATACTCAGCCTCAGATCTTACAGAAAATTGAGAAGGAAGAGAAATAGCAGAGAACTGAATATCATTGACCAGACATACACTGGAATCTGAAAACATAGAAGTATTCTAAGACTAGTAAGACTACAACATTGACAATATTGTTTTCAAGTAATCATAACTTTAAATAGATTTGACTAGTGATAACCTAAGATTACCAGCCCTATTATGTATTTGAGTATTTTATTACTTTAAACAACTAGTGATATTGTGCTATAATCTTCTTCATTGACAATATAGTAACTCCGTTAGTTTAATTATATGAATACAACTGTAATATGACGAATCAGCGTCAAATGAGTCATTGTAGAAATAAGTGTCTCGCAACAAAGTCTGTACAACTATATATATGTAAATAATATCTAAACTTTTTGATCAAAAAACCTTTAGTGGACTGAGACTAAAAATAGACGCCTACTTCTACAGTAGAGTTTCTGTTGCTCAGTCACATCCCACACCATATCAAAGCTGGTTCCATCACTGCCAATCTTGTATACACAGGATACTTTTGAGGAACAGTTTTCACACTTCTTCTGCCAGAGTTTTGATTTACAATCCAGATTAAAACTACTACCAACATGCCTGTTGTTCAAGTCAAAGTTATCTTCAGCATAGGAAGCAAAATTCTCCATGCCATTTTTAAACATACACCCTTGTCCTAGAAACAGACCATACAATACAATATACCTCTGTTACCTTGAAAATTCAACATATAAAATGCAAGAGAACAACGGGGGGGGGGGGGGGGGGTGGGGGGTAGGCAAAGAATTGTGAGGCTTTGCCTAGAATCACAAAAGCAAAAGCTTTACTCAGTTTACAAGCACAATATACAAAACATCAGTTTCTAAAAATTGATGCTGACATATACAGAATACTACACTAACCTCTCCCAAGAACCATCACTTCAGATATTCGCAAGTTACTATCAGAAGATGTAAGTAGAGCAATATGTTGAATATACTGAGGAGGACTGAGTGACACAACTCCATATGGAGCTCTAAGTAATTCTTTTTCCAAAGATTTTCTCGACCAGACTCGGTCATTCACCAATACAATGTTCTTAATAGATTTAGCTTGAGATGTCAGTACATGCACATCAGCTGTACTGCTAGGAGAATCTACAAACACAACACACAAGTTCCATACAGCTCTCTTTATTGTTGATTATATTTATTTAATTTCTCTTTGAATTGAATTTTAAAAACAGTACAAACATAGAGCATGGTGTGGTGTACATACATCAATAAACCGTTCAACATATATCTTGTGGGCAATAAATATTGGCATCTGACTCCAATAATAGCTGCAAAAACAACAAAAATAAAACGCAGAAACTGTCCACTTACTTGAGCTGTCTGGAAAGACAATGATAGTGTAAACTCGTCTGGAAACCCCCAAGTTGACTGTCAACCAAACTGTATTGCCATGTGTTCCAGGCTGAATGGTGGTAGTCGGTAATGCAGTGTAGTCATCTATACAAGTAAATTACAAATTTTATGCCATTAAATGCATACATTAAACAGAAGTAATAGTTCTCGCGATACTACAATGCTTGTTAAAACTGATTATAGTAAAAACATTTACCTAGTCTGTAACCAATAACAAAGACCTCTTCTATAATTAAAGTTCCATTTCCTTCATGTAACAGAGCGATGTGTGAGGCACTGATTGCAGGAGAATATTTCACAGTCAATGTATGTAAAACTGGTCTCTCCTGAATATGAACTTCATTCCAAGAACCATTCAGTGATGGCGTTAGTGTTTCAGTAGTGCTTATTGCTACCAGAATCTTTATCGGCAAGTCCAGCTCTGAAAATATGATTTCATTCGTTTTATTGTTTGTCATCTTACTATATGGAGCTAGGTCACCTTCTAGCACAGTTGAAAAAATAAGCTTTGTATAAATTAATATCGATTCAGTTAACTGATGACTCAAAACAATTAATTTAAAATTTTATTCATAACATGAACTAAAGAGCGTCACGACTAACATGTAATGCAGCACAGAAAGTAGTAGATATTGATGTGTCCAGAAACAAGTTTATGAAAATGAGATCTTCAATCTCACCATTGTCAGTGTTGATGACAGATATAACACCAATCTGGTAGACATCTCCAAGAAACACAGACCACCACTCATTCAGACCAGGATCTGATCTGAACACAGATGTAATTTCTGGAACTCTCACTAACAATCCATCTACTGCAAGGTTCGGATTTCCACTCTTAGATGAGACGGAATGTTGGTTCGTTAAGAGGTTACCTACAATACTAACAAATTATACCACCAGAAAGCATTACCATACATCAAATTGAAAATTTCCAACTTGAACTGAAAAAAAAATTGATCTGCAATTTCTATGTCATTTATAAGTTACTGTTGATGAACAATATTCAACTGTATAACCAAATTAGTCTAAATCTCACCAATGCCATAAACCTCTAGCTCTTTCACTCCCAACCCTTCACTGTATCCAGACAAAAGAGCTACGGCGTATCCCTGTATGTCTCCTACATCATAGTGGAGGTCTGTAATATTCTGCGTAAATGCGCCCTCTATGAATTCATCTACTATCCAACTATTACTGTTTATAGAAGGTGGATCTGTAGTGTTGGATACCATCGTGGACATCACATGAATGTTTGCTACAAATATTACATTGGAAAAATTGCAGCGCAGCCTTTAAACAAACAATGATAAGCATTTTAAGCAAATAGTTTATAAATATGCATTATCTCATAATTTCTATAGTAGCTGATTGCCAAACTACCAGTGTGTGACAAAATTTTTACAGTGTTTTGATTTAAAAATCATCTAATTAATCTGAACTATTATTTCTATGGAATTCTGGTACTATTTGAGCGCGTTTTTAATAATTACTTACTTAAAACATGATTCTGCTTCACAGAACAGCTAGTGAAGTGCAACTACCAGTACAAGCCTGTGCAGGCTGTGGAACTTCGATAAGCACTGATAGATGCGCATAAAGCAATACAATCACAGTACTTATAACCCAGTAATCATGAATTAACTGATTTACCTAGTATCCCTGGTAAATAGAGTCTAATAACTGTTACAGAATGTATCCCAGTCCATGTTGCCATAAGCCATTGTTGTGAAGTAGCTTCAGAAACCCAGGAGTTGCTCAGAGCAGTGTCGGTTAATCTGTTTTTATGACCGGCATTTGAACTGACTTCTACTTGGATAGCTATCTTTGTTAACTTGTCTAAGAAATGTACTACACACATCAAAATCTGCATATTTTGTAACGCGCATTTTAGATAATAGACCCTCTAGAGATCAAAAATTTTGAAATGCTAAAATGACAATCGTTATGTTAGTAATTCAATTATTAGCTCATAACTATTTACAATGAAGCAGCAAGAAAAAAAGAATCTCACAAATACATATAGATTTATGCAAATGAGTTTGTATTTAAAATAATATTAAAAGCAAACCAGTATAGTGTAGTGGTCCAAGGCTCCTGAAATAAACAAAAACTTTGAATAGCAAGATTTCTTCAGACAAAAAGTTTTAAAATAAAGAAATAACTTTGAAATGTATTTGCTGCAAATGATTCCCAGCTGCACAAGAATTTATTTATTTGTAAATACTCTATTTACATTAGTAATACTTACTTGACATTCCGTACAGTCGTAGTGGATGAAGAATGATATATAAAATCTACAACAAACCAGGGAGCCTGAGCAGTAGTGCCTTTAGTAAATGCAAGATGCTTGAGGGTTACTTAAATGTATATATGATATATCAACAGCATAACTATACAACTCAGTATGAAGTTGAGTACAGACACTATTCTTGAAACATAATTGATAAAGGAATTGGTTGACAGTAGTCCAACAATGTTTGCATATCGTCTAGCACAAGCATCAAGTAAGCAGTATTGGTGATTTTACTACTCTAAAAGATTAGGCAAGCACCTTACTACAGGCAGCAAACAAAAGCAAAACAAAATTTTAAAAACTCACTTCTGCAAGATATATTAGATGGAAATGACCATCCAATTGTGTTGTTAGCCATCACCTCACATTTTGCAACCACAAAACCTGAAAAAAGTGCAACATGTTGCCTGCATCAGTATTGAACACCATAAGAAGTTAGGAAGGCCAATAATTTGAATGCTATACTCGTAGAGTTACAATAATTGACTCACCTAATTCATTATCTATTGCTTTGCCTTCTTCACAGCTTATCACAGCTTCAGCCCCAACGGGATGAACATGGTGAGGAGGAATCAATTCTGAATATGGGATATTCGATGTTATGAAATCTGCTTTGCATCCAGCTAAAATTTCACAAAATGGGGATTAAAAGTGAAACCATTCTGAATTTATATCCATAAAATTTTAGAAAATAATTAAGATCCAGTTTTACTTTAGCTGTAAGTTAATGAATTTAAACACTTACTGTAACAGTTGATAGGAGAATCTGTCAAATTCTGAACCTCAAGAAGTTCCCTTCTAGAAGGATAAGATGGTGACATGGAGCTATTTTCATTACATTCCACAAGTAGATGAAGTCCATTGTCTAAACTGATTAGCTGCGACTCTGAATCCTCTATTAGGTTTGAAGGGCTGGTATCAGCTGTAAATACAGGAATCACATGCCAAGTAAAGCAAGTAAGTCCGTAGCCCGCTTCAACAAAAACCCTTTCTATCTGGGGTTTCTCACAGGGATAGTGACTGTAAACTTGCGTGAGTTTTTTTATACCAAGTAAAGCAAGTAGAACATAATACTGGTTAAAGAGTGGTAAAAACACGATCAAAGTAAAACAAGTAAAACAGAGCTGTTTGCAGAACTGAAAACACTTAAACAGGAGTCTTCAAGATATTTACCAATGCAAGGCATTCCATATGTTGGTGTCCACTGCCTGGTTGTTCCATTACATACAATGATTGGCTCTTCAGACACTGAAAGTAAAGAAACTGCTAAAAATTCAGATTCATGAAGAAGCTATTTCGTCAAAAACCACGGCGGAAGTTACTTAATGCAAAACTTTTATATTCAAATACGGCCCAGTTTTGCTCACCTTGATGAAATCCAGACTGACAACTACAAGGGAGTTCTGTGCCATCAGGGTAACGCTGCCAGTCAGGAGTGTCAGCTGCCAAAGTAGAATCTGTACATGTCATACCAAAGATATCACCAGGAATTCCACAGGACAGCGCCTTGTTTTCTAAAAATATACATTTCAGTTACTCAGCATGAAAACTCTTCATTTAAAAATCAGCAGTAATTATTATGCATATCAAAGTCAATAGCCTGAATCGGCTAACAAAGTTTGTGTACCAAAAGCAACACAATTTCTATAAATATAAAATTTAGATTTAACACAGTCAAGATGCTTTAGCCAAGTGACTTTAGCCAGATTTTTATTCTTCGTCACAGTTATGGAGAAATTGTACTTTGCTGGCAACCACATGCATGACTTACATATAAAAAATTGACATATTCACTGGTCATATGCTATATTGCAAAAAAGCAAACACACCAACAAAGTTTCATTCAATCGTATAGATTATTTACTATCTTACCACAAGAAAAGGAAGGAAACCATTCAGCAGTGTTGTTGTCTGATAACAGACAGAAATGATGAGTTGGAGTTGTATCATCATGTGAACAGAAAACCTCAACTCTTTCATTTAGTTGACAAGAACCTCCATCTTGATGACACTCCCAGTCAAGCGTTTGACTGTATGTTATGTGACCTTCTGTACTTATAGCAGGTGCTTGACAGCGTATTTCTGTTAAAAAAATTACAGAATGAAATTTATGAAAAATTATTTGCCTGAACAACAAAGAGAAAAATAAACAATATGTGATGTATAAATAAAACCACCTACCATCACATAAGGTAGAATTACCACCATGAGCCTGAAGTTTAGCTATACCATCAGTATCACTACAAAGAAGTTAAAAGTTAAGCATGCTTTCATATATATTTCATACATAATTTACCCCTATGAGCTCATGTTCACAATGTTTGTTTATATAATATCAGTTACAATATTATAAGGATGTATTTTTCTTTTGTTCATTATGTAGGCTAATGGTTGTATTCTAGTTTCATCAGTGCAGTCATATAACTTACATAGTACATGAGTATTGAGCAATTTGACCAGTGCAGCCTTCCATACACTGAAATATAGCAGTTTCTCCCACAGAAACAGTTAAACGCTGCGAGATGTATTCTCTTTTGTTTGCATATTCTGTACCCCAAACAGACAGTTGCTGTTTACTGTCGCACTGCTGGTTGACTATAACAATACAATAGAACAAATCAAAACACGAAAAGCAAGATAATTTTCTACAGATGATAAATTACCTAACGTTCATGTTTTCATAAATGAACTGCAGCACATAGTTGCTTTAAACTGTTAAATTTAAATTCTGGTGTTCTACACTACACTCAACAACTGTCAACAGTTTATAATAAAATAATATCATTTTAGAGCAATTACCTGCAAAATATCACAAGTATTACAAGTTTAACAAAAACATACCACATGTAAGAGGGGGAATCCACTGTCCAAATATCATGTTACCATTTCTACTGCACTGAGATTCATATGATATTCCATTATCACATGTTAGCAGTAGAGTCTGATTTAGAGGTATGAAGTTATCTATTGTGACATTACCAGAGTACTCGTACATTGAACTGTTTGATGGTGGTTCACAGGCTATTTCTACAAACAGAATATATTAAAGCAAGATGTTACGTACATAAACACTACTTTTTTAACTTAGTCATCATATTAACGAAATAAGTAGCGGTTGATAAGTAAAAATGCTTTTATCGAGAGCCATTTGTAAACACATACTACAACATAATATTATACTACATAGCCAATAGCATAAGAATAATCTTACCTTGACAGTGGTTGGGCAGTCTTGGGATACCTCTTTGCCATTGCCCACCATACCTGAAATGATGCAAATTATCTTTAGCTTTCTTTAAATAATTTAAATCTTTACTTGTATTACAGTTAAAATAAATGATCTTTTAAAATGCATTTGATTTTTCTTGCAACTTGTATTGTATTGATATCACTCTATTAGTATGGTTCAACATTATACTTGCACTAACTATCTTGCTATAAACTAACTAAATTTAACTTACGTGCATCTCAGCCCTTCAACAGTTGGTTGTAAATTGTTGGTTATACCAGGACTTCTTCCATCAGCACATGAGACACGCAACAGCTCATTTACTTTAACATAAGCGAGAGCTGACTCTCCCAATATCACCATATTGTCAATATTTAGTAAAGGTAGTTGACTCTTTATATCAGACACTACACACACCCAGTCCAGCGTCACTACAAGCAACAAAAGAAACAGTTAAACTACATGCTACTTTTCATACCAATTTCAACCAATTGGAACAAAGTGGTGGTTTTTCAATCAAGTACCAATTTGATCATTTCATTTCAAATTAATTTTGATATAGATTGTAAAAAATACTCTGTCATAGCTCAAGCAAAATTATGATGGGTCAAAGGACCAACATTAAATTATAATTGCAACTTTTGTCAAAATAGTCAGGAAACCTCAGGGTACAAAACTAACATTAAACCAATAATAGTTTAAAAATATACTAACAAATCTAGAATCTTTATTAAAATTATCAAAACAAGCAAATTGGTATAAAAATATGTAAAAGAATAAAAAATTCCTTGCTAACTGTTCTTAGATTATTAGATAAGTTGAAAATTCTAGACCAAGTTTCATAACAACTTTTCTTAAATAAACTTGGCATGCAGTGTAATTTGCTTATAAAAGATAAAACTGAGCAGCGTGAACAGGATCGTTCAAAACAGTCACTCAGTCATTCAAATAATTACAATCCATCAACGTAAGATAATTCTAAACATGTTACAAGACCCATGTGCATACATAAACTTTTTCCTTACAAGAATTTGTAGCTAACCTAATTGGATCTTTTTGTCTATTCGTGTAGAGTAGCTGTTCTCAATTACATTATCATGATTACACCGTTGGGGAAAAATACTCCATATTAAAATTGAAATACAAATTAGAAGTTAGCAAGTTAATGTTGTGGCGACTAAAATAATTAGATTAGGTAATCTGAAGAACAAGTGGAAAAACAAACTAAAATGCAGAAGATAGTAATTTCTGAATGGTTTAGACTTTAGACTTTAGAGTCAATTTAGCCCCAAATTTACAACCAATAAAAATAATTAACTCTTTTTCACAAAACCATGTCTCTATTACAAGAGTGAAAATCAGGTAACTGAATAAATTATATTGTAACGGAGAAGAAAATTCACTCAAAACCCTTTTAAAGCACTAGCTGAAAAAGCTGTACATTTAAATTATGAGCCTAAAATAATAATGTGAAAAGTATAACTACAAGATTTATGATAATTTTATTTGCATTTTACTTTTAAAATTAAAACTATTGACACATAAATGTAATAACTACAATGAAATTTAGTCAAAGTATTTAAAATAAAATTATTACTGTAGTATATGTACAAAGTATATGCACTTTACTTACATATAACTGGCTGCAGAGTTATTTAGAGACATCGAACACGTACAAAGTCAAAGCTACCTAATGAAGTGTAAGCTGCAAGCCGTTCGTCTGCTTATTTTAAAAATGCTGCAGACGAACTTAATTACCCAATAAGCAGTCGACTATGAGTTCAAAAGTATTTAAGCCACGCCCCTAAAACCATTAGGCGTGACCGTATAAACAACTATTAATATATAATCGCAGGATAACCCGATGTCAGTGCGCTTGCATAAAGTAAAATTTCAGTTACGTAGATCAAATTACAAATTAATAACTTCACAACTGCGTTACTAAAAATGAAGTTGAAGGCTACAAAATACAAATACTTGAGATAAGCTAGAAAGATAAGTGGAAAGTTGAAACATGTAGACCTATGTCATCAACCGCTAACTTGCAAAGTCAAGAAGTTTCACACCAGTGACACTATGTTTAGCATTTAGAAGAGCTGGAAGACTACACACTAGAGAGATACTCACCATTACCATAAACTTGAACCTCTCTGATGCTAAAACTGTTGCTGCTATTAGACGCAATTCTTATATGCCTAGCGTACTTGAAATCATCATACATCTGGAAGTTTACTGTGGAGTTGGCTGTCAATAGTTGGGTAAAGTCCAAGTGCCATGAGTTATTGGGTACTTGCTGTGAGACAGTGTCTATTTCAGATGTGTATATAGAAAATACTCCATCTAAAAGATAATAAAAAAAGTGAGAATAGGCGATAATTAAATAATTGTGCAGGTTCAAACTTTCAAGGGTTAAACTGTCTCACAAAGATATTTTTCAGCAGCAAAAATTTATTTATATTCTATTGACTAATTATTATTTATTAAGACATTTATAAATAGAGATTACTATCAGCTATATTAATTTTTCATCAATTAATCCAAAATCCCAGTAAACAATTCCTATTTTGACAGAGAAAAGAAAAAAAGTTGTTTTAAGAAAATCATCACAAGAGATTCTCAAATTGGAATATTCAGGAAATCACATGTAGAAGCCATATACAGACAGTAGCAATAGTAGCAAGAATTATAGCATACAGTACTATTCATCTTTACATACTATTCTATTAAGTTGTCACAACTCCTTGTCAATTATTGTAAATAGCAACTCTAATTACAGAAAATGCTCTATATTTCTTAAAGAGGAATGAGTTCCACATAATATGTATCACTCTTTATTCAATACCACAACCAATAACAGTACACAGGCTAGTAAAGTAAGGAACTAAGTCTACATTGTTAGTAACATGTCCGGGGCATGAAGAGATGCCAAGACACCTGGTTTATCATAAGTTACATGACATACACATACAATACAATTCAAAAGTAACCAATAATTAATGGCACTTTCATTCCAAGGTTCAAAGAGCTTGAATTTATTACCAAAAGTACCGAGTGTACTGAGAAACGAAATTAATTTTATTTTTTTTAAGAAAAAGACAACTAAAATAAAATGGCAAGTGATAAAAAACTCACAATGATTATATAATGTAAGAAACAAAAACATTAAAATATTGATAAATAGTAATTGGTTTGATAGTATTGCTCATATGTATGTATGTATTAGAAAAGCTTAGTAATAATAAAGGCAGTGTGAGATTATGTAACTAAAATTTATATAAATTCATATTAGACAGAATATACTTGGGCTATAATGTTATTGTACATAACAATGGTTCATAAACTAGATACTGAATCCATAGAGTTCGAGGTAGGTGCAGTAATGGAGAAAGTGAGAAAAGCCTGTGTTCTAAATTAAAATTGTAGCATAAAAAATCATGTTCTCGCTAAAATTTCAACCCGCGCACCAAACCAAAATTTAATATTAAAATTACAGAACGTAGGCTATCTCAATTTTTCCACTATTGCTCCTAAATATAGATTTCATCACCCAATAATATTTTCCTAAATTAAGCAACTTTACATTCTAATTACACTCACCATAATTGCCATGATTAAACAAGATGGCGATGTGCTTAACTAAATTGTTGGAGCCCAAGTCCAGTTGCCACCATTGGTCGGTGCCAGGCTGCGTGCTGGAGGCAGTCATTATATCTCCATCTATAGCTAATGAAGAGTTGCCTTCTCCTTGCATCACACTTTGATATGTTTCCTTGTTTGTTGCCAGATTCTCTGAGAAAATGAATAAACTTATGACTAAATTGCAGTCAAGACTGGTAGACCAAGCGAATTAGATAAATGCAAAACTGACTGGAAAATGCCGAATACTGTTACATTAAAAATATTTCATCAGTTGCTTGTAATTGTAAAGTTTGAGCACAAACTTGGACCTAGAGACAGCCTGCTATTCCAGTATTAAAATAAAAAACATTTATCTTAGTTTGCATTGTACTCTTGATTTGTTTTTCATCTACTAATTCTTGAATGTTAATATGACCTCAATGGTCATTGCTAAACTGTGATAAGCGTTGCACCCAGATACTAAAAGGTGAGGGAATGTCAGGTTTTTTGTAACTTATTTCAACTTTTCAGAGATTTCTAGAGCTGCATCTAATATTGAAGATAATTGCCTACTGGTCATCAGCGCTTCGAATTTCATGCACATCTTATCTAGCGATGTGGTGCTAGCAAACTTTTAGCTCTAGTGACATTATGGTTCCTAAATAATATGTCTGTAGAAAAATCCACCAAAATGTATAAATAACTATTAGCAATTTACCAGAATATTATTTAGCAAAGGTTTTACCTGATAACGGTGCTCCAAAGACAACAAGCTCTTCAACAACAAGTTCGGAGTTGGTCATTCCATAGAGAGCTAATCCTTGTGCTAAAATCCTTCCATCAAACACGGCATAATGTGCATTTGTTGATTGAATAAAATAACCACTTGACCAAACATCTGCATGTTGCGTTGGATCCAATCCCCAGAGTTCTGCTGCCAATATGTTGGTGGTGTAGAGAGAAATGTTGGCAAAATCAAAGCCTAAGATATACAAAACAACACATTATGTCGTGTTAAGATATTGCATTCTATATGAAATACAGAGGTCAGAATTATTAGTTTAAAAGATAAATGCAAAGCTCTAAAGTATACAATTCTAAATTAATGATCTAACTAATAAAAATAGCAAATTCTTTAACTAGTAGGCCGTTAAAAATACTATTATAATACTACTATGATTCAACACACAATACTATAACTCAACTTTAACACTACACCAGTCACTCAATCTAATTTACAAACAGTCACTCACCGTAATGATAAACGTGAACAGAACTCAATCTGAATACAGAAGACAAATCAACCATCATCCACATAGCATCGCCCTGGGACATGAAAATCATGCCTTCACCAATCTTCCCATCAACGGCATAACGTACAGTGCCAGTTGTAGAGTGACCAGGACTGTACGAACAATCTCTGCCTACAGCCAGGTTTTCTACAACAAAGAATTGAAATGCAAAAAATATTGCAGACACCAACCACACCTTAGAATTCATATTTAAGCGTTAGTTGGTGGTTCGGCAAAGTCAAACAAGAAAAGCAAGCTGCTTATATTAATGAAGTTACTAAATATTTCAGAATAACAAACACCGTACAGTGATACCAAGATTTACTAACCTGTCCCAAGAATCTCCACTTCCTGTAGACCAAATCCTTCATCATATAGAGACAACAGAGCGACATGCCTAGCAGGTGCTCTATATGTAAACTGCACATTGACAACCCAATGTGTGGGCGGGCCATCATATATATACATTGAGCTCCATGAATCACTATTAACTGAAGGTACACTGTCAGGGTATGTGGCAACAGATGTCAGTATGTGTAGTTGTTGAATGGTGTGCAGTGTGTCTAGAAATTGAATATGAAAGGTGTTACAGAATTACACTAACATTTTATCAGGTGTTCTGTAGTTCATTATATGTAAGCATGAAGCCTTACCATTAGAGGCATAGAGAATGACTTCACGGATACCATATATAGCAAATAAGTCAATCTTCCACCACTGGTTAGCTTCACTGTCTGTAGACAGAATCTCAACAGAACTTCCAGAAGTATCAAATAATCCATCAACGAGATATGAAAGATTCCCAGATGAGATGGAACTAATGTCTGTAGTTTTATTAATAGCCAGGTTAATTTCCGATGTGGTACGATTAATACAGCTGGTAATTGTGTTCTCTGGGTCACCAGCAATCCATAATCCTTCAGAACTAGAAACAGGACACTCATGTATCTAGTTGTATCTTATTGTATGCTATCAATTTTATTTAATATTGAGAGTTGATGTCTGTGTAACGAGTCCCTAAAAAATTTACCTGCAAACAATTGATCCGGACATCAACATCCTTCCACTAGCAGATACTCCAATCTTATCAGAGCCACATTGGTAAGACAACTTAGTACCAGATAAAACAAAATCCACAGAACTGAGTGGTTCCACAGAACTTGGTAAACCCATCTCTGACCAGTTCAAGCTCTTGGGATCACAAATCACATGATCTAAGGAATTGAAAAACCCATCATTTACATGATAATCAGTAAGATATAATAATATAAATATTGTTTGATAGACAACATGACAGCGAAATTAAATCCTCACTGTATTATTAAGAGACAATTTGCTATAATAATTACAATTAAACCAGCAGAACATGATTAGTAAAAGAATGAGTCATGATACCTTGACAGTAGAGTTTCTGTTCTTCTGTTACATTCCAGAACATGTCAAATACACCAGTACTACCATCAACATTCAGAGAGCATTTCACTGTAGCTGAACAGTTGGGACAAACAATTGACATAGACTGAGGACACTTTAGTTTAAAGGAATCTCCAGGATATCTGCGTCTAAAGTCCGTAACATCTTCAGCTAAATTAGCGTAGCTTTCTTCACCAAATTTGAAAACACAGGTGTTATCTAAAATCAAATAATTCTATATCAAAGTGATCTAAAATTATACAATTGAACTTTCTTAACCTTCGACTCTTTGCTTCATTGTGTGACAAGAAGTTTCAAAATTAAATTTTGGCACACCAGAAAAATCTTCTTCAAAGTACGTCTTCAGAATCATTAACTAATGTAGGCCTTCCAAACAACTCAGCTTATAACTAAAACTCAAGAAGATGAGCCCGAATTTTGGAACAAACAAACAACAAGTAACTTTACATGGGTGGTGAAGTACAATCTTGCACTCTCTTAATATTTCTGCATAAGCAAAATGTTGCAAGTGATGCCTCTACTTTTACTAGTAATACATGTAGTTGATGCCCATCAAAAAAACATAATGAGTCAATAGTCAGTAGCATTAAAAAAGCTTTAATGACATTGATAGCTGATGGAATTATAAATTTTTAAATGCTTTCACTTGAATCAATAAAGCTTTTGAAGAATAAATAGTCAAATATTGATATCAAAAAGACTAACCATTTCCTTTGACTGTATTCTAGAAAGTCGATGCAAGATAATAATTTTGAGGACAATGCAAGACAACTCAATTGAATCAAGTTGAACTATTTACTGAAAAACCCTTTAAAGTAAAAATTAAAAAGTACTATTGACTATGGGTGTTAGCAGGTCTAGAAATTGAACTCAATATTTCATTATTTATTTATATAACTTTTATAAAAATATTGTGTACTTGAAAAGTTCCAACTTATTATCTTCAAACTTTAACATAAATTACAAAAGGTTACCATTTCCAAAGAGCTCTACTTCAGTCAGTAGTAAGCCAACATCCTTTTCAGATAGTATAGCAACATGACGGAGTAGTTTGGATTGGTCCAAGTGAACGGCACGATATGGAGATACAAATGCTATACCATTATATAGTTTTATAGCCCATGTATTTTTGTACAGATGTGGGTTTGCAGCAGTTACACCTTGACTACCCATCACTTGGATATTGGATGCTGGAGAACCTGAAATAAAATGCTACAGTTAAACAAGACAACTACAAAACTTTCAACTACTAGATATATACTATCACGACAATGATGCAAATTCTGCAGAAGCAATTAGCCAGGTCACTAATAACATAAAACGAAACAACCACTTACCCTCCAGACTAGAGTAAATGACAATGGAATAAACTCTGTGTAAAGCCAACAGATCCACTCTCCACCACTGATGTCCACCTGATTCTGTTTGAGAATAAACACTTTCATCAAATATCAGACCGTCAACTGCATTCTCAGCTCCAGTTACTCCCACCAATTCTTCTGAACTCTGCATAGTCTCACCATCACCAGCAAAGTTTTCTGTAACATAAGTTGAGTTGTAAATGAACAAAAAATCAGATCAGTACAATGTTATAACACTCAGCTCTGACTCATTGAATTTGTAAGATATTCATAATATTATAATAAAATGATGAGGTGCTGAACAAATTTGATCAGCCGACACAGTAAAATAGGCTCAACTAAAGCAACAGCCAAACAAATCACAATTTAGCTATGACTTACTGAGAGTGTAACCAAACACCATTATCTCATTAATAATAAGACTATGATGACTCTGTCCAACCACAGCCAGGTGACTAGCAAACACATCCACAGGGTGACTGACTATCAGAACATTTGGTGAGTCTACACTTAAGGAACCAATATCAGTCCACATACTGTTTCCTGATTCATAAATAGCTGAAGTATCTATATCCAGCTTGTAGAAGAGAGAGATGTTTGCTGTAGTTTCTTCTACAAAACAACAATACTTCAGTTATGAAAAGCATTTAAATGATGAGACCTACATACATGTGATAAAGCATGTGTGGCTGCCAGATTGGATATTATGTTCCCAAAAATACTTAAACAATTTCGATCTAAATAAAAATTGGAATAAAGGATCCATAAGCTAGATCATTGTCATTTGAGCATATAGAGCTTAAAAGTAAGTATAATTGAAAAAAGTATGCCTCATGAGTTTGGAAATTCAATGTTTCAAGTGATCAGTGATCACTGCTAAACTAGAAACCGCTAAATTGGTCCCTAAAAAAATTAACAAAAGGTTGTTTACATGCCAAGCAAATACTTAAAATTACCTCTCTCTGTAAACTTTACAATAACTACAATAAAATATATCTTTATACGGAATCACACGCAAATGCAAAACCAAGTATGACCGATGCTTACCATTGACTGCCAGCACAATATCCAGAATAAAGTATCTATCACGAAGGTACATGGCTAGCCATTGGACACTTACATCAGCAGATTGGAAATATGTATTTGGATTGGTTGAAATGGCTATTCTATCAGCAACATTAGCTGCAATAGCATTGTCAACGGAGCTGCTACTGTTGAATGCAGCATTTGTAATAAGATTTCCTACAAAGCAAGAATTTGCAACTTATGTAGTGAAAATTTGACAAAGTGAAAAACAACAGAAGCTAAAATGTTCCTTGAATTTAAAAAGTTATACTGATAACATTGCATTAGACAAGACATTGGCCTAAAATAGGTTCAAATAGACTGCAAAAATGAAAAAGAAATATTACACGTGCCTTCAACAAAATTTACAAAAGTTTATGCAGCTACCATCTTTTAATACGTTAGTGTAGTTATTACATCTCATGCCTTACCATATCCATAGATACCAATTTCACTCAGTTGAATCCTGCCATAATCTGAAACTATAGCCAATTTACAAGAGTAGACACTCCTGAGAGGGTAGTCATATCTTAATACAGTAGAATCTACTGGAGGTGTAGTAGTATTAAGAGTTTTCCATAGACTGACATTAGCACGAGGGGGCAACTCTTCACCACATATGATGGTTGAGAGCAGTTGAAGTTCCGAGTTTGTTTGATTCTCTAAAAGTATGACACGAGAGAAATTAATTTTTCATACCATCTAAAGGTTCTTGCAGATTAAACAGTTTGTCAGTTGTCCAACCCTTAATAATAAAAGAAAAACATGTGATACGTGATAATAAAATTGTGTCAAAACCCAAAGAGCAGCGGAGAGTTGATGCTACACTTAGATATTATTGGTCTAGACAGACACTCACGCCATGTCCTGGAGTACAGATGGAAAGACATGATGGTGAAATAATTATGGAGATTAATCACAATCCATTCCTCGTTGCTGGAGTCAGAGATCCAATCCTCATTCAGAATGAAGTCTATGAGGAGATTTCTGCTGCGCGACTGTGAGCTGACGGTGATGTGCCGAGGCTGCACATTCAGCAGTCGTATGAGGTCAGCGAATTTCAATGGTCCGTGTGTCTTTGCTGTCATCCTTTGTGTCACACCACTTTCATTGGCTACTCCTAATAAACATGGCCATTTTATATTACTCATCTATAACTTTTAATTATCTTAAATTAGAGAAGGTCTCCTGTCATTGTCTGAATATATTCGGCACCAGCTTTTCACAATTATTGAAAAGTAATACAACAAATTATATACATGTACGACATTTATAGTTATAATGATCATGCTATCTACATTAAGTACAACATAATGATTTTTCTGGTGACGACACTGTAACAAATGAAAAATCTAAAGAAACTGTGTTTTTTTATGAACATTGCTTTTGTTTTTATAAAACTACTAAAAGTAATTTAGCTTCCTTGACATAATATTAATGTTATATTAGTAGCGTTATTCATCCAATTTGATAAAGAACAAAATGAATGAAAATATTATTTTATAATACCACACTCTACTAGTTAGACAAAACCTTTGACACCACATTGATGTTACAAATTCCTACTTACTTGTGCAAACCATCTTATCAATGGCTGGTTTCTCCCAGGTAGCAGCAAGAGTATCATTAGCCGTAGAGAGCATGCAGCGTACAAATCGCTCAGAGACTGAGAAAACAACAGAATAACCCCAATATTAGACGATAACATAATTAAAAAACATTGAAAATGATCTAAGAGGCAGCCAATTGTTTGTTGAGCCACACGTTAAATATGTGCACCACGCAGAAAAACTGTAGCTGTTGTACCTGGAAGGAGTGTGAGTTCCAGTGAGCCTTCGCACCCGAGAGCTGCTACACTAAATGCACTCGGTCTATACATGCTCTGTCTTGGCGTGAGTGTGAGGTTTGCTGTTTTAGACAAAAGGTCAGTATCCGTACATCCAGCTGAAATCATCAACCAACGGTGAAGATAATAAGTATAAAAAGGTATAATAATTGACGCAATGTCCTAGTGCTGAAAACATACTGCTAGTGGAAGCATGGTTTTATCCAAAAACACACTTACGCAGACATCTGAAACTGAGCTGAAAAGGCGAGCCGACTGGTGGAAGCTCAATCAAAGCCATCCTTTTAGGAAAGTTAGTTTCCAGGTAAAAGCCGGTGTCGCACAGAACTGCCAGAATGTGTTTTGAACCAACTTGTGTGAAGATCATCTGTGAGTGGTTATGATGCTCAACATGCTCTGCTTCCACTAAAAAGAGGTGGCAGATGTATAAATACTCCAACACATATACTTCAATGTATGCCCTCAAACATATACCCTCCAAGATGTCCTCTTCAGCATTTACCCTCAACGCATACCCTCAACATACATATTGTTCTAATAAATAACTCTCTATGTACACCTTCAAATACTCCGTGTCATCACCTTTGCATTTATATCTTTTAACAACTCGTGTAATCAATTTTGCATCGTATATCTTATTATATTTAACATGTGAAGCTGCTTTATGGTCTGACAATATCCAACAAAAAATGGCCTGATATGTAGATGTATTTTAAATCAGGTTATCAAAAAATTGGAAAAATAGATTAAACAAATTAAACATGAATGGTCATCATTTGAAAAATGCATGTGGAACATTCATACCTAAAGAAAAATTTAAAAACTAAACTTACACAAGCATGAAGATGAAGAAGTTAGTATCCAGTTTCCGGATTGTCCATCACATGTTATGAAAGATGAGCTAAGACCGCTCACTGCAAATACATCAAATTACAAATTAGAGTCGAGTGATGTGCTCTTATTGAAAAAGGCGGTAAACATAAATAGCTTATATATACATACTAGTCTATATGACAGCAGCTAAAAAGGTAAATATTCTCACCAGCTTTAAATCCCGCTGAACAGCCACATGGAAACGTTGTGCCATTAGGAAACCTCTGACCTTGAGATTCTAAACCTTCCCTTCCCACTTCACAGCTATAGCCAAAGAGTGGCACTGGAGCTGAACAGGGGAGTTCTGTAACATAATAACGCATATTATCTGGTGTTGCAGTAAAAATAACAACAATTTCCTTGTTCCAGTTACCATTATGTAGCACTTGTAAAAGCACGTACCATGCTACCATAATACGATACATTTAGTAACCAGTTTATATTGCCCTTTTCCAAATTGAGTAAAGTAATGTAAAAGCACATAAATTATCATATATTTAATTTTTATTCCAAAGAGGTATATGAATCGCACATGACTTCACACAATGGTGCAAATGCATAGCTTAAAAGTGATTTATCAATTAGAGAATCTGGACTTGCAATTTAAGAATTTGGCTGAAAACAGGCTAGAAAAAAAGTATTTCAGTATTATGGGTCTTGTTGAATAAAACCCTAATAGTAAGCATGAATAATACCTCCAATACACTACAAATGAAGTTGCTTGCAAAAGCGGCGGCAGAAAAATAGTATAACCATCTTACGGAGAACAGCTGTGTTTGACATAGCCAATGATGCTTTGTTAAAAAAAAGAATTGCATTCCAAATAGAGAACTTACCACAGGTGAGCTGAGGGAACCAGTCAGTCTGATTAGAAGAACTCTCACAGATGTGTTTATTCAGAGTTTCTGTTTCCTCATCTGCACACTTCAGTTCCACAGTCTCTCCAACTTGACATGAGTTACCATTTATACAGTCAGCAGTATACTGTTTGGTGTAACCAGCGTAGTGAGCAACAGATGGTGCGAGACAGATGTTTGCTGTAGCAAAGAGGCATTGTTGTGTTCAAAACATTTTCATTATATTGATGCTTGTAGTTGTAATTGAAAGTGTAATCAGAAATGCGTGAGCTATATAGAAACACTTACGCTGGCAAGACGACATGTTTTCACTAAGTGGAGAAAGAACAGGTTTTGCAGATGAATCTCTGAAAAAATAACGTAAAATAATATAATATAATAATAATATAAATCACAAAAACAATAGAAAATTAACTTCTAGGCATATATAATTTAACCAATAATTTATAAGAATAACAAAATTGTCACTTTTCATGTTTCAGTTGAATGGATTCTGTAACTGAGGTTTGCCTAGCTATCCAGTTAAATCAACAGAGTTATAGATTCCATTATCTAATGAGTCGCTTAGCAATGTTAGCAAATTGGAAACACGAAACAGTGATGAGATCAACATGATTCAAATGTATCATATTTACACAGTGCAGACGCTTTCACTTCTACAGTGCAGACGTATTACACAGTGCAGACATATTATATAGTGAAGACGTATTACACAGTGCAGACGTATTACACAGTGCAGACACTTTCACTTCTACAGTGCAGACGTATTACACAGTGCAGACATATTATATAGTGAAGACGTATTACACAGTGCAGACGTATTACACAGTGCAGACACTTTCACTTCCACAGTGCAGACGTATTTTACAGTGCAGACGTATTATACTTACACGGTGCAGACGTAGTAAGAAGAGTTACCGGAGAAACCACTCTGACACACAAACTCGATAGTCGAGTTGATTTTCACACCAGTTTCAATAGAATCAGAGAAAATGGATAGCCTGTGTCTTTCTAACTCTGCTTGCCAGATGTGAGGCTGTTCAGCCAGAGAACACTCTCTGTACTCTGTGGGTAGCAGATTAAACATATTTCACCAAATAAAGTAAATGATATTTATAAACTCATTGAGATAATGCTAAGTTTTCAAAGGTGCAAGAATACGAATTTTAATTTGAAACCAATAAAGTATACCGCATTTATCTTTAAAGCCATTTTTTCAGGTTTTCAATTTTTACATACAAGTAACTATTAGTACAATTTTTATTACAAAACTACACCAGAAATCTATCAGAGATTTTAAATAAATGCAATACAAGTAAACTATATGAAACATGTTTACAGTCAGAAAACAACGCAATACTCGTACTTCAATTACCCACACGCAAAGCTAACAAGTGCCGTAACACTTACCACAATCCAGGGGAGGAATCCAATGGCCGATCCTAAGATTGCCATTCTCAAGACACCGAGACTTGTAGAACACTCCATTTCCACACCGAAGGAAAATGGTGGCGTTCAATGGGATAAGGTTGTCGCTAGTGTAATAGCCAGGGAAATCGTACAACACCTCAGGGGGCTGGCAGACTATTTCTGTAAAGCAAACTCACTTATATTATTATAAAAACACTAAATACAGCAAACCTATGTTTACATGCAGAGCTGTGACAGTGCTGACTATATAAGAGTTATGTAATAGTACGACACCATAGTCAGTGAGGATATGAAATCCTGTATTTACTAAAGCCCTAAACATCAACTGCTGTAAAGGAACACTCTACAACATTAACAAAATAATAATATAAGAATAATAAATAATAATATTGTATAAATGTTTCTAGGAGATGCTCATGATACTGAAACCTAAAAAAGTAACTTTAAAAATGTAACAAAGAATTATTTGTGTTAAACCGAGAGTGAGTGTGACGTTTTAGCAACGTGATTTTTTCTATCTTTAATCTGTCTAGTACTGTACATCCTAATAGGTTCAAATCACTGAAACTAAACAGTTGCAATGACAAAATACACAGCAAACTTTTATATAAATACTATGAGAAAATGGCGTACCTGAACATGGAACAGAATCGGATGCAGCAGTGCTCCATCTATAGTCATACCTGCAACAAGTAAACAGTGGTAACATACATAGTTAAACACATGAAATATAAGGTTAACTCACAGCTTCAACATTATACATAGCCCCATATTCTCACCATAATGCTATCATGTTCAGGTGGTAAATACATACCCCCCCCCCCAAATGAGAAGTTTTAAAAACATACACCACACTATTCTTCATATGAGAATTCATATTAAAAACTGTAGCTTTCTGGGTGCTTGAATTGCAGATAAGAATATACAAAACAAAATGAGCACTCACGAGCAAACTAGAGTTTCAACCAATGAGAGATCTTGAGACGATGTGTTGAAACCTTGACCTTGAGGACAGACAAGAGAAATATTCTCTCCCGTCCGGATATAGTCAGACACTGACTCTAGTATAATCTTACTATCAATATAAACTTCAGGGAGTTCCGAATCAATATCCTCTATCAGGCATACACTTGAATTATCAGCTAAAACAAGAAATATGTAGCTGGTAAATTAAATGAACACATTTATTAAAACGTAATTTTCCTAGAAGTAAGTGCATTAGGTAAAGAGTATATACAAAGTAAACGGTGATACTCTTACCGAGTTAAATAATATTAGGCTAACATGACACAAACCAACAAACCTACACTGGCTAATATTCCATGATTTATCAATACAACTATTTGAAATACAAATTATTTAGAGGAGCATCAGAGCATTACCGCTAGGTAAAGTGATAACCAACCAGGCCAACCCATGGGTGTAGCAGAAGCCTGGTTTGAATCTAAACGTTCCATGCAGCCAGTAAATTTGAAATATAAAATAATTTACTAAACCTATAAGTCGACATACAAATAAGAGTTTACTGTTCTGGCAGTTTAACTGAAGAGATATTGGTGAGTAATGTATTAGAGAAATTTTGCAGTATATAGTACACAGATATTTAAAATATTATATAGTAATCATCATTAGAGTAGCTAACAATGTAGAAGAATCCACACTACCTTGTCCAAAGATCATGATTTCTCTGATCCTGAGTATATCAGTACCGGTCAGTACGATCCTTACGTCTCTGGCATAGCGACTTTTTTCATAGGAGAAATACTGAGCTAGACTATCCCTCGTCTGATTGAAATCAAGAGTCCAGAAGGTACCATAGGTGTGGTTAGATGGTGCAGCAGACAAATGTGTGGTGTAGACCAAAGTCTGGCGAATGGGTGTGTCTGTAAACATGGCAAATATGTAACTTAGGATGTTTTACAGCACTCTAAGTTATTTCTGAAGGTAAACTAATACAGTACAGTACATAATATCACATACAACAAGCAACTATATTTAAAAACAAAGAGTAATCTTTAATAGACTCAATATTTTCCTTGTTGATATTCTATCAATCATTCTCACAATCAGATAGTATAGCCAACTAGTCACATACGACAAGACATTGGTACTCAATACTAAGTGTACTGACCATGCTGGAGAGAGAAGTTCCAGAATACCATCATGTTTTCCACCAGATAGTTCTGACCGAGTCTCACATTCATCCACGAATATGACCTTCTGTAAGAGAGGGCAATGGTCCCGAGCAGACCGTCAGTTGCTAGCTTGGCGTTGTTACCGCTGTACCCGGCGAGAAACGTGACATTAGAGTCCGTGAGAAGAGAGCCTATAGAATACAAGCACAGCCAATCAAATAACTTGCTCTGATGTCAGCCTAACTCTAAATGCTACACCAGTACAGCAAACGCAGAGTGTGTATGAATGGCAGAAGACAAATGCAAATAGAAATCCATGACATTCAACCTGCTTCTATTGGATGACACATGATAATGAATGTTGAACATGTTTGTGCGCAATCAACGAGTTATAGCAACCAATTATATAGTTCTATTCCCGGAGGAGGATGGTCTACATACCGGTGACTTGTTCACCAAAGATGACAATCTCTTCTAAGGCCAAGCCGAGAGGGCTGGTAGAGTGAAAAGCAACTGTTCTAGCTAGAGTAGTCTTGTTGAAAGTGACGTGGTTTTCCTCGACAGAGCGAACTAGGTGATACGTGAACCTCATTGAGGCTGGATTAATACTCCAGTAGGCCAGCTCCTGGTCAGCTGTTACGTGCACAGTGAAGTTACCACCGTCGTTCAGCTCCTCTGCAACAGACATAGTTTGCTTTAAATGTTACTAAATATCACATAAAGGAAAGTATCATACAACACAACAAGTTTAACACGGCTTGTGAAAGCGGATATATAAACAGCTACAATTTACAAATAGAAGCTTCCTCTTTTCCAAGAACTTATACATACGTTACTTCATACTAATAATCTAAATGACCAAACAGTTATTCAATTTGAAAAAAACTATTAAAGCTAGATAAACAAGACATATGACTTCTTCTGATGCTTTCAAACTATTAAAATGCTATTTAGTTCATACATTCCAATCAAGTAAAAATTTGGTAAATTGAGTCACTGTAAACAGATTGAAGGAAGGAAGTGATTACCAGATGGAAACACGTGAGTTGAAATCAACCAGTACATGTCCAACAAGTCAATCATTATCCACTGGCCACTCCCTTCAACAGACTTGAAGTAGTACTCATCACCAATGACATCATCAGTAACTCTCCGAGAGTACCAGTATTCTTCGTACAGACTGCTTACAGTAGGCTTGAACATGGCAATGTTCTCTAAATGAGGTCATAAGCAATACATACACAATATATATGCAATGCATGCGCAGTACATACACAATATAAATGCCTATGAAATACAGACGCAATATAGACGCAAGACCTAAGGCCTAAGCAATACATACGCCATTAACCACTAACAACCACTGACTATTCAGCACATCTCTTTTTTTTATATCATTAAAACCTGTTACAGTAAAAATAGAAGTGAGTAAAAACATGAGGAAAAATTATAAGTTATAAAAATATATATATTTATTTTTTGTAAAAATATTGCCTCCACTCCAACATATTTAAAGTTACGTATATTCTGTAGCTTATAGGTAACAAATTATTTTTCAGTTCTGTATTTATTTCACCCACCTGTCCCATATACCTCAACTTCTTGGAAAGCTAACCCCTGGCTCAGCGTAGAGAGAAGTGCCACATGCCTGGCAGGTACTTCAGGTGCAACTGGAAGGAGGAGACGCTGGCCGTCAGGGATCCGAGAGTAGAGATGGGAGACTGTCCAGTCTAAGTCGTCGGGAGATGGGTCGGTGTCAGTGAGCCTCACTACTGATGTTAGGACGAGGATTCGGTGCGTGTGCTTGTACAGGGCTATGAGCACACAACATGTAAACATGACACAACACGAATGAAGATAAAATGTAATCAAAATCATACAAAATTTTCAAACATAACAATGTGAAGATTGTAGCTTTCCATAACATTTTTTAGATTTAACTGATGTTTACCAAGACTTTGCACACCAATACCATATCTTTAATGTAAGTTTGATAACAAAACAACGTAATAGGCAATATTTTATATTGTATACATGATTAATACAACTTGGTGACAGCATATTTAATAATGTTGCATCTATAACTGACAAATAAAGCTTACTTTAGTTTTTCAGCACCATAGATAACTACAGCACCCTCGCCAATGGCTCTAGGCAAATATTAGCTAATAGTGTTGAGGGAAGTTGTCTTACCTTCATTGTTGGGGAAAACCAGAATGATATCTGTAAGTCCAACAATTAGGCCGAGATCTACTCGCCACCACTGGTTTGGTGCGGAGAGGGTTGAGGTATAGACGTCTCCACCTGAAGTGAAGTTAGTCACACCGTCAACAGCTACGTTGGCATTTCCTGTGGAAGTGGAGCTCTGAGTGGTGGGCCTCATGAGAGCCAGGTTCCTATTGGCTGAGTCAATGGCAATGCACTCATTGATGGAATTGGCAGCATCACTTCGCTCCCAGCTAGTTGTGGAAGGCCTACATAAATGGTATAAAACTAGTAAGCAAGTTGTATAGATGGCAAGAGATGAACTCGACTACCATGTCTTGTACAGGAAATCATTTCAACTCAAACTACAGTCTAGAAACTGAATGCGAATCTTTAAACATGCTATATATTACTAATAGGTACTTACATGCTTTATATATTCCTAACAGGTATTTACATGCTGTGTATATTAGGAATAGGTATTTACATGCTGTATATATTACTAATAGGTATTTACATGCTGTATATATTACTAATAGGTACTTACATGCTTTATATATTACTAATAGGTACTTACATGCTTTATATATTACTAATATGCATTTACAAGCTGTATATATTACTAATAGGTATTTACATGCTATATATATATTCCTAACAAGTATTTACATGCTGTATATATTACTAATATGTATTTACATGCTGTATATATTTTTAATATGTATTTACATGCTGTATATATTACTAATAGGTATTTACATGCTGTATATATTACTAATAGGTATTTACATGCTGTATATATTAGTAATATGTATTTACATGCTGTATATATTAGTAATATGTATTTACATGCTGTATATATTAGTAATATGTATTTACATGCTGTATATATTACTAACAGGTATTTACATGCTGTATATGTTACTAATAGGTACTTACATGCAAGAGAGCACCTCATACGGAACGTATGTGCCATTAGGAGAAACGCCAATCTTATCTTTTCCACAGGAAGCAGGCAGGCCATAACCAGTGTAGGAGTAGGAGGGTATCCGTTGGATAGAGACATTAGCGGAGGAGATCAGCTGGGACAGCCTGAGATCGGATGACAGACAGGTGTTGTTCACAGCTACAGAAAAAATCCTTCAAATTTAGAATTTGGTCTTATTACACAGCATGCCTCATTGCTCTTAAGGATTTGACAAAATTTATTTTTTAATTTAAATTTTTGATGAAACTAAAGTTTAAGTACTAGAAGCTAGCCTTTTTTAATATGTGCTGCCAAAGCCTGTAGACTATTGCACTAAAAATATGATTAGTTTCGGTGTGAGAAGCTTGAATAATTGAACAGCTGTAGGAATTTATTCTTAAAATTTAAAAATGTCACTGTAATATTACTGGCAACTTGATCTCATAAAAGAAGTGAACATAATTTTCGCTAAATCATTTCAATTTTTAGCTTATAAACAACACGTCTTGCTTTGAAAATATACATAAATATAAACAATTATTTTATAATTATGAAACAAATCGAATAGCCTAACACATGTGACAGCACAGTACATTTAATAAGGACTGGTAATTCCCTTGTTTATTATTTAGATGTACTGGTAATGCTAGCTGCATTCCAAAATAAGTAAGATATTAAATATTTCAATATAAAAAGAGCAATTTATTTATATGATGACATCATAAAGAGGCATGGTGCACAACAATAAAATGGGAATAATCGTCTCTTAGCAACCGAATAAACATTAACTTTTAAAAGCAAATCTGATTGTTAAAAAAGACAACATTTGCATGCCAGCCACGAGCTATCAAAGACCATGGCTAGAAAAGACTTGATCTGATAAGAAACGTCTGCATGTAAAAGTTGGCATGAATTCAGCAAGCAGAAAAGAAAGCCAAGATAAAGCATTCTGCAATCCTGCATTAAACACCACACAGACACATTGATGCAAGACTGCAAGAGCAAGTGTACTGAGAGCTTTGTCAGTGGAAACTCACCGCGGCAGTGAAGCTTGATCTCAGGCTTCACCAACCAGAGCTTGCGAACAAGCCCTGGCCCGCTGATCTCGTACCGACATTGGACCGTTGGGTCGCAATGCCGGCACTCAGAGGCCCACCTTGGCGAGTCGCAGGCCAAGTGGACCTTGTCTCCCGGATACCTCTCCGAGGCACCGAGATCCCCGTCCGTGTAGTTGAGGAACGATTCCTCCCCTGGTCTGAAGACACACGGACCGTCTACAAACAAAATAATACAGAAAAGATTGCTGCATGCCATAGAAGAGTGACTGCATGGACTCTCAATATAATGAACTGTCTGCATGGAAGAAACTTGAACAACTACGCATGAACATTTTTTATACTGTTGAATGTTATTTTGCATGAATTTAAACACTTACCAGCAATTTCAACTCCATCCAAGGTGGAGAGTTGAGTCAAACTGTAAAAATATGACAATGTATGATATTTTTAAATGATTACAATAAAACTATTAACACAAAAAATATAATCTTCTAAGTCACAATATAAAAATTACACTTGATAATAAAAGTAATTATTTAGACATTTTCAAATAACTAAAAAAAATCAATAAATCAAATTAACTAATAGTAGTAGTAAAAATTGCATACCCAAACAAAACAACAGTTACAAGGAATGCCAAAAGCAATTCGAGCTGCATGGTGGAGCAAATGGAGTTGTAGTTCGGTGAGAGAATAGATGGAGTCGAGTTAATACACTTGAAATTCAAGTGAAATTAGAGCAAGTATAAATACTTGGAGAGTAGAAAGCAATACAATAGTTATCTCACGGTTCAGATATAGAACGGAGATAGAGCGACGGCAGTTTCTCAGTTCAAAGTAGAACGGAGAAAGAGCAATAGAATGAAGGATGGTGAAGTTCAGCAATAGAACGACAAAATCACAAGAATAATCCCACAGTTCAAAGATAGAACGGAGGGAAAGCACTAGAATTATTAGCAAGTTCAGCAATAGAACGCAGAGAGCATAAGAGCAATCTAGAGATTCAACAATGGAATGAAAAAGCAGAAAAAATTCGAGGCCAACTACAAATGGCCTGAATAACTAAAATACCTACAATAGAAAGATTATATCTCAGCTGCAAATACCTTGCATTTTATTCACAAAGGATGATGTCATTTTCATGGCAACCGAAACCAAAAATATTAAAAAAAATAAAAAAAAATACCAGTGATGTCAACACATAAAAATTCAAATTATATTAGCTCCACTTTGTAAAATAAATTTAAAAAAGTTAATCGATTTCTTTAAAACCTTTGAGATAATAGAAACTGCAACCATTCTATTTAAATGTGTGTCTGTATGTAGTTCACTAAAAACTCAAACAAGCTCAAACACGGTTATGTGAGAAAAAGAAATGTTTAACTGAAAAAAGCAACAAGTTGGAGAGCTGGATATATTGCATCATATTTTATACTAAACAATCATTTAAAGCTTAAATAAGCAATTTTCTTTAATACAAAAAAGGAAATTAAAACAGTATTAGAGTTCAGTGACTAGTAACTTTATCATAGAGCAACATGGGGCCATTTCTTTGTTAAAAACATGTAATATAGTTATAAGGACATAAATTTAATATGGAATGAGAAATATGTTGTATTTAAAATAAAAGATGCTTACACCAGAATGTACGAACTCAACTATTGTTGCAAGAACTCAATTCCCACAAGCTATAACAAAACGTTTCAAGACTACTCGAGGAACTATTCTGCTTTTATAAATAAGTAGAAAGCTTGTAACTTTCAGAAATGTGTGAAGATACATGAGCCAAATTTTTCTATTAGAATATAGGAAGACAACAGCTTATTCCCAAAATGTATTTTCCAAGATTAAACTTAGTGATAATAATTTTGAAAAACTTGCTTTTCTGCATAATTTTTGTAATATTATATTTCTAAATGCCCATACAAGCTGGTTAATCACTTTATTTAGTGCACATCGCTGATATCAATATCATCTTTATGCTGTTTTATTTCAGTATTATTTTTGCATTCAAAAATTGCAAGCACACCATTTTGTGTAAAATATAAAGATTTTTTTAAAATAGTATATTGGTTTGAATTGGCATTTTAATAACATAAGAGTGCACTATAATCAATAATATTGACTACAACAATATTCAATGGTCACCTTTCACCGCCGTGGTCCTGCGCGGGTGGCGGGACAATAATATTCAATATTCATAGTAAAGATGGTTAACTTAGATGACAATAGCAAAGTTACTTTTGTCGATTAACTGTATTTAATGTTTTGTCAATTTAAGTTTAAATCTCAGATCTTTAGAGATATACAAGTGAATAAATGAGCAAACTCAATCAAAAATAACCTACAGTGAGCCTGTAATCAAGCAGCGTTAGATTTTACACTGACTACCTACAGTTAATATATTTATAGTATAAGCAGGTATATATGAATCTGAAGATGTTTTATGTTGGTAAAAATTTATGGGCACCTTTTGTGTACTCGGTTACATTTTGGAGCAAAACCAACTTTTGATTTGTGAGTTTGTAAAAAATACTTTAGGTGTCACCATTTTTCACAGTCTAATATTTTTTTATATAAAACACTCTGTGCCATTAGTACTTAATAGATGTGCAATTATAGTGTGTATTTATCACTTACCAGTACTTACAGAGTAAATACACACTATAAATATACAAAAAGCATAGGTTCACTTCATTTTCTATATTATTAGCAGACATGTTAGTATAGATTTGATAAATGTGCAGTTAAAGTCTTAAATTAAACTCAAGTCAGCATTTAGCACGATTTGTGGTGAGCATTCAGATAAATTTTGATGATATAATAAAATTTTAGTAGAAAATACCTGATAAAGTATAAGTAATACATAAAAATGTAGAAAATGTAGTTGCTACTAACAATAATGTGAAAATGATAAATAATAACTACTTTGCACAGTTAGCCTTAATTTAGATTTTACTCAAATGTTAGTTTTTAACCAACATAAACCAAAGCTACACATCAAAAACTTTTACCTAAATAGTTCAATAAATGTCCAATGTTTATATACATTTGTAAAATTTTTGTCAAGCGTGTACAAATGTTTAAATATACGTAGGTTAATAATTGAGCAATCGTGATACATACTTAATGAAAGAGTGGCAGGTTCATTCAAATTGATTTGAATTATTTTTTATTCAATTTGAATGGTCAGTTACTTCACTTGTTACACCATTGAACCTAACTTTGAAAATTATTGTTGTTATTATATATAACTAATAAAAACTGCATTTGGAACAGCTTAAAAACTATAAAAAAAACTAAAATAGGATGCCTTCAAAGAATATTTACTACAACATAACATTTGTCGCCATACTTGCAAAATCGCAACTGTTCATAACATTTGGTTAATATTTATTAGTCATAACTCTAGTAATACTAACAGACTTACAGTAACAATAATACTCATGACATCATGTTGACTCTTATCGAATATTGCCGCCATCCATTTACTTCCACATAACCTTCTCACTATGACTATCACTATCCGTTATCATCATCATTTGATTATGTAAATAATACTCATATTATAAATTATAGATTAAATAATAAAAATACTCAAATTAAATTCTAAATACAAGATAATGTTCAATCACAATGTTACCACTCAGTATTCACTTACAGTTTGAGTTTCATAATGATCGAGTGATCATAATGATAATCATTATCATAATCGGATTATCATAAACCTAATCATAATAATAATCAGCATGTGCTTTTAAACTTATTTATTCTTAAACACTATAAACTGAGTAACTCCAAGACTTGAGTTTCAGTCATATCGCATGTTGATGTAGTAACTATAAGTATGAGATCAAGTGCTAGCATCACTAGTGGCTGTAGTCGTTGCTGTTGCACTTTGATGTTATACTTATTGCAATAATCATTTTGATCTTTAAAAAGAATCGTAAATAAAGCTAAAAGCGTAAGGCTAAGCACTGGCCCTTTAACAAATTGAAATATATTTATAATAATAATATTATTATTATTATTATTGTGTTAGAGCTATGGGAATAAAATGCAAAACGTGTACAGTTCTTTTAACTTAAAGTTATACCTGCTAACTTGCTATAATGATAATTTGCTCTTGGTATAATCGTATAAATTTTGGGCAAACATATTGATATCCATATGATAGTAATACTTATCGTGTTGCTACATGTGTATGGTGTACCCGCGCGTGGGAGCGGATATTGTTTGCATGGATATAAGTTCAAGTCAATGAAATTGTGTTGTTAAACTTATTAGCAGTTGCGAAGGGAAACTAGTGACTCCCGCACTAAAATAACGGTTAAATCGTTAAATTATAGCAATTGGAATTCCCAAAAGACCAACTTGCATGCGGAAGCAGCTGATCGAGATCTGTACATCACTATTTCGCAAGTAGCATAATGATGCAACGATGTTAAAAATACCATCAGTCATTTTTTGCATAAATCTTAAAAAATTGAGTACCGTTTCCAGTGTTTCATCAAGCACCTGTAAAAATTACTGCCCCCACCAGGAATCTAACCATATAATTTATAAATAGATATAATTATATATACATATACATACACAAATATATTATACCAGTAGCCTACACACACGCACAGTAAAAATGACTTTTCAGCAGATCATACAGCATTTGGAATATTTCAATTTATATTAAGCATTATCTCAAGTCTTTGCTTATCATTAACTTATAACTATATTATGTAAATTTCCAGAAAAATTTGTATTTCACCTGAAACAGATGCTATAAATGGATTATTTTGAGTATAATTTTATTTGTAAAATAACTTTTGATAATGTTTTTTAAACAGCCAAAAAATTGGAAAACGTAGCAGACAAAACTAAATGTTTCTAAGTAACATAACTATTCTTGAAATTTTGTTTCAATGAAAACAGAACTAGAATCAATTAAATATTTGTTGTTTATGTGATGCAAACAGTCGACAAAATCTTCATTTACTAACAAATATTCCGTTGACTATTGACCACAAAAGTGGAATCAGCAACTGGCATAAAAAAGTTTTTCACAGAGGAAAAAATGCCTTATGCTTTGCAGTTTTTTCTTCCCAACTACTTTCTTCAATGTTTTCTAACATGCTAGCTACTTCTGCTTTTGCTCGGCGCTCTTTAGAACCAAGAGGAAATAATGCGGCAGCCAGGTTTACTCTCATGTTTTTCACCTTCCTTGTGCTCCACAACACCATCGAGACGTTGGGCTCCTCCATTGTATCTCTAAAATCATTGCAGTGTTTGAAGCAATTTAACCAACTCAACATTTGGTGTGTAATTATAAACCCTAATGTTTTTTTTATGAAAACAAAGCAGCTAACTTACCATTTGAAAAACTCTTGAAAATCATTTCAACACTGAGTGACATTACATTTTATCTATTTATTGTATCAAGCTGAATTTGTTTTGAATAGTGTTGATTGATACATTTTTATTTTTACTCAGCATAAAACTATGTGCCTATGATGACATGACTGGCATATTGCATAAGACTATAGCCTTAACCGGTTTCTCACTAGAATGAGCTACCACACTTCCTTGAAAGCTAGACAAGCACAATAATACTCTAAGAGACATCTTCAGCTATACACTGCATATACTTTACCTTATAGCTAAGGTTGCTAGTTCTACACCAACACTTTTACAGTAGTCAGCTGTCTGGCCACATTTCTCTTTCACAACATCGGAAGCAGGGTTCCACGTTGGCACATTCCCTTCATTAGTGAGCAATCCAATAGCTGCAACAAATTGACATCATCTTTGTAGTATTTTTCCTGGAAAAACCTTGCTGTAGATAAGCGAGCTGCCTGGGATGGTGCAGGGGGGGAGGGAAGGGGCGGCAGAGCGCCCTCACGCACCCTCTCGCACCGCATTAAACGTTTTTAAAAAATATTAGTTCTCAATGCCTAAATTCCTTTTAAAGTCTTTTAAAGTTTAAACTGTTCAAAAAGTTGCAGCTGCAATGATTTAATAGAATTACAAAAACAAACAAACCACGCCAACAAATGAATATATATACTAATTACTAAAGGTTATTAAATGTATGCTATCATTTGGCAATATTATATACTTTCTAAAATATTTTTGTACAATCATGCACTCTTCATCTCATCAATCTAGCTGTAATTGAAGTTATAGTTTCAACTTATGCACATACTTTGCTTACTTTGCTTACTGCAGCTCTTAGCAAATCATTAATATAAAAATTAAACTTTGATTAAATATGTTGTTTATAACGGAATACAATTATTATCATAACTTACAACATTTAATTCTTTACAGTACATACATCATGTAATTTTGTATACAATAAGCATGTTTCTAAGTGCAAATGCTAATAAAAATTTAAATGTGCTTATTATATGAATTTATTTGGGTAATAAATTATTTTTCAACAACTACTTCTTAGTTTCATACAGACCTAGTGGTGATGCATTGATTACAGCTACTTGGTTAGCTCCGTAGAATGGCAGATCAACTGCTAAGCTGCGGTTGAAGAAGTTGAACCTGAAGTATGACATCACAACATCTATATGCTCTGTAAAACTCTCAACAACTTTCCGCAGGTGTCTGGTAGAGTAACCTGGCAATAACAAATATAGGTAACACTACATTCATAATTTATATTTAAGTTTAAACATGAGCCATCGCTTTATATTGCAGCTACTATATTATGCAACTCATTTTATTATTGTGGACAATTGATAAGGATTTTTTAAATTGAAGCAAATTAAATAATCAATATGTGAAAAATGTGAATTATTAAACAAATTAGGAATACTTGTTAGTAAATGCTTACCTGTTACACCAATAGCTTTGATGAGACCTTTCTCTTTTAACTTGAGCAATGCAGGAATTGTTTCTTTTTCCAGGTATTCTAAACTAGGCGCGTGTTCAACATCATGAATTTGCACAACATCTATGTAAGACAGGCCCATGCGTTTCATGCTTTCCATTACACTCATCTCAGTCGTAGAAGCAGAAAAATCAAAGCTAAAAGAAAAAACAACGGCTGCTGTATTCGGAGAGCAAATTTAAGTCTAAAAAATTATGGAACTGCAGTGGCTAGTTACAGTTATTTTTAGATTATTTCACAATTGACCCACTAAAAGTGTGCTCTATAGTCTATGCTAGTACGTGTTGCCAAGTTGACTAAAGACCCGACTTACATTGGTAAATGGTTTGAAATGGCATACACAAGCAAGGGCCAATCACAAGATATTTTAAATACTGCTCTTACAGTCAATACCCAATCCTAGTGTGCTGTTAAAATGAGTACTCATAATCAAACTGTTATGCTTTCTCTGTAGCTCTGACTTTTTGTGTTAAATAGCAGCCTATTTTTAATAGATGTGCTAATTTCTGGCAGACGGCAACACAAAATAATGATTAAAAATTCTACTAGATTGGTCATAGAAGGTTAAGTTTAATTTTTCTAAATCAATGGTGGCAATGCATTTGCCACTAAGCCAAATCCAAGAAACCCAAAAATATGTATTATGTCAAATATGTTCATTGATATATGCTGCTTTATATTCATTTTAATTTTAGAATTTTCTTCCAAAATTGTAAAGAAGTACCTGGTGCTGCTGCATTTACTTACACACACAGTGTGCCTTAAACAAGCTGCAGAAGTAGTAAGTGTGTAACTGTAGGGTACCAATTTGAGATTATAATACCTTGTTTGCAGAATATTGAGACTTGAATGCAAATTCAATGAAAGCTCTCAAATATCTTTTCACACTATGTCAAGTTTAAATGTTTTGGTCTAGTATAACTATCGAAATGCAAAACCTCAGCAAAATTTTCAAAAAATTTTAAATTTGCAAAAATGTTTTTCAGCTTGTATGGAAAACTGCAACATCTTTTAAAAATACTACTTTTTTGAGACTTTTTGCAAAAATAGGTTAAGCGATTAATATGAGCCATATGGTTAAAATAAAAGTATGAACCTGATAAATGAAAAATTATGATCAGATTTAGTAGATAAGATGTTATAAGGAACTAATTAGCTGCATTTTTAAATATTTCCAGTACAAAAGCTGGTTAGATTTGTATTATAAATGAAATCCTGAATATAATTAAACATGATGAGAAAACACTAATCACTAACCAACAAGTTATCTCCTCATTTAAACCTCTTTGAACATATGCGACCTGGACATACAGGCTATATGTCACACGAAACACTTTATATACACACCTTTCAGTCCGCTCCTTTGAATTCATGTACCTGCACACTTTTGTAGCTATGCACAGACTTTCTCTATCATATTTAGCAATAATATCTTTCAGCAAGTCTTCTGCCCTAAAAATAATGAATTTTACCTTGAAACTGCCCCTTATAATTAATGGCTGCCTATACCTAATTCATTACTTTAAAACATCACATGCTACTATTTTCTACCAACTATAATTAATATTGCAATGTAATTGCCAATTGCTGTGGTAGTTATAAGATATTACGTTGCAGGTTTATTGTCTGCAATGTTATGAGTAATAATGTTTACCACATACTTAGTAAACATAATAAGCTCACATGGGTTTGTAGTCATCATCTTGGTGAAAAACTTTGATGAAAAGCGGTTTTTAAGGACTCTTTCGCTATTATAGCAAAGGGAGCAATTGTTAGTGAGCTGGTGTATACTATAGACTAGCTCTCAAACTCCCTCTGTATGGGTAACATAATATAATGTAAGGGTTTATAACTTACTGCCTGTTATTGTAGTACGGTGCCGTATCTATGAAATTAACTCCACATTCAATCGCAAACTCTATTGCATTCACTGCTTCCTCTTCATCCATTTCACCATGTAAGCCAGCTAATCCGGCAGTTCCCACCCCTGCATACAATCATGCAAATTATACTTTAAACTTTCATCATGTATTTCTTTTTATAAAAGCTGTTAAAAAATAAATTGAAATATGTAGATCTTAGAAAACAGATATGAAAATAAAATATTTTCAAATTTTTATGTTTTCCTAATTTTTATGCTATATAGTTTTTGAGTTGAGTATGAAAAGTTTGCATTCAACTTAGCCAAGTCAATAACAAGCAATTTGCTTTAAAATCTGCAAAAACCGATTTTTAAATAAATTTTTTTGTATTATCTTCAGTTGTTATTCTAGTGAACTAAAAATTCAACAAAAATGATCCACTTTACATGTGCGAGTAGACTATATTAACTTACCGACAACAGAAGCTTTAATGCCAGATTTTCCTAAAACAAACTTTTTAATACCATCAAAACCAGGCTTATTTACACTATCACTCTTGCTAAATTCTTCTTTCCCATGAGACTCTGTGCTGGTTTGTTTCAAGTCTTTCATTGTGATTTCTTTTTCACCACCAATTGATTCTGCCGTACTAGAGGTTATGGGTTCTTTCTCAGTTGCCTTGGTATCTCCACTCACTCCTTCCGTGTCCCGGCATGCCTCTTCCGAGCTAGTAGGTGTTGTATCGCTCACTTCCTGTGTAGCTGCTTTATTTGCAGTCCCTTCGTCTGCCATTTTCAAGTTTCTTTAACTTCCTATTGGTTATAGGTTGGTGTTCAACAATGCACGCAGAGTTGACATTAATTGGTGACCTTTTAGATGCGAAGATTTATGTTGCAGCCACGGTGTGTGTTTATATAGAAAGATTAGCTACAACTCTTTTAATAGCTGGTGGTCAAACACTGAAAGCTGCAGCTTTTCAGCAGACACCTTTTAGCTTTTCTTGCTTTACAACAGATAGCTAGTGTCAATTTATTTAAGAATTATATAACTTTCACAGCATGCTCTCTCAAAAACCTGCAATTTCTAAACATGAGTAAACAACTTACTTTTGATTCTGTCATTGAATAAGTTTGAGAATAATAATATTTATGAACATAATAGTAATTTACAATATGTCTGTGATGATAATAAAAAAGATAAGTACTGATGCAACTTGTTTATGAATCTATTCATGTTAATCTGGTGGTAGATTTAAGTAATGTAATGATTCAAGCCCTGATTGCTACTTGTCCATTACTTCAGATTAGGAATTTACACTCCAGTACAGTTTTTGCTTTTTATTAACATTTTCATTGTTCATTTGTTGGTTGTTTTTTAGCAAATTTTTACCAGGTTTCTGTTGTGCTGTAATCAAACATGGATGTTTCCCAGTTAGACCCTATTTATTTATTTTGGTACAATATATATTTATGTGTAATTTATTTGAATATTTTTTAAATATATGCATTTTCAAATAAACTTGAATCAATTGCTTGTTATTTAACACATAAATAAATTCTTGTGATCTGCATTAACTTAATTATTTTGCACATTCTATACTTCTTGAAAAAACACTTCATTAATAAGTATTTATATATTAAAACTAATGTCTATTTTTAATATAATACTGTTTTTTACCCTACACAAATTCGTGAAAAGTGGATTATTATTCCAGATACTTTATATTAGCTACTATATCTATTAGCATATCAGCTATTAAGCAATCAATATGACAGTTATATACATTATTATGGTACCAAAATAAAAATAGCTTCTAACGGAGAAATGTCTATCTGGGATGAAACCTCTGTTGCAGGCTTAGTTTATAAGCCCCAACAGATTTTTATATGTTTCTAACAGTAACTGCATGTGTCTAAAATAAATCTACTTACAAAAAGTTAAATGTAAAAACACCGGTGCAAGAAAATTTGCAATTATTTATTATACATTAAAATTGTACAGATTTTATTATTGGTAGCAATATGAATTACAAAGTTGAAGTTATATAAAAAATGTGTTCAATTTACTTTTTTTACTTCAAAGTTTTGAGTGAAACGACACTTTATTTTGGTTACTACGAATTTCATGTTAGGGTTATATAAGAGTGAAAAACTGTTATTTTTGTTTGTATAAAGATGCATTTATTGTCGATAAACTAAACACAGTATTAATACACAAGGATACCAGCTGTGTGTTATTATATGTTATTATTATTATGTGTTATTATATGTTACCAAAGCATATTATGTGTCCATGATTGTACAACAAAAACAATGATGATTTATGCTGTATTTGCAAGAGTTATGGTATCCTAATTTAGTTTCCAGTAGCAACTATTTAAATACAGTAATTTTGTCTTATCGATGGAACATTAAAGACTCAAAAAATTTATATCTTTAAACCTAAATCCAAAATTAAAACTATAGAAAATTTACTGCAATATTGATGCAATGATTATGTTCTTTGAAATTACTTGTTCGAGAGTTTCTACAGTTTACTATTTATAGCCAAGTGTCAGAACATCGTTCAAGCACCTGCAAACATGTATCAATTTCAGTCAGTGCCTGTTAATAAATGCATTAAATTTTGGGTTATTATAATTTATGTAATGCAATTTCTAGTGAAAATCAACTTCCTAATTTATAAACCATATACAAGCCAAGTAGAGAGATAAAGATTGAATAAATTCAGCTGACAAAAATAGTCTGTGATTTCATAGAACAAAATAATGTGTTTGCTATACTTATAGTTTGTTACTGAGGCATTTTGATTCATGGTTCAAAGAAGCTTAGAGACACATTTATAATAATAATTATACACTACACTAGATAAATCACCCTCTTGCTTAAAAAGGCCATAAATAGGTTTCTGTAAATAATAATTATACTTTAGACATCAGATAAGACATTTATAAAAGGCATGTGAATTGAGGATATTAAAATGTCAATTATTATGTACAGCCAGACACACAGAATACAAAGATAGCACAGCATGGAGCACATGGGCTATATAAACTTCACAGTTTAACTGGTAACGATAAAGCTAAAACTTCTCGATACTAATGCACAGCAAAGATTTGTTGCTATAATTTTTTTGTTTTAATAGCTAGCTTTTCTGAGCTTTACGAGTCTAAAGCTTTATGTCTAAGCTTCCGGGCATGCCAAATAAATACTCCAATGTTTTTTGTTTTTGAATATAATTGAAGTAAGTATTGTAGCTTTTTAATGGAAAAGCTTTGTGCATACCCTACTATATTTTTATTCTCGCACAATCAATAGAGAAGATCATGTAGTATATTTTGTATTGTAAGCTTGACTATAGGAAGTGCAGAACCGCATAGAACATTCTGTAGAGTTGTAGCAACAGGATACTATTAAGACAGCCACACTGCTAGTATTATGTACTATTATCATTTTAAAGTCTTCATATTCCTTTATAGACTGTAAACTCAGCATAAGTTATATAATATTAAATATTTTATAAAAATATGAATGTTGCGCATTAAAATCATCTGAAGATTATAAATATATCAGGATATATATTAGAAATATATCACCAGATTCCTTGTTCTCTGAAATTTAGCTATAAGTTAAATAAGCACTGTGTGTTACAAGTAAGTCGTACTAGGTTTCAAAAAATTGAGCTATTCAAGTTGTTAAGAAGTTGCCTTCCCTTGATAAAACTTTTATTTTCTTTAATGTAGGCCTATAGGCTATAGGAGTGATAGAGGGGGGGAGGGGGGGTGGGCAAAACAGTCATAAGTGTAAAAAAAAGCGGGTCAAATTGTGAAAGAACTTATTGACTTAGAGTTGTAATTTTTTTAATAAAAAGGTGATGACATTGTAACTGGTTGTGTGTTGCCCACTATAAATAACTGTTGACCCCATTAACTTCCTATTTATGTTTAGGTGACATACGTCAGCAGGCATTACTCATCTGCCTTGTGCTGACTATTAGATTTGTGGTCAGGTCATTGTGGTTGGGGTGGCTGTCATTCTTGCCCTACCTGTACGGGCTGGGTTGGTACCCTGAGGCTACCCAGTGAATGTTTACTATGTTTTGGGACACAATCATTGTGGTAATTTTTAGGGACAATAGTTGTTTATGCAATATGTTTTTGCCTGGTACAGTAACAACAACCAGAGTATATAAACACTTTACAAACTTAACACAATCAGTTGGCAGCACTCTTTAACAAAACTGTACTTATTATTTTATTCTTCTACTGGTTTGACAATATATTATTTACTGGCACTGTTTATGAAGGACCCAAGAGGTTAGTTACTTTTATTCATATTATTATCTGAATTATTATTTTATAATTAATTTACTTTATGGTTTTTGTGAGCATTACTTTAATATTTTTAACCACATTTATATGCATGCAATCATTTATATAACTTTTGCCTTTCTTATGTAGTTTTTACCAGCAAGTTTATCACAGCAAGTTTATCACAGCAAGTTTATCACAGCAAGTTTATCACAGCAAGTTTATCACAGCAAGTTTATCACAGCAAGTTTACCAACAAGTATAAGCAATAAACTTCTGCGTTTGGAAATCCTGGTTTAATTCATACGGGGCCAGTAACAGACATAATTATTCAGCCATTGTAGTTTCAACACTTGCGGAGCATAATGTTGAAGAAGCGAGTCAAAAGCTATTTTTACCTACTGTTTGTAATTTCTTAAGATGTCATTAAAGCTTCATAATTTTTTTCACTCAAAGGTAATAAGCCTAGTTTTTACTTATATTGTTGCTGTTGCTTGTCTCTATATTGCTTAACTGGTATAATAGCAAATTCTAAAATAAATTTTCCTTGAGCCACATTTATTTTCAACTTGGCCACCTGACCATTGCACCCTGAGCACCGTTATTAATTTGCTTCCCAAAAAATTAGTTTAAGTGTTAATGAAATTTATAGATATTATGGCCATTTTGACCTTCTTTTTGTAAAATATCAAAGACATAGTGATAAGAGTACCAAACTACAAGATTAAGCTGCCCTCATATGTATCTGGTGAGGTTGGTAGCTTTGCCGTTTTATACATCATACAAAACACTCTGCATGGTGTTGCTACTAATATATTGTCATGATATTCATTATACATTATATCTTTGAGAAAATATGCTTGTATTTGACTAAAATAAATTGTGAATTGCTCATTTCCTCCCCCCCCTTTCTGCACTCCAGCCACAAACTTCAGCCACCTTAGCTACAGTTCATAGAAAAAAGTCTACCCGGAAGTTTGTAGCACATGTCACTAAAGTTTTTTCTGATGAAAGTTCCTGTGAAGTGGAAGTAGAAAAAACATTTTTAGTTGTAAACAGTAATGATTATGGCACCGTAGAAATGAGTAATGTGCATTTGACTTTGCCCCCCCCCCCTATCTGTTTCAATATATTTGTTGTGTCTTACCCAGTGACCCATTGTAGCTCGGTACAGAGCACAATGGGCCAGTTTTTTCGTCATGAGAATTTCATTATTCCGCAGGTTGTGAAAGAGATAGAAACAACCAGCTGATACCTATAATAGACAACTGGTGTAACATTTAGACTAGAGGTTATTGAACTAGCAACTTGAAAAACGGACGAATGAGAGCAATGAATTTAAAATTCGGCCTATTGTGCCCCCCTCCCATCTGGCTCAAATCCTCAATACGCCAGGTTCTATTTACTGCAAGCCGACTCAACTGAGAGTGTGCGAGTGGCCGTCTACTACTCCACTTCAACCAAACTAGACGTCTACTCAAACTCCAACTATGTCTCTCCCACAAACCAGCATGTTGCAGTTGCTTACACTCTTCCGGTACATAGGTAGAGTGCAGCTAGTCTCAAAGATATTTCACAGTTTAGGCTACTAGCTCATCTATAGTTATTCTTTATTACTCGTCAAAGACCTGCGACATACTATTAAACTTCAATACCAAATGCCAAACTTACCTGTATTCACCTGTATCTTGATTTTCCTAATGTGAAAGAGCAGGCTAAGGGGAGAAAGCCAGTGGCTTATTTAACTTAAATAATGTAGCATGCAGATGTATGTCTAATAGATTTAGCAAGTACAGAACCAGCTGCCTGTAGAAGTGTGTTCCAAACCTTGGGAGAGAAATTGTGTTCTAAACTTCAAGTGATTTGCTGCTGCATGCAAGCAATATACACAAATTGCTGGGCCTCTGAAAAGTGATATACACAAATAGCTGCTCCTGTAAAACTTTGTGCTTCTTGTTTAAACATTCAACTGCAAGTTGGTGCGCAAATGGAATACTAATTAATGCCTCAATATTATTTAATAATATTTTTGATAACATGCTTCGGACTTATTTTACCCATAGTAGGTATTTTTAACATTACATTATTCATTAAAATATACATATAAATTACTGCGTGCAAGTGAAATATGTAAAAATTTCTCTGCTAAAATATATTCTAATAATCTAACCAGTTCTTAAACTTGCATGTAGCTCAATTTTAAAAAACAAAGTTGTTTTATGTTGCAATTTGTAATTCTAAAAGTGAATTTGGATGTAAACTGTTTTATGATAGATATAGTAATTCTGGTGCAACCTGTGCCCTCAATGAACCGTAGCATCAGCACTAGTAAAATAAAGACCATTAGCAGCTTCAATTCAACTTGCAACTAGCTCTTGCACTGAACACTCTTATTAAAAAAGTAACTCGCTCTCGCTATAACAAGACTGTAAAGCCAAAAATCTTATTATTATGTCCGATTAGTTTGTAAATTATCTGAATCATAGATTAAGTTCTTTTTATAGAAAAAATGCATAGGCCTACAGTTTAGCAACATGAAAATACTCTGACTAAAATAAAAATATGGTTATTTGTCAAAAGAATCTAATGCAAGGCCATAAATAAAATGTATAGTGCATTATTATGCATAGATTTTCCAATTTTAATGTATATACAAGTTAGAAAAAAGCAACATTAATGCAAAAATTGATTACCCAGCACGCTGGAAGCTGGTTGGATAACAGAATTACTAAATCTACCCTGCACTTTTTTCCAGCAACAGATAACATAGCCTGAAAGGTGCTATAGATTTTATGTTTACTCAAAACCTAGCCCAAAACTCTAAGCTGCTAACTATGAAATGGTTATTAAATTTCAATTTCTCTTGAAAATTATGGCTGATTTCATTTGCTGCATTTGAAGCATAATGCAAAGCATTTGATGTCAAGCTACCAAATAAGGTTGTCACTTTACCAAAATATATAGACAAATCTTTTGCATAGTTTTATTATCTTTGTAGCACAGGTTGTATAAAATATGATTTCTTTTATTCCAAATCTCAGAGATGCTTTAAATAAACTTGTTATTTTGTCAATTGCTGTTGAAACTCAATTTTTTTCTAACTGTTAACCACTACAGCCACTTTACACAATCTGCATTCAGCTATTTGAGTTTATAGCGGGTGGACCTGGTGAGGGCCCATTGAATAAGCTTAGCTCTAGTCCTTTTAGGTCTCACTCTGTCAATTTTACCTGAAACCATAGCATGATGTTATAACTATGGTATATAGATTAGAATATTCTAGGATCAAATTTACCATCTGGTCTTCCACAATATTAAAAATAAAATAAAAATTACAAATTTTCATTTTTTTAGCTATAAAGTAATAAAAAAAAAAGGTGACAATATTTTATAAGCTATGACAATGGCTCAAAACTAAAAACCAACTTCACTATATATAATAAGAGAACATGCCAACATTTATGTTAAATAAATAAAGCAGCTGCTCCATTGATAATAATTGTGATAGTTGAATATATTTGGCCATGGTAATGTCTACTCAGGAGAAGTATATGTCATACAACATGAGTAAGCATAAACTTTATCCCTATCCCGGCACTTGAAAAGTTATTAAAAAAACAGCAAGCAACAATAATCGGGCTTTCCTATTGAAAAGAAATTCTGAATGATTTATCAGAAACAACATTAGGGTTAGTTATATCTGCTGCTTAGGTTAAAACACATGAAACTAACAACAATTGAATGATTACATTGAATTTTGTTGCAATTTTATTGCAACTTTACTCAAACACATGCACGCATGCACACGGAAACTGACCTGGCTTTTGATAAGGTACTAGAGTTTCAATATGCAGAGGCCCTGGAAAGCTCTCTGCTATGAAACGGCTACTGTGTGCCATGAACGCTTGAGGTTGACATATGGCCATGTTCCACGTAGTCATCTCCTTCACAATGTACTTTAAACAGATAGGTGCGCGTTGAGAAATCGTCACAAATGTAGGATTGACCCACTTCTTAATCACAGGCTTTACATCAGCAGCTGAAAGAGTCACATAATTTTGTACTGTAAGAAATCTGTTTATTGTAATCTTGGACAGTAATTATAGACAGTTTTTCAAAAATGCATTTTATTTATTTATTTTTGAAAAAATCCAGCTACACAACATGCAGTGCAATATTTTTCTTAATTATTATTTATGGATGTTAGTTAGTTGTATTCTATTGTTATGGCCTATGTAATTTGTATCTCAGAAAAAAATTATAATTTTCTTTAAAGTTTAAGAGAACAAAGATATTACTTGACTGCCAGAAATGTTTTTTATCATAAACAAATCCGGGGAAAAGTTTTTAAAAAGACGTTACTTGGCACCAACTTACAGCACGTATGGAGTATTTTAGTAAGGGGCGGGTCAACGTGGAGGCACGCCTCTCCAAACTCAATGTCCTCATGCTGCTTATGATCAGTAATTCTCACATACACATTAGTAGTGTCTTCTCTTATAGTGTTGATTGAAAGACACTCATTCTTGGTGTATATCTACATGAATGCAATCAACATGATTATCTATGTAACTGAGATGTAAGTACAGCTGCAAAGTTATAGTTATAGTAGAAACTGTTGCAAAACTTTTGCCCCACTGGGGTTTGAACCTGAGACCTCCGGCTTGCAAGCGGAGCATGCTAACCATCACACCACGGGATTCCTAACAACGAAGTAATGGAGTCATCAAATCACTGTCTTTTAGATAAAGCTCTAAATCTAACTTAAAATACCATTTAGGTTTATCAAAATTCTAAATTCCTAGACTTAACATACAGGTAACTTTTGAGTTTGGTTAAAGATGCAACCCATAACTTCAGTTGCATAAGTCAACTGAATAGTTTGTACATTACAAAATAAAGTAATGTATAATTTTGGCAGCTTTACAAGTGTTTGGGGTCAACAATTCCTTGTAGCTATCTCTATCAGCTAGGTCAATCCCCATACCAAACAAAAGTTCTTGACTACCGCACAAGAAGTAATGCAAAACTGTCACAGTTGTAGAAGAAAAGTAACACTGAACAATGCTATTAATTAGTTTGGCTACATGACACTGTTAGATAAAAAGTCCTTGACACACTTTCTTTAGTATATTACTAATATATCAATATATATCTTATCTATCATCCATGAACTGAGGGCTGTATGCTCTTGAAACAATTTGTTTTTTAACAAATTTTGTGCTAAGGCTGATGACATATAACACCAATACCAATTATTGCTGACTTTCATTGCATGCTATTTTTAGCTGCTGAAGCACAAACTTTAATCACTGAGCTGACTTGAAAGTTTAAACTTCAAGCCATTTCTAAAACCAGCACAATATATATTACGATATAGTGACTTTATTATTATCGACAACTAAGTAACAGGATATCCTGTGAGAGTACCTTCCTGGGCCGAGAAGAGAGCAGGTTTGGCTTTATGATAATTTTGCCATCTTCGTGAGTTGTCCTCTCAACTGGGAGATCCTCTCTCTGAACATTTGGCAGGATGCCAGCTTCTTCAAAAGCTCTTCCATCGTCAGCGTCAGTACTTCTCTCACACTGCAATAATAAACTGTCCTGGCATCAGCTGATACATCTCACTAGAATAACTTGACTAAGTATTGTATCATCAACCAGCTCTTATAACTTGCTAATTATTACTGTACATATGGCTTTTGCACAAATTTCTGATTTTCTCAGTTTGTGAATTTAGCTGCCAAACCTTCTAGCAAAACCTAGTTTAAAATAGTAAATACATTAGTGTGCAATAATGCAATTATGATAGCTTAGTCGATATTGATGAATGATGGTAGATAATTCGCAATGTTTCACTTTAGGTTTTATATATAGTTTTATACACACACACACACACACACACACACACACACACACACACACACACACACACACACACACACACACACACACACACACACACACACACACACACACACACACACACACACACACACACACACACACACACACACACACACACACACACACACACACACACACACACACACACACACACACACACACACACACACACACACACACACACACACACACACACACACACACACACACACACACACACACACACACACACACACACACACACACACACACACACACACACACACACACACACACACACACACACACACACACACACACACACACACACACACACACACACACACACACACACACACACACACACACACACACACACACACACACACACACACACACACACACACACACACACACACACACACACACACACACACACACACACACACACACACACACACACACACACACACACACACACACACACACACACACACACACACACACACACACACACACACACACACACACACACACACACACACACACACACACACACACACACACACACACACACACACACACACACACACACACACACACACACACATAATCAATTCCTCCAATTACCAATAAAAGGTAAATATAATATTACCACATATTTTATTGGGTAGGAAAAACATGTCTCTTTATAGTCAGAATAGTCTAGCAATGGTGTCAGCATATCAGGGGTTATTTCAAAATTTGTTCGTCGTAAGTGCCGTGTCTTTTTGTCAGCCATCACAGCTAACTCATTAATGGTAAATTTAAATAAGGGATCTGGTGTGTTGCGAGTTTTGAAACTAATTAGTCCTTCTTTACGCCTAAAGAATGACAAAGTTACAATCCTAAAGGCTAAAGTATATGTTTTAGCCTCACAGCAATGGGTTAGTATACATAGCAATATCACACTAACTCACTAGCAGTACTGCACTAACTTGCTATCAGTACTACACAGACTCACTAAGAGTATCAAACTAACTCAATAGCAGTACTACACTAACTCACCAGCAGTACTGCACCAACTTACTAGCAGTACTACACTAACTCACTAGCAGTACTACACGAACTTACTAGCAGTACTGCACCAATTCACTAGCAGTAAGTATTAATACTAGTTTAAATGACCGGTTAACTACACGTCAAGATTAATTTTTCTGACGTTGCATCTTAAACACAGGTTAGCATGACATGACTCACCAGATAGAGAAACCAGTCACATTGTAGAGTCGGTTTAGACTGCGTCGGAGGGTCATCTGTTTATTGGACTACAATGAGAAGCTCAATTACTACGGGTTGTAATGCCAATGTGCTGTACTTTGGTTATACACTGAATAGTTGAAAAACTTAACAATTTACTACCTGCACATAGTAGGTTAGCCTAAACTTAAAAACATGCTTTTCGATAACTAACCCAAGTTTTTAAATAACTAGTAGTGCAAAGCTGGGACTTAAAAAGTAGCCGTTTCACTTAATGTACAAATAACCCCATGTCCCCCTGCTGTGGTTTTGCCTTAGAATTGAAAATTTTACTCAAGCGATTTTATACGCACATCTTAGAAAAATTGTTCTAACTAGAATTACAGGCAATCTGATGATGCGTGTGAAGGCATGATAGCGTCTAACAATATTAATTAGTAGCATATATGTGACAATATGTGGTAGTGTGCTACAGTGTATGTGACAGGCGGCACAAGTCAAGGTGTGTAATATGTGACAATACGTGACAGGTAAAGTGGACATAAGTGACATGCAGCCACCGGAAAGAAAAAGCAAACTGACAAATCACGAAATTTTTACATGTAGCCTACAACTGGTATTGTTGGTACTTGCTTCTCTACCATAATGCATAGCTTTCTAAAAAGCTATCTAGAGACAGATAATACTGTAGGTGTTGAAACAGCTTAAAGTGCTGTGCATGCTGCGGTAATAATGGTACAGGTAAAAATGGCACAAATGGTAATTGGTAGTTAAAAATGTTCAATACTAGGGTTTGGGGTGGGGTTGGGAGTTTGAAATAGGGGTTTTAGGTTTGGGTTTTTGGTGGGGGTTTGGAAAAATTTACCATCAGTGTGCCATTTCTAGCTACTTTTCCATTTGTGCAATTATTACCTGTGCCATTATTACCTGTGCCATTTTTACCTAAAACCACTGAACCCATATAGGCACTCACCTGCATGCTGGGTTGTGGATTTGGTGTCAAGTAACCTTGCTGTGAACAAATACTTGGCAGATGAGATTGGTTTTGAGAGATAGAACTAGGCTGAATTGGTACAGCTGGTTTTTGTCTACAACCATTTTCTTGGATTTGATTTTGAGACGCTGCACTAGGTCGGTGCACATTTTCCTTTTGTTTCAAACTCTTCTGCTGCTGGGTGAATACTTTACAATCGATTTTAATGCTTTCCATGCTACGTTTCAGTTCTGGAGCTTCTTGTCCCTCATCGTCTTTTCTATATCTTCATAGAAGACAACATAAATTAGATTGCAGCACTCATAAAATATTTTCAAAAGTGAAAAATAAAATGTGCAAGAAACTTAAAATACATGCGACAGCTTGCAAATAAATTGTTTTAACATTAAAACAATTTATTTAGGATTTGCAGTGATAGATAGCTACCTAATATTATATAGTATGAGACTATTGATACGTTTTATAAAATATTAAAGTTACAATATTTAATTTAAAACTGATAACTGTAATAACAGAGATTCCTTTACCAATTTTATAGCTAGCAAGTATGGTAAGATAACTACTTAAAATAAAGAGCTTAGTAAAATATATGGAAAAAGTTTTTCCAGTATCCTAAGTGACACATTGATAAATGGGATATATTATCTTGTTCATGCACGCATATGTGCCATACATTACAATAGTTTAATATAATGATATTATAGTAGTCAAATAATAAATAATGAAAGGGGTAGAGTAAAACTAGTTTTAATTATATTTATATTTAGCTGATCAGGTTAGTATAGCTCACTTTGTCTGGTTGTGCAAACTACGTGAAGAAATTTACATGTTATCGAAACTACGCAATCCTTACTCATGCATAGACATGAGCTATAGTTGTACCACTATAGACATCTGCCATGTGTAACTGGTGTTAAACAGGTGCTTTTATAGTAGACAATGTATGACTCACTTACTGCTCTTGAGGAGACAACTCTTCTTGGACTATAATCATTCTATTAGATGACGTTTTCACAGAAGCTGCTGTCTAAAAGTGAAATAATTTCTAGTAATAAAATACCATATAGACTGCTGTAAAGTTCATTACACTCTACACCTCAAATCACTAGCATCTTTGATACTATCTATTGCGGTGGAGGGGGGGGGGTGAGTTGCGGTAATGTAAACATCATGAGCTCCACCAGATATCTGCATGTAGCATGAAAAAAACATTTTTATCCTTTCTTCCAAACAGCAATTTTCAGGCTTTTATGAAACACAATATGCATTACAACTAAATGTAATAACCACCCTCTTACAGACATATTATATTGCTAATCTCTCTTATAAAACTCTATTGAAGTGGTTATATAAACCTACATTGCAATTTTAGAAATTCTCAAGTCAGAACCAACTTGAATTTTAATCGATAGCTGGAAAATTTATAGATGTCTTCTTTTATATTTTAAAACTGCACTTCTCACCTGTATGTATATAATCTCACTTGTGTGTATAACTTACCACCTGTGTGTATAACTTCTCACCTGTGTGTATATACAATCTCAGACTAACCTTGGTGTGACTGGGTGACGAAGGAGCCAGAATGGTGGGGTTGGGATACTTGGACGAATGACATTTCTCTGTGTCATGTAATAACGCGTAAGAATTTTCTTCTACAGTTACTATGCCATGGATAAACAATGCAAATTAATAAAAATAAGATAAAAAAAACGTCACAAAACCAATATAGTATAATAAATAAAGTGATTCACAGAACAGCTATGTATAAACACTATTGCCTGGCTGTTTAAGTATTGTGTAAAACACTGACTGAATCAGCTGATTGTATGAGTGTGTGTGTGTGTGTGCGTGTGCGTGCGTGCGTGCGTGCGTGCGTGCGTGTGTGTGAGTGTGTGTTTGTGTCAAGTAAGTGAAACTACAGCATCTGTCGTGACATTCAGTAGAGCAATGCGGAGCAGCTAATGAAAAAAAATCGGAATAAAAAAGGGGGGTGAGTAGTAGTAATAGTAGTAGTAATTTGAATACTGGATGAGAGCAGACAAACCTTCTGGCTCTGGAACCACTGGTTGGCCATTCAACTTGTGTCTATGGCTGGAGAGCCTTAAATATGCAGCATTATTGGTTTCTGAAGTTTCTCTGCAGCACAATACAGAATGTAAAACAACTACATCCTACATGTGTTTAGTGTATGAATTCCCCTAAAGTTATGAAGAAAAAATGACACAACTCCAACTTTTTTAAAGTATCTGTATCATTGGGTTACTGCAAGAAATTGACTTTCAAATATCTTTTACATGACTCAAAACTAACCAATGTTGAGTGTTGTTCATGAAAACTGCAAATTGACTTACTTTCCAGGGCCAACAGCCTCATACATGCTACCATTGCCGGGAGAGTTCTGTATGTTAGTGAGGTCAAAATCACACAGTGCTGAAGCAAAATAAATATTAATAGCAAATATAATGTGGATGACTAAGAAAGCAAACAAACATGATACACATAATAATATCATACACAATAATACACAATAACACAATAATACATAATAACATAATTGACATTAAACCAGAAGCAGCAAATCAATAAACTAGTACAGAGACGAATAATTTAATAGACATGCTTTTATCTGGCTTCATGACTCGTGCTCATTATGAATATACATGTAAAATTGTCATAAATATGTATATGGAAATGCATATGTGATTTAGTACGGTAGATATTAATGTCCTATTCTTTATTCTGCATGTGCATTGATACGCTGCTGTGTAATATGTATGCATATTATTATAAACATCAACAAGGATTAGTGAAACAAAGCTCTTACATCCATATTCATTGATTGCCATGCTCTTCCCTAGCTTCTTGCTTTCATTGTAATGGAGTTGGTTACAGGTTTTAGTCGCTCAACGACACCAGGTATATTTTTCTCTAAATACAAGACTAAACAACATAACACATGCAGTTGTTGATAGGGGTGTAGATAACTTAATAAAGTTAATTGTTGATTTCAGCATCGCAGGTAATTTCATAAATAGAAATTATTATTCACTCAAGAGAAATATTATGACCTGCAAGTTAGGTTTGGCGACATCAGCAAAGGTAATCAACAGCTAAAATTCTTACCTTTTTTAAAAGTAAATTAAAATTTTAAATTCTACTAAACATTTTGACAACTAATTCAGTTATTTCACATATTCAAAATATTTGATGCAACAGCTGTTTTCTATTCAGAAAGTTGAATCTGTTAAAGTATAAAATGCACTATTACACATTTAATTAATATAAACTTATGCTGTTATAGCTGTAAACATGCAGATTAATTTCTGTAATACCTCTATGTCACAGTGTAGTATGTAGTTTATCTAGTAAATAATCTAAATCAACTGAATATTTAGCCTCTAAACTTAAAAGCAATAAATACCAAATATATTATTTGTCTCAAAGTGCAAAAACTAGCTTGTGATTCTCAACAACTTAGCATTAGGTCTTTACAAGACACTTAACCAATGCTACAGGCAACTTTTGCATGATACAGTGCTTTGATTTTAACATGGCTTGTTCACTGGAGTGTGAAACCTGTGTACAACCATTTTAGGATTTGCCTCCTCCTTAGCCCAAGAGCGCAATGGCTCGCACATTCTCGACAGCCAAACACCAATGTCTTCAAAGCATATTTGAAAGGTGTGTAGATTCAAGCTCAATCAAATTATATGAAGCTTAGAAAAACCAACAAAGAAATTGCTTCGAAGAAGTTATTTGTCAATGTGCATAATACATTGCAGTTTGGAACAAGAATTAGAATGCAACTTTTGCACGAAATCTAACAGCAGTGAATTTCCCATCTAGTGAACTTAGCAACACTCAGCATAGTTACAGTAATCATGCTATGCATCAAACAATAAAACTATATGGTCAGTAGTAACAGAGAAAGCATGTTGTATTATTAATATAAATGGTTTATTATCAAAGAAAAACCTAATCAAAGTCTATACCTAAACATAAATTTTTACAACAATGGAAAGCTTAGTCTGTAAATTTACAATACTGTGCAAAGTTCGCATTAATATTCAGAAGAAATCTAGGACTGGTAAATCAATTCTCAAATAATAATGGGCTTCATTTTCATGGGTTAAAAAAACTACTAAATGATAAGAATGATAGAGCTTGTCGCCAGGCCCAACTCAGAATAACATGACTAGTGAAAGTATGGAGGTACAGAGAGCAGACAACTTCAGCTTCTACATCACAAGACTGGGTGGACCCACTCGTTTACTAGAATGTGGGGGGGGGGTCCGTTCAATGCGATGGTAACCGGTCTGTTTAGTACATAGTATCAACATTCTGTGTCCTCGGTTTCTTTATTTTATCTAAATTCTTGATGATTATGTCATGTAATCCGGCCTGAAAGGCATCAGTAATAAAATATCAACATGATCTAATCTTTTATTTTTTTATTTATCAAAATTAATTATCAAAGCAACATTTTCTGAAAATTAAGTTTAAACTAGAACACACATCCAAACCAATTTTTCAAATTCCTACATGGCATTATAAATTATCACATGGTATTGTAGGGTATTACAAAGTATATATACACTGTAACCCACTAATAATATAACTATATATCTACATGTACATATAATAATACATTTTATTATAACTCACATAGTGGTTTCGAAGCTCTGCGCAGACAAGCCTAAGAGTGATGAACTCCTTCTCATCCAGTTCTTTAATAGCTTGTCGATAATCATCCTGCAACGTTACAACATGAGCAGCATGATAGTATGTCGCTGCCGGGGGGGGGGGAGGGGGGGCTAGTTGCTGCCACTTACATAACTAGGGTTGCTTTTTAAAAATATAATTGCAATGAATAAATTCAAAGTTTACTTGCCAAAAAGTGTGTGCAGTCAAAATCTAAAATCAAATAAGTAAAAAGTCAACAAGATAAATAAATAAATAAGGTCATAACTACAAACCAAATGAGGATATTTAGCTAGCTTGCCACACAGCTTAGCTCTGTGCACAAAGTATCTGGTGACAGCATCGAGATAAGTAGCAGCTTCTCCCTCAACTTGCCTCGCCTCTGCAAGGGCTTCTTCCTGTGTGCAGAGTGAGAGTTGATTTGCTAACACAAGACTTGACCAACTTAACACAGGACTTAACTAACTTAACACAGGACTTGACTAACTTAACACAGGACTTAACTAACTTAACACAAGACTTGACTAACTCAGCACAGGACTTAACCAATTTTATACAAGACTTGACTAACTTAACACTATCTTGACTTATCTAATCATACACAGCATTACCTGTATAGAAACACCAAAGTTGTTCCCATCCTCTATCCTCGGTATGTTCATTTGAATCCACATTTTTATCTAAAAGAAGACAAAGTAATTAATATAATCAATATTGGTATATTTTATTGTTAGTTATCCAGCACCTCTAGAAATACAAAACATAGTAAAAATAGAATGAATTTCAAAACGGTGCACTAATATGTATAAATATAAAAATGTTGTATTGTAAAACTTTTGCATCTATAGAGTGACTTATTCGGGGCTTAGGGTTTACAAGTCCAGCTTTGTTTAAAATTTGATAAAAATTCTGTCAGATTGAACTGAGCAGTTTATTAGTGGCACTCTGAAATATAGTGACTAGCATAACAGCCAGACACTCAACACCATCTGGTCAGCAGATGTAAAGTTTCTGAAACAACTCCATTGCCAGTGCTTTGTCGCAGAACACGGGTGCAATTCAGGTGCCCCAGTAACCTGTAATACTTTGCGTTGAATTTTGGGCTTTTAATCAGCAAGTCATACCACAAGAAGCAATTGATAACACAGCCATTATAACTAGTAGTACTCACACTGTAACTAGTAGTACTTACACTGTAACTATCAGTACTTACACTGTAACTAGTAGTACTTACACTGTAATTATCAGTACTTACACTGTAACTACTAGTACTCACACTGTAACTACTAGCACTCACACTGTAACTACTAGTACTCACACTGTAACTACTAGTACTCACACTGTAACTACTAGTACTCACACTGTAACTACTAGTACTCACACTGTAACTACTAGTACTTACACTGCAACCATTAGTACAGTTTACACTGTAACTACTAGTACTCAAACTGTAACTAATAGTACTCACACTGTAACTAGTAGTACTCACACTGTAACTATTAGTACTCACACTGTAACTAGTAGTACTCACACTGTAACTAGTAGTACTCACACTGTAACTAGTAGTACTCACACTGTAACTATTAGTACTCACAATGTAACTAGTAGTACTCACACTGTAACTAGTAGTACTCACACTGTAACTATTAGTACTCACACTGCAACCATTAGTACAGTTTACACCGTAAAAATCAGTACTTACACTGTAACTAGCAGTACTCACACTGTAACTAATAGTACTTACACTGTAACTAATAGTACTCACACTGTAACTAGTAGTACTCACACTGTAACTAGTAGTACTCACACTGTTTGTGGAATCCATGAGATCCATAATCTTAGGCTTGATTTTGTTGATGAGTTCTCTAAGATGAGGATTACACATGACGGCTCCGTTAGCGAACGCGTACACCTTCGTACCGGTTGTCTCAATAGCACTGTCCGAAATCTTCCTCTTCTTAGAGGTAACCTGCTGGACAGTTAAATACAACCTGCTGGATATATGCACTTATATAACAATAGTTAACACAGTCTAGACAGTACATTGACGTCGATATATAGATTTGATATATTCACATTTCACTACATCAGTTGCATACACCAATTCATCTATTCTACAGCATCTGATGAGCAAATTTTGTATTAGCCAAAAGAGTTTACAAAAAAATAACAAGAGCACAGCTTATACTTCATGAAAGTATAATATTGATACGCAATGTTGGGTAACAGTTTTCTCTACATATTCAATTCTATTAGATTGCTGTATAAAATCAATGCTGCATAACAAGTTGCTACAAACCCCATTGAGATCTGTTAACTCTGTTGAGTCAGTTATGGGAGGTGGGGAAGGTATACCTGTTTCAGTGAATATATGAGGTAGTCGGTTCAAAGATAAGATTTCGGACTACAAAAGCAAGTTTATATCTGATATATTTTTATTATGTTATAGTGAGAGAGCATATATCTGGAAGGGATGAGCAAAATTAGAATTACAATAACGTAAGCATGATCACACAGCTTAACGACTTGCTTTAATTTAGTAAACCTCTTAAAATATCAAATTTTCTTTTTACAACATACCCACAAAAATATTTGCTATAAATTTGAAAAAAATACTATGATTTATCGCAGCTAATCAAGTTGATTGCCATAATTTTGCTTTCTTTGCACCATTGAGGCGAACTAGGTCTTGTTTAGTTGTTCAAATGTACCAGACTACTAAAATTTAAGAAGCTAGGAAAATTCCATGACTTTATTACACCATACTTTCAAAGAGCACATGAGTTTGCAAAATACCTACCCTTAAAAACTCGTCCAACTCCAAAACCTTTGCTGGGAACTGTTCGATAACATTTTTCTCGGCCTATAAAAGTTCGACAAAGTTACAATAAACTAACGCTAAATTCCAAGACTATCACCATTCATCAACTTTATTGAGTACTAGAAGACAATGAAAGATGAAGGCCAATCCACATGATAAACAGTTTTACAAAGTTGGAAAATAAATCTTTCAAGTTTTCAAAGTATCTGTGCTCTTTTATTTTTAAAAAAATACTCAATCATCAAAAATCTGGTTTCTAAAATTAATTACTCTGCAAATATCTTCAGCAACTTACCTTCTCTTTATTTCTGTCAATAAACTCAGATACCTATAAAGAGAAAGGAAAAGATACAGATGTGGTACAGAATAATCTGACCGGTTCTGCAATCATGGATGCCTGGAGCAGTCTGAACACTTGTATGTTTACTTCTACCCAATCTAACGCGAAAACACATAACAGAAGTAAAGAAATACACAAATGCCTTACGGTAACAGCGAATGAACACGCATTATCAATAAGAATGTTGGTGACACAGATAAAGTAATATTATATAATACATTTGCTTATCCTGAAATAAATCCATCATAAAATAGCATCAATAAAAGTCAACTATGACATGAGTTTGCTTCGTAGAATTACAATGGTCAATGGAAGCAGGTCAAAATGTAATTGAATTTCTACTTAAAATCCTACCTTAGTAGATATTTTATAGATCTAGCAAATATGTCTGCTATGACAATCATTTATAACTAGGTCACTAGCAGTGGCTACAGCACAAAATATTCAACAGCTTGTTAAGGACAATGGAGCACCATAACTCCTAACCAATTACATTCTATGAACTTACTGATTTTCCTGAGCTGGGGTTGGAAGACATGGTCTGTAAAGAGATAAGAATGACCTATTTCTACAACATAACTAAGTCAACTAGCCACAGCAACCTACAGAAAATCAATGTCTACAGAACACACTTCTGAAGCTTGCCGGTTTTGCACTACGAAAACTCAACACATGCAGGTACTTTGCAACAGATTACTGAAACCAAAGGTAACCACTAACTGACTATGCAATATGATTTTGCAAGATCCATACAAATTGAAAGCTATATTAAGATATGTAAATCTTGCTCACTTAAAATAAACTTAAATCACTAAGAAATTGTACAACAAGGGCTTAGTGAGAAATAGTTCCAAAATTTGACTATTTCAAGTGTTTGACTTGGCAAAAATAAGATATTGAATATCAATATTATTGGTTTACTAAAGAAATCTGGCTCAGTCACATTTAACATTTACTCTTAGTTACTCTACTGACTTACTCTCAGCTATTAAGGTATAACTATATGTGCCGGTGTATATCATCACTCAAGTAACTAATCACCAACAGTAACTCCCACTCAAATGAAATAAGTACAACATAATGATACCGATAATCTTAATGATAGACATTGTGATTATTATTATTATAAATATGATCATAATCATAATAATATCAATAATCATACAGTATGATCTGTGATCATGATCATGATAATAATAATAATGATGAACATAATTGATTGATTGACTATAAGTATACGTACAATTAATATAAATATTATCATTATGAATTACTATTAACTTGAACAGTTGGCAAGTGTTTAGGTTTGAGCTTAACTATTCATAATGGTAATGTCTATCGTATTATTATTATTATTATTAGTAATTAGTTTTACATTTAGTGATTTACCAATACTAATACTAATAGTATTACTAATACTATTACTATTAGTATTACTACTACTACTAGGCTCCATACTAATACTAATAGTTATACTTATACTTATAGTAATACTAAAAGTAACACTAATAGGCAATAGGCATAGCATAGCATAGCCATAATCTGATTATCATAATGATATTAATAAGACCAAGTATAATTTATTAAACTATAAGTATTACTAATTAAGTATAACAAATATTAATAATCTATAGGCTAAAAACTATTACTATTACTAACAGTAATACTATTACTATTAGTATTAGTATTATTAGAGTATCAGTATTACTATTACTTATATTTATAGCCTATTGCCTATGGCTATTGGTTATCACTTATCAGTATCACTATCACATTATGATTATCATGATGATCAAGATTAACTTACTCTTACAGTTGGTCTGAATTTAATTTCAAATTAAACTTAAATACTAAGTTATTGTTAAACTAAAACTTCAACTTTAAGTTTATCACAATAATTATAATAATGATAATCAAAATCATAATGATAATCATAATCATAATCATAATGCTTAGCCTTATACTTAATCTTATAGCTATAGTTTAGTAATAGTTATGCTATTGTTACACTTATTGTTTCAACACAAAATTAAAATATGAAACTTGAATATTCCAATTAAAAAATAAAATCATAACTACTATAAGTATAAGTATACATAGCAATCAACATCAATGTTACAAAGTAAGATCCACAAGCCAAATGCAATAATATTAATTGTAAACCTTTAAAAACAGCAACAGGTGGCAAATTTACAACTGCATTTGAACCAAAATAATACAAGAGGATACACAATTATAACATTCAAAAGTAATCCTACAATTTAGTTTGCAACAATAGCGGTTTACAGTTTGAGTTTTGAGTAAAGTAATGTTTCATTATAGATCACAAGCTATAATTATAATAAAGTGACATACGATCTACATAAAGATCAACAGGATTTCTGGCCATGCGGGAAGAGAACAAGTTTATTACCTTTTAGTTCTATTAAAACTAAAGAGGAATATCGAGCAATACCTGATCGAAGCCTGAATGGACCATTGAAGCCGAATAATGGTTATAATGAGAGATATATGATATAGGATATATTCAAACATTTACGATCCAGCTTTTCGGTACTAGTGCGTGCAAATGAAAAGGAAAGACAACTGCCAAAATATAACATAGTTTTGCGTGTATTGTTATGACTTACCGTTCATATTATAATAATAATGATAATAATAATAATGATAATATTATGTTAAAATAATTATGCCGATTGAGGTATAGGTCAGTAATAAATATCTATGACAAAGTACCATCAATACGGATAGATATTGAACATCCAATGTTGTATTTTCTTATTTGATGAGCAAGTCCTAAAAATATCAAAGCATGCCAACTTTTGATCAAATAGAAACCTGATATTTTAAATTTTTTATATTTAAATTGTTATGACAAATAACTGTATGCAAAGTCATTAGTAAAACTTTTTATAGCCACAGAAACATTATTATAATTATAAGCAAATCACCTTAGGATCTGCATTTCGATAATGTTGATCTTGTTCGGACCCCATGTCCATGGTTTTTATTTCTTGAGACAGCAGATATCATCAATATATCACTCAATCAACATAAGTAACTTGTACAGTAAGTTAAGAGGAACTATATGATAGGTATTTCCTATTATATAGCAGTATTACTATCTTAACAATGATCCACATGGGTTTAGAAATAGCAATGATGTCATTACCATGAAGACTTCACATGGTTTCAAAACTGTATATTATTATTTTCTAATAACAATAAATATATTTTTCCCAACATTAAGTGCCATAAGAGTAATTATTAAATGTTGTAGTTAGACCTTTGATTATAAATATACGTGTGCGTGTGTGTATCTTGCCACCAACAACTATTATATGTCATCTATAATCAAGAGTTTCAAAGATTGGTGCTTTGTCCCAAGTATATAAGCATAAGTTTACATCTTCAAAATCAAAATGTCATCTAACCTTTACCCTAGCTCCCCCAAGAGATAACGATAAATTTAATGTATAATATAAATTAAAACCAAAATGCCTGAAGTTGTCTGTATGTGCTGCCATATGTCTCATATAACAGTAAACATAGCTGAATATACTAAAATAATCAGTGATTGTACAGATATAACTATATTATTACATTCGTTAAAAATATAAGATATGCATTGTATAATTTGGCTTTTTGTAAAATTCCATCTAAATTGTATATCAGAATAATATACGGATTTGTCATCTTTTTCTAAGCAAAGACATATAGAAAGACACTTCAAACTTGTGGAACTATAAATAGTAAATGTGTGAATCAAAGATATATATAATGCATTTTTTTATTTTAAATTTGCACCATAGCATGGCTCTAATAAAAGAATTATTGAACATATTATTATTGTGAAAAATTATGCCATCTTCTAGATTTTAATCATGATCAAGAATTTTGTTTTTGCTTTGCTGACTTTGAAATAACATAAAATTATACACAAAACTGTATATAGCTGTCACATAGAGTTACTAATGTAGGGTGGTATAAAGTGGCAGTTTTTAAATATAGGTTATAGTAACAGTCATATTAACAGAAGCTTTTGTTGATTTCAAACAAACAACACAGACTAGCATAGTAATATTTACTACAGCTTTTTTCTTTTGTTGCACTGCAATAGACTTGAAATCTAAAGTAATTATATTACAATTGCTATACATGTTTGCAGGGTATACAGTTTTATAATTATATAGCTTTGTTCTTAAGACCTAAGACAATGTAAAGTATCAGTGCTATTACATTATAAAGTAAACTTAATATATCTTTACAGCGCCTAGTTTATGGGCAGCATTTATTATGAATATAAAGGCATTCTTCGAGTGTTATATTCACAAATATTTGATGACTTTATTGATTGGAGTGGAGTAATAACAATGCTTAGAGATCAGCTGACTCTTTGCTCATGCGTAGCTGAATTCACCCGAGCATTGAGTTTGTTATGACAGCAGAGAGCAACCTATTGATGCCGATTAAACACCACGTTGGTTATTGTTATTAGCGCATGTGTGCCTTTATAAAACCCGATCTATCCCTTACATTATATTGGCTTTGAATTCCATAATAGCCGCACAATAAATCTTGAATAATCAGCTAAATAATGTATTCATGGAGCAAAAAGTTCTCTTGCACAACTCTACAGTACTATGTAGTAGAGAATAAAGACTTGCTCCATCAGCTTGTATAGTTTGGTTAGACACATTGCTGATACCACCTGAGTAGTTAGTAGTGTAACTTTCTGGTAAAAGAGGAGAGAAATCATGGGCTGTGGAGCCAGCGTCTCTCAAAATGAGAATGCAGAAGAGCAGATTTATCAAAATGAAGAGTTGAACAGATTGCTCCAGGTTTGTAGAACCGAAGCTAACTTCCTATTTTTCTAGTTTTTGCTTAGTTGTTAATTAGTTGTTGGTTAGCAGTTCTATAATGCATGCATAGGCTCCAAAATGTGTTTTCTTTATTCTAGCCTGTTTTCACACAGTTAATAACACAGCACCAGTCCTGGGATAGTCATATTCATTTTGTTTAACTCAATATCATAACGTGCAACTATATAGCCAGCAATACAATGCAGACCCATGTTACAGGAAAGAGGGGACGTCAGTGACTACTCCATACCACAGATAGCCCTGTGTCAGATGTCATATCCTCCAATCACACCATCCTGTAAGTCAAAGAAGGAACTATTAGCAGCCGGCAACGATAGTGCCCTGCAATCTCGGGATATTACCATAAATGTGAGTAGCTTTTGTATGAGCCAGACCCATGAGTGACAGCTATGTCTACATTGTTGGTCTTTTGCAGTATATGGTTATATATCATTAATATGATGTTATCATAAAATGGTTATGATGTCATCAGCCCATGGATATAGTTCTATTCAAATAAAGTCTAAACTCATGCTACTTGAGGTCAACAGAATGAAACAGGTGGAGAGGTTGCTTGCACTGCTTTGATAAATAGAAAAAAAGTCATTTGAATGGACTCGGCTTATTAGTCGTAGGACAAAATCAAATTATATTTTATGTAAAATGGAATCATAGTGTTTACGTAATTTCACATATCTAGGTTTAGTAAAGCTTCTAGAAACATCTTATGTAAAAACATAATATAATCACACATCAAGCTATTGTGAGTTATAGGAAGGGGGGGGGGGTTGAGGGTGCCCTGCCATGCATGCTTGTGTTAACTTAGCTACTATAAACAGTAAAAAAGTAGGGAGCAGCCGTGCTCCTGTGCCCCATCTGAATAAAAAACCCTTCCATCAGGAGTTTTCTCACGGGAATGATGACTATAAACTTGCGTGAGTTTTTCATACAGGTAAAACAGTTTGAACCAAAGAAGAAATAGAAATAATTTAATATAGATTAAATATCAATAATTAAAACAGTTGGTCCACTCATTGCATCTAAGAGCATTGCCACAAAAACTGCGAACTTTCACATTTTGTTTTGTTTTATGTATTGCTAAGATAGTTTGATTCACTAAATTCCTTTTCTTCCCATAGAAATAGTGTCATCACTACTAATTCCTGTGCTCCTTGCATAAGCAGTGTTTATGTTATCGCTAAGATACAATACAAATTTAGCAATTGCCTTTTAACTTAGAAAAGTGGTGAGCAATTATTAAAAGCATGAAGGGCTGTCTTTTATTAGGTATCAAACTATTGCACGGCTAAAAGTAAGGTTTATATGCTATATTGTTCTAAAGCTGCAATCATTATGTCATAACTAAACTCAATGTTGCTTGTTTTTATTTTTAACAACTGCATGCATTATTCCTTTCAACTTAGAAATTCCTTTTGATTAGCACTTAGAGATATTCTAAACAAGCTAGTCCAATAAAATGCTGACAGATGATTGGCTGAAGTAGTCTAAACCTTATTAGTTGGTAATCCCAGGTGTATGATAAAGAAACTCTGAATCTCTCCTACATAGCTGCTCGCCTCACTATACTGAGCCGTAATAATTATTATTTAATAGAATGCATGTTTCTGCCGTTGATGTAAATCCGTGCTCTGTATTATTACTGGCAAGATTCTATTCTTAAGTTTTAAACTAAGAGTATTATATTTCCCTATTTTAATCATTCTTCATAATTTTTTTTGTTGAATGAATGTTTTTTAACCCTTAACAATGTTTTTTTTACCCTAATGCAGCGCCTCCTTATATTTTTGTATGGGTAATATTGTGATGCATAACAAGCAATCTGAAAATTATAAATAGGAAAACTTATATAACTGTGGTATCAAATCTTATTTAAGCAAAAGGAAATGAAGATCATATAAAATAAAAGCTGGCTTAAAGCTAAAAAAGTTAATTACAATGGTAATCTTGATTGCTATACCTCAAATTTTGAGTTTTAATACCATGCACAAGAGTAGCTAGTACGGGATCAAAAAGCACTTTATTACTATTGTAAGCTATACTGCATGATTTTAGTCTATCTTTTAAACCATTATTCTGTGATTGTAAATTTTGTAAGTATAAAATTCAAAATGTGTAAATTATTCATGATACTTCTCAAATTAAAAGAATAAACTTAATGATAGTATGATAACAAGATATGGAGTAAGGTAAAAATACAATGTTTTAGTTTTGACGAATTTTCAAATAAAAAACTAAAACTAAAATATATTTTTATAAAAAAAGACTTGAAGCAGCAGCAAAATCTTGAATAAGTCTTAGGTTCAAAATATTGTTGTGCAGTAATAAACCCCAGGCACACAATAAGATTGAGAAACAAACAGTAGACATGTGGTTCATTTTCCACTATACAGTTACATTATTATATAATCATGATTAATATCTTTATATAATTATCATTATATAATTGTAATATGCATTATTATATAATTATAATTTATATTATTAAAATATTATCTAGTAAAAAAAACTAATGTTTAAAGTTTTAGATTTTTAGCTCTATATAGTTCATAGAGAATGTATATTTAATGATACCATGTTGTTTGGTTATAAGGCGTTGCTTAAAGCAAACTTATCTTTCTATTTATGTAACAGACAGCATCTCTTCTCAACCACACATGCAGTGAGTTGGTAAAGACTCTCACAGAAGAACTGGTCAGTAACCTGAGCAAAGTCAGAGCTATTTATTCTTTAATAGCTTCTATAGGTGAGATTGGATGTTGATTATTATTCTAATCTTAGTTCGGGCTTCCTCAAATTGCATGCATGCATGTTGATGGAACATTTTACTCGGTGTCTCGTTGGTAAAAGTAAAAGTAAAAGAAGGATATTTTTTATTAAATTAATCAGCTGTGTTTTTAACTTGTGTATTAAAATTTTTTAATCATTCTCTTTTTATGGTTTGAAACTTTAAAGCTGCAACGTTAAATGCCCAACACTATTTGCTTTAACACAAAAAGTTTGCTTAATTTTAGCAAAATTGGGTTCTATATTGTAATACATTTATATCTAATTTTAAATAATAAATCACTAATTGTAAAAATATAATAAAAGTTTAGATTGGTTTTAGAAAGTGAAACTTTTGAATTATATATGTGGCTTTTCAGCTTTAAAAAGTATTTATATTCAGTTATACACTAACAAACAATAGTTATACACAGTTATAAACTGAAATAACTATAAAACTACAAGCATTTAAGTTTTCATAGTTTTCAAGTGTGATAATCCAAACAATGCCGTGATTTCAATTAAATGCTAGCCTTAAAACTATTATAGACAGCTATACAATGCACTTCCCACACTTCATCAACAACCAAACTCTTTACTTCAGATATTGCACAGATTTCAGCTCCAGCTGAAGAAGAACTGATACCAAAAGCTCCTTTGGAATACGTCCTCAAGAAAATAAAAAACTACCAGGGAAATCATGCCCACTTGTTCTGTGCATTGTGCAGGTATATCATGCGGCTTTGTTACCATCTGCTGTTAAATTATTTTACTGGTTATCATATATTTCTTCATATGAGTATATTATATTATTTTACTCATATTATAAATGTCTTAATATTATATTTTTGTCCTACATACTGTTATTTTACTGCAATATTACATATCATTGAACTATAACTATTATAGTTTCAGTTCAGTGTTACATACCATATACTAGTTTAGCTAAAAGTAACATAGTATTAGACTATTCAGGCTATAATTCATTGTTTCTGTACACTTCTGATCAATAGAAAGCTGGACAGCCATGGCGTTTGTGTTAAGAGTTGTCTACCCTGCTGCTTATATCTAATTTCAGAGTAGCCTGTGTTCCCTGTGAAGTAGTTTCCGGCTATAATAAGTCCTCTTCATATCAGCTTGGTAAGCAGATTGACAGGAAGAAGCTGGCTGCTCAGTGGAACGCAGTCTACGTGGAGCAAGAGTGGAGGCTGGTAGACTGTTTCTGGTCAACCGTCTGCGTGGTTGGTGGGGAGGACAGTGACCAGTGGGATGTGCTGGATGTCAATGGCAGATTAGTCACGGACAGGAAAATATCTGGTAGTAGCAGTACTTGCTTCAAGTGCAATATTAGAGTATCATATGAACATTCATAGTATGGGGAATCTATTATTTAGAAGTTTAATGGGAATATATAATGTTTAATGAGGAGTGGTGGTTTTTAGTGTTAAGATCATTAGCCTAATGTGTGCTAGTTCGTAGATTCAAGCTGAGCGCATCTGGTCAGAATTGCAACACAAAAGTCCTCATATTATGCTACCAGCATAATAAAAAACACAGCCCTTAGCCCAGCTACAAATTCTTACTATCAGGGGTTCTCACAGGGATTGGGACTTTAAACAGATACAAATTATAAAAATGTTTAATCTAATGATTCAAACAGAAGCTTAAAGTGCTCCAATATTTTCATGCAAAGTATGCAAGATTATTAAGATTGGTACAATTAATGAAAGAAAAATAGTCATCAATTAATTAATAGTTATAAATTAGCGAAATCTCAGCATTTCTTTGCAAAAAGAAGTTAAGCATCCGGCCTCAAACGTCATTACTATTTGCTCTTAATAACCCAACCAAAAGATTTAAAAATATTATTTAGTTGATGTAATTATGGAAAAAACATATACTAAACACTGCATGTTAATAGCTTTGCCAACTACTCTATACCACAATGTATTGTAGCCTCATACATGCAACTCTCCTGTAGGGGATAACAAGATCACGCACAGAATCAATGACTTCTACTTCCTTCCTGACCCACACAGTCTCAAGTCAACACATCTTCCCAGACGCAAGGAATGGCAACTCCTACCGGGGAAGGAGCAGATTAGCATAACTGACTTTGAACAGGTTATTTATAAAATATGTTGCTATTTATTCTTCTATTAAAATAATTGAATAAGACACAGACGTTTTGTTATAGGACTAAGTAGGACTAGTGGTAAACAAATGATGTACAGGACTATCATGAGTAATGCTACAACTACGCAATTATTTAGGTTTTTTGGTTTTTATCCATTTTAGCATAATAAATAGTGTGAATTCAAAGTTCAAAATATGATATGATATATTACCCAATCTGCATAAACAATAGGGGAGTGTTATAATATAAAAATTATTTTGTATAAGCTAAAGTCAAAGGACACAATATATTATAATACAATATACAAATATATGAATCTCATTTGTATAAACAATTCACATAAAAAATAAAATATCATTGCTATATAAGTTATTTTATTATTTGAAACAGCTACCTTTGTGTCTGTTTTGCCAGTACAATATGTAGCATTGTATTGTGTGTGGACACCAATGTGCTGGTATTATATGTTATGAAATATGATATTCCCTTCTCACGTTATATTATAGCATATCAAATTTATGTTCAACAGTGAATTAACGCAAAAAGTAACTCCTGTGTAAAATAATAATCAACTGTACACCAAGATTATAACTTCTTATCTTGTAAATTTAGTTAAATATATTTAGGCTGTAGTTTATCAAAAAATGTTTAAAAGTTTTGATATAATAATTTAATTCAAAAAGCAATAGTTATTGCTGTGTTTTAGGCAGCATATACCAGAGAAAGATACTATGAGCTCGGCATCAGAACTTCAGACAGTGAGCTAGACAAATGCAGACTAAAAGCTGATCAGGGTCAGGTCACTATTGACTTGGAAATAGTCGAGGATTCCCCTAGTATTGATTTTAAGGTAAACGTCTTGAACTCTGTTGTAAGAATTTCAAAACACATTGTTTATGATACCGTATCCTTCTTTAGATGTCATTAAAATTTCCTGCATTGCAGAATTACCAAAACTGGGGCACTGCTTTGTAATTGAACGATGAGTTAAACTTGGTGCTCTTTTTGACACCATCAATGGTTCTTTAGGGATTCAAACCCTCAACTCGGCACACATTTGCCATGCTAGGCCAGGTTTCTTAATACTAATTATCACCAATTAATGCTGTCAATTAGTGTAAATTTATACCTTTAGCAGATGATAATTAAATTTATTTTATATAAATGATATGTCATTATAAAGTTTTGAAAATAAAAATGTCCTTTTATGTTAAACAAAATTTAGAATCCATAGCATCAAACAAAACTATTAACCTTTTCATAATATATAAATTATGTGGACAAAAGCGACCAATAAAATATGTGACACTTGACAAATTAGCATTAACCTCTACTTGTAGTACATGCTGTTCAAAGCCAAGTCAAGCAAAACAGACGCATCTTTCGAGAAGTTTGTGTTATTCGAAAGAGGAGCTGGTTTTGCCAGATACGAAACTAACATTCCTTTAGAAGGAGAATTTAAACTGGATATCTTTGGTAAAGATGGTCGCAAGCACAACTCAATGGATTTAGTGTGTTCCTACATTATCGAGTGTGTGACGGGGTCGGATGACAAGGAGCCCCTTCCTGATGACCCGGCTATAGGCTGGGGAGCAGAGACAGGCCATCTCTCAGCCTTTGGCATTAAACCCATCACTCATAAGACTGGAACAATAACCACAACCACTGGCACTGTAGACATCAAGTTTTCTCTAACCCAGCCTGTAGAGCTCATGTGTCTCATGTTAAGTAACTCCCACACCAAAGAGCAGCTTGATCAGCACATTTATCTTGAGGTAGTACCATCTACAATACGTACCTTATACGTAACAGTTCAGGAAACTTAACCTGTTATCAATATATACTTTAAATGCATAAAGATTACAAAACAAAACATAAACAATTTACTGCCCGGTATTTCTCATGCATGACCAGAATTTAAGTTTTTCAGAAAAAAATTCATCAACTACTTTCTAATTTTTTTACACTGAGCAACACATTCTAAAACTTCTGCCACAAACAGCAAGTCTATTTCAATATGTTTTAAGTAATAATAAGCCATGTATATAGTATGTCGCATATTCATATGTAAATACACGCTACATATTGTAAAATTTCAGGTGACCAATGAAGAGTGTATTATTCACGTCACATTGCCAAAGAAGGGTGTATATGCCTGTGAGTTATTTGCTAATGAGGAAGGACTGCCTGGAGAAATGCAAAACGTCTGCAATTATGTAATCAAAGTGAGTACCTATACTATATTGCATGTATCTCATAGCACAAATAATATAATCATATAATTGCAAGCAATGCACTGCATAGTAATGCTTTCCATACCTACATTAAGTGAGGCTTTACATCCCAGTACATTGTATTGCACTGTAGTACCTTACAGTATAATAATTACTCACTGATTACTAGTGCATTGTAGTGCCATATATTGAATTGATTTACCTAAAAAAAACTTAATAATAAAGCTGTAAAGCAAGATGGCACGAGAAGATACTTCTAGTAATTGCAAGGACTATGTTTGTTGATGAAGCAGTTCTGTTGTAGTATCACAATAAGAAGGTAGCACACACTCCTCTACCTTATTTGCCAAGGAACAGGGCTGGAGCTTTCACTAAAGCTAAAGAGTTAGGGGTAGAGGTAGTGAAGCCCACCTGCCCTGTAGTGGTTACAAAGGATAGCAAGGTGAGCACAACTCTTACTATTAGGTCCTTGAATTACTACTGCTAGTAGTTGAAGCGCAAGTTTTGCAAAAAAGTAGACTAGATCTAAAATAAAAATCTGCTCATGCAAGAAAGCAGGCTTTATATTCAACAACTTTTATTGTAGACCTAGCAATTGAAAATTTTGAAAATTAATTGTTTTTATTTATTTGTTGTATTTAAATGCTTTAGAAATTTTTATTTATTTTCAATTTTTGCATGCAACAGTTTGAGGTTCAAGTAAAGGCAAGTGATGACATCACACTATACAGCTCATTGCATCACTGTGAGCAGCAGGCCACAGCCAGCAACCAACAAGTGCACTACATCAAAGAAGAGGGAAGGTTTGACTTGAAATTGGAGCAGAGTGGAACCTACTGCTTTGCATTGTATACTGGAGTAAGTTGAAAACAGATGTTTTTATGATTGTAAAAGATTATCAGTCTGTTGAATAAAACTATTTCTTATCTAAATTATCAATTTTAAATCAAGCAAAACTGAAAAACAATCAGGTAATTCATATGAAGACAAGTTAACTAGAGGAAAGGCCATTTATTTGTGTTTTCTAGCTTGCATCTTTACTTTCAACCGTAGATAGCATTAATTGTTAATAGAAGTTGTGTTTACCTATAGCAAATGTTCTGAAACTTTGTAAGAGAAGTTGAATTTTTAAATTATAGAGTGAAAATGGCTCCCAGCTGCATAACGTGTACAACTGTGTGATACATAATCAAGCTGAGTCTACCGCTAAGCAGTCTCGCACATCAGAACTTCCTAAATATAAAGTTATCCACACAAAAGAAGGAGGTGCACAACTCCCTATCAGCAAATCCAGCTCAGAAAATATCCTAGCTTCAATGAGCAGAGTAAGTTGAAAGCTGGTTTGTATAGTTAATAACAATAGTAAATAAATGTTTATTATTTGATGTATAAACTTAAATTTTTGTAAAAATGCTTTTTTATTAGATTGCTTAGTGAAAAAATCTATCACAATGTAAGCAGAAAAAAATCTTGCATGTATGATATTTGTTTTCCCAGTGGCTTTATGCTACATTTGAATGTTTTATAAAATCAAGTTTCAATATTTTTCTTTAATTTTTAATTTTTTTTAGTACAATGCAACATAATGATAATATGCATATCATATATAAAAATGTTGCTGACTTTTACGAAATGAAATTTGATGATAAAAAAATGTCCAAAAGATATATTATATTAATTTCATAGTATTTTCACAGCTAAACACACACTTGTAAGATATTGCATCATATAGCTGAATATTTACAACAGTGTTATGATGTGATATTATAAAAATACTAGAAGGTTCTATCAAATAACAGGAGAGAGGCCTTGCTGATGAATCAAGCTGCAAGGTGGACATAGCTGATGATGGAAAGAAAGCAATGATAGACATAAAGGTGTTTGAAAATGGTGTTTATCTGGTAGATGTATACGCAAGAAGCAGCCAGGAGTCTACCGTAATCCTCAAGAAAAGATATAAGGTTATACACAAAGGTAGCATTCTAATAGTAAAATATTCTATAGCCTTGAAACATACAACGCTGAAGTCATAGTTATAGTCTAAGATTTAGTCACCATGTAAACAAGAGGCTTTTGAATTATCATCATTCATAAACCTGTGCCTCCGCTAACCCTGCAATAATGACCTCATCACTACCTCCTTTTGGATGACACCCAATTTCATCTACTTTCTTATCAAACTTATTTATGAAATAAAACAAAACAGACGCTTGATTCAAACCTTAGAATGGCTCTATAAGCAGCTTTGAGTTGGGAGTAACTGAGTGCAGTAGTTTGAGATTCTCGGGTTTTGGAGTGGAGGTTTAAATTCGAACTTGGAGCCCCCAACTCTAAACTCGAAAATCACAAACTATTGCACTCAATCATCCCCACTGTGGAGCTATTTATAAAATGATTTTAGGTCAATTAAGTTGAAGTCAGCTTCTGTTAAAAATAATTTTTTTACCTTATATAGAAATATGCTCAATTATAGACCCTTAATTTACTGTGTCATAGAACTAAACTATTAATTGAAAAAAGTAATTTTATTATGAATGCTTAAACTACTAAAATATTTCCCCTAGTGAGATTTGGGAAAACTCTATATATCTTTGGTATCAATCTTTGAGTGTACCAAAACAAGCAGCAAGTATGCCGTACCTTTTTAAGAGTTGTCTAATTAAAATATTACTAATACTTCACACATTAGTATACTTGAGAAAATAACATATTTTACTAATTATCTGCTAGTAAAGACATCAAATTAAAAATTATGTTTAGTAAAATCATCGTCAGTTAACAATTCTTTTTGATGCCCTTTATATAGGAGGCGTGTTTAATAAAAAGGAAACGAAAGTGGAAAAGAAAGAAGAGGAAGTAGAATCAGAGGAGGAAACTACTGAGGCGGATTCAGAGGAGGGTAGGTTAGCTGTACATGCGCGTGGATACTGCTTGTAGTAGAAACTCTAGCAGAATATTCACACGCACTAGCACATATGGATAACACCGTGGAGTTGAGTTTACACAGCCGCCCCTGTGGTGTAATTGACTACCATGGCTTCTTGCAAACCAGAGGTCTGTGGTTCGAATCTCGGTGGGGGCAATTATTTTACAAACACAAAACCTTTGTATGCTGTAGATGTGAGAATTAGAGAGCTAAAGCAAAAGCTACTGAATGCCATTGCATCAGGCGATGAAGAAAGCTTGGCAAGTGCTATAGAAGAGTTCAAAGCTGCTGGGGACATCTCAGATCCAAAGAAGATATTGCCAAGAGCAGAACGGGAACTGCAAATAATCAGAATGAGGAGAAGTAAGAATATTCCCAGCTAATAATTACAGCTATATTTAGACAAACTCAAGTTGATATGCTACAAAAATAGTTGCTGTTAGTTAATTAGAAGTAAAAACCTGTCAGATTCCCTAAGTCTATGAAATTTGAAAGTGCCCTAAAGTGCATGAACGTCTCTGTGTGTAGATTTCATAGTGATAGATTATTAAGTCTCTCAGTTGTAGGTCAGAGGGTATTACACTCAATTTAGTACTCCTATATTGTGCAACAATACTAATCAAATCACTTTGAATACAAGCTATATTAGAGAGCACGACTTTATGTTATTCACATTTAACTAAATAATATTATTATCATCATTTCTAAAATCTCGACAGAAATATAAATTTATCAATTTTTAGAATTACTTCAGACCCACAGTAAGTCATTTTTAATGGAGGCGAATTAAAACATAGTTTCTTTTATGTTGTAACATTATCTGAAGTCTCAATATTTCTTTGCCAACTGAACAAAACTTTTAACATTCTTTTCTCAGAATATATGTTGTGTAACCTACCATTATTTTACAGATAGTAAGTGTACTTAATTTTTCACAATGTCACAGTATATGGCATGTGGGGGTGGAATTCAAGCCCTGCCTCATACAAGTGGTTCCAGTGTATAATTGATTTACCACATTTTTAAACCATATTGTGGCTGTTGAGATTTTTCCATACAAAAACACAGCTATTGAAACTGATTATTTTAAAAAGAGAAATTTTGTGTTGGCAGAAACATTGTGATAAGGTCGCTGACGTCAGCAACTGATACCTGTAAAAAAAAGTGTTTATTGAAAATTAAAATACATTGACAGGAAGTTTTGTAAAATAAAACTATTCCCCTAAAGTATTTCAGTTTATCCAGAGATTTCTGATTGTGTGGAACATCCAGAACAGCTGTGCTTTCCCACTGTGGACAGACCTTTATGCTGAGATTAAATGTTGTATTGCTTTCTACCTTATTTAAATACATTAAAGAAATTACAGATATATATATATATATATATATATATATATATATATATATATATACATATATATATATATATATATATATATATATATATATATATATATATATATATATTTATATAACTCAATCTATGTGCAGCAGCGGTTTCAAAATTTGTCTTTAAATATATATATTGAGTAGATGCATTTCTGCAGTATTTTCTGCATAAATTTATATTTTTTCATCTTTACATATAATATGCTAATAATACAGTATAAATTGTCTGATCTCACACAATACAGGATTGGTTGCTGTAACACAATCTGAAGACATTGAAGAATTGGAAGAAACTCTAATCGAAGCCAATTCTATAAAACACAGAGGAAAACTGGACAAGGAAATAGCTGCAGCAAAGAAAAGACTAGAGGTAACTACTTACAGTAAACAGATAAACCCAAGTGTGTATCACAATGTGGGGTGTGAAGTCTTAACTATGTTGTCAATAAACATGATTTGTCAGCATACGGTATATTAGGGCACCTGCAGTCATGTGACAACAAATGCACATTAATTTAGTTAAAGCTGTCATGTCAAAGCACTGTTTTAAGTTGGAGTTGTGTCATTTTTCAAACTTGGAATAATCTTAGAAATTAAGAAACATGGATGAGCTCCGAAATGCCGTGTTCAAGTTGGACCAAAGAACTGTTGCGGAGATCAAATCTTTCAGCTCCCCTCCTGAGCCCATCAAGATTGTTATGAAGGGAACACTGCTACTGCTTGGTAACACTAAAGGCGACATGAAGGTAATGTCTAATAACTTTGCTTTGCATCTTGTATTTACTTTTCTGCATTTACTTCTGTGCATTAACTAAACTCTAATCACAACATGATGTGGTTCGTTATGTTCAAAAATTTGGTTTTACATTTTAAAGGCAAATCTGGTGTTTCAACAGAAGCTTCTGACGTAATCAGCTGCTGACATATTGAATAATTCAACTTTTAGCATAGTAACAAGTAAACAAATTAGAAATAAGCAAACAGACAAATGCATAGAAAGTAAACAAACAAAAAGCTAAACAAGCAAATAGGTAAAAAGTGAATGGGCAAGTAAGTAATAAGTAAGTAAACAGATGCATTGGGTGTTCAGTAAACCAGCAGTGTCTCAACTGAATAGACTGAAACATTTATATACAACTTGTTATTCTAGTTTATCTATAAAAACTGTTAATAACCTTAGCTAAAGGGGTTGAGCCGGAAAGCTAAGAACATAGATGTTAAGCAATGCATATGTTGATAATATTAATAGGGTTTACGCTTACAGATACAGCACAGCTAAGTCTAATGAGTATCTGATGCT